>CM053158.1:47332500-48582500 GCA_028571685.1 Heterohyrax brucei
ATTTATTTTTTCACAGTTTAAGATAAACAGAGACACAACTCAAACCCACTGTGGTTGGGTTGATTGTGATTCATAGGAACCTTACAGGACAGAGTACAACTGCCCCCATAGAGTTTCCAGGGCTGCAAATTTTTACAGAAGCTGATTGACAATGTTGCCCATTTAGAGTGTCTGGTGGGTTCAAACCCCTGACCTTTCAGTTTGCAGTTGAGCATTTTAGCCACTGTGCCACCAAAGTCCCCTTTCTCACAGTTTATTTAGGAGGCTGGAATTGTGAATTCAGGATATGGCTCTGAGGAAATGCTCTCTCTGTCCACTCTGGGGGAAATTCCTGTCTCAGCTTCTACATTTTTCTTCTAGGTATTCTTCCATATGGCACCTGTATTCCCCCTCATTGTTGCTATACCTAATCTGCTCCTCTTAGATCTCAGTTTTGAGTAGGTTTAAGATACACTTTAACACTGATATGGCCTCATCAATATAACCACCCACAGGTATAGCAGTTAGGATTCCAACACTTATTTTCAGGAACATAATTCAGTCCCTAGCAGTTTCAAACATGAGTTTTTTTTTTCTTTGTCAACTCCACCTTTGGCAAAATTCTTTTAATTTTTTGTACCACAGCTTACTGAAGAAAGCAACTATGAAAGCACAGTGAAAATATGATCAGCTGACTAAATCACCACCATTTAAAGGAACTTTGAATGAAATTCATCTCACATACAGTTTGAAAGGCAGCATAAATAATAAGGTTTTATTATAAAAGCTTGTTTACAAGCATTATTGTAACTGCTTAATAGCTTGGTACTCTGTTCATATGCTGTGTCTGGACTGCAAATACATGAATGAAAATTCATACATTATTTCTGGATATGCCAGAAACAACATTTACAGCAAGAATTGGGCTGGTCATTAAGGAGTTACTGTATGAGCCAACGTTGAATGGGTTGCATTACATGTAACTATTATAAAGATAATTGTCATACAAAACATAATTACTATTCACTAAATGATAGCACTGACTCTATTGCTGTATGAAGCATTTCATGTGCATTATCTCACGGTCTAAATAATAAGACAGTGTTAGGGAGTAATTCAACTAATTCTCAAAAACAACTTTATAAAGTAGGTGTATTTGTCCCCTTTTTATAGATAAAATCAAGGCTTAGAAACATTAATATAAAGTAACAAAGTTGAGACTTAAGTCCCAGTTGAATTCACACTAAAGTTTGCATTCTGACCCACTGTGTATATATTCTTCACCAATTATTCTCCACATTGCTGTTGAGTGTCTTCTGTCTGAAGTTTTTGTCATTAGCTTTGAATATTACTTCTACCTTGTAACTGAAATCCTATTATAGGTCTGGCTTGGCTGTTTTTCTTGCCAAATTGATTTTTCTATACATGATCTTGCACTGTACCCCAGTGTGTTAGTGACATTATCTAACAGTTTTATATGGTGATTAGGAATCCCTTTTTTTGAACACATCTTTCCATGATAATTTAGGCATGAAAATTAGGCATTCTGTGAAACCATTTGAGTTTTCAAAGTGACACACAAAATTTGATCCAACTCCTACTGATTTGCAGACATTTTTATATATTTTAAATGTTTTGATAAAAATTTAATCACCATATTTATGTTTAAAATGAATAATAGTAGAAAAGTCAGGAAACGACCTTCAGTTTTCATTTTTTCTTATCCAGTGGATTCTGAAATCTGAAGATTAATGACTTTAAATACAGGTATAGGAATCAGCATACATCAAGCTTCATGCTCCTCATCAAGCTACACAATCCAAAGCCATATTCCATTTAGGTATTTCTTTCCCACTTAGAATTGCACCTCTACTTGGAAAGAAAAATCCACCCATTTCCCAAGGGAGGCTTTTTGCCAAGAAGTTTGATTCATTTCCCTGAAATGAAAACACATCTCTGTCAGTAGCTGAGTATGTTGGTCAGGACTCTTGGTTGCAAGTGACAGAAAACCAAATTAAATCGGCTTAAGCACAAAAAGGGGATCTTGGTTCTTATTACTGAATATTCTAGGCATTGCTGGGTTCAGGGACTCAAACAATAGCATTCTAGATTTCTCCCTTTCTCCTTGTCCTTGTTTTATTTTCTGTACTTAATTCTGTACTCTACGTGGCAGTTGCAAGCATGCCTAACTGTATGTACTTCAATCATCTTACCAATAGATAACAACTTTTTTTTTTCAAGCTTCTCTTTTTCTTTTAGTTTCCCTAAAATTTCTAAATTGAGTCTCATTTACTTGGTTTGGGTTATATGATTAACTAATCACACGGCAAGAGGAGAATACATCTATCACCCAATACATCTATTGCCACCCACATAGTGCAAGGAATTGGATCAGGGGCTCCCAAAAGCTGAAAGAGAAGTGAGTCTGCAGAAAGCAACTAGGAGAACATTACCAAAAAAGAAAAAAGAAAAAAGAAAAAAGACCGATAGGCATAATTAACTTTTTTTCTTTCTCCCTAACCTAGAGGCAGGGACATTTATTGCTAGTCTCAGTTGTAACAACATTAAGTGCCAATGTTTGCTTTGGGTGCACATTCACACATTTTGGGGAAGGTGATCATAGCATTTACCATACTTGCGACTGGAAGACTGATCACCAAAGAGTGTTTGGTCAATAGAGACTATAACAGTTCCAGTTGGAAGTATGGCTGAGGAGGAGGAACGGTATGGATCACACAAAAAACCCACTGCTATCAAGTTGATTTCCAACTCTAGAGACCCCACAGGGTGGATACCTGAAATTTAACAGAGTCATTGCATTTTGTTTAAACATAATTCATTTCTTGAAAAGAAGGGTTTTTTCTTTCCTTACTTTTTTTTTGGATATCTGTAAGGATTACAACCTTTAGTGAAAATTTTACTCTGATCCTCTGCTATTCTTCTTTTACCTCATGTATCCTAGAGAAGAAATGGGTTTGGTTTCTACGTTTTTAATGTGTTATTTTATTATTAAAATTTATTCAGTTGCTGTATGAATTCTGCACAGTGTTAGGAAGTACGCAAAGTTAGTTCAAAAGGTAGTCTTACCAGAATCCTGCATGCTAAACAGACATTCCTTCACCCACAGCTGCTGCTACAAAGAAAGAAAACAGTCCAGAACTACCTGCTCATAAATAATATGCCTGTCAAAATAGACGCATTGTAATGCAAGTATTGACTGGAAAAACTAGTCCTGGTGAGTTGGAAATGTTGCTTTTCTTCCAGTTGCTAGTGGAAGTCTGAAATATCTTAAGAATTATTGTTCGTATTAGCACCAAAGCAAGAAAAATAAAGAGAGGGAAGAGAAAAAGTAACTTGAGAATAATAACCATTGGGTGACACTGTTATTTTTTTATCAACAATCGTTTCACAAGATTAGCAAAGATTATTGAAGCTATAGGATTCACAAACTGTGTTATATATTTCATTACAGAATTTCCTATTAACATTAAATATACCACTGTGTGCAAATGCAAAAACTCCCCAAAATGCACTTGACTGTCATGCCACTATCATTTTTAAACTTACAAAAAGCGTAAAACCTATTAAACGTACCTAAGCAGAAAATAAAATCCTGCTTTTATTCTGAGATCAAACTAACATCTCATTTCCATAAGAGAAAAGTGGAATTTTTAGCAGTTGGTTTCTTAGACGATGCTAACACTTTTATAATATCACGATCTCATATTCAAGCAGAATTAAAAGTATATTCAAATAAGTAAACTTTCCAGCCTAAATATTCAGGTTTGTAAGGACAATGATGCCATTTACATAGGCGGTAAAGGGAAAAATTTGCCAAAGCAATAAAATGCCAAAGAAGGGGCAGAAGACAGTTCTGAATTCACACTCAGTTAAATTTATAACAGTCTCAAATGCCTCAAACACTTATTAAAAGAATCCTTTCAGCAGTATGTTTATTTTAATAAAATTCTCATCACTAATTACAAACACTAGGAATATGAAGGACCTGTAAAATACAGGCAAGTTCTGAACATCTATACGACTTAACTCCACTTTATTTCCTGCAATAATGGTATTTGATAGTAGTCGAGTCTCAAGAGTCTTGGAGAGAAGTTGCCCTCCCCGTCAGTGACAGAGTTTGATTGTAAGGTGAATGCAAGTGACAACAGCACTTGTCTGCCATGGAGTCTACAGAAGTCAACAGCACGTAAACAAACACACACTGCTGCTGAGTCGATTCCAACTCAGAGTGATCCCATAGGACAGAGTAAAACTTCTCCATAAGTGTCAATAGCTACACAACCTCAAAAGAGGTAAAAAGAAATATAACTGGAGATTGACTCCCACCATTAAGAGGCTCCACTAACCTATTCCCCAAAGAATTGGGTGAAAAAATGGCATGAGTAATTTGTGATTGGCTGAAGCTGAAAGGTCAGCAGTTGAAACCCACCACTGGCTTTCTGGAAGAAAAGGTCTATTGATACACTTCCATAAAGAGAATAGTAAAAAGAAAACCCAGTGGAGCAGTTCTATTCTGCAGCACACAGACCACTGTAAGTCAAGGGTAGACTGGACAGCAGCTAACAACATTTTTTAAAAACAGGCAGTTAAAGATTTTGGGAACGGTATGAAGAGCACAGAACAAATGAATAAACATCAATTCAATAACATCTGTGAAAATTCATATGAATTTATTTAAAATAGAGTTTGGGAAAGTTTAAACCTAAGAATGTTCTTAAGAACAGTGAAATTTATGGTGAAAGGCAATTGGGAGAAGATTCACAAATCAAACAAAGGTACAGCTTAGACTGTAGGCCAGACAGTTTGCTGGCAAGAATCAGGGAATAAGACAGCAGGGAGGTGCCTCCCTGGCCAGAACAGTTATCAGACACTGGCTACAGAATCGCTCACCCCAAAGAACCCTAATTTTATCAGAATAAAGAAACAAAACCCATTGCTGTCGAGTGGATTACGACTCATAGTGACCGATGGGACAGAGTGGAACTGTTCCTAGAAAACCCGACTTACAGGAAAAACTAAAGGAACTTCTACTGGAGGGAAATAAATAGGAAACACTAGTAGCATAAACGTTAGATGTTACAACTGCTCACCAAAAGGTTGGCAGTTTGAATGCACTAGGTGCTGCCTGGAAACTCTAAGGGACTTGTCTACTCCTTCTAACAGGGTCACTATGAGATGGAGTCAACTCAAAGGCAGTGGGTTTAGGTTTTTTGGAAAGTAAATCAGCCCAGGTGGTAATTCAAATGTACAGGAATAACAACAATAGAAAAGAGCAGAGATGAAGGTAATTTGTTCTAACAGGCACTGTGTATGAATGAATATTTTTCTCCATGGTATCACTAGCCTTCTGAGAAATGCAAATCAAAACCACAGTGAGTCCACACCCAATAGGATAGCTAGAAACAAAAAGATAACTTCTGGTGACCACATGGAGAAATCAGAAACCTTTTACACAGTTGAGAAATATAAACTGGTGCAGTTGCTTTGGAAAATAGTCTGCAGTTCCTCAAAAACTTAAACACAGAATGACCATATGACCTACAAATAGTATTTCTAAATATATAAGAATATACCCAAGAGACTATATATCTACAGAGAAACTTGTGCACAAATATTTATTGAATCATTATTCATAAGAGCCAAAAGGTGAAAATAATCAAAATATCCATAAATGGATGAACAGATAAACACAATATGGCATATTGTGATAAATAGATGAACAGATGAACAGATAAACACAATATGGCATATCCCCACAATAGGATATTACTCTCCACATAAAGAAATGAAGCACTAATGCATGGTACAACTTGAAGGAACCTTGAAAACATTATGCTATATAAAACAAACTATTAAAAAAAAAAAAAAACTATTGCCATCAAGTCAAGTCCCACCCGAAATGACTCTACAGGACAGAATACAGCTACCACATGGAGTTTCCAAGTCTGTAAATCTTTAGGTAAGCTGACTGCCATATATTTCTCCCACAGAGAAGCTGAAGGGTTCGAACCAAAGACCTTTCAACAGCTGAGAGATTTAACACTGCACCACCAGGCAAAATAACCACATATGATTCCATTTATATGAAAGTCCAGAAAGGGAGATTTATAGAGATAGAAAGTAGATTGGTCTCTGCTTAGTGCTACAGGGATGGGAGAGAGAAGGTTCATGGTAAAAGAATACGGAGCTTCATTTTAAGACAAAGAAAATGTTCTAAATATCACTGGTGATGATTGCGTATTACCTGTTAATACAATAAAAAAAACTCCAAACTGTACACTTCACATAGGCCAGTAGTAAAGAAAGTGAATTTTATCTCAAAAAAGCTGTTAAAAATAATTCACACTATCCCCCAAATATCTAACCATTTCCACAATTGATACGCAAAGCCTCCTTGATAGTAGATTCTCAGGGAAATAAAAAATAAAATAAACTTTTACATAGAGCCAAAGCCAAGTGCCATCGAGTTGGATCTGACTCATGGCGACCCTAGGAAGGCAATGAATAAAGCACGTCTACAGTAATAATGATTACTTTTCAAAAGAAATCTAACTACAGTAGATAAACCAAAAGCAAACCCATTGCCATGGTGTCGATTCAGATTCATAGAGACCCTGTAAAACAGAGAACTGGCCTGTAAGTTTTCCAAGGCTGTAATCTTTACTGAAGTAATTCAGATCAAATCTACTGCTGTGAGGTCAATTCCGACTCACAGCCATCCTATAAGACACAGCAGAACTACCTATAGGGCTTCTAAGGAACAGCTGGTGGATGCAAACTGCTGCCCTCTCGGTTAGCGCCCAGTGCTTCCACCAGGGCTGTTAAGAAAGCATACTGCCGCGTACTTCTCCCAGGGAGTGCCTGGTGGGTTTGAGCTTCTAACTTTTTGGTGAGCAGTCAAGTCCTCACCTCTATATTATCATAAGACTTTCAATCATTTTAAGTGTGGATTGAAACAGCAACTACAGGCGTACCTCATTTTATCAGCAGCTACTGTGTTTTTTACAAATTTAATGGTTTGTAACAACCTGCAACCAAAAAGTTTCTTGGCACCAGTTTTCTAGCAGCATGAACTCACTTGGTGTCTCTGTGTCACATTTTGGTTGTTCTCAAAATATCTCAAAGTTTTTTGTTACTGTATCTGTTACAGTAATCTGTGATCAGTGACCTTTAGTGGTATTTACTGCTGAAATTGTTTCAGGGTGCCAAGAGCTGCACCCATATAACATGGTGAATTTAATTAATAAATGTCATGTGTCCGGCCATTCCATCATCTCTCCCTGTCTCCTTAGGCTTCCCTATTTGCCGAGATGCAACAATATTGAAATTAATTAATTAATTTAAAAGTCTACAATGGCCTCTAAGTGCTCAAGTAAAAGCAAAAGTTGTGGGTCTCTCCCTTGAAACCGAAGCTAGAAATGATAAAGCTTAGTGATGAAGTTATGTCAGCAGCTGAGAGAGGCTGACAGCTAGTCCTCCTGAACCACACAGCTAGCCAGGATTTGAATGCAAATGAAAAGTTCTTGAAGGAAATTAAAGTGCTATCCAAGAGCATACATGAATGAAAGGCAAGAGGAACAACTTTATTGCTATATGCAGAAAGTGTTACACATCCGGATAGAATATCAAACCAGCCACAATATTTCCTTAAGCCAAAGCCTAGTTCAAAGCAAGGTCCAAACTCTTCAACTAGAGAGGTAAGGAAGGTGCAGAAGAGAGTCATAAGTTAGCAGAGGTTGGCATATGAGATTTAAGGACAGAAGTCATTGCTGTGAAATAAAAGTATCAGGTTAAGCAGTAACTGCTCATGGGGAAGTTGCACAAGTTATCCAGAAGAGCTAGCTACAGTAACTGATAAAGGGGGCTACACTATGCAACACATTTTCAATGTAGATGAAACCATCTTACATTGGAAGTAGATACCTCTAGGACTTAAGTGAGTAGAGAGAAGTCAGTGCCTTGCTTCCAAGGACAGACTGATTCTCTTGTTATGGGTTAAAGCAGCTGTTGATTCTCAGTTGAAGCCAAAGCTCCTTTACTATTCCCAGAATCCTAGGGCCCTTAAGAATTATACTAAGTCTCCGCCTGTGCATTACAGATGGAAAAACAAAGCCTGAACGAAAGCACATCTCTTTATAACATGATTTACTGAATATTTTACGTCCAATGTTAAGACCTACTATTCAGGTGGGGGCGGGGAGTGAAATGCCTTTCCAAATATCATTGCTCATCTACAATGTACCTGATCACCAAAGAGCTCTGTTGGAAATGTACAATATCAATGCTATTTTCATGTCTGATAACACAACAGCCATTCGGAAGCCCAAGGATCAAGGAGTAATTTTGACTTTTAAGTCTCAATATTTAAGAAGTACATTGTGATAAGGCTATAGCTTCCCTGGTGGCACAGTGGTTAAGAACCTGGCTGCTAACCAAAAGGTCAGCATTTCAAATCCATCAGCCACTCCTTGGAAACTCCTTGGAAACCTAGGGGCAGTTGTACGCTGTTCTATCGGGTCTCTGAATCAGAGTCAACTTCAAGCAATAGGTTAGAGCTGTCATAGATACTGATTTCGCTCATTAATCTGGGTGAAGCAAACTGAAAATCCTCTGGAAAGGACTGGACATTCTAGATGCCATTAAGAACATCTGTAATTTATAGGGGATGGTTAAAATATCAACATCAACAGGAGTTTGGACGAAACTGATTCAAACCCTCATGGATGACTTCAAGGGGTTCACGACTTCAGTAGAAGAAGTAACCGCAGATACAGTGGAAATAGCAAAAGAACTAAAATCAGCAGTGGAGTCTGAAGATGTGACCGAATTGCTATAACTTCATGCTAAATCTTGAATGAATGAGGAATTGCTTCATAAACTCAGTTGATAAAGCAGCAGTAGGATTTGAGAAGACTGACTCCACTAGTGTCACACTGATGAAATGCTACAGCTGCTAACTGAAACGTTGCCAGTTCAAATCCAACAGGTACTCCTAGAAAGCTCTGTGGAGCAGCCCTTCTCTGTCCTATAGGGGTCACTGTGAGTCAGAATCGACTTTACAGGTGTGGGTTTACTGGGCTTGGTGAGTACAGTATTATCAAACAGCAATGCATGCCACAGAGAAATCTTTTACGAAAGAATCAATTGTTGCAGCAAACATTATTTGCTGTCTTCTTTTAAGAAATTGCTACAGCTACCCCAAAATACAAACCTGATCAGTCAGTAGCCATCAACATTAAGGAAAGACTCACCACTAGCAAAATGAGTACTGTCAAATGAAGACTTAGGTAATGGTCAGCACCGACTTTTATTTTAAGCTATAAAGTCCTTTATTTTTTTTCCATTAAGCTGTAAGCATTGTTTAAAGAAAAAACGTTACTGCATACTTAGTACACTACCCAAACAAAAGCCTGCTGCCATTGAGCCAATTCTGACCGACAGAAACCCCATAGGGTTTCCAGTGCTATACGTCTCTATAGAGGCATACTGCCACATCTCTCTCCCATGGGATAGATGGTGCTTTTGAGCTGCCAAACTCTTGGTTAGCAGCCATAGCTTGAATGACCAGGCCACCTGTGTTTGTTCCATAGACTGTACTGTAGTATAAACATAATTTTCACGTGGACTAAGAAACCAAAAAGTTTATATGACTTCTGTATCGCATTGGTCTAGAACCAAACACGCAATATCTCCAAGGTATGTCTGCGTGTACCTATACTCAATGGCTATCTGTGGAACTGACAAGCAGTAAATGTAAACTACTAAACAGTGCTTGTTTCTTTGGCCTAATAAAGAAAGATATTTTTTGCTAATATTCAGTCAATATAGCAAGAAGAAAAATATATGACTGACAGCAAACAATATTAAAGCAAGAGCTACTAGAAATGGGGTCCCTTTCTTTCCTGATACATAGTTTTTCTTGAGGTCTTACAAGTAAGGTGGATGCAAGTTTATAAGTGTTTCCTAATTATTGTAAATAAGGATATTGTATGTTGTGAAAATACCTTAAAATTTGCATGAAGAGAATAGTCACCTATGTTTGGAATGGGCATTACTGTAGCCTAACAAATTAAGCTTTAATTTAAAGAGAGGCAGAAGGGACACCAATTCCTTAAGGAAAAGATATTGAAAAGAAAAAAAAAAAAAAAAAAAAACAGAAAACCTAAGGAGTTTTTTAGGAGTTCATTTTATGCATTTTAGGAGTTCTTCTTATGAATTAAGAAATGTAAAACCTTTGAGAGCTGTCCTCAAAAGTGATTTCTGTACAGGCATACACGTTTTCCTATTTTTTGCTTCTCCTACACCCCTCCATCTAGGAGACCCTCCATCTTTCGCTTCAGTATGTATAAATTATTCCCTGCCAAAGTGGGCCTGGTGATTAAGTGCTGCTCTGCTGCTAACAAAATGATTGGCAGCTCAAGTCCACCAGCCACCCCTAGAGAAAGAGACGGCAGTCGGCTTCCACAAAGACTAACCAAAAAAAAAAAATCCAGTTGCCATCAAGTTGATTCTGGCTCATAGCAACCCTATAACACAGCAGAACTGCCTTATTGGGTTTCCAAGGAGCACCTGGTACATTTGAACTGTTGATTTTTTAAATAACAGCTTGAACTTTTAACCATCACACCACCAGGGCCTTGGAAAAGTCTATGGGGCAGTTCTACTGAGTTCTGTAAGATCACTATAAGTTGGAACCAACTGCATAGCCATGAGCTTTTTTCTGTTGCTGTTACTCTCTACTAAAATGCGTATTTTCAAGGAAAAAATTACAAATATCATGGAAAATCCACATGCAAGTAAATGAATTTTGCCTTAGGTCAGATTGTAATGAAAAAAGATTTTTATCTTTTCCTCTAATTTTGTGAACCCAACAATCCTCTCCCTCAATGGATATATACACACACTCATTGACTACACAAAACAGGATCGTACTTACTGCCATCAGGTGGACTCCAACTCATAGTGACCCTACAGAACAGAGAAGAACTACCCCACAGAGCTTGCAAGTAGTGCCTTGTGAATTCAAACTGTCAACTTTTTGGTCAGCAGCTGTATCGCTTAACCACTACACGACCAGGATTTCTTGTGAATTATATAAAAAGATAGTTTACGACATATTCTATTTGATAACACTCTGTTATACCCTCAAACCACTTTTCAGGTTTTAAAGACATTTAGTTTCTTAGGACTTAATGACTTTGTTCTTGTGTATTTTAAAAATTATATATAGTAGTTGATAGATGGTAGATTTTCAGTTTAGTTTTGCAGATATTTGTATAGACTTTGATGATTTTACACACACACACACACACACACACACACTCTCACACAGATGATGTTTACATACATATAATTACTCTCCTGGTCAAGGCGTAGAAAGTTTTCTTTACCCTAAAACATCTCCTTTACCCCTTCCCACTCAAGCTTCACAAACTAAAAGGGAGTTACAAATTTAGAAATATTTGTATTCATTTTAATTCATTCATTCTGACTCGACGGCACTTGGCTGGCATTCCTAATCATTTTTTATTTACATGAAGAGACAGACTCGAAACACAACATCACCAAACCCTCAACTGCTTCAGCAGAAGCTAAAGTGATCTCTCTTTTGAATGCTCATTTTCAAGGGAAAACATATTAATATATCATTGGAAATCCATATACAATTGAGCAGATTGGGGGTGGAACTTAATATAAAAAGAAATTGGCTTCAAAAACTTTTCCTTTCTTTTTGGGAGAGGTCAGTGGGAGCTCAGAAAACATTATTGTTCAACAAAAGCAAAGCAACAAAGGAGAGAAATTACAGCTGAGGAGTGGGGAAGAATGCAGTGGCAGCTTTAAAATCAGCAACCCTCCTTCGTGGGAGGGGAACCACCCAAAGGGAATGGAATCTCAGAGTGTTCCCTCTCTTTGATCTTCCTGCATTCTGTGAGTAAATATGAAATGGCAAAGCCAATATGCTCCTGAAGACTGCAGAAAAAAAATAATAGCTGACAGAAATAGAGCTACCTTGTGCATCTTGATAAAGGCAACTGCTCTGAGCATCACTAGGGCTTTCAGTCTATTTTATGCATTGGTTTCCACATATATCCTGATAAGCATCTTTATTCAAGAGACAATAATATTTCTCAAAGCATGCCAAATCATTCAATAAGCAAAAATGGGCAGAAATTGAATGAAAGAAGTAGCAATTGCTTGTCAGCTAACACAAGGTAGGCACTGAACAAAATCCTGCTTCATCAGCTATGAATATTTAAAACTGGCAGCCACGTTACAGAAAAACAAGGCCAAAATCTGACAATTTGGCAAGATCCCTAACATAAAGATTGAGAGAAACACAGAACAAGCAGAACACAACATTTGGTGCTTGCAGTTTCTGAACTGGACGGTTATTATTTCCAAAACAAGGAATTCCTCAGAAAGCAAAAGCAAAACAAACAAACAAACGAAAAACCATAGTGATGAATCTGTAAACATAAGCTTTTTTTTTTTTTTTCTTTAACTGAGTTATAGGGGCCACCCTGTGCAACGGAAAACAAATATGGAGTAAATAATGCAAGAACGAACTCAAGCCATTATTCCAAATCAATCTGAAGGGGTGAAAACAAACGCATAAATGTATTATTCATTTTTGAACAAACATAATGTTCTTCGTTGCAGTGGGACCGGAAGTGGAATAGCCAAATCACAGAACCAGAGGAAGCTAAGTTTTAGGACAGGCATGCCTCACCTCCATTAGCTCTGGAGTCTTGCTCCGTACCAACGCCTTCCGTGCAGGGTGGACTTCTTGTTCCACTACCCTCAGTTCTTGATCACAGGCTACCTCCTGAAACAGCTGAAAGCTGACCAAGTCCTTCTGGTGCAGTTGTTACCAAACCCTAGAAGGTGAGTCCTTGTCTAGCGTCCTCAGACTGGCCTGTTATCTGGACACCAGTCTTTGAGAACAAGAAAGGAACTTGATTGCAATGTGCAGTGTCGGGAACCGGGAAGAAGTTCCTCAGATCCCATTCCCTGAGCTAAGGGAAAAAGGGTTAAGACTTGATTTGGTCAGCAAGATGACAGTGGTGCAGGTGTACTTGGGAGGGAAAATCTGGAAGGCAGCAATGAAACAGGCTGTGACGTGGTTCTTGTTCGACCTTTAGCTTCAAAATAGGGTCCAGGTGATGATTTTCCTTCTGATTTGTTCCTCCTGTTTATTCACTGCCAAGGTCAATTAGTGGCCACACCTGTCCCTTTTGCCCCTGTGGGGTAAGCAAAAGCTGGCTTGGCCTAGTTTAAGAATGAATGGCATTCTTAGGGTTAGGTTATGCGGTGATGACTCTGTGTATTCCTTTCATTTTCATTTGATGCTTCCTGTGTCCTTCAACATTTTGTCGATAGAATCCTTCAGTATTTTAGTTCAAGGCTTGAATTTTTTTTCACTGCTTTCATCTTGAGAAATGCCAAGTGTGCTCTTGCCTTTTGATTCTCTAACTCTAGGTCTTTGCACATTTCATTAAAACATTTTGTCTTCTCAAGCCAAATCTTCTGAACTCTTCCTTTTGGTCTTTTACTTTATCATTTCTTCCATTTGCTTTAGCAAAGAGTGAGTATGAGTCTCTTCTGACATCTATTTTGGTCTTTTCTTTCTTTTCTGTCTTTTTAAATTACTTTTATTTTCTATATGTATTATATCCTTGATGTCATCCCACAGTTCATCTGGTCTTTGGTCCTTAGTTTTCCATGTGTCAAATCTATTCTTGACATGGCCTCTAACTTTAGGGGAAATATACTCAAGATCATATTTTGGCTCTTGTGGACTTCCTTTAAATTTCAGATTCAACTTAAACTTGCATATAAGTAACTGGTGGTCTATTCCTCAGTCATGCCTTATTTTGACTGATAATATTGAGTTTTTTCATTGTTTTTTCCCACAGGATATAGTCAGTTTGATTCTTGTGCTTTCCACCTGATGAGGTGCAGGTTTATAGCTGCCATTTATGTTGTTGAGAAACGGTATTTGTAATGGATAAGTTGTTGGTCTTGTAAAATTCTATAATAGGATCTCCAATGTCATTTCTATCACCAAGGCCATACGCATTTTCCAGCTATCAACTTTCTTGTTTCTAGCTTTCACATTCCAATCACCAGTAATTATCAATGCATCTTAATTGCATATTTGATCAATTTGAGACTGCAGAAGTTAGTAAAAATCTTAAACTTCCTCATCTTTGGTATTAGTAGTTGGTGCATAAATTTGAATAATACTTGGTCTTTGTAGGTGTGTGGATATTCTATCACTGACAGCATTGTATTTTATTTCAGGGTAGATCTTGAAATGTTCTTTTCGACAATGAATGTGAGGCCTTTCTTCTTATATTTGTCATGAACTGCATAGTAGCTCACATCATTGTCTGCTTTGAAATGGCCAGTACCAGTGTAATACCAGTAGACTGGTATTGGCCGTTTCAGCTCACTACTGCCTAGCGTGTTGATCTTCATGCACTTCATTTCCTCTTCTTTTTTTTTTTGATAGTTTCCAATTTCCTACATTCCATTTTCTGATTATTAATGGATGTTTTCAGCTGTTTTTTCTCATTTTGAGTTGTGCCAGATTAGCAGATAAAGGTCCTGAAAGCTTGCCACCACTAAGGTTGAGTCAATTTAGAGGAGGCAGTACCTTCCCAGTTGTATTTTGGGTGTCTTCCAATCTGAGGGGTTCATCGTCTGTCGCTGTATCAGACAATGTTCCATTGATATTCAGGTCTTCACTGATAAATGTTTTCAGAAATAGACCACAAGGTCCTGCTTCCTAGTCTGTCTTAGTGCGGAAGCTACACTGAAACCTACCCGTCATGGTTAATTACCACTCTGCTGGCATTTAAAATACTAGTGGCATAGTTTCAAGCATCACAGCAATACACAGGCCACCACAGTTCAACAAACTGACAGACACGTGGCAAAACTGAAGTAATACCAACACATATGCTTCAACAAATAGATGCAGTGCCACAGGTGCCCATTCATATATGTCAAGAAATTTGGAACACATATTTGTGTCTATTCCAAAGAAAGATGATCCAACAGAATAATGTTATATGTAAGTAAAACTTTACTAATGAGCATTTAAAAGTGACTGTAACAGTATGTCAACAGGGAACTGCCAGAAATTGAAGCCAGATTCAAAACAAGATGCAGAATGAAAGATTTCATTGCTGTTACCAGATGCATCTTGGCTGAAAGCAGAGAGTACCAGAAAGATGTTTATCTCTGTTTTATTGACCATGCAAAGACATTCAACTGTGTGGATCATAACAAATTATGGAAAACACTGTGAAGAATAACACTTCCAGAACACTTAATTGTGCATATGAGCAATGTGCATGTAGATCGAGAGGCCATAATTCAAACAGAACAAGGGAAGACTGTGTGGTTTAAAATCAGGGAAGCGGTGCATCAGGACTATACTTATTCAATCTGCAAGTAATCTGAGAAACTGGTTTATAGGAAAAAGAACTTGGCATTACAATTAGAGAGTGTGCAGATGACACAATCTTGCTTGCTGAAAGCACAGAGAACCTGAAGTACTTACAGATGAAGATCAAAGACTATGGTCTTCAGTATGAATTTCACCTCAACATTAAAACACAAAAGTCCTCCTAACTGTACTGATAGCAACATCATGATAAATGGAAAAAAGATTGAGGTTGTCAAGGGCTTTATTCTACTTGGTTCTACAATCAATGACCATGGAAGCAACAATCAAGAAATCAAACAGATTTCATTAAGTAAGTTTGCTGCAGAAGACCTCTTTCAAGTGTTGAAAAGCAAAGATGTTACTTTAAGGATTAAGGTGCGTCTGACCCAAGCTATAGCATTTTTTTTTATTGTGGTCAAGTGAAAGTACACAATCCAAATCAATTTTGCGCGCCTGCCTACCTGTAGCTCCATCTGCTCCCCTCACCCAGTGACATGGCACATTCTTCCTTTTCACCCGTATTTCTAGCATCCTCTTAACACGCACCTGTCTCCTCTCTTCCACCCTCTTCTCTCCGATTTAGAAAGAAACTAGTAGGACAGCCTCCCACAAATATATAGAACTATAAATTACACACACCATAGGGTCACACTGTGTCCCTGAGTTCAGTCTGCTCTTGTCTGAAGAGTCGACCTTAGTGCTGGTGTCTGGTCAGTGATAGCAGTAGGTCTGGTGGCCATATTCCCAGGGGACCCTCCAGGCTTTCTGAGTATCAGGTCTGGTCTTTCAGTAGAGTTCTTGAGCTGCACCCCTCTTTTACTCATGCCACCCCAGGGACCCTTGTGTTCCCCACCATGGCTGCCCTTGGTGGTGGCCAGGCACCATCTGAGTCTTCTGGTCTCGTGTTGATACAGTTTGCCATTCATAAGGGTCCTTCTGTCTCCTAGGCTCTTTTTTCCTCATGTCTTTGTTCTTGTTCATGCCCTGTTCCAGATGAGTCAGGACTATTTGGTGTACCTCAGATGTCAGCTTGCTGGCTTGTAAGACCCCAGATGCCACTCACCAATATGCGGTGCAGAAGACTCTCTTAGCAAAAGACTAGGTGTGCCAGTCGGCCTTGATGTCCCCTAAAAACATAGTCCCCAGACCCCTTTCCCTTCTACTCTATCCTTTGAAATATTGGGTTAAGTTTGGAAAACCTTTCAGTTTATGCTGTAGTCCAGTTATGCTGATCTGTTCTCTACAGCGTGCTGTCACTGCTTTCACCTAATCAAATTCCTGTCTACTGTCTAAACTGTGACCAACATTCTCCCTCTCTCCCCATCCTTGTAGCTATCAGAGTCTTTTCTTCTGTATGTAAGTCTGTCTTTCAGTCCATGTAACAGAAATCTCATACAGTACTTGTTCTTTGGCTGCTGACTGATTTCACTCAGCATAATGTCTTCTAGTTGAAACCAGGTTATGAGATGCTTCCTCAAATCATCAGTGTTCTCTATCACTGAATAGTGTTCCACTGAGTGACCTAAGATTTAGTATTTTCAATTGCCTCATGTGCATGTGAACGCTGGACAATGAACAAGGAAGACCCAAGAAGATTCGGTGCCTTTGAATTGTGCTGTTGGTGAAGAACATTAAGTATATGATAAACTACCAAAATAAAGAATGAATCTGTCTTGGCTGAAGTACAGCCAGAGTGTTCCTTAAAAGCAAGGATGGAGAGACTTCATCTTACATACCTTGGATGTGTTTTCAGGAGCGACCAGTCCCTGGAAGACAGCATGCTTGGTAAACTAGAGGGTCAACATAAAATTTTCACCTCAAATGGGTAAATTCTTATGAGTGCTGGATCATATGAAAAGACTGTATTTAACTTTGTAACAAAGTGTCAAACTGTCTTTCCAAGTGGCTTGCTTGTCCCATTTTACATTCCCGTGAATGAGAGTTCCTGTTACTTCACCAATTTTGTTGTTGTCACTGTTTTAAATTTGGGACATTCTAATTGGTCTGTAGTGGTACCCGACTGTTGTTTTAATTTCTACATATATACATATACTTATTTGCTATATGTATATCTTCTTTGGTGAAATGTCTGTTTCGATCCGTTGCCCATTTTTTAAGAATATGGGTTGTTTGTTTTCTTGTTGAGTTTGAGTACAAGTCTTTTATTAGACGTAACTTTTGAAAACAATTCTTTTAAGAAGTGAAGCATCTTTTTAAATATGGTTATTGTCCAATTATGTTTCTTCTTTGAACTGTTCACAAGTTTTATTCATTTATCTCTTTAGTGGTGTCTCCTTGTTGACTTCTAAGAGCTCCTGATGTGTTCTTATTATTAATCCTTTGTAGCTATTTTCTCCCAGTCACTTATTTTTCTTTAAATTTTAGTGTTTTAGATCAGTTTGGTTATATCTTCTTATACCACTTATCAAAATGTAATATACCCCTTTCCTGTATAAATTATTGTTCTTCAATATTCTTTCTTCGTATAGTTACTCTTCTAGGAGAAACAAATTCTTCTTTGTCCTTTAAAAAAAAAAAATTAACTCCAAACTTCTCTTAAACCTGTTCACAGTGTGAAACATTTTTCTCTCACATACGCTTTGGGCTGTCTTTGTCTCAATACTTGTCAGTTTAGTCCTATCTAATTTATTTTCTTAACAAATTCCTCAAAATTTCCAGTCTCTTATTATTTTTCTAGAATTACTATAGATTTGTTCTGTATCCTCTGAATTTAAAAATATTGGCTCGGGTTTGATGACTGTGCTGAAGTGACAATCTTGATATAATCTCTCAATTTTGCTAGGCATATTTTTGAATACAATAAGGATAACTCATTCCTGTTGAGTCAGGTCCAAATCATAGTTACCCTGGAGGTAAGTGCCCCATAATTACCAGAAATATCAACTGCCCACCCCGTTAGCTCTGATTAGACCAACTACGAGGGATATAATTAAGTACAGGCTTTTATGAGACCAGATCCTCCATAAGGCAGACACCAAGGTGGAATTAAAACATGCAATAAGGAAAATAAAAAAAATGAAATAAAATAAAATAAAAATAAGATAAGCGTTTAAGAGAGAAAACAGGAAGCTGGAAGGGTTTAGGAGTGCCATGAGCAACAATGCAAGCGTACCCAGAATAAAAGAAGTTTGAGGAGAAGCATCCTGAACTGCATGAAGTCTCAAAAATGATTGGCAGAGTTTTAGGGAGCCCTTGAGTCCCAGTTTGCTCTCAGAATGTGTTTGTCTCAGTATTCATGTCAAGCTCAGTCATTGGTTGGGAACAGCCCATCTGATATGAGGCCTGGGGACAAACGTAGGAATGGACATGTGATCACAGAAGCTAGTCTTTGATTAATTAAAATCTCTGTAGATGAAGTTCTGTAAGACAAATTCTCTAGACCTCCGGAGTGGTTTATAGGTTTTCTTTATTTCTCTGAGAGTTATGCTACTTGAATTCATCAAATTTCATTAAGTATGTTTTCACTTATTTAATATGTAAACTTTAAAATGGCAGGTATTGTCTCTTCAATGTATTTTAAATATTATTATTCATTATTAAATATTTATTCATTTATTGTAAAAATACTGATTATAACTAATTAATAATAATAATTATATTCTTAGCATTTTGTTCAACTGAAATGTTGATGGCAGAAAAGCACCAGTTTTATGTTATTTATTTATTTTAGGAGAACAAAAGGGTTTTTAATTCTCTTTATTTTTTATTCTCTTTATTGATGTTCTTAATGGATATAATCTCATTTAGTTCAATATGAGGATATTAATAATCAATAAGTAAACAAATTACATATGGTAAACAGTATACTGGCCAGTAACATGCTTAGTAGCATCTCTAAAATTTATAAACACTACTTTCATAACTGACATAAGCTATTCTGTTGACATTTATATCGTAATTTCCTATATCCAAAATTTTATTCCTTTTTTTGTCTCATCATTTGTATTCCTCCTCTCTTTTTTGTTTATTGCATTAACATAGTTATTGATACTTAATATATTTGATATTTTGTTCTCAGGTGAGTCTTCATTTTCTCTTGTATTTTCTATTCTTCCTTAAAACTCTATAATTTGGGGCTTCTAGTATTTGATTTTCTGAAATAAATATGGTATTATGGGTACAGTCTTCTGAACAGTGAAGAGAGGCAGACAATTACCTTTCCTCTGCATTCATGACATGATGCTTTTTCAACCCCAAATAGCACAGCAATTTTTTTTTGCCAGTACAGACTTCAAATTCACATTTAGTTTGCTATCCATAGTCACTTTTCCCTTCACTTTGTCTCCTGTGGGAGTCCAGAAAATGTAGAGAAATCTAACGTGTTTTATTAGTATTTCTGTTTGAGTATATCCTACTTAACAAGTGTAACTGCTAATCTGTCTAGTATACATGTCAGTTTTCTGTTACTATTTGTAATTTAATACAATGTTAGTATATTTATTAAAAAATATGTCTGAGAACATAGAAGGCCTTCACATTACTCAATAAATGCATGTTAAATTAATATAAACTTAATCAAAATGCTACATAACATTATACTTAAAACCAAACTGGTTGCCATTAAGTCAACTGCAATTGGCAGTGACCCCACGTGCTGCTGAGTAGAACCGTGCTGTATGGGATGTTCACGGCTGTGATCTTCTGGAAGCAGATCTGCAGGCCTTTCTTCTGAGACACCTTTGGGTGGGTTCAAACCACCAACCTTTAGGTTAATAGTGAGCCCCTAAATCTTTGTACCATTCAAACACTTCATTTTATGTAGTGGTTAAAAACTGGTCTGCTAACCAAAAGTTTGGCTAGTTGAACCCACCAGTAGCTCCTTGGAAACCCTATGGGGCAGTTCTACTTTGTTCAGTAGGGTCGCTGTGAGTCAGAATTGACTCTAAAGCATTGGGTTTGGATTTGGGTTGGGTTATACAGTTTTTCTTAATTTCAAGAGTAGTATATGCTCATGATACAGATCAGAAAATACAGAAAACAGATAAATGCACATAAGAAAAAAATGAAAATAACTAGATTCTAAATGTGGACATACACATGCATAAGAGTGTATGTATTTTATGTATATAGATATATACATGCTATGTATATAATTGCAATTATACTTAAAATATTATATATAGCAATTATGTATAATTGCAATCATAGTTTTAAACATTTTATACAAGCACACACATTTAATTGCAGTCCCACTTAATAACTGCTTGCAGGTCTAAGATTACAGACTTCTGAATAAATATGGACTATTATAACTCTGGGCATTCGTCTCTAACTCCTGAGTGGCCTTATAAAAGGCTTCCTAACATTTTGCTAGCTTGCTCACACATATTTTAGTTTCTCAGTCTCAAGAAAGCCAACTTGGAAGAAATAAAGCTATATATACATACACTTATTGCCCAAGAATCTGCATGTTTCTGCTTGACAGCCTAAAGGAGTTGTCATGTGCAAAATAACTGCACAATGAAACCTTCCTCACTTTTTCCTGAAAGTGAGGAGACAATGATCTCCCCACCAAGCTGAAAGGAAGCTTGACAAAGACCTTTTAAAATATTACCTGAACTGAAGGCTGAAAAATGGAGAGGGACTGTCTGGAAATCATTGCCACAGGTTAGGAAAGTGGGTTGGAGGATGGAGAGAAAGCCACCTATATTCCTTTTAATCTAAATCAGATGTTGAATAAATCATTGTGGCTGTGCAATCTGGGTAACTCACAGAAGAAATGTGTAACAGGTATGGAAAACAATGTTCAGTCTGGAAGTATCCAAAGAAATTTAAATAACATATGAAACTTTCAACTACCAAGTTAATAATGATGAATTTTAAATACGTGCAGTAGGAATTTATGCACATCAGGGCCAGATAATCCAATAAGAAAGCTACAAAATAGCATAATTGTGCCTTCCCCCCAATCTTCAGTGCACAGTTTCACCTGTCTCCCACTACAGTAAAGATGAGGCAAATTCCATGAGAAAAGGCTCATCACAGATTAGCAAGTAAATATGGTTAAAATCATGCGTACCTCGCTCAGTGCAAGCAGATGCATTTACAGCACTTTCTGATTAATCTACCCCTAAGTTGCCCTTGGAAACCCTGGTAGTGTAGTGGTCAAGTGCTACATCTGCTAACCGACAGGTTGGCAGTTCAAATCCACCAGGTGCTCCTTGGAAACTGTATGAGGCAGTTCCACACTGTCTTATAGGATCACTATGAGTCAGAATAGACTCGATGGCGCTGGGTTTGGTTAATTGCCCATATATAGTGTTTGAAAACATCAGAGTAACATGGACTCTCTCACTTCTGAGAGTCTGTTAAAAATGAATAAATTCAAAATGTATTTTAGATGGTGGAGATAATAACTATGCTCACAAGTATTCTTATTGCAATATTATTTGTAATCTTTTTAAAGAAATGTACTCAAATTAGTAATGGTAAGATATACAAAAGCTTCAAGAGACATATAGCATTGCCATGGATTTAGAACATTTGTGAAAATTTATATTATCAAAGAAGTCTGTGTCATTATGTTACATGAAATATTAGGACAGAAAATGATATGAAGCTAATTGTATAAACATGAAACAACACAATGGAAAACCTAAAGATTGAAGAAAAATGATGGTCATGCCTCTAAGTACTAGGATGAAGGTTAGTGATTTTTTTCCATTCTTTCCATTATTTCTGTCATTTTTAATAGACTAATGATGCTTCAGAAATCCTGATGACATAGTGGTTAAGTGCTATGGCTGCTAACCAAAAGACTGGCAGTTTGATCCACAAGGTATACCTTGGAAACTCTATTGGGAAGTTCTACTCTGTCCTATAAGGTCACTGTGAGTCAAAATCAACTTGATGGCAGGGAGTTTGGTTTGGGGGGAGGTTTAATGATGCTTCTACAACAGAAAAAATAATTTTGAAAAAAGTTGTGATTTCAGAAAGCGTCAACCTAGAACATTAGGCATCTCAGAATCATCACCTTCAAGTATCAGAAGAACCTCCAGATATTATCTAGTTTAGCCCTTTGTTTGGCCATGGAAGAAACTAGGGATATATGAAAGAATGTTAAGGCTTTCATCAAGGTCACGTAATAGGTATAAAGTTGAAGTGAAACCCTCGGCCCTCATTTAGGGTTTTGTTTTCTCGCACTATAGATCACAAGCAGTGGTCCCAATTTTCCAAAAAAACAAAGTCGCTGATTCACTTCTGACTCATGGCAACCCTACAAGTGTCAGAGTAGAACTGCTATCCATATGGTTTTCAATGGCTGATTTTTCAGAAGATGAGTAAGCCTTTCTTCTGAGGTGCCACTGAGTGTACTTGAACTTCTAACCTTTCTGCTAGCTGCCGAGCTTATCAACGTTTTACGTGTTCTAGGAACTTCTGACTCGGCATACAATTGGGTTGTACTAGGCTGACATAGTGTTTGTAGTACAATGGAGTTATTTGGTAGGAATCAGATATCAACAGACAAAAATTTATAAAAAATCAGAAATCTGGCAGTCAAGGACATAAATTTTCAGTTTCTTTGGAATTGAGTGGCACTTTTAAGTTCACAACTATCTCCACCTGACTTAGTTGTGTTACCTACCCAACTGTCACAGAAGTTTGAGTTTGTGATGCATGTATTACTCCAAGTGGCTTCACTTTCATGCACATTAAAATGGAGATAAACAGAAACGAAATTTTCTGTAACACATCCCAGAGCCTTTTTAGGATGATAAACATCAATTGACTTTTCTTCTACATTCAAGGGGGTCTGGTCCTGGTAGGTGTCCCATATCTGAAGTCTTCAAGTATAGGAGCTATTGTGGTGTATGTCAGGCCAGATGTAGAAGAGGATGTGGAACCAGGGATATCATTGCTTATGTTAGGGGGATCTTGGCCACAGCTGACCCAGCTGAAATTGGTCCAGAAGATCTGTGGTGGCCAGAGTGATGAGCATAGTGGTGGTGTTCAGACAACATCATCTTTGGTAGAATAGACTGAGCAGCAGAGAGCCCACTCCTGCCTCCGGAATTACTGACAATGGGTAGCATTCAACCATCAAAAGCTAATTGGTGGCTTACATCTAATCTGCTGTATGTGTATCTAAAACTTTGCATCCAGCTAGCCCACTCTCCTTTTTCCCAGTGCTTCCCCCTCCTTTCTCTACACAGCACTGGATTTCATATTCAGACACATTGCCTGGGCCACAAGTAGGACCTCTTATGTGTGCTCTGAATCATTCTGACAGACTTGGGGAGGGAACAGTTTAACAAACGAGGGGCAAAAATCTGCTGGTTCCTTTATGCCCAGAACTTAGTACAGAGACAGATCCTTTACCAAGGCACAGGTACAGGTGTTCCTGGCACTTGAAAATCTTTCAGCACTGCATATGGCATTCAGCACACTTGTCATTCTGCAGCAAAACTAACCTACCTACTTACATTAAGGAATAGGGACAAGCCTGACTTACAGGCATGAACAGTTGTAAGCCCCTTACCTTGCTCAGTGCATACAGCTAGTTACCTGTGCCTACACCAATCATCCCTTCCCATTTAGGAGTGTAGGGGAGAGTCTGCACCACACACTTGCTGACTGACTACTAAGTCACCTGAGTGAAGACTTATAAAAAAAAGTAAATGGATGCCTTAGCTGATGTGCTAGTAACAGCTCGAACAACCTGATGACAGGATATTAGAATGTCTAAAGCACCAATAATCAAACTAGCTCACATGACCAGCCTATCTGGGCATTTCAAAACAAAACAAACAATAAGAAGTTAAAACACAGTAAGCAAACATAAATAAAACGACTTACTGATGGCTCAGAGGAAATGGTCAATATCAAATCACTTAAAGAGGCAGACCATGACAGCTTGATAAAGCTCCCAAAACAAAGAATCAGAGACAGACAGACTTGATGAGCACAAACCCCTTTTCCCTTTTGTTCATTGTTCATTTCCACTTTGTTCATTGCTGAAACACAGATATAAGTTATGAATGCTCAGCTGTCATACTGAAACCATGAGGATGAAACCTCTAAACCAAAAATGCCAACTCAGAATGATAGAAAGGGCCTGAGTCCGTGGTGACATCATTGACAACTGTGCACTCAGGCACAGACTTCTTGTCGTCTGAGCAAACTCTACTTTAGATTCTGTGTGGCAGAATTCCTGTTGCCTGCTGTCAAATGTTGGATCCGACTCGACGGCACTTGGCTTGGCTTGGCTGTCAAATGTGGCTGCTAACTAATGCACAAATTTATCCCAATTTTTAGCAATTTCCCATCATTTTAGTAGTCCCATCACATGTAAATTTAATACAAGGCATTAAACCCAGACAGTTTTATAGTTTATGGGAGAACTTAATGGTGGGCAATGTTTTCACAAGTGTTTCAAATAAGGTGTAGTGAATTTTTTTCTGATTTTTCCCAAATCTATGTTCCATCAACTGACGAGATGTCTGATTTACTTGATGAAAGCAAAACATTTTCATGTTTCCTGAACAAATGCATCATGTTTTACCTTCTCCTTACATCTTTGATGTGACCCCTGATGCCTTGCCACTTAATCTCAAATGACATTAATTATAACCAGTTGTTTCCACCTTTCCTTTGTGAGGTCTTTGAGTACAAGGACTTGGTTGTGACCTCAGCACTTAGCAAGAGCTTTATAAAGAGAAGACATGTCTGATATATATTTGCCAAATGTTGCACAAATGCATTAAGAGCAGACTTTAAGCCACAGTGTTTGGAGGGATGTGCAATAGCTAACTGTATGTCACTTTGGACTGTGATTATTAAGTCCCTGTTTCCTTTTGTAGGGGTTAGCAAATTTTTTTTGTAAAGTACTGAAAGTAAAGAACCTCAGTTTCGCAAGCTAAATGGTCTTTGCCATGACTGCTCACCTCTACGCTGAAAACCAAAGGTGGTCATAAACAACACTGAAACAAATAGTTGTAGCTGTGTTCCAGCAAAACTTTATCTAGAAAAAAGCTAGTAGTCTGATTTTTTTCCATGGGCCTCAGTTTACCTACCCTGTGTTTAAGTTAAATATCCACTCCTTCTAATGAAGTCCAATAGATCAGAAACTTATTTTACATTTTCAATGATAAATGGAAAGGGTGGGAGTTAGAGAATGCTGCTAAAACTCCATGTCTTTGACTGCTCCCTTTTCAGGACTTTAAATCTGGAGCAAAGATACAGGAAGCATGAAAAGTGAGCAGGCATTCACTGCAGCAATGGGACGTGTGGGCCAGGCTTTTCCTGCCTTCACACCATTATGGTGCTTTTGGCTTCTCACACTTCTGAAACTTTTCTCATTTTTAAAATAAATTTTCTACTCTAAAATGTAGATTTTATATAAAATCTGAATGTTCAGATTCTCTTTAAAAATGAGGAAAATCATACTGACTTCAATAGTAGCTCATCCTTTTAGACTGTGCGTGGCTTTTCCACAGTCCCCATCGCTTCCGTCACCTTCTCCATTACGAGGCTGACCATCAGCTGCCCCTTTACGTCACATGTATGCTGTTGCTTTTCCTGCTTTGCTCAGTGTGGTCCCTGCCTAGTGCATTTATAGACTCAAAGGTTCAGCTACTTCTGAAGTCGTCACGTATAATGTTATTTTCAGGGTCATGCCATTTCATATCCTCTGGATGTGGTTCTATTACTTGTTCTTAAATAACTCAAATTAAACAAACCAATCCAGAAGTGAAGGAGAATCACCAGTATCTTTCTCTTTCCATACACTCCAAAAGGTGTTTTTTGTTTTATTTTTTAAATCGTGAAACAATGGGTCATATTCATAGTTTAGAGAGAAATAACTCTGCTGCTATTCCTTTCTCCAGGCTTTCCTAAAAACTGGTGAACAACATTTCTTAACTTTTATTTGGAACCATTGTTTATGAATACAAGTTCAGCAATTTTACATTGATTTCTACCTGAAATAGCAAAATACTGCTAAGTGAAGCCTATTACTGAGTGGTCAGTTTCTTCTCTATTCTGGATGTTTCCTTCTTTAATAAGAGAGCTCCATTCATGTAACCCAGCTGGCCCCTCTCATCTTTTCCCTTCTTTCATTCAGTCCTAGAGATAATAGATTTAATTTTATGTTTAGAGATTTATGAAGTAGAATGTGGAAATGTGTACCCCCACCCAAGTCTTTGGCCAAATTGTTACTTGGAGACCACATCATTTCAAGTTTGTTTATTTTGTTTTAAGACAATTTGATCAATATAGCGTCTAATCCTGATCCAAGAGATCAATATAAATATCTCACAGAGAGGTTACCTGTGTGACGTTCACTGTACTCTCATGTCAACTCCCAGATGACAACTGTTTTTTAGGGGGCATCTGTTTTCTGGTTACAGGGTCATTTATCTTCTCAGGAAAAAATAAAATTGCTTCACATTTTGTTTAGTCCCTTAGTACCGTGACACTTAGCGTCTAAGGAGCTGTATATGATTTCTGATCATTCTAGGAGGTCGTCAGACCCTTAGTTTGAACATAGTATAAGTGTATCGCTATTCCTCTTTCACTCAATAGAGATAAGGAACAATCTGGCTAGATGTATCCTCAAAGTCTACTTTTATCTGACATATCTCAAAGAGTTCCAGAAATTCATCTCTGCACAGCTAATAGGCTTTGATACTACTTTTCTAGCTAGTAAAAATGCTATTTTATCATTCCCAGATTACTTTTTTGAAAATAGATTTTTCACACATTGCCTTCTGGAACTAGATTTTGGAGATTTAATGTGGGTGCACTAAGAATTAGTAGCCAACATACATTTCATTTTTGGGGTCTGAAAATCATAAAAATCTAATGCATTGTATAAAATACATTTAAGCAACTGCCAGGCTATTAATAAAAGGGAATGAATTGCCATAGGTTACAATATAATTTTTCCTTAATTCTAAAGCATAAGTCCGTTTTAAACATTACTTAAGAAAACAATGGGATGAGACATCAAATTATTTAATAGTGTCAAAGAGATTATGGAAGAAATCTTCTAATTGTGTACGCCCTACAAATACATGTAACAAAATGTCATGGAAGGGGGAATAAATAGTGGCCCAAAGTGATCCTTTAAAATAATATCTATTTTGTTTTACAAAGTAACATTATAAAAACTTATAATCACACTTTGTAATTTTACACTCATATTTTAAAGATTAAAATCATCTATGAAGAGTTAATTCTCTAACATGGATTGAATTATTTCTCCCAAAAATAAAGGAAAAACTTGATTAGTCCACGATTCACAACACTGTATGGCTGTCCTCCATTTTGTGATTGTAATTTTCCTATGGGTTGTAAATCCTAACTTCTGTCTGTGGTTAATAAGACAAGATTAAATTATGTTAACGAGGATTAGGGTGGGATGTAAGACACTCGCTCAGTTCACATCCCCGAACCAATGTAGGGGGAGTTTCCTTGGGGTGTGGCTTGTAGTACCTTCTTACAAGAGATACAAGAAGAGAGAGGTGAACAGAGTGGGGAGCAGGCAGGGTGGGGAGAGGGGGAAACACCTCCTACCAACAGGAAAGCCATGCCAGGAGTGTAATGCACCCTTTGGACCCATGGTTCCAGTTTAGAGAATCTCCTAGTGTGTGGGAAAACTGATAAGAAAGACCTTCCTCCAGAGCTGATAGAGAGACAAAGCCTCACCCCAGAGCTGTCATCCTGAATTTGGACTTCTAGTCTATTTTACTGTGAGGAAATAAAGGTCTCTTTGTTAAAGCCATCCACTTACGGTAGTTCTGTTAAAGCAGCACTAGGTGACTTAGACATTCCCCAAACCTGCATGCCTTACTTACAAGAGGTAAATGCAAAGTTCTAATAATGCATGACAACTGTTTGATACCACAAAACCAAGCATGGTACATAATAGAGTCTTATTAAGTCAGTTAGAAGAACTACAAAATACCACTAACAGTGCACAAACACAAGAAGGAAAAGAGATAACTGGGAACTCCTAAAAATCAAACACATGCTCATCCAAAAACCTCTACCTACAGACTGGGAAAAAAGTTTTGACCAGCATTAATCTGATCAGCATCTAATTTCCCTAATCTACAAGGTACTGCAAAACCTCAACAAGAAAAGAACAAATAACCCAATTAAAAAAATGGCCAAAGGATATAAAGGGGAACTTCACCAAAGACGACATCCAGGCAGCTAACAGATACATGAAGTCATGCTCACAATCATTAGCCATTAGAGAAACCCAAATCAAAATTACAAGGAGATACCAACTTACCCCAACAGGGTGGGCATTAATCTAAAAAAGACAAAATAATCAGTGTTGGAGGCTGTGGAGAGACTAGAACTCTTTTACACTACTGGTGGGAATAAAAATGGTTCAACCACTTTGGAAGTTGATTTGGTGCTTTCTTAAAAAGCTAGAAACAGAAATAGCATATTATCCAGCATTCCTACTGCTTGAAATATATCCTAGAGAAATAAGGGCTGTCATACAAACAGATATTTGCATGCCAATGTTTATTGTAGCACTGTCCATGATGCAAAAACTGGAATCAACATAGGTGCTTATCAACAGATGAATGGATAAACAAACTATGGTACAGTCATACAGGGGAATACTGCACAATGATAAAGAACAATGATCGTCTTAAGAAGCATACTGTGTATTCATCTGGAAGGCATTATGCTGAGTGAAATTAGTTGCAAAGGGATGAGTATTGTAAAAGACCACTATTATAAGGACTCAAGAAACAAGCACAGAAGAAAATAATCTTCTATGGTTACAAGGATGGGGAAGGAGAGAGATGGGTATTCATAGTTTGGGTAATAGATAGAAATTGGGCTAGGTGAAGGGAGTGACCGCACACAGTAAAAGGGAGGTTAGCACATTTGACTAAACCAAAAGCTAAAAGGTTTCTTAAATGCACACCAACACTTTGAAGGACACAGTATCAGGGGCATGGGTCTGGGGACCATGGTTTTAGGAGAAAGCTAGGTCAATTAGCAAAATATTTTTTTTAAGAAAATACTCTGCATCCCACTTTGGTGAGTGGTGTCTGGGGTCTTAAAAGCTAGCAAGCTACTGTGCAAGCATTAATTGGTCCCAATCCACCTGGAGCAGAGGAAAATGAAGGACATAAAAGATATCAGGAAATATGAGCTCAGGAGACAGAAGGAGCCATATGATCCAAAGACTTCATCAGCATGAGACCGGAAGGACTAGATGGGCACCAGCCACCACCAATGATTACCCTGACAGGGAACACAGCCTCAAGTCCTGAAGCAGAGGGAGAGAAATGGGTGTGCAGAACAAGACCTCTATCAAAAGACCAGACTTGATGGCCCAACAGACTGATGGATTACACGGCTCCCAGATTCTCCACAGCTGAAACCAGTACCGGAGTCAATTCAAAGATTGAACTGTAGTATGTAGAATTACACTGGTGAAAGTCTGGTATGTGTTAGGAACTTGAATTTTGTTCTACATTTTTCTTGCACTCTATTAAGAACCCTCTGCTGTGTCCCTGGTCAGAATGGTCAGTAGTGGTAGCCAGGCACCATCTAGTGTTTCTGGTCTCTGGTAGGAAGAGGCTACATTTTCATGAGAGCCAGTAGCCCTGGAGACTAGTTTTTCTCTGAATCTTTGATTTCATTCATTCTCTTTTGCTCCATATGACTAGACACCAAGCTGTATTTTAGGATGTGGATCAGAAGTTTTTAAGACCCTAGATGCTACCCACCAATCTAAAATGTAGAACACTGTATTTTTAAATGTTTTATTGTGATTAAGTGAAAGTTTACAATCCAAGTCAATTTTCCATATAAAACCCCAAGTGTCCACCTCTCTGCAGCTCTATCTGCTGTCCCAACCCTGTGACAGCACACTCTTCTTTTTCACTCCTTACTTCCAGTATCCACTCAACCAACACTTGTCCCTTCCTCTCCACCCTCTACTCTCCACTCTAAAAAGCAACAAGTAGGACAGTGCAATATATACATGTATATATATATATAAACCATAAAGTACACACCACATACACATCATTCTGTGCCCCCAAATCCAGCCCATCCTTTGCTGAAGTGTTGCCTTCAGTCCAGGTTTCAGCTCTGGACTAGCAGTAAGCCCAGGGGCTGTGTTCTCAGGGTATCCACCAAGTTGTCAGAGCATCAGGTCTGGTCTTTATTTAACAGAGTTCTAGATTTGCATAACCCTTTGTCTCCTACTGCATCAGGGACTCTACGTTGTGTCCCTTATCAAGGCTGTCTTTGGCACTGTCTGGTTCTTCTGGTCTCATGCTGATGTAGTTTCCCAACTACATGGCTCCTTCTGTCTCCTGGGCTCATTTTTCGTCATATCTTTGATGTTCTCACTTGCCATCTCTTCCAGTTGGGTTGGGACCAATGAATGTACCTCAGATGGCAGCTTGCTAGCTTTTATGACCCCAGAAGCCACTCACAAAAACGAGGTGAAGAAGACTTTCTTAGCAATATGCTAGTTATGCCAATTGACCTCAGTGTTCCCTGAAAACACAGAACATTATCATTGTGAACTATGTTATGTCAGTTGATTAAGTTTTCCCATGATAATATGGTCCCAGGTCTTCTAATTGAATAAACCAATCATGCAAGTTGTTTGCACATACCTAGGATGCCTCCATAAATGTGCCCCCGTGTGGACTGCTACATATGTGGTCTGACAATTAAGTCTGTGAACTTAGTTGTTCTAAGTGCTACATACCTCACTGCTGAATGTCACTATGGTCACCTTCAAAGTATTCCCCTTGTGAAGCTGTGCACTGAATGAGAGCCTAGTTCACCCTTCAAAGCAATTTGGAACTCTTTCTGGAATGGCTGTTGCACACAGTGGCACAGTGGCAAGTCCATGAACTTAATTGTATAGTTGTCTATGAGGGAGTTTTTAACCAGTAAACAAATGACTGTGTTGGAACACCCCCCGTACTTACCTGATCTGGTCCCCGGTGACTTTTTTCTTTACCCAAAGATAAAGGAAATATTGAAAGGAAGACATATTGATAACATTCAGGACATCAAGGGTAATACAATGTGGCAGTTCTGATGGCCATTCCAGAAAAAGAGTTCCAAAATTGCTTCGAAGGGTGGAATACATGCTGGCATTGGTGCATAGCTTTCCAAGGGGACTACTTCAAAGGTGACCATAGTGACATTCAGCAATGAGGTATGTAGTTCATGAGTTCATGAACTTACTTGGCAATCCTTGTATGTAGCATGCACAAACATGTGTACATATGTTGACAGATAAACATACCCATGCGTGTGCAATTACTTGTGTATACCATTTTATACACATACATGCACCTGTATCTGTCCATGTAACAGCATACATATTTTTGCAACATTGTATATATTGCAGCATTTACCAGAACTGTCCCTTTTCTCATGTACTTCATGGTGTTTTTTGTTTATCAGGTCAAGTTGTATTGACTTCACCCATATTTGTGATTGCCTTTTCCATCACTAAAAGTAGCAATTGTGTTGTGTCTAAAAACTAATTCCCCTTCCTTTTCTTCCCAGTCCTAGCAACCATAAGAGAACTTCACTTTCTGCATGTGTATCTATTCTTGATTTTTTATACTAGTTGGACCATGTATTTTCTGTTTTTTGATTGACTTATTTCACTCAGCATAATATCCTTCAGATTCATTCACATTGTGAAATGTTTTGTGGACTCATTATTCTTTATAACCCACTACTGTTGTCAGATCCAATCATAGAGACCTTATAGTAGCATACTATTACACTGTATATATGTACCACACTTTGTTTATCCATTTGTCCATGGCTGATTTTGGTTATTTCTATCATTTTGCTATTGCAAATAATGCTACCATGAACATAGATATGCATGCATATGTCTATTCTAGTTAGTGCTCTTATACCCATCAAACCAAACCAAACCAAACCCACCTCCATCCAGTTGACTCTAACTCATAGTGACCCTAGAAGACAGACCAGAACTGCCCCATAAAGCTTCCAAGGAGTGCCTGGCAGGTATCTTTAGAGTACATGCCAAGGATTATTGGATCATCACTGCTGTTTGCCATAGAGTCAGTTTCAACTCATAGAGACCCTATGTCTTCTGGGTCATATCTGTAGTTTTTGAGGAGGTGCTCTATGGTTTTCTACAGTGGTTGTACGATCTTACCATCCCACCACCAATGTATGAGATTTCTAATCCCCCACAACCTGGCTAATATTTGTTGTTTTCTATTTTTTGATCCTTGCCATTATTACAGGGGTGAAATGACATTTCATTGTAGTTTTTTTGTTTTTATTTTTTAATGTATTTTTTTATTTTTATTAAGTGAAAGTATACAATCCAAATCAATTTTGCATGCCTGCCTATTTGCAGCTCTTTCTGCTGTCCTTGCCTGGTGACTGCACTCTCTTCATTTTTATTCTATACTTGTCATATCCTCTTAACAAGCTCCTGTCCCTTCCTTCCCACCCTCTTCTTTCATGTCTAGGAAGAGATCGGTAGGACAGCATCCTATAAATTCATAGGACCATAGAGTACACACACTGCATGGTCACATTATATCCCTAAGTTTTGTATACTTTTTGTCCGAAGAGTTGACCTCAGTAGCACTTTCTGGTCAGGGGCAGCAGCAGGTCCAAGGGAACCCCCAGGCCAGCAGACCATCAGTTGTGGTCTTGTAGTAAAGTTCTTGAACTGTACCATTCTTTTCCTCCTGTCACCACGGGGACTGTACACTGAGTGCCCCATCACGGCTGTCTTTGGCACCATCTGGTTGTTCTGGTCACGTTGATCGAGTCTCCCGTTTGCATGGGTCCTTCTGTCTCCTGGGATCTTTTTGCTCATGTATTTGTTGTTCTCTGTCATCATCTGTTCTAGAGGAGCTGTTACCATTTGGTGTACCTCAGATGGCTGCTTGCTAGCTTTTAAGAACCCAGATGCCACTCACCGATATGGGTTGTGGAAGAATCTCTTAGCAATATGATAGTCATGCCAGTTGGACCCGATGTCCCCCAAAAGTATGGTCCCAAAGCCCCCACTCCTGCTACTCTGTCCTTGCAATATTGGGTTGAGATTAGAAGAGCTTTCAGTGTATGGTGAAGTCCAGTTAAATTGATCTACTTTCTGCTGTGTGCTGTCACTGCTTTCAACTAATTCATTGTAGTGTTGATTTGCATCTCTGTAATGTCAGCCAATATTATTTCTTGATTCATGTTTTTCAGTGGAATTCTTAGAATGCAAATTTGTTAGAGATTTTAACATAGAGAAAATTGCACAGGGAAAAAAAAGGACTGTCTTGGAATTGCTACCCAGAGTAAATATTTACAAACCTGCCAATCTGGCACTGATTTGTACAGAGTGATACAGACAAGAAACCCAAAGCCTATTTTCTTCCACTGCACAAACGTGTTTGCAATAGAGACCTTCAACAGAGAGGATGGCCAGCATATATCCAAGTAAAATGAGAGTAACATATAGGGTTTTATTGCATTATATCATAATCCTTCCACAAAAATAAAAAGATCTACAATAGAAGAAATTGCAGATTTTGGAAGTTTTCTTTAATTATATGCCTCAAGTCATTTTTATGTATAGCACATTATAAACCAGTCCGTATATTATAGGAAATGTATACTTCAAACTTATGAGTAAATGCAGCCAGTTCTACCAATTTCATTTTACAGTAGTAATAAATGCCTACATGATTTATAGAGTGTATATGAAGTAAGTAAACCCCAAAGAAGTCACTTAAAAATCTCTATTCAAACCTATATTTTAAAAATACTGCAGTTACCTATTAATATTCTTATCTTAATTTGATTTTTGCTCTAGGAAATTGAACGAGAGAGTAGATGGTCTTATGAGCTTTTTCTTCTTGGCCAGAACCACTACCATATACAACACACATACAAAAACCAACTCCCAGTACCATCTGTAAGAAAACAGCTTAGGGAGAGCTAAAAAGTTTTAATTTCCCAGTGCTGCTATCAAGCTACAGCTGCAGGAGCAGCCCTGATCCTTTGTAAAACTGCTCAGCTTGCTTCTGTTTCTAGGCATTGGCATTGCACAGTATTCTAGGGAGGTGAACGCAGTATCATAAACGTGAAGTGCTGTTTTTATGGATCTCTCCTGCCTTTAAGCAAGACTAAGACTCCAAAACCCTTCCACACATGTAACAGATTTACTCCGGCGACAACTGCTACATGGTGCATCACCACAGACTTCACATACTTACCCTACGAATTTACCACCTGGACAATATGTGGGTGTTTGGTTATAGTTTAGCTTGAAAAGGTATTTAACAGAGGGTTGCTTTGCCTTCTTCCTTATGACTGCCTACCAATCTGTTGCCCTGTCTGGTAGGTTTTACCTCTAAATAACTTCCTGCTTGCCCCACTGTAATGCTAGAAAATTCAAAACCACTTGTTGTCGTAGTCATCTGGCGCTGCACTGACAGAAATACCACAAGCAGACAGCTTTAAAAACACACAGTTTATTTTGCCGCAGTCCAGGAGGCTAGAAGTCCAAATTTAGAGTGTCAGCTCCAGGGGAAGGCTTTCTCTGGTGGCTCTCGAGGAAGGTCTTTGTCATCAGTCTTCCCCTGGGCTAGGGGCTTCTGAGGCACAGGGACCCTGGTCCTTTCCAAAGGACAGGCTCAATTCCCAGCACTGCTTCTTGGTGGCATGAGGTCCCCAAATCTTTCTGCTAGCTCCTTTCTTTTATATCTCAAGAGACTGCCTCAAGACACAAAACAATCTCACCCTTTGAGTTCTGCCCCACCAACACAACTGCCACCCATCCTCCCTCATTAACATCCTAGAGGCAGGGCTTACAGCATACATATATCAGGAATCATGGCCCAGTCAAATTTCTGTACACCTTTTTGGGGAACACAACTCAACTCATGACACTTGCCAGTTTTCTCTTTACTTCCAAACCATGCTACTTCTGTCAAATTATGTTCCTGACCATGTCCTACTTTTACTGAATGTCTTTTAATGAATTCTACTGTTTCCAAAGAAAAGTCAAAACATGAGTTCTGAAAATTAAGCTCACAAAGCCATCCTAGAAAAAGTGCTACATACCTCATTGTTCAATATCACTACAGTCACCTTCGAAGTACTCCCCTTGAGAAGCTATGCACCGAGACCAGTGTCAAGTCCACCCTTCAAAGCAATTTTGGAACTCTTTTTCTGAAATGGCCATCAGAGCTATCATCATATTTCCCTTGATGTCCTGAATGTCACCAAAATGTCTTCCTTTCCATATTTCCTTTATTGGAAACATCATTGGGGGCCAGATCAAGTAAGTCTGGAGGGTGTTCCAATACAGTTATTTGTTTACTGGCTAAAAACTCCTTCATAGACAACTATACAATTAAGTTCATGAACTTGCAGCCATACTACCACGCACAATGGCCATCGCAGAAAGAGTTCCAAATTGCTTTGAAGGGTAGACTAGGTGCTGACGTCAGTGCATAGCTTCCCAAGGGGAGTACTTCCAAGGTGGCTGTAGTGATATTCAGAAATGAAGTATGTAGCACTTAGAACACTTAAATTCACAGACTTGTCGGACCTTGTATGTATGCTGGCATTCACAGCTTCCAATTTTATAGCTTACCATTTATAGATTCTGATCTGCCAAGCAGTTGGTTCATAACACACTGAGCTACTAATCAAAATGTTGGAAGTGCAGGTCTACCCAGAGATGCCTCAGAAGAAAGACCTGGCAATCTATGCCTCCAAAAAAAAAAAAAAAAAAAAATCAGCTACTGAAAACACTGAGTTCCCCTGAGATAATCTTTAAACCTTAAACCAAAACTATTCCCCAAAATGTTCTTAAAACCAAATAGTAGTTAAGCTTAACTAGTAACAAATGTCTGCCTTGGGCATTATGCTCTGTTAAGAACTACCTAAATGGGGTCAAACTGATAACAGCACCTAAAGGATTGGATGAAATACTTGGGGGCAGTGAGTCTGTGTTAACAGAGGAAGGCAGTTCAGAAAAGGATCACGTGAGTGGTACAGTTTGAAGACTGTAATCAATGTCACTGAATTGTACATGTAGAAATTGTTGAGTTGGTGTGTGTGCTGTTGTGTATACTCTCGACAACAACAATAAAATAAGTTAATAAAAAAACAAAACCCTGCAGTGAACACACACGGCATTGGCACAAGTGGGAGTTGGCTTGAGGGTAACTAGTTTCCCTCTATTCAGGCAGCAACATCTTACTTCTTTGATTCTGTTAGCCACTGTTCTAAACCCAGGTACTGACTCCTAGACCAAATATTATTCATCTGTTTTGTAGGAGACACTTATTTAGTCTGCATAATATCCATATTTCCGTTCTATGGGGAAAGTCTCCTGTAATTGCACTAAAAATCCCAGGAAAGTTTGTTGAACACTTTTGCCATCATTCTTAATCCATGCAGTTAGGGTGGACTGGTCACAACCCTTGGCTGCTCAGCTGTGGCAATACAACACAGGCCTGGCCAATGTTTGTGCCCCAACTACCAGACTGTAAGTATTATGCAGCAAAAGCATATGCTTATCTAAGCATTACTAATCCTGGGATTTCTGAGACACTAGAGGAAGCCCTTCTAGTTGGGATTGTTAAATTAAAAATAAACCAGGGGCTACTGGCACTTCTTCACCACAGCAGGATCAATTAAAACAAAACAAACCCTGGAAGCATCTTAAAATTCAGAATATCAGTGATACAGAGCAATTTTAAATGCTACCAAGCCAAATCAGTTGTCAAGTCAACAGACTTAAGTGGCCCCATGTGTCCAGGGTAGAACTGTGCTCCACAGGATATTTAAGCCTGTGACCTTTCCGAAGGAGATCCTACACTTCCTTTCAAAGCACCTCTGAGTGGGTTCAAACCAGCAACCTTTCAGTGAGTGGTCAAGCGCTCAACTGTCTGTACCATCCATGTGCTACTTAAAGGCTGTCAGAGGGAATACGTTATTTATAAAAATATAACAATTAGAGTAACAGCAGACTTCTTCTAAGAATGATAGGAACAGTGGAGCTACATCATTCAGGTGTCAAGAAAAATAAATGTCTACATAGAATTTTGTAACAAGCTAAAGCAGGAGTGAAAAGTACAATTAAAAATTTGTCATATTCATAAAAAACAGGATAATTTACCACCCACACACCTAGAAGACAGAACTACTAAGAATACACTGTATCTGAAAGAAATGATTGACAAATTAAAGGAATAATGGAAGATAAATAGTGGGGGAAAATTCAATAAAATATTTTCATAAGTTAAATAATGTGGAATTAAAATGACATATATTAATAACAATGTGTGAATTTTAACAAATTATAGGTAACACCACAAAGAATGGGAATTCCAGAACCCCTAACTGTACTCGTGCAGAAGAGGAACGGAGACCAAGAGGCAGTTGTTTGAATAGAACATGGAAATACTGTGTGGTTTAAAATTATTAAAGGTGTGTATCAGAGTTGTAAACTTTCACTATATGTTTTCAATCCATATGATGAGCAAGTAATTAGAGGAGCCAGACTATATGCAGAAAAACAGGGCATCAGAATAGGAAGAAGATTCATTAACAACCTGCGATATGTGGGTGTCACCACCTTGCTTGCTGAAAGTGAAGAAGACTTGAAGTATTTACTGATAAAGATCAAATACTAGCTTTCAGTATGGATTATACCTTAACATAAAGAAAACAAAAATCTCCAACACTGGACCAATAAGCAATATCATGACAAACAGAGAAAAGAATGAAGCTGTCAAATATTCCATTTAAATGGGATTCATAATCAATATCCTCAGAAGCAGAACTCAAGAAAGCAAATGACTCATTGCATTGGGAAAATCTGCTGCCAGAGACCTTTTTAAAGCAATAAAAAGCAAAGATGTCACCTTGAGAATTAAGGTGCACCTGACCTAAGCCATGACATTCTCTGTCACTTCATATGCACGTGAAAGCTGGACAATAAATTAAGAATGCAGAATAACTGATTCCAGAATGAACACATCTGTCTCAAACAAAGCAAAATTAAAATGCTCCTTAGAAGCAAAGACGGTGAGATTTTGTCTCATGTACTTTGGACAAATGATCAGAAGGGACCAGTCCCCTGAGAAGAACATCAAACTTAGTAAAGTAGAAGGTCAGTATAAAAGAGGAAGGCTGTCAACAGGATAGACCGACACAGTGGCTGCCACACGGGCTTGAGTAGAACAGTAATCATGAGAGAGGCTCAGGACCACACAATGTTTTGTTTTGTTTTGTTGTACATACGGTTACTATGAGTTGGAACAAACTCTATGGCATGTAACAAGAATTATGTGTACAAATTACATATATAGATACATATTATGTACTATAATTATATATTAGTAACAGGGATGATGGGGATGGAAGGACCAATTTTAATTACAATATGCTCAAGGTATTACTTTATTCACAAAGAAGACAGATAAATATAATCACCATATACCTGAACTGTTATCATTAACTATGCTTATTAAAATTTTCATATATTGCTGGTGTGAGTGAAAACTGAGACACCATCTTAGAAAGCTGTTTGGCAATATCCATTCAACTTGAAAGTACACAGATTCTATGACCTAGCAAATTCATTCCTATTCACCTAGCAAAAATGCAGACCTTTTTTTAAAAAATCAGATAAATGCACAAGATTGTTCATAAAAACACTGTTTTAATATGCAGGAACTGGACTCAGATATATATTTATCCTCAGTCAAGAGACTAAATAAATTATGGTATATTTATACAAAAGAACACTATGTCATAAGAAGACATAAACTAATAATAAAGACAACACAGATAAATCTTGCAAACATGTTAAATAGAAGGAGGCAGACAAGAAAACACATACTAAGATTGTCTACTCACATGAAGTTCAAGGGCAGGTGAAACTAATCTCTGATTAGCGGTCAGTACAGGGTTACCCTTAGGACACAAGTCGAAACTGGAAGGCATCTTCAGACAGCTGAAGTTCTAGGAATATTCTCTTTTTTTGTCTGGGTACTGGTTATGTGGATTTGTTTACTTCATGAAACTTAACAAGCTGTTTCACTTACTCTATATTCATGTAATACAGCAATGTGTTTTCCATCAAAGGGGCAACAAAAAAGATAGTAATAATCATTAAAAATGAATAAAATCTAAAACTTGCAAACCAGGAGAGGAATAATGGGAGTCTATAAAACTTTATTAATTTAATAGAAAGCAGTTAAATAAGCAGGGAACATAAAAAATATATTTAAAATATAGCAATAATTTATTCATTTATCTAACAAAGATTTATGGAGCACAACATTTGTGTTTTTGGCACTCTTGATGCTGAGGATATAGCATTCATCCTACTGATGAGAGAAGAACAGTAAACAAGATAAATAAGTATTGTATAATTACACAGTGCAGTTGCTATGGAGAAAAATAAACACAGGAAAGAGAATAAGAAAGTGCCAGAGGGAGCTGGAATGAATAGCAGGTTGATCAAGGGAAAATTCATTGAGAAGGAGATTCTACAAAAGACTTGATGAGGTTAAGTTTGAATCGAAAAGAAGCATGTACAGGCAGAGGAAACCGCCAGAGTTCTGCAGTGGTAGAAGAGGACATCGTGTTTGGTAAAACAGAGAATCAGTAGAAATGAGGCAAACCTTCTCTAAGATGGAATGACAGAACATCCAAGGGCAATGCGAACACACCAACAATCATCAAGACGGTGCAGGGCTGGACATTGCTTAGTTCTGTTACACATTATTAGGTCGCCGTGAGCGAGAGCCAACTCACCAGCAACTGACAACGAGAAGAGTTACCTGAAACTCAAAAGAAGCCAGTGTTACTGAGCAGAGTACAGACCAAGGGGGCAGAGCTGGGGGCCAAATCATGGGGGCCTCCTTGGGAGGAGTAAGAAAAATAAAGGGTGACTCTAGGGTCGCCATCAGTCGGATCCGACTCGAGGGCACTTGGCTGGCTAAGTTAAAGCCTAAGGACATAGAAAACGGAGTTACCCATAAGTGCAATGAGAAATACCGTGGGGTAGGCAAATATGTCAGTAATGACAATAAATATAAGTGGACTAAACTCATTAAACAAGGAAGTTAATAGATTAACTCAGAAAAACTAGGTGGCAATAGTTTTTTGTTTTTGTTTTTATACAGTCTTTCTTATGAATGTATATACAGTTCTTTAATGAAATAATTTATATAAAAGTACCTCTTTCCTTTCAATGTCAAGTTTCTTGCAATTTTCCAGAAGAGTCTCTGGGGGTGAAGAAATGTTATAATACTTTTAAAAATATATATGGTGTATCTAATCAGACAACAGGGGAAATTAATATGCCAAAATCATTGTTCTGCTCAGTGTGATAAAATTTTTATAAGGTTAGCTTCATCTTTCTTAGTTTAAAAGTAAGCCTTTACTAAATATTAGATAATGATTTTATTTTTTATCATTATTGTTATTTGCAGGTATATCAAGCATTTCAGTTTATATATGCTGAAATGGCAAGACACTGCCTTTATTATTGTCTTGAAATTTAGTAATTTGATGCAGTCATCCACAGATGCCTTCTTTAGTAAGAGTAGAACCAATCATGTTCTACCTATTTAAGTAAACAGAATAACAGGTATGTAAAACTATGAAGCCTGAAACCCTTAACATTTTTTTTTTCTTTTTGGGGATCAAGATCAGACATTTTTGCTATTTATACCTCTCAGTTTAGGGCATAATGTCAAAAATTATTTAAAGATTTTTTTTAATTTTCCATTTTCCATTCTCATTCCCTTTTGCTCTTCTTAAGTAATTATATGGTCTATAATCTGTATCCCATTATTCATGCATGTTCTTTTTTTCTAATTATACTGAGGTATAAGGTACATAGCATATTAGACATTGTAGCCATTTTTAAACGTACAGTTTAGTGGTGTTAATTACATTCACAAATAACCACAATATGTTTCCAAAACATCTTCATCACCCTGAAACAGAAACTCTACCTAGTAAGCAGTAACTTACCTAGGCCCTGGTAACTTCTAACCTACCTTCTGTAAATTTGCTTGTTTTAGGTATTTCTCCTAATTGGAATCATGTAATATTTGTTGTTTTCCATATGATTTGTTTATGTATCATAATGTTTTCATTATGCCATGTGATGGCATATCAGAACTTTGCTGTTTTTTTAATGGATGAATGATATTACACTGTATGTCTATGACACATTTTGTCCTTCATCTGCTGATGACTAACACACCGTTTCTACCTTTTGGCTATTGTGAACAATGCTGCAGTCAACATTGCTGTACAAATATCTGCTTTCAGATCCCTGCTTTCAATTCTTTTGAGTATATACTTACAAGTGAAATTGCTGAGTCACATGTAATTCTGGCTTGCTTTTTAAGAAACCACCACAACTATTTTGACAGTGGCTATACTATTTGACAATCCCATTAGTGAGGCACAAAAGGGTTAATTTGTCCACATCTTCACCAACACTTGTTATTTACTGTTTTTTGGTAATACCTATCACTGTGGGATGTTCTAGTGAACGGTTTACCAGTTTTCTTTCCTCCTCATGCATCTCTACATAAATGATGTCGTGCCATAGATCTCATTCTGTTCTGTGTTTTCTTACCCATCTGACTTTTTACAGTTTTTTCATGTTGCTGTGAGTATGTATTTCATTGCTTCTAACTGCTGCTGAGGATATATGGCGAAAGGCAGTCTGTGCCCCATCCATGTCCCCTCCCCCTGCTGTGTCAGTGAACACCTATGGATTTCCCCATGCCTATACCCACATTGCTTTGCCTGAGGGCTTTCTCTGGCCTCTGAAGCCTATTTTGCTCCTGACAGCTTGCCCAAACCACTAAGAAATTTATGCCTCTTGAGAGCAGTTCTCAATGATTAGCCAGAGCTGATGTGTAAGTTCCCTAGCTCCTTTTCCTCTCGAATGTATTATGTTCGATACTAGCCTCCCAAGATTTCTCGGAAGGGTCAGCTGTAGCAACCTGTTACTGAATAATAACAGATCCTTCATTGGATCCTTCTTTGCCATTTGGCACTTCCCCACTATCTGTGTTTTATGTACTTCCCAAATTTTAGTACCCTTGTCCCATGATATGTGTGTGGGTGATGTAAAGAAGAGAAAACCTCACTCACCTGAGAGAATGGCCTTCGTACTCTGCTCACTGTACTAGCTCAAGCATCCTCACGTCAGACACCTTATGGACCTATGAGAGAATTTCTCTGGGCTACAGATACAGCAGAAGGACTGTTGGATTACCCAGTCTATATGAAATTTAGAAAAATTACTGCTAAATTCCTCTCCAAAATGATGCATATAGTTTCATAGAACCACCCATCTCAATTGATTCTATTTTGTCCTTTTGATAAATGTTAGAGGCTTACTGATGTTTGAGTTTGAATTTTTCTAATATTAATGAGCTTTGGATCTCTTTATAAGACTATTGATGCTTTGGACTTTCTGCTCTGTGAATTGCCTGTCCAGTATTTTCTTAAACCTTAGTACTGGTTTTGTATCAAGTTTAGAAACTGAAAATATCATCCTCCTACCTATCTTTTCTCAATTTTGTGGATAAGATTCTTTGTTGAGTAGAAAACCTTTTAGTTACTTATTCTCCATATAAGTTATATGTTGAAAGCAGTTTATATTCTGAGAAAGTCTATAAGGTGATTGATATTCTCATAGGTCAATAATATTAAATTCTCATAGGTCCAGAGGGTGACTGACATAAGGACACTTAAGCTAGTACAGTGAGCAGAATACAAGGCCATTCACTCAAGTGAACGGGATTATCTCTTCTTTAGATCACACACACACATATCATGGGACAACGGTACTTAATTTGGGAGGTGCAGAAAACTTAGATAGTGGGGAAGTGCCAAATGGCAAAGAAGGAGCCAAAAAAGGATCTATTATTAATTCAGAAAGTAGGTTATATTCTCCCACATTATCATCTATTACCTTTATTGTTTTATTCTTCACATTAGGTCTTCAGTTCCTTGCAGTCATTTTGTTTATGACATTTAAAAATTCCTAAATATTTATTAGCATAGTTTACAGACTAATTAATGTTACTGAAAGACAAATGCAGAGCAAAAGAAATAAGAGTTAACATCAACAATACTTTTTTTTTTCACCATTTCAATGGGTAAAAAATGGAATTAGCCTTTTTTCTCACGGATGGCCTGGTGCGAAGGTATACAAAACTACTAGATAGTGTAATGGTTTATCTGGTTTTAGTCTCTGCTACTGGTGAGAGAATTACCCCTTCCCAGAGAAGGGGAAGGTCATATTTTTCTTTGATAAATTTGGGGAACCCACATTATACATTAGGTTGTTTTTATTTGTTTTTTCCCTCCTCCCCCTCCTCACCCCCATTGCCTTAAACGCAGCAGTTAGGTCCTTCCTCGGCCGCACCCCAGCTCCTCTGAACCAAAGTGGAAACTTCTGTCCAAACAGAGAAAATGAGCTTTGCTATTGCTGTCATTGAGTTAGCGCGTCAGACCAGCTGGACTAGAGCGCTCCCAAACAGCACAGCACTCCCATCTCTGTTTGCTCTTCTGTATTTTGCTGGGACTGTTGAGTCCCCTGTATTTCCAAATCTATAGTGCCAGTGACAAGAAAACCTCTGGAGCAATCTATTGCTCTTATTTTCATGCAGTGTACCCCAGTCTGTTCCTTTCTATTAAGAGAAATCGAATACTTCTCCAAAATTGCTTTTAGAAAGCTTGAGTTTTCTTTTCAACATCCTACTAGATATCAAGAGTGATCAGCCAGTACACAGTAATAAATAGCACACAAATGCAACGATACAATCTTGAAATTGGAAGAGAGTTTAATGGGTTTATTTGGGATGTTTCTGTTCTTTTAATAATATAAATCTCTATGAAACAAAACAGTATATGGTTAGAAAGGGAAAAATCACAGAATTTCATTTAGGTCTTAGATGGAACCTCAGGCTCTATCTACTCAAAGCTATCAGAATCTAGGTTACACTGACAACTACCATGGGAGCTTACTAAAATAAAGATAGCTGAACACCAACACTAGAGATTCCATACCAGCTTCTGGACTATAAACCATCCGGATTTATTCATTTAATCAGTGTGAAATACCTATCTTATAAATGAGAAAACAACAGTGCCATATTTTCACCCAAATAATACATAAATAGTCTAAGGTTTTCTGTCTTTTTGTTTTTCTCAACCTCACTGTCTCCCCTCCCTCTGCAAGAGTTTTATTGATGTTCCATGCCAATTTGTTTTGATACGTTGCTCTACAAAAATTTGCATAGGGCACTTATAAAAATACCTGGAGGGAAGGGTGTGGTTGATAAATAAAGGTAGAATGCTGTACATTATTTGCATAAAATATGGTAAATAAAAGCACCTATGGGTAGAACTGATAACTGCCTACTAAACACTCATTCTGTCTTCCCAGCTCACAGGTAAAATGTTACCTTCCCAAGCCTCTTAAATGTAAGAGTCATTGTGTGACACAATTCTGGAAAAGGAGATATTAACAAAGGCTTCAGTAGGGCTTCTGGAAAAAGTTCTTGAAAAAGGAACAGAGTTGGCTGGTTAAGTTCACTTCTCCTCTCTTCACTTCCGTCTCCCTACACTCCCCCTTTTAAACCATGCATCGTTCCTTCTTTTCCTATTTAGATAGAAAATATGATGGCAGCAGATTCAATACTCATCAAAGAAGCATGATAATGAGGTCTATACATTAAGAAAGCAAAGCAGAAAAGGAAAAGGTGACTTGGTACCTGATAACATCATGGTGCTACTACAGAACCTGGAACAGCTTACTCACAGGATTCTTATGATAGCAGAGAAAAAGACTCTAATCTTATTCAAACTACATTCTGCATGGAGATGATCATAATTTCTTACAGATACAGGTAAAATTTCCTTTGTTAAATTGTGCATAGGTGTGCATGGGTATCTGTGCCTACATGTGCATATATACACATTCCCAGACACACAGATACACTACAAATGAACTACAGAAGGGTTCTAGGTGCCACCAAACCCAACACATGATCCCCTACAGTCTTTTACCTAAGGCGTCTCAGAGAGAGAAGATAACGGTACTCTATTAGTGAAAGCTGCAGCAGTTGCAATTAATACAAGAGTAACTTAAAAGTAAGAAATTATAAGGGTGATTTTCCTTAAGCCATGGCTTACTTCAAGGCTTCATTGTGTTATCACCATGCTACCTTTCCCTCCTCTCTTTATCCGCTCTGTTTCCCACCTTTCTTTAGAACATTATTCCTCAAAGATTTAAAGCTGGCAGCTGGCATCTTTACACTTAGTTACGAATTAAGAAATCCACCAAACAAAGTATCTCACTTGTCCTATTGTTGTTGTTGTTTCTGGGTGCTGTTGAGTTGGTTCTGACACATAGCAACCTCTACACAACAGAACAACACACTGCCCGGTCCTGTGCCATGCCCACAATTGTTTTCATGCTTAATCCCATTATTGTAGTCACTGGGTCAGTCTATCTTACTGAGAGTCTGCCCCCTTTTCTGACCCTCCACTCTACCAAGTGCGATGTCCTTCTCCAGAGACTGATCCCTCCTGACAGCATGTCCAAAATATGTAATACAGTCCCACTATCTTTGCTTCCAAGGAGCACTTTGATTGTTCTTCCAGAACGGATGTTTGTTCATTTGGCAGTCCATAGTATAGTTAACATTCTTCTCCAACACCACAATTTAAAGGCATCAACTCTTCTTCCATCTCCCTTATTCAACATCCAGCTTTTGCACGCATATGCTGCAATTGAGAATACCATGGCTTGGATCAGACACACCTTAGTCTTCAAGGTGACATCTTTGCTTTCAAATGCTGCCCTTTGCAGTGCGTCTTTTGATATCTTGACTGCTGCTTCCATGGGCGTTGATTTGGAATCAAGTAAAATGAAATCCTTAGCAACCTCACTCCTTTCTCTATATATCATGATATTGCTTAGTGATTCAATTGTGACAGTTTTTATTTTCTTGATGTTGAGGTAAAATCCATATTGAAGGCAGTGGTCTTTGATCTTCATCAGTAAGTGTTTCAAATCCTCTTCATTTCCAGCAAGCAGGGTTGTGTTACCCGCATAATATTAATGAGTATTCCTCCAGTCATGATGCCCCATTCTTCACAGAGTCCAGCTTCTCAGATAATCTGTTCTGCACACAGATTGAAAAGGTACGGGGAAAGGATACAACCCTGATGCACACCTTTTCTGACTTTAAACTGTGCAGTGTACCCTTGTTCTGTTCATGCAACTGCCTCTTGATTCGTGTACAGATTCCTCATGAGCACAAATAAGTGTTCTGGAATTCCCAATCTCCATAATGTTATCCATAATTTGTTATGACCCACACAGTCAAAGGCCATGACAGATAGGCTTCCACCAAGCTTCTAGACTAACAGAGATTAGGAAGAACTACCTGACAGTCTACTTCTGAAAAAAGACCTGATGGATAGCAGCAGAACATTGTCAGATAAAGTGCCAGCAAATGAGCCCCCAGGTTAAAAGGCATTCAGTAGGTGACGGGGGAAGAGCTGTCTCCTCAAAGTAGAATCGACCTTAATGATATGAATGGAGTGAAGCCTTTGCAACCTTCATTTGCTGATTTGTGGCACAACTTAAAATGAGAAGAAACAGCTGCAAATATCCACTAATACTCTGTCCCCTGTAGTTCCAAGCAAGTGTCTGTGATTAAGTCTTACAGTGGTTAAGCATTTGACTTCTGATCGAAAGGCTGTCAGTTTGAATCCACCAGATACTCCTCTGATACCCTGTGAGACAGCTGTACTCTGTCCTATAGGGTTACCTATCGGAATTGACAGTGATGGGTTTGTTGTGGGTAGCCTCTACTAGGTCACATTACCATCTCTGAATAAATCACTCTAGCCCAGGAAACAAACTAATTTGAATAGTTAGGTCGGCTTCCAGTGCCCATCACTGAAGCCACAGGATTGGATTAGCCCCACCCAAAGAACACACTGAATGTACAGAAAGCATTGTTCCCCAGAGAAAAGCTGAATGTTGTTATCAAGGAAAGAGAGTATTAATACTAGGTATGCAAAAAAAAAAAAAAAACAGATATCCACCGTACCGCATCTGGATCCTTCTGTTAGAAACCCTAAGTTAATAATCATATAAGGAGGCTACAGACAATTCAAGCTGGCAAAGTTTCACCAAGAGCAAGTTCCCTGTGAGCTCTTAGAATCTTCAATTCTAAGTCTAGCTTATCATTCATAAATGTGAATTTTCAAACTTTAATAACAAGAATCATCTGAAGACACATCAGAAATGTTAGAGCACAAGTTCCAAGAGAGATATGCTTTCAACATGGTGATCTAACAGACTTTCAAGACAGCTAAGTGTGAGAGGTCAGTATGAGACTATAAAATACTGTGCTAACACTACATATGTGTACGTGTGTGGTGTATCTAAACATAAAAATATATGTAAATGGATACCTCTGTGTGTGTGTGTGTGTGTGCGTGCGTGTGTGTGTGTCCAGTTTTCTGAGTGTTCAGGAAGTGTATGTACCCATTACCTAACCCTTGCACCTAGCACAGAGCCTGAAAAACACGAAAGTGAATAAAAATTTGGTAAATGAATGAACAACTGAGTGAAAGAATATAAGGCTTGACATTTTTAAATAATTTCTTCAAGTTACACAGGGGATATAAGTATGTAGAAAAACCACCTTTAAAGTTCACTGTGGCAGGTTACACAGTCCTCCATTCCTAACTCAAACCCTAGCTCAAGTGACAAGATATTGTGAATAAATCAACTTAAAGGTTTTTCCTCTTTTTTTTTCCCCCATCTAAGGAACACAGTGGTAAACAAAAACATTTATCAAATACAGAGTCATAAATATCTAGGTAGCTACATTTTGCATTAATGACTCAATTCAACCTTATCATTATAATGCCTGAATGAGTTCAACAGAGGCACAGAATTCATAAAGAGGTAGAAAAAGAAATAGCAGTACAAGGAATTATAAATATAGATGAATGGTGTGTCCTTTTGTAATTATGTGTCTCTTTAGGGTCACACGAAAGACAGTAACATACAGGAAACTAAGCATCTGCAGCATGTTCCAAAGGACAGTACGTTATCGTGTCTTCCAATTCTTCCTTAAACAAAGAGTCGCAGTGGCACACCTAGCTATTCTCTGCCTCCTTCTAAGATGGTAGTTACTTCATTTTAACACTTATTTTCTACAGCTTACTTCTATTTTTCTTTCTGTCTGGTAGACTAACTTCCATTATCCATAACCCAAAATTTAGCAACATTTTTCAGGGTGGGGGTATTTCAGTAATATAAGGAATTAGGTCATTCTTTTCACTTCTATTTTTGTCATCAGATTCTGGTCATTAACTCAGAGTTTATCTTCATTTATTAATACTACTAGTTTCAGTAAACTGCTTTTTGTTACAGTTTTAGAAGATGATGGAACTCTAAAGGGTTATAAAACTCCTGAAAATGTATTAAATTTACCAGTGAGGCAAAATTCCAAATTTCTTTTTAAAAGGCCAACGGAAAGTGTGCATGTGCATGTGCGTGTGTGTGTGTGTGTGTGTGTGTGCGTGCACGTGTGTGTGTAAAACCAGGAAAAGAAATTCAGTCTGAGATATTGCATGGAAATATAGAACTGTGATTGCCTCTAAAAAATAAAAACAAAATCCATCACTGTTGAGTTGATTCTAACTCCTTGCCTCTAGGAGGTGACATTATCTTCAAAAATTTATATTCTCTTCTTTTCATTTTATTTTTCTATATTTTCAAAATCTAATATGAAGACATTAACTGAGGATTTGAATCATGAATATAATACATGTTTACCAAGGAATTAGTAGCACAATATTTCTAATACAATACAATGTAATATTTATTCCTAAATATCTTTGGCATCTATCAACTTCTTACCTAGAAAAAAATACACAATATTTTTATTTTGATTGCTTCTTTTCCTATTCCATGGTTAATACATTACTTAACGTAAAATTACTTGAAGATAAAATATACAATGACAAAACCTAATGGTGAAGAAAACAGACTAGAAAAAAGTTAACCTGTGGAAAAATAACTGAAGAGCCAAAATCTGTATTAGCAGAATGCCAGAAAGAGAATAGAAAGACATGGGCTGAGAGCATTTGAAGTCCAGTGAACTTACAAAGATTTAAGAAAAAAAAAATCCATCCCAGAACACACTAGATTTAAACTTTTAAACTAAAACAAGCAAACAATGAGAAATAATGCTTGGCTATATGAGACTGGAAACCCTGGTGGCACAATGGTTAAGTACTACAGCTGCTAGCCAAAAAGGCAAGAGTTCAAATCCACCAGGTGCTCCTTGGAAACTATGGGACAGTTCTTCTCTGTCCTATAAGGTCACTATGAGTTGGAACTGACTCGATGGCAACTGGTATAATTTTTTAAATAGGAGACTACCATCACAGGCTTGTGTATCTGCGAACAAATATTGACAAAGAAATTAAGTGACATAGATAGGTTGTATTTCCCATTTATTCCTCGGTTTATTTCTTCTTCAAGAAGCTTCAGGGCCCTCACAAAACATGGTTATTTTTAGCCTGGAATAATCTCCCTATCCATCTGAAATTGGCAAGTCTTGGTTGTGTAACCTAGAGGCACTGTGAGGCTCAGACCTGTACGCACTGAGAAGGAACAGGATTCCAGCATGTTGTCAGGTGCCCTTGAGTCAGTCTGTAGTGACTCTACATACAACGGAAGGAAACCCCGTCGGGTCCTGCACCGTCCTCACCGTCACTGCTGCATGAACTCTCTGTGGTTGCCACTGTCACTGTAGCTCACTCAGTCTTTCTCTGTTTTCCTGACTCTCTACCAAATGTAATGTCCTTCTCCAGGAACTGGTTCCAACTAACAAGTCCAAAGTAAGATGGCATTCTGTGGTGGCTTTAAAAGAAGTCTACAAATTCTCTGATATGCTTTCCTTCAAAAGGGGGACTCATATTCCCCAGTCTTAAGGATTTAGCAAAAGTGATACTACATGACTTCTAAAGCTAGATCATAAAAGAAATTGTGGTTTCAGTCTCTCTCTTGCATCACGCAATCCGACAAAAGCCAACAGCCACATCATGAAGACGTAAGCAGCTCGACAGAGAAGTACACAAGACCAGGAACTGAGACCTTCTGTTAAAAGCTAACAAAGAGTGATGTTTCTTGCAACAGGCAGGTGCGTAGATGATCTTGGAAGTGGATTTCCTAGTCCTAGTCAAACAAAGGATTCTGCAGCCCCAGTTGACACCTAGACCAAAATATCATGAGACAGTCTGAGCCAGAAACATTCAGCTAAGCTACTTCCAGATTTTAATTTGCAGAAATGGTGCAATATAAATACATGTTCTCTTAAGGTGTTGTTTTATATGTTGTTGTAATTTTGAAGTGATTAATTATATAACGAAAAAAACAACCACACCCATCTAACTCATAGTGACACTATATAAACTCCTGTAACATTTTTGAGCTGTATTAACTAATAAATAACTTCATTTTATTTTTAATACAGCTCACAAATGTTAAAGGAGTTTTTCCAAGTTTTAAAGAGAAAAAGACAGACCAACCACACTCTGTATCCTAATCAAAAATCACTGCCTTCACTCCTTTTGCAATTTTTATAACAAGCCTTAACTTCAGAATCCTGTATCAATGGTTTTGAAGCAAACGTTGTGTTGACCTTGAGTGTGATGGCAATTAGGAGCAACACCTTAGACCTAGCTAAGGGTGGCCCTTTTTAGAAATTCTTTCCTTTAAAGACTTTTTCTCTTGTCTTCCTCTAGCCAGTCTCTTCCCTACAGATGAAACATCTAGAAAGTTAGAGAGATGTGCTGCTCTACAGCCAGCATTCTCCTTTGGAGACACTGATCTTAGTACCCAAGAACCCAGAGTCACCTTGTACAGTTCCAGACTGGGTATAGGCTACTTTGCTGCTCTATTCTGAAGGCAGTCTGTCCTACTAATGGGAAATGGTTGTGGCCTAGGAAGGAGCTGCAAAGAGTACCCCTCTGAAATTCATGAACAGAGATGTGTGTGTATGCAGAAGGTCCCATGACTGATACAAATCTCCTTGTGGCTCAGAACAGAGCTTGAGGTAGGAAAGGAAAGGGGACAGGCTACACACAGGTCAGACTTGGGTTCTTTCAGCAACATGTTTCAACATGGAGTATGAAGGAGTTTTCAAGGCATTCAAGAGCATTTTAAATTTGCATTTTTCATGCCTAGTCAGTATAAAGAAATCCATGTGGCATAGTGGTTAAGTGTTGTCTGCTAACCAAAAGATCAGCAGTTCAAATCCACCAGTGCTCCTTGGAAACTGCTGTGACTTACAGAATCACTGTGAACTGGAATTGACTTGACAGCAGCAGCTTTTTGGCAGTCAGTACAAAGCTACACTTATGAAACTAAAAGGGTCAAATATTTCATCTTATATTTTGTTAGCTTCCTTTTACAACTTTTTAGTATTTAGGTTTATATGCTCTTGTATATGGTATTTGTGTCCTGAGTCCCCCAATGCTAGTAGTAAGCCTACCTCATGGACAGGTGCTGTATTGTCTTGACATATGAAAATTAAAATCAAACTCACTGGTGTCAAGTAGATGATAAAGATTTACAGCTTGAAACCCCTATTGGGCATTTCTGCTCTGTCCTATAGGGCTGCTATGAGTCACTAGACATAGAGACTAGCATTTGAACCCAGAATCCCACACTTACAGTAGTCTTTCCATTGAATCCTGCTAATGGTCTAGCCTATAGTTCTAGCTTAGGACATTCTAGGGAGGAAAGGGGATGCTGTTTTCTGAGTTCAGCAGTGCTTGCAGATCCATTTACAATAAAAGTCATAATGATTACCACACCCAGGGCCCATATCAGCTGCCTTTCCTATATCACATTATCAGTCCCATGACAAGTATGTAATGGAGGTGCAGTTAGCCAAATTTTACAGAGGAGAACTACAGAGGGAGAGTCACACAGGCTGCTATTCTGGCCGAATCAAAGGCCAGATCTCAAATGACTATGCTTCCCGGCTGTAGATCCCCTTTAGAGTTTTCGGGGTACCATATTACCTGAGTGCTGGGTTAGAAGAAGAGTTTGCTTTCACTGGAGTTTCCTTTTACTGAGTTTACTGAAGGACACAGCACTCTAGGGAGACATGTGCAATGTGCATCTGGGTTGATATAAAAATCTAACTCTAAGAGTTTATTTAATTTAGCCTATTGACTATCAGCTGCTATTGAATTTTTATGTTATTATAGAAAAGATATTTCTAAGACATTGTCAGTTTCTAACATCAAATCCAAAAGAAGGGGAAAAAGTCAGTGATTCAATAATTTGTGAATATCAGAAGAAAGGTGTGAACCCCAAACTGGATTTATATATGTTAAAAAAAAAAATACTACAAGGCAAACTTAAGGGAACTCCATGGGGAGTATGAAACTACAACCTAGTCTGACAGCTTTATATTGCCCCATAATTTAATATAATTGAGAAATGCAGGCTCTAAAGTATTCATATTAAAGTGTTCATGAATAATAAAATCATCTTCATTTCAGCTGGTCACATACCCTCTTCAAATTATTTTATGTCTTTCCAAATGGTAAGAGTGGCAAGGTTTGAATTATGTTAATTTAACAGCAACTGCTTAAGTTGCTTAAGCTTTAAATAATTCCTATTTTGTGAGAACTGAAAACCATGACAAGGAAATCAAGGAAGGAAGGCATTTTATAAAGTCATAAAACATCACTCAGAAATAATCATACTCTAGTTAAAACTTCATGTAACAATTCAGCTTTTACGAGTTGGCTGTATAGTTTAATGTACTTTTGTTTGCAATTTTAGATATAAAATAATATATTTAACTAAATCTATATAAATGTCTTTTGTAAAACTACTATAGCTGCCTAAAGGTCTCAACTTCTCAATTATGGAACTGTGTGTCCACCAATCTCCAAAATAATAATAATAATAAGGTTAGTTTACTTTCACAGAAATGCTACAACTCCCTATAAGAAAAAGTCCAAACTTTTTTCCCCCTGGTTTTGATTTTCTGATAGAAGTATATTGTATCATGTCATCTAGTATTATTACACACATAAAATTTTCTTCCAGGAGTGAATGATAAGTTTCCTGTTGAGCTGACAGTCTTACCACAGAAGATAAACCTCTAATATACTGTAAAATCACCAACTGCCAAATGTTATCAATTCCTCTTCAAGAGAGCATTATCTTTTACCTCCTTATTTCTTTCATCTTTCATCCATTGAGTTTTACATTATTTTCACATTGTATACAATGAGCCAGTCACACTTTGTAACTGAACAAGCTTTGCGCTTGTCAAATGCAGTAATCAAAACAAGTGAGTCACTGGCTTTAAGACTTTTATGCTGGCCATTATTTATTCTCTTGAACATAATATACGTGTGACTTCCAACTATGTGAATTCTATGTAATTTTATATAACACAGATTTACCTACTTTATATATTTTATTCATTATATTTTATAATATATTGCTTTTAGACAGAGAACGTACATAAAAGAAGTTCATATGCTTCAACATTGTTTTGATTATATACATTATATATAATGTTGAAGCATATGAGTTTCATACACACACACACACATACACACATATACACCCACATATATATGTATAATTTTTCAGTTTTCTAAACTATCCTGTGGTTAATTTTATCTAAACTTTTTAAATTTTTTTCCCCCAAATCCCAAGGTTAATTTTTAAAACCTCATTTGCCCTCAATAACTCTCCACTCTGTCAAAAAAAAAATCTTTTTCTTTAAATCATTCAAAAATACGTCTCTCAGCTACTAAACATAACTGTACATATGTTGTCATGGATTGAACTGTGTCTCCCCAAAAATGTGTAGCCATGTGGCTGGACCATGATTCCCAGTACTTCATAATTGTCCCCCATTCTGTGATTTTCCTATGTTGTATATTAAAGAGAATTCAGGTGGGACTGTAAATCCCTCCCTAAGGCTACCTCCCTGCTCCAGTGTAAAGGGAGTGTGGCTTCTACAACCCTTTACCCTATTATCTTACAAGAAATAAAAGGAAAGGGAATCAAGAAGAGAATTGGGAAACTCACACCATCAGGAAAGCAGCACAGGGAGTAGAACATGTCCTTTAGACCTGAGATTCCTTTGCCAACGATGCCCCTGACCAAAGACTGATGCAACACAAGAACCTTCCATCCAGAGCTGACACAGAGGGCAAACTTCTGGAGCAGATACCCTGAATTCAGACTTGTAGTCTACTGGACTACAAGAATAAACTTGCCTTTGTTAAAACCATCTACTTCATGATATTTCTGTTAGAGCAGCACTAAGTGACTAAAACAGAATTGACACAGAGGAAAAGCCTTCCTCTACAGTGGACACCCTGAATTTGGACTTGTAACCTATTGGACTCTATAAGAATAAACTTTCCTCTGTTAAGGCCATCCACTTTGTGGGATTTCTATTAGAGCTGTACCAGATGACTAAAACAGAATTTGGTACTGAGGGAGTGGGGTGCTGCTCTAACAAATACCTAAAACTGAATGGATAGAAGACTCAGAAAGAACCAAGGAGAACCATTGACACCAAAGAAGGCATAGAAGATAAGAAATGACAGCAGCAGAACCAGACATGCATGAGACAGCACTGGAGCAAACTCATGGATTGAGAGAACTGAATGCCTGTGTGCAGAAGGCTTCCTGGCGGAGTAGGGTGACTCTGGGCACTTGAACGAGTGGAGCTACAGAGCTTTGGAACACTTGCCCCAGCAGGCCATGAGTCCATAGGAAGCAGAAGCTGTACAGCAGAAGCTGAGCCACCTCAGTCTCAAAAGATATGGCCATGTCCTCAGGGGGTTGCAAGGATGGAGCCATGGCTTCCTGCGGTTGTGAGGGTGGAACTGCCACTCAGCTGGACTTAGGGTACACCTAAAGCCAAGGCAGCAGAGTGGGCCTAGATGGCAGAATTGTAGCAAAGGGGCCGAAGGGCTTTCACTCAGAATCTGGAGAGTGTGAACAGTACCTACAGTCTGGAGGGCAAAGCAGATAGCTTGTGTTCTAGGTTTCACAGATGTAGAAGAGTTTTTGTATTTTGGACCTGGAACTGATTTGAGACTTCTATTATATAGCATGGACTTGTTTTTGGTATGACTTTTGCTATGATGGGATGAATGTGTTACTTGTTTCAAAGATGTAATCTGGGGTGGGGACAAAGGGTATAGTGTCATAGATTAAACTGTATGCCCCCTGCCCCCACAATGTGTGTAGCCATTTGGCTGGACCATGACTGCCAATATTTTATGATTGTCTTCCATTTTGTGGTTTTCCTATGTTGTATGTTAAAGAGGGTTTTGGTGGGACTGTAAATCCCTTCCTAATGTTACCTCCCTGCTCCAGTGTAAAGGAAATTTCCCTGGAATGTAGCTTGTACCACCCTTTACCCTTTTATCTTACAAGAGATAAAAGGAAAGGGAAGCAAGCAGAGACTTGGGAGCCTCACATCATCAGGAAAGCAACACTGGGAGTAGGATATGTCCTTCAGACCTGAGGTTGCTATACCAAGATGCTCTCTGACCATAGACTGATACAACACAAGGACCTTCTACCAGGGCTGACACAGAGGGAAAGGCTTCCCCAGGGTGGACACCCTGAATTTGGACTTGTAGCCTACTAGACTATGTAAGAATAATCTTTCCTTTGTTAAAGCCATCCACTTAGTGGTATTTCTGTTAGAGCAGTACCAGATGACTAAAACACATATATACATATCATAATCTATAAGGCCACCTCATAAAGCTACCTTCTCATTTCTAAACAAAATTCATCAGAAATTTGTTTTCAGTTAACATCAGCAAAGAGTTTTTTCATCTAAAGCCAAACAAAGTACAAGATAATAAATTTAGAGTCTCCTGCTCATATTCCAAAAAAATTATCCCATGAAGGATGACAATGAGGTTTTACTCCTCTAGAGAAAAAAAACCAATCTCCAAAATAATGTCCTAGGAAATAGCTTTTTCCCTGAGATTTTTCTTCCTTATTTTTATAAGAGAAAATGAATACAAATAGAGGAGGCATTTGAGTAAATCAAATGGTAAGAAACTTCTATGTTAGCCACACTTCTCTTTCCTGTTGAAACGAAGTTCTATCTTATGCCTTAAATACTGCACGGTATTAAGAAAGATATTTATTCTTCCTTTGTACTGAATTATTTAGTAGCTTTTCTAAGACTTAGTTATTACTTAAATAATTTTACTACAAAAAATTATTTTTCATGAACATGAAAGGGGGAAGAAATCCTTGAAATTGAGATAACTGGATTTGCATATTTAAGAGACATTCACAATCCCAACAACCTCCTCTGATATTGAATTACATAGAGAAAAATCAACCAATTAATCTCAGCTAAAAATGAAAGTATTTTTTCAAGGACAACATGTCCCTTGTTTGCGAACAGGGAGCATTGTGCAGATCTTGCCTTAAATGTACATTTAAATATTTATTTTTAAATAATGAGATGAAAGATTGAGTACCACTTACTTATTGCAAAATTCAGAAATATTTCAGAAATTTGCAACTCTTCTTCTGGTAACTAGCATGGAATCTGGTTTTCAGTAATCCTGTGATTGTAGCCTTCCGTCAGTTTCTGGTTACCATGGTGTTGCGTCTACACAGCTTCCATGCTGCTGTGATGATGGAAGCTGTGCCACTGGAATTCCAGATGTTACTAGGGTCACCCATCCCTTTAGTTGGGCTCCCAAAGCAAGCCAAACTAGGAAAACAAACCTAGTGATTTACCTCTGAAAATTAGCTAGTGAAAACTATGGATCACAACCAAATACTATCAGATATAATGCTGAGAAATGAGCCCTCTGGGTTGGAAGGGACTCAAAATAAGTACACAGTAGCTTCAGCCATGGTGCAGGCCTAGGCAACACTTCCTTTTGTGCATGAGAAAACTTAAGCTAGTAAGATTAAGAGAGTCTGTGTTTGGGCTTCAGAGATGAGTTTTAAGTCCCTGTTACTGTCTGAATAACAACCTATAGCCTCCTTATCTGACTCGACGGCACTTAGCTTGGCTTCTATATAATGGGCATTGTCTTAGGTACTTAGTGAGGCTGCAACAGAAATATCACAACTATATGGTCTTAATGAACAGAAATTTCTCTTCTCACAGTTAGGAGGTAGAAATCCAAATTCAAGGCAGGAGTTCTAGGGAAGGCTCTATTGACATGTGAAAATCCTTTTCTCGTCTTCTCTAGCTGGTCATTCTCAGAGGTCTTGAGCATGTGCGGCTCTGCCTCTTGTCTTCACGTGATGCAGATCTTCCCTCTATATCCGCATTCTTTGATACCTGAAACATGACTGGCTTAAGACACATCCTACACTGATACAGCTCATTAACATATTAAAAAATCTATTCCCAAGTGGGATTCTATCTACCGGGGTGTTAAAAAAAAAAAACAAAACAAGTTGCTGTTTAGTCCATTCTGACTTACAGTGACCCTATAGGACAGAGGAATACTGCTCTACTGTGTTTTCAAGGAGTAGCTGGTAGATTGGAACTGCTGACCTTTGGTTAGCAGCCAATGTCATAACCACTGTGCTACCAGGGTTTCTTCAGACGTATAGGGTTTAGAATTTACAACACATATTTTGGCGGGCCATCGTTCAATCTGTAGCAGGCATTACTGGGTTGTGTGAGCGCAAGTTAAAGCAGGGAACACTTTTTATTCCAGCGGTTACCTGCTCAGTAAATATGCCTTGCTGTTGTTGGGATTGCCAAGGATCTTTCCATCAGAGACACAAAAATTCAATTGAGTGTAACCTGAGAGACAGACAGCCTTCTTGATTGGCTGCACCAGAGCACGACCTCTGCAAAGAGGAAGAAACAGAGTCCTCTGCGTCACGGCCTTCACATCAATCATGCACAGTAGACATGACTGAATCCTTATCGTAAACAAAGAAATGTAAGTAAAAGTGGTTACACAGCTCAGTAAATGGCAGAGTTTGGAGTTGTCTCGAAATCTATGGCCTGTCCACTCTAAACACACACATCAATGAAAATAAATAAGAATGTTCAGACTCTCCTTTTCATCTGGTTCAGAGGTGAGATAGTAACACACTGTTCTAAGCACTGTCCTCATAAACTTCATGATGTGAGAGGCACTAGACAAGTCCCTCAGACAAATCACGAATATCTGGGTGCTGTGAAAGGTCTTTTAGTCTCTTATTAAATGCAAACACTCCTTCAGACATCTAATTACATGATTCTTTGGGAGGAATTAATTGACTATGACCTAAGTGTCCATAACTCGCAGAACAGAAGACAGAACTAGGAAGTGGGAGATTGGGAGGGATGGAAGAAGAGAAGAAAGACAGGTTCAAGACTGGGACATATCAAAATCTCAAATCAGAATATAAATTACTAAGTATTGGGTATTTACTGGGCAGAGATAAACATTATGAACTTAATAGTTTGTCTTCAACTTGGCCATAGTGACTTAACTATTAGCTAGTGCTTGTAATTACTAAAATCATCTTCTGTGGGAAAAGTAGCAAAGAAATTACACTGGCTTAGGAAATAGGAACGCTGTGTTCTAGATGAAGTTTGGCCACATAGCTCTGCCTTACTTCCTTACAGCACTATGAAAAAAAGAGATATTCTATATATTAAATCACATGGATTTATTATTCTTTTTTAATCCTGGACAGATGTAAATTGCTATTAACTAACAATTACTTGAACAGACATTTAACAAGCAAATCTTTCTTCAAGGCACTGTTCTACTATTGAGTAACCAAGATCAAGAAAATATTACTCTTGGTAGGAATACCATGTAGCAAAACTATTCATTACCACTTATCTGAGGGCATTGGTGTTTCAGGGTTAGAAGCCTCGGCTTCCATGCAGGATACCTGGGTTCAATTCCCAGTCAATGTACTTCATATATGGCCACTATTGGTCTGTGAGTGGGTGTTTACAGTGGCTTTGGTGCTAACCAGGTTTCACCAGAACTTTCAGACTGAGATGCACTAGGAAGAAAGTCCTAGCAATCTACTTCCGAAAATCAGCCACTGAAAATGCTATGGATCAACAATCCTATCCAAAGTCAATCACAGGAATGGTGTGGGACCACTCGGCATTTTGTTCCACTGTGTATGCGGTTGCCATAAGTTGGCAGCCTACTCAGCTGCAACTACCAGCAATAACCACTTATTCGGAATTCTTACACTGAAGATAATACTACCAAGATGGCATTCTAGAACTGTTTTAGCCAAAGTAACACATTATTCAATGCCTAAGCCTGATAGAGCTGTCATGTTGTACGAGCCTCTAGTCTCCATCCCAGATCCAGGTAGGTAAAGAGTAGCATTCATCTCTCTTCATCTCTAGATTGATCTGAACTGGAATCTGGGCCTCAGGCTAATGCAAACCTTGAGTGGATCCAGTTGGCAAGCTCACTCTTTGCATATCTTTTCCAGTTCACAATGATTTTCTCATTCCTGCTTGAGCTCTGACCTAAAAGAATAATTGGGGAGGAAATCTATTTTTAAGATCCCAGGGAAAAATACAATTAACTGCTGCTGAATTGTGGTAGCAGCTGCAGTCTGTAGGGCAGATATCTTACTGAGAAAGAGTCTCAGCTGAATCCCTTGGTCCACAGGAATATATGTCATTTACCAAGTTTAAGTGTCTTAATCATGAAGTCATAAAGCAGTTCCTGTCCAACTTTTTCCTCCAGGCTCTCATCAGATTATCATTTTCCCATCAGGATATTGCCTAGCTATCCCTGGCTATGCAATGTATTTTCAGTGTTCAAAGTCCTATCCTTCAAAAGCAATAAACAAATGAATTAAATAAAAATGGTAAAATTTGGACCTGTTCACATTTATTTCCCTCTGATAATTCCTCATTTTTATTACCGTCGTCTTTGTCCTTTGCAGGCTCTACATGCTCTACTTGCTGACTTCCATAAACAACATCAAGAAAAAAAATAAAAAGGCAAAGCTAACTATCACATTTGGTCAGTGAGGATTTGTGTGTTTAATTTACTACAGGGATCACAAAACAGAACGGCTTTCTTCAGTTTGCGCTCCTAATTATCAGTTATTATGCCTTAGTGTACTGATGCAAAGCTCGATGCTGAATAAAGTTTTAGAAGGGCAAGAAATTTGTAATTTATGTGTCACAGGTGGTCACGACGTAACTGCTTGTCACTCGCTTGAGTAGGTACAGAGAGACGGAGGAAAGAAGCATTAATATACCCACACGGATGCCAAAACTTACCCTTGCAAACAGTGTGATGTATCCAAAAACAAAGCTTTTAAAATCTGAGACCACATAGCTTCTTCAGCTAGCTCTTCAGATTTCAGCTCAAGAGGACCTAGTCGTTTGCCTTCATGAAAGAGGAAAATCAGGCCAAGTAATGAAATACACACATTTTTAGGCACAGGAGATTATCTCTGTCTTCCCGAGGTAAATCAGCAAAACAATACTCCCCCACACATGCATAGCCTTTCATTTTATTCAAAAACAATTGCAGATATATTCTTCTCTGGAGGAGCAAAGGAAAATTAACACATGGAATATGGACAACAGGTTATTTAAATCTATTTTCATATGGTCCTCCCTGAGCTCATTGTTCAGTGTTTATGAAGACCATTAAACCAAGAATTCATTATTCATTCTGCAGGTTAGCAGTCCCTTAGGTGTGCAACTCTTTGGAAATAAAGATAATTTCTCTACACTGGAAGTGGAAAAAGTATTTAATATATATAATCACAGATGCTGGTTCTAACATGAAGTTTTCAAGTAAAACCTTTAAGTCAACGGAGAGAAGACATGTCGTAGAGTGGGACAGCATACTTGCAACTTAGAAAGAACCCTCAACCAAAATATTAAAAGAAAAAAAAAGTCTTGCAAAAAAAATAAGACAATTTAATAGCAACAAAAATGATTCGAAAAAAGTTTTGTAATTCATAAAATGTGTACCTTAAGAGGAAACTCAAGTGTCCAATAAATTAATTAAAAACTACTTATCTCTTCAGCAGTAAGAAAAACCCCAAAACTCACTGCCATTGAGTCGATTCCAACTTATAGTGCCCCTACAGGTCAGAGTAGAACTGCCACACAGAGTTTCCAAGGAGTGCCTGGTAATTTGAACTGCTGACCTTTTACTTAGCAGGCATAGCACTTAACTACCACACCACCAGGGTTTCCAGCAAATGAGGAAAGAAATATTAAAATAGCAGTGAGGTAACCATATATACCATGGCAAAAATATCTGACAATGCCATGTGTTTTTGAGCCCACAGAACAACAGAGAATACTCATACATCATTGATGGGGATATAAATTCTACTATGGAAAAAAATTAGCATTACCTATCGAAATTGATGATATACATACACTGACACAATATGAGGTACACAGCCTAGAGAAACTGCTGTACATGTATATGTTGTCATGTGCTATTGAGTCAGTTCTGATTCACAGCAATCCCACAGGACAGAGTAGAACTGCCACATAAAATTTGCTTGGTTTTATGGGAACAGGCTGCCAATCCCTTCTCCCAGCCAGCTGCTCATAGGTTGAAACCGTGGCCTTTTGGTTAACAGATGAGTGATCAACCAGTGCACCATTAGTAATGTTGTACAAAACACCACCACCACAACAAAAAAGAATAGCTCAAATGTCCATGATGATAGAACACAAATTGCAGTATATTCATAGAACAGAACACTATATAGCAATGAAAATAAATGAGTCACAGCTGCATAAACTGCACGGATGGATCTAGGGTTATACTGAAAATATTTTTAAATTGCTGTGGCACTGGCTTTGAACAAATAGAAGCCATGCCAAATATAAATAATTCATAGACCAACTAGAAAAATACAACTGGGCACTGAATAAATTTCAGAAATACCATACTGCTCAAATGAACTGATATATGCTTACAATGTAGTGACCCAAAATCACATATACATGAAATCTGTAATGTCAGACTAACACTTAAGCTACGTGTCACGGATTGAATTGTGTCACCCTAAAATATGTGTGGCAATTGGACTTGGCCATGGTTTCCGTATTGTGTGAAGTTGCTATAAGTTGTAAATCCTGCCCTCGTGAAGTTAGTGAGGGAAGATGGGTGGCAGTTGTGTTGATGGGTAGTACTCAATGTGTAAAACTGTACCATACCTGGAGGCAACCTCTTGGGACATGAGGAGAAAGCAGCAAGCAGAGAGTTTGGGGACTTCATACCAGCAGGGAAGAAGCAGTGCTAGGAGCAGAGCACGACCTTTGGGGCCAGGGTCCCTGCACATCCAGTCCAGGCAAAGACTGACAACAAAGACCTTCCTCCAGAGCCAACAGAGAAAGCCTTTCCCTGGAGTTGATGCCCTGAATTTGGACTTGTAGCCTACTGGACTGTGACAGAATAAATTTCCTTTTGTTAAAGTCACCCATTTGTGGTATTTCTGTCATAGCAGCACTAGATGACTAAGACACTAAGCAACGACATAACACTGACAAACACCTTCTCTGTCATAAACAGTTTCTAATATTATAATTGGTCATGATGACCATACATATATGTATGTATGCCATGTTAGATCAGTCATCAACTTAGCTGTGGTATGGTATGAAAAGAGACCCAAATCCATTACTGTTGAGTTGATTTCAATTCATAGTATCCCTATAGATAGAAAAGAAATGCCCTATAGAGTTTCCAAGGACTGTCTGGCAGATACAGTGTGACATAGTAACTTAATTCATCTCTGTTGTATTCCTGATTATGAACCTATGACACAAGTTACCCTGATGTAGTGTGAGCTAGACATTCATCAATAAGCCCTTATCATACAAAGCCAGAGAAATCAACTACACAAAACTCTGGGCTTTTGCTCTTCCAAGGAGAGCAATGTAGAGGCAGGACAATACATTCTTAGCTGAGTCTCTGCCAGAGGCCCTGACAGAGATGCCTGTCACCTCTGACCTTGGATCCCAGCTATAAAAGACCTCTGCTAAAGAGTAGCTGCTGGTCCAGTCTTCCTCCTGAGCCCCTTTATTAAAGGTAAACACCTGGAGGCTGCAGATTTGAACTTTAATTATTGGACTAACTTTACCCTACCCTGATTCTCTCACATATGTTCCATGCTATAACTAGTTTGCAAGAAAATAAATCAGTTTATGCATTATAAACCTGAACATTTCTCTGTTTTTAAATAGAATCCCCAAAGGTGTGACTCAAAAACTGTGAGTCTAATGAGAAGGCAGAAGAGGACAGGAAAGCTAGTAACAAGAAACCCTAAGTTGAGAGAGTGTCGACATGTCATGGTGTGGCAGCCAATGTCACAAAATAATGTGGGCATTAATTGCTTAATGAGAAGCTAATTCTTTAAATTTGCATCTAAAATACAAAAAAAAAGTATATGTGTACATAAGTACATATGTGTACTTAAAGCATGTAAGTATGTAATGTATTTTTTTTCATCCAGTAGAGCTCAAGAATACATCAAATTAAAGTACATTTGTTTAGAGAAGCTCAACAACTGGTAAAATGTAAAATAAAAAACAAGGAAATGATTTCTGCAAAAGGCAGATTCCTTAGAGGGGTAGATTGCTCAAGCGGGTTATCATCTGTTGGTAACACTTGGCAAGGGCCACATGATACACGTGGAAAACAGACTAGCAAAGGGCTGAAATTATGTCCTATTTCTTTAGTAGGGAAGTGGTGACAGTCATTTAGTACATGGTTGCTCTCACTCCCCTAGCTTTGCATTTTATATTGCTTTTTATGTGTATAAAATATTTTACAATTAAAAAAGAAGATAACCAGGTCAGATGTACACATGTGAGTATTCTCTTGTAGCACTGGGCAGAGATAATTATTGAACCTATCATTATCTTAGTCTATCTTTTTGTTTAAGATTTCTAAGGCTATTATCTAGTTCTGACAGCTGCTGTTACCATCATATAATTTAAGAACCACAGCTGCCTCAGAACTGCACTTCTTCCCAAGTCACACAGCATAACATCAGTAACCAGTGCACTAGCACAGCCAGGGATAATGCCCTCACTTACCTATCATAGTACTTGTCATCTGCTCAGTGAATGATCCAGCATCAAAGTCCCATTTGGAAATTTACAGTCTAGGGCCGATTCTGATACCAACTGTCACAGATATAAGATCCTAACAGAGACCCCAACGTAGATACTTGCTTGTCATATTTTTGGCAAAAATGATTCAGCTAGAAAGAAAGAGAGATGGAAAAAGCAGGTCTATACGAGAAAACTGCTAAGAATGAATAACACTCAATCCTACAGGTCCCTGATGGACAAAAGGGAGGAGGTAGTTTTACATTGACTCCTGTCCTCCAATGATCAAAAATGACTTGAGGAGGATTAACTTCCTCACATCTCCAAGTTTCACCTGCTTGAGTAATGGACATTTTCCCGTGGGTAAGTTTTTGTAGAATCAGGAAGACCCAAGGTAAGAATCAAGGGTATGAGAGGTATAGGTCTAAGTTGAGGCTGTCTTAGGTTGCACTTTCATAAACAATGTTGAAGTTTGCAAGAAACAAGTCACCATAAGAGTAGCTGAAATATCCAGTACAGACTGAAAAGTGGTATCTGATATACGTAGTGTAAAACTGCCTGGGAGCGTCTCAGCATTTAATCTTCTCTTGTAATGGAATTCTGTTTCTCCTTAAGGTGGCATCCATCTTCTACTTTCAACCCTTGTGATTAACCTAGGGTCAAAGCCTCGTGAAGTTCCAGGGGTGAGTGGGTGATCGGGTGACCTGGCCATTTACAGCCAGTGGATTTCCATTTTGTTGAAACCATTGAAAAAGAGTAGACTGTCTGCTATGAAAACAAACTCATTGCCATCGAGTCATGTCCGACTCATAGCGACCCTATAGGTCAGGGTAGAATTGCCCCATGGAGTTTCCAAGGAGTGCCTGGTGGATTTGAACATGTCTGCTATTAGAGCTAGAAAAAAATGTATGCCTAGAGCTAGACTGCTTATGAATAAAGTCAACACAATGGAAACCCCTGTAAAGAGATAGAAACAGAAAGATTTCTGTTAATGTTATTTAAGTGTCTGGATCCAACCAATACAACTTGATTGTTTAAAATAATGAGTCAGTAAATTCCTATTTCACATAAACTTGTTTGGTATCATCACTGGCCACTGAAAGATACCTGACTTTTTAAGTATTCAGTGAAAGACCCTATCACAATTTATCCGTTCACGTAGTGCTATGTAAAGTCCTCCTGTAAATTATTATTTAGTAAGATATATATGTGCCCTAAGTAACTGAATTCAAAGCAGGGCTCTTGTAGGACAATTGAGACAATAAAAGGTATACATCAAAGACAGAAGGGTGTTTCAACTAAGAAGTGACATTTTATTGGGTATGGAAAAGGGGGAGATACAAGAATTTCTTGATCCCAGTTGATATTCTGATTCTCCAGATGTCATTTTGATGTGTACACAGGTTCAACACTGTCAGGGTAAGATGTAGGTAGGTGAAAAGGAAAGCAGTGGAACAGTGAGAATTCCAGAGAAGACTAACACAAAATTACAGAGCAGAACTTCAAGTTTTTAAAATAAAAGTGTGATTAAGCAGGGTTCCATTTTGAAAGAAAATGCATAACTGTGTAAGAAATACAATGAAAGAACAGAAGAAAACACATAGAGGGCTATCAACTAGAAAAATAACCACACAGGAAAAGACTCACAGATTAGGATTTCCTTGGCACACTTGCCCCTTTTCAAAGTAAGGCTGTGTCTTCAATGAACCAGGACTGAGCTGCTGGTACATACAAATAAGGGATTGACTGACAAAACCAGAATATACAATAATGAGGCATAATAAGAAGCATCACAGTAATATAACTGGATGACAACTTCCTGCCTTCGCTTGTGGGTTAATCATCCTGCCAGGGTAATACTAGGCCAATTTTTACACAAAGATTGCCACAGACTATCTCTGCAGCTCTTGTTTGTACAGACTTCTAAGAATGAACACCTCCCCCCACCCCCCGGCACCTTTTCATCCATAGAATCTTTGTTAATGCTATATGCCATCCAGTCAATTCCAACTCAAAACAACCCTATAAAACAGAGTAGAATTTTCACCATGGGGTTTTGTCTATGTGAATGTATTCTATCCAGTGGCTTTATGCAGATTTTGCAAATCTATTCTCTAATACTACATTATCCATTGTCCCCCAGTCAATGATAGATAGATAGAAGGTAGATGATAGATGATAGATGATTGATAGATAGATGATAGATGATACATAGATGATAGATAGACAGATGATAGATAGAAAGATAGAAGATAGATGATAGATAGATGGTAGATAGATGACAGATGGCAGATAGATTAGGTAGGTAAGTAGATAGATACAGATAAATTTTGTTTCTTGCTATTTATACCTCAAAGGAAAAATTACATCCCACCTTTAAATTCCTAGCTGGAATGGATGCCTAGAGAACAGGGATTCATTTCTCAACAACCCTCAGGGAGTACAACACAAATGAAGATATCTGAACTTTATTTTATTCAATAAGATCAGAAATCCTTTGAGGGGTTAATCTAATGTCTAGGATAATACATGGACGCTAAACTTGTATATCCTCCAAATTTAGGTTTTACTCTTTCTCCTGATCAGTTCTTAAACTCTCCAAGAAAAACTGTTGCATCTGAGAATGTTTTAAAAATCATTTTCAAATAATAATGAGATTTAAAACTTCACAGATTGTGAGTGAATTAGTGTTGTTTCTACACAACTATTGTAAGGCACCCATTCTTACGTGTAAATTCCTCATCTCTTGAACCAGGTCTATCAGATTCACTGGAGGAAGGAGAGCACCTTAGCAGACAATTCTGAATTCTTCAAGAAATAAGAAATGTAAATAAAATGATTGTGAGTACTTGGAGGATTGAAAACAGCCCACATCCTCAGGCTCTCCATAACATTTTCCTTGATGAGCATTTATTGTCAGAGCACTGAATTTATGCCCACCAGCACAGGAAGATCCCCGAACTTCACCAATGTACAGGCCAATGCAAGGACAACTGCGCACTTATCTGGAGAGTGCTTTCTTATTTTCTTTTAAGAAACCATAATGCAGCAGAGACTCCCATTTCTGTTAGTGGAACACAGACCTTTTAATATACAATTTAGATGTGGTAGTTCTCTCTGCTTCAAAAGTCAGTTTGATTTTGTTCCCTGTTAGCAGTTTCGATTTTCTGAAAATTATGATGGAATTGACTGCAGGTAGCTCTGTGAATGCATTATGTGGCATTAGCTAACAAGAGAATAGGTGTGACATTACCCTGATATTGACTGAATATTTTCAGGAGACAGAGAGATGGATAAATGGACAGAGAGACAGATAGGGCTTATACATACATTAGCAAATAATACAATGTTATAGGAACCTGAAGTTCATGAATTACTTTCATATGTATTTTCCTATTTAAGTTTGATAATACGTTTGTGAGGAACGGACTTTTACCCACGTTTTAGAGATGGTTAAAAGACATTAGAGGCCATCAGTGGTTCAGTAGTACAACTGTTGTCTTCCATGCGGGAAACTGGGATTCGATTCCTGGCCAATATACCTCAAGCACAGCTAGCACCCATCTGTTAATAGAGGCTAGCATGTTGCTATGATGTTACACAGGTTTCAGCAGAGCTTTGAAACTAAGGTGGACCAGAAAGAAAGTCTTTGTGATCTATTTCCAAAAATCAGTTAACGAAAACCTGGTGGGTCACAAAAAAAATAGTACAATCTGTAACTAATAATGGAGATGGTGTGAGAACAAGAAGCATTTCTTTCCCTTGTCCTGTGGGTTGCAATAGTCAAGGGACAGTTCCATGGCAGCTAACGACAGCAAAGTGACATTAATCACTGATAGAATCTCAGAGATAGAGCCAAGTAAAAAACTCAGTATTCTCTGTTTTCTTCCCCTAATGTTCTTTCCACATCACTGAAATTCAGGCATTTGATAATAAAGGAATGATGCCTTAATAAAAACTGACCAGGATTTTAGAATTTTTCTGTTTTATGTGAATTCCTATGATGTTTATATAAACAAAATCAAACCCATTGCCAAGGAGCCAGTTCCATCTCATAATAACCCAATAAATCAAAAGGACAGACTAGAACTGCCCTAAAAGGTTTGCAAGGAGGAGCTGGTGGATGCAAACTGCTCACCTTTGGGTTAACAGCCAAATGCTTAACCACTTCACCGCCAGGACCCAATGATGCTTGTAGTCAGTTGTTACACAAATGCTAAAAGGTTTTGCAGCCTCAGATTATTCTACAAAATTTCCTAAGAGCTTATAGACATATATTAAAAAACACAAATAATCTAAAATTACAATTTTCTACATTTAACATACTTTGATCGACTATACAAACCCATTCTATACCCTTCCTACTTTGCTAGTACTTGTTCAAGAATCAGTCACATTTAATTCAGTGGATATTAACTACTTTCTCCACATAAGAAAGTGAATTTTGACTGAAGAAAACCAATTAATAGTTTCATTTCCCTTGTGAATGATTACTATAGAAAATGGTCATGAGACACAATTTTGATCAATGGGAATTGATGGGAGGTCAGCTGGGAGGTATATTGGAAATTTGTCTTTATTTTTTAAAAAGAACTTAACAGTGATGACCTTCAACCCTCCCACTCCAACCTTTGAATGTTGTTGTGTGAGAATGTTATGCTTGCATTTGTTATAAATATCGTGACTCTATGAATGTACAAATTGAAAAAGCCTAAAACAAGCAAACAAAATGACAGTACACAAAGTACAGAAAAGAGGAAAGATGGAAAACAAGTTGAAGCACTGCCCAGCTTTTGAGCTGCTAAATCTTCCATCTTTTTCTGTGCGAGAAATGGAATCATATTTTCTATTTCTAACAGCTAAAATTGTCCACTTGGATAACCATATGCATTTCTTTGTACTCAATGAAATTTTGAGTAACTCAAGGACCCCATCTTATTGATCACTGTAATTACAATGTCTAATGCATTGCCGGACATCAAATACATTGTCAAATATTACTAATTGAAAGAACAGATACATTGATGAATGAATGAATGACTTTCAAACAATGGAAGAATCATTACGTAAACACCATCATCACTATTTAATTTTTGCCAAGTAGCTAACAATCAGGATTTTCATTACAGAAGACTTGAGATAGGCAGAAATTCTGAAAATATTTGTTCCATAGCAATAGCAACTTCGGTTTCTCCAAGTGCACAGTAACTGAGGCGTATTGACTTCCTACAGAAGTCACAGGAAGTCTTCAGTCTTAAATATATTTAAACCAGCAATTGCACTTTAGCATCCTTTCAGAATGTGTATTAGCCACCTGCTAGAAGAGGGCATCCCTTGTCCCCAGACTCCTCTTCTCACCTCCACGGGGTGGGGAGGGGGGGCGCTCAAACAAAAACCACATCAGGACTGAGAAGAGGAGAAAGTACAGAGAGACTGCCGCCAACTGGAAACCTCAAATGATTGATACGCGATGGAATCACAAGTTTCATCCTTAAATTGAACAGATAATTTAAAACAAAAAGGAATTTAGCTTTCCACAGGTCGGGGGCACTGTCTGAGCTTGAGGTGTTGTTACTCTCCTTTCTTTCTGCGCCACTGAGCATCAGGATGGGAGCTGACTTTCAAACTTTTTCTATTCTTTGAGCTGCCAAGTAGTTTTATCAACAAACTTAAATTTAAACCCCATTGATTACCTCTGATTACTGATCACAGATTCATTTAAAATTATATATATATATATATATATATAGGAAACCCGGGTGGCCTAGTGGTTAAGTGCTACATCTGCTAACCATAAGGTCGGCAGTTCAAATTCACCAGGTGCTCCTTGGAAACTCTAGGGGGTAGTTCTGTTCTGACTTACAGAGTCTTTATGAGTCAGACTCATCTCGATGGCAGTGAGTTTATATACATATAATGTGCCTAGCTAGGAGAAAAAAAATTAATTTGTTATTTTTCTTTTTTAATGAGATGTGTCTCCCCCAAAAGACATTTTGTATATTCCATTATTGTGCAAACTTCTAATCCACTATTAACTTGATATTTTCTTCCAAGTTGTTCTTCTGCACCTCATTTAAGCTGTGATGTTAATAAAAAATTCCTTGCAGTAATTCATTCACAGTCTTAATCCCATAGTGCTCACTTTCACACGCTGTCTTAAAAGCAAGAGAAAGTAGCATTGGCTCTTAAACCCAACTATCTATCATGATGATAGATAGGTACACAGATGGATAGCTGGACAGACAGATTGATGACAGACAGGTGTAACAGCTAAATAAATAACATCATTTACTGGAAGGACAGGAAATCAAGGGAAATCTGGGTAGTTTGTCTCAGAAAGGACAAGAATTAAGGCATCTACTAGGAAAGCAGAACGAATGGTCACTAACTTCAGAATGTAACTCAAAGAAGTAGCTAATTCCAAATATTTTTGTACTCAGTTTACTTCGTTCATGATTAAAACTACAAGGAGACAGCTTGACCTTGGACTAGGAAAAACCTTTCTTGTAATCTAGTACCCTACTAAGACAGCCTGCAGTAAAGGAGGAGTTGTTCCTCAAAGAAACAGCTGCAGAGATTTTACTTATAAAAAAGAAAAGAACTAAAAGGGGGTTAAAGCAAGTTGACCAGGTCCATTAACAGTGGATTTCCCAGTTTAATCACCAGATCTCCTAAACTTGGAATCCAAATCCCAGTTTACAACTTTTCAGTTTCTTCATTCATTCAGATCTACTTAGATTCCTGGGCAGAAACCATTGTCACTTGTCTACTAACCTAAAGGTTGGAGGTCCTATCTACTCAGATGTGCCAAGGTAGAAAAGATCACAGCCCCTACCCCTTACCCCAAACCCCATCAAAAAAGAAACCCTATGAAGCATCTTTATTCTGTAACAGCCATGCGTCTGAATTGACTTGACAACAGCAGGGTTTTTTGTTGTTGTTTTTTGCCTTATTTTTGGTTTGCTAGTTGCACTTGGCAGTCGTCTTCTAACCTTTGAATTTTGCTTCCAACAGCATTACAATTCACACTGTCTTTAATGCTGAATATTTACTACTCAGGGTAAATATTTTGCTAATCCTGGACCAAGGACAGGACAACTATATCCTGGAATACCAGATATCCATTTTTTCATCAAATGTAACACACACTCATGGAGGTCCAATGATACGTCATGAGGGAGACCAAGATGAAGCAAGTCAAGACATTCCTACTATTACGGAGATTACACTAAGGTGAAGAGAAACTCACACAAATGAATCCAAATTTTCACTGTGATGGTTGCTAGTAGATTGAGGTCACTGCACTGTAAGAGAAGAGTTCTGACCATGTCTGAGAGTTCAGGGAAGACTTCCTGGAAAGAACAAATAATCAAATCTGAGGAAACAATAGAAAATAGCCAGGTAAAAGGGGGCAGTAGTGCTTCAATGGCAGAATTCTCACCTTCCATGTGGGAAACTCAGATTTGATTACCAGCCAAAACATTTCATGCAGTTACCCTTCATCTGTCAGCGGAGGCTTGCACATTGCTACGACGCTGAACAGTTTGAAGCTTCCAGACTAAAGCAGACCCTGGCAATCTTCTTCTGAAAATCAGGCAACGTATGTATCACAATGGTGATCTACTGCTGAAAATCAGCATATGTATCATAATAATCTAGCTCACAACAAACTGTGGGGGTGGTGCAGAACCAGGCAGTTTTCCATTCCATTGGGCACAGGGTCATCATGAGTCAGGGGCTGACTTGATGGCAGTTAACAACAACTAGCAACAAGTAAAATGACTGAGAGGTGGGGGCCCAGGAGACTGTGCCAAGCAGTGGGGAAGGGTTGGCAAAAATCTAATATACAGTGATACTGATGTATTCAAGGAAATGTAGGAAACCAGAAAGGCTGAAAGGGACTGTTGTCAGAGGGGGTCTGGGAATTCTGGATTTGTTTTGTATTTCTATGAGATGATGCTAGGAAATTAGGCAGGTGCCAAACAATCAGGGTTTTATAAGCCGTATCACACATTTGATCTTTATCCAAAGACTAACAAAAAGTCAATGGAGTGTTTTAAAGCATGATCAAATTTGCATTAAAAAAAAAAATCATCTACAGAGTGGAAAATGTGTTGGAAAAAGGCCAGAACAGGTGGTGATGATCCCATTAGAAAGCTGTTGCAGGAGGTCAGGCGGGGATAGAGATCTTTGGTTTAGGGTGATAGAAATGGAGATTTACAAAGGATATATCCTTGAAAAAAATGTTTGTGGTTGCTTTGTTAGGCACTGCCTAGTCATTACCAACTCAAAGCAATCCTGTGTGTAACAGAAGGAAACACTGCCCAGTCCTGAGCCATCCTCACAATCATTTGCTAGGTCTGAGCCCAGTGCTGCAGTCAGTATGTCAGTCCATCTCACTGAGGACCTTTGCCGGCCCTCTACCAAGCAAAATGCCCATTTCTGGGGACTGGTCACTGCTAATAACACTATGTGAGACAAAGTCTCACCATCCTCACTTCTAAGGAGGGAGGGACATTATGACTGTATTTCTTCAAAGACAGATTGTTGATTTTTCTGGCAATCCAATACGACATTCTTTGCCAACACCGTAATTCAAAGGCATCAATGGTTTTTTTGGTCTTGTTCACTGTCCAGCTTCTGTGTGTGTATGAGGTGATTAAAAATATCATGGCTGGCATTAGTTACAACTTAATCATCAAAATGACTTCTTTTTAGCATTTTAAAGAGGTCTTTTGCAACAGACTTGCCTAATGCATAATATTTCATTTGATTTCTTGACTGTTGCTTCCATTGGCACTGATTGTTGATTCAAGAAGAATAAAAACTTAACCTCAATTCCTTCATGATACATCATGACATTGTTAGTTTAGTTATAGTGATTTGGGAGGCTTTTATTTTCAGATGTAATGCTTACTGAAGAGTCTCATGCTTTCATCAGTAAGTACTTCAAGTTGTCCACACTTTTAGCAAGCAAGGCTGCATCATCTGCGTATCTCGGGTTGCTAATGAATCCTCTTCCTATCCTAATGCCCCCCACTCTTCTTCATACTGCCAGCTTCTCTATTTGTTCAGTATGAAAATTAAATAAGTATGGTGAAAAAAGACAACCTTGCTAAACACCTTTAGCAATTCTAAACAAAGCAGGGTCCCCATCTTCTTTTTGAGTGACTGCCTTTTGATCCAGGCACAGTTTCTGCATGAGTACAATTAAAGCCAAAAAAAAAACAAGAGTTCTGTAATTCCCATTCTTCACAGTGTTATTCATAATTTGTTATGATCTACATAGTTGAATGCCTTCATGCAGTGGATGAAACACAGGTAACATCTTTCTGGTATGCTCTGCTTTCTGCTAAGATCCATCTGACCACAGCAATGATATCACTTGTTCCACGTCTTCTGGATTTGTCTTCAACTTCTGGTAGTTCCCCACTGATGTACAGCTTTTCCCACATGCTCTAGAAAAAAGAGTTTCTGTGAAAAATCTCTAGCTTTACATCTCCATGAATTCCTACTAAAAAGTTGTATCTTTCTTAATAGTGTCCTATTTCATAAAGCAGTAGAATCGTAATGACTCCTATGCATAATATCAAATCCAAGATAAGCTTGGCATCACTGGGCACACCTGTGAAAAGGCATACCTTTTCCATGAGGTGCAACTCAGAATATTCTAACCTCAAACAACTACACTAAATTAACAATCATAAAAATACATACCCACCTCTGAAATTACTGAAGTATAATATGAATTTTCTTGGTGGTTTTATTAGAAGACAGGGAGGGAGTTATCCTTATTTCCTAACAGGAAACTCACTTAATTACTGTAAATACTCCAAACCCAAAACGAAACCAGCCCCCATGTGAGTCAGAGTAGAGCTGTGCACCACGGGGTTGTCAGTGGCTGGTTTCTCAAAGACAAATTACTAGGCCTTTCTTGAAACTCTGGGTATAATCTAAGCTTCAGCCTTTCACTGAGCAGCCAAACATGTAAACTGTTTGTACCATTCAGGGATTCCCACTCAAACTATTTCCCCCCAGAGTTTCTTCCCTGGCTACATTTTCACCTCTGATCCTTTCTCTACAACCCCCCACCTCTCTACCCTATCTGTCTAAATAGCTCCCACTTTCTAAAAGTATCTTTGTAACAGTCAGTCACCTGCCTCCATAACCCAAGTCCAAACCATTTAGTATTCCTCACTGATTTTTCCTCTGGGGGTTTCCATTCATCTCACCATACAATTTTAATCATTAGATCCAAGATCATAACTCACTTTAAAATGGCAAGACGAGGATCCATCTTTTTAAAGGCTGCTTCTGACTTATATCATGAATTTTGAACAACTGGCCAAATATTCTTCTATGCATCTATAAAACAAGAGTGTAAATTACGGCATTTTCCATTTGGATCAGTAAGTGTCAACATCTCGTGATTTAGTCTTCCCAAAGCTGCCATACACTTGAACTTTATACATGCATCCCCTACGCACAAGAGGACTGGACAATTGTGATCCATAGAGTTTTCACCGGCTAATTTTTCAGAAGAAGATCACCAGACCTTTCTTCATAGTCTGCTTTAGCTTGGAAGCTCTGCTGCAACCTGTTTATTATCCCAGCAACATGCAAGCCTCTAACAAGAAATGGGTAGGTGGCAGCTAGGCCTGAGGTACATAGGCCAAGAATTAAACCTGAGTCTCCTGCGTGGAAGAGGAGAAATCTCCCACTGAACCACAAGGGCCCTCTTGAGGTTCACAGAAACCAAACACACTGCCATCAAGTTGATTCCATCTCACAGTGACCCTGCAGAACAGAGCAGATTTGTCCCATAGAATTTCCAAGGAGTGCCTGGCAGACGGTGACCACCGAGAGGCTGCAGAATGGCAGCTGCCGGTGATCCAGATGCAACCTGCTGCTGGCTTTGACCTCTTCTTATGGATCAAATTATGTCCCACCGAAATGTGTATCCACTTGGCTAGGCCATGATTCCCAGTATTGTGCAGCTGTTTTCCATTTTGTAATCTGATTTAATTATCCTACATGTTGCAAATCCTAACCTCTGTGATGTTACTGAGGTAGGCTTAGAATCAGTTATGTTAATAAAGCAGGACACAATCTATAAGATTAGGCTACACCTTGAGCCAATCTGTTTTGACATGCAAAAGAGAGAAGCAAGCAGAGAGGAGGGGGACCTTATTACCACCAAGCAAGAAGAATCAAAACAGAGCACATCAGTTGGACCTGGAGTCCCTGCTCTGAGAAGCTCTCGAGCCGAATAGACAAAGGATCTTCCCCAGAGCCAATAGGAAAAGAAAGCTTTCCTTGGGAGGTGGCACCCTGAAATCACACTTTCAGCCTCCTACACTGTGAGGAAATAAATTCTGTTTATTAAAGTCATCCGCCTATGGAATTTCTGTTTGAGCAGCATTAGATAACTAAGATATCCCTCACGGTGTATTCACAAAAATTAAAGTATGTTAGGTTCCTAAATTTAAGTGTGTTCAGATTTCACTTTAATATTTATACTTCTGATTTCTCTTTAAAAAATCAGGAAAACATGAGGTACATATTCCATACACCAATACTTACCAAGGCCCAAGAAGGAGCTGGCACCTTTCTGTTGGACAGGTGATCTCCAGCCTTGACTCTTTAGTTGCTCCTACTGATCCATTTCATTCATTTTCATTACCTGTCTGGCTTCTGCAGCCATTTGTGTTTGCAACAGGATTTCCAACCCCTGCTGAGAATTTGGATTGCTAATGAACTCCCATGAGTCGGATCTGACTCCATGGCACTTGGCTTGGCAATGAACTCCCTGGTGATACTGATACTACTGGTGTCACAGACCGAACTGTGTCCCCGGAAAAAAATGTTTGTATTAATTTGGCTGGGTCATAGTTTCCAGTATCATGTGGTTTTTCCCATAGGTTATAAATCCCACCTCTATGATGTTAATGATGGAGAAGGAGCAGCAGCTGTGTTAGTGAGGTGTGAATCTAAGAGCTTGGATTGTGCTGAAGCAATCTCTGGGGACATAAAAGACAGGAAGGAGCAGAGCGAGTTGGGGACCTCAGACCACCTAGGAAGCAGTGCTGAGAGCAAGGTGCATGCTTTGGACTGGAGGTCCCTACACCAACAATCTCCTAGTCTCATGGGGGTGGGGACTGACTGGGAAAGCCTCCCCATTGCACTGATGCTCGGAATTTGGACTTTAAGCCTAGTTTTCTGGAGAAAATAAATTTCTCTTTGTTAAAGCCAGCCACTTTGAGTATTTCTGTTACAGCAGCACTAGATGACTAAGACAGACGGTTAAAGACCAATTCAGAGAATCACTAGTAGAACAGTGGATCTCAAAATTTATCATACATAAGAATCACCTGGGGATCTTGAGAAACTGTAGATTCTGACTCAGTATATCTGGCATTGGAAACACATATTCTCAGCAGCATTTTGAACCAGAACAAATGGGCTCAAAACTCTGGGTTGCAACTCTGGTTTAGAGATGTAAATTAATAACCATTTATCAAGGTATTAAAGAAACACTTAACATTAATTCATGAAAATTCTCGGGAGGGATGTTTCAGAAAGAAGTATGTGCACATACATTGAAATAGAGGCACATGCAAAAGTAAATTCAAGCCAAATAATACATTCTTTAAAAATAAAACATGTTAATAAATTCTGAAGCAATGGCACATCTGTCCCCTTAAGGTGAATGTTACTTTCACATTAAATGAAAGCATTATGTGAACGTAATATAAGACTCATGTATACAAAATTTGTTTCTGTAGAATGTTAATGAACTCCAGAAAATGTAAAATAATACAAAAGATTCTGAATATTTTAAGAGTTTTGTTTTTTTACAGAAGATACATTCATTTTTTTCTTTGTTCGAACTAACTCCACTAATTAGCTTTTTTTAATCTGAAAAGATTTACAGGGTTGAAGTAAAAAAGTAAACATTATAAGGACTGCATATCTCTGTTACTGCATTTTAGGGAAGTTCTCATGATAGAATAGGTTAAAAGGCAAATTAATCACACGCTCCTCTTCAGAAGCAATAGACTTTTACAATATTACCACAGTAAGCTCATACAATTCCAACTATTAATTTTCTTACTGCAGAAAAACAAATTAATAGCAATTTCGGTTACTTAAGATAACGTATAGCTTTGGAAAGTACCTACTTACCCAATATTATTGCAAAAACTGCTTTACTATTCAAAATCAAAGGCAAACACTTTTTTAGCAACAAGTACACCATAGGTGAAGATAGTTCTCTCAACAAAGCTTGAACCTCTTTGAACCCCTGCTGAGAATTTGCATTTCTAACAAGCTCACAGGCAATGCTGATACCACTGATTAGGGACCAATTGTAAAAACCACTAGTAGAGAAAAAAAAAAAAAAGGGAAACTCACTTCTGTCAAGTTCACTCTGACTCACTGCAGCCCTACCGGACAGAGCAGAACTGACCCATAAACTTTAGTTTCCAAGGAGTGCCTTTTAGCTTTGAACTGTTGGTCTTTTCGTTAACAGCCATAGTTCTTAGCCTCTACTCTACCAGAGTTTCCAGTAACAGAGCCCTGGTTCTCAAAATTCGTTATATGTAAGAATCATGTGGGAACCCTGTTAAAATGCAGATTCTGATTCTGAATATCAGGGGTGGAACACTGGTTTGCAAAGCCATCTATACTGTCTTCTTCTTAGGGGCTTAAACGTGTCTAGACTAATTATGCATAAAATATAATCCACTCTGGTCAGTCATGCCTACTGTAATTGTGCATATTATGCTCATAAAACATACCACTAACCTTTGTAATAACCTTTAAAATTAACACAGCTGTTAACTTTGAGTTCCACTAAATGTTTATGCCCTGAATTTTCCAGAACTCAGTCAGCAAACTAAAATATAATCAATGAGGCCTTTTACCTAGGAAGGCTAGGTATATCTTGTAATCTCGAAATGTTGTGTGTCCTTTGGGATTTATCTCAACAATTACTTGATCCACATTACACCCAGTGACAGAGTTGATTCCCTTGGCTTTTTGTTTTGTGCTTTTAATTTTTATTTCACAGAATTGAATGCATTGTTTTACAATTGAACAAACCAAGGTTTGCGGTAGTCATGGGGGAGGAGCAGAAAAGAGAAGTCCAGTTATAAAGAATAAGGACCTTCTTTTCTCTTTAAAATAATCTTTATCTATTCAGCTCCTTATGCCCTACAATTACAGTCTGAGACCAAAGGGTGCCATGTAAGTATTGTCTTTGTTTAAAAAGAAAATCACATGGTTGAAAAATGCTTGACTGTTCTCATTCTAACCTCATTTACCTTGTTAACCTAGGATGTGTTGAGTTCTTTTTGTTAAGAAACACAACATTGACACACACACACACACTCTTACGGTCCAAGCACTGACTCTAATACCCTCATTCTCTTTCTCCCCTCAAAGCAGAGAATCAACAAAGAAACACAATTATTTGACTTTTTTTCTGTAGCCAAAGGACTGAAATAAAAATGAAGCTGCATGATATCTAGTAGCCAGAAGGGTTCACGGTTTTATCCTTCACACTGAAAATGGGCCTCATGCTTTAGATGTGAAAAGAATGTGTTATACTTTTATTTCAATCCTCATGTCCCACTCATTGAACAATAGCTTCAGAAATTTAGCTCTAGGTGTCAAAAATGTCACTCATATTTCAGCCTAACATAAGTGTAAGAGTTACAAAAGTAAAGCAATGGAATGTTTTATAATTTGCTATAGTCATGTCTGAAAGCGCCACAGCTATTTGTCTCACATTTTTCATATAACTGATGACAATGTATGCAAATAATCCTTATTGGATCCCATGTAACCAACTTCTTGGGTAATCACATTTGCTTTGATGCACCAGAGGTACCCTTAGAATGATCTATTAGAAATTGAAAAGACTGACCTATGATGACTCCTGGTTCATTCCACTCATAGCCTATATATCTTCATTGACTTAGTAATCTCCCTAATTTCTACTTTCCAGTTATAATTTCCCAGTCTCTTCATTATCTAGCATCCTTTATCTCATCACACCCTCAAAGGAAAGGAAGGAAACAATTCTTAGCGACCAAGTTGGATGTGTTTCAGCAATAGCTTCTGCTACATTTAATATAGTTCTACAAAGGAGAAAGTCAACAATATAGTACAGGTTGCCACCAAGTCTATTCTTCCTCCTCATGACGACTCCACGTGTCTCAGGGTTTATCATGGTTGATTTTTCAGAAGTAGATCTCCAATCGATTTTTCCAAAAAGTCAACAATCACCGTATCTACTCTGGAGACTGAATTCTGAGATGTACTTTTGTTTACATCTTCATATGGGACTTTTATTTTGTTTGAATTTCTCATCAGTCCATCAGTCAATAGAGTTAAGCTGAATCTTTGCCTCATGTGCCTGTCAGCTTCTAATGAATTACTTTCGTCATCAGTAAGTACCATGGAGTCAACTCTGACTCATAGTGATGCCCCCGTGTACAGCAGGAGGTGACACTTCCCAGACCTGCACCATCCTCACAACTGTCATGTTCAAGCCCATTGTTGCAGCCATTGTGTCAACCCATCTTCTTAGGGTTTTCCTTTTTTTCACTGACACTCTACTTTAACAAGCATGATGTCCTTCTCCAGGGACTGATAACGCCTAATAATATGTCCAAAGTATGCGAGACATAATCTCGCCATCCTTGTTTCTAAGAAGCATTCTGATTTGTTCCTTCTTTTGGCAGTTCATAGCATATTCAACATTCTTCACCGACACCACATTTCAAAGGCATCAGTTCTTCAGTCTTACTCATTACCCAGCCTTCACATACATGTGGGGTTGCTGAAAACAGCATGGGTTGGGTCCAAAAAACAAAAACAAAACCCATTGCTGTAGAGTCGATTCTGACTTGTAGCCGACTCATAGCAACCTTATAGGACAGGGTAGATCGGTCGTATAGAGTTTCCAAGGAGTTTTTGATGGATTTGAACTGCCACCCTTTTAGTTAGCAGTTGTAGAACTTACACACTACACCACCAGAGTTTCCATGGATTGAGTTAGTGTCATGGACTGAGTTGTGATCCCCCAAAAATAGGTGTAGCCATGTGACCATGATTCCCTGTATTCTACAATTGTCCTCCACTTTGTGATTTTGCTGTGCTGTATGTTAAAGGATTAGGGTGGGGCAGTAAATTCCTTCATAGGATCACCTTCCTGCTCCACTGTAAAGGGAGTTTCCCTGAAGTATGGCTTGCCCCACCCTTAATCCCTTCATCCTGCAAGAAATAAAAAGAAAGGGAAGCAAGCAGAGAATTGGGAACCTCACACAATCAAGGAAGCAGCACCAGGAGAAGATCGCATCCTTCAGACCTGAGATTCCTGTGCCAACATGCTCCCTGGACAAAGACTGATGCAATACTGGACTTTCCTCCAAAGCCGACAAAGGAGAAAGCCTTCCCCTGGGGTGGACACCCTGAATATGGACTTGTAGGCTACAGGACTGTGTAAGAATAAACTTTCCTTTGCTAAAGACATTGACATCCTGGTATTTCTGTTAGAGCAGCACTGGCTGACTAAAGCAGTCAGGCACACCTTAATCTTCAAGGTAACATCTTTACTTTTTAACGCTTAAAAGTGGTCTTTTGCAGCAGATTTGCCCAAATGCAATGCTTTCTTTGATTTCCTGACTGCTACTTAATTTTACCAGTGTTGACTGTGAATACAAATAAAATGTAACCCTTGACAACTTCAATCTTTTCTCCATTTAACACAATGGTGCTCATTAGTCTAGTTATGAGAGTTTTTGTTTTCTTTGTTAAACTGTAATCCATAATGAAAGCTTTAGTCTGGTTCTGATGGGTAAATGCTTCAGGTCCTCCTCTCTTTCAGCAAGCAAGACTGTCATCTGTGTTACACACATTGTTAATGAATATTCCTCCAACCCTGATGCCTTATTAAGCTTCCTGTTAAGTCGGATCCCACTCGACAGCACTTGGCTCTTGTAGTGCACCTTCTCAGATTATTTGCTGAACATACAGATTGAAGAAGTGTGGTGAAATGATACAACTCTGACACACATATTTCCTGATTTTAAGCCACTTATTATCCCTCTGGTCTGTTCAAGTAACTGCCTGCTGGTCCATGGCATGCTCCTCATGAGCACAATGAAGTGAAGTGCTCTGGGAATTCTCTTTCTTAGCAACGCTATCCATAATTTCTTATGATTCACACAGCCCAGTGCCTTAACATAGTCAATAAAACACAGATGAACATCCTTCTGGTATTCTGTCATTTCAGTCAGGATTCATCTGACATCAGCAACGATATCCCTGGTTCCACATCCTCTCCTGAAACTGGTTTGAATTTCTGGCAGCTTCCTGTCTATAGACTTCTGAAGCTACTTTTGAAAGATTTTCAGCAAAATTTTATTTATGTGTGATTTTAATGATATTGTTTGATAATTTCCACATTCAGTTGGATCATCTTTCTTTGGAAAAGACTTAAATACAAGCCTCTTCCAGCTGATTGGTCAGGTAGCTGTTTCCCAGATTTCTTGGCGTAGATGAATGAGCGCTTCCAATGCTGCACCCATTTGTGGGAACATCTCACTTGGTATTCTGTCAGTTCCTGGAGCTTGTTTTTTACCATTGTCTTCAGTGTAGCTCAGACTTCTTCCTTCAGTACCATCAATTCTTGATCACATGCTACGCCTCCCCAAATCACTAAAAGTCAACCAGTTCCTTCTGGTAGAGTAACTGTGTATTCCTTTCATCTTCTTCTGCTGCTTCAAGTATCATTTAATATTTTTCTCATAGAATTCTTCAATGTTTCCAACCTGAGACTTTTTCCTTCGGTTCTATGTTCTTCCATTTTGATTTTCTATCTTCAGGTCCTTGCACATGTCATTAAAATACTTTGACTTCTTGAGCTGTCCTCTGAGCTTTTCTGTTCAGTTCTTTTACTTCGTCATTACTTCAAACTTTAGCCATTTGACATTCAAGAAAAAATTCAGAGGCTCTTCTGACATCTATTTTGGTCTTCTCTTTCTTTCTTGTCTTTTTGAGGATCTCTTGATTTTTCCATGTATGATTTCCTTGTTGTCATTTCAGATTTTGTCTTTTCTGAGATCACTAGTGTTCAGCAAATCAAATCTATTCTTGGGATGGTTTATAAACTAAGGTGGGATGTACTTTAGGTCACACTTTAGTGCTAGTGGGCTTGTTCTTATTTTCTTCCATTTCAGCTTAAACTTGGATATGAGCAACTGGTGGTTTTCCACAGGCAACCTTGTTCTGACTGCTGATACAGACTTTTCCATGGTCTCTTTCCAAAGATTTGATTCCTGTGTATTCCATCTGGAGAGGTCCATGTGTAGCCAATGTTCACGTTGTTGCAAAAAGATATTTATTATGAAGAAGTCTTTGGTCCTGAAAAACTCTATCATGCAATCTTCAGCATTGTTTCTACCACTAACACTATATTTTCCAACTACCAATCATTCCTTGTTTCCAACTGTGACATTCAAATCACTGATAATTATCAATTTATCCCGATTGTGTGCTCCATCAATTGCAGACTGCAGAAGTTGGTAATAGTCTTTAATTTCTTCATCTTTGGCCTTAGTCGTTGGTGGGTACATTTGAACAATAGTCATAATTAACTGATTTTCCTTGTAGGCATATAGACAATCAAAATAAATATTGAAATGTTCTGACAGTAAATGCAACTTCGTTCCTGTTCATCATTCCAAGCATGATAGTTGTCTGACTTACAACAGCAGATACCAGTTCATTCCAGCTCACTATGTCTAGGATATCAATGTTTATGAGTTTCATTTTTGACAATTTCCAATTTTCCTAGATTCATACTTTGTACATTCCACATTCTGATTATTATTGAATGTTTGCAGCTATTTCTTCTCTTTTGAGTCATACCATATCAGCAAATGTAGGTCCCAAAAGCTTGAATGTATCCACATCATCAAGGTCAACTCTACTTTGAGGAGGCAGCTCTTCCCAAGTCTTCTTTTGAGTGCCTTCCAACCTGAGGGCTTATATTCCAGCACTATATCAGACAATGCTCTGTGGCTATGTATAAAGTTTTCACCAGCTAAGACTTTTCAGTGTAGACTTCTGGGTCCTTTTTCCTTGTCTACCTTAATCTGGGGGCTCAACTAAAACCCACCCAACATGGGTGGCACTGCTGGTATCCAAATACCAGTGGCATAGGTTCCAGCACCACAGCAACATGCAATCGCACACAGCAGAGCAAACTGACAGACATGTGGGAGGGTACCAGACAGGCAATAGAAAAGCAAGGGCAGCACCAAGCGTTTTTATTTTTTCCACTATGTTCAAACTCTTTTCTTTAATACAGTCAGTGTTTCTTTGTTGCCTGGTAGATATTGAATGCTTACAAGGTACAGTTACGGTTGCAGGCTGCATGGAATTATAGAATGCTTTGTTGCAAAAGCATTATAGAATGCTTTGTTGCAGGTGTTTTACCGAGGGGCAACATAGGCACTGATGGGTGGGCAAAATGATTATATGTGTTTAACAAGCTAACTTTGTGTTACATTTTTGTTAACATATCATTTTCCAGATGGGAATACTCTTCTGAAAAGTTTGCTGATTTGCCTTAGGTAATGTAGCTATTTTTACATCAAACTCATCGTTAATCCAGGTATTCTAATTGATCTTCCTTCAAGAGAGTAGAATTCACAACATTCACTGGAACACCAAGGTTTTTCAGATATTTCCATTTGTTTTTATCAGTGTATTCTAGAGAGAGGAACACTCTGATTCCCAAAGTAGCCTTCAATCGGTGATAAACTACATTATCCATGGTCAGCTCCTATGTACCGGCCACATCTAGTGACATGTAAATAACATCAAATACATTTTTATTATGATTATTTTTATTGTCATTCTGTGTTCCTAAAGAAAATTTAAATTCCACGCTGTGTACTATTCGTGAAGTACACGTCCCCAAGTTAGACACAATCACTGTCAGAGTAACTCACTATATACTATAATTCCTTAAAATCTGTGGGTATGATCATCATCTTTCTCTATTCGGGTGGACTTGGAAAATAGATTTCCTGAGATTGCTTGAGGCACTTACCCATTTGATTCAAGACTAATCAAAACAAAACAAAGCAAAAAATGGAAATGTCATCCCCAAATTGAAATATTTATGGCTGTTTCTTTTTGTTTTCTTCTGAGAATGCAAGACATTTTTAAAAATTTCCTTTCTATATGAAATCTCAGAAATTTGTGCTTGGTAATGAAACTTTTTTATTCTAATCAACAAACAATAAACCACAACAAAATAGGTAGTAGCTATTCACCTAAACTATATAATTTTTTATCTTTTCATTTATTCTCTTCAATGAGTAAATGAGGGCCTAATTTAATGTTATTCACACATAGCACCTGGATGATATTGGATACACAATCAGTTCACATTGATTTATATGCAAATAGGGAGAAGGTAATATCTTTCATAGAGCAGATTTAATATTTTAAAAAGAACATTCAGAAACTTATTTCCTTAAAATGGTTTCTGCCTAATTAGCCCTCCCAAACCTTATCTCTCATCTATTATTTATTATCTTTCTCTCCCTCTTCATCTCATAGGCACGTGAACGGGTGTACACATACACACAAGTTACTTTGTGATTTACTTCTAGAAATTCTACAGTGTTAAACATACAGGACTGTCGATTCAGTTCCTGAACTCCTAGAAAAGGTACTACATACCTCATGACTGAATATCACTACAGTCACTACAGTCACCTCTCAAGTACTCCCCTTGGGAAGCTATGTACTGATGCCAGAGCCTTATCCACCCTTCAAAGAAATTTTGGAACTCTTTCTGGAATAGCCATCAGAGTTGTCGACAAATTACCTTTGAAGTCCTGTATATGATCAAAATATCTTCCTTTCAATATTTCCTTTATCTTCAGATAAACAAAAAAGTCATCAGGGGCCAGATCAGGTGAGCAGGGAGGTTGTTCTAATACAGTTATGTGTTACCTGGCTTTAAACTCCCTCTCAGACAACTATGCAATTAAGTTCACAAACTTGCCACCATGCCACTGTGCACAGTGGCCATTCCAGAAGGAGATCCAAAACTGCTTTGAAGGATGGACTAGGCTCTGGCATTGGTGCATAGTTTCCCAAGAGAGTACTTTGAAAGTGACCGTAGTGACACTCAGCAATAAGGTAGGTAGGACTTAGAAGAATTAAGTTTGTGACTTGATTGTCAAACTTCATATGCTTCCATATGGAGTCAAAAGTACTTTATGAACTTAAAAGTAGTGTTTTTCTTATGACTAGCAAGAAGTTGACAGAATCAAGTACCAAGTACTAATACATCAAATGACATTCTATTTCTACTGACACCCCAATGTTGAAAAGAATTTTCCTTTGTGTCTCAGTCATCTAGTGCTACTATGACAGAAATGCTACAGATCGGTGTCTTCAACAAAGAGAAATTTATTCTCCCACAGCCTCGTAGGCTGCACGTCCAAGTTCAGAGCACTGGCTCTGATGAGGACTTTTCTTTCTGTCGACTCCGGAGGAATATCCTCCTCGTCAGTCTTTCCTTCATCTAGGAGCATCCTAGGGCAGGAACCTAAAGTTCAATGGACCTGGTCTGCTCCTGGCACTGCTCTACTGATGATATGAGGAACCCAGCTCTCTGCTTGCTTTCTTTTAATCTCTGGTTAAAGGGGGTGGAAGCTGACAACCCCGGAAACTCCACTTACATTGGATCAGGGATGTGAGCTTAATCAGTGTGTTATAGTCAGACCCTAATCCTCTTTAACATAATCCAGCATCACCCCATTAACCACAAGCAGATATTAGGATGTGCCACACAGGTAAATCACAAAATCGAAGACAACCATACAATATTGTTAATCATAGCCCAGCCAAATTGCTACACACATTTTTGGGGGGACATGAGTCAACCCAAGTATTATATCATACTTGCAAATGGTATTTCCCTGTACATACAGTTAACTAAGGTGTGTTTTAGGCTCAGTAAATGAGGAACACTGGTGGTACAGTGGTAAGAGTTTAGCTGCTCATCATAAAGGTCAGTGGTTCAAATCCACCAGACAGCCTTAGAAACCCAAAGGGACAGTTCTATTCAATCTTGTGGGGTACCTGTGAGTCAGAATCAATTCCAGAGCAACTAGTTTGTTTTTTTTTTTTTTTTGGTTTGATGTAAATGGAGAAATCTTAACTGAATTTTAAACCTTCGATTACCAAAGCCTGATTTCTGAGACATAAATGAGATTAAAACAAAAATTAAACCTAAAGTAATCCTGAGTATTCAAATGCTGATACAAGTTGAATTATTGAAAATAATTTTCTATGCAGTTCAAAAGTTGAGAGGAACAATTTTTATTTAAAATATTTTGAGAAATTACTAGTCTAATAGATTCATTTAAATTCTATATGGAAATACTAGGAGTACAGCAGTGACTTTCACATTAAGAACATATCTTTACTTAGGCTTAGTATCACCATTGAGTTCCTCCCCCGTCTCTACTTTTTCTCTCCTTTTCAAATCAATGACCAACAAGTTAGTTTACCTATCTCAAATGTTTATACTTAAAATATACATTTTATTAAAAAAAAATGACTCTACCAAGTGATTTTTTAATTTTTTAGTTATCTTTTATTCCACATTTTTCAAGGTTAATTTTTTTATCAATTGATTTGAATATTTTGATTTACATCCAACATTTCAAATTAGTAGCAGAGCACTTAATCCTTGTATTAGCAGGGCTCCCTCTTGGTCCCTGAGGTCACTTAGGAGCCCTGTTAGCTCAACAGTTGTTAGCTGCTGACCGAGGGCGGCTCATCTGAGCTCATCCAGCAGCTCTGTGGGAAAAGAGATGCGGTGATCGGCTCCCTCAAATGATTTCTACTTAAGATACCCTGTGGGGCAGTTCTACTCGGTCACACGGGAGTACTATGAGTCAGAGTAAACACAACAGCATCTAACAACAACAACGGAAATCTGTCAATGTCTAGAGACATTGTTTGCTATTGCTAGTGGCGGAGAGGAGGAGAGAAGGCAGGGGATGGTTCTGGCATCCAGTGACTATAGGCCAGGAAAGCTGCTAACCATCCTAGAATATGTAGGACAGCCCCCTGCGACAATGAATTATGCATCTCAAAATGTCAGTAGAACCAAGGTTGATAAACCCCAGACTAGTGGGTGGGGGATAAAGAGATGTAGCAGAGAATCAACATATCTGCTGTATTATGATTTTCTAGTAACATTCCTATTTGTATCTATGTCGGTTAAATATTTTTACAGCTGATATTAGAACTTTTAATATCACAATATTAATAAGTATCCAATTAATCAATCTCAATTAATCAAAGTCTAGCTTCCATACATGCACTGTTGTTACCCTTCCTTGTTTTCGTCCTGGCTGGAGTTCAGTAAGCTTTGTTTTCACCCCACTCTAGCTAGTCTCTCCTTGGAAGGTCATTTTCTGTTGAGACAGACAACCCAGCTCCCTCAAAAACCCTTTATCTTTCTTTGCTATATAAGCTAAAATTGCTGTCACCATTCCAGTGGCTCCTGTCATGTCTATCCAATCACTTCTAACCTAAGGGCTACATTCAGAAGTGCAGGTTCCTTTACTGTGAGAGGGATGCTGTCTTATCATCATTCTGCTTAGTTCTAGTGCCTATGAACTTAACAAAAAGTATGAAATTTAACACTTCTTCTTGGTTGCTCAGTTTCAGAAGAATTAAGTTGTCACTGAGATATTTTGGTGTCAACTGATTTCATAATATATCATAAATACAATCAGAGTAATATATGTTGGCATTTCAAAGTAATATGTTTATTTAGGATTTATAGACCCACACGCACATTATGGGTGTGTTGTCCTCTGTGAGGCTCTGTTTCAAACACTTCACCAGGTACTTTGCAAACTGTTCCAGTTTGGGTTGCCATTAAGTTGATTCCAGCTCATGGACCTATATGTGTTAGACTAAAATTGTACTTCATAGAGTTTTCCGTGGCTGATAATTTGGAAATAGATCACCAGACCTTTCTTCCCAGGCTCCTCTGGGTGAATTAAGATGCCCAAACTTTCAGTTAACAGCTAAGCAGGTTAGCCATCTGTGCTACCCAGGGACTCCCTACGTACTGTATAGTAGGCAGAATTTTGGTCCCTTTGACCTCTACCTCTTAACATTACACCCATGAATGTGTTATATGGCAAAATAGACTTGGCATACGTAACGAAGATTGTTAAATAGCAGAACTCCTTTAAAAGAGGAATATTAGCCTTGATTATCCAGCTTAGTCCAATGTAATTACACGCACTGTAACAAGCACAAATGAAAAAGGCAGTCAACAAGAAGGTGCAGAAAAGAAGTCAGTAAAGTCACAAAGACAAGTAGTATTCAACATACATCAGGCTACTAAGAGAGATTACTGACCCTGAAGACAGCTGGAGCCATGAGCCAGGAAAAACAGGTGGCTTCTAGCAGCGCAGAATGACCCCTGGCTGACACCCAGCAACGAAATAAGGACCTTAGTTCCACCACCTGAACAAACCAGGGCTCTGAACCAGTTCACTCTGGTTCCACTCCTTGCTGAATATTTGCATTTCTGGGTACAACCAATTTGAACCTTGTAGGGAATGAAATGCTGCCAACAGCCTAAACTAAGCCTGTGAGCAATTTTCCCCAGAGTCTCCAGATAACAACTCAGGATACCTGACACCTGACACCTTCATTTCAGCCTGGTGAGCTCTTCAGCTGAATACCCTGTTGAGCCCATCTGAGTTTCAGACAAAGAGAACTGTAAGGTGATAAGAAACACAGTGGTCACAGTAAGCTGAGATAATGTGGTATGGAACGGAAAACAAACATACAAACAGTATTTCTCTTTATACTTGTGACAACAGTAAGGTAGGGTTTTCTACATCAACAAAACAGTGGCTTAGAAATACTATCTTGACTAAGATTCAAAAGTTAATAAGAGAGAGCTGGGGTCAGAAATTAGGTCTGTTTGGACCATGGCCTTAACGACAATTCAATTCTGTCTTCAAAAGGCAAGCTGTCAGAGTCAAGAAGAGGTTGTTTTTATCTATTGGTTTATTCGATGGCATTTCCTAATGGGTTTGAACAACTGAGTCATTCACACTAAGATTAGAGTTAAATCTAACCTGGAAAAAGTAATTCTTAAGTCATACAGCATTAGGATAAATGACCTTAGTTAGGCTTCAAGGCACTAAATGCTTCCTAAAATGGATGTGGATAATATTATAAGATTAAATTTTGTGTCCAGTTGTAGCCAGCATAAGCAGAACACTAGAAATGAAAAAAAAAATGTTTCGCTTAGTGCAAGATAAGAAGAGTATTGATGCTCTAGTGTGCTTGCTCTATTCCTTTCATTCTTTTCCTGTGCCTTTCAAATCTAACACTAGAGTAATTCTTTTGAAAGAAGCATATCCTTTCAGTACAAAGTCAACATTGAAGTCTCCCCTACAAAGACACAGTAAAAAGTGGAGAATTTGCCCTAATGTGATGCAATGTTGGAAGATCTTTTCTTCACTTTTCAGGTTCTTATTTAAATTGGCAATGATGCACAGCAGGTTGCATGAAGCTTTTGTATAAATACAGTCTTACTTAATTCAGCAAAAGAAGCTTGAAACTGAATAGATTAAGCAGCACACATTTCTATTTCATATATAAAAGTCTATAAAAAAGGACAGGCTACCAAAAGAGGTTAAAAAATGGAGATGAATAAATAAAATATGTTCATGTAAGAAATATAATCTGGGGCCAGCTGCTGCTGAACAAACATTTATTATTATCATCCATCTGAAGTTTACCAGAAAATAGAATTTCCAGAAAGACACCAAACAGGAAATGTGTATCTGATAATCAAATATGCAAAGCTCTCAGCTCCCAGGGATAATTGTTTTCCAGAGACAGACTTGAGCCTGTTTATGTAACATAAATAACGCAAAGTTTCTGTTAGGATCAAAGGAACAGAACTCAGATCTTGTGTACAGTAGACCAAGGAACAAATTCAGTATTATTTTGGCAGGAAAATTGACTATAACTTCAGGGTCTTCCTAGTTGAATCTAAAGTTGAAGGTATGAAAATATTTTCCTTGTGAGTTGAACCGTTTAGAGACCTGACCCTTTCTCCGCAAGTGTCTGTACCGTCACTCTTCATTCCCACCTGGATTCCTACAACAGCCTGCAAGCTGGTCGCAACGCTGCTACATTTGCCCCTCTAGGATCTTGTTGCACTATACCAGCCAAAGAAATCCACCTAAAATGTGAAGTTGAACTGGGCCATTCTGTCTTTCAAACTACTTAACTTTGGACCAGTTTCACTCAAAAAAAAATGCCTGATTCTGAAAAAGCCACATGATCTGCCTAGTCCCCAAACCTTTGCCTCCCTTACTCCTTCCCTACTTCCAGTTACCGGTGGCCTTTGAATCAATTTGATTCATGGTGACTCCATGTGTGTTACAGTAGAACTGTGCTCTAATTGGGTGTTCCATGACTGATATTTCCAAAGTAGATCTTTGGAGATGCCTCTTGGTGGATTCAAATTGCCAACCTTTCAGTTAGTAGGCAAGTGTTTAATTACAGCAGCTGGGGACTCCTCATATCCTACTCTCCTTTTAATGTCACTCTATTCCATCCTCCTTTGTCTCTTTACTGTTCTCAAACAAGTCATGTAAGCTTCCACATTAAAGTCTCCATGCTTGTTCTTCCTGTTTCCGCAATACTCTTCCTAGTAACTGCATTATTCCCCTCCAGCATAACCTCCTTAAACAATCCTACCCTGAGCCTTCTATTAAAAATCACATTCCACCACTCCAGCACACTTGATCCCCTTAATCCTACTCTGTTTCTCTTTTTCTGTACTTCCCATCACCTTTTACCATACCATGTAATTCACTTCTGTTTATTATTGATTGTCTGGGCTCTTCTAGAAGTTAAGATTTATGAAGGCCGGGCCTTTGCCAAGTCTAGAAGAGTATTCTATAATAGAAAGACATTGCAAGCCACGTATATGATAACTTAAGGTGTCCTAGTAGGGTCACCACGAGTTGGATCCAACTCGACAGCACTTGGCTTAGCTTAGTAGCTTCATTAAAAAAAAGACATCTAGGAGGAGGCGGAGTCAAGATAGCGGACTAAGCCTACGTCTCCTTCTATCCCTCTGGAAACCAAGACCTGAATTGACAATCAAACAGAGCCTTCTGATCACCTAATCAGCCTCAGGACACGGCACAGAGCTGTTACTTTGGACTTCATACTACTGAGTGAAAAACCTCCCCTCTTACGCTGACTCCCGTGCCTGGCTAGCCCTGGCTCCCATGGACTAAAGGTAAATGCACCATTTTGACTTTTTTTTTTCCTCTGTCTTGGCCAGCAGGCGGAGCAGGGTCTTGCCTAGCGGCTAGACTCAGACACGCTGCTGGGGGGACAGGCAGGTGAAATTCCCATATTTTGAGAGCCAGGCTTGGGACACTGTTAATCTAGCCACTTTGAGTGTGTCCTTTTAAATCTGCCATAACGGCGTTTGTACGGACTTTCACAGTCAGTGTGCGGGACGCCATGTCAGATACAGAGATTCTAGCGAGACCTCATTCTTAGCCTGGGAGCCAGCGCCTGAAAACAGGACAGCGCTTCTCCAACAGAAAAGCAGAAATTAAACTAGTGCCATGTACTTTGGGGGCCCTGCAACAGAATCAGAAGAATCACTACCTGTCGGCACCTTTAGACCCTCTGTCTGCTGCCTGTGTGGAGGATGCCATCTTGGATATGGTGGCTGCAGCTGGACCTAATTCTTAGCTTGGGAGCCCGAGCCTGCCCACAGGAGAGTGCTTTTCTATCAGAAAAGCAGTACTCTATGCAGTGTCATCTAAGGCTAGGCCCTGTCAACAGAGGCCAACAGGGCAGTAGCATTGCTGTATTCTGAACTAGTTTGTATCATCTGGGGTTGGATATAGTGGTGCTTACTTTGCCACTTGAGAAGAGGGACCTCTACACCTGAAAACATAACTGATTTGTGAAGTGGTCAGATATATTTTGCTTTACATTTTAAGACAGCCTAGAGAAACATCTGCAGTCCATCCTCACAGTACCTCTTCCACCCTCTACATACTCACATGGGTCCCAAAAAGCAACAGACACTTGTGGCACACAAGAAATCATCCATGGCTTCAGAAGGCTCCCAAACAAAGCAACCAAGGAGTTTTCCAGATGAAGAAACTTTTATGAAAGCATCAGAAAGTGAACACAAAATGCTTATATACAGAGCCCTTCTAGACCTTATACAAAATGCAGGAGAACAAAATAAAAAATTAAGCAAGATGTTCGATCTGATGGAACACCAGTATTCTGAAATCTAACAGATCAAGAAGAAAATCAAAGACATAGAAACTTCAATGCAAAGCCAAGAAAACAGAAAGGAACAAATAGAAAAAAGGATTTCTGACTTAGAAGACAGAGCTACTGACACCAGCATCTATGAGCAGAAATAAGAAAAAAGAAACAAGAAAAATGAAGAAAAATTAAGAAGCATGTGGGACTCTATTAAGAGGAACAACCTTCAGTTAATTGGAGTCTCTGAAAAGGGTGAGACATCTGACAACACAGAGAGTATCGTTGCTGAGCTGCTGACAGAAAACTTCCCAGAAATCATGAAGGAAGAGAATATAGACATCTCAGATGCATATCGTACGCCACCCAATACAGATCTCAAAAGAAAGACTCCAAGACTTATTATAATCCAGCTTAACAAAATGAAACATAAGCAGCAACTCTTAAAGTCAGCAAGACTCAAAGCAAAGGTAACATTCAGAGGGAAACCCTGTAGGCTGTCTTCAGATTTCTCAGCAGAAAGCATGCTGGCACGGAGACAGTGGCATGACACAACTAGGAATTATATATCCTGCAAAACTATCTTTCAAATACACAAATGAAATTAAGACATTCCCACATAAACAGAAATTCAGAGACTTTGTAAAAACCAAACCAAAACTACAAGAAATACTGAAAGAAGTTCTTGGCTCTGGCTTAGAAGAACAAAACCACTGAATATATTTTAGAACGACTTCACTACTCAAAACTCTACTCAGGTAGGGAAGGCTCCAAAGCCAATCACATCTTTGATAACGAAAGAAGCACTCCAGTGATCATCATGAAAACTATGGTGTCATCATAATAAAAAGAGGGATGTACTGCAGTTGTTATAGTCCTTCCAGATGGAGTGGAAGATGACAAGGACTGGTAGTAATTAACATTGGGTTTATATATAGTTTATTAAGGGGGATCATAGAGGCAGCTGTAAGGCACAACAAAGATGTATCATATCATTTCAAGAAATGTAACACAGGAGTCTCAACAACCACAAAACCAGCTTTGAAAAAGGTGAAAAATCAACTCACAAAAAAGAAAGTCCCAAAACAGACTAATAAGAACAACAGAGAAAACATCTACATAAAAAAAAACACATCACAATGGCAGCAATGAACACATACCTATCAAAAATTATATTGAATGTGAATGTACTGAATGCTCCAGTAAAGAGACATCGAGTGACAACTTGGATCAAAAGACATGACCCAACTATATGTTGTCTACAAGAAACTCACTTGAGAGCTAAAGACAGGAACAAACTGAAAATTAAAGGATGGAAGAATATATATCAAGCTAACAATGAACAAAGAAGAGCAGGGGTGGCAATTCTCATCGCAGATAAAATCAATTTTAATGTCAAATCCACCATCATGGACAAACATGGACACTACTTATTGCTGAAAGGTTCGGTACACAAGGAATATTTATGCACCTAATACCAGAGCACCTAAATACGTCGAAGAAACACTGACTACACTCAAAAGAGAATTAGATGACTCCACAATAATAGTGGGAGACTTCAACACTCCACTCTCAATACTAGACAGATCATCTAGAAAAAAACTCAGTAAAGATACAGAAGACCTCATTGCTACAATTAACCAACTAAACCTCATTGATATATACAGAACTTTCCACCCATCAGCAGACAACTACATCTTCTTCTCCAGTGCACATGGAACATTCTCCAGAATTGACCATTTGATAGGCCATAATGCAATGCTCAACAAAATCCATACCATTGAATTACTGCAAAGCATCTTCTCAGATCATAAAGCCATCAAAGTTGAAATCAATAGCAGAAAAAACATAGAAAGAAAGTGGACCTCTTGGAAACTGAACAACATCTTGCTCAAAAAAACATGAGTTATAGGGGAAATCAAGGATGAATTAAAGAAATTCATGGATTCCAATGAGAACGAAAACACTTCCTACCAGAACCTATGGGATACACCCAAAACAGTGCTCAGAGGCCTGTTTATCTCCATAAATGCACACATCTGGAAGGAAGAAAGAAACCAAATCAAGGAACTAACCCTACAGCTTGAACAAGTAGAAAGAGAACAACAGAAGAACTCCTCGGGCACCAGAAGTAACGAGATCATAAAGATTAGAGCAGAGCTAAATGAATTAGAGAATAGAAAAACAATTGAAAAAATTGAAAAGACCAAAAGCTGGTTTTTTGAGAAGATCAACCAAGTTGACAAACCACTGGCTAAACTTACTAAAGAAAAGCAGGAAAGGAAACAAATAACCCAAATTAGAAATGAGAGGGGAGTTGTCACCACAGATGCAACAGAAATCAAAAATATCATAACAGAATACTATGAAAGACTGCACTCTAACAAATTTTGAAAACCTAGGGGAAATGGACAAATTCCTTGATTCATACCACCTACCCAAATTACCACAACCTCAAGCAGAACAACTTAATAAACCCATCACAAAGGAAGAGATTGAAAAGGTCATCAAAACACTGCCAACCAAAAAAAGTCCAGGTCCAGATGGCTTCACTGCAGAGTTCTACCAAGCATTTAGAGAAGACTATTTCACAGTATAGAAAGGGATGGAGTACTCCCAAACTCATTCTATGAAGCCAGCATAACCCTGATACCTAAGACAGAGAAAGACTCAACAAAGAAAGAGAACTACAGACCAATATCACTCATGAATCTAGATGCAAAAATCTTCAACAAAATTCTCGCCAATAGAATACAACAACTATCAAGAAAATAATCCATCATGACCAAGTGGGATTCATACCAGGGATGCAAGGCTGGTTCAACATCAGAAAAACAATTAATGTGATTTACCACATAAATAACACAAAATCACCTCATTTTGCCCATTGATGCAGAAAAGGCATTTGCACGGCACTTGGTTGGCTTGGCAACACCCATTCATGCTAAAAACTCTTATCAAAATGGGCATAGACGGCAAATTCCTCAACACAATAAGGGCCATTTATGCAAAGCCAATTGCCCATGTCATCCTGAATGGAGAGTGACTGAAAGACTTTCCCTTGAGATCAGGAACTAGACAAGGACGCCCACTGTTACCTCTTCTATTCCACACTGTGCTAGAAGTTTTAGCCAGAGCAATTAGACAAGACCAAGAAATAAAGGGCATCTTCATTGGCAAAGAGGAAGTTAAAATCACCCTGTTCGCAGATGATATGATTGTATATGGAGAGAATCCCAAGGAATCTATAAGTAAGCTACTCAAACTGATAGAAGAGTTCAGCAAAGTCTCAGGATACAAGATAAACATAAGTAAATCAGTAGGATTCCTTTATACCAACAACGAGACTGTTAAAGAAGAAATTATCAAATCAATACCATTTACGATAGCCCCTAAGAAGATAAAGTACACAGGAATTAATCTAACCAGAGAAACAACAGACCTTTACAAAGAGAACTACACACCCTTACTACAAGAAACTAAGAGAGATTTAGATAAATGGAAAAACCTACCCTGCTCATGGATAGGAAGATTTAACATTGTGAAAATGTCTATTTTACCCAAAGCAATCTATTTATACAATGCAATCCCAATACAAGTTCCAGTGACATTTTTTAATGAGATGGAGAAACAAATCACCAATTTCGTTTGGAAAGGGAAGAAGCCCCGGTTAAGCAAGGTACTACTAAACAAGAAGAACACACTGGGAGGCCTCTCATTACCTGACTTTAGAACATATTACACTGCTACAGTGGTCAAAACAGCCTGGTACTGGTATAAGAACAGACAGATCGATCAGTGGAACAGAACTGAGACCCAAGAGATGACACCATCTGCCTTTGAACAATTGATATGCGACAAAGGCCCTAAGATATTCAACAAATGGTGCTGGCAAAATTGGATATCCATCTTCAAGAAACTGAAACAAGATCCATATCTTACACCTTATACAAAAAACAACTCCAACTGGATAAAAGACATAAATATGAAACCTAAAATGATAAAGCTCATCCAAGAAAAGGTAGGAACAACAATGGAAGTATTAATACACAAAATGGACAGACTTCAAAATCTGTCAAACAAACACACAATCATCAGAAGAGAAAATAGATAAATGGGATCTATTAAGAACTAAACACTTTTGCTCATCTGAAGACTTTATTAATAGAATTAAAAGAACACCCACAGAATGGGAGAAAATATTTGGCAACTCTAAGTCAGACCGACGCCTGATTTCCATAATCTATAAGATACCACAAAATATCAACAAGAAGAAGATATACCATCCAATTAAATGATGGGCAAAGGAGATGGACAGACATTTCGCTAAAGAAGAGATCCAGGCAGCGAAAAAACACATGTGGAAATGTTCACAATCTTTAGTTCAAATTCAAAGCAAGACGACAATGCGATACCATCTCACCCCAGCAAGGTTGGTCATGATCCAAAAAACACAAAACAACAAACGCTGGAGAGGCTGTGGAGAAAGTGGACCCCTCCTACACTGTTGGTAGGGTTGCAAAATGGTCCAGCCTCTTTGGAAAGCAATCTGGCGCTTCCTTAAAAAAATGGATATTGATATACCATTTGACCCAGTAATTCCACTACTTGGAACATATCCTACAGAATGAAGGCCTTTCACACCAACGGACACATGCACCAGAATGTTTATCGCAGCACAGTCCACTATAGCAAAAAGATGGAATCAACCAAGATGCCCAACAACAGAAGAAAGGATAGGTAAACTATGGTATATATACTCAATGGAGCACTACGCAATCATAAAGAACTACAGTGACTTCAGGAAACATCTCATGACATAGTTTCAACTGGAAGACATTATGTTGAGTGAAAGTAGTCAGCGACAAAAGAACAAATATTGTATGAGACCTCTACGATAAGATCTCAAAAACAGACTTGTGTATAGAAGAAAAGATTTCTTTGACAGCTGCAAGGCGGCTGGGGGAAGGTTTAGATTAGATAGTTGCTAGGTATCTGGTTGGGTGAAATCAGTGATAGCACACATTAGAAACAAGAACAATATTAAGCAGACTTAAACATAACATGAGTACTCCTTCCATCTTAACCCAATATTGCAAGGATAGAGTAGCTGGGGTGGGGGGCGGGGACCATGCTCTTAGATGAAAGCAAGGCCAATTGGCACAACTAGCATTTTGCTAAGAGGGCTCTCTGCACCCCACGTTGGTGAGTGGTGTCTGGGGTCTTAAAAGCTGCCATCCAAGGGTACTGCAAATGGTCCCAACTCAGCAGGAACAGATGCTCACCGAGGACCAAAATGACACGGGGGAAAGACAACCCAGAAGACAAAGAGACCCGCAGCAGTGTGTGCCTACATCGACTTGGGACCGGAAGAACCGGCTAGTGCCCGGCCACCACCATTGATAGCCGCGATGGAGCTCACTAAGTTGAGTCTCACTGGCAAGACAAGAATAAAAAGAGGTGCACCCTGAGATCCCCACTAAAAGACCTCAATTGATGGTCCAGTGGATTCGGGGTTCCCCTGGGAGCATGGCCCCTCGCCCTGATGCTGCCCTTGACCATAAATCATAACGAAGGTCCACGCTTCAGACAGGAATGGATTGGACTTTGTGATGCAGTGACCATATATTAGATGCACTTTATGGTTCTATACATCTATAGGATGTCATCCTGCTGACCTCTGGCTGGAGGAAGGAGAGTGGGTGAAGAGGAGGGAAAAAAGAGACTGTTGGGAGAACGAGACATGTATGGAGCAGAGAGGAATAGTGTGCTGTCACCAGGCAGGGAGAGCAGTGGAAGCTGCATAGAGGTGAGTATGTAAATTTACATGGGAATGTACATTTTTCTCTCAGTTATATTAAATAAAAAATTAAAAAAAAATAAATCTAATAATATATTCTATTTATTCTAATAGATTTAAAATATTACCATTTCTAAACGTGGCACTAATCACATTTCCAGTGCTCAGAAGCTATCCTGTACGTCTAGTGGCTCCCATGCTGTAAAGCCCAGGTCTGAAAAATCCTGGCACATAGTACTTTCTGACTATACCGGCTCCATTTGTTGGCATTCAAATGGTTGAAAGAATAAATAAATAAGATTCCAAGGGTATCTTGACTGAGAGTATCTGTTCTCTGGCAATTAATCATTTGATCTGTTCTTATCTTGGCTCACAGTATCACAGACTCAGCATTTTCTCTCCCTCAGTAGCCCGTCACTCATCACAGTTGTGCTCAGGAAGTCCCTGCAAGAATTTTCCTCTCAAGATTTGGAATTCTTATCCTTCTCAGTGCTTACTGCCCAAGGATCTTGTTGCAATATACCAGCCTGGAAAATCCATCTAATATGTGAAGTTGAACTGGACCATTTTGTCTTTCAAAATACTCTTGTGAGCAGAGTCAAGATGGTAGACTAAACACACGTCTCCCTAAATCCCTCTGAAAACCAAGATCTGAATTGATAATTAAACGGAGCCTTCTGGATACCTAATGAGGCCTAGGACACAGAATGGGGCTGTTAATTTGGACTTGATACCACTGAATGGAAAACCTCTCTTTCTCCGACCCTGCTCTTCACAAGACCTGGCTTTCACAGGCTGAAGGTAATTCGCCATTTTTACCTGTTTTTTTTCTTCTCTGTATTAGCCTTCAGGCAGTAATCTCACACGCACTGCTGGTGGGATCGGCATCTGAAAATGCAATATTTTGAGAGCCTGGCTCTGGGCTCTGTGCATCTTGGTCATTCTTTTCGCTAGCTTTTATGGAGATAGGCACCGAACTTGTGTGGGATGCCATCTTGTTCCATTTGGGGCGTGGAGATACTCACACATAGCCTCCTGCTGGACCTAGTTCCTAGGCTTGGAGGCAGCGCCTGCCCAGAAGAGATCACTTTTCTGGCAGAAAAGCAGTATTTTACAGTGTCGCCTACAGCTGGGGCCAGGCACCAGAGGCCATGGACTCTGGTCAGCTCAGGACCTTTGGCCTCTCTCTCCATCTCCAACATAGAGTAGCCTGTTCCAAGGCATGGGCGAAATTGTGAGGGACACTATCTTATTCCACCAGGAAGTGGATATGCCCCATACAGAGGCTTCAGCTGGACCTAATTCCTAGGCTAGGAGGCAGCACCTGCCCAGAGCAGAGTGTTTTTCTGGCAGAAAACAAGTATTCTACACAGTATTGCTTACAGTAGGGGCTTAACAGCAGAGACCAGTAGAAGAGTAGACTTTCTGTATTTTGAATTAGTTTATAACATCTGGGGTTCATTTTGTCAGCTGGGAAGAGGGACCTATACACCTGAAAACCTGACTGACTTGGGAATTTGTCAGGTACCTTTTACCTTCCATTTTAAGACAGCTGAGTTGGATCTGACGGCAATGTAAAGAAATAACTCCGGGGGTCAGTTCTACCCTGGCCCCTAGGGTCACCATGAGTCAGATCCGACTGAACGGCACTTGGTTTGGGGAAAGAAATAACTTTAGTCCACTCTCCCAGCATCTCTCACAGCCCCTACTGACCCATTATGATTCCCCCAAAGCAACAAACTGGAGAAAACCATAACCAAGAAATGGCCCAGGGCTTCAGAAAGACCTCAAAAGAAAGCACCACAAAACTTCACAAACAAAGAAAGGTTTCTGAAATTATTGGAAGGTGAATACAAAAGGCTATGTAGAGAGCCTACCCAGACCCTATACAAAATGCAGCAGAGCAAAATGAAAAATTAAGCCAGCTGTTCGATCTGATGGAACACCAGTACTCTGAAATCCAACACATCAAGAACAAAATCAAAGACATAGAAACTTAAAGTCAAAGCAAAGAAAACAGAATGGAACAAATAGAAAAGAGAATTTCTGATTTGGAAGACAGAGCTACTGACTCCAGCATCTATGAGGAGAAATCAGAAAAAGGAAACAAGAAAAATGAAGAAGCATTAAGCAGCACATGGGACTCTATCAAGAGGAACAATCTATGATTAATTGGAGTTCTTAAACAGGATGTGATACCTGAGAATACAGAGAGTATAGCTGTGAGTTGCTGACAGAAAACTTCCCAGAAATTATGAAAGAAAAGAATATACATATCGTAGATGCATATCGACCACAACTCAATCTAGATCTCAAAAGAAAAACTCCAAGACATATTATAATCAAGCTTAACAAAATGAAACATAATCAGAAACTCCTAAAGGCAGCAAGAATCAAAGCAAAGCTAACATTCAGAGGGAAACCCTGTAGGCTTTCATCGGGTTTCTCAGCAGAAACAATACTGGCACGGAGACAGTGGCATGACACATTTAAAGCCTCGAAGGAGAAGAACTTTCAATCAAGAATTATATATCCTGCAAAACTATCTTTCAAATATGAAAATGAAATTATGACATTTGCAGATAAACAGAAACTCAGAGACTTTGTAAAAAAACAACACCAAGGAGGCAGAGTCAAGATGGCAGACTAAGCTCATGTCTCCTTATATCCCTCTGGAAACCAAGACCTGAAATGACAATCAAACAGAGCCTTCTGATCACCTAATCAGCCTCAGGACACGGCACAGAGCTGTTAATTTGGACTTCATACCACTCAGCGAAAAACCTCCTGTCTTTCGCTGATTCCCACTCCTGGCTAGCCCCGGCTCTCACGGATGGAAGGTAAACGCACCAGTCTGACCTTTTTTTTCTCTTTGTCTCGGCTGGTGGGCGGAGCTGGGTTTGCCTGGCTGCTGGACTCAAACGCGCTGCTGGGGGGATAGGAGGTGAAATTCCGATATTCTGAGAGCCAGGCTCGGGACTCTGTTAATCTAGCCATCTTGAGCCTTTCGTTTTTTAGCTGCCTCAGCGGGGTTTGTGCAGAGCTTCACACTCAGTATGCGGGATGCCATGTTGGTACCAAGATTTTAGCGGGACCTTGTTCTTATCCTGGGAGCTAGCGCCTGCAAATAGGATAGCACTTCTCCGACACAAAAGTAGTGATTTTGCACAGTGCTGCCTACGTTGGGGGCCCTGCAACAGAAGCAGAGGAATCACTACCTCTGGGCACCTTTAGCCCCTCTGTCTGCTGCCTGTGTAGATGATGCCATCTTGGACACGGTGGCTGCAGCTGGACCTAATTCTTAGCTTGGGAGCCAGAGCCTGCCCACAGGAGAGTGCTTTTCTATCACAAAACCAGTACTCGACGCAGTGTTGGCTAAGGCTAGGCCCTGTCAGTAGAGGCCAACAGGGCAGTAGCATTGCTGTATTCTGAACTAGTCTGTTATCATCTGGGGTTGGATATAGTGGCACTTACTTTGTCAGAGGAGAAGAGGGACCTCTACACCTGAAAACTTAACTGACTTGTGAACTGGTCAGACACATTTTGCTTTACATTAGAAGACAGCCTAGAGAAACATTTGCAATCCATCCTCACAGTACCTCTTCCAGCCTCTATATACTCACATGGGACCCAAAAAGCAACAGACAATTGTGGCATACAAGCAATCACTCATGGCTTCAGAAGGCTCCGAAACAAAGCAACCAAGGAGTTTTCCAGATGGAGAAACTTTTATGAAAGCATCAGGAAGTGAGTACAAATTGATTATATACAAAGCCCTTCTAGACCTTATACAAAATGCAGCAGAACAAAATGAAAAATTAAGCAAGATGTTCGATCTGATGGAACACAAGTACTCTGAAATCCAACAGATCAAGAAGAAATCAAAGACATAGAAACTTCCATGCAAAGCCAAGAAAACAGAATGGAACAAATGGAAAAAAAGAATTTCTGACTTGGAAGACAGAGCTACTGATGCCAGCGTCTATGAGCAGAAATCAGAAAAAAGAAACAAGAAAAATGAAGAAACATTAAGAAGCATGTGGGACTCTATTAAGAGGAACAACCTTAGATTAATTGGAGTCCCTGAACAGGGTGAGACATCTGAGAACACAGAGAGTATTGTTGCTGAGCTACTGAAAGAAAACTTCCCAGAAATCATGAAGGAAGAGAATATAGACATCTCAGAAGCATATCGTACGCCACCCAACATAGATCTCAAAAGAAAGACTCCAAGGCATATTATAATCTAGCTTAACAAAATGAAACATAAGCAGCAACTCTTAAAGGCAGCAAGACTCATAGCAAAGCTAACATTCAGAGGGACACCCTGTAGGCGCTCGTCAGATTTCTCAGCAGAAACCATGATCGCACGGACACAGTGGCATGACAAATTCAAAGTCTTGAAGGAGAAGAATTTCCAACCAAGAATTATATATCCTGCAAAACTATCTTTCAAGTATGAAAATGAAATTAAGACATTCCCAGATAAACAGAAACTCAGAGACTTTGTAAAAACCAAACCCAAACTACAAGAAATTCTGAAAGAAGTTCTTGGCTTTGGCTTAGAAGAATGAAATCACTAACTTTATATTTTAGAACGACATACTACTCAACACTCTACTCATTTAGGGAAGGCTCCAAAGTAAATCACAGCTTTGATTTGGAAAGAAGCAATCCAGTGATCATCATGAAAACTATGGTGTCATCATAATAAAAAGAGGGATGTACTACAGTCGTTATAGTCCTTCCAGATGGAGAGGAAGATGACAAGACTGGTAGTCATTAAAATTGGGTTTATAAATAGTTTATTAAGGGGGTTCATAGGGGCAGCTGTAAAGCACAACAAAGATGTATCATACCATTTCAAGAAATCTAACACACGAGTCTCAACAACTATAAAACCAGCTCTGAAAAAGGTGAAAAATCAACTCACAAAAAAAAGTGTCCCAGAACAGGCTAATAAGAACAACAGAGAAAACATCTACATAAAAATAAACATACCACAATGGCAGCAGTGAACACATACCTATCAATAATTACATTGAATGTGAATGGACTGAATGCTCCGGTAAAGAGACATCGAGTGTCATCTTGGATCAAAAGACACGACCCATCCATATGTTGCCTACAAGAAACTCACTTGAGACCTAAAGACAGGATCAAACTGAAAATTAAAGGATGGAAGAATATATATCAAGCTAACAATGAACAAAGAAGAGCAAAGGTGGCAATTCTAATCTCAGACAAAATCAATTTTAATGTCAAATCCACCATTGTGGACAAAGATGGACACTATTTATTGCTGAAAGGTTCAGTACACAAGCAAGACTTAACTATATTAAATATTTATGCAGTTAATGTCAAAGCACCTAAATATGTCGAAGAAACACTGACTACGCTCAAAAGAGAGTTAGATGACTCCACAATAATAGCGGGAGACTTTAACACTCCACTCTCATTACTACACAGATCATCTAGAAAAAAAATTCAGTAAAGATACAGAAGACCTCATTGACACAATTAACCAACTAAACCTCATTGATATATACAGAACTTTCCACCCATCAGCAGACAACTACACCTTCTTCTCCAGCGCACATGGAACATTCCCCAGAATAGACCATGTGTTACGACGTAAAGCAGTTCTCAACAAAACCCATACCACTGAATTAATGCAAAGGATCTTCTCAGAACATAAAGATATAGAAGTCGAAATCAGTAGCAGAAAAAGTGTAGATAGAAAGTTGAACTCATGGAAACTGAACAACACATTGTTCAAAAAGCTATGACTATAGAAGAAATCAAGCATGAAATAAGGAAGTTTATAGATTCAAATGAGAATGATGAAAACACTTCCTACCAGAACCTATGGTATACAGCCAAGGCAGTGCTCTGAGGTCAGTTTATCTCCATCAATGCACACATCTGGAAGGAAGAAAGAAACCAAATCAAAGAACTAAACATACAGCTTGAATAAGAGAGAGAAAAACAGAGGAACCCTTCAGCCACCAGAAGAAAACAGATCCTAAAGATTAGAGCAGAACTAAATGAATTAGAGAATAGAAGAACAATTGAAAAAATTGAAAAGACCAAAAGCTGTTTTTTTGAAAAGATGAACAAATTTGACAAACCATTGGCTAAACTTACTAAAGAAAAACAAGAAAGGAAACAAATAACCCAAATTAGAAATGCGAGGGGAGCTGTCACAACAGATGCAACAGAAATAAAAAATATCATAACAGAATACTATGAAAGACTGTACTCTAACAAATTTGAAAACCTAGAGGAAATGGACAAGTTCCATGATTCATACCACCTACCCAAATTATCACAATGTGAAGCAGAACAACTTAATAAACCCATCACAAAGGAAGAAACTGAAAAAGTCATAAAAAAAATTGTCAACCAAAAAAAACCTGGGCCCAGATGGCTTCACTGCAGAATTCTTCCAAGCTTTTAGAAAAGAGTTATCTCCAATACTACTGAGACTATTTCACAGTCTAGAAAGGGACGGAATATTCCCAAATTCATTCTATGAAGCCAGCATAACCCTGATACCAAAGCCAGGGAAAGACCCAACCAAAAAGAACTACAGACCGATATCACTCATGAATCTAGATGCAAAAATCTTCAACAAAATTCTTGCCAATTCTTACAACAACATATTAAAAAAAATAATCCATCATGACCAAGTGGGATTCATACCAGGGATGCAAGCCTGGTTCAACATCAGGAAAACAATGTGATCAACCACATAATACCACAAAAGACAAGAATCACCTGATTTTGCCTATTGATGTGGAAAAGGCATTTGATAACATCCAACACCCATTTATGCTAAAAACTCTCAGCAAAATAGGAATAGACAGCAAATTCCTCAATGCAATAAGGGCCATTTATACAAAGCCAACTGCCTACATCATCCTGAATGGAGAGAGATAGAAACAGCTTCTCTTCAGAGCAGTAACTAGACAAGGATGCTCACTCTCACCTCTCCTACTCAATGTTGTACCAGAAGTTCTAGCCAGAGCAATCAGAGAAGACCAAGAAATAAAGGACATCTGCATTGGCAAAGAAGAAAATCTCCCTATTTGCAGATGATATGAGAATCCTAAAGAATCCATAAGTATACTACTCAAACTGATAGGAGAGTTCAGCAAAGTCTTAGAATACAAGATAAACATAAGTAAATCAGTAGGATTCCTTTATATCATCAATGAGATTATTAAGAAAGAAATCACCAAATCAATATCATGTTCTATAGCCCTTAAGAAGATAAAGTACTTATAAATGAAGCTAACCAGAGAAATAACAGACATTTACAAACAGAACTACAAGTCCTTACTATAAGAAACTAAGAGAGACGTATATAAATGGACAAACCTACCCTGCTCATGGATAGGAAAAATTAACATTCTGAAAATGTCTATTTTTCCCAAAGCAAACTACTTATATAATGCAGTCACAATACAAACTCCAGGGACATTTTTTAATGAGATAGAGACACAAATCACCAAATTCGTTTGGAAAGGGAAGAAGCTTTGGATAAGTAAAGCACTACTGAAGAAGAACAACACACTGGGAGGCCTCTCACTACCCGACTTTGGAAACTATTACACTGCCATAGTAGTCAAAACAGCCTGGTATTTGTACAAAAACAGACAGACGGATCTCAGCAGAATAGAATTGAGGCCTCAAAGATGACAGCATCTTCCTGTGAACAGTTGTTATTTGGCAAAGGCCCTAGACATTAAACTAGGGTAAAAACAATCTCTTCGACAAATGGTGGTGGCAAAATTGGATATCCATCTGCAATAAATTCAGACAAGACCCATATCTTACACCTTATACAAAAACCAACTCAAACTGGATAAAAGACCTAAATATCAAATCTAAAACAATAAAGCTTATCCAAGAAAAAGTAGGAACAACAATGGAAGTTTTAATATACACTGTAGACAGACTTCAAAATCTGTCAAATAAACCACAAACAATAGAAGAGAAAATAGATAGTGGGAACTAATAAGAATCAAACACTTTTGCTCACCTGAAGACTTTATTAATAGAAATAAAAGGCTACCTACAGAATAGGAAAAAATATTTGGCAACTACATGTCAGACAGGCACCTGATCTCCATAATCTATAAGGTACCACAAAATATCAGTAAGAAAAAGACAAATCAATTAAGCAATGGGCAAAAGAGATAGACAGACACTTCTCTAAAGAGGAGATCCAGGCAGCCAAAAAGCACATGCAGAAATGCCCAAGATCATTAGCTCTTTAAGAAATTCAAATCAAAACAACAATGAAATACCATCTCAATTCAACAAGGTTGGCCATGATCTAAAAAACACAAAACAACAAACGCTGGAGAGGCTGTGGAGAAACTGGAACTCTCCTACACTGTTGGTGGAATTGCAAAATGGTGGAACCTCTTTGGAAAGCAATCTGGCACTTCCTTAAAAAGTTGGATCTTCATATACCATTTGACCCAGTAATTCCACTGCTAGGAATATATCCTGCAAAATCCAGGCCATTCACACCAACTGATATATGCACATGAATGTTTATCGCAGCACAGTCCACAATAGCAAAAAGATGGAATCAACCCAGATGCCCAACAATAGAGGACTGGATCGGTAAACTATTGTATATATAATCAATGGAACACCATGCAAGGATAAAGAACAATGATGATGTTAGGAAACATCTCATAACATGGTTTCAATTCGAGGACATTATGTTGAGTGAAAGTAGTCAGCGACAAATGGACAAATATTGTATGAGACCCCTACAATAAGAACTTAAAAACAGACTCATGCATAGAAGAAAAGACTCTTTGACAGCTGCAAGGGTTGGGAGGGAGGGAGGGTGAGGGGGGACAGTTCAGATGACATGGTCTAGTGAAATCTGTGACAGCACACATTAGAAAGAAGATCAATATTAACTGGACTTCAACATAACAGGAGTACTCCACGCATCTTAACCTAATGTTGCAAGGACAGAGTAGCTGGGGGGGGGGGTTGGGGACCATGCTCTCAGGGGAAACTGAGACCAATTGACACAACTAGCATTTTGCTAAGACAGCCCTCTGCATCCCACATTGGTGAGTGACATCTGAGGTCTTAAAAGCTGCCAAGTTGCCATCTGAGGGTACAGCAAATGGTCCCAACTCAGCAGGAATGGATGATCACCAAGGACCGAAACGACGTGGGGCAAAGAGAACCCAGAAAACAGAGAGAGCCCCGTTGAGTGGGTGACTACATAGACTTGTGAAGGGAAGAACCGGATGGTGCCGGGCCACCACCAGTGACATCCACGATGGAGCTCACAAAGTTGAGTCTCACTGGCAACACAATAAATAGGGGTGCACCTTGAGATCTCCACTGAAAGACTGCATTGATGGTCCAGGTGCTTCGGGATTCTCCCTGGGAGCATGGCCCCTGGCCCTGATGCTTTCCCTGTCCATAAATCATAATGGAGGTCAACTCTTCAGACAGGAATGGATTGGACTTGCCGATGCAGTGACCATATCATGTGCACTTTATGGTTCTATGCATCTATGGGATGTCATCCTGCTGATCTCTTACTGGAGGAAGAGGAGTGGGTAGAGAGGAGGGGATAGGAGATTGTTGGGAGGACAGGACATGTATGGAGCAGAAAGGAAGAGTGTGCTGTCACTGGGCAGGGAAAGCAGTGGGAGCTACATACAAGTGGGCATGCAAATTTATATGGGAATGTACATTTTCTTTCAATCATAATAATAATAAAAAAATGAAATAAAATAAAATAAAAAGTACCTTTATTGCCCTTTTGTGAATTTGATGAGATGATTAGATCCTCTTCAAAAATAAAAATACGTTCTCCTCCTCTTTTTCATACAAACATGTATATGCACACGTATACATAGAGCACTTTGCATATTATTTCAGGGGTATGTGGAGCAATGATTAAAAACTTTCACAATAGATTGTGACAGCAGGTAGATTTTCAGGATAGATTCAATTCCAATGATTCTCTAAATTCTAATTCTTCTAACCTTCTAAGCCCCATAACCTTGATAATTTCAAATCCCTGAAACTCTCAGGATCCTCATCCAAAAATTCTGTTTTCTAGTCCCACTTTCCACCTGCCCACCTGACATTAAGTAGACTCAGAAGAATTTCCCTCATTGTTACCTGACTCTCCCATTCTGTCAAACTTGATTTTCACTTCATTCTTCAACTAGGAAGTCCCTGCTAACTGTCTTTCACCTGACAGGCCAGTATTTACATATACAAGTTCAAAACTGTATCCTCTTTTCAGATTGAATGTTTTCAGAAATGTATACAAAGTGTAAGAGGTGGCTGTTCATCAAAAACGGTTACTTCTTATATTCAAGGGATCTTTATTTTGTGCCCAGTCTTCGTAACAACATCTAATCAAAGTTATTTTTCACAAGACCACACATAGGGCTTGAGATCTGCAACTATTTACAATAAGCAAGCAGGAGACACTGAATATATGTCCTGAGTATACAGAAATCACATGACCATAAAAATAAACAGATTTTTATAAGAAAACTCTATAGCAGATGCTGTCTGTACCTTACTCATGTTCTGAGTCTTACCAAATAATTGCCAAACAGTCCAACTTCCAACTTCCTTTGCCTGAATTTTTTTTTTTTGGCCACTACAGCCCCTTTTGCCATGAGAATCAGAAATAAGAATTGCTGGAGGGTTAACACCCACTTAGAGCATGCCTCAACCAATGACTTATAAGAGGTGATATACAAATACATGAGTAAGTAAAAACAAAACCAAACCCACTGCTGTCAAGTCGATGCCAACTCATAGCGACCCTGTAGGACTGAGGAGAACTGCCCCGTTGAGTTTCCACAGAGTGCCCGGCATATTTGAACTGCTGATCTTTGTTTAGCAGCCTTATTACTTAACAACTATGTCACCAGGATTTCCAAATACATAAATAATGGTGTGTAAATCCTTTGCCCATTATGAGGAGAAAATCACGAGCTCTGTGGTAAGTCTTATCCAGGAGCTTCCACGGGGGCAGTAAGCTGCATTTATCCTTGGTGACAGCTGGCTTGAAATGCGTGCTTAATTGGCTGCCTTCCCCTCCCTTTCACACTTTACTCCTCTTTCAGTGTTTTCTGGAATACTCTCCCAGGAAATGGTTTGTACACAAATTCTTGTCCCCGGTTCTGTGTCTGTGAGGAAAATAATCCCATGCAACTGTCCTCTATGACAGAAACAGTGATACAAATAAAAATTATCTGAGTGACCTAGAAATAGACACTGAAGTCAGGAAAGTAGTTAACCAATGATCTGAAATCCATGATATTTGACAAACAGATCATGCCTTCCTAACAATTAAAGCAAGCAATGGTAAAAGGAAACAATCAAAGGATTTACTGTAATGCTTTTGTAGAGAGATGATTTTGAACTCCTTTGAATAAACATATAACAAAGTCAATGTCAATGCTAAGAGAAGCAAAGATAGCCGACAAAACCTACTAAGGGTAGATTATGGGCAAAGCACAATGACAGGTGATGAAATACACACTGTTAAGTAGGAAGACAACTATTAAGATCGTACTCCATCACGAACCATATGTTATGCAAATCTACTCCATTTAACCCTGACTATTATAGCAATTGTTCACAACTAGAGCAGCTAGCATTTGGTGAGTGCCTACAACATATAAAGAGCTTTACATGTTTTTCTCCAATTTAACCGTCCCTCCAAAAAAAAAAAAAAAAAAAAAAGGATATAAAATTCCATCCCCAATTATTATTAAATAAGGATAGAGAGGTTCAGGAATATTAACATAGCCAAAGTTAGAGAGTAAATAAATGGCAGAGTCAGGGGAAAAATCCAGATATACTTAACTGTATTGTTTTCGGTCATGTAGCATTCATTCTGTCTCCTCCTGCTGACAGTGCTTCAACAATCCATCTACTCCCCCCTTTTTTTGTCTTCTGTGTGACAAACCAAACAAAATCAAAACCAGTGCTGTCAAGTCGATTCCAACTCATAACAACACTACAGAACAGAGTAGAACTGCCCCATAGAGTTTCCAAGGAGCACCTGATAGACTTGAACTGCTGACCTTTGGGTTAGCAGCCATAGCACTTAACCACTCCACCACCATCAGGGTTTCTGCTGTGTGATAGGTATGGGTTTTCACAGACTGAACATATGATGGATCCTTGGCCAGGCCTGTGTGATTGGTTCATGATCAAGGTCAATGAGATGCCATAGTGCATTTGCTAGGATATCTTAGAACATGTCTTAATTTCTTAAACATCAAAAGCCAAACCCATTGCCATCAAGGTGATTCTGAGTCATAGTGACCATATTGTTGTTATTAGGTGCCATCGAGTCAGTTCCAAATCAGCAACAGAATGAAACACTGCCTGATCCTGCACCATATCCACAATCACTTTTATGCTTGAGCTGGTTGTGGCAACACAATTCCATCCATAACAGAAAGGAAATCACATCTTTCCGGAAGCATTTAAAATAGGAACAAAATAAGTTTCAGAAATGCTAAAGTCATATGGAAACATGAGAAGAACCACATGGAAGAAACTGAGACATGGCCCCATGGTAATATCATTTAAACCTTTTTGTGGAACCAAGGTGGAGGGCTACTTTGTGTTACTACTTAATCCAGTTTTCCTTTGGCATTTCTGTTTTTCACAACTGAAAGAGAAACGATTGATGTGCAGACTCCTATATTCACTCACAACCACAGACTTTGTCTTTCAGGACAACACAACTTCTTTCTAACACTCAATGACAGCCAAGATTCTATGACCATTTTGCAAGGATGTTGTTACTCTTATTTTTCTTTCTTCAGCAACACCGACATGATTTTTCCTGTACTGAAGTCTAGAGGTTCATGGTTTCTCATTCCACACATTCGTATTTCTCTTTACCTACCAGACAATGCTAATTTCCCTTCCATTCCACCAGAGTTAATTTTATGGAAAAGGGTTTAATCTTCTCCAATTACTATAGCTTCTGCTCCCATCCTCATAAAGCCTATTCTCAGAACAACAAAGCCAGAGTGATTTTGTTCTTAAAAGTTGACAATTCATATCACTCAGGAAGTCAAATCCTCCCATGGCTTCTTGTCTGCCTCTCTCTAGGTAAAAACAAAGACCATACCATGGCCAAAAAGAACTCGTACAATTTTGTTCTCTGTTACTTTTCTGATGCTGTTGTGTTCCGTTACTACTTTCTCATTTCACTCCAGCCTTGTCATGGATTGAATTGCTCTCCTCCAAAAACTGGTGTGTAGCAATTTGTCTAGGCCATAATTCCCTGTACTGTGATGTTCCTGTAAGTGGTAAATCCTGCCTCTTTGATGTTAGTAAAGGAGGATTGGCAGTGGTTGTATTAATCAGGCAGGACTCAATCTACAAGACTGTGTTATGCTTTGAGGCAGTCTCTTGGGATGTGAAGGAAAGAGAGGCAAGCAGAGTTGAGGACCTCATACTTCCAGAAAAGGAGCAGTGTGAGAGTAGAGCATGTTCTCTGCACTCTGGGTACCTGTACCTCAGAAGGTCCCAGTCCAGAACAAGTTTGAGAAAAAGGACCTTCCTGAAGAGACAGCAGAGAAAGAACTTCTCTGGAGTTGATGGCCTGAATTCGCACTCTCAGTCTACTTTCCTGTGGCTAAAACTGTTGCATAAACACTGTAGTTCTACCCTGTCCCACTCACTGAGATCTTTCAACCTGCTTTTTCTACCTTCTGGAATGTTCTTTCTCCTGACTTCTGTATGGCGCACTACCATCCCTCTTCTGAGACTCTGCATAGTGGCCACTTCTGCAGTGAAACTTCCCCTGTCACAATATTGAAATTTCCCTATTCATCTTTTCCTTTCTTAATATTCCTGAAGCATCTCTTTCCACTCCAATGCGCTGTATAATTTATGTTTATCTTATCTACTAGCCACTCCACAATGGAAGGTCCATGAGGACTGGGATTTCTATTTCTGTCTTCTCTGATTCCCTTTGTCTCTCCGGTGCCTGACCCATCCTAGCTTCTCTGGTTGTTCCACAGATACTTACTGTCTTCCTTCTAGCTGCATGTGCCATGGGTCAGAGTCTCTAGCAAGAGATTCTGGTTCAAACCTGAGTAGCATGGTGTGAAGGCACCTTGTTACTGAAGTGTTTCATCCCCCAGACTGCATGGCTCTGCGCTGGCCTCCAAGGCAGCTACCACCTGGTGAGGGCACAGGTCCTGGCTCCCTTGGGGGCTCAGTATTCTGAGCTTTGAGAGTCACTCCTGGCAGCTCTGTTTTGTTTGTTTCATCAGTGATTCTACAAGCATTTTAAACTTAATTGTTTGGTGCTTAGTCTAGTCAGAATGGATACTATTGTCTTCAAATGAGAACCTGGATCAAAAGAGTATAACACAGGTACAAGAAAATCATGAAGTTATTTTGAATTCACCTTAATAATTTGCCCTGTGATGAAACTGCCATGCATGAGCATTCTTAATTAATTCTTAGTTGATCTTAAATATTCTTGACATTTTTTAATCACTCAGCTAGTGTAAACTTACAAACACAATCACGAATCTTGGTGGTGATAATCAGAATCTGTAGGTTAGATTATTGGGGTTCGGCTGATCTATGGAAGAATTATTTGAGTGACTCCATGCCAACTGTAGGTCCAGAAGTGGGAAGAATATACTACCTTTGTTGGGAAGAATGGCAAGTTCCATAGGAAAGGATGAAAAATTGAACACAATGATTCACTCTAGCATCATCTTTAACTTCCTTCTCAGTATCTCAGTAGACTGACAGCAATCAGACTCCAATTTTAGTATTTAATTTTAACAAATTAGGAAGGTAAATTTTGTATCCTTCTTTAAAACTTTTCACAATCAAAATCCATTTATTTCATTGTATTACCAAGTAATAATTTGTGAGCTAAACTTTTATAATCTATTTACATTTTATCATCTATTTACATATGCACTGTATAAAAAAGGACAGAAACTTAATACCACTGGTGAGTATGTGTCTCTTTCTTTGCCTGGCATGTAGGTTGAGTCGAATTCTGAGTCTTACTCTTTCAGGAAGGTAGAGAAGATGACCATAAATTTATAAAATGTGGCATTTTAATCAAGCTCCAAGCTGCTGGCTAATTACATTCAACTGTACTTAAAGGAAACACAGGAGACGTCAGGTTGGTGCAGCCAAGCCAACAGTGTAGAGATGAGCATAAAATTCTCCTTAGTATTTCAGTGCTCATTATAGAAGGCATCATGTCAAACTACCCAGAAAAGAAAGGGTAGTAAATCCTTCCAAAAGTCAAATTTCCAATTTTCTTTTCAATTTCATTTTGGAGCAAATTTGGACACAGGTTTATTTGAAAGCGACGTTTTCTTTCAGTACATCTTTTCTGCACGAAAATATGTATAATGGATCTACTAGTAGCATTGGGGACCATTAAGCTACAGAAGCATGAAATCAACTAGAAATTATTATTTTAATTCTATGCACTTGTGCATAACAAGATAGAGCCTGTGACAAACAAACCTGCATCAGGACTCTGCCTAGTGTTTGACATACTCACGGAGCATTAAGTTTAGAATACAGATGTGTGGGGAGGCAGGCAGAGAGACATGCACCCCAAATCAAGTGATTAGTTGCCTCCCTCCAGAGAATTATCAGCTACGGTGCTAAAAACGGAGGCAAAATATATGCCGTTTTCTCACTGTAACTTGGCCTTTCTACCTGGTAATGTAACTGAACTAATCTGACCTGGTTTTCTAAGGCTTTAGACTATGAAGTATTCAAGAGGCATTGCTATACCATTAAGAGATATTTTTCCTCAGCTAAAAAAGATAATTTTTTTTCAATATCCCAGACACAAAAAATGTAACTGGCCAAAGGTATTATCCGTTATTTCCAGCTCAAGGAAGTGATAACTGAGCTTTTGATGTCACTCTATTCTGTAATTTTTCCACAATGTAATCTAACTTTCCAATGAGCTATTTGCTCATATGAGTAACAATTTAAAGTGAGAGGATGGTAAAGATGAGCAAAATCATTTTGTGTTTTATCACTTTTATGCCTCCTAGAAAGAAGAGGGTCAGTAGAGACAGCAAGGAGAATTGATAGTGAAGTGAAATCATTGGACACTTCCCACAAGCACCTGTTAAAAGCCAGGTATGTTTACCTTCTTTAGATTCATCTCACATTTGGAAAAAAAAAAAAAAAAGTACAGGACTAGAAAAAGCTTTAGAAGATATTACAATCATTCTTTTCCTGCAGGGCTGTAGAGAAATGAGGAGAGCGATTAAGATTTGAACTGCAAGTCTGCAATATTTCCTTCTACAGTCTGGAAGTCCTTGGCTTAATGAAAAAGTGATGTTTTGTGTCATTGCCTAATTAAATACCTTAGAAAATCTGTACATCTGCTATGCTATTTCCATTATATACATAACATACGGTCATGAAGAAGATGGATGAAATATAATTAGATTATTTATAATTTTGTATCTTATTCTGGTCAAGATGGAGAGTCTAATTTCTTTTCAGGGTTAGATACAGACAGACAGATATGTATATATGTGGCAATCAATAATTATGACAAAAATTGCTGTCATTTCCTCACTCACTCACTTGTAGTTCTTAGGTCAATATTTTCCTAAAAGGAAAATAATCAGAAAACTGCTTCACTTTCCAGTTCCAGATTCTCAGAATGTGGGTGAGTTTTCCACAGGCAGCCAGCTTATTAAGGCTTTTTCCCAGTAATTTACAAGCAGAAGTAAGGCTCATAGTAGTAGGATTTCAGGACTTCTAGGAAAGATTTTCAGTGGCCTTCTCCTTCACTTCTTAGCATTCAAATATCAGTTCTCAGCAAAAGCACTGAATTAGAATTAAAATGCTATCAATTTGGCCAAGTAACAACAAAGGGATGAGTGTGACCATCCTGTTAACAACACTGTACTGAGCTGCCGTGGGAATGTTGAATATCAAGGTAATTTTAAAAGATACGCTCTTCCAAAGCTGTGGCATGCAAGACCGTAAAACTAAACCTCCTGAGCTACAATTTTGGAAAATTAAATTTTAAAAGTTACAGAATATTACAAATTTTATAGTAAAATTTGCTTATACATTTGTATCCTTATACACTGTATCTGGATACACTTGTATTCAGCTTATTTTTTTGTAGGCTGATTTGTTCTAAGGTCAAGTGTCATCCTTGGATGTATAAACTTCTTTCAGTTTTAGAATTCCATCCAATGGTTAGAGGAAAATTTTATAGATCTTTTGCTCAACCACTCAAACTTACTTACAATGTCATTCATTATATACTAGCTGCTATTTAAGATTCATTATGTACTAGATACTTAAGATTTTCAAATTCCTGATCTAAAATGGAAATTGCATTCAGAGACACAGAAATTTTTTTTTTAACTTACTAAGCTAAGAAAGCCCCAACCATTAAAGCCTTCAGATGTATCTGGAAGCTCAATGTCTCAAATAGCAGGGTTGTTTTCTACTTCTATTTGCAAATAAATGATGTGAATCATAGTTAATCCTCGTTTTAAAGACTATATTGTCAACTTCATCAGTTATTAAAAAGCTAGGGAGAAAATCCGAGAAGATGGCAAAAGGACCCGAAATTGAAAGAGACATTCCAGAAGCTCGTCTCTAGAGAAAAGCTGAATTATAAATGAACCTGGGAAACTTTGCAAGGTACTTACTGTATGTCTAATGCTATAATGTGTCTGTGCAAAGGAAAATCCCTTTTGAATAGACTAGGTGAGGTGCCTTGTGTGTGATCACAGCAGCCTAGATTATATGTGACTCTTCTTGCTCAGTTTAAAGTGGATTAGCAAGACTTAAAAGACAATAAGTTGTTTTGTAAAAATCTCACCACATTTTTGTTTTTTTTTTGGTTTTTCCAGTGTGTGTGGGGGGGGGTTCTGTTGCCATTGACTCATAGTGACCAGAAAGGACAGAGTAGAACTGTCTAACAGAGTTTCCAATGAGCACTTGATGGATTTGAACTGTAGACCTTTTGGCTAGCAGCCACGGTTCTTAAACACTGCACCATATGGGTTTCCATATTTTAGGAAACATAAATCATATCACAGACCTATGAATTTAAATCTGATTTTTACTAGCTTGATATGATAAAAATCACTTTCTACAAGTTTAAGTGAAAAAGGGATTGTGGCTTGTTTGTATTCACACTGGCTAATGATTATTACATATTCAAAAACAGTTTCTAAAAAAAAATCTTAATAGGCTTTGTAACATGCAGAACTCTGGTGGTGCAATGGCTCAGAACTTGGCTGCTAACCAAAAGGTTGGCAGTTCAAATCTACCAGCCTTCCCTTGGAAACTCTGTGGGGAAGTTCTACTCTGTCCAATAGGGTTACTATTAATCACAATAAACTAGATAAGAATGAGATACATACATGTGAACGTCAACTTACAAATGCTGCTTGAGAATATGAAGAAATAAACAGAACATGAGAGTAAGAAATGAAAACAATGAGATTCCATTCCCACTCAGCCAATGACTATCGGGGTCACCTTAAATAAAACGCTTAAACTTTTTTGCCGTTATTTTCTCATCTGTAAGATGGGAGAATATGTGCTCCACAGACCTTGCACTTTTTCAGGGACTATCAAATTAATATTGTGCATTTGAGAAAGCTTTAAAACCAATCAACTATTTATTGTGTTTCAGGAACACTTTTGGTTGTAACTTTTGATAATTTGCTAGTATCACATAATAAATACATGAATCAATGTATTCTCCCTCTAAAAGCCCTCCAATCCCATAACAAAAACACTAAAGATATGGTACAAAGAGCTAACCTGCTTAACTGTTAACCCCCAAATTGGAAGTTAAAGTCTACCCAGAGGCACCTTAGAAGAAAAGTGAAATGTTTGGCAAGCTACTTCAAAGAAACCCAGTTACTGAAAAGTCTAAGGAGCATAGTACTATGATACATACAGAGGCACCATGAGTCACAGCTGACTCAGTGGTAGGTAGGTGGTTTAAGGCTGAGTTATTTCAGATAGAACAGGATACTGGGATAGTGGAATGTTGGTCACTCACCAGCAACATCTGTAATTCCATCTCATCCGATACTTTAGATTGCTTATAGGCCATCAGATCTCACTTCATTTTTCATAAATATAAGAAAACAAAAATTATACCCCATAGGAAAAGTTGTCTCATCTTTAGTATGCTTAATGAGGACTCACAGAGTATCTTTTCACATAATACAATGTCTTAAAAAGGCAAGAGGACCTCTCCCTCCAAAAACAAGCCCATTGCTGTTGAGTCGATTCTAACTCATAGCAACCCTGGGGGCATTTACCTTTACTTCTGTAAAGACCTCTGGATGCCCAGCGTATTATGCTCTCTTTACTGTTACTCTTTGCAACAAAGAAGATAGTTTTCAACAAAACATCACAGTCATTAAGGCTGTAAATTAGTCAACCATCTGTTTTTATATCTTCTTTTTTCTTCATTGATTTTTGACAGATACTCATAAGAAGTAAGATTTCTGATGCCTGAAACTTTTGTAAAATACATATAGGCCTATTGACCAATTTGGAGACCTGTTGGCTCAGTGGTTAAAACTTGGCTACCACCAAAGGGTCAGTTGTTAGAATCCACCAGCGCCACCTTGGAAAGCCTTTAGGCCAGTTCTACTCTGTTTCATGGGGTCACAATTTGCCAGAATCAACTCCACAGCAATGGGTTTGGGTTTGGTTTTGGTGTGTTTTTATCAACTGAAGACTGGGACATGCTGTCTTTTCTAAAAGGTAATCTTAGCTTTCAGAACTTTTTAAAAAACAGTTTATTGAGGTTTTGGTGAAAGTTTACACAATTTCCACACACGCTGCTTACAACAATTTCTACACATATTGTTTAGTGACATTGGCTGCATTTTCCACATTGTGTCACCATTCTCATGTTTTCCATTCTGGTTGTTCTTTTTCTTTTATTCTAGCTTCCTTGTTCCCCAGCATTCTTATCTTTGTTGTACAGTAAATGTTGACTGTTTGGTGTCAAATGGATTATTTGTTTATTTTAGAATAAGACCTAGCCTGTTGTGTTATCACTTTACTAGTCACAATGCTTCAACATAGAAGAACACTCAAAAACTGGTAAAAGAAGTTTAACGGATGATATAGAAGACAACACATTATAGAAAAAGTTGCACACCTTCCAAAATGATAAGCTTTTTGAACTGATACAGACGTGTACTTTCGATATCTCCCAGTTACAAAGTGGAAATTATTAAGAATTTGTACATTTAAATGTACAAATGGAGACATGGTCATTCAGCAATGACACAAAAAAACTTCAGCAGGAATATAACACACAATCCTTTTGTTCTTTTCACTCATTATCTCAATTAATCAATTTTCCTAATGCCTTTGTGTCTACTTATTTTTTCTGATGATACAAAAGTTAAATGAAAAACCTGGAATTTGACTCCCAGAAGTCTAAATCTATAGCCTTTCTGACTGTTATATAGTCTGTTCATTTAGCAACCAGGAAATTGCTAGTAATTATCATTAATATTATACTTATGACATATTAATTACAAACATACAGGACTATAATTAAAAAGGAGCATTTTAAACCAAACCAAACCCATTGCCAGCTAGTGGATTCTGACTCACAGCAGTCCCATACGATAAAGGAGAACCACATCGTCAGCTTTCCAAGGAGTAACCAGTGAATTTGAACTGCTGAGCTTCAGTTAGCAGCTGAGCTCTTAACCAGTGTGCCACCAGTCCTCCAGGAGCATATTGGGAATATACAAATATTATGTGGTATTTTTGAAATATTACAGTCCCCTTCACTACTGGTTAGGCCATTTGTTGATGCACTCTGTGTGTTGTTGTGGACAGAATTATTGGACAATCACTGAAAAATCAATCCTGCATCTTCCCTGAGGAGAGACAACAATCTGAAAGAATGAGGTTCAGCAATTTGAGTAAAACCTACTAATAGACAGCTTGGAGCAACATAAGTAAAGTCCAAGATCACTGGTCAAACTGACGAGAAAGCAGCAAGTTCTCATTGTCAGCAGAATTGAACTTGAAGAGATAGAAGCCTGTTTTTAATCACTATGATTGATGATGATTTAGCAGATCTGAAAAAGAAAAATTGAGAAACCAGGTAATAATAACTTTCTTGCAACACCTGGTTCCAGCCATCCCTGAAGACAGAAGATGTGTCACTGGATTTATTCTCTGTAAGAGTCGAATACATTCACTTTTTTGTCTGAAATGGTCTGTACGTGAGCAGGTCCTAAAGGTTTCCAAAATTTTCAGGAGTGAATTTAAGAATTTCCTGATAATAAGAATTATTTAAACTGGAATGGATAAATGTAGCAAGTTTCTATTGTAAATATCATAAAATAAATAAATGAATTTGCCCTGATGAGCAATTCTGAGATGATTTAAGGACCAAAACATAATGTGTTGGAAATACCTTAGCATAATACATCATCCTATTATGAGAACAATTTTCAAAATATTTTGAAAAGAAAACCAATGGATGGCAGGGAGAAAATAATTTAACTATGGCTGTGTGGACATTTTCCTACCTGTAGAATTAAACAACTCTGCGTCTTTGTAGCTGAGAAAAGAAGTAAAAAAGAGACGTGCAAGAAGTTAAATATGACAGCTGCCATAATATTGAAACTTCCATTCAAAACGATTCTTGCCAATTTAATGTTATGCTAAAATATTCAAATATAATCAACCTTTAGGCTAGCTCCAGATGGAGAGAACAGAACTGATAATACTTTAAGATGCTTTCTGCTCTGCTCAAAGCCCCTTGATCAGTGCTATGGTCTTGCGATCTCAGAATAATGTCATTCAGGACAAAGGCTGTTGGCCAGCAGATTTCAGGGTGACGTTATTAGATACGGGTCATATCCCATGCTGTTATTGTCAAGATACATTGCAGACTAAATCTGACTCAGAATAATAAAGACTTTTTACAAGGATTTATAACCTCTAAAATGAGAACTTTCTAACTATACTTCCCAGTTTCTAAATATACTCCCCCTAAGAGTCACCCTACATTACCATGCCAGGATATTTGAACCTTCACGTGCTATCCAGTTTGTATCCAGTCCTTAATATTCCCATGATACCCTATGACTTGCTACAAAAGTCCCAAGTTCTTGAAAATTTTATTCCAGAAGGATACAACAATTCAGTCTTCCTATTAACTGCAAGCCATTATTTATTTACCACAGGCTAAAGTTGAAATCAAAAACCTAAAATCATGTTCAGTAAAGGGAAATAACAAAATTCAACTGATTGGGAAAGGAGAAAAATAATTATAAGCGAAAGAAAGTTCTTCTCCAAATGAGTATCCAAAGTCATCCTGTCTTAAGGTAAAGATTTTTGCATATTTGGAAATAATTTCTAAATCTATCATCTTGTTACTGCTGTTCATCACCCTCAAGAGGCTTCAACTCACGATGATCCCATGTACAACAGAACAAAACCTTGCCCAGTCCTGTGCCATCCTTACGATAGTGGCTATCTACAATTTCAGTTGTTGTCTATTTTGAGTGCCTTCCAACATAGAGCGGCTCATTTTCTAGCACTACACCAGCGCATATTCTGTTGTGAGCCACAGGGTTTTCGCTCTCTAGGTTTTAGAAGTAGGTCATCAAGTTTATCTTTCTAGTCTGTCTTACTCTACAAGTGCTGCTAAAACCAATGTATTTCAAACACCAATGGTATATCTTCTTGCTCACAGTAACAAGCAAGTCACCACGTTACAACAAACAGACACATCACAAGGTGGTGGCTGTTTATTCTGGTTACTGTGTAATGACAATAATAGCTGCTTATGGAAAATTCATTATTGCTCAGCATTGTTTTTTGCATTTTTAAATGCAGCAAGTCATTCAATCTTCACAATCCCATGAGGTATGTACGTACCCTTTTCCAGTTTCAGAAAAGGACACTGAGGTAAAAATATGATACTGGTCATGTGGTTTGTCAGCGGTCACATGGCTCCACCCTTGTCTACAGCTCTCCCATCACCCTGCTATCGACAAACATTCAGACAACAGGCTTCCTGGGCTCTGTGAGTAGAATCCACATGGTTAATTCAGGCCAATTCCATGGTCTGCGCACCAAGCAACCCTGGTGTTGTTGTCGTCAACAATATGTCCCTTAGGTTCAGAATTGTTTTAAGAAAACAAACTAAAACTTAGACACCGGTGTACTGCATATTCAGTGCTCTCAAAGTGATTAAAAAAATCTGAAACATCATTTATATGCAAAGGTTTTTGTTTGTGTTTGTTTTTCCCTCTCTCATTAACACCAGCCCCACTGAGCTTCTGAATACATTTCATTGTTATTGCAAATTACAGCCCATGTCTATTTATGAAATCATTCTCTGTGTCGAAAGAAGATGCATTTTCCAAAAAAGTTCTTACCCAGAGTAGACTTAATATGATGTTTACGAGCAACTAACAACCACACGTCTAATAACACAGAGTACAAACCTCAATAATGTTATGAGCTGCCTTTGCTCTTACTGGCTTACTTTCAATATACTTTTTTTCAACACATGCAAAAAAGAAAATTGAGTTCCAAGAAAGGATTCATTTTGAAAAAATAGTATTTAGCAGTGTGCTGCTAAATGAGTTGTAAAAGCCAACTAAATTTTAGCGTATTATGGTTGGAAGTGACCCCATCCTTTTCCAAAAGTAGGTGGACAAAAATCATGCCTCCTGGTCATTCGTCTTATGCAGGTATTGAATCAACTACTAGCATGTTATTTTTTGTTTGTTTGTTTTACTGTTTGCTATACAGTTGATTCCCACTCATCGTGATCCCAAGTGTTATACGAAGAACTGTGCTCCACAGGATTCCTCTTGACTGTAATCATTATGAAAGCAGATTGCCAGTCCTTTCTTCTGCAGCCACTGGGTGAGTTTGTATTGCCAGCCTTTAGGTTAGCAGCAGATCAAAAGACTGCTTGTGCCTTCCCTGTAACTGGAATGTTCACCCATTGCTTCCAAGTCTATTCTGACTGACAGCAACCCTGTAGGCTAGAGTAGAACTGCCCCTGTAGGTTTCAAAGGAATAGCTGGTAGATTTGAGTTGTGGGCCTTCTGGTTGTCAACTGAACTCTTAACCACGGCACTGCCTTTAACATTTAGCTAGTAGACATTACTTTAGCCATCGTAATCTGCGCCTGGCATTTGAACATTTTTTCTCTCATTCATTCCATCAGCATTTATTCAGTGCCTGTTGCTGATGATACACGTGTGAACACAATAGAAACAGCCCAGAGACAAGCAACAAATAAGTAAACAGGAGAAGACTGTCCATCAGCGGAGACTGTGGTAAATGATACAATGGCACAAAGGCAATGAACTGACGTGTAGAGCAGGAGACAACGTCGTGGGGAGCTGTTACAACTTGGGTGGTCAGGGAAAGTGCATCTGTCGGGGGCGGGGCTTTTAAGGTGAAGTCAAAGTATGAATCAGCATTGTGAGGAGGGCAGAAGGGAAATGTACCCCAGCCATAGAAAACAGCAAGAACAAAAGACTCAAGAAAACAGTGAAGGAACTGAGAGGAGGACACTGGTGGCTACCCAAAGTGGAGGACCAACTCCTAGGCACCTTCGGATCAGTCAACTCTGATTACCCAAGAACAATCCTATAAATAAGTGTGGGAGTGGATGCCTTTGGCAGTCATACCTCCGTTGCTGTTATTGTGTTTCTTCAAGTCAATTCTAAGCCAAGCCAGCCAAGCCAAGTGCCATTGAGTCGAATCCGACTCATGGTGACCCAAAGTGATCCTATATAAGAGAGTAGAGTGGTGCATAGGGTTTTCTAGGCTGTAATCTTTATGGGAGCAGCTTACCAGGTTTTTCTCCTGTGGGACCACTTTTAGGTTCTAACAGCTAATCTTTCAGTTATCAGCTGTACATTTAAGCGTGATATGAGCAGGGCTTCTGATAGCCACTTGACTAGCAGTCACTGAAAAAGATCTCAGAATCCTGGGCAGGGAAAAAGAATATCAGCAACTCATGTACAGTTATGGAAACCCGATGTTGGAGATGTTCCAGAAGGAAAGAATAATAAAGGCCAAGACTCACATGTTCAAACTGACCACAGCTGACTGACCTCATACAATAACTTGGCTGGCTTGGCATGGAAACCCTGGGGGTGTAGTGGTTAACCACTATGGCTGCTAACCAAAAAGTCAGCAGTTCAAATATGCCACTCCTTGAAAACTCCATGAGGAAGTTCTACTCTGTCCTGTAGGGTTGCTATGAGTCACAATCAAATTGATGGTAATAGGTTTGGTTTGGGGTTTATTTAGACTTGAAGAAGTCTGGTGGCACAGTGATTAAGAGGCTATGGATCAAAAGGTGGGCAGTTCAAGTTTACCATCCACTTCTTGGAAACCCTATGGGGTACTTCTACTCTGTCCTGTAGGGTCTCTACTCAGTAGGAATCAACTTGATGGCAACAAAGTTGCTTTTGGAATTTATCTAGACTCAAAGGAGCCCTGGTGATACAATGGTTAAAGCACATGGCTACTCACTGAAATGTCAACAATTAGAAATGACCAGCTGCTCCCAAGGAGAAAGACATGGCAATTGGCTTCCCCAAAGATTACAGCTTTGGAAACACATGGGACAGTTGTACTCTGTGCTATAGAGCTGCTGAGAGTCAGAATCAACTTAATGGCAATGAATTTGTCTGTCATTTTGTTTTAAATCTAGACTCACAGAAGTCCTGTGATGATGTGATTGAGTAAATATCCACTATTAACCGAAAGATTGGCTGTTGGCCTTGCAGAATAAAGGTCTGGCAATCTGCTTCCCAAAGGTCACGGTATTGAAAGTTTTATGGACTGCAGTTCTACTCTGTACATAAGGTCAACATGAGTAGAAATCTACTTGACAGCAACAGTTTGTTTGTGTGCTTGGTTTTACCTAAACTCAGTGAGGCACAGGCAGCTCGGTGGTAGAAAGCCTGTTTTCTATACAAGAGACTTGGGTCCAATTTTGGGTCAGTGCATCTCATACACAGCTACCACTTGTCTATCAGTGGGGGCTTGAGGGTTGCTATCATGCTGGAAAGGTTTCAGTGAGACTTCTTGACTAAGATAGAACAGAAAGAAAGGCCTGGAGATTTGTTTAGGGTGAAAAAAAATCAATCAGTTATGGAATGGTGCAGAAAATGTACCTATTCCTCTATGCATGGTGTTGCCATGAGTCAAGGCCAACTCGACGGCAGCTAACAGGAATCCGGACCCAGAAAACGGTACCTTTATAGGTATCTTCTACTTTCTCACCTCACCACTGTGTCGCTGCTGTTATCTTTGGCTTTTACTGAAGGTCAACAAAAGATCATGAGTTTCCTCCTTCCTGAAAAGTCTCCAGATGATCACATAAATGAGAATATTTTTAATGGAAGTTTTAATGTTGGGAGTAGATGTTGGTTCAAGAAGCATGATGGTTATTTTGAGGCAAAATATCTACAATTAGAAAAAGAGAAGTCAGGACACACTGACCCTTTGGTTTTGTCTCTCTCAAGTGGCAGGTTAACGATTCGTCATCTTATCCTTGGGGATGAAAATAATTCTCCCAACGCCCCTTCAATATGCAACCTTGAAGCATTTATCTTTTTCATTCAACCCATGATCACCGGAATTTATTTGTCACCCAGCAAATATTACCCATTCCGGGAATAATGAGTTGTAGGAAAGCAAATTGCACTGACGTATTTTGACAAAGTCCAAATAGCGTTATTCTTGATTATCTACCACCAAACTTTTACCATAATGTAATGAAGACAAAGTCATTCTTTTTGAAGTTTTTATGTTTCAAATCTATTAATATATTCAAAGTAACTGCATCTAATGTTAATGTTGTCAATCCATTAGGCTAGGCCATGATTCTCAATATTATGTAGTTATCTTCCATTTTGTGAGACAATGCAATCACCTTCATGACGGATCTGACATGACCAGCCAATCAGTTTGTAATGGGAGTCTCCTGAAGGTGAGGACTGCATACTATAGATATGTGTGTGTATGTGTGTCTGTATATATATACACATATATATGTATATGTATATATATATATGTATGTATATGTATGGGTTTTCTGGCAAAGCTCGTTTGCTTGCCCTTATTCTATTTCTGGCTCCTCATCACCTCACCTCTGTTTCTTGAGGCTTGAGCCGGCAGCCTGTTGCCTGATCGGCTGACCGGGAGTGGCTGGCTCTGCCGCTCTGTGAGTGAGCAGCCTGCTGTCCGACCTGCCAGTTCTGAGTTCATCAGCCTCTGCTGCTACCTGAGTGAGAAGCTTCCAGCTGATGTCTGCCTGACCCACAGACTTTGAAAAAACAGCATGAGGCACTTTAAGTCTCTCTGTCTCTCTCTCTCTCTCTGTGTGTGTGTGTGTGTGTTTACACACTTCACTAGAAAATCCAACCTAAGAAGCCAAGCCAAGTGCAGTAACATTCAAATACTTTTCTTCAGAAGAGCAGTATAGGGACTTTTGGTGATGCTGGAAAACCTATGACCCATGGACATGTTTATAGGAAAGAATAGTAATGAAAGGGTTAGCTCAGTTGCTAGAGATAATAGCTGAAATATGTTGATTCTGAGCATGATTACTGGTTGTTCATTGACTACAAGGGGACTTCTGCATTTAGATCAATAGAAAATTGGAGAAAATTAGTATTGGGAGATTTATTTCTTAAAGTCACATTAACTTTTATTGCCGTCAATGACTGCAGGCCATGTCTGTAACTACTTTAGCTCCTGTGATTATCCCGCACTTAATGGAAGGAAACTTGAACTGATTAGCCAGCTACAATTACCTCCGCAGTACTATCGACACTGATCATTTTGCCATAGCTAGTGCCAGTTTTCACTTTATAATAAATCACTTATACTGTTGAATAAACAGGCAGTTCTGAATAATTTCTTAATTTTAAAACTTATCAAATTATTTTTATTTATTGCAGAATGTTCTCTGTAATAAAAAGATACGACGGATTGTAACATTAGTGCCGTCAGTTTTCAGCACACAGTTTTATCTCCACTGTGTCTTTTATGCTCCTGCTTGTATACTTAAAAATCACTTGTAGATTACATGGATATTTTAAATAGTTTACTTTAGTTGTAAAAATTATCGACGAGTATTAACTTTATGTATAGTATATTTCAAATATATCCTTATAAATATAATTTGGTGAGAATACACCAAAATTTATATGAAGAGAAAAATGTATAGATATAAACTAGATACCATGAAAACTAGGCTATTAATCCTGTAACAGGCTACAGAAATAGGAAAATACAGTAAATTATTTAACCACTACTCAGATATTTACTGGTGATTTCTTATTCTGTTCATAAAACATAGTAGCATTACTGTTGTTAGGGGCTATCAAGTCAGTGTTGACTCATAGCAAACTTGCGTACAGAAGAATGAAACACTGCCCGGTGCTGCAGCACCCTCACTATCCTTGCTATGTTTGAGCCCATTGTTGCAGCCTCTGTGTCAGTCCATCTCATTTACAGTCGTATTTGATTTTTTGGTGACCCTTTCTCAAGAGTTATGTCTTTCTCTAGGTACAGGTCCCTATTGATAAGCTGCCCAAAGCACAGAAGACAAAGTCTACCATCCTAGCTTCTATGGCACATATACAGTCTGTACTTTGGCCAGGACGAATTTGTTAATTTCTTCCAGCAGTCCATGGTATATTCAGTATTCTTCACCAACACCATAATTCAAAGGTATGACTTATTCTTTGGTCTTCCTTATTCACTGTCCACCTTTCACATGCAAATGAGGTGACTGAAAAGATCAAGATTTTGGTGAATCACACCTTAGTCCTCAAAGTGGCATCTTTTGTTTTTAACACTTTAAAAGGGTTTTTTTTTTTTTTGCAGCAGAATTGCCCAGTGCAATGCACTGATTTCTTGACTGCTGCCTCCATGGGCACTGATTGTAGATCCAAGTAAACTGCAATCCTTGACAACTTCAATATTTCCTTTATTTATCAATATTTTCCTTCTTGGTTCAGTAGAGAGGAGTTTTGTTTACTTTGTGTTGATGTGTAATCCATACTGAAGGCTACAGTCTTTGATTTCATTAGTGCGTCAAGTCCTCTTAGATTTCGGCAAGCAAGGGAGTATGGTCTGCATATCACAGGCTGTTAATCCTTCACTTAGCCCAGTTTCTCAGAGAATTATCTCAGCATACAAATTGAGTAAGCATGGATAAAAGATACAGATTCATGCACAATTTTCCTAATTTTAAAACACTCACTGTCTCGTAGTTCCTTACAAATGACTGCCTCTTGGTCTACGCACAGGTTTCCAGTGAGCACAGTTAAGTGTTCATGAATTCCCATTTTTCTGAATGTTATTTACAATTTGTTATGATCTACACAGTCGAATGCCTTCACAAAACCAATAAAACACAGATAAATCTATATGTAGTACTCTGATTTCAGCTAAGATCCAGCTGACATCATTAACAATGTTTCTCATTCCAGGTCCTCTTCTGAATCTGGCCTGAATGTCTGCAAGTTCCCTGTTGATGTATTACTGTAATCATTTATGAGTTAACGTCAACAAAATTTTACTTGCTTGTGGTATTAATGTAATTTTTCAATTATTTCTGTATTCTGTCGGGTCATCTTTCTTCAGAGTGGACCAAATAAGATCTATCGCAGTTGGCTGGCCAGTTATTCCAAATTTCTTAGACTGGAGGGACCGAGTCAAGAAGGCGAACTAAGGCCACGTCTCCTTATATCCCTCTGGAAACCAAGACCTGAACTGACAATCAAACAGAGCCTTCGGATCACCTAATCAGCCTCAGGACACGGCACAGGGCTGTTAATTGGGACTTCATACCACTCAGCAAAAAACCTCCTCTCTTTCGCTGACTCCCGCTCCTGGCTAGCCCCGGCTCTCAAGGATGGAAGGTAAGTGCACCAGTTTGACTTTTTTCCTCTGTCTCGGCCAGTGGGTGGAGCTGGGTCTTGCCTAGCAGCTAGACTCAGACACGGTGCTGGGGGATAGGCAGGTGAAATTCTCATATTCTGAGAGCCAGGCTCGGGACTCTGTTACTCTGGCCGCTTTCAGCCTGTGTATTATCCCTGCCCCAGTGGGGTTTGTACAGAATTAAGCAGTCAGTGTCCAGGACGCCATGTTGGTACTGAGATTTTAGTGGGACCTAATTCTTAGCCAGGGAGCCAGCACCTGCAAACAGGACAGCGCTTCTCCAACAGCAAAGCAGTAATTTTCCCAGTACGACCTATGTTGTGGGCCCTGCAACAGAAACAGAGGAATCACTACCTCTCGGCACCTTTAGCCCCTCTGTCTGCTGCCTGTGTGGAGGACGCCATCTTGGATACGGTGGCCGCAGCTGGACTTAATTCTTAGCTTGGGAGCCACAGCCTGCCCACAGGAGAGTGCTTTTCTATCACAAAAGGAGTACTTGACGCAGTGTCGCCTAAGGCTTGGCCCTATCAGTAGAGCCCAACAAGGCAGTAGGATTGCTGTATTCTGAACTAGTTTGTATCATCTGGGGTTGGATATAGTGGTGCTTACTTTGTCAGTTGAGAAGAGGGACATCTACACTTGAAAACCTAACTGACTTGTGAAGTGTTCAGATACCTTTTGCTTTACATTTTAAGACAGCCTAGAGAAATATTTACAGTCCATTCTCACAGTACCTCTTCCAGCCTCTACATAGTCATACGGGACCCAAAAAGAAACAGACGCTTGTGGGATACAAGAAATCACCCATGGCTTCAGAAGGCTCGCAAACAAAGCAACCAAGGAGTTTTCCAGATGAAGAAACTTTTATGAAAGCATCAGAAAGTGAATACAAAATGATTATATACAGAGCCCTTCTAGACCTTATACAAAATGCAGCAGAACAAAATGAAAAATTAATCAAGCTGTTTGATCTGATGGAACACTAGTATTCTGAAATCCAACAGATCAAGAACAAAATCAAAGACATAGAAACTTCAATGCAAAGCCAAGAAAACAGAATGGAACAAATAGAAAAAAGGATTTCTGACTTGGAAGACAGAGCTACTGATGTCAGTGTCTATGAGTAGAAATTACCATAAAGAAACAAGAAAAATGAAGAGACATTAAGAAGCATGTGGGACTCTATTAAGAGGAACAACCTTCGATTAATTGGAGTCCCCGCACAGGGTGAGACATCTGAGAACACAGAGAGTATCATTGCTGAGCTGCTGACAGAAAACTTCCCAGAAATCATGAAGGAAGAGAATATAGACATCTCAGATGCATATCATACACCACCCAATATAGTTCTCAAAAGAAAGACTTCAAGACATATTGTAATCAAGCTTAACAAAACGAAACATAAGCAGCAACTCTTAAAGGCAGCAAGACTCACAGCAAAGCTAACATTCAGAGGGAAACCCTGTAGGCGCTCGTCAGATTTCTCAGCAGAAACCATGCTGGCATGGAGACAGTGGCATGACACATTCAAAGTCTTAAAGGAGAAGAACTTCCAATGAAGAATTATATATCCTGCAAAACTATCTTTCAAATACAAAAATGAAATTAAGACATTCCCAGATAAACACAAACTCAGAGACTTTGTAAAAACCAAACCCAAACTACAAGAAATACTGAAAAAAGTTCTCATCTCTGGCTTAGAAGAACAAAACCACTAGCTTTATATTTTAGAACGACATACTACTCAATACTCTACTCATTTAGGGAAGGCTCCAAAGTAAACCACAGCTTTGATACGGAAAGAAGCAATTCAGTGATCATCATGAAAACTATGGTGTCATCATAATAAAAAGAGGGATGTACTACAGTTGTTATAGTCCTTCCAGATGGAGAGGAAGATGACAAGACTGGTAGTCATTAAAATTGGGTTTATATATAGTTTATTAAGGGGGATCATAGGGGCAGCTGTAAAACACAACAAAGATGTATCATACCATTTCAAGAAATGTAACACATGAGTCTCAACAACTCCAAAACCAGCTCTGAAAAAGGTGAAAAATCAACTCACAAAAAAGAATGTCCAAAAACAGACTAATAAGAACAACAGAGAAAACATCACCATAAAAATAAACATATCACAATGGCAGCAGTGAAAACATACCTATCAATAATTACATTGAATGTGAATGGACTGAATGTTCCAGTAAAGAGACACCGAGTGTCATCTTGGAGCAAAAGACATGACCCATCCATATGTTGTCTACAAGAAACTCACTTGAGACTTAAGATAGGCACAAACTGAAAATTAAAGGGTTGAAGAATATATATCAAGCTAACTATGAACAAAGAAGAGCAGAGTTGGCAATTCTAATCTCAGACAAAATCAATTTTAATGTCAAATCCATCATCATGGACAAACATGGACACTACTTATTGCTGAAAGGTTCAGTACACAAGTAAGACTTAACTATATTAAATATTTATGCACCTAATATCAGAGCGCCTAAATACATCGAAGAAACACTGACTACACTCAAAAGAGAGTTAGATGACTCCACCATAATAGTGGGAGACTTTAACACTCCACTCTCATTACTAGACAGATCATCTAGAAAAAAGCTCAGTAAAGATACAGAAGACCTCATTGACACAATTAACCAAATAAACCTCATTGATATATACAGAACTTTCCACCCATCAGCAGACAACTACACCTTCTTCTCCAGTGCACATGGAACATTCTCCAGAATTGACCATGTGATAGGCCACAATGCAATGCTCAACAAAATCCCTACCACTGAATTACTGCAAAGCATCTTCTCAGAGCATAAAGCCATCAAAGTTGAAATCGATAGCAGAAAAAATAGATAGAAAGTGGAACTCTTGGAAACTGAACAACATCTTGCTCAAAAAAACATGGGTTATAGAGGAAATCAAGGATGAATTAAAGAAATCCATGGATTCCGGTGAGAACGAAAACACTTCCTACCAGAACCTATGGGATACACCCAAAGCAGTGCTCAGAGGTCTGTTTATTTCCATAAATGCACACATCTGGAAGGAAAAACGAAACCAAATCAAAGAACTAACCCTACAGCTTGAACAAGTAGAAAGAGAAAAACAGAGGAACCCCTCGGGCACCAGAAGAAACGAGATCATAAAGATTAGAGCAGAGCTAAATGAATTAGAGAATAGAAAAACAATTGAAAAAATTGAAAAGACCAAAGGTTGGTTTTTTTGAAAAGAACAACAAAATTGACAAACCACTGGCTAAACTTACTAAAGAAAAGCAGGAAAGGAAACAAATAACCCAAATTAGAAATGAGAGGGGACTTGTCATCACAGATGCAACAGAAATAAAAAATATCATAACAGAATACTATGGAAGGCTGTACTGTAAGAAATCTGAAAATCTAGAGGAAATGGACAAATTCTTTGACTCATACTACTTACTCAAATTATCACAACGTGAAGCAGAACAACTTAATAAACCCATCACAAAGGAAGAGATTGAAAATGTCATCAAAACACTGCCAACCAAAAAAAGTCCGGGCCCAGATGGCTTCACTGCAGAATTCTACCAAGCATTTAGAGAAGAGTTATCTCCAATACTACTGAGACTATTTCACAGCATAGAAAGGGATGGAGTACTCTCAAGCTCATTCTATGAAGCCAGCATAACCCTGATACCTAAGCCAGGGAAAGACCCAACAAAGAAAGAGAACTACAGACCGATATCACTCATGAATCTAGATGCAAAAATCTTCAACAAAATTCTTGCCAATAGAATACAACAACATATCAAGAAAATAATCCATCATGACCAAGTGGGATTCATACCAGGGATGCAAGGCTGGTTCAACATCAGAAAAACAATCAATGTGATTAACCACATAGATAACACAAAAGACAAGGATCACCTGATTGTGTCCATTGATGCAGAAAAGGCATTTCATAAAGTCCAACACCCATTCATGCTAAAAACTCTTAGCAAAATGGGCATAGATGGCAAATTCCTCAACGCAATAAGGGTCATTTATACAAAGCCAATTGTCCACATCATCCTGAATGAAGAGAGACTGAAAGACCTTCCCTTGAGATCAGGAACTAGACAAGGATGCCCACCCTCACCTCTTCTATTCCACATTGTGCTAGAAGTTTTAGCCAGAGCAATTAGACAAGACCAAGAAATAAATGGCATCTGCATTGGCAAAGAGGAAGTTAAAATCTCCCTGTTCGCAGATGATATGATTGTATATGCAGAGAACCCCAAGGAATCTATAAGTAAGCTACTCAAACTGACAGAAGAGTTCAGCAAAGTCTCAGGATACAAGATAAACATAAGTAAATCAGTAGGATTCCTTTATACCAACAATGAGACTGTTAAGAAAGAAATTATCAAATCAATACCATTTACGATAGCCCCTAAGAAGATAAGGTACCTAGGAATTAATCTAACCAGAGAAATAACAGACCTTTACAAAGAGAACTATAAGCCCTTACTACAAGAAACTAAGAGAGAGTTAGATAAATGGAAAAACCTACCCTGCCCATGGATAGGAAGATTTAACATTGTGAAAATGTCTATTTTACCCAAAGCAACCTATTTATATGCTGCAATCTCAATACAAGTTCCAACATCATTTTTTAATGAGATGGAGAAACAAATCACCAATTTTGTTTGGAAAGAGAAGAAGCTCCGGATAAGTAAGGTACTACTAAAGAAGAAGAACACACTGGGAGGCCTCTCATTACCCGACCTTGGAACATACTACACTGCCACAGTGGTCAAGACAGCCTGGTACTGGTACAAGAACAGACAGATCGAACAATGGAACAGAATTGAGACCCCAGAAATGACACTATCTGCCTGTGAACAGTTGATATTCGACAAAGGACCTGAGACATTAAACTCGGTAAAAACAATCTCTTCATCAAATGATGCTGGCAAAATCGGTTATCCATCTGCAATAAACTGAATTAAGGTTTATATCTTACACCTTATACAAAAACCAACTCCAACTGGATAAAAGACCTAAATATCAAACCTAAAACAGTAAAGCTCATCCAAGAAATGGTAGGAACAACAATGGAAGTTTTAATACACAATGAGGAAAGACTTCAAAATCTGTCAAAGAAACCACAATTAACAGAAGAGAAAATAGATAAATGGGAACTATTAAGAATCAAACACTTTTGCTCATCCAAAGACTTTATTAATAGAATTAAAAGAACACCCACAGAATAGGAAAAAATATTTGGCAACTCTATGTCAGACTGCCGCCTGATCTCCATAATCTATAAGATACTACAAAATATCAATAAGAAGAAGATAAACCATCCAATTAAGCAATAGGCAAAGGAGATGGACAGATATTTCACTAAAGAGGAGATCCAGGCAGCCAAAAAACACATGTGGACATGTTCACGATCTTTAGTTACTAAAGAAATTCAAATCAAGACAACAATGAGATACCATTTCACCTCTACAAGATTGGCCATGATCCAAGAAACACAAAACAACAAATGCTGGAGAGGCTATGGAGAAAGTGTAACCCTCCTACACTGTTGGTGGGGTTGCAAAATGGTCCAGCCTCTTTGGAAAGCAATCTGGCGCTTCCTTAAAAAAATGGATATTGACATACCATTTGACCCAGTAATTCCACTACTTGGAAAATATCCTACAGAATCAAAGCCTTTCACACCAGTGGACATATGCACGAGAATGTTTATCGCAGCACAGTCCACGATAACAAAAAGATGGAATCAACCCAGACGCCCAACAACAGAAGAATGGATAGGTAAACTATGGTATATATACTTAATGGAGCACTACGCAGTGATAAAGAATAACGATGATTCCAGGAAACATCTCCTAACCTGGAAGACATTATGTTGAGTGAAAGTAGTCAGCGACAAAAGGACAAATATTGTATGAGACCTCTACAATAAGATCTCAAAAACAGACTTGTGTATAGAAGAAAAGACTCTTTGACAGCAGCAAGGGAGGGAAGGGAGGAAGGGTGACTAGGGGAGGGTTTAGTTTAGACAGTTGCTAGAAATCTGGTTGGGAGAAAGTGGTGATAGCACACATTAGGAACAAGAACAACATTAAGTGGACTTCAGCGTAACTTGAGCACTCCTTCCATCTTAACCCAATATTGCAAGGATAGAGTACCTGGGGCAGGGGGCGGGGGACAATGCTCTTAGGTCCAATCAAGGCCAATTGGCACAACTAGCATTTTGGTAACGGGGCTCTCTGCACCCCACTTTGGTGAGTGGTGTCTGTGGTCTTAAAAGCTGCCAAGCTGCCATCCGAGGGCACAGCAAATGCTCCCAACTCAGCAGGAATGGATACTCACCGAGGACCAAAATGACATGGGGTAAAGACAACCCAGAAGATAGAGAGACCCACATGAGCAGTGCCTACATTGACTTGGGACCAGAAGAACCGAATGGTGCCCAGCCACCACCAGTGATAGCTGCGATGGAGCTCACTAAGTTGAGTCTCACTGGCAGCACAAGAATAAAAAGGGGTGTATCCTGAGATCTCCACTAAAAGACCTCAATTGATGGCCCAGCAGTTTCAGGGTTCCCCTGGAAGCATGGCCCCCGCATGATGATGCCCTTACCCGTAAATTATAACGAAGGTCCATTCTTTCGACAAGAATGGATTCGACTTGGCAATGCAGAGTGACCATATATTGGATGCACTTTATCGTTCTATACATCTATAGGATATCATCCTGCTGACCTCTAGCTGGAGGACGGAGAGTGGATGGAGAGGAGGGAAAGGAGGCTGTTGGGAGGATGAGACATATATGGAGCAGAGAGGAATAGTGTGCAGTCACCAGACAGGGAGAGCAGTGGAAGCTGCATATAGGTGGGCACGTAAATTTATACGGGAATGTACATTTTCACTCAGTCATGTTAGATAAAATAAAGAAAGAAAGAAAGGAAAAAAAATTTCTTGGACTAGAGCAGTGAATTCTTTCAGTGTTGTATCTGTTGAAACATCTCAGTTGGTATTTTGTCAATTCCTAGAGACTTGTTTTTTGCCAATGACTTCAGGGCAGCTTGGACATCTCCCTTCAGGACTATCAGTTCTTGATCACGTTACTTTCTGAAATGGTTGAAAATTGATTGATTCTTCTTGGTACAGTGACTAAGTATTCCATTTCCTTTTGATGCTTCCTGTGTCATTTTGCCCATAGAATCCTTCAAAATGACACCTTGAGTTTTGAATTTTTCCTTCTGAACTTTCAGCTTGAAAAACATTGAGTAAGTTCTTCCCTTCTGGTTTTTTGTTTCCAGGTCTTTGCACATTTCATTGTAATGCTTTAGTTTGTCTTCTTGAGCTGCCACTTTGAAAGCTGTTCAGTTCATTTATTTCATGATTTCTTCCACTCACTTTAGCTACTCCACTTACAAGGAGGAAGTTTCAGTCTTTTCTAACATCCATAGTGGACTTTGCTTTCTTTATAGCCTTTTCAATTATCTTTTGCTTTCTTCACATATGATGTCCTTTTTAGCATTCTACAATTTCTCTGGTTTTCAGTTATTAGTGTTCAAAGCATCAAATCTAGTCTTGAGATGTTCACTAAATTCAGGTGGGTTATACCTGAAGTTGTACTTCGGCTCTTGTAGCCAAGCCAGCCAACCAAGTGTCCTCCAGTCAAACTTGTCTTAATTTTCTTCAGCTTCAACTTGAACTTTCATATGAGCATTCGTTAGTCTATTGAGCAACTGGCCCCTTGCCTTGTTCTGACAAGGCATCTCTATCATCTCTTTCCACAGATGTAGTCAATTTGATTTCTGTGTGCTCTATCTTCTGGGGTCAATGAATATAGTCACCATTTATGCTGCTGACAAAAGTATTTAGATATTTCCAAAGAACAAGCCATTGATCTTGCAGAATTCTATCATGTACTCTTTGGCATTGTTTCTATCACCAAAACCATATTTTCAAACTACCAGTTCTCTTCCTAGTTTCCAATAATCATGTCCCAATCATCAGAAATTACCAACATACCTTGATATTAATCAATTTAGAACTGCAGAAATTGGTAAAAATCAACAATAATAAACCTTATATTTCTTCATCTTTGGTGTTAGTGTTTGATGCCTAACTTTGAATAATAGTCATAATAACTGGTCTTCCTTGTAAGTGTATGGATAATATCTTATCACTGACAGCATTGTGCTTCAGGATAGATTCTGAAATGTTCTTTTGACAATGAATGTGACGCCACTTCTCCTCAATTTGTCATTCCCAGTATAAAGGCCATTTGGGATTCTATGATTCCTAATGCCCAGTTGCAGTCCATTTCTGCTCATGAATCCCTAGAACAGTGATATTCCTGTGTTCTGCTTCATTTCCAGCAACTCTAACTTCTCCCAGATTTATACTTTGCATATTCCATATTCTAATTATGACTGGATAATTGAAACTGTTTCTTTTCATTTTGAGTCATGGCACATCAGCAGATGAAGGTCCCACAAAGATTCACTCCATTCACATCATTAAGGTCAACACTACTTTGTGGAGGCAGTTCTTTTCCAGTGGCATTTGAAGTACTTTCCAACCTGAGAGACTCATCTTCCAGTGCTGAATTATGCCATTCATAAGGTTTTCACTTATTAATATTTTATAGAAGCAGATTATAAGGTTCTTATTCCTACTCTGTCTTGGGAGCTCCACTGAAACTTCGCCACCATGAGTGACCCAGCTAGAATTTGAAATACTGATAGCATAGCTTCCAACAGAAGAGTAACACACAAGCCTGTGCAATGCGACAAAAGCGCAGAAGAGTCACGGGTAGTGGCCCTAACCTAAGACATACTAGTTTTCATTTCTAGAGGGATGCTGAAAACTCTGGTGGCAGAATGATTAAGTGCTAACTGAAATGTCATCAGTTCAAATCTGCCAGGTGCTCCTTGGGAACTCCATGGAGCAGTTCTCCTCTGACCTGTAGGGTTACTATGAGTAGAAATTAGACTCAGCAGCACTGGGTTTGGTTTGGTAGAGAACTATTGGAATAATTTGATAGCTTTACCCATATTATTAAATAAATTTACAAGCCATAGCTTTTCTACTCTGACTGAACTTTATTGACCTGATTAAACTGAAAAAATAACAATGATTTAATTCCCTAAAATTCATAAGTGGTCAAGTTACATAAGCATTTATAATACCTATTTCTCAAGTAATATTAGAGAGATATTAGCAGTATTAGAGAAGTTTTAAAAAATGTAAGTATGCAAACTCTTTCCTCAATTAAATTCTTATATTAAACACAAAGAATTTATTCAGTATTCTGTTTAGCAGAAGAATAATTGTTAAGATGCTAGGTTAGAATCCTTAATTTCAGTAGAAAGTCTTGTTCCTCCACTTACTAATCTATCACTTTATGTGTTAAATGCTTAACTTCAGCACCCTTATTTTAAAGGTGAGGAAAATAATAACATCTAGTATACAAAGTTGTTACACAGATTAAGTAAGATATGTATGTAAGGTATTTAGTCCAGCTCCTGTCTTGTGGTACCAAATATCATATGGTCTAAACAAAGAGCTTAGGAAAGTCTTCCCTCTGAAAGTATCTTACAGCTTATGTCCAAGGAATGAATAGTAGTTGAATAGGAAAAGAGATATAACGAAGATGTGCACAAATTTTATGATGCAAAAGAGAATGGCTCTGTGGCAGGACCTAGGGTGGGAGGCACTAAGAAATGAGTCTAGGGAGAACCAACAATAAGAATATATTTGGCCTTCAACGTTTGTTAAGGATTCCAGATTGTTTGCTAAGAGTAAGAAATCAGGGAAAGATATGAATGAGGGGATGGAGATGGGGAAGGACACAGAAAAGATCATAGTAGGTTCTAGATAGAGAGCAGCTTGGAACACGGCCAATGTGAATACAGGTGACATGTTCACCAAACTTCTGAAAAGACAACGATACTGTCTTGGAAAAGGGCAATGGCAATGAAGATGATGAGACGCAGACTGATTACAGAGCTACGCAGTAAGTCAAGCCAACGCATTGCTAATGAGTCCGATGGAAACCACATTAATAAAGAACACATCGAAAGTCACTCTTTAGATTTCTGGTTTGTTCTAGTAGACAGGTAAGGAACTGAACTGGTTAGTCAATTCCAGGGATAAAATCATCTTAGCTGTTTACACAGCTAAATCAAATGCAGCTTCTTCGTTTATGAGACTATTTAAATCCTGAAATCAAATCCAAGAGCGAATTGACTGAACTGTTTTTGGCACCTTCGAAATGCTGATTCTCCTCCTGACATGGCCCCAGATGCGACCAACTTTTGTTTTCAGTTCTGGCATTCATCTCAAGTCTTTGGTCTTTTTAAAACTACTGATGGTGGGTTTCAGCATGAAACACATCTTTGGAGGTGTTTAAAGAAAGCATCTGTTGTGTGTGCATATGAAATAGATCAGTGGCAATCACTCCATATTTACTGATCAATTTGAAAGTGACTGAGATACTAGTGTGAATTTCTTCTCATTTTATTTCCTACCCTCACAGATATGCTGTTTATGAATTTGTGCCGCATTTAGATTACTGTCACAAACCTAATGAATATATTTCATCTACATAGAACTGTCACAGAGATGTCTGTAAGTGTTTTGTTTCAATATAACAGTAGGTAAGAGATACTTAACTGGATATGTCTTCATAAACAAATATGTCTCTAAATCACACATCTGCAATTTAGGATACATTTAGTAAACACCTTGTCATATTTAAGCTGTGAGTGATTCACTTGTTGCTTGAGTCAGAAACTAGATTCTGGGTGACTAAAGAAAGTACGCTTTTCAAAAGTAGAAATTCTTCAGAAAGAGAGGCTACACATTTGCTTTTATGTCTCCCTCTATACCCGCATTTTTTTCTTTATGATATCATTTTGTTTTATTTTTATTTATTTATTTATTTATAATCACTGAGTGAAAATGTACATTCCCATTTTTTTGTATATCCCTCATTTTTTAAAAATTAACTATGAATATCACAGTCAGGCTAATTTTTCTAAAAATACATTGTGCATCATGATGGAATCACTTAAAAACAAATGATGTTCCCCTATCACATACTATATGAAACCGCCTACTACGTAAAGAGCTCCAAACACCTTTCCCACCTTAAACACACTTCTCTAGGTCTCTCTGCTTCCCAGTAGGTTGGCTCCATTGTATTCAACTAAGTCTTAAGGACCATTTATCCTGATTCCTGGAATATTTGTTCATATTCAGGATGTATTCATACCCTGATTCCTGGAATATTCCTGGGATATTTGTTCTTCCTTCCCACTCCACCAGCTCCTGAAAAAGCCTTCATGTCTCCAAATACTACCCACACTTCAAAGCTAAGATAAAATCCCAACTTCTCTGTCAAATAAGGATCCTTTCTTTTTTACACTTATTTTGATTACATGTATAATTAATCCAATTTGGCTTAATTTAGTTTGGAATGTAGGGTAACATTTTTATCTTTAATAAATATTATATACTCAAAGGAAGGGACCCTTTCCTTATATATTTATTGTTCTGTATTACAGTGTTGCCTAATTCAGCACTTAATACACAGTCAATTGATTAACTGATTGGTTAGAAGACTGTAAGATGTTTGTTTAACACAGTTTAGTAATTCGGGTACTGTTTTTGGCATCTAGTGCTGCTATAACAAAAATACCACAAGTGGATGGCTTTTACTCTACTAGACTGTGACACAATAAAATTTCTCGTTTTAAACCCACCCACTTGTGGTCAGCTCCAAGAGAAGTCTTTTCTGTTGGCTCTGGAGGAAGGTCTTTGTTATCAATCTTCCTCTAGACTGGGAGCTTCGGAGATACAGGACCCCAGGTCCTTAAATACATGCTCTGCTTTCAGCACTGCTGCTCAGTAGTATAAGGTCCCCCATTCTCTGCTTGCTTTCTTTCATATCTTAAGAGGTTTCCTCAAAGCACAATACAGTCTTACACATTCAGTGCTGCCCCACAAACACAACTGCCACCCATCCTCCATCATTGACATTATAGAGGAAAGATTTACAACATATAGGGACATCACACAGTACGGGGAATCACAGCCTAGTCAAATTGCTACAAACATTTGGGGGGGGACACACAATCTAACCCATGACAGGCTCATTATTGTTGTCAGAGCTATCAGTACCCAAGGGAATGTAAAATGTTCCATTTACTTTGCCTAATCTTTCCCTGTATTTCTGTCATGTAATTTTGTAGCAATTGGAGAGAAAGCCAAAAACTAAACCTAAAATGGAAATCACTGAACCATTTGTAAATTCAAAGTTATTGAAAGAAAAAGCTGCAGAGATTAGTCACACTCTTACTGTGGGTCTGGAGCAGCATATGGTATAATGTTTCCTCATGAAGTTTGTTCCTTGAACTCTATAACTGAAAAGTAAGCACCACAAATGCGCATCAAGATGTCATCCAACAACTGCCATTAACAAATGTAGGGATATGTCGCACTTTAATTTCGCAAAGCTGAATATCAGTTTGGGAATGTGTATAATATCAATATGTGAATGTGTATAAATATGTATGATTCATCACAGAAAGCAATTTTATGAAATATGATACATTTACTCATAGCGACCCTACAGTACAAGGCACAACTGCCCCATAGCGTGTCCAAGGAGCACCTGGTGGATTCAATTTGCCGACTTTTTTGGTAGTAGCCATAGTGTTTAACCACTACACCACCAGGGTCACTGTGGGTCAGAATCAAACTGATGGCAGTGGATTTGGTATTTTTGATTTATGACACATCGTTGCTGTCAAGTTGATTCTAATAGTTACCCTATAGCTCACAGTAGAACTTGAAGGGTTTCCAAGGTGCAGCTGGTGGATTCAAACTTCTGACCTTTTGATTAGGAGCCAAGCTGTTAATCACTGCACCACCAGGGCTTCTCATGTGATATTACCCATTGCCACTGAGTTGATTCGAACTCATATTGACCCTACATGACAGAGTAGAATGGCCCCATAGGGTTTCCAAAGAGAGACTGGTAAATCAGAACTGCTGACCTTTCAGTTAGCAGCCGAATACTTAACTACTGTACCATCTGGACCCTGCATAGTTGTCCATATAAGTTCAATATATTAGTTCAATAATTTATTTCTTTAACACCTACTTAATGTGGTGAGAAGCATTCTAGTTGCTCAAGATACAATAATGAGTAAGAAAGGCATGAGGCCTGCCACGATGGGGTGTACAGTTCAGATGTGAAGAAAGTTAAGTAGTAAAGAAATAAATTCTAAAAGCATAGATTGGAATTGTTAACTTCATAGGAAGTAAAGAAGCACTGTCACGGAAAGTGACAGGCAGAAACTGCTGGAAGGGTTTTCTAAGAAAATAAAATTTAATCTGAGCCCTAAGAGATGAGAAAAAAAAAAATTATCATTTTTTTCATTAAAAATGTTAGTAGTAGTTATGATGAGACATAAAACAGAAATTTTATTTTATCAAATTATAACCTGCCTTGTGGCTCAAGATCAAAGCCTCTTCAACAAGATAATGCTGTGATATAGGCAGCTGATTACATGTTATTTATAAATAATTATAAAAATAAGTAGTAAGAAGAAAAAAATAGAACATGTTATCAAAACATAAATCACTGTGTCTCACAATTCCTTTTTCCTGCTCATTTTTGTGGTACTTCCCAGTACTTTCCAATTCCTGCAACATGTACCTCGTATCTCTAAAAATCATCAAATGCTCAAATAATTATATGAGATTTCAGATTAAGTCCGTGAACTTAATTGTTCTAAGTGCTACATACCTCCCTGCTGAATATCACTACGATCACCTCTAAAGTACTCTCCTTGGGAAGCTATGCACTGATGCCAGCACCTAGTCCACCCTTCAAAGCAATTTCAGAACTCTTTCTGGAATGGCCATTGCTCACAGTAACAAGTTGATGAACTTAACTGTATGGTTGTCCTATAAGGGAGTATTTAGCCAGTAGACAAATAGCTATATTGGAACACCCTCCCTACTCACCCAATACAGCCCCCAGTGACATTTTTCTTTACCACAACATAAAAGAAATATTGAAAAGAAACAGTTTGATGACATTTAGGACATTAAATGTAATACAATGATAGCTCTGACGGCCATCCTAGGAAGAGTTCCAAAATTGCTTTGGAAGGTACTGGTATCGGTGCATAGCTTCCCAAGGGGAGTACTTCAAAGGTGACCTTAGTGATAGTCAGCAGTGAGGTACGTAGCACTTTTTCTAGGATGAATTCACAGACTGGCAGACCTCATATAAAACAATATGATTACAAAAGATAACTGGTCAAGGAGTAATCTATTCAGTGGCTGCTGACTCTCAAAAAATAAAATTCTTTTTCAAAGAGCCAAATCTCCTCCCTCATAAAAGGAGGAGCTTGATACTTGGAAGTTTTATCATCACGCTCCTGACGACTCTAGAGTCTCATAGGGCACCTCATGGACCATGCATTTGGAGAAGGACAAAGGAGATAAAATGGATATTGGAGCAGCAAAGGGTGAACACTTTCTTCTCTTCAGTAAAACAAAAACAGAGAGATAGATTATATTATCTTGCTTATGTTTTGGTCTTCTGAGTGATGTTTTGTTGGACAAACAGATTCTGAGTCTAAAAAATTTTATGAATCAATGAACTAATTTATTTGGGGAATCACCTCCTAATCACACTTTAAGGATTTATTTCTTCACAACTAGAATGAAAATTATGTTCATTTTCTTAAGATGAAACACATGTCCTGAAAATGATAAATCCAGATGTTCCATCATAACTGGTTAATATTTTTGAATAAATTAGGCTCCTTAATGTGAAGATGGGGACCTGAAGATAGAGAAGTTTCAATGTACAAATAATTGTGTACACAAACTGATATATGCTTTCCACTTTATGTTTGTGTCCTTATACACCAGATACTGCCATTCTTCGGCAATCCTAGTGGTGCAGCAGTTAAGGGCTACAGCTGCTAACCAAAAGGTCAACAGTTCAAATCTACCAGGTTCTCCTTGGAAACTCTATGGAGCAGTTCTAGTCTGTCATCTAGAATCTCTATGAGTAGGAATCAAATTGACGGCTGGGGGCCTAGGTTTTTTTTTTTTTTTTTTGCTTAGCCATACTACAGTTCCGTTTCTATTCTGCCACTACAGACTGTCAGGCTGCTGGGCCACCAGTACTTTCAGCCACATTCCTCAGAGGACAGTATTGACCTGGCTGACCCTAAGCACAGCTAACACTTAAAGTTTCTCTTTGCCATTTCCATTTACACGTTTCAAAAAAAACTCACTCAAATTAAGCATATTTATTCCATGACATTATAGGCAAGTAGAAATTGTGATTAAAACATTAGACTGTCCCACAGTCCTCCTCAAAATATACAGGGGTGTTGTTGCTGTTGATGAACAAAATCAGATGACCAAGTTGCATTGATTCCATGAAAATTCACTTTTCATTTCATAAGAATAGCAGAAAGAGATCCTTGTGACTACTTCTGGTTACTGTGTTTTTTTTTTTTTTTTTTCCAGAAACAATGATAACAGATTAGAAGGGAGCTATTCTAAGTCTATGAATCATTTTTGGTAATATTAAAAATATATATGTATTTCCCATAAAATCTTTGTAAAACAAGACCTAATAGACCTTTTGAAACAAAGCCAGTCTCATTCAAGTTATCTGCTGTGAAGAGTGTTTTATTGTTACACAACACTAAAATCAGAGGGAAAAAGAAGAGAAAATAGGAACTGTTTGTCTTTAAAAATTGAATTACTAAAAATACTCTGCATCAATTTATTCTCTGGGAAGTGTAGAGGAAATACATTTTCCTTTCTACTCAGATGATAAAATGTTTATTGAAATAAAGGAAAAAAGGAACATTTTTGTATTTCACATGAGCCTTTAAGATATATCTTTTCTTCAAAAGAATTTTTTCCCAGTTGGCTTTAATTAAGTTTAGAATAGTGTACCTGGATACTAAAAAATAAATGCAAATCAAATTAGCATCTAGACCAACAAGTTCTAATATTTTCTCTTATAGTTGTAACCTGCTTTCAATGTGTTCATGAAAAATTTCACCTAAATCAAATTTTGATAATCAATCACACTTTACATGTACTAGGAGAACTGTTATTTAAAGGAATCTCCTAGAATGAACTGCATAACTCATAATCCTGGGAGGTAATACACAATGTTTAACTTGGTTGCATAAATCTGTCTTTGCTGTAACAAATCTGTTTAAATTTAGCAATACCTAGATAAAGGAAATGTTCAAGTATCTTTCAACATTATCTAGGAAGACATTACCGAATAAAATTATAAAACCCACCCCCTGCCATCAAGTCGATTCCAACTCATAGTGACCCTATAGGACAGAGTAGAACTGCCCCATAGAGTTTCCAATGAGTGCTTGGTAGATTTGAACTGCCAACCTTTGGGTTAGCAGCTGTAGCACTTAAACACTATGCCATCAGGGTTTATTAATCACCACTAAGGAATCCCAGTACTACAAACTGGTAAGCTCTTACCTACCTAACAAAAGGTTGGCAGTTTGATTCAACCCAGTGGCTCTGTGGGAGAAAGACCTCGTGATCATCTTCCATAAAGATTACAGCCAAGAAAACTCTATCAGGGCCACTATCAGCCTTAATTGACTTGATTGCACCATTTCACAAAACTGTCCAAGAGGCATGTACTGCCAGAGGCTTCCAGTCCAAATCCACCAGGAACACATCTGTGGATTAACATGTTGGGTTTATTAATTATTGCAACAAAGAATGCTTGCCATGGGGAATCATGTGTAACTTGCTAAAAGGGTGTTGGAAAGGACTTGTTAAAGAATTTGGGCATAAGTGATTTGGGAGAGGGTTTAAGAAAACAAGATTTTGCTTAGGATTAGAAAATGTCAGGAAGCGGAAGTCATTCTGCAATTGGATATTTTAATAAATCATATCTAGAAAACGGCGACCCTAGATCCAAGCTAAAGCTGTAAGTGGTAAAAAGCAGAAACCATTTATACAAGACGAGAGAGGAGGCCTTTGGTCCGGACAGTGTTTACGTTTTGTCTGTGTTCAGATATGATTACGGAATGGTCCTATTTTTATATTGACCCATCATCTATCCACTGTCAGTATCTTGTACAGTTGTTTATGTGTAAAAGAAAGTGCTAAGGCCTGGCTTTATGAGGCCAACTCACAGCAATATCAAGGCTCAGTTGGTAGGGCCAGGCCAGCTCCTAGATGTCCGATCTTTTGTTCTTCTCAGTGCAAACCTGCTCAGACTTGAGTGTAAGACTTTCCTAATTTCTACTGCAAAACAGTATTTAAATTACCAAACCTACATATTTAAGTTTCTCTGAGTAGGCTTGTCTCTCAGTATGCTTCCAGCAGCTTCTAATTCACTAATTCAATAAATCTGAGCTTATGTTATATGTGGCATGTCCATATATTTTTTACATTCCAGGACAACCTAATTTCAGAAAGTCTGCATCAGTTTGGCATTCAAACCACCTGGTTTGAGCCTTTCATGTCTCAGTCTGGGGTTTGTAAGTTATTGTCCCTCAACAGTGGGGCCACTAGTCACCTTACATTGTACCTCACAAATGATCCAAGTTTGCTTTTCCAAGTTTATTTTCAAAATCCTTCTTGTTCTTAATATGTATTTTATTGCCCAGTTTTAAACAACCTGACTGCCTAGTGTACAATTATGTGTTATTTATTCAATATCTGTTGATTAAATATTTATCAAGTGCTGTGAGGCATGTGGTTAAGAGCTCAAGGGCTCCCAAAACACTAGCAGTTGGAACCCACCAAACACTCCCTGGGAATCCTTTGAGGCACTTTTACTCTGTCCTATTAGACCACTAACAGTCAAAAGCAAATCGACAGCAAAAATTTTGACTGAGACATATTGTTTTAATCATTTTCAATAGAAAAGACAATTTAAGCTCTGAGAAGTCCTTGAATCCCAATTTCAGAGAGAAACATGTGTTTTAGAGACACTGTGTCCTTGTCTCAATCACAGAAGAGAACTGAATGTGAAGGATTTGAACCCAGATAGTCTAAGTCCTGAACCTATGTTCATAAGTACATACAATACACTGAACTGTGTATGATGGGAGGGGTCCTGGCAGTACACCGGTTACCCACTTGACTGTGAACCCAGAAGTTGGCAGTTTGAACCCACCAGGTAGCCTGCAGGAGGAAGATGTGTTAGTCAGCTTCCATAAAGACGTAAAAAACAAAAAACAAGTCTACTGCTGTCCTGTAGCTTCTGACTCTTAATAACACCATAAGGTTTCCCATGCTGTAAATCTCTCCAGAAGGAGACTGCTACATCTTTCTCCCAAGAAGCCACTAGTGGTTTTGAATCACCCACTTTCATTAGCGGTTAATTACTTTAACCATTATGCTGCCAGGGAAGATCAGAGTCTTAGCAACCCCGTAGGGCAGTTCTTCTGTGTCCTACGGGGTCTCTATGAGTAACAAGACTCAAGGCAATGGATTTGATTTCGGTTTGGGTAGATGATGAGCAAAAGGAAAAAGCCTAACTTCTAATCTCTTAATTCTAGTATCTTAAATTTATACGTACAAAGTTTCAAGTGACAGACACAATAAAACACAGAAAAGTTCAGGAAAAAACATGACATATATATAAAAGCTTAAGAGGAAGACATTACTTATTTGGGAGAGTACAGCTGAAATAGTTTAGCGGGAGAAGGTGGGAGGAAAAGTAGGAAAAGAAATAACTAAAAAAGATAAAATGGGGTCATTTGTAGAAGACTCTGCATAGCAAATCTTTACATTTCTCCCTGTGGCTGAGAGTAAAATGCTTTGGGACTATATTACCATTTTATTCAGAGAAAAACACAACAAAAGCAGTGAATTACGCAGATTAATTCCATTTAGCTACACGTCAAATTTCACTTTGCACAGCTAGTACATACACCGCTGATGTTAGCCACAAATGTTTATATAGCTAAAGCAAAGAACTCTGGAAGGATGTTCTCTAGATGATAGTGGTAACCAAGAGGCCGAACAACATAAGAGAGGAAAAAAGGAAGACTGCCAATCTCCAAATCAAGACAAATCAACAACACAGCCTAATACGATATTGGAGTCCCTGGATGGTGAAAAGAGTTAATGTGTTCTGTTGCTAACAGAAAGGCTGGAGGGTTTGGTCCACCCAACGTTCTTCAGAAGAAAGGACTGGCAATCTGTTTCAGAAAAAATCAGCACCGAATAACACTGACACACAGGTCCTCATGAGTCAAAGTGGAATCAGTGGCAGCTGGTTTAATGTGATATTCTCTACATAAGTGGTCCTCACTTGAACAAGCCCCATCAGCACTGCCTAGAAGACTCTCAGAAATGCACATGCGGGACACACTGCAGACTGAATGAGTCAGAAGCTCTGGAAATGGCACCCAGTAACTTCCGTTTGAACAAACCCTTGGGTGATCCAGATGCACTTTAAACGTGAAGAACCCTTGCTGTAGGTACCGCCACTCGGACTGTGGTCACCATTAGTGGCATATGTATTATCTTGAGCCTTATTAAAAATAAAGTCCCAGGCCTCATCTCAGATACATTACACCAGAATCCCCCTGTTGGCGAATTTCTCCTAGGTGATTTGTGGATGCATTAAAGCTGAGAGGTACTACCCTGGGACGCGTGTGAGAAAATGCATTGTCAAGACGAACCTTTCTATGCAGGTCACGATAGCTGCTAAGTCATGTTTATGTCAATCACTGTCCTCTGCAGACCCCTGCATATTCTTCTGTTACTTTCCCTTCCCCAGGCTTGACGTCCTGTTCTAGCATTCCAGTAACTACGTGCCTAACTCAGGAAGGAAGTATCAAGTTTATACTCTTCTAACAAGTGGACAAGTTTCAATAAATTATTATTCAGTTATCACTACTCAGTCACTGAGTAGCAAAATATTTCTTATTTCTGGTTAAAGGTCAACATCACTGTTTATATTACTTTTAAAATGTTTATCATTTTATCACCCCCAAATTCCTCCCTTTTCCCTCTGCCAATGCACAGATCTGCTCAGAATCTTTGGCACATGAATCTATCAATAAGTAGTTTTATCCACCCCAGGGTGGAGAACTTTAACCTCTTTAATTAATGTCTTACAAAACACATTCTGGTCCTACAACTTGATAGTGGCTTTGTCTCAAAGTAATTCAGGTTAGTTACTAAATACAATGTTTTATCTTTAGATCTTCTTTGATATACTGCGATATGCTTGCATTATCACACACATCGTGCTTAGAAGTCATAATTACCATTGACCTAAGTGATTTTTGCCAGCTGTTTTTGACATTTGCTTGTCTCATAATAGATCTTATTTCAAGAAAGCTTATTTTCTCTCTTCTGATGGTCATCTTAAGTAGATGAATTTTCAAAACAAATTACTATCCCTAGCTTGTCATTAAAAAAAAAGTTCACAACATCCTTCCATTGCTAATTATTCTGTTTATCCTATGTACTGTTGTTGTTAGGTGACTTTGAGTCTTTTTTTTTTATTATGACTGAGTGAAAATGTACATGCAAACCTACATGCAGCTTCCACTGCTCTCCCGGCCCGGTGACAGCACACTATTTCTCTCTGCTCCATACATGTCTCATCCTCCCAACAGCCTCCTTTCCCCTCCTCTCCACCCACTTTCCTTCCTCCAGCCAGAGGTCAGCAAGATGATATCCTACAGATGCATAGAAGCATAAAGTGCATCTAATGTGTGGTCACCCTGCATCGCCAAGTCCAATCCATTTGTGGCTGAAGAGTGGACCTTCGTTCTGTTTTGATTCATAGCGACCCTGTGCACAACAGAATATAACACTGCCCAATCATGCACCATACTCAGAATTGTTGTTACGCTTCAGACCATTGTTTCAGCCACTGTGTCAACCATCTCACTGAGAGTCTTCCTCTTTTTTGCTGATCTTCGGCTTTGCCAAGCATGATACCCTTCTCCAGGGACTGAAGCCTCCTGACAACATGGCCAGACTAAGTGGGATGAAGCCTCACCAACCTTGCTTCTAAAGAGCTTTCTAGCTGTATTTATCCCACGACAGATTTACTGTTCTACTGACAGTCCATGGTATATGCTGCATTCCTTAGCTCTTCTTTGGTCTTTCTTATTTATTGTCCAGCTTTTGCATGCATATGAACCTATTGCATGTACCACTTCGGTCTCTAAAGTAACATTTTTTTTTCTTTTAAATACTTTAAAGAAGTGTTTTGCAGCAGATCTCCCCACTGCTATATGTCATTTGATTTCTTGATGTCTGCTTTAATGGACAGCGACACTGGACACAAACAAAACGAAATCCTTGACAACTTCAATCTTTTTCCATTTATCCTCATATGTTTAGTGGTCTGGTCACTAGGACTTCTGTTTTCCTTATGTTGAGGTGTAATCCATATGGAAGGCTGCAGTCTTGAATCTTCATCAGTAAGTACTTAAAGCTCTATTCACTTTCAGTAGGCAAAGTTCTGTCATCTGCATATTGCAGGTTGTTAATTATCAAATTTTAACACAAAATGCACATCGGCCGGTTATTTTACTAATCAGACTCTCCTCCTGCAAGATACTTTGGTAAGTATGCTCTACTAACTTTTTTACACTAGCATAAAAAAATAAATTGGTAGAGGCACTTACCAAAAAAAAAAAAAAAACCCAAAAACCTCACCGTGGTGGGAGGAGGGCACGGCTGGAACCAAAAGTAGAAAGTGCACATTATTTGTATAAAAGTGCGGCAGTCTTCCTCCATTCCTCACGTCATGTTTTCCTTCATATAGTCCAGCTTCTCAGATTATTTGCTCAGCATTGAGACTGAATAAATATGATGAAAAGATACAATCCTTACGTACACCTTATCTAATTTTAAACCAATCCTTTGTGCTACTTTCTGGAAAAATAAATTCATCTTATTATACCATGTTATCATCTCTCCCTAGAACAATCACGAAATCAGTGATTCTTCTGTCTCTTGTCACTAATTAACTTTCTCAAATTCTTCACTTTTTCTTCCATCTAACATTCTAACAGACAAGATTTCCTTTTCCTGATCCCCGCCAGAGAGCCAAAGAAATTTTAAGGTTAGGTGTTTTGATGGAAATGGAAACCTTTTGTAGCTCTTCATTAATAATACTTTGATTAGCTCCCATGAACTACACTTAAAACATTGTGAAGTCATTCAAAATTCATCTTGTTCCATCCCCAAATTCTGCTAAAGCTTCTTTTCTAAGCCTTCCTTTATCTAGATCCAACAGAACTTAGTCACATAGGGGAATCCATTAGTCATCTGTATTAATGTAACCCAGTTACAGAATGCAACTAAAAGCAATGATTTTTGCCTCCATCTCCCTCACAATCAAGCATTGAAATACCCAAGAATTACACTGCATAATTCAAAAGACAATAAGCAGTATGTAATTTTGATGCTGTAGTCTAGGAGAGAAAATCGGTGGCAGTGGAAGACCCAGGATGTTTGCTTTCAAGGAGGTGGGTAGTAACTTCACTTCCATTCCGTCAATGGCCATCAGTGGGCAAAAAGACAGGACAACATGACAACATAGCAAGCAAACAGTAGGCCAAACTCCTTCCTTAGAAATTGGATTGATGAGATTAAAAGGTATCTCCAGCCTTAAGATTTTGGGATATGCCTTGAAACACAAAAGTGGCTTGGTATTTGGCAGGATTATTCTAAGCTGTGTCTGCACTCATTCAGCCAAATATTTGTTAAGTGCCAAGCACTGCGCTAGGTGCCAGCAGTGCATTAGTGAACAAAAAAATCAAAGCCTTTGCCCTTCTGAAATGTATTTTATAGCAACCAGTCAACACACCTGAAATAGAGAAATCAACAAGTAAGGATTACAACAAAACGCTGTAAGAAGGGAAGGAGTTACAGATGTTTATGCAAATTAGACATAGCCTATTATCTCATGAGATGAGTTTCCCTAGATTGGGTGCTTAGAAAGTCTTGTAGGACAGTTCAGTCAATTGGCATGATATAGTCCTTTTATTGTTTTTAAATTTTTTAAATTGTACTTCAGATGTTTTTAAGAACAAATTAGTTTTTCATTAAACAGTAAGTTCATATATTGTTTTATAACATGGTTAACAATCCCAAGATATGTCAACACTCTCCCCCCATCTCAAATTTGGGTTCCCTTTTACCAGCTTCCTTGTCCCCACTGCCTTCTGATCCTGGCCAGTGTGCTCCTTTAGTCTTCTTTTGTTTTATAGGTCTGCCCAGTCTTTGGCTGAAGGGTGAACTGCAGGAGTGATTTCACTGCTGAGTGGACAGGTATCCAGGAAACACACTCTTAGAGTTTTTCAAGTCTCTCTTAGGCCAGCAATTGTGGTCATTTTGTTTTTTAGTTTAGAATTTTGTTCTACATTTCTCTCCAGCTCTGTCTGGGACCATCTGTTGTGATCCCTTTCAGAGAAATCAATGGCGGTTGCTGGCTACCATCTAGACATACTGGACTCAGTCTGGTGGAGGTCATGGTAGATGTGGTCCATTCATCCCCTGAACTAATCTTTCCCTTGTATCTTTAGTTTTCTTCATTACTCCTTGTTCCTGAAGGGGTTAGATGAGTGGAGTATATTAGATGGCTGCTCACAGGCTTTTAATATCCCAGACGCTATTCACTAAAGTGGAATGTAAAACATTTTCTTTATAAACTATGTTAACTGGCATAATATATTCTTACAGTTTATATTCTATCTTCTGGCAGGAAGAGTAATATCTGAGATCTTAAACATTTACAAGTGGCAGTCTAAGACACGAGTATTGGAATTCATCTGGGACAGATGAATGAGAATGAAGAAAACCCAATGATGAGAGAGGGAATGGGACGATAGGACTGTCTATATAAGCCACTACTTCCCCCACACAGAGACTAGAAGAGTCAGATGGCACCCAGCTACCATTACTGTACATTCTGATCAGGAACACTATAGATGAAACCTGATAAGAAGGGAGGAAAATGTGGAAGACCATCAAATTCGTAAAGAATCCAGACTTACTGGACCTACTGAAGCTGGAGAAGCCCTTAAAAACATGGCCCTGAATTGCTCTACAAAGCTTGAACTGAAACAATCCCCTGAAATCACCTTTAAAATAATTACCACTTTAGCTCAAAGAGTAAAGAGTATCACCATTGAGGATTGTGTTTCTTTATATAGATAGATAGATAGAGATAGATATATAGATATCTAAAACTAAATGGTCAACAACTATTTCAAAGTTTAGGAGCAGGGAGATTAAGTAAACAGAAGAGAAACAATTCAAATAAAAATAATAGTGATCTAACATGAAGAACTTTACCATTTTATGTAGACTCTGTGGAATGAAAGCAAGTTTTGCTGTATGTATTTTCACAAAAATAAAATTAAAAAAAAATCATGAAAGAAATAAACTTGTTGCTAGTTAGCAAAAAAGAGCCCTATTGGTACAATAGTTAAGTGCTCTGCTGCTTAACCAAACTGCTGGAGGTTCAAACTCACTCTACAGCTCTGCAAAAGAAAAGACCCCAGTGATCTGCTCCAGGAAAAAGTTACAGATTAGGAAACCCTATGGGGAACCTGTATAATGTAACACAGGGTTGCCATGAGTCAAAATCAGCTCCACAGCATTTAACCATAACAGCAAAGTTGGATGACTAGGCTCTACCTAAATAATAGTATTTACACTCTAACTTAGATGGGTAGACCCTGGAGTTAATGAAGTTACAGGTAAATGTCCAGATCCTGTTCTGTTTTCTTTTCAGCTTTAACTTTGATCCCTAAATATGGATCATTACTTTGGAATGATTGAGGAAAAGAATATAGTGAAATCAGTGAAAATAAATCTTTACTACTGGAAGAAAACCCAACACTATTGGAAACCTTGGTAGTAGTTGCGTGCTGTCTGCTCAACAAAGGTCAACAGTAGGAATTCACTAGACACTCCTTGGAAACACAACGGGGGCAGTTTATTCTGTCCTCTAGGGTCACTATGAGTCAGAATATTTTTTAAAGAAAAGATATTAGATCTGCTGAAAAATTGATTTAGAGCACCAGCCACCTCTAATTCAGCAGAAATAAGCATTAATCCATGAGTTAGCTAGCTAAGAGCTCAGAGTATTGGGGCTTTTGTTTAGGACATCTCTGCTATTTCTTGGCAGAGAATTTATACTGATAATAACTGAGTTTATTTTTTTGTTTCTTTAAGGAGTACCAAACAAATGTCTTAACACATCTTTATATGATATTAAATATGATACTTGTATCAGAAAGCATGAAAGCAACTAAGCAAATTCCATACCACAAAGTAGCACAGGTAATTTAGCAGGATGAAGCAGAGGCAAATGGATAAATCCTTGTTTAATAAGGTTCACAAATCCTTCACTTAAATAGGGAAGAAAAGTAAAAACACCGAGAAGAAAAAACCATCTATTACTTACAAGCACTGTGAAATTGATTAAATGGGGGATTTAGACTCACGAAAATGAAATTCAACAACAACGAAAACCAACACGTTTCAACCAGAAAGTCTCTTGTGTTGCTTTAAATAAAAGCCAACAGGATAAGGTAGGATTGTCCCATGAGTCAACATAAGCCAATAGCTTATGTTTAAATACCAACCATGAAAAACACTGGGTCATTTGAACAATTCTATCTTTCATGGCACGTTGCCTTTGTCTTTAAAATGTCTGTAGGGTTAGTGTATGTTTGCAACTTAGAAATGTTTGCTTCTAAAACAAAATTTCATGACCAAGTGTGCTTCTGGAGAATATTATCAAAAAATACTGTTAACTAAAGACCTCAATATTCAAGCTTCAGAATATTCATCTCTTCCTTATCTCTCCCAACAGATCTAGATGAGAGAAGGAAAGCAGGGGCTTATTTGCTTCTCTTTACTGTATACGCTGAATACTCATGTCTCCATTTATTTTACATCCACGTATTCTCACCATCAAAATGAGTGTCGCAGGACCACACTTATCTATCCAGGAAAATGCTTTCTTCTACTTCAAACATTGGGACCCAAATCAGTTCACTTTTTATTCATGCAGACTTCTTTCTCTTCTAAGAGCATATTGTAAGTTTTACACAAAGGTGTTTATTTTTTTAAAAGCTTTCATTTTACTCTGATTTAGCAATTGTATCAAATTCATTGTGACTTTTTTTTGCATTACTGCATATTATTTCACATCAGAGAACAATTTGCTCATTTTACATGACACTACAAATGTCCAGTGATATTTACTGGAAAAATGTTACAATGAGATACATTTAAATATTCTGATATAAGTAACATTTTTTTCCTAGAAAATAATTACTGTCAAGTCTGACCTGCCTATATTCATTATAAACAGAATATATTTATAGCAGATAGTTGTATTACTAAGACAGCTATCCTTCCAATTGAGATATTACTATTTTAATTTGAATAAAAGATGGATAAAATTTCTTATTATGTTACTTTTTAATAGAAAGCACTACTGTTCACTTTAGATCTAAAGAGAATATGTCTCAACCAGTAGAAATCAATCTGAATTTACTATAGTAACTGAGAGAGCAAACCATCTGGTTTATACATGTAAACTTTGTTAGGACTGTTTTCGGCAAGATACCACAGAGTTCAACCAACACTGGCTTAAGTCATATATATTTTTGAAGAAAACTATAATTAGTTTTCTTATAGAAAACCTAGAAATTGAAAGTTAAAAGTCAGTTCAAAAGTTTCATGAATTTTCAATAGCATGTTGTTGTTAGGTACCATCTAACCTGTTCCAACTCATACAGATCTTATGCATAACAGAATAAAACAGCCCAGTCTTGGACCATTCTCTTGACCACTGCTGTGTTTGAGCCCACTGTTGCAGCCACTCTGTCAATCTATCTCCTGGAAAGTCTTCCTCCTTTTCACTGACCCTATACTTTATCAAGCACGATGTCCTTCTCTGGAGATTAATCCTTCCTAATAGCATATCCAAAGCAAGGGAGAAGATTCGCCATTGTTGCTTCTAAAGAGTATTCAGTAATTTAAAGTCTTCCTTCTTCTCCATGCTCCTTAACTCATTGTCTTGGTTTGCTTTGTTTTGCTTAGATTTTCAAAATAAGTTTTTTGTTTCATATTACAAGTTCCAGGCATCACTGTCATATCAAGCATTAGGAAGGAGACAAAGTACTTTCTTCCCGAGTCTCTGTCTTCTTAGCAGAAAACAAAAGCTTTGCTTGATGCCTGTTGGAAGAGTTCCCCTTCTATCTCCTTACACTGCATGGTTCACTTGGCTATTAATCATATTGGAAAGATTATGCCTGGCAAACAGGAAAGGCAGAGATAGGAGTTAGATTAGATCAGCCAGAATTTCCCCAAATGCTGTACTGATTGTGCACCTCAAAAAACTGTAATTCTGACAGCAGAAAAAGGAGTCATTGGGTAAGCAACAAAATACTATTCTTTCAAGGATATCTAAGTTCTTTGAGGGTAAGAGGAGACTGTTCCTTTTTTATTAAGCTATTCAGTGACAAAAGAAAACTGATCAATGGTAAGCACAGAAAAAACACTGGGTGTAGCTGAGATACTAAAAAAATTGAATTTATATGAAAGAATAATTCAGAGCAAAGACAACAGATTGATCTATCCATTTTCCCATCATAATATTGCCCATCCACCTACCCACCTGTGCCTATGTTTACAGACGCATGCTTTATTGTCGAGGAGGAAAGGCACACTTTATTCTGGGGAGGAAAGGAGTTTCTCAAGAAAAAAAAAAAGCTGAAAAAAATGAAAAGAAAAATTTGCATTGTGAGTGACTTGGTTAGTTAGATGAAAGAATCAGTAAGGCCGTATTTAGTAGATTTCAAACCTACGTAGCTGGAACAGTGAAAAAATGGAGTAAGTAGAGCAAATTTCTTCAAATTAAAAGAAGGAAGTGAAATTGTATGCTATTTTATACCACTTATAACTTGCAATCTTTCATTTTTGTATATGTGGAATTCTTTGTATTTTAAATTAAACATCAGTTAGTTTTACAAATTATAATGAAAAACATATAATCAATCAATTTTTATTGGATACCTACCACGGGCAAAGCAATATGTTAGGCCCCTAAAGGTAGATAAATACATGCATTTTAGCCTGCTTTTAAACATAAACATGTATTTCGTTAGAGGATGCATCTGAAAAATGCAAGATTTTAATCTAACAAAAACAAACTGATCATCTGCAAGTTTTTTTTAAATATGTAGATACAAGTTATAAATACAAATATATGTAAATGTATTCCTATTTTAAATGTAGTATACAGTGATTAATAGATTCCCTCCACTCTTGGGTGAGGAGCACTACAGTTACTAACCAAAAGGCTGACAGTTCAAATCCAATAGCTGCTCCTTGGAAAACCTATGGGGTGGTTCTACTCTGTCTTACAAAGTCACTGTAAATCAGAATTGATTTGGCAGCAACAGGTACTTCTGAGTGTATCACTTCAAGTGTGAACCACAATCAAATTCTCTTCATTTCTCATAACTGAACCCTTAGATTTCAGTATTTCAGCTCCTCAGTCCAGTCAATGTACTGACAGAGCAATTCCATTAAGTTTTGTTTTCATAATATTTACCTCTCTTAAGAGCTTCCCAATTCCTCCCACTGTCTAAAGAAGAAAATCTAAGTTTTTGCAACTTAAACTCAAGATAGCTTATAAAGAGGCTCTATTTTGGTAATATAGTGGTTAAGGGTTACTTCTGCAGTTCAAGTCCACCAGATGCTCCTTGGAAACTCTGCGGAGCAGTTCTACTCTGACTTACAGGACTGCTATGAGCTGAACAGCCTCAGTGGCAGTGGATTTGTTTGTTTGTTTGTTGTTTGGGTTATATCTCACCCATTCCCTCGCAGTTGCCTCTCCTCTTTACTAATGGCTCCTGGACTTACTGTTCACCTAACAGGTCTTCCCTTCTTGTTGCTATTTCCACAATTGTACTCAAGCTATTCTTATCTTAAATGCTGTATCCAACTGAATAAAAATACAATCCCGAAATGAGGAGTTTATTTGTATTTATTTTGCTTGGGCTTGTCAATCTTTTAAATTACAAAATGTAAATATTTGAGCCATTTTTAAGTATATTTTACTGCCACCCCCCCTCTCTGCTGTCTTTCTGAGACTCCAATTCTACTTATATTTGAATGCTTGATATTGTTCTATTCACATCGTTTTTGTTGCCACTGTTCCCCTTCTATGTGCCCCAGGTCAGAAATATACCCACTTCTCACTTGCCAGCAAGGTTAGTTTCCAAATAGTAGGTTGTTAAATGAAAACCGGCTATGCTAGAGTTGGACTGCAGTCTGTCTTTCCCACTGGTGTCCCCTCCAACCTGCTGCTGTCAGGCTGCCCCGGTGCGTCTTGGGGTGCATGTGTAGCACATTCTCTCCCGTTCCTTTCCCACTGCTCACAGCTCGTGTCAGTTGGGGGTTGTGGCGGTTCAGGGGTTGCCTGTGGCTTCCAGAGAAGCAGGCGCCCACCACCAACTGACTGCACTCCAGGCTGCCACACAGACCCCATCATACCTCACTGCCCCACCTTCCTACTTCACTGGCCCCAGAGACAGGCTTTAGTAGAGGGCAGCTCCTGGGCTGTGAGGACCAGCCACCTGGTCTAGGCAGAGGCTGCAGAGGTGGCAAGGACGTAGAGACTTCTGAGCTCCCCTACACCCAGCAGACTCTCAAGGCCCTGGCTCTGGCTGCCCCTTCATGGCTCAGCCTCCTCTGTCCCTTGTGAACCACCCCACGCATTCTGGGGCTTGGCCTGGCTTCTTCACACAACCCAAGTAATAAGAAGCACTCATGGCCTGAAAAGCATTGCTCTGTCTTACAAACCTCCTCTTCCTACCCTTCCTCTCTTGTCTCTGCTCCTCAAGTGATGAACAAAATTGTCCATAGTAGAATTTTTTTCTGTTCCTGTAAATATGAAATACCTGATAATGAGATAGTTGTGGGTGGAGTAGGTATACTTCTTATCTATTTACTCTTCTTCAGGTTTACTGCTTCTTTGCGGGACTATGTTAGGCTAGATTCTCAAGAGAAGCAAAACCAGTAAATGGTTTAAATATGTACAGAAAGAGCTGGATACCAAGGAAATCGTTCAAGCCATTGCAGAGGCTAGAAAGTCCCAAGTCTGTACATCAGGCTGGAGGCTTCTTCTGACTTACATAGCTACTGGAGGTGACAGACCCAAGATCAGCAGGTCAGACAGCACACCTCTGCCTCACAGGCTGTGCAGATAGAAGAATCCCAAGGATGGTAGACAAGATAGCAAATAAGCTGCTAGTTCAAGTATAAAGAACTAGATGTTAGATGAACAGTAGACAGCTGCAGGCTCCAGAGACAGCAAAACTCCTCAAACCTCACCAGAATGTTCACCTATATTGGAAGCAGGCCATACCCCCAAGGAAACTCTCTTTCAACTGATAGGCTACTCCCAGCAGATCCCATCATAGAGGTGATCACGTTGTACTACATCTCATTACAGGGGTAATTAAATTATACAACTGACAAGATACATCTCTACTGCCAAATCACTGAGACCATGGCCCAGCCAAAATGACACACATCTTTAACAACCGCAAAGACTATGTTCAATCTGTTTATTACCCCAGGCAATAACTACTTATCAATATCAAACACTGTAGTTTTTAACCTAAGATTTCTAGTTGATTTATTTTTATACTTTTTAATTTGTCTCCTAAAAATCTCATCCCTTATTATGGCCTTCCTTTCCTATAAATTATGTAACATATTAATAACAGCTATTACAATTTTCTGGTACAGTTCAGCCCTTGTTAAGCTTGCTTCTGTGAACTATTTCCCTTATTGAAATTGGATGACTCTTGATGACTTTTTACATTTCCAGTAATTTGTAATATTATCGTATTAGAGTACATTTTCAGATTTGTAGAGATGGTGCATTTTGTTAACTTCCACTAAAGAATTTTTTCAATAACTTATTTATATTTTTAGTTGGATTAATTTAATTCAACATCATGACAAATGGAGAAAATTTGAAGCTGAAGAAATTAAAAGTATTGCATTGGGAAAATCTGTTACAAAAGACTTTAAAATTTTGAGAAGATGTCACTTTGACAACTAAGTTGCACCTGACCTAAGCCACCATCTGTTTAATCACCTCTTATGCATGTGAAAGCTAGAGAATGAAAAAGAAAGACCTAAGAATTGATGCATTAGAACTGTGGCATGGGTGAAGAATACCGAATATACAATGGATTGAAAAAAGAATTAAAAAGCAAGTTAATCTTAGAAGTATGACCTTAATAGCCTTTAGAAATGAGGATGGTGATGATACTTCAGCTCACTTACCTTGGACATGTCATCAAAAGGAGCGATTTTTGGAAAAGGACATCATGTTTGATGAAGCAGAGGGTCACGGAAAACAAGACAGAACCTCAGTGAGAGGAATTAACACAACAGCCACAACAGTATATGTGAACACACCGACAGTTGTGGCAATGGCACATACTTTATGCTGTCGTGCGTAGGGTGACCACGACTCAGATTCAACTAACTGGCGACTAACAGCAACACTTCGGTTCTGTCAAGACTTTCTCAGAACAGAGCTATTAGGTTTAGCTCTGCATCATTTGGCTCACCATGACCGTAGGCTTTACTCCTAAACCATCTGTGTAAGTTTTACACAGAAAGCAAGTTGGCAGAACTTTAATATGAAACTCTGATTCTAAAAGATGAAAGTTCATGACATCTACGCTAGGCTTTGCTTCACATGTGTAGCTTTTTGCTCAGTTACTTGAAATCATACTTTATGTAATCACATTTTAGGAATAAATAAATTTAGGAGAATCTGCATATGGATTTGAGGCTTTCCATTCTGTGACTAACTACTTTTGGGTATTTTGCCTTCAATTTCTCATCCCTTTGAGATCAGAGTCATAGACTCTGATATCTCACTCTTCAGTTAAGCAAGACTGTGTTTGTCGAGCCTTGAACTAGAGTATGTCCACATAAGCATGAAGTTCCCTCAGACAAAGGCTAGTTAAATGTAGATCTACCTAGATTGCTTCTTCAGTTTCAAGGCTTTAATTTCTTGTTTCTCTCTTTAATTCTTCTGACTCCTTTCTAATATTTTAAAACAAATTTCTAAAACATGTTTTGTCTAGAGTTCATAATGATTTCAGCAGGAGGATAGATCTGATACGTGAAGTCTGACAAGTAAGTTTGCATACTTGTTCCTGTGTGCTTATGTTGGCAGAAATGTACAAACAACTCAGTAAGGATTCATAACCTTGGTATATCAGTGTCTCACGCTGTGTTTGTGTCAACATGTGGCTGTGTCTTGCTGAGTGACACTCATTAATGTTGTTGCATGTTTTTGAGTGCTATTGTGAGAATGTCAGAGCTTGAATTAGAGCAATGAACAAACATTAAATTTCTTGTTAAACTTGGTGAGAATGAATGTGAAATCAGGGAGCGACATGTTAGTCCATGTTTATGGGAATAATGCCATGAGGAAATTGTCACGGTACCAAATGGATTGTTTTTCTGAAGGGAAAAAAAGTGTTACTAGTGAAGAGAGGTCAGAGTGGCCAGTGACAATCAGAACTCATGAAAGCATTACAAAAACTCATCAAACTGCACATCAGAATCATCAGCTGACTGTGAGAAGCACAGCAAACTAAGTAAACACTGATAGAGAAACAGAAAAATTGTAACAGAAAGTTTGGGCATGAGAAGGGTGTGCAAAAAATGGTCCCAAATGAGGTCACTCGTGAATAAAAGCAAAAGATAGTCAAAGTTTGCTAAGATCTTTCGGAGAGGCAGGATGATGTTTTCAGCTGTGTTATCACTGGTGATAAAACACGAGTGTACCAATATGGCCCTGAATGAAAGCGTCAGAGTGCACAATGGAAGTCAGCCAATTCTCCATGACCAAAAACGTCCGTCATTTCAAAGTAAGAGTCAAACGATGGTGCTAACCTTTTTCTGATATCAGAGGGATTATTCATTCTGAATTTATACCAACTTGACAGTTAACCAAGTTTATTATTTGAAAGTACTGAAAAGGCTGCACAAAAAAACAGAGACAAAAACAACCTGAAGTTTTTGTCAACAACTCATGGCTCGTGCATCATGACAATGCCTCAACTTACACACACTTCAGGGGGCTCTTTAAGGAATAGAAACAGGACCAAATATAGAGCAGACACAGGAAAGCTGTTTATGCAAGGAAGTCATTTATCCATCAGGTATCTGTAAGTAAAAAGATAACATATTTGCACACTAAAACAAAGCCTCCACAGATATCTGTGCACAAAGTATATCTATCTCTTCTTTTGCAGATGCTTAAATGACTGTAATTTTTAAAACTTCTTAAACATAAATGTTTTATCTATGTAACACTGCATAAAGCTAGTATATTATGAAAGAGAAAAGGAAAATAAATATAAATCTACATGACTTCAGGTGAATAATTTTAGATAAGGAGCTTCTTTACGTGAAACTCATTTAGCAGATAAACATGTTCATCTTGCTTTAGCATTTTTTAAACAATTCAAAGTAATGGTACTGTAGATACTTTAAATATTACATGAAACTATATCATATTTGGACATTCAGTTTTACTTTCCCCTTTTAAGATCTTGGACATTGACAAAAATTAAAGAAAAACAGGTAAAAAATGAGAATTTATAATTTGAGAGTAGATAGTGTTATTCATTTAATTCTGCCATGTTGCATGGGGATAGGAAGCTTCCAAGAAATACTTTTCTTACATTCTAGAAATGGAATCAAAGTATGTGTGGCTCAAACAAGAACTGAAGCACTGTTGCTGTCAGGTGTCATTGAGGTTCCAAATCATAGAGATCTTATGCACAACAGAATGAAACACTTCCCAGTCTTGTGCTGTATCTACAATTGTTCTTATGCTTAAGCCTATCACTGCAGCCACTGCATCAATCCATCTCATTGACAGTCTTCCTCTTTTTCACTGACCCTCCACTCTACCAAGCACGATGTCCTTCTCCAGGGACTGATCCCTCCCGACCACATGTTCAAAGTATGTAAGACGCAACTTGCCATTTTCGCTTCCAAGGTGCCCTCTGGTTGTACCTCTGCAGAATAGATCAGTTTGTTCTTTTGGCAGTCCATGGACATTCAATATTCTTCCCCAACACCACAATTCAAAGACATCAATTCTTCTATATTTCTTATTTGTTGTCCAGCTTTCACATGCATATAATGTGACTGAAAATATCATGGCTTGGGTCAGGCACACTTTAATCTTCAAAGGTGACATCTTTACTTTCGAATACTTTAAAGAGGTCCTTTGCAGCAGATTTTCCCAGTGCAATGTATCTTTTGATTTCTTGACTGCTGCTTCCGTGGGCATTGATTGTGGACCCAAGTAAAATGAAATCTTTGACAATCTCAATCCTTTCTCCATTTATCATGATGTTGTTTACTGATCCAATAGTGAGGATTTTTGTTTTACAGTGTAATAACTAAAAAAGTCAAAAAAGTTTCCAAGGTATAAAGACAAGGAAAAGTATCTGGTTGTCACCTCAGAAGTAAGCCCAGATCATAGATGGGCAGATTTTTTTTTTTTTAATAGGAAAACATTTCACTTAGCACTCTTTGTTTTCAAACAGAATAATCTAATTAAAAAGAGAAGAAAACATTGAATAGAATATGGGGTAACTCAAAGATTTGAATGAACACTGACACAAGTATTAGAGAGTGCAGAGACTACATCAATATCAAGAGAATAGGAACTGACAGAGGGCCTCAGAATAAGCTAGGATACCTCAACTGACAGTCTCAAGAAAGCTATTAAGAAATAAGCAGAAACCGTTCCCTAAATGAAAATTAAGGTGCTATAATAAAGAGAAAAGGAAATGGATGAATGCAAGAAAAACCAATCAGTGTCAACATCAATATTTCACGTTAGCAGGAATATATTACTAAAGCTTGTATGAAAAATAAAGAACTACAACACTATTTTGCTTTTAAAAATTATCCACGTTAGTTAAATATTCACCAAGATATCAGTAAACAGGACAGGTAGGAAATGTCCTATTATCATTCAATAGGAATAGATTTTCTCTTCTGCTGCAACAGTAACAATTAGTGAAATTACTCAGTTTTATAATATGAAATCAACAATATAGAGACGATTGTAGAATTAGAAAGATTCTATTCGCTTCTATGAAGTTTGTGTTGTCACAATTTTGAGGAGGCAAATTGAAACGATCCTTCCTCTGAAGTTTTAGAACGATTTTTCTTTGATGTTCATTTACAGGATACAAAAATAAAGGTCAAAGTTTCCACTTCATTTTTGGTGAGGTAATTTGGCCATGAAAGAAATACGACCTGTAGATGTGATCGTGGGCTTTAAAATCCAGTGACTTCTGACCTAAAATAAAATGGCTGAACTATTGCTAAAAGCTCCATGTCTAACCTTCTCCATATTCAAACTCTGTTGCTTAGGAACCAACCCTATTATTAAGGCATTGCAGTTAGGTTAAGAGGGTGAAACAGTAACCAAACCTTACTGAAAAATCTTTGTATAAAATATCTCCAAGAAATTTTTAAGATAATGTTTAATGACCTGCTCCCAACAACAGTCATAATGACCTTATTGTGCCCTTGTTTGTGACTAGTCTTGAGATCCCTTCCTGGAACACAGATCTGCTAATTATGTCTTTCAGTCAATCACTGCATGTTAGCTGTATTAACACAACCTATAGAAACCTTGATGGTGGAGTAGGTAAGAGCTACAGCTACTAACCAAAATGCACCCAGTTCAAATCCATTAGGTTCTCCTCAGAAACTCTATGGGGCAATTCTACTCTGTCCTACAGGGTGGCGACGAATCAGAATCTACTTGACGGCAGTGAGTTTGGTTTCAGTGTAATGTTAAAAGTTGAGCTTTTCCTTGTCCTGCCTTTGACTTATCTCAGGATTGTAAATCAATCAGAGTATTGTTTGTTTTTCCTTCTGTGGTGGTGTAAACTGTAATTGATTCATGCCTCTCCATTTGGAATCTGTGAACTTTCAACCATGAGGTTTTCATGATTCTCTCATTCATGATTGTTGGCTTTAATAAATATCTTTGAGTTTACTTTAAGAGAGTTAGTTGGAAGGCCTTTTCCCCAGAACCCACCAAAAACAGAACAAAACCAAAACCAAAAAAAAAAAAAAAACCACTGCTGTCAATTGTGACTCACAGTGACCCTATACAACAGATGCAATAAATAGAACTCTTTAAATGTAACAAAAGTAATGGCTTAAGGAAATATAACAGGACATGTATTGTGAACACTGAAAATGTTTTGCATTATCCAGCTGTGAGCATGCAACAAGACCATAGAAAAGGACTGGACTAAGGATTGAAATGGTATCTGGAACACAGGAATTATTTTAACTCAATTTTTCTTTTTTCTTTTTCCATTTATCTTCATACTTCTGAATGATAAATAAGGGCCACATCAGAGCACTTTTCAAAAGGGAATATAACTGACCCGGTTTGGCTAAACTAACTGCATTAAAGCAGACACTATCAGACCATGCACAAAACACTAGACCAGACTCCCTTGAGTGCAGACCAGTGCTAGGAGAAATAAAACTCTACATAGCTCTTCATCCTTGAAATACAATGAAGACCACAAGCAGAGAACTGCATCTGGATGCCATCTTTGGGAAGGAGAAGGAAAAAAGTGAAGCAGCCCCGTGAGGAAGTTAATTTCTAGCCTGACCAAATATTTAACTGAGAGGGTCTATTTAGAACTGAAAGACACTTTGCAAAGGTATTATAGATTGACATATTTTCCCACTATTCAGAGGAATAAGAGCCTGTGGAAACGTTTAGATCAGATACATAAAATAATTAAGTAATTTTCACACAGGTCTGGAGCAAATAATTTCATTATTTTATATAACTTTTTCAATACAATTAGATTGGTAAAAGCCTAGCAAGTGGATTTAGTGAATATAAATTTAACAGAGAAGGAACTTAAATAACAGGAATGCGAACCACCAGAAAAACAAACCAAATCCATTAACATTGAATTGATTTTAACTCACAGCAACCCTATAAGACAAAATAGACTTCCCCAACAGAATTTCCAAGACTGATCTTCCCATCCTGGGGGTAAAGTCAACAGTCAATGATGAAAAGGAAGAATTTCAAAGACATGGACTGAGGCGTTGGCTTCAACAATGGGCTCCAGCATAACAACGGTTGCAGGGATGGGCAGGACTAGGCAGTGTTTCCTTCTGCTGTACACAGGGCTGCTGTGAATCAGAAGCTACTCATTGGCACCTATCAACAACATCTTTCTCCTGCAGAGCAGCTGGTAGATTTGAATCATTGACCTTCCTGTTAACAACTTAGCACTTTAACTAAAGGTAAGGGTTCTAAAAAATCTCATAGGAGACTACATATCTATAGCAGGAGACTTAATAGTATCATGAAAAGCACGGAGTCATGTCAGCTCCCACATACTTCTACTTTAGCTGGCAAGATGAAAATCAAGTACAGTCAAATTTACTCCTAAAAGTCCCTATGAAGGCCACTGTTGAGCTCCCGTATCATTTATCAATCAGGATAACCAAGGCTGTCCTTTATCATGCGTTTGTCAGTTTGTTACACCATGAAGGCTTACCTGTTGCTGTGATGCTGGAAGCTATGCCACCAGCATTCAGAAACCATCAGTCACACATGGCAGGTTTCAGCCGAGCTTCCTGACTAAGAAAGACTAGGAAGACCCAGCAGTGCACTTCTGAAAAGGATTAGTGAAAACTTTATGAGTAGCAATGAAACACTATGCATTGCTGGAAGACACACAGGTTGAAAGGCCCTCAAAAGATGACTGGGGAAGAGCTACCTCTTCAGAGTTGAGTCAACCTTAATGATACGGATGGAGTCAAGCTTTCGGGACCTTCATTTGCTAATGTGGCATAATTCAAAATGAGAAGAAACAGCTGTGATCACCCATTAATAACTGGAACATGGAATGCATTCTGTTCCACGGAATCAATATCTTAGACATTAGTGTTAGTGAGCTGAAATGGACTAGAATTGGTTATTCTGAATGGGAAAATGATATGACCTTCTATGCCAGGAAGGACAAATTTCAGGAGGAATGATGTTGCATTCATCATCAAAAAGAACATCTCAAGATTGATTCTGAAGTTCAGTGCTGTCAATGATAAGATAAGATGCATACCCCTATGAGGAAGACTAATTAATACAACCATTAATCAGTAGTACAAAATCAACCACTAAGGCCAAAGATGAAGAAATTGAAAATTTTTACCAGCTTCTACAGTATGAAATTGATGGAACATGCAATCAGGAAGCATTGATAATTATTGCTGATTGGAATGCCAAAGGTGGAAGCAAAAAGGAAGGATCAGTAGTTGGAAAGTATGGTCTTGGTGACAGAAACAATGCTGGAAATTGGATGACAGAATTTTGCAGAACTCACAACTTTTTCACTGCAAATATCCTCTTTTTTTTACCAAAATAAACAGCGACTACACACATGGACCTCACCAGATGGAATATACAGGAATCAAATCAACTAATTCTGTGAAAACAGATGACGGAAAAGCTCAATATTGTCTTTCAGAACAAGGCCAAGTGCCAGTTGTGGCACAGACCACCAATTGCTCACATGCAAGTTCAAACTGACACTGAAGAAAATTAGTACAAGTATGACCTTGAGTATATCCCACCTGAGTTTAGAGACTACTTCACGAATAGATCTGATGCATTGAACACTGATGACTGAAGATCAGACAAGTTGTAGAATTAAGGACATCCATACATGAAGAAAGCAGGAGGTCATCAAAAAGACAGGAAGAAAGAAGAAATCAAGTTGGGTGTCAAAAGAGACTGAAACTTCCTCTTGAACATCTAGTAGCTAAAGCAAAATGAAGAAACAATGAGGTAAGAGAACAGAACACAAGTACAGAAGATATCAAAGGGCTGTTCAAGATGCCAAACTTAAGTACTAAATGACATGTGCAAAGAGCTAGAGATAGAAAATCAAAAGGGTACAACACAATCAGCATTTCTCCAGCTGAAAGAACTAAAGAAAAAAGTTCAAGCCTGGAGTTGGGCTAGCAAAGGATAAAAAGAAGATGGAAGGAATACACAGAGTCATTGTACCAACAAGAACTAGTCAATATCCAACCATTTCAAGAGGCAGCACATGATTTGGAAGTGATCAAAGCTGCACTGAAGGCATCAGTGAGAAACAAGTCTTGGTGAGAAGCAGGAATTGACAAAATATCAACTCAAGAAGCAGATGTAGCACTGGAAGCTGCCACTTATCTACGTCAAGAAATTTGGAAGCCAACACCTAGCCAGCTGACTGGAAGAGATCTATATTTATGCATATTCCCAAGAAAGGTAACCTTACAGAATGCAGAAATTATCAATTATCATTAATATCACACACAAGTAAAATTTTACTTCGGATCACCCAAAAGCAGCTGCAGCAGTATGCGGACAAGGAGCTCCCAGAAATTCAGAGAGGATTTAGAAGAGGACATGGAACCATTGATATCATTGCTGATGTCAGATGGATCTTGGCTAAAAGCACAGAGTACCAAAAAGATACTTACTTGTTTTACTGACTATGCAAAGGCATTTGACTGTGTGGATTACAACAAATTACTGATAACATTGTGGAGAATGGGAATTCCAGAATATCTAATTGTGTTCATGAGCAATCTGTACGTAGATCAAGAGGCAGTATGGAACAAGGGGACACTGCATGGTTTAAAGTCAGAAAAGGTGTGCATCAGAGTTGTATCTTTTTACCATACTTATTCAATCTGCATGTCAAGAAAATTATCTAAGAAACTGGACTGTATGAAGAAGAACGGGACATCAGGACAGGAGGAAGACTCTAACAACCTGTGTTATGCAGTGTCTTAAAGCCTACCTGAAAATGAAGAGAACTTCAAATATGTACCGACAAAGATGAAAGACCACAGCCTTCAGCATGGATTACACCTCAACATTAAGAAAACAAAAATCTGTGCATGGTTGCCATGAATTAGAATCTACTGGAAGACAATAGGTTTGTTTGTTTATGGGGGGAGGCGGTGTAGGGTAGAGTTTGGACCAGCAAGCAACATCGTCATAAACAGAGAAAAGATGGAGGTTGCCAAGGATTTCATTTTAATTAGATCTATGATCAACACCCATAGAAACAGCAGTCAGAAATCAAAAGACTCAGTGTATTGGGCAAATTGTCTGCAAAAGACCTCTGTAATGTGTTAAAAGGCAAAGATGTCATTTTGAGGACTAAGGTGTGCCTGACTCAGCCCATGATATTTTGAATCACCTGATAGAGTGGTCAAGAGTTAGTGGCAGTTTGAACTTACCAGCTGCTCCTTGAAAAACCCTATGAAGCAACTGTACTCTGTCATGTAGGGTCACCACAGGACTGTGAACTGTGTGAAGACTGCTGAAACAGAGAAGGTTTTGTTACCTATATGTTTACCATAGATTAAAAAAATGGAAGGGGATAGTTTCATTATTTGCACCTTATATGATGTGGCTTTAAGTGGCTGATTAAACTCTTCTTTAGTTTTTTGGATCACACATACTCAGAAATCACTGGAAACAGAGAAATTGCATTACACAGATCATTTTCAGTTGTGAAAAAGGTTTAGAAACACTCCATTTTCCAGTTATAAAAGTTGATTGTGTTTTATAATGACTGAATTAAGTGTCTACTCTTCAATTTTCCAGTTTTCTTTCTGTATTTTGAGGTCAATATATTTTATTCAAGGATCCAATCTTTTCAGAGGGCTTTGAATAATACAGGACAAAGATATCTCACCCGACAGACAAAAGAGCCTTGAGTCAAACTTACTCCTGAAAAGCGGGCCAGCACTGGAAACAACACTTACAAAATACAGTTTCTGGGGTTTCACACTTAAAATAACATAGGAAAACATACGTATTTTAAAGAGTAGAATTATATACAGTGGCTTCAGATGGTCAAGCTGAGGGATGCATGAAGATAGCCCACATCTGAGGTTAACTCGGGGCATACAATCCTTGTCAAAATGGTGGGCAGATTGCACTTGCACAATTTACACATTTGTTTTTTTTCTTCTGTTTCTCTCTCTAGCTTTCTCTCTTCCTTTCTCTCTCTCAAATCTCCCTCTTTCTGTGTAATACAGTTTATCGTAGTACTACAATGTGTACTGCAAAGGGTTCAAAGAAAGGTGGAGTGAGCTCAAAACTACATGGGAGGTAATGAAATATTTTGTAAACTTCCCTTTGACACTGGCAATAAAGTAAAATTATAACAATATTCCTTTTTTTTCTTAAGAAAGTTGACATTCTTGGAGATGGAAGAGAGTTACTAAATAAGAGACTAAATGCAGGAAAGACTGAGTATTTTTGAAGAAGAAAAAGGAGACCAGGGTATATTTAGGAAAACTAGAAAATGATAAGGTTGGGAGGAGAGATAGTTATGAGTATCACATGGAGAAATTGTTCCAGTGAAGGAAAACTGTTTTTAAGTTTCTTTCCTGCTACATTTAAACCACTTCCAAGTTGCCAGCTTCAAGTTTGATAGTTTTATTAATACCATTAATTGCTACTCTTCTGCCTTGCTTTTCATATTCCATACTGCTTTTTCTTCAAAGTTGACTAATTAATACCAAATCTTGTTTCCACATGTCTTACTCTACTCATTTGATGATGTTTGTTCTTGGGCTTTTTGCAACTTGCAACAGAGATGAGTAGACATTGCCAGGTCTATTAAAAAATAAAATCTGATGCCCATATGCATATCACCAGCTATAAATAGCTCTTTACTAATGGTAAGCCAAAAAAGTCCACTCTTCACCCTCTACAAATAACCTTTTATACTTTTTGTCAAGGCAGCCTACAATGTGTTTAGGAGGCAAAATATTACCATTTTAATTTAAACTATATAAAGCTGAAAACAACAATAAGAGTCCTTAGAGTTTTTATCTCAACTATGTTGGCCTGGTTTTGATGTTATTGAAGGTTATTCCTATTGTTTTTCTCTGTTGTTGAAGAAGAAACAAAAAATTCACTATTACATGTCGTCTGACTTCTATCAAAGCAAGCTGCAGTGTTACTAACCAGGATATTCCTTAGAAGAGAGAATAGCAAGACTTGCCCTGCTTACTTTGGGCACACCATCAGGAAAGACCAACTGCTAGAAAAGGGCATCACATTTGGTAAAGCAGACGCTCAACAAAAATGAGATTATATAAACTGACACAATATGATAACAATGGTCTCAAGAATACTAACCATCATGATTGCTCAGGACTGGGAAACTGTTATTTCTGTTACACATAAGGCTGCTGTAAGTTACCAAGTAACTGACAGTAACTAAAAACAACAACCAAATTATAGACCCTGGTGATGTAGTGGTTAAGTGCTGTGGCTGTTAACAAAAAGGCTGGCAGTTCAAATCCAAGAGGATCTCCTTGGAAACTCTATGGGGCAATTCTACTCTGTCCTATAAGTTTGTTATGAGTCAGCATTTACTCAATGGCAATGGATTGGGTATTTCTGGCTTATTGTGGGTCAGCCATGTTATCAGATGCTTGTAAGCTTAGTGTCTTCTTTTCTCCTCCTGCCAAGTTTATAATTAAGTGTTACTATTTCCATTTTACAAAGAACTATGTTATTTAAAATTTAGGGTTGGAAAACTTGCCAAATGTCACACAGCAAGTGCAGAATCCCCATTCAAACTCACCACTTACAATCCCTGTCCTACTGATTATAAAATACTCCATTTATACTAACAAAATTTGGCCTACCTGTTTTCAGTAGTTCACATTTATTGTACCACAGTCTTGTGAAAGCTCTCCATAAAATTTGTAGTATACTTCCTGTAATTGATGCAGACTGTGCCTTCTGCATATGCTTAGGACTTGGATCACATTTTCACTAGTTTCCCCTTTATTTTGGAGCTCTGTGGTTTTCATATCTATTTGGAGGGTCGCCATGAGTCGGATCCGACTTGATGGCACTTGGCTGGCTGGCTTGGAAGGTAATCAGAGAAGTTATAGCTATGACTCACTTCATACATGTCATTTGATTGGAAACTCAATGCCCAGTCAATATATTAGTTCTATGGGAAAATGTGATCTACTTCATGTTCATTACACAGCACACCGCAGTACCAATACACATGTATGTGTGGCTTCTGAGATCTGGAAGTACAGACTCACTTAATATGGAGCAAAGTCATACTTTGAGTTAAGTTCTCTAAGGTATCTAATGTGTCCAAATTATGCAGCTTAAGGTATGGTGGTAAAATAAAACGAATGGAGGACGTGAAACAAGGTTGTCTAAATTCAAAACTCAGTCCTGTATCACCAATTGTATAACATCTTTAGGTTACTTTATTATTCACTGAATGGGGTAATTATAATGCCTACCTCATAGCTCACTGATTGAACCAGACTTGAAATAATCCATTATAAGTGAGGTATTTTTATTTAATGCATTCTTCATTTTAATTCCTTAAAATAACACATTACCAAGGAGGTGAGGCCAAGAGAGCAAAGTAGATGGATACTGTCCATGAACCTTCTAACAACAAAGACCCAAAAGAACAAATCAATCCAGTACAGAACCCTGAATATCAAAGAGAAACCTGAGAAATTGAACTAAGCAAAGGGGAAGAGTGAGTGATGCCAGAGGTACACAGGATTCTACAGACTTGAATTGCTGGGAAATGAATGTGGCCATAGTTGTGAGCTGGGCAGTGGAGATTGGTGGGCATCCTCCTCAGTAGAATAAGTTGCCACTTGTGTCTCTGGACTCCGTGACAGATAGTACCAGATGGTAGAAAGCTGTCTTTGTGTGTAACCTACTGTGCATGCAACTGAATCCTTCAGTTGAGACAGACTTGTTTCTTTTCTCCCAGTGCTCCCCTCCCCCTTCCCTGAAATGTGCAGTGCTAAACTCTGACATCATTAACTGAGCCAGAAGCAGGACTCTTTAATCTCACACGGAGTTGTTCTCTGAGACTCAGAGGGGCAGTGACTTAACAAAACAGGTGAAGGGAGGAAAACAGAGAAAAAAATAATTCTGCTGGCTCCCCTAAGCCAGCAAGCCAGGGTAGAAACTGTCCCTTTACCTAGATTCAGACATAAGGGGGTACACAAACCCACAGACATGCAGGAACAGCTGTTAGCTCCCTGCCCTTCTCACTGGCCACACCCAAGATTTAGAGACTATATCAATCACTCTTGCCCATGTAGGACAGTAAGTGAGGGCCTACACCACACACTTGGTGACTAACTACCTAGACACCTGAGCTGAATCCATATAAGAAAAGTAACAGACACTTGGGCTCTAAATAAATACAAGTTACTGATGGCTCAGAAACAACAAGCAATTTTTTCAGTTACTTAAAAAAGCAGACAATGGTTTCCTCAGAAAGCGCCCAAAACAAAAATTCAAATTTTCCAGGAATTAACAGAAAATACAAAATATTAATATTTAGAACTCTTCAACAGATGAATAAGGAGATGAGGCAAAATGCAGCAGAGCATAATGAGAAACTGAACTATCTGCAAGAAAACATACAGTGGCAAGAATTAGAAATTCAAAAAATCAATAAAATTACAGAATTAGACAACTCAATAGAAAGTCTAAGGAGTGAACTCAGGCAATAGAAGGCCAGATTAGTAAGACTGAAGACAAAGCATATGAGACTAACATATGTAAGGGAAAATCAGTTACAAGAATTAAAAAAAATTAAGAGACAGTAAGAATTATATGGGATTCCATGAAGACAAAATCTATGAGTGTTTGGAGTACCAGAACAAGGGGAATAATGGAGAATACAGAGAGAATTGTTGAAGATTTCCTGACAGATAACTTTCTGATATCCTCTAAGATGAGAAGATATCAATCCAGGATGCTCATCAAACTCCACACAGGGTAGATCCCAAAACAAAGACACCAAGGGATATTATAATCAAACTTAACAAAGCTAAAGATAAGGAGATACTTCTAAATTTGGCTAGGGATCAACAAAAAATAACTTACAAAGGAGAATCTGTAAGACTAACCTTGGACTACTCAACGGAAACCACACTAGCAAGAAACCAATAGGATGACATACACAAAGCCTCAAAGAAAAATAATTGCCAGACAAGAATTACATAGCCAACGAAGTTGTTTCTGAAATATGATAGTGAAATAAGGGCATTTTCAGATAAGCAGAAATTTAGGGAATTTGCAAGAACCAAACCAAAATTACAAGAAACATTAGAGGCAGCCCTTTGGTTACAAAAATCAATAACCCAAGGTAACTATCTAAGACTAGAACACAGAACAGGGCAATTGTATATCAACTCAAATAGGGGAAATCCCAAACATAGTCATAGGCAAAACATGAAAACAGGGAAACAGAGATGTAAATATTCTAACAAAAAAGAGGAACTCAAAATAAAATGCAGTCATAGATCTTTCATAGGGAGAGAAAGTTAAGGCAATATAAAGAAATTAAAAACTGGTTTAAAGTGGGGAGAATATGGGTAAATATCAAGGTAAACACAAAAGAAATTACCATTCCTGTGCATGAAAATAAAAAACAAGAGAAACATGAAGTCTTAGAAATGCAAAAAGCCAACACTGATAAAGAAAACACATAAAGAAAAAAGACTCAGCACAGAAAATTAAAGAAATTGTCTGCAACACAGAAAAAAGGACATCAAAATAACAGCACTAAGTTCATATCTATCAATAATCACGCTGAATGTAAATGGACTAATCACACCAATAAAGAGACAGAGTGGTAGACTGGATTAAAATATATATATATATATTACCCATCTAAATGCTGCCTAGAAGAGACACACCTCAGTCCTATAGACATGAACAAACTAAAACTCAAAGGATGGAAAAAAATATATCAGGCTAACAACATTCAAAAAAGAGCAAGAGTAGAAATACTAACCTCTGATAAAAGAGACTTTAAAGTAAAATCACAAATCAGTTAAGGATCCCACAATGATTAAAGGATCAATACACCAGGAGGACATAACCATGTTAAATATCTGTGCAGCCAATGACAGGGCCCCAAAATGCACAAAACAAACACTAACTATTTGAAAACAGAAATAGACAGCTCTATAATACTAGTAGGTAACTACAACACACTACTTCCAGAAAAGGACAGAACATCTAGAAAAAAAGCACAATGAAGACATGGAAGATCTAAATACACAACCAACCAATTTGACCTCATAGGCATATACAGAAAACTGTACCCAGCAGCAGCCAAGTATACTTTCTTTTCCAACACCCATGAAACATCCTCCACAACTGATCACATGTTAGGTCACAAAGCAATCCTTAACAAAATTCAGAGTACTGAAATATTACAAAGCATCTTTTCAGACCATAAAGGTTTTTTTAATTATTATTATTTTTTTATTTAATGTGACAGTGAAAATGTACATTCCCATATAAATTTACATGCCCACCTATATGGAGCTTCCACTGCTCTCCCTGTCAGGTGACAGCACACTATTCCTCTCTGCTCCCTACATGTCTAATCCTTCCGACAGTCTCCTTTCTCCTCCTTTCCAACCACTCTCCTTCCTCCAACCAGATGTCAGCAGGCTGATATCCTACAGATGTATAGAACCATAAAGTGCATACAATATCTGGTCAGCTTCCTTAAAAAAATGGATATTGATATACCATTTGACCCAGTAATTCCACTACTTGGAATATATCCTACAGAATCAAGGCCTTTCACACCAACAGACACACGCACAAGAATGTTTATTGCAGCACAGTCCATGATAGCAAAAAGATGGAATCAACCCAGATGCCCAACAACAGAAGAATGGATAGGTAAACTATGGTACATATACCCAATGGAGCACTACGCAATGATAAAGAATAATGATGATTCCAGGAAACACCTCATAACCTGGTTTCAACTGGAAGACATTATGCTGAGTGAAAGTAGTTAGCGACAAAAGGACAAATATTGTATGAGACCTCTACGATAAGATCTCAAAAGCAGACTTGTGTATAGAAGAAAAGACTCTTTGACAGCTGCAAGGGAAGAGAGGGAGGGAGAGTGAGGGGGGGAGGGTTTAGATTACATAAAGTTTTAAAAATAGAAATCAATAACAGAATAAAGAAGAAAAAAATCAAACACACAGAAACTGAACAACTTGCTCAGAAACTACTGGATAATAGAAGAGTTCAACCGAGTATCAGGATATAAAACAAACAAAAGGAAGTCAGTTGCCTTTACACCAATAAAGAGTACATCAAAGAGAAAAATCACCTCATCAATACCATATGCAATAGCACCCAACAAGATAAAATAACTAGGAATAAACCTAACCAGAGATACAAGAGACCTATACAAAGAAAATAACAAGACTCTATTGCTAGACATGAAGAGAGATCTACATATATAGAGAAACCTAGCTCGCTCATGGATAAAAACACTTAACATCATGAAAATATCTATTCTACCCAAAGCAATCTACAGTTATAATGCAATCCCAATACAAATTCAAATGGCATTTTTTACTGAGATGGAGCAACAAGTCACCAACTTCATATGGAAAGGGAAGAAGCCATAGATAAATAAAGCATTACTGAAGAAGTAGAACAAAGAGGGAGCCCTCACACTCTCCAACCTTAGCATCTATTACACTGTGATGGTAGTCAAAACAGCCTGGTACTGCTATAAAAACAGATACATAAACCAATGGCATAGACTTGAGAATTCAGACGTATCATTCACCTATGAGAAACTGATGGGTGGGTGGGTGGTAGTTGTGTTTGCAGGACAGGATTCAGTATATAAGACTGTTTTCTGCCTTGAGACAGTCTCCTAACATATGAAAAAGCTAGCAGAAAGGATTGGGGACCTCATATCACCAAGAAGTTGTGCTGGAAGCTGAGCACACGCTTTGGAAAGGAAGAGGGTCCCTGTGCCTCAGAAGTTTCCAGTCCAGGGGAAGATCAACAACAGTAACCATCCTCCAGAGCCAGCAAAGAAAGCCTGCCCCTCAAGCTGATACCTTGAAATTGGATTTTTATCCTAATGGACTGTGAAAACGAAAATTTCTCTTTTAAAACCATCTACTTGTGGTTATTTCTGTTAAAGTAGCACTAGATGACTAAACCACAGGGGCAGGGCTCTGTGGGCCAATGTGCCAGGGGACATTTAGGCTAATTTGCATAACTTTTTTTTTTTAATGAAAATGATCTGTATCACACTTTAGTGAGTGGCATCTGGGATCTTAAAAGCTAGCCAGTGGCAATCTAAGTACCATCAAATGCTCCCAAACCACCTGGAGCAGAGGAGAATGACGGACATCAAAGACATGAGAAAAATGAGCCCAGGAGCCAGATGATGCCATGTGATCCGAGAATACATCAGCATGGGACCAGAAGAACTAGGTGTTGCCTGGCTACTACCAGCAACTGTCCTGATGGGGAACACAGCATAAAGTCTCTGACGTAGTGGGAGAAAAAGGGGTGTGCAGAAACTAGAAAGCTATTAAAAGACCATACTTCATAGTCCATCAGACTTGAGAATCCCCTGAGGACATGGCTCCCAAACTCTGCTAGTCCAGAGCATAAAACAGTACCAAAGACAACTTTTCAGTCAAAGACGATTGGACGGGACTACATGACACACAGTGATTCTGGTGAAGAATGTGCTTCTTGGCTTTAACACCTACATACAGCTCTTGTCCAGAGGCAAGATGAGGAGGTGGAGGGGGCCACTAGTTGGTCAAATGCTTTCTGGAAGCCCAGGGGGTGTGGTCAGAGTACGCTGATAGAGGGGGAAAGAGTAGCTAGAGTTGCATGGTTGTGTGGGTGTGGGGTTTTGTAAGGCAAATTGACTTGGGGTGTAAACTGTCATTGAAAGCACAAAAAAAAAGTAATTAAAAAAAAGAATTTAAAAAAATTACCAGCTCATAATAACTTCACAACTCCAGTATTTAATTATGCATTTACAATAAAATGTCTTTGGATATATGGCCGGTCACAGATATGCCAGCCAAGCTAATTCCACTCAGAAATCTATCTTCAGCTGTTCTGCAGAATTTTTCCCTTCAAAAGACTCCCAAAGACAAAGAGTACTTACAACTCTTCATTTACTCTTCAGAGGACTTGGATTTTTTGTTCAAGTTTCTTTGCTACGTGATAGAGCCTATTTGGTTCCACAACCTCATAATCTAATTTCCCATGCGTTAATTATCCTTCCAAGCCAGGCAGTACACACAACGACCACGAACTCCTTCAGCTTCTGTGGCTTATTGAGAAGTTACTATACTATCAACAATGTTTGCTGTCACAAGGTAGGGGCCTTCATGACTCTTTTCAAAACCAAAGCAATAGCTGTGTGCAACAAACTTCTGTTTTTACAGGGTATTGTATGAGGTGTCTGAATTTTTGGTAAAAAAAGAAAAACAGAAATTTTGACAATTTTTATTTGTTATATGTATATACCAACAGACTCTGGTAAGGAGTTTGGGAGTATAATCACTGGCATTTCATATGTACCACTAAACATTTAAGGTAGGTATGTGTGAGAGGGCAACAAAACTAATCCGCCTACTTACCTGAATTTCAGATACACTCTATGATTCACCACGCCTTCATTAATGAAAACAATGGTATAACCATAAAGTCAAAGAAGAACATCACTGAGTCACCAAAGGGTGAAAGCACTGTTGAATACAATATTTTCGGGGAATCATAGCTCCTATTGACACCCCCAAAAGATAAGCATGTAAGTTCCAAGGGACTTACCAATTTCCTTCTTCTTAACTGTCATTTGATTTTGCTGCTGCAGACATCTGCTACACATCCCTTTTAACTTTCTGTAGGCAAAAACTAGAAACCCATGTCACTATGGCAATGAGGGGTGGCCCCCATTGTTTTTCCCCCGTCAGTCATCTCAGCAGCGTTAGCTTGGGTGGTGAGCGCTAACCAGTAGGAGAGTTAAAACCGGCATACCTTTGCAAAGCTTTAGAATGTGAATCCTGGGATAGAACTGCTCAAATGGAAAAGGCCCATTTCCATGGCAACAGGAGCGGCTCCCATTGTTTCAGTTTGTCACTCTTCACAGCAATGTTTGCCTTGAGAGACTGCACTAAACATCGCACAGCATTTTACTGCGGATTCAAGAGATGGGATGGGAAGGCTGCCATGGTTACCAGGGGTTTTTTGTCTTTGGGGAGATCCTGGAATAATCTCTCTGATTTCAATAGAAATTTTAAATAACTAGCAGTGGAATAAAAAGAAAAGAAGTTATGATAACTAACAACTCCCTTCTGGGACAATGATAGAAAAGTATGGCTTCCTTTCTTTTCTCAGTCACTAGTGATGGTGGGTGGTTGGAAATGAAAAGGGAGGAATATATAAACAGAAAATGAGAATACAATAAGAATGACTTGAACAACAATATGTAGTCAACACTGGAGTAGTCAAAGTATCCATCTGAATATTCCTTAGTTTAAATTGCATTTCCCTCCTCATTTTCCCATTGTAAAAATAGTCTACTTTCCTAATCATACTATCACTGTTTCCTTTGAAACCTGGATCACCGAGGACCTAGGTGAAATAGAAACTCTCCTATCTAGCAAAATTTTACAACGCTCCTCATTTCTACACTTCATGAGAGTGGATGATGCTCTTTTAAGATCAATCCCCAAAAAGAAACAGTCATTAAAAGTTATAGAAAATGTTCTAGCTGACACTATGATCTTTCCTCCAATTATGTGGACACCCTGGTGGCAAAGTGGTTAAGTGCTACGTCTACTAACCAGAAAGTTGGCAGTTCAAATCTGCCAGGTGCTCCCTGGAAACTCTATGGGGCAGTTCTACTCTGTCTATGGGTCACTATGAGTGAGAATCGACTCGACACCAGTGGGTTTGGTTTGGTTTTATTACACCTCTTTAGTGTCAGACCGCTGCACCCTTAACCATTAGTGCACATTAATTTTATAGAAAAGTATTAAAAACAGAGGAAATTGTAATCCAAATGCTCAGAGATGAAAAGTTAAGTTGCTTTTACGCCTCCCCTTTAGTACCTTCTCTTGTAACAGATACTACCACACAATACGTGTTAAACCACAGGCTCTACTTACATTTTCCATTTAAATTTTATTAAAAAACTTGAAGTTATCATCCCTATTTTCAGACAACTATAACTAGTTGGTAGAAGTATTTGTAACCTAGACAATGAGTTCTACTGTTAAATTCTTTCAGAAGCATGCACACAAAGTTTCTTTAAATAAAATACTGTCTGTTCAGCATGGAAATTGTTTTCTCAACATCTATAATCACCACGGTGTCCCTGCAGAGGCATAAACACGGAAAATACCAGACTGCCGGCCAAAAGGTTGTCGGTTTGAACTCACCCGGGGGCACTTCAGAGCGGAGGTCGGGTGATCTGCTTCCAAGAGGTCACAGCCTTGAAACCCCTACGGAGTAATTCTACTGTGCACTAATGGGGGTTCCCCTGAGTCCAACCGACTATGTGACAACCAACAGCAGCAACATAATTACCATACTTCTCCTAAAAATTTTGTCCCTTGTGCTGAATATTTCTGGATTGCATCTTTCAAACTGGTCTTGTATTTCAAAGACAAGTTCTTTTTAAAGCTCACAACGTATTTATATTGGGGATAAAGTTTATGGGAAAAAATATATTAATAAAATACTTTTTACAGCAATGTGTTCAAAATTCAAGGAAAGAAAAAAGCAAAACTTTTTTTTTAAAGAGTGTTCTCTTAATCTCAATTGAAATTAAGAGGTATAACACACATAGAACATACAATGCTTAATGGGCCCCTAGAGAATTCCAGCAGACGTTTCAGCAAGGCGAACAATCTGTTGCTGCCATTTGCAGAACTTTATTCATTTTTATTAATCTTCTCCCATCATATAATCCTGATCTTTGTACTATCTTATTTTTATGTGTTCCAGATTCACTTGTGAAATTCGAAGAAATTTATCAATACCTAGACATGAATTTTCCCCCGACTTGTCTGTCAGTCTGTCACACTGCCGGGCTTGTTAAGTGCTGCTGTGACGCTGGAAGCTCTGTCACTGGTATTCAGATACCAGCAGGGCCACCCGTGGCTGACAGGTTTCACCTGAGCTCCCTGACTAAGACAGACTAGGAAGAAAGATGTACACACCAAACACTATGGCCAAAGATGAAGACACTGAAGATTTTTACCAGTTCCTGCAGTCCAAAACAGACCAAGCATGCAGTCAGGATGCATTGATAATTGCTGGTGGTTGGAATGCAAAAACTGGAAACAAAAAACAAAGATCAGTAGTTGGAAAATGCGACGTTGGTGACAGAAATGATGCCGGAGATTGCATGACAGAATTTTACAAGAACAATAACTTCTTCATTGCAAGTATCTTTTTTCACTCACATAAAAAGTGACTATACACATGGACCTCACCAAATGGAATACACAGGAATCAAACTGACTTTATCTGTGGGAAGAGAGGATGGAAAAGTTTAGTATCATTAGTCAGAACATGACTAGTTGCTATCTTTAGAAAAGATCATCAATTTCTCATATGCAAGTTCAAATCAAAACTGAAGAAAATTAGAATAAGTCCATGAGAGCCAAAGCACAACCTGGAGTATATCTCACGTGAATTTATACCCCCCTCAACAAGAGACTTGATGCATTAAACAGTAATGACCTAAGACCAGACAAATTGTGAAATGACACCAACGACATCATCCGTGAAGAAAGCAAGAGGTCATTAAAACTACAAGAAAGAAAAGACTAAACTGGATGTCAGAAGACACTCTCAAACTTGCTTTTGCATGTCAAGTAACTAGAGCAAAAAGTGTATGTCCACATGATATCCTTTCACCTTACCTGTTCAATCTGTAATGCCAAGCAAATAATCTCAGATGCTGGACTATATGAAGAAGAACAAGGCTTCAGGATTGGAGGAAGATTCATTAAAAACTTGTGTTTGGCAGATGACAAAACTTCGCTTGTGGAAAGTGAAGAGGATTTGAAACACTTACTGATGAAGATCAAAGACCATAGCTTTCAGTATGGACTGCACCTCAACATCAAGAAAACAAAAATCCTCACAACTGGACCAGTAAGCAACATCATGATAAACGGAGAGGAGATTGAGGTTGTCAAGGATTTAATTTTACTTGGATCTACAATCAAATGCCATGGAAGCAGCAGTCAAGAAATCAAGGTACACTGTATTGGGAAAATCTGCTGCAGAATCTCTCTTTAAAGTATTCAAAAGTGAAGATGTCACCTTGAAGACTAAGGTGTGCCTGACCCAAGCCATAGTATTTTCAATCGCGTCACATGAAGGCAAAAGTTACACAATGAATAAGGAAGACAGGAAAAGAATTAATGCCTTTGAATTGTGGTATTAGAGAAGAATATGGACTATACCAAAAACTGGTACAAGAACAAACACATCTGTTCTGGAAGAAGTACAACCAGCGTGCTCTGCAAAGCAAAGGTGGCGAGAGTGCGTCTTACATACTTTGAACACGTAGTCGGGAAGAATCAATCCCTGACAAAGGACATGCTCAGTAATGTAGAGCATCAGTGATAAAGAACCTCACCAAGAAGGACTGACACAATGGCTGCAACGATGGGTTTAAGCATAAAAATGACTGTAGGCGTGGCGTAGGACCTGGCAGTGTCTTGTTCTGTTGTGCATAGGGTCTTTATGAGTTGGAACTGACAGAACAGCACCTAATGATAACAGACATTATTTTCAAAATTTCCCATTGGCCTTGTGAATCTAGCCAAGTCGAGTTGTATCTCACTCATGGTGACCTAGGGTCGCCATGAGTTACCATGATTTGTGAATCTAGACAATCTTTTATGCTTGTTAGTTATAATGCCTTCCATCAGTATTACTGTTAATTGCTTGTGGCTATGTGTCAGTCCTGGCTCATGGAGACCGCATGTATGATTGAATGAAGTGTTGCCGGTACTGCTCAAAGCTAATTTTTGGAAGTAGATCATCAGACCTTTCTCTTCTTGTCTGTCTTGGTCTGGTAGCTGCCCTGACACCTGTGCACCAAGGGTAACCTTGGTGATATATTTGAAATACCAATGGCATACCTTCCAGCATCACAGCAACATGCAAGTCACTCAGTATAACAAACTGACAGGTGGTGGTCCCTCAATCCCAGCAAACATCTAATAAGCATCTCTTCTATGCAGGCCTTATAATAGGTTATGGATACATAGGATATACATTTCTTTCTCAGAATGTTCTTTTGGAGAATGTAGGATAGGATACTTCAACTCTGTTAAATGTTGTTGCATTGAATTGGAATGGATGCAGCCAAGGGCTGATGGGGCAAGAAATGCTTCTGGAGGACAAATGATAGTTCTATCCATGTGGCAGGGACAGGTTGTTTAACTCCACAAAAACTTTGCATCTGCTCTAACTCTCTAGAGGCCTGTTAAGTAGTGCATGTTCTACGTAAATTGTATCTCTTACTTCCAGTACAGATCTAGGTAACATGAATCCATAAGAGAGCCCAACTTTGTTCTTCTTTCTTGATTTGTTTTTTCCCTGGATTTTGGTCACATTGATGCAAAATAATATTTTTTCTCCATAAACTGTATGCCTAACTTAAATATGTTTTTAGCATCAAAAGAAATTAGCCTGAAACACAAGACCATTTCAGAAAATTAAATTCAAAACTGTACAATACAGGACACATAGTAATTACAGAAAACTGAGAAAATAATGTCATGCTGAATAGGCAGTATTTTAATTTACAAACTTTGTATACATGTATGTGTGGTCATGTGTGTACCCATTATCATGTGACTGTAAACATATACCCAACGAATTCCAAACATACTCAGAATCTAATCAGAAGGGTAATTAAGTTTTTTATTAGTGTCTTGTGTTTAGCAGAGGTCCCATTCTACAGTGATTTTTTTCAACGAATGAATGAAGAAATGTCAAGAAATTCATTTTTTTCTTCTGTTTTCATGATTTTGATGGCAGATGTCATGGATTGAATCGTGTCCCCCAGCAGCATGTGTAGCCATTTGGCTCAGGCATGATTCCCGGTATTGTGTGATGTTCTGGTATGTTGTAAATCTTGCCTCCTTGATGTTAACGGGGGAAGAAAGGGCTATGATAGTGTTGGTGCAGCAGAACTCACTCTGTAAGACTGTATTGTGCCTTGAGGCAATCTCTTGGGATACAAAGGAAAGGGAAGCAAGTAGAGAACTGTGGAACTCATACCACCACCAACAGTCCTGGGAGCAGAGTGCATCCTTTAGAAAGGCCAGGGACCCTGTGCCTCAGGATCTCCCCAGTCCAGGGAAAGACTGATGACAAGGACTCTTCTTCCAGAGCCTACAGAGAATGCCTTACGCTGGAGCTGGAGCCCAGAATACTCAGTGCTACCTAAGAACCAAATCAACCAAACCAAAGCTAGTGTCATCAAGCCAGTTCTGACTCACAGCAACTCTACAGATACCCCCAGAGTTTCTCAAGGAGAGACTGTCAGATTAGAACTGTCAACCTTCTGATTAGCAGCGGTGGTACTTAACCAGTACGCCACCAGAGTTTCCCTAACAACAACAATATCTGACAGTTCTACACATTCTTGATTCTTGTAGCTGCAACATAAACCTCGAATGTGGATAGAATTATTCTTCCCATTTTTTTCTTTTTATTATTTTAGCTGCTGTAGATTCTCTCTTTCTATACAATTTTTAGAATAATCTAATCTACAAAAATTCTTCCTGAAATTTTGCTAGAAATTGAATTAAACCTGTATATTAATTTGGAGTGATTGGCCTCTTCACTATATTGAATCTGCAGTCTGAGAGCATGATAAGCTTCTCCATTTATTTGAATCTTGGAGTTCTTTCATTAGTGTTTTGTAGCTTCTGGCACACAAGTACTATGCATATTTTGTTGTATTTACACTTAAGTATGACATTATTTTAGTGATTATAAATGGGATTATGTTTCTAATTTCAGCATCTATGTATTTGTTGCTAGTATACAGAAATGTATTCATTACTAATATACAGAACTACAATTGATTTTTGAACTTTTTATATTCTTTGACCTTGCTGTACCCACTTGTTAGTATTACACTTCATTACACTCACTAATATTCAAATGTTGGTCTACCTATGTGTCCTTGAAATAAAACCATTCTTTTTATATATTGATGAATTCTGTTAGATAATATTTTGTTAAGGATTTTTCCATCAGTGATGACAAGGGCTATTGGTTTGTAGTTTTCTTCTTTTCTTCTGGACTCTGTCTGGCTTTGGTATCAGAATGACGCTATCTTCATAAAATGAATTGGGAAGTATTAACTTTTCTTCTATTTTCTGTAAGGGAGTGTGTAGAAATGATAGTCACTGTTCGTTAAACATTTGGTAAGATTTTCCAATGACGCCATCTGGGCGGGGCCTGAAGAAAACACGGAGTTCTTAAAATCACAGATGCAGCTTCCTTAATTATTATTTGGTAATAAGAATTACTGAATTCATATTTGGGAAATTTGTAATCGTTTGTGTCTTTCAAGAAATTGGTCCATTTCTTCTAGGTTGTCAAATTTACGTATATAAGAGTTGTTCTTATTATTCACCTGCAGGGTTCTACTGTAATACCCCATGTTTTCTTCCTGGTATTATTAATTGTATCTTCTCTTTTCATTTTTTAATTCTTGTTAGAAATTTGTCCATTTCATCAATCTTTTGAAAGAGCAGTTCTTTTTCTATTGACTTTGTCTCTTATTCTTCAGTTTTCAATTTTATTGATATCTGATTTTTATTACTTCCTTCTGCCTATACTGGGTTTATTTTGCTCATTTTCCTTTTTCTAGGGCTTTTGAGTAGACATTTAGATTGCTAATTTAAGACTTTTCCTCTTTCCTAATGTATGCATTTATTTTTGTAAATGTCCCTCTAATCATTGCTTCAGCTGTATTCCACAAATTTGAATGTGAAGCTTTTTCAGTTTTCTTTACTTCAGTGAATTTTTTTGGACTTCATCTTTGATCTATGCATTACTTAGGAGTGTACGTTTTAGTTTCCAAGCATTTTAATATTTTCTTTTTAATTTTAATAGAATAACATTTTGATTCTATTGTGTACAGACAACACACCCTATGATTTCAAATCTTTTAAGTTTGTTGGGACTTACTTCACGGCCCATCTTGGCATATGTTCCATGAGCACTTGAAAGGAATGCATGTTCTGCTGTTCTTAGGTGGAATGTTTTACAAATGGTGATAAGATTCTCTTGGTTGACATTATTGCTGATTTTCTGAATTCTATCAATTGTTGAAAAAGGAATGCCGAACTACAACTGTGCGTGTGTGTATTCCCCCTTTCATCCTATCTGTCTTTGCTCCATGTATCTTGCAGACCTGTTGCTTAGTTCATAGACATACATTTTGCCAGGACTTCTTGGTGAACTGACACATTATCATACAACATTACACCTGCCCCCCTCACTTGTCCTCTCTCTGTTACACACACACACACACACACACGTACACACACACACACACACACACACACAAACTTTTTGCTTATTTCTTTGGTTCTAAGGTTGACTTTTTCTGGTATTAACGTAGCAACTCCTTCGTTCTTTAAGTCACATTTCTATAACATATCTTTTTTTATCCTTTTACTTGCAACCTACCTGTATTTGACATTTATTTTTTATAGACAGCATTATAGTTGGGCCATGTTCTTTTATCTCCAGTTTACAGTTGGCATATTTAGATCATTTACACTTAAGATCATCATTAGTATATTAGTTCTTAAGTATGTCTTTTGTATTATTGATATTCTTTTCCCCTGACTTCCTATGGAATATTTCAACTATTTTTAGAATTTTACTTAATCTTTAGTGGTTTTGAGTTTATCACTTTTATAACCTTCCAGTGGTTGCTCTAAGCATCACATTATCTCTACAGAACCCATCACAGGCTACTGGTATTCTCATTTTACCAGATAGAAAGAAACCAAGAACCCCACTTCTCATTAAAGCTCTTTACCCTTCTCTGTTTACAATTGTCATAAACATTTATAAAACAATGGTCTAAATTTACAGTTAGAATTACGTCAGCTGATTATAATTTTGACTTTAACCACTAAACATAATTTAGGAAACTCAAGAGAAAGTCTATCTATTGTACCCACCCATGTTTTGTTATATTCTTTTTCCTCTCTGACATTCTAGGATTACTTCTTTTATCATTTCCCTTGTGATTTTGAGAAATTTATTTAGCACATTTTTTAGAATACTGTAAATCAAAAACCAAACCCACAGCCACTGAGCCACTTTTGACTCACAGCAACACTGTAGGCAGCGTAGAACTGCCCCATACAGTTTCCAAGGTGTGCCTGGCAGATTTGAACTGCTGACCTTTTGGTTAGCCGCTGTAGTGCTTAAATGCTACACCACCTGGGTTTCTTTGTACTATAGACAAATTGTCTTATTTTTATTCATCTGAAAAAGTCCTGATTTCCTCTTCATTTCTGAAGGACATTTTTTTGTAGATAAAGGATTCAGAGTTGATACACCTTTCTTTCAACATTTGGAAAAGTTTGTGCCACTTCTTTCCAAGTCCATTGTTTGAAATGAGAAATCTGCTGCATTCCAAATAGTAGATTTCCTCTTTTGTAAAGCATCATTTCACTCATTTTTGCCTTTAGATTTCAGAAGTTTGGCTGTGATGTGTCTTGGTATGGATTTCTTTGGATTTGTATACATTTTGTGTTCACTCAGCTCCCTGAATCTGTAAAAGTATGCTTTTAGCCAAATTTGGTCCTTTTCAGACATACTATATTCTCTCCCTATTCATTTATCTCTAATGCCAACATTATGACATTTGGGTTATCCAGTTGTTTTGTTTTTGAATACAGAACTTGACTAATTGTTACCTTTCAGGTCTTAGAATGAGTGGCAGCTTGTGACAGAGAATAGAACTGAAGCAGCTGTTGTTGTTGCTGTTGTTAGGTGCTGCTGAGTCGCTTCTGACTCATACCAAACCTATGCACAATAGAATGAAAGACTGCCCAGTCTTGCACCATGTCCACAATATTTTTGTGCTTAAACTCATCATTGTGGCCACTGTGTCAGTTTATTTTGTCAAGGGTCTTCTTCTTTTTTGTTGACCCTCCGCTCTACCAAGTATAATGTCCTTCCTTAGGAAGTGATCCTTCCTGACAACATGTCCAAAGTATGTAAAAGGTAGCCTTACCATCTTTGCTTCCAAGTAGCACTCTGGTTGTACTTCTTCCAGAACAGATTTGTTTGTTCTTTAGGCAGTCCATGGTACATTCAATATTCTTTTCCAACACCACAATTCAAAAGCATCAATTCTTTTTCTGTCTTCCTTGCTTACTGTTCAGCTTTTGCACACATATAATGTGAATGAAAATACTACGGCTTGGGTCTGGCACACTTTAGTCTTCAAGGTGACATTTGTGCTTTATCGAGGTCCTTTGCAGCAAATTTCTCCCAGTGCAGTGCATCTTTTGATTTATTGACTGCTGCTTCCACAGGTGTTGATTGTGGACCCAAGTAAAATGAAATCTTTGACAACCTCAATTCTTTCTCGAATTATCATGATATTACTTACTGGTTCAGCTGTGAGGATTTTTGTTTTCTTGATGTTGAGGTGCAATCCATACTGAAGGCTGTGGTCCTTGCTCTTTATCAGCAGAATTGAGTCGGATCCGACTCGACGGCACTTGGCTTGGCTCTTTTATCTGTATTTTACACTCTCTTGCAGTTTCATAAGAGTTTGCTTTAGAAAGAATTACAAACAGTAGCTATTTCCTCACACTGCATGGGCCATTTGTTAATTAAGGCAGTACAGGAGTGTGAACTTTTGCTCTCCCCTCAACCTGTCCCTCTAAGCTTTCGCTCAGTCAAGGGTAGCATCATTCTATTGAGTGCTAAAGTTAAAAAAAAACAAAAAACAAAAAACTGGGGAGTTAGTCTTGACATCACTTCCCAACACCCTGTTGTTCTTAGGGACTGTAGAACCAATCTTCATTTTCTATCCGAATCCAAACCATTTCTTTCCCGGCTAAGAGTCCATCTAAAGGAAGAATTCTGCTTCTAAAATGAAGTTTCGAAACCATTAATGAAGTCTGGTCTTATTTTACAGATGAGAAAATTGAAGAGATTTAAAACATTTCTTTTATTAAAAAATATATTAATAATGAAAATAACCAATATTTATTGAGAGTTTACTATGTTATAAACTGAACATGCTACAAAGATTATCTGTTCTAATGCTTTCTCTAACCTTAGACTTACACATTCCTGTCATTCTAATTTTTTGGACAAAAAGATGAAAACAGAATTCCTCTGTCTCGAGACACTTGGTAAATCCCAGGCATTTGTCCCTCCCACCTCTTGCTTCTTCTCTGATTACTCTTGAAGAGTTCACAGCACATTAAAGAAACATATAGCTTTTTAAAAATGACCACTCTAGTTACTAAGTGGAGCATAAACAATTGTAAACACAAGGTTAGCCAGGTAGCTATCATTGTCCTGCATGGAAGAGATTAATATGGTTAAAATAGGAGAGTGGCAATAAAATCTTAAAAAGTGGGTAAGTTTTAGATACACTGTGGATATAAAAACTTCAGGATTATTTTTGAAACATTCTGAAAAACCCTTATTTAAAGGTAAAACCGGTTGCTTTTCAGTTAATTCAGATTCATGGTGATTTTGTGTGTGTGAGAGCACAGCTATGTGCCATACCAACCAAAAAACCAAACCCACTGACTTCAAATCGATGCTGATTCATAGCAACCCTATATGACAGAGTAGAACTGCTTCACAGAGATTCCAAGGAGCTCCTTGCAGATTTGAACTTCTGACCTTTTGGTTAGCAGACATAGCACTTTACCACAACACCACCAGGAAACCCTGGTGCCCACAGTGTGTTACGTTACTAACCTACCTGAAGTATATCACCAGGCCTTTCTTTTGCAGTACCTCTGGGGGGACTCTAGCCTCCAGCCTTTCAATTAGCAGCCAATGTGTTAATCATTTGCACTAAGCTAAGGTTAAAAAGGAAAACAGTGATAGTGTTTACCGACAAGGAAAATATTTACGAATAAACAAGTTTGTTGAAAGAGACCAGGGAAAAAAAAGACAGCGTCAACTTTAGAGTATTAATATGTAGTTAATTAATGTGCAATTAGTTCACTTTTTCAGCATACATTAATAGAATGTTCAAATGTGCTAAGCAGTAAGGCTACAGCTATGAATGAGGCACGATCTTGCCTTGCAATTTCCATCTTGTACCTAAGAATAAAATTTGGAAATTAAGATGGGTGTAGGGAAAGAAAAAAAGGTCAATAGAAGGAGAAGAGATGAATTCCTTGTTATTCAGAAAGCTCAAAGATAACAAATGAAATGCGAAACCAAGGAAGGATTTAGAGTAGCAGGTCAGCGAATCAGCCTGAAGGTCAAGTCTCCTCCCCCATCTGCTTTTATAAATAAAGCATTATTGAAACCCGTCCACTTTTGTTCATTTTGTATTGTCTGTGGCTTTTTTTTCTGTAGTACAGTAAATCCTCAAATTAAGCATGTCAGACTTACAGACAACCCACACTTAAAACAGACTGCCATAAAGCCTATTGTATAAAAATTTTGAGTTAAATACAATGATTCAAAACAAGGAATGTGCACACTGCTTTATGACACTCACGAAATGTTTCCTAAGTGTTTTATATGGATAGAAAGATAAAATATGTACTATATACTAAGATAAGCATTTGACTAATTGATGTTAAAAAAAAAAAAAGGTATGTATCTGCATTGACTTACCTAAAACTTCAACTTAAAAATAACCTTGGGAATGGATCTCATTCATAAGCTGGAGACTGCCTGTACAGCAGCAGAACTGAGTCACTGAGCAAGATACCATCTGTCCACAAATATGAAAGTAGTTATTCTCTGGTTCTTTACATTAAAAGTCTGCCTATGACTTATCTACAGTTAAGGAAGAGTTGATTAAGGAAACGATGACCAAGTGTCTCATAGATTTATAAGTCAGAAGGCTTTTGATCATTCTGAGAGCAGTTTTAGTGGAACAGTAGGTGCTATATATAAAGACTGGAATAGAAGAAATTACAGAGAATAAGTACAAGGGAGCATTTCAAGACGCAGTCCCTGCCCTTCTGTCCTCCTCTCAAGCACCAGCAATAAAATGTATCATCCCCATCCATAGAGAAGGAAACAGAGGCTCAGAGAGCTTGAACAACTTGGTCACAGTTATAAAGCAGGTAGGTAAAAGTCAGAACACATGTTCTTCCTATATTATTGTATTTTTCCCTAGAATTTACTAGATAGAGTTCAGAAGTAAACCCTTATGAAACTGTTTTAGATCCTGACACTGTAAACTTAGAAGATAAAATACACTCAAAGAGAAACAACATCCTGAAAGCTCATCTGATATCCCTGCCAACAATACATGAAAGCAAGGAGATCCTTCAATAACTATATTCAATTAATCCAAAATATTCTCTCTCCAAATGTGAAAGATTCTTGCTCCCTGGATCCTTCTAATTTACAGAAACTGCCTACTCTGAGTTTTAGTGCACATAATAGAGCTCACTTACAACAGCATCTGTTCTAAAATACTTTGCACAGTAAAGACATGAATAAATATAATATTTTAAATTAATAGCTATTAAGGGAGAAACAATAATAACAATAACAATAAAGTAAGGCATTTCTAATGAGGGAACAGAAAGAGCCTTCACTATCCTCAGTATCCTACAAAGATCTACATGAAAAATCTGAATAAAAGATAAACTTTTTTAAAAAATATGTAATTCATACATCCCTAGATTCATAGGTATATGTCAGATTAGACACACTAACTTTGCTTTTATTCCTCAATTCTTGGTCAATTTTTAAGCCAATAATTTTAAATAAGACTAGTGGGGGTAGGGTTATACTGTAATTTGTGTCAGCATTCACTAGAAATCACTTTACAGAGCAGCAGTATTCAACTGGGAGTGTTTGCACCCTTGAGGGAATATTTAGCAATATCTGGAGCCCTATTTAGTTTTCACACCTAGAGAGGTGGTCGGTAGCTATTGGCATCAAATGGCTAGAAGCAAGGGGTTGCCAAATACCCTACAATGCACAGGATGGACCTACACAACAAAAAAATGTATATTCTGACCAGAATGTGAGGAGTGCAGAGTCGACAAAACCTGCTTTAGAGGAATGGTGTTGTGGCACCTTGGTATCCCAGCCAATAACATAGTCAACAACGTCTTCAATGCAATAATCATACATGGCCACTGTTATTTGCAAAGTCATGAAATATATCCTTATATACCATAGCTGGAAAGGATAGCGTAAAAGGAAAACTTACACAAGGAAGATCAAGACACTAAAAATAGTGTACTAGGATCACCGCATATGGTATTACATCCATGTTCAGTTGGATACAAATGCTCTCTGCACTAGCAGCCCGGAACTACCTAGTACTATAAAGACCTGTAACAGGCATGTTGTCAACTTAACCACAAAGAGAGAGAAATGCATGACTAAATAAGCATTTGAGTAAGAAGGTGCAGCTGTGTATAACTAATATCTAATTTTTCATCTAGAACATATTATCCATCAAGCAAAACAAAGGTGAGTAATGTGCTATGATCTATGTGGATGAGTTACCAAACTACTTCATAAAAATAGACTACACATATCAAAATTATGACACCAACCAATCAAATGAGAAGATATTCAGAAATAATGATAATCTGACTTTCTTTTTGTGGCTTTCAGAACACATTCTCAGGGAATAAATAAAAGGTAATATAAAAACTTCAATAGGAAGCCAAAAATTGACACCTGAATTCTTCTTACAGCATCACTCTAAAGATTTCAGTAAGGTTTAGCACTTGAAATTTAGAACATGGAGAAAATTTGGAATAATTTTAGACATGAATTAGATAGAGTTAACCCTGATGGTACTACTGTATAATTTGACTGACACAGAAATGTAACAGTGATAAATTCTACTTTCTAGGGTCTTAAAAATAAATTCTTGAAGTAGAGAAAAATTTGATAGCTGACTTTACTGTCAAGGTATATCACTTAAAAGTGGAAAAGTTCCTTCGGCAAATTGGATAGTTGCTCAGAATTTTTCATTCCTGTTCTGTATTAGAAGTTTAGAGTCCATACCCTTTGTTGGATAACTTTCCTGTGTTTTTATTTTTAGGTGCCCCTGGACCAACTTGTGACTCACAGTGACCCCATGTGATTGAGTAGAACTGCCCCTATAGGATTTTCTATACTGTAATCTTTGCAGGAGCAGATCATCAGGTCTCTCTCCCATGGAGGCAATGGGTGGGTTTGAGTTGATAAACTTTCAGTTAGCAGCTGAGTGCTTAACCTTTGTACCACTAGCACTCCTTGAATTCTCAATACCTCCCACTAAGTAGAAGTAGTGTATTTCCTTACTCAACTGATGTACGGCTTAGCCACATAACTTACTCTGTCCAATACAATGTTGGCTAGAGTGGCAGCATCCGATCTCCAAGCAGAAGCCTTTAAGAGACTGCATAAGTCTACTCATCTTCCTTGCTTCCATGTCATTTCCAGTTAGAGAAACATGCCTTAGCAAGCTACACAGACTAATGGGAAACAGATTTGAAAGAAAGAAAAATTACTTATTGTCAGCCAATGAGATTTTTAGGTTGTTTATGGATTCAACTCGACAGCACTTGGCACTTGGCATTAGGCAGTAAAAACTGAAAATTCTACTTCAAAGGGGCTTTTCTAGCAATGTTGATACTATGGGTGTTGAATACTTAGCTCCCCAGAATTTGTGTCCCTGATTTTCAAACAAAAATTCACCCTCAGTTTCACTTGGCTTAAGGAAGAGCTCCAAACCTAACTTCCAGGGTGAACACAGCTTTTGCTTTCCTTTGGGTATGGTAATTTGGTTTATTGATAGACTAGGATATTAAATGGGCCAACTGGAATGAATTTTAGGACATTTGGAAGAGTTACCAGAAAATAATTTCATATTCCTTAACCCAATTTTAATTAACTGTCACTGCACAGGAAAAATTCCTAATGGATATAATACATCTGATTTCAATTTAAAGGAAGAGAATACACAAAATATTCATTTTAAACATAATTTTACTTTATTTTAGGTAAAACACTCAGCCATTTTTAATTTGTATAGAAGGAACAAGTTACCTCTGAAAGAGAACAATTATAAAAGCATATGCAAAAATATCTGTCTAAATCTCCTCCTATTCATATAATTTTCTTTTAAAAGTGAGTATCATTATGACATAATTATAGTTTATCCAAATTCCAACATGAAATTAACATTGCAAAGATGTAACAGAATTAAAGTATTTTCTTACAGGACACAATATTTTATCATTTGAGACTAAGTTTATAGTCTTACGAGTTTCACATGAAATCAAAGAGACTATCCTGAAACTCAACTAAATTTGAAGTGAACAAGTTTAAATTCTAGGTTTATAAAAAAGGTAAGAAAAATCTTTGATGATAGAGCCTAAAGTGTGTCTGTCCTAAAAACAAATCTATATTATTCTATTATTACAAGTAACAGAGACAATTTTTTTGCTCTGAAATAGAATAAAGATAATTTGTTTCTATTATTTAACTAGATTTCCCACAATCAGTGATAAATTTTCCTTTGCAACCATCAGTTGTATGTATGTACAGTGATGTATATACATACATATACATCAGCTGATGTATATGTGGTTAACTGCTATGGCTACTAACCAGAAGGTTGGTAGTTCATGTACACCAGGTGCTCCTTGGAAACTCTGTGGGGCAGTTCTCCTCAGTTCTATGGGATTGCTATGAGTTGGAGCTGACTCAATAGCACGGGGTTTGGTTATACTGATTTCAAATTATGTACCTTAATTTTTTTTCAGTTATTAGGCTTGAACAGTTTCATATGGCATCATTGCTGGAAAAAAATTGTCAATAAGTTCCTCTCTCATGTTAAATTAGAGCCAAAATTCTTAGAGAGATCTCCGTAATTTTCATCCTTCTGTTATCACTCTCCACCACCTGTCTGTCAGTTTCTGATAGTGTGGTGTTTTGTGTGTTACTATAATGCTTGAAGGTTTGCCACAAGTATTTCGAATACCAGTCACCCACGGTTGACTGGTTTCAACAAATGTTCCAGACTTAAAATGACTAGGAAGAAAGGTCTGGTTATTTACTTCTAAAAATTTGTCAGTGAAGATTCTATGGATTACAACAGAGTATCATCCAACTTAGCTTCCTTTAGACATGTCATCAGCAGGGATCAAAACTTGGAAGAAGGCATCGTGTGTGATGTGACAGAGGGTCAGTGAGAGCGAGGGAGACCCTTCGTGAGATGAACAGGCAATGACAGTTATAACGAGGGACTTGAACATGATGGTGAACTTGAGAATTACACAGAACTGGCAAGGTTTCCTTCTGTTGACCAGAAGATCACCTCAACATCAATTGGAGCTGATTTGGTGCTGGCAATCTATCTATCCATGAGTCTGCTGATCTATTAGCTTTCTGGTCTCATACCCAACTACCTTCTCCTTCTCTCTTAGTTATCTAGTGCTGCTGTAACAGAAATACCACAGGTATTTTATTCGGTCACAGTCCAGTAGGCTAAAAGTCCAAATTCAGGGCATCAGCTTCAGGAGAAGTCTTACTCCGCTGGCTCTGGAGGAAGGTCCTTGTCATCTACCTTCCCCTGGACGGGCAGCTTCAGAGACACAGGGACCTCGGGCCCTTTCCAAAGTACACGCTCTGCTCCGCTCTGCTCCAGACACTGCTTCTTTGTCGTACAAGGTCCTCATCAGTCTTTTGCTTCTCCTTACCTTACATCCCAAGAGATCACCTCAAGGTACAGTACAGGCTGACCCAGGAGTCCTGCCCCAGCCACACAACACAATGGCCCACAACCCTCCCTCGTTAACAGATAGAGGCAGGGTTACCAGTATACAGAAACATCACACAATGCTGCAAATCATTTGGCCCAGCCAAATGGCTACACACAGTCGTGGGGGAGTAGGGGTGGGGACGAAATTCAATCCATGACACCTTCTTACCTTCACTTTGATCACACCAATCCCTCATTCTTTCTCCAACACAGAAGGATGGTCTCACTTGGACACCTTTGTACTGTCCTTTCTGCCTGGAATACTTTTCTTCCTCATCTGCATGACTCAATCCACCCCCTTTGTCATGTCGACATTTCTGTGAACACTGCCATAACCTCCCAGCAACTGCAGTCACAGTTTCTGAAGCCAGACTCTTCATTCTAACTGTGTGACTCTGGAAAGCTGCTGAATCTGTCTGTGTTTTAGGGAATGGCAATTACTTCATGCAGTTACTGTGAGAACTATATGCATCTGACTTGCAATAGTCTTTCTTCACCACCACTCTCGGTCCCCTAAGGATACACTGGTTTTCAGTTCTTGCTTTTTCTGTAGTCCATTTGTCATTTCATAAAACTCTACTTATTGATTTTTTTTGCTATCTTTATAAATCATGAATATACTATGTATTTTTTATTATCGGTCTCTCCGTAAAAACTAAACTCTTCTAGGTCAGACAGTCACCATGAAAAGCACCCAAAAGTTGCTAAAACACTTGCATCACATCAGTGATTTGCATCCATGAAGCATATGACCTCCGCTGGCCACTGCATTTTCCCTATAACTCTGGTACATTAGGTTTTTTTTTCACTTAAGTATTATAGTGAAACTTGTTAGTCTGCTATTGATAGCAGCAATTTGAAAGCAATTACATCCTAGTTTTCATTTCCGTTCACCGGGATACCTAGCTCTTTTACCACTCTGTACATATCGTGCTTTAATATAATTTCTGTTATTGGAATATGAGTTGCTTCCTGAATGTATTATGAAATTACACACGGAAGTATTATGAAAGCAATACTTTCTAGCTTTGCTCAGCTCTGCTCTAGCTGTCCTCAAATTTTTCATATGCAGGAGAGGAGCTCCTTGGTTCTTCTTTGATACGGAGTGGCTAAACTACTCAGAGACTTTTCACCAAAAGAAACCTAAAATACATTTGAACTCTGCTGTCCTCGAGGACACTACTTCTAGAACACTACTTCTCAAAACAGAACTCAGACACAACCTGCATCAGAAGCAGCTAAGCTCCAGCGCTTGTTAAAAGAACGCTTTGGCCTCATACAGCTTTTTACTGAATTGAAATGGGGACACAAGACAAAGGAATTTGCATTTCTAATAGTACCGTAGGTAACATGCACATATGTACATATTCAAGAACGTTAAGTCCTATGTTCAATGCCTGTGCTGATTTGGTAGGAATACAATATTAAAATAAAATAGATATATATAATTCCTGCTCTCATGGAATTTCAGAGTAGTAGATGAGCCAGGTATTAATCATACAAACCTAAAACTGCAACAGGGACCACTGCTAGGAAGGAGAGAAATTCCGAAATATGTGAGCTTGGCCTCATCAGTAATGGCAGGATTGCTTCTCTGAGCTGAAACCCAAAACTAAGTGTAAATTAACTAAGGGAAGAGAAGGGGGATAGCGCACAGGCAGAAGGAACACAGTGTCGTAAATCGCACGTGGAAAAGGCGCTTGGAGAGAAAAGGTCTGGTGAAAGAAGCCAAGGATGGTGACAGCAACAACGGAAGGGAGAACAGACGGTGAGAGAAGTCAGAGGTGGTAGCGGCCAGAACCCACCGGCTCTGTCTTTATTTTGCGTGATTACAATGTGTGCCCCAAGGGGAGCAGGGCAGTGCAGCACCATGGGAGGGTTACTTTGAGATGATTGAGAGTATTCATACTCACCCTGGAGTTCTGCTGTGCAGCATGGTAGCCACTATCCACATGGGGTTCTTTTCATTTAAAAGTAATCAAATTAAAATTTCCTCCATCACACTCCACACATCAAGTGCTCAGTACCATATGTGGCTAGCAGTTACCTATCAGACAGGTCAGATACAGCATATTTATCATCACTGAAAGTTTAGTTAGAAGCACTCCTCCAAGCCTATCTGGGGACTAGCAGCACGGTTATAAATGCCTGATGTCCAGCCCCACCCTGCATTCCAGTATGATCCTTAGGTGACTGGCTCTGCAGGTAAGGTGACCTATGTATTAAAATCCGACAGCCAAAATTCTAGATGATAACGGACCATTTAATGGAATACTGTTACAATTTGCTATTGTGAATGAGGTGAAGTGCATGATAAACTTCCAATATAAGGAATAATGACCGAAGAGATGAAATATTGCCAAGTGAAGTATCAATTTAGGCCTGAATTTCATGAATCTCTTCAAGTCCCTTCAGGAACTTGGTGAAATGTACACACCACATAGCTCAAATCAAGTCCTTTGCATTCGAGGGGGGAAAAACACAATCTTACAATTCTTTTAAAACATGCTTTTAAGGTACCCTTCTGCTGTCTTCCCTTCCCCATCCATTTCCCGCAGTATCCCTCGCCAGGGTCGCGCTCCTGTGAGTAGGATTGCTGCATATTATACCAACAGAATTCAGGCTGTGACACAAAAAGCTTAATTTTCCTCTTTAGGGTTCCCAGCAGAAGAACATAATGTGTGAAATGTTATTTGTTAGGTCGTTAAAAGAAACTAATGACCTCACTGGCTTCCTAAAATTGTGGTTTTATTTTTCAGGAGTATGGTAGCCTATTTATTTTTAACTGTACTATTATCATACAAATAGATCAACTTCAGGTTGTTACCCGTTTCAGACTCACATTCCACTTTTATTGCACAGTCTGTTACATGACAAAATACCTGAGAAAGCTCACCAAAATCCCAGGCTTGTGAAAAAAAAGCATGGTAATAACGTGAGGATAGAAAGAAACTTCCAGAGAGCTAGTGTACATTAAAGCTTAAATTTTGAGTGAAAAAATTTTATGATACTAACCAAGAACAGAAATCTATTACTGAACACTGGCTTTGTACCAAGTACAGTGCTACTTACTTCACGGCATCGCCTCATTTCATGTTTCTGTGTATCACTAAGCCTGCCATTTACCACGGAATCAGCTCGGACTCATGATGACTCCTTGTGTATCAGAGCAGAACTGTACTTGCTCCATAAGGTTTTCACTGGCTGGTATTTGGAAGTAGATTGCCAGGCCTTGCTTCCAAGGCCCCTCTGCGCAAACTTGAATGTCCAATCCTTCAGTTGGTAGTCAAGCACATGAACCATTTCTACACTGAAAAGATTCTCTATCATTAAGCTAAAGGAACATTATCAGTACTTTACAAATGAAAGGATTAAGGCTCACACAGGTTAAAGAATTCCCAAGGCCACTCTAATTGTTTCAAAGTCAGTTTATATTTACATTTATTCCAAGTCCAAAATAAACCCATGTAAAGCTCTTAGCAGTGCACATGTAAACAGCAGCTATAGAGCCACCCAAAACATCTCATGTACTTGAAAATGATGTCAACAAATGTTGATGTAATATTAGACTATTACCTACACTTAAACATATGTTATTATTTTTATGAGTATAGGCTGTGTATACAAAACAGACCCATCTGTGGCTACATCCTGTTTTTAGCTGAGAAATCTTACTTATTTGGATTCATGTAGTACAGACAAGATGGCTTACATTACATGTAAGTGTACATTGAAAGGAAACTCCAATACGAATAGGGGATCTGAATTCTAGCTCTTTCTTTGTAGCTAATTAAGGGACACTGAACAGGTCACTTTGTCTCTTGGGACGCTGTTCCTCCCATGCAAACAAGGAAGCCGATCTTTTTAGCAACCTCTTTAGATTTAATGCTCTGTTTTTATGTTCTGAAACAAAATCTAAGGACACCATCATCTCAGCTGACCAAATGTTTGATATTTATAACAGATTAATGTCTTTCCACATGAGTGTTTTGAATTTGGATCCATAAGGTTAAAAACTAAAAGAATAGAAAAAAAAAATGTGTGAGAGAGAGAAGAAAAGAAAGGCGATCAATCAGGTGTTCTATTCTACCAGAGATATAGCACAAAACAAAAAATCAAAAGTAGGTCACACATTGATCAGCTTATATAATCTGTCCTACTGGCAAACATAAAATAATTAATTGTACTTGTCAGGGCTCATTTTCAGTTACAAGTGACAGAAACTATTCTCAAAATGGATAAAGGAAACAACAGTAAAGAAAAAACATTACTGACTCACACGAATGAAAAGTTCTTGGGTTGGTGTGGCTGAAGGCAAAGATCCTCACCAGCAGAAGCACAGGCTTAGACTCTCTCAGCTTTGCTTTCACCCAGGAGTCCTAGAACTGCACTTCATTGGCTGAAAATAGATTATGGGCCACATCTGAACCAATCGCTACAGCCTGGATAGGTCCAATGCCTTTGCTTTGAACCAGAGATGAGGGCAGCCTCACTCTTAGCTTCCTATAAACCAAAACTAAAATCCAGGGACAATTACCAGAAGGATAGATACATATATTTGGCATGAAACACAGCCATTCATTTCATCAGGCAAAATATAATAACAAAGACTTGATGGTAAATGACCAAGTGGTTTCCCCTACCTTACAAAAGATAATAATAATAACAGCTACAAGTTATTGAGTATTTCCTATATTCTAGGAACTGTGCTAATACATGTGCTTTATACATGTCACCTACTTACCTTACATACAGATGAAGAAACAGAAGTTCAAAGAAGTTACGACATTTGTCCCAAATCCCAAAAGCTAATAAGATGTATAGCCAAGAAGCAGTATAGATTGATCTGATTTCCAAGTTCATGTTCTTAAGAGTCTTACTCACTACACTGCTGCCATACAAACCTGATTTCATTTTCAGAGTACAAAAAATAGAATTTAAAAAGAAAGTAACTTTACAGTGATTTCAAAAACCAAAAGTTATTTCCAACAATAAAAAAGTTCACTAGAAGATGGTTTACTAAGAAGGTCCAGAATTGAACTGTGATATAATCAGTGTTTTATTTAATTTAGTTATCTTAATTCTAAAGTACCATGAGGGTGCAAAAAAACTGTATGTATGTTAATAAAACTGCAATTACATGTTTTCAAAACAGCTGTTAACAATCTGAATATGCAAACCTCCAAGAATTATCCACAACTCTTATATTGGTGAGAACAGAATTATTCCAAGTCATACAGCTTGGGCTGCTAGGACATCACCATCTAGTCAATGGAAATGTAGATGTTCACATGCCTACAACAGACCGACTTCTATAGCCAATCATTCTTATTGTAACAGCATCATGCTGTAATACATTATTTTCTAGAACAAAACTCAGAAAACCATAACCTATGGACCAAATCCTGCTTGCTACTTGCATTTATAAATAAAGCTTTATTAGAATGCAGCCACACACATGCATTTATCTATTACTTGTGGCTGTTTTCATGCTACAGTGGCAGAGTTGAGCAGTTGTGACGGGGGCTATCGAGCCAGCAGGGCTGAAAATATTTACTATCTAGCCCTTTATAGAACAAGGCTGCCAAATCTTATTCTAGAATACGGCATAAGCACTTACTATAAGAAGGACTTGGAAGTTTAATGGTAAATTACAAAACCCACAAAATATCTCTAATATTTTGTAAATAATAAAGATGTTATTTTATGAATACAAATGGACTTTCTATGCCATAAGACGAAACTCACAGTGTGCTATCTTAGTTATCTAGTGTTGCTATAAAATAAATACTACAAGTGGATAATTTTAACAAAAAAAAAATTTGTCCTCTCATAGTCTAGGAGGCTAGAAATCCAAATCCAAGGTGCCATCTCCAAGGGAAGGCTTTTCTCTCTGTTGGCTCTGGGGGAAAGTTGTTGTCATCAACCTCCCCCTTCTCAGCTTCTCAGAGAAGGGCTTCTGGGTCCAAAGAACACAATACTCTCCCTGCTCTTGTTTTTTGGTGATATGAGATCACCCAGTCTCTCTGCTTACTTAAGATAACATCTTAAGTAATTTTTACTTAAGATAACATCTTAAGTAATTTTTTATTGTTATTTAAGATAACATCTAATCTCATAGATTGAGTCCTGCCTTACTAACACAACTTTTTATAATCCTCCTGCATTAACATCATAGAGGTAGGATTTACAACACATAAAAAAATCACATCAGATGACAGAATGGTGGACAATCACACAATACTAGGAATTACAGCTTAAACAAGTTGACACACTTTTTTATTATGATTGAATGAAAATGTACATTCCCATATAAATTTGCATGCTGACCTACATGCAGCTTCCACTGCTCTCCCTGCACGGTGACAGCACACTCGTCCTCTCTGCTCCACACATAAGTTGACACATATTTTAAAGGAACACAATTCAACCTGTGACACATACCTCAAATTATTCTTTTAAATGCAGTAATGACGAGTTGGAGTTCCTGGGTAGTAGAACAGTATATGTGCTCAACTGTTACCTGATAGGTTGGCAGTTTGAGTCGATTCAGAGGTATCTTGAAAGGGAGACCTGGTAAGCTACTTCTCAAAAATCAGCTATTGAAAAACCTATGGAGCATAGTTCTACTCATGGGGTCACAAGTTGAAGTCAACTTGATGGCAACTACTTTTCAATGACACGGTTACCTGACCAACTGCTCCATAGTATCAGGAGCTCATCTGGCTTCCAGGAATGTCTTCTCATGCTTTGAGGCATTCTATTCTTCGTGTTCTTCTATTTAGGACTATTTAAAAAGGAGTTAATGGAGTTAATGAACTAGATCTCCTCATTTTGTACTTTTGGGGCATCTCCCAGTTGGTGTCCATGATGTAATTTATTTTCTTCTAAGTTTTCCTTCTCAGTACCTCCTACAGTTTGTCTCATGCCTCTCTTCAACCAAATCATTTTGAACCCACAGTCCTACATAAATGAGACACATCCAACTCTTACTGGACATTCACAAGACCATGTGGCCACACACAGATTTCACTTACTCTGTGTCCTCTGAAACACTAGCTGAACACTTGGCTTTTATTGGTTTGCACTTGGAATTATTGAATTTTATCTGTTTCCATTAAGTAACCTGGGCTCTGGGCAACCAACTCTCAGTAAAAAAAAAAAAAAAAATTATTTGCTTAACAGTATTTTCCTTGGCTCTGAATAAAGCTCTGGGATAACATCTTTGTTTTTTATTCAAAGCCAGCTTACTTGACTAGATGGAAAAGAGGATATTTTAGATGCAAAACTCAGGTTCTGACCCTTTATCTTTAACTGTAGACCATACAAAGAATCCCTGATCAAATTCTAATGTCTCTAATGGTTTGCAAGTTGCTGGAGACGTTTCACTTGTGCTGTTTAAACAAACTGCTCGTTTTTGATGTGTACCATAATGTTTAACTTTAATCACACAAATCTTAGAATTCTCATATTTTCAACGAATGCAGTAGTAAAAGACATGAACTTGAAAATGAACAGTAAGTGTTCACAGAAAGCCAAAACAGGTTCTATCCCCCTCAAAGAAGAAACATAATTTTGGCTCTAAGGAGACAATATGTCTATCACAAAAGCAAAACAAAACAAAACAACTATCCTTAGAACACCTTAAAATCAACACAAGAAAGCTATTGATAAAGAGAAAAGGATTAAAAGATCACTACTTTCAGTTAAGCTTTTATTACAAACAAGTAACTTATTGTATCACTACATCCTAGATCAATTCTACCTTTGGAGTGGGGACCTAGTCTACCTCTTTAAAGCCTATGTATACCTAAAGACCACCCTCATTAGTACTCACAAATATCAGTTTTACCTCTGGGATACCAAATGAAAGCACCCAGATGCAAAGAGAAAAGTGTCTACTAATTTTTCAGTTACGTACATCTTGATCCGACTGTCTGAAACAGACCAACTATGAAATAGAGGACATTTTGGGGGCAGTGAAATTGTCCTGTATGGCACTGTAGTGGTGGGCACATGACGTTAGGCCTTTGTGAAAGCCACAGAACTGTGCCACAGAAAAAGTGAATTCCAATGGATTTCAGTTAATGATAATAATATCGGTTCATCAATTATAAGTACCACAGGCATACAAGATGTTAATAAGAAACTGTCCAGGAGGGGAAGGAGAGTTATGCCAAAGCTTTCTGTACTTTCTGCACAGTTTTTTGGTAAACATAAATTAAAACTACTTAAAAAATTAGCCAAGCCAAGTGCTGTTGAGTCGGAATAAGTCTACTTTAAAAAAACAAACAATATTGCTGTGTTTTCTCCCTACCTACCACTCATTCCTCAATTTCCTCACAAAGTCCAATGTTACTATCATTAATCATCCAATGCTTCTATAACAGAAATATCTCAAGTGGCTAGACTTAAGACAAATTTATTTTCTCACAGAAAAGTAAGCTAAAACTCCAAATTCAGGTCATCAGCTCCAGGAGAAATTTTTCTCTGTTGGCTCTAGAGAAAGGTCCCTGTCATCAACCTTCCCCTGGACTGGAGCTTCTGAGGTACAGGGATACCAGATTCAAAGAATACACATGTACCCAGCACTGCTTCTTTCTTGATGATATTAGGTCCCCAGGTCTCAGCTTGATTCCCTTTCCTTTATATCGCAAGAGATAGCTTCAAAGTGCAGTAACACTTAGAGATGGAGCCCTGACTCAGTAACACAACCACCACCCATCCTCTTTCATTAACATCATAAAGGCATGATTTGCAGCATATAGGAACCTCACACAACGTGAAGAATCATGACCCAGCCAAATTGCTACACTAATTTTTTGGCAGGTGCAATTCAATCTGTGACACACATACAAACTGAAGTGAAAATAAAATTTTAAAAAATTAGAAAGATTATTTTAGTAAGTAAATAATTTGCTTTTTCTGTCTTGACTAACCAGTCTTACCTCATTTATAGTTTTAACATGAGGCAGTTAGGTGCTATCTGTGTTATGCGGTGTCTTAACTTGGGTTCCCCTGGAAGCAGATGCCAACCAAGACATCACTGAGTGCAGGCAGGTTATTTAGGAAGTAATCCCAAGGAGCACCAGTAGGGGAGAGGAAAACTAAGCAGAAAGGGAAAGTAGTGTCAGTACTTCTGTACTCAAGAAACAGCCAGAGTAGCTGTGGAAACTATTCCTCAGTTATCCCACCTGATGATGGAGAGTGCTCGGTATTCATCTCTAAATGCTTTATCAGTTTTTGGTCGAGGGTTACCCTGGGGTTCTTAATCATCAGGCACTTTCAGCCTATGATACAGTCCAGCAGGTTTCATCTTGCTAGAAAAAACTCTTAGGCAAAGCAATATAGGTGCTAAAAGTTGGAAGAAGAGGATTAGCACAGGGATATGAGAAGGGCCCCGATGGTGTCAGCCACACATAGATTATTTTCTGGCAATTTGGGATCATCTACAATGGTAATATTGTCACCAAAGGAAGAAGAGTGGTTTTAAATAGTATGTTAAAACAGGACTATCGACAACTGATCAGGAAAAATAAAATTATTTTGTAATGCTCATATAATTCATAGCAGACACAAATACATTAAAAATATATAAATAATAAGGGTTTACCAGTTTTACTGAAGTGTTCCGCTTAACATGTGCTTTTATTTTTCTCAACTCACATTTAGAAGTACAAAGGATAGTAACAAACCACTCAAAGAGTAATATCTAACACGAGTATTAAAAGGCACATTTCTGGAAAACTCAACGGAATGATTCAGAAGAAAGAAATTCAATCATAATATTTAAAAAGGGATGAAAACCCACTGAACATATTAACTTCAGTATATTTAACTTACAGTTCAATCTGAGATCTTAGAACCCATATCATTTGACTTTTTTCCCCTCAGAGACCCCATTAAAATCCTAAAACTGAAGTGAAAATAATAATACAGCCAGAATAACCAAGAGAATTAGCACATGTGAGATTTCAACATATTTCTGCACACTGGCAACTCTGTTGTTTGAAAGACCAATGTATGGTCCTTGAGGACTCCAATAGAGACGAACGCAGCTGGCAAATCAAAACTTGAAAAAGGTGTTGAAGTTAGAAGAAAGGAAATAGAGAAATAATAAGAATCAGTGTGGGAATTGGACAGTTAATAGAATGTCTATGAAGAAAAGATCTAATGTGTGCTCACCCATGAAACAGGTAGCCCCATACAAACTACCACTATGAACCTAGAAGGGTCTTCTATAAAGAAACTGGTTACAACTTCTTGGGAGAATTAAGACATCTGGTATAGATAACCTGGTGGTATAGTGGTTAACACTACAGATGCTAACCAAAGTTTGGCAGTTTGAATCCAGTAGGCACTCCTTGGAAACTGTATGGAGCAGTCCTACTCTGTTCTATAGGGTAGAACAGAGTCAGAATCCACTCAACAGCAATGTTTTCTGGTTTTGTTTGTTTTGTTTTATGGTGTGGATAACAGCATACTAGAATTAAAAAAAAAAAAGTTTTGAATGCTGTCCTCTGACAGGCCCACAGCAGGCAGCATTTTCTTGTTTGCTTACTCTAAGCCAGTATCTTTTAGTTGGCATTACAGTGCCTAGACTGGCTTGTAACTCTGTTAAAGGTCTATTAGAAAAACACACAAACCATTACAAACATATTCAAAGGCAGAAGAACTACACACAAACATAAACATCCCAACTCCTTATTCTTGGGTAAGATAGGACAGTAGCATCAGACTGATGAAGAAATCTGATTATGTGAAAAACATAGACACAGACCTACAGTGAAGAAAGCTTACCCAGAGAGACAATTCTGGAAAATTATCTCTTAAAATGCAAGCATCTTGAAAGCAAAATAAAACAAAAACTCCCTAATGAATTTCTATCTCTTGAAATGATTAATACTGTATTTATAAAATATGAAGGGTAAGTTATGAAATACAATGCATTACAGAACATGAAAACAAATCTTAAAGTAAAAAATACCATTGTGAAAGTTTAAAAAAAACTCAATTGAGTCTGAAGTTAATGCAGATAAAACATTACAAAATGAAAAAAAACCCTATAGAAAATATTAGATAAACCATGAGAAACTGACAATTATTAAAGAAGATTCAACATTTACTTGCAGCAGTCCAAGAAGAAATAAGGAATTGATCAAACAAATTACACAAGAAAAATTTTCAGAGTGGAAGGTCCCCTGGTAAACATAAAAAGAGCTACATCTGGTTACATCTACGTGAAATTGTAAATAATGAGAAGACTCTAAAAATATTAAGGGGAAAAATTCCAAAATACAACACAGTTTCTTTATACTTGGGAAGGAAAAGGAGACAAGTATCAATAACACAGACATGTAAGAGCTGATAAAACAAGGGCTTTAAAATTCTGAGAAAAAAGAAAGTATATTAAATTTAGAATTCCAGATCCTACCAAACTATTGACTGATAACATTTAAAATGTTCAAAGAGCTTTGACTTTCATTACTTGAAATCTCTTTTCTTACAGAGCCCTGGTGGAGCAATGGGTAAGCACTTGGCTGCTAACCCAATGGTTAGTAGTTCTACCCTAGTGGTTAGTGGTGCAAACTCACCTACCCAGAAGCTCCATGGGAGAAAGACCTGGAGATCTGCTTCTGTAACCATTACAGCCAAGAAAACCCTACGAGGCAATTCTACTCTATCATATGGGGTTGCTATGAGTTGAAAATCAACTAGATGGTAACTAAAAACATCATATCCTTTCTTAGGATTCTTCTTAAGGATATACTCCAGCAAAATGAGGAAGAACATAGTGCTCATGAGATCCAGGGAAGTGCGGATGTAACCTAGGAGAGCACAGAAGTTCCAGACTAACAGTATTTGATCAGGTAACTACAAGTCTAGGTCAGAGGAAATTTATAGTGCCTTGGGAATTATACATTTCAGAAGAAATGACTGTTGATAGACACATACTAAACTTGAAGCTACTGTGAAGGCTTTCATTGTTTTGGCCGTTAGGGAGTCTAAAAGAAATACAGTGTTATATGAGGAAATTCTGATCCAAACATAAAGTAAACTAACACACTGCGTGATTTTTAAACAAAATGTACAAGGAAAGCAATTCACTTCACCTGGAAAAATTGTTCTCAGAGTTCCTCAGTGAATGTAACACTGGACCAATAAAGCAGAGTTCTCAACTTGGCGAAAGACTAAATGAAATCAGACCTTTAAAATACTGACAGCACAATTTTATGGTTTTCAATTTTATGAATAAATCTGTAGAAAAATTCAAGGAAAAATTTATGAATATAGACTGTAATGTAAAGTTTAGTGAACTTAAAAATATAAAAACACAGGCATATTTGAGAAGAGGCAGAAGGTAAAAAGTGGAGGAATAAAAGGGGTTAGACATTCAAGTGGTAACATCTTTTCATCTTGACAGGAGCTGCCCTACTGACTGATGTTGATGGAGCAAGAAATACAGCTGTAAAGACACTACTCAAAGTTACAAAAGGAGAAATAAAAATAATGCTAAACATATCTAAAGTGTGAGAAGGATTACTTTTCATTTTGTTTTTATGCACAATTGAACTTTTAATATTTCCCTACGTAAATAAATATATTAACTTCTCTACAATACAGAGAAGCAATTGCTAGCTTTTTATACTTATTTTTTATCTGCCTTTTTTTCCAAAAGCAATATATTTCTAGGTATAATTATTTCATGATAGATGACGGATGGTTTCATTTCCAAGTGCATAGAATTTATAATTCATTTTATTACTACAAAAATATGAACAGATAGAGGAAGACAGATAAAAACCAAGGTAGGTATAGACTCTAAAACTGATCCTTACAAAAGATTTAAAAGCAAAAGAAAAATGGGTGAACTAATTTTTAACAAACTTGATTTTCCTGGTTATGACTAAATCTAACAGAATTATTAGGCAATACAGTATGAACTATTTATTTCAAAGAAAATGAAAATTTGTAGCAGATGTTTTTCACTAGCTGCAAATAGTCTATCTTTGTTGCTGTCTTTTCTATGATCTTTTTTTAAATAAAAGTATTCAGACTAATACCTATTTAATAAAAAAATAGATTATTTGGAAAGTCTCCATTACATAACATATAAGCACTTACAAAATCATTTGTAGATATATTATGCCAGAGAATTTTACATATATGTAGCAAAACTTGCAATTTTACTCAGGCAGTTGGAACAGATGTATTTATAACATTTAAACACAAATATGTTAGGGACACAGTGTGAAAAGCTCTGGAGGAAGCTAACCTCTTGAGTTTCATTTCAGTGCCTTGCATTAAGGTACAGTGTGACATACTTTAAGCTCTACAGTTTAACAGAGATGTGGGGAAAAGGGAGAGTCAATGAAAAAGATTAAAGGATTGATAAGATAATGGTTGGAGATAGAAACTGGGATTTAGTTTTGCAAAAAAAAAAAAGTTCATGAGAAATAACTTGTCACTTCTGCCATTTTAATAGGATGACCTTGTGTAAATTACAATGGAGGGGCCTTAGTTTCCCCATCCTTAAAATAAAGAAACTATTTTAGAATACCTTTTAGGATCTTTTTCACTTCTAAATCGTGCAGTTCTGGGGAAAACTAGCACAGAAAAGATATTATCTTAAAATAGATTAAACCGTAGCAAGCAATATTTAGACTATGTATCTCAGAGGAAAAAAGTTAACCATTAAGCTATATTTTTCTCTTTATGCCAAGCCAAGTGCCGTCGAGTCGGATCCGACTCATGGCGACCCTGTATAGATTTAAAAAAAAAAAACAGTTTGTGTGGGGGCAAAAAAAAATCATGCACTTATAAAGGGTCTTTCAATAAGGCTGTCCTATCTTGGAACTTGAATAAAATAAGGTGTATAAATGATACAGTCTTAATTCTTTTCTTATTTTGAAGTATACGTGGTGGCATTTTGCATGGAAAAGAACTTCAGGTAAATGGTCACCACAGCACCTTTTAAATGGGGCCAAAATAATCAATTATCATAACCCCATATCTTTCACTATTGACAGTCACAGCATGTATTTATTGGACAAAAGGATCAAACTTATAACATCATAATTCATTATCTTGCAAGTCCTGACTCTCCTTCATATCATTATTTCATAGATTTTTCATTTGTAATAAGTTCTTTGCCAGCCAGCCAAGTGTTGTCGAATAAGTTCTTTATACACTCATAATTTCTTCTTTCATTTTTATTGTCATGTTATTGCTGTTGTTAGGTACTGTTCAGCCAATTTCAACTCTTAGTGACTGCAGATACAACAGAACAAAACATTTCTGGGTCCTGAGCCACTCTGACAATCATTGCTATGACTGAGACCACTGTTGCAGCCACAGGGCCAATCCATCTCATGGAGCATCATCTTTTTCCCTCTCTACCCTTCTAAAGAGGATTATATACATTCCTCTAAGCAACCATATAAACAGATGATTTATTATACTGAGACACAAGTTAAGAGTCTTGCTAGATGGCAGCTGCACATAGGTGGGCATGCAAATTTATATGGGAATGTACATTTTCATTCAATCACAATAAAAAAAAGAAGACTCTTGCTAGAATCTTCCAAAGAGCCTTTCAAAAGTTCTCAGAGATCAAGAGAAAAAGTCTAGAGGTAGGGCCAAGAAGGCAGAGTAGTCAACTGCTTCCTGTGGGCCTTCTTATAAAAAGACCCCGCCAAACCAGCAAATGGATTACATATGACAATCTAGAAGTCTGGAACATCAAAGGAAAAGTTGAAGAATAGAACTGAGTGGCAGGAGAAGGGTGAGAAACTTCAGAAGCAGCAGGGGAGCTGTTAGAGCAGGCACTGGCATTCTGCAGGTAGATTAACTAGCCCAAGAGTGGTGAGGCAAGCAGTGATGTAGGGGATGTATTTTCCACATCGCAAGAGATCGTGTACTCAGGACTCCAGAATCAGTGAATAGCGGCACTCAGTTGTCAAAAGCAAAGTAACTTGTGTCTATCCTTCCATGCAGATTAAAAATAACCCCCTGGGGAGAAACCTCTCTCCCAGTTATGTATCACCTGCCCACTGTACACTGGCTTCCAGCTGGCTTCAGAGGCTGACCCATTCCCTGGGGCAGAAGTAGGACCCCCTCTGCTCCCTCAGCCATTCTGCTGGCCTTGGAGGGGAAATAAATTCACAAACAAACAAAAATAATGTTCCAGCTCACCTTGGAAGACATGACAGGTGTAAGGACAGGCATAAGAGGTTCACAGACTTTGAATGCCATTCACCCCTACATAAACCTGTGTGCCCCATTTTAACAGCATAGGCCCTCATTAGCACAGCACAACAGGTTATGTACCTGAAGTCAAACACTGACTGTTTCAGCTATTTGATAGAGAGGCAGGTTCACGTCATTTGACATAGCTCTGCCTGTGTGGCATAGGGGTTAAGTGCTATAGTTGCTAATCAAAACACTGGCAGTTCAGATCCATCAGGCACTCCCTGGAAACTCCATGGGGAAGTTCTACCTCATCCTATAAGGTCACCATGAATCAGTTAGATGGCAATGGGTTTGCTTTTTTGTTTTCTATTAAACAAGGTCCTCAATTACACACACCAGGGGCCTTAGGACTGATGGCTCAATCTATAATAGCAGCCAAGAATAAGTGATGCTTCCCAGGCCTTACAGCCAGTAACAGTGGCGACCATGGTCTGGCTGCAAAAATCCACCTGCCTGTGTCGTCTAAGGAACAGGGAAATACTTTTGTCACAGACACTCGGGGGCAGCTGTCAACTCCCTGCCTTGCTCAGCATGTGACCCCCTATGGCAGCCAGATACCTATGCCTACAGCAACCACCCCTACCCATCTAGGACTGTAGATGAGAGCCTGCATCACAGACTTGGTGTCTAATAACCTGGTCACCCACGCTGAATCTATACAAGAGCAGTAAGTATACTTCCAGGTTCATATAGCTACTAATGCTGCGGCAAACCTAACAGGAATTTGAGCCACCTGACTCAAACAGGGGTTTGCAACAGGGGTGAGAAGAGAAGCAAGACTTTTAATTACACATCTATATTCAAGGAGATAGAGGGGATACATTCCTCCAAAGTCAGGTTCCCCCTTGTAAAACAGACTGTAGACCTTATAGTCTGAAGGCTAAGCAGACAGAATTATTCAAGAGTTTTCAGAGAAAAGGGTGCAGCCTTCAGAGAAGTGTGTGGGAAAAGGCTAATGAGGTTGTATGCACAGCTAGGCACCAAAACAGATTCTCCAGCACAGATTTCTGGTACCTGGAGTGTGACTAATCATGCGTTGTTGCACTTATACGGTTTCTTGCTCCCCTGTTTGAATCCCCAGGCCAGGTTGGGGCTCCCAGGCACTCACAGTGGAAGGACACGTAGCAGTCAAGGAGTTTTTCTTTAAGCATGTTCAGCAAACTATTTGTGCCAGCCAGTTTCTACAAAAAAACTCAAGGACTCTGATTACCTACTGTTAAGTAACTTATTTAATCTTTCAAGGATGTAGCAAAGCTAAGATAGTGTTGTCCTGTTTCAGATGGTTGTTATGTCACATATTTTACATTAAATTTGGTTTCCATCAGTCCCACTGTCCCATTTCCTGACTCACAAATAGCTCTAACCATATGGTGGCAGGACAACAGAGCTTCAGAGTTCCTAGAGATCAAACTAGCACACGTGGACAGTCTATTTGGGCATATGAAAACAAAACAAGAAGCTAAGACACAGTATAAGACAAAACAACAGAAATACAGTATGTTACTGATGGCTCAGAGACAACAGTCCAGATCAAATCACATAAAGAAGCAGACCATGATAGTGTCAGCAAGCTCCCAAAACAAAGAATTAACAAATGTTATAGATGAAGAGAACTTCCTGGAATTATGTGACTTAGAATAAATAAAGATTAATATACAGAACTCTTCAAGAGATGAGGAAAGAGATCAGGCAAAACACAGAACCAGCCAAGAAAGACACAGACATGGCAACCGAGGAACATGAGAAGTTTAGAGCAGAGCATAATGACAAATTCAACAGAGTGCAAGAAACAGCAGAACAGCAAAAAGACATTTGAAAGATTAACAATAAAATTTCAGAATTAGACAACTCAGTAGCAAGTTGAAAGAAGTGGAATCAAGCCAATGGAAGCCAGAACTAGTGAGACTGAAGATAAAGAACTTGACATCAACATATTTGAGGACACAATATCAGACAAAACAATTTTAAAAATGAAGACATCCTAAGAATTACGTGAGAATCTATCAAAAGGAATAATCTATAAGCAACTGGAGTAGCAGAAGAGAGGAGGATAACACAAATTACAGAGAAAATTGTTGAAGGTATGGTGGCAGAAAACGTCCCTGATATCTTGAAAGATTTCTATCCAAGATACTCACAGAACTTCACATAAGGTAGATACGGACAAATCATAATCAAACATCCCAAAACCTAAGACAAAGAGTGAATTTTAAGAGTGACCAGGCATAAACGAAAAGTCATCTGCAAAGGATAGTCAGTAAGACTACGCTCAGACTACTGAGCAGAAACCACACAGGCAAGAAGAAAATGGGATGCAATATACAAAGGCTTGAAGCGTAAAAATTGCCAGCCAATAATTACATAGCCATCAAAGTTGTCTCTCAAATATAATTGTGCAGTTAGGATATTTACAGATTAAAAAAAAGTTTAGGAAATTAGCAAAAACTAAACCAAAGTAACAGGAAATACTGAAGGGAGGTGAGGGTAACTTGCCCAAAGGGCAAATTAACAGGGACTGCGAGGGCTGAGGGTGTAGGTTTGCAACTCGGACAGACTGGGAGAATAAAGCCTCCCAGACCCAAGGAAGCAGAATTGCTGTTCCAATGGGCCTGGAAGGTAGAGCTGCAGACCACAAAATCCAGAGAGTGTGCCAACCCTCAGTCTGAAAGGCAGGGCCATTGCTGAAATGGGCACTAAGAATAAAGGACTATTTTCAAAGACTTAGAGCTAATGTAATACATACTGTTGACTTCTTGGTGCCTGTTATCCCTTATTTCCCTACAATTTCTCCCATTTGTAATGAAATGTCTACATCGTGCCTGCTGCACCACTGTGCTTTGGAAGCAAATAACTTGTGTTTTATACTTCAAAGGAGAATTTTGCCCCAAGATAGGATTTGGACTTGCACTTGATTTAAAGATTTTGAGACATGACAGGGTAACTGTGCACTACATGTAGCATGGTATGTTAGTCAGCTAGTGCTCCTCTGACAGAAATACCACAGAGTGGATGGCTTTAACAAAGGAAGGTTTATTCTTACACAGTCTGGTAGGCTACAAGTCCAAATTCAGGACTGTGAGAGAATAAAGGCATCCCCTTGTGGAATTTTTGTTACTGCAGCACTAGATAACTAAGACAGGTAAGTCCTTCCCCACTTACTGCATTCCTGTTGGTACCTTCCACTGGTTTCAGCAGACAGCATTCAGTCCTGGGTTTCAAGAACTAAGGTCGGGAGGCCTGTGGCCTTGGGGAAGCTAGTATCTAACACTTGTCTCAGGTGAACCAGCTATAAAACTGGTAAAAAGAACAGTCACTCTTCCACTCCAGTTTAACAATCAGCCGTAGCCAAGACGGAGATGCAAAAACAGGGCTTTCCTGTCTCTCCAGATGTACAAGAAAGGTGTATAGAGTCTTAGACTCTTCCCATTCTCTAGATTATAGGTGGACTCCTATGCAGTACTACCACTGCTGATCAAAAGGCCACCAGTGCAAATCTACCAGGTGCTCCTTAGAAACTCTAGGAGGCAGTTCTACTCTGTCCTGTAGGGTTGTTATTAGTCAGCACAGACTTGACAACAGTGGGTGTGTTTTTTTGTTGTTGTTATTGTTGGTGGTGTTTCCATGCAGGCAGTTTTATCCTCTCCTGGCCTATACTGGCCTTTTGTAAAAATTTGAATCCATTCCCTCATTAGCATGGAGTACAGCAAGCAGCAAAATGAAAGTCTGTTGTGCTTTAAGGAAGTTGATTTTTATAAACAAGTATTTAATCATACAAGTACAGAATAGATTTTAGAATTTAATAAAACTCAAGTAGCTCAACTAAGTTTCCTACCATTCCGGGGACAGTCATTTAAGTTTCATTTGTACATTTTGGGTTCTTTTTGCACACACACAAACAGAAATGCAAAGTATCATGTGTTCTGCATAAATAATATCATGTTGTGTATGATTTTGGAAACTCTGGTGGCATACTGATTAAGTGCTACAACTCTAACCAAAACATTGACAGTTCAAATCCATCAGGTGATCCATGGGAACTCTAAGGAGTAGTTCTACTCTGTTCTACAGGGTTGTTATGAGTTGGAATTGCTTCAGAAGCAGTGAGTTTGCTTTTTAGACATAATTTTGCTTTTATCACTTAATATTGTTTTAGTGTATACAGATCAAAGTCTTCCCTTTTAATTTCTGCATACTATCTCATAGTGGAGTTTATCATAGTTGAATTACCTATCCTCTTCTGATGAATTTTTATACTGTTAAAAAAAAATTGATCAGATAGGGCTGCAGTGACAATCATGGGCTATACTTCCTTCTTCAAATGCAAGTGGTTTTCTTTTTCTCACAAGTGGAATGGCTGGTTTACAGAATAAGTAGATTTTAAACTTTCATAGTTCATAATTGTCTTCCAATGTAGTAGCATTAATTTCTCTTTCTGCACTGGTACATAAAGGGAGTCCCAGTGGCACAGTGGTCAAGAGCTCAGCCACTAACCAAAAGGTGAGCAGTCCCCCAACTGCTCGTGGGAAACTCTCTGGGGCTGCCATGGACAGAACTGTGTGCACCACCACCCCCCAACAGAAATGTGTGTACCCATTTGGGCTGGACCATCATTCCCAATATTTTGTGATTTTCCTAAGCGATATATCCTAATCTCTGCCTATGGCTAATAGAGAGGATGATTAAGCTAAAAGAGGATTAAGGTACTACTTGACGGCACTTGACTGGCTTGGCTGGCAAAACTCTTGCTAAAGGAATTTCCCTGGACCTTTTATCCTTTTATCCTACGAGGTGGGGGTCAGAGGGGTACAGAGATAAAAAGAGAAGGAAGCAAGCAGATAATTGGGGACCTCATACCACCAAGAAAGTAGCACCAGGAGAAGAGACATTCTTCAGACTTGAGGTTCCTGCACCAAGACACTCCCTGATCAAAGACTGATGCAACACAAGGACCTTCCTCCAGAGCCAACAGAGAGAAAGTCTTCTGGGGCAGACATCCTGAATTGGGACTTGTAGCCTACTGAACTGTGTAAGAATAAACTTTTCTTTGCTAAAGCCATCTACTGGTGATATCTCTGTTAGAGCAGCATTAGCTGGCTAAAACAGGGGCCATTCTACTCTGCCCTACAGAGTCATTATGAGCTGAAACTTACATGTTGGCACTTAACAATAGTAACAGCTACTGGTATGTGAGACTACTCATTTGTCTACTCCCTAACCAATGTCTGATAGTATCAAATTTTTGTATGTTCACAAAATGTTTGCTAATCTGATGAGTGAAAGTGGTATTTTGTTTCAGTGTACCTTGCCTATAGACCCAGGGCACTTAAATTCATTATGTGCTAAAATTGATCACTACCTATATCACATGGGTAGCAATTCTTAGTGAAGAAAGTAGGAAAGCAGGATAGTCCCACTTATTTTATTTAAAAGTAGCTCAGAAACACTAATGTGGTTAAGAAGACTTGCAAACATTTGGCAAGTGGAGGGCAGAAAATGAAGACAGTAGTCATTGCATAGCCTGAAGATGTTGCACTGTGATCAGCAGATAGGATATACTGCAAGGGATTGCAAAGCCAGAGATAGACAAGACAAATTTGGGCAATAAGTAGTTGATAAAGAAACCCAGCACCATCGAGTTGGGTCCAACACATGGCGACCCTAGAGGCCAGAGTAGAACTGCTCCATAGAGTAGTCAAGGAGCGTGATAAAAAAAAATAAACAACCAAATACTGTTAACATCTGAAATCGATATTTTCAAATGAGAGAACTCTAAGTTCTGGGAGTTTTCTTTCTAGTTACTAAGTAGAAAAGAAAAGTTACTAATAACAAGATTATTTTGATGGAAAACATCAATAAACACACAAGTTTCAAGCTTCTTATTTTTAAAGTTTTTAATATGTCTGAAAAATAGCTACTGTTTTGTGAATATGTACCAAAGGCACTTTGCAAAGTGCTTTACATATATTATGTCATTTAAGCCTCATAATAACCTCTTGAATGCAGGAAATAGAACAATTCCCATATTACAGATGAGGGACCTGAAGTAGTTTGTCCAGGGTTATAAAAAGAATAAAGGGTAGAACTGGATTCTTTTTATTAGGTTTGTGCCACCAGAACTAATCTTCTTCTTGGAAACCTGGTGTCCAGGTCCTACCCCTGACTAATCACTCGAAAATAGGGGAATGAGGAGCGGGAGTACAAGTGTCCCCTTGTAACTTACAGCTTACTAGATTCACGTACAGTCCAAGTTCAGAGTTGCTGATGTCAATGTGAAGGCTGTCAGGACCGCAATCTGTAATACAGTGTCTAGGCATTAGACACCACACTAACTACTTTCTATAAGTTAAATTTGGAAACTCTTGTGGTGCAGTGGTTAAGCACTATGACTGCTATCCAAAACGTTAGCAGTTCAAATCGGCTGATGCAACACTGGGCAGTTTTGTGTTCTGTTAGCTATGAGGGTGATATGAATCCAGAGTGAACTCTAAGGCAACTAAAAATAGTACTTACTTTCACAAAAGTGATGTGCTATTGTTTTGGGTAGATGCCATCTAATCAGTTCTGAACAAACAAAACATTGTCTGCTCCTGTGACACGTTGCTTTGTTTCAGTCTGTTGTTGCACCCTCAGGGTCAATCCACTTCACAGAGGGTTTTCCTATTTTTGACTGACCCTCTGTGTTACCAATCACGATGTCCTTCTTTCGGGACTGGTTCCTCCTATACCATATCCACAATACCTGAGATGAAGCCTTACCATCCTAGCTTCCAAAGAGCACACTTTCTGTACTTTTTCCAAGACAGACTTGCTCTTCTGCCAGTTCATGGAATATTCAATATTCTTCACCAACGCTATAAAGAGAATAAGAGCCTCCGGTAAAGAGGATGAGCAGGGCCCACTTGTCTGTCAGTGGAAGTTTGCTTGTGCCACTGCTATCTAGGTACCAGCAGCCTTACCCATGGTAGACAGGTTTCAGCTGAGCTGCAGACTAGGAAGAAGGACCTGCCAGTCTGCTTCTGAAAAGAATTAGCCAGGGTAAACCTTATGAATAGCAGCAGAACATTGTCAGATATAATGTCAGAAAATGAGCCTCCCAGGTTGGAAGGCACTCAGAAGACTACGGAAGAGCTGCCTCCTCCAAGTAGAGGTGACTTTAATGACATGCATAGAGTAAAGACTTCAGGATCTTTGTTTGCTGATGTGTCACAACTCAAAATGAGAAGAAACAGCTGCAAACATCCATTAGTAATGCATGAAGTAAGAATCTAGGAAAATTGGAAATCAAAAATGAAATGGAACACATAAGCATTGATACCCTAGGCATTAGTGAGCAGAAATGGACCAGTATCGGCCATTCTGAGTCTGGCAATCGTATGGTCTACTATGCTGGGAACAAGAACTTTAAGAGGAATGGAGTTGAATTCATCATCAAAAATAACATTTCAAGGTCTGTACTGAAGTACAATGCTGTCAGTGATAGGATTAAGTCCATATACCTACAAGGAAGGCCAGTTAATATGACTATTACTCAAATTTATGCACCAACCACTAAGGCCAAAGATGAAAAGACTGAAGATTTTTACCAGCTTCTGCAGTCTGAAATTGATCAATGTGGGCAACATGGCCATGGTTAGCACCAACATTATGGCTTGGATACCAGGCTTGTGAGCCTCAGAAAGACTGCATGTAAACAGCTGAACACAGCTGGAGTGCCTGACATCATATTCCCAAAGACAGTGGATCTGGCCTTGTGATTCTGACCCTTGTACGCCACCCTGGTCTATGTGCTTTCCTCCTGGGGAGGAAGGTTCACGTGAGGAAGTGGCCTTTGATATGCTGCACAGATAAGAAGGCACTAGATTGTTTTATGAGATATGTGCCAGGCCCTAGTCAAATCAAGGCTGTTTATTGCACATATGCATGCTCTGCTTATTAAATACACATGAGCTGCTCTATGCCAGGCCAGAGCTGGAGCATCAGAGTTGCCACTCTCCTCCTCACCACCTGCGTTTCCGTGTGGCATTCTTCATCAGCATCAGTCACCTGCAGGCAACACAGAGCCACAGACACAACAATCAAGCATGCAATCAGGTTGCACTGATAATTACTGATGACTGGAATGTAAAAGTTGGAAAAAAGGAAGAAGGATCAGTATTTGAAAACTATGTCTTTGGAGATAGAAATAATGCCAGAGATCTTATGATAGAATTTTGCAAGACTAATGACTTCTTCATCGCAAATACTGTTTTTAACCAACACAAATGGCAACTGTACACATGGATCACACTGGATGGAATACACAGGAACCAAACTGACTACATCTGTGGAAAAAGATGATGAAAAAGCTCTGTATCAGCAGTCACAACAAGACCAGGTGCTGACTGCGGCACAGATCATCAATTGCTCATATGCAAATTCAAACTGAAACAGAAGAAAACTGGAACAAGTCCACAAGAGCCAAAGTATGATCCTGAGTATATCCTTCCAGAATTTAAAGACCATCTCAAGAACTGATCTGATGTGTTGAAAATTAATGACTGAAGATCAGATGAATTGTGGAATGACATCAAAGACATCATCCATGAAGAGAGCAAGAGGTCATTGAAAAGACAAGAAAGAAAGAAAAGACCAAATTGGATGTCAGAGGAGACTCTGAAGTTTTCTCTTGAAATATTCTTTTTGATGATGAAAGCAGCACCATTCCTCTTCAATTTGTCATGACAACCATGGTAGACCATATAATTATCTGATTCAAAATGGTTAGTACCAGTCTATTTCAGTTCACTAACGCCTAAGATATTGACCTTTATGTGTTCCATTTCATTTTTGAGAACTTCCAGTGTTTCAAAGACTTTTACTTTGTACATCCCATGTGCTGATTATTAATGGATATTTGCAGCTGTTCTCATTTTAAGTTGCCATATGAGAAAATGAAAGTTACTCTGTCTCTGTCATTAATGTTGACTCTACTTTAGGCAGGCACCTCTTCTCCAGCTGTTATTTTCAGTGCCTTCTAAACCCTAAGGGGCTCATCTCCTGGCACTGTATCAGACACTGCTCTGCTGCTCTTCATAAGGTTTTCACTAGCCTATTCTTCACAAGTAGATCACCAGGTCCTTCTTCCTAGCCGGTCTTGGTTTGGAAGCTCTGCTGAAACCTGCTAGTGTTTGAAATACTGGTGGCATAGCTTTCATGTTCCACTATAAAGCGGAAGTCACCACATTATAAGAAACTGACAGATGCATGGTGGTCACATTGTACATAATTCTGATTAATATTCAAGAGATAGAATATTCAAATGATGAAACAGTTGAAGGGTGCTATCATACCAGATAAGAAGGAAAAATACTACATACTAACAGGAGATGGGTATACTCCAAAGTCTGGCATGCTAGCCTCATCCCTCATGTCCTGGTTTGTTTAATCTGAAACAGAACAATAATATTTGCCTCGTCTATCATGCTGTGTGATTTTATGTATAATGACGTAGTAATTTCTAATTTAGCTCTCTACTGTATTAAACTGTTATGCGTTTACCTAAGTATTTTAAGAAAGCCCAAACCCATGTCATCGAGTTGATGCTGACTCATAGTGACCTTACAGGACAGAGGAAAACTTCCCCATATGATTTCCAAGAAGATCCAGTGGATTCAAACTACGAATTTTTTGGTGAGCAGCTGTAACTCTTACCCACTATGCCAGCAGAGTTTCCATAGTTAGCCAGGGAAAATTAACCAACAAAATATGAACAGTTATTATATCAGTTAGAGCTCTATCAGTTATAAATAATGCAAACACAGTTTGCATACATTTAAGGAAAAAGGAAAATGTGAAGTTCAAAAGACGTTCAGATACAACTTAATTCAGGATTTAAATGTCATGAACTCTTTTACTTTACATAATCCTAAACCTATCCCTAACCTTAACTCTAACCTTAACTCGGGTTTCTTCTGTAATCTGCTTTCTTTTGTATTACCTCTGGTCTCAGAGATCTCCATGTGTGGTGTCCAAGATGGTCATATGCACATCCGTTTCCTACCAGTGTTCCCCAGCAGAAACACACACTCACACACACACACACGTAAGGTAATAAATGACAAAAAATATCCTTCTCACGTGCCTTCAAAAGTATCTCAGGACATTCATTACCTATGTTACTACCGAAGTACGCTTCCATGAATCAATCATTTTGGCATTTATTAGCTAAGCATTCAACAAATACCTTTTCTCAGAGTAAAAGTTATGGTAAACCCTATTGACATAGATTAAAATGGAGCAAGAAGTTTTCAGAGTATAAATGGTGTGTTTTGGGGAAGAAGGAATAATATGAAATCAAACCTGTTGCCTTCAAGAACCTTCCAACTCATAGCGACCCTATATAACAGAGGGTAACTGCCTCAGTTTCCAAGGAGCCATTGGTGGGTTTGAACTCCTGTCATTTTGGTTAGCTGCCTGAGCTCTTAACTACTGTTCCAAAAATGCTTTTACCACAATATTCATCTTGGTACTAGGATTACTTATAACCTGTTGTCTACTTTTTATTTCTCTGTACTTTTTGCAATTTTACAATAATCATGTTGAATAATAAGGAATATTTAAATGAGGTACTACACATGATACCGTGGGAAAGAGATGTGTCTAAGTCAGCTTCAGTAACTTACAACCTTGAAATCCTTATGGGGCCATTATACTATGTCCTTACAGGGTGACAATGAGTTTGAAAATAATAGTATGCACTCACTAACTCTAGGGAGCTATATAAATCAACAGATTACTGAGATTAAGTGGAAACTTCCTCAAATTGTAAAAAGGATAAGCAAAATCTTTAATCAAATTGCCTTTGACCCCCAGCAACTTAGAGTAATTGAGATGGTTCTTGATTGTCATGATTGCATTGTGTCTACTAAAAATATATGTCAAATTAACTGGACCGTGAGTCCCAGCATTATGTGAATACCCACCCACCATTTTATGTGATTTCCTTATACGTTGTAAATCCTCTAACTATGATAAAATCTCATCCTGAAGTGACTGCAACAGTACATTGACAGAGAACTGCCATAAATTCAAGTTGGATTCAGAAGAGGACATAGAACTAGGGATATCACTGCTGATATCAGATGGATCTTGGCTGAAAGCAGAGCAGAGGATACCAGAAAGATGTTTATCAGTGTTTCATTGACCATGCAAAGGCATTTGACTTGTGCATCACAGTAACACTGCTGAGGATGGGAATTCCAGATCACCTAATTATGCTCTGAAGGAATCTATATATGGATCAAGAGGCAGCCGTGCAAACAGAACAGGTGGACACTACACGCTTTAGAGTCAGGAAAGGTGTGCATTAGGGTCATATCCTTTCACCACACCTTTTCAATCTGTATGATGAGCAAATAATCAGAGAAGCTGGATTACATGAAAAAGAAGGAAGCATCAGGATTGGAGGACGACTTACTAACATCCTGCATTATGCAGATGGCACCACCTTACTTGCTGGATAGATTTGAAAACACTGATGAAGATCAAGGACCACAGCCTTCACTATGGATTGCATTGCACCTCAGCAACAAGAAAACAAAAATCCTCACAACTAGACCAGTAAGCATCATCATTACAAACGGAGAAAGGATTGAGGTTGTCAGCAATTTCATTTTACTTGGGTCCACAATTAACACCTGTGGAAGCAGCAGTCAGAAAACCAAAAGACACATTGCACTGGGAAAACTGCTGCAAAGGGTCTCTTTAAAGTATTCGAAAATAAAGATGTCACCTTTAAGACTAAAGAGCACCTGACCCGAGCCATGGCATTTTCAAGCACACCATGTGCATGCAAAAGCTGGACAATGAAAAAAGAAGACAGAGGAAGAATTGATGCCTTTGAATTGTGGTGTTGGAGGAGAATGTTGAGTGCACCATGGACCGCCAAAAGAACCAACAGATCTGTTCTGGAAGAAGTACAACCAGAGTGTTCTTGGAAGCAAAGATGGCAAGACTGCCTCTTACATACTTTGGACAGGTTGTCAGGAAGGACCAGTCCCTGGAAAAGAAAATCATGCTTGGTAGAGTGGAGGGCCGCTGAAAAAGAAGACTGTCGAGGAGATGGATTGACACAGTGGCTGCAACAATGGGCTTAAGCATAAAAATGATTGTGGACATGGCACAAGACAGAGCAGTGTTTCATTCTATTGTTCATAGGGTCGCTATGAGTCAGAACCGACTTGATGGTAGCCAACAACAACAGCAGCAACAATGATAAACTGAGATGGGTTGATGGCAGTGGACTGATGAGGTATACTAGGTAGTGTTTTAAGCCAGTCTCTCTGAGATAGACAGAAGTGAACAGAGAGACACGAGAGCACATGCTGCCAGGAAAGCTCTTCTGGGAGCAGTGTGTGTCCTTCAGATCTGAGGTTCCTGGGCTGAGATGCTCCTAGACCAAGAGAAGACTGATGACACAGACCTTCCTCCAGAACCAAGACAGAAAGATAGCCTTCTTCCGGAGCTCACATCCTGAATTTGGACTTATCTCTTACTAGATTGTGAGAGAATAAATTTTTTTGTTAAAACCATCCACTTACGGTATTTCTGTTAAAGCAACAATAGATGACTTAACATATATGTATATATATATATACACGTATATACATATACACACACACAAAGATTGACAATTAAGTTCATGGACTCATCCTGGCAAAAGTGCTACATACATCATTGTTGCATATCACTACAGTCACTTTTGAAGTACTCCAATGTCATGTATTGGATTGTGTCCCCACCAAAAAAATTTGTGTGGCCATGCAGCTGAGCTGCAATTCCCAATATTTTGTGATTGTCCTCTATTTTGTGATTTTCCTGTGATGTATGTTAAAGGATTAGGGTGAGATTATAAATCCCTTCATAGGATCACCTCCCTGCTGCACTGTTAAGGGAGTTTCCCTGGAGTATGGCTTACCCCACCCTTAATCCTTTCATCCTACAAGACATCAAAGGAAAGAGAAGCAAGCAGAGAATTGGGAACCTCACACAATCAAGAACGCAGCACCAGGAGAAAAGCGTTTCCTTCAGACCTGAGGTTCCTGTGCCAAGATGCTCCCTGGGCAAAGACTGATGCAATACCAGGCTTTCAGCCAGAGCCAACAAGGGGGAAAGCCTTCGCCTGGAGTGGATATCCTGAATTTGGACTTACAGCCTACTGGACTATGTAAGAATAAACTTTCCTTTCTTAAAGGTATCTACTCTGTGGTATCTGTTAGAGCAGCACTAGCTGACTAAAACACCCCTTAGGAAGCTAGACACTAGTGCCAGCACCCTGTCCACCCTTCAAAGCAATTTTGCAACTCTTTTTCTGGAATGGCTGTCAGAGCTGTCATCGTATTACCCTTGATGTCCTAAATGTCAGCCAAATGTCTTCCTTTCAGTATCTCCATTATCTTCAGGTAAAGATAAAATCACTGAGGGTGAGTAGGGAGGGTGTTCCAATACAGACATTTGTCAGCTGGCTAAAAACTCCCTCACAGACAGCTACACAATTAAGTTCACAAACTTGCCACCATGTTACTGTGCATAGTGGCCATTCCAGAAAGAGTTCCAATGTCGCTCTGAATGATGGGCTAGGTGCTCGCCCTGATGCATACCTTCCCAAGGGGAGTTCTTGGAAGGTGACCATACTGATATTCAACAATGAGGTATGTAGCACTTAGAACAATTAAGTTCACAGACTTCATTGTCAGACTGTGTGTGTAGGTTTAATGTGTTTCATCTAAGGAAATAATTTAAGGTTATTTTTCTACCATAAGTCAGTCACTACTTTTAAAGGAAGGCTTGGTCAGTTTATTTGCTAGGAAAGAAAATGAATGGCCATACCCTTTATTATGACTTTCTGGGAGCAACCTCCATTCACTGAGTGGTCCATTTTTCTCCACGCACTTTATGATGTAAGAGAACAATTTCTTGTTTTTTCTATTTTCTAACTGTGTTCTTATCATTTTATCTTTGGCACTGCCAACTGGTGATAGATTAACGATGTGTTGATGTTAGAGTCTATATAGAAATGTTCTCTCAATGCTATTATTTGTCTTTCCATAGGTAACTCTGGATGTGCCTTAGTTATGCAGTAATACTCATAAAAAACTATCTAAATAATTGTCTGTTTCTGAAAGTTACACTGATGTTTATTTTCTTCCCGCTCCTCTCAATTTTCAGTTTTTTCACACCACTCAGATGACTCAGCTTTAGAAGGGTTATGCTATGATAAACTGTCTTAGGCTGAGTTACCCAGGAAGCCAACTCCAAGGGATTTACATGCAGGAGTTTTTGGAGGGGCAGTGACCTCTCAAATAACACCTATAAGAAGACAGTGATGTAATTAAGAATATGGAGAGGGAAAAGTTGTACTGTCATGAGTTTAGAAAAAAAAGGTCACCAGCTGATTCTACCCTTTGGAAAGCTCTAGAGCTGCAATATCCCTTCAGAGTTGTCTTAAACTGAGGCACGGCATCTGGGACTTTTACTTTAACACGGGCCATTCAGTGAATAGAGTTTATTCCCAGAAAGTAGACACAAAATGGTGAGGAGTTCCCTTTGGACAAGGACAGTTCTTCAACTGGTCTCCACTGTGAGCTTTTAGTAGCTAATGCTATCACTAGTGAGTAAGTGAATACCTCTTCCCTAAAGAGAAAGGGAGTCCCTTAGTGGTTTGCTAATCAAAAGGTTGGTGGTTTGAACCTACCTATCAGTGCCACGGAAAAATATCCTGATGGGTTGCTCTGTAAAGATTACCGCCAAGAAAACTCTATGGAATAGTTCAGCCATAAGGTGGAATGTTCTTGAATGCAACCGGTTTGTATGTGGCACAACATACATTCCACAACCGAAATCTAGTGCATTTGTTTATAAGGAAGATTAATGTGACATTTGGACCATCTCAATAGGTCATTAAGACTTTGATATTAGTATTTGGCTATCAAAATCAGTCTGATTTATTTATTTATTTATTTTAGGATACATTTTTGTTAACAATTTTCCCAATCTCCTTATGCATTCTGGAAGATTCAGTTTTTCTGTTTTCCCTCTGGTACCATTTTCCTTCTAAAGAGTCTGAAGAACTTCCTTTATTATGTCTTGCGGTGCATGCAGGCTGACTGGCAGCAAATTGTCTTTGTCATTCCTTTATCTGAAAATGTCTTTATTTCTGCTTCTTTCCTGAAGGACATCTTCTCTGGATATATTTTTCTGTGTTGATAAGTTCTTTGTTTTGTTTTTTCCAGTCAGTACTATTAAAACGTTATCTCACTACTGGTCTTCACAGATTTTTGAGGAGAAATTCATAATCATTTAAATTATTATTCCCTTTCATCTAATGTGCTTTTGTTTACAATATTTTTTCCCTTTTGCAGTTTGATTATTATGTGTCTTTGCACAGTTTCTTGGAATTTACTCTATTTGGAGTTTAAGATTCTAGACTGTATATGTATTGCACCAAATTTAGAATGTTTTTGAATGTTATTTCTCCAAAGACATTTCTGCACCAATTGTTCTCTGCTACTTCTGGGACTCCAATGTCACTTACACAGATCTTTCTCTGTTGCTCTGTAGGTCCTTGGGTTTTGCTCATTTTTTTAAATCAGTTTTTTTTACTATTCTTGAGTTTGAAAATTTTCTATTATCTTCAAGTTTACTGACATCTTCTGTTACATATATATTCTGCTATTAACACTACTTAGTGAAATTTTTATTTAGACTATCACGCTTTTGAGTTTAAAGCTTTCCATTTGGTTGTTTTTAGTTTTTAGTTTTTTCTTCTTTGCTGACATTTCCTATTGGTAGTATACTTGTTATAAGAATTATATTACTATTATAACAAATGATTAGAATAGCTTAAATAGCCAAGTGTCGTTGAGTCTTTTAATGTCTTTTAATTTGAACTTCTGGGTTATCTTGACCTTCACACAGGTTGATTGCCTTTCTCTTGAAAATGGGGTCATGCTTTCTTGGGTCTTTGTACATTGATTAAATTTTTTTTATTATACTCTGGACATTGTTAATGTTATATTGTATAAGCTGGTTTCTGTTATAATCCTCTTAGGAGCACGGATATCGAAAATAGTCAGCCTGATTAGGTACCGACTATATGAATAAGATTTATCTTGAGTTCTGTAGGTGGTAGTTTGGATCTCACCTCAATTATTTAAGCCTTTTCTGTGCTGGTTTGGGCATGTTGTCTACATACACAATTCAGGAGAGCAGGGGAGACTTGTTTGGATTTATACACAGATACAGGGATCCATTTACTTGATTATCTAGTCCTTTCTAACCCACCTATGCGCCTCTCCATCATTCCTCTGGCCAGAGAGTGCCACAAATTCTATTGCAGTTCTAGCTATCCATTTGCTCTGAGACTGTGATTCTCCCCTAGGACAAAACTTCAACGGGGAAAAAAATACAAAGCTCACCTCTGAGTAGTTACTTCTCCAAGCTGTGACTCTGGTGGTCAGTCTGTGTGTGCATGTGAGTAATAATTATTGGAGAAACAATTGTGTTGGTCTTTGTCTGTATATATGTGTATACATATATATGTATACATACACATGTATATGCATACATGCATGTGTGTGTGTGTGCGCACACACATGTGTGTGTGCACACTTGCCACTCCTCACCATGTCACCACATGGTTAAGTTTCAAAAACCAGGTCAATATGTACAAATCGGCATTATGTAAAACTGGAGGATGACCATATTAAATCACAAAATAGAGGAAAACTGTATCATCACATAACTGCCAAACCACTAAGAATCATGTTCCAGCCAAGATTACACATCAGCTTAACCATCACAGCCAGTGCGACTCTTGCCACACATCGAAGTGTGCACTGCTGCCAATGTACACTGCTAATGCACAAAACAGTCAAATACAGTTTCTGCTGTTGTAAATGTGAAATGTCAGATAACGACATAGTCAATAATGAACAGGTCTTTCTTGGAAGAAGTACAGCCAGAATGCTTCTTGGAAGAAAAGACAGCAAGATTTTGTCTCATGTGCATTAGCCGTGCTATCAGGATGGACCAGTCCCTGCAAAAGGACATCATGCTTGGTAAGGTAGAAGGCCTGCAAAAAACAGGAAGACTCTCAGGAGATGAACTGACACAATGGCTGCAACACTGGGCTCAGACACAGCAACGATGATGGGGATGGCACAAGGCCAGGCAGTGCTATTTTTCTGTTGTACATAGGGTTGCTATGAGTCAGAACCAACTCAATAGCATCTAACAACAGCAACAACCTATCTATATAGCTCTATGTCTATCTGCCTATCTAGCTAGCTAGCTATGTACTATTAGTCCAGAGTTACAACTGTTATCAGTGTGATGGCATGCAGTATGTACTTTAAGGGGCTTACATTATTATACCAAAGCCAAAACCAATCACTTTGGTTTGATAATAGCCACAACTAAAATATTTGAGTACTTACTATGGGCTAGTTACAGCTCTATGTGCGTTTCACACATTAAATAAAACTCTAGCAACTAAAGGTAGCCAGTTCTATTTATATCCCTTTTCTTTCATAGGAGGAAGTGAGATAGATACAAGAGGGATCATAGAGGAATTATGTTGTGGAACATTGTTACAAACTCAAGGAGTCTGATATTAAGACCAGAGTCTTACTGAGAATGCCACCAGCATTTACTTTTTTCTTCCCTTCTTCTTCTTCTTCCTGCCCCCGCTTTGTTTTTTCTTCAGGCTTATCACTTTAAAACGGCTGCTACAGCTTCAAGCCTCATGCCTTTCACAACTGCATACAGGAAGAGTAATGAAGAGATGAAAGTGAAGTGTGTATTTTTTCAGTAGTATTTTAGTGAGGAAGGCAACCCTAATCTGAAAGTCTCCAGAAAACACCCATTCATATATTTTTCAACAAAAGCAAATGACTGAACATGAACAATGTCAATCAGAAAGAATCATAAAACCCTGATCAGTTCTTGTTCTATTTCCAGAAGTTAGAGAATTACTGCTTGAATAAAATGGGGTAGGAGATCAAGAATGACTTTTACACTGAGGGGCACACAATTTAAGATAATAATCTAAGACTACAGAAAATTTATGAAAAACTAAGGATGTTCCATAATAACCAGCATCTGTAGACCTTTCAAATAATGTAATGTATCTAAATAACACACTGGCACAGACATAGTTATGATAGCTTTAATGTAAGCATCCTTTCTTTTCAGTAAGTTATATTTGTGAGTGCACTTTTTCTTATCATCAGACAATTTTTATATTTACCAATTCAAATTGGAGTATGTCAGTAACTGAGCCTACATTAGAAAAACCTTGCCTCTTCCAGATCTAGTCAAGGGAAGTATTTTAATGCATTTCTCTAAACATGGTTCAACAACTTGCAAAAATACATGCTTCTTAAGAGAAAAGGAAATAAATTCTGTTAGTAGAAATGAAAATTAGGATGTTTCAGAATAGGGTTTTTGCAGAGAACAACTAAATAATCTGGATAAATACACCTATTCCCTACTTATCAACTATCTCATCTGACATTTGTATTTACAACAATGGCAAAAAATCTATTATCCAACTATTTTGCACCCTAATGAGGGAAATTTGGCGGTAACAAATATTAGGTGTAAGTAAAAAGTAATGCTGGTTGTGATGTTCAATGTTATGTGTCAAGTTGGCTGGGCAGTAATTCTCAGTGATTTGGCAGTTATGTCATTTTTTAATTCGGCAGTTATGTAACAATGTAGTCACCCTTCATTTTGTGATTTGATACAATCATCCTCCACTTTCACATGATGCCAATTTTCACACAATGACTTGGTCCTTGGATTGTAACCATGATGGTAAGTGAGGAGTGGGTGTATTTAGAAAAATATCTGATTTTGAATATTAAAACAAAGTTACCCAGTCACTGAAAATCTAAAAGGCTAAGATTGAGAAAAGAAGACCACCAAGAGAGGTGATCTAAATATTTGAAGTCACTTTTGCCTTTGAAATTAATGACAAACTCTAAAGCAATGGCTGAGAGGATGAGAAACTGAGTAAAATGCTGGGCAGACTCATGTGGCTAGGGACACTGTGAATTAGGTGCTCAGCTAAATACCTGAAGCTTTCAGTTAGGACCAAAATGGGTTACATAACACATGTAATAGTGAGTGGGAAATACATCAGCTCTCATAAGAACTGAAGCTCAATTTAAAATAATTTAACTTCCTGATGTTGTTGATGATGTGTCTCTCCTCAGTTGTTTAACGAGAGCAGAAATAACTTCACTCTGGAAAAAGTAGCATAAGTTAAAACCAAAAATACTGCTTTTATATTCAACAATATTTAATGTTGCCAGCTAAGCCAAGTGCCGTCAAGTTGAATTGAAATTAAAAAAAAAAAAAAAGAGATACAAAAAGTCAAGAAAGGCCAAAAGTGAAAGGGGGAAGAAAACACACACACACAATTGCAATTGCTTAGATGATTGCTAAACCAAAAACTAAGCCATTGTTGTTGAGAAAATCCTGACTCATAAAAACACTATAGGATAGCGTAGACCTGCCACTTAGGGTTTCCAAGAAACAAATGGTGGAGTTGAACCGCCAACTTCTTTGGTTAGCAACTAAGCTGTTAACAACTGGACCATCAAAGCTCCTCAAATGATTAATCACATATTAATCTTAGCACCCATCAATTTCAACAATAGGTTCAAAAATTAAGTGACATGATGGAGACTTTTAGTACAGAAATAGTAAAAAATAAATAAGAAATTCTGAAATGTGAAATATAACTGAAATTAGTATCTCAATAATAGTTTTTCACAAATTGAATGCAATTACCAGCAGAATACAGAATAAATGAATTGAAAGACAGGTCAAAATAAAATGTCTATACTGAAGTAAGGAAACCAAATGGATGGCAAATACAGAGAAGAGCATGACAGATCTTTAAAAAGTGTAACAAATATGTAGCTGGAGTATTAGAAATGAAGGAATGAGAGAATTAGGCAGAAACAATCACTGAGAAAACCGTGACTGAGGATTTTTAAAAAGTAACTAAATAATTCAAAATAGAGATTGAATAGGTACTGTGAAACCCAAATAGCATAAAGAAAAATATGTATGCATTCCTGTATCTCAGTAAAATTCTTGAAAAAAGTTAAATATAAATCTTAAAAGGATCTAGAGATCTATAGATTCAGCTCATTCACAATGAAAATCCCAGTAGTATTATTTGATGAAATTCATGAACTGACAATAAAATTAAAGTGTAAATGCAAAAGATGTACTACATATAATATAGTGAAGAAAAAAAAAAGAACAAGTTTGAAGACATGCATTATCTCTTGTCAGAACTACATACACAGTTACATTAAATAAGAACATGAATTTGGCACAAAAGAATAACAAACAGATCAATAAAATAGAATAAGGAGCCCAGAGATAGACCAACATATATACAGTCAAATGATTTCCAATTATAGTGCTAAATTAAATTGATCTAACAATTTAAACCAGTTAGGTAAATTCCATTTAGCACTCCATACACTAAAATTAACTTATTTTAAGATGGATTTGTTATAGAAAAATCAACTCCAACTGAATAAAAGACCTAAATATCAAACCTAAAAAGATAAAGCTCATCCAAGAAAAGGTAGGAACAACAATGGAAGTTTTAATACACAATGAGGACAGACTCCAAAATCGGTCAAAGAAACCTCAATCAACAGAAGAGAAAGTAGATAAATGGGAACTATTAAGAAACAAACATTTTTGCTCATCCAAAGACTTTATTAATAGAATTAAAAGAACACCCACAGAATGAGAAAAAATATTTGGCAACTCTATGTCAGACCGACGCCTGATCTCCATAATCTATAAGATAATACAAAATATCAATAAGAAGAAGACAAACCATCCAATTAAGTGACGGGCAAAGGAGATGGACAGACACTTACTAAAGAGGAGATCCAGGCAGCCAAAAAACACATGCAGACATGTTCACGATCTTTAGTTATTAAAGAAATTCAAATCAAGACGACAATGAGATACCATCTCACCCCAACAAGATTGGCCATGATCCAGAAAACACAAAACAACAAATGCTGGAGAGGCTGTGGAGAAAGTGGAACCCTCCTACACTTTTGGTGGGGTTGCAAAATGGTCCAGCCTTTTTGGAAGGCAATCTGGTGCTTCCTTAAAAAAATGGATATCGATATACCACTTGACCCAGTAATTCCACTACTTGGAATATATCCTACAGAATCAAGGCCTTTTACACTAACGGACACATTCTCCAGAATGTTTACCGCAGCACAGTCCACGATGGCAAAAAGATGGAATCAACCCAGATGCCCAACAATAGAAGAATGGATAAGTAAACTATGGTACATATACTCAAGGGAGCACTATGCAATGATAAAGAATAACGATGATTCCAGGAAACATCTCCTAACCTGGTTTCAACTGGAAGACATTATGTTGAGTAAAAGTAGTCAGTGACAAAAGGACAAATACTGTATGAGACCTCTAAGATAAGATCTCACAAACAGACTTGTGTATAGAAGAAAAGACTCTTTGACAGCTGCAAGGGAGAGGAGGGAGGGAGGGTGGGGGGAGGGTTTAGTTTTGATAGTTACTAGAAATCGAGTTGGGAGAAAGCGGTGATAGCACACATTAGAAACAAGAACAACATTAAGTGGACTTCAGCATAACTTGAGTAGTCCTTCCGTCTTAACTCAATACTGCAAGGATAGAGTAGCTGGGGCGGGGGGCAGGGGACCATGCTGTTAGGCGAATTCCAGGCCAATTGGCACAACTAGCATTTTGCTAAGAGAGCTCTCTGCACCCCACATTGGTGAGTGGCGTCTGGGGTCTTAAAAGCTGCCAAGCTGCCATCCGAGGACACAGCAAAGGGTCCCAACTCAGCAGGAACGGATGCTCACCAAGGACCAAGATGACATGCGGTAAAGACAACCCAGAAGACAGAGAGACCCACAAGAGTGGGTGCCTACATCGACCTGGGACCGGAAGAACCAGATGGTGCCCGGCCACCACCAGAGATAGCCACGATGGAGCTCCCAGAGAGGAGTCTCACTGGCAACACAAGAATAAAAAGGGGTGCATCCTGAGATCTCCACTAAAAGACCTCAACTGATGGTCCAGCGGTTTGGGGGTTCCCCTGAGAGCATGGCCCCCGGCCCTGATGCTGCCCTTTCCCATAAATTATAACAAAGGTCCACTCTTTGGACAGGAATGGATTGGACTTGGCAATGCAGAGTGACCATATATTGAAAGCACTTTATGGTTCTATACATCTATAGGATATCATCCTGCTGACCTGTGGCTGGAGGAAGGGGAGTGGACAGAGAGGAGGGGAAAGGAGGCTGTTGGGAGGATGAGACAGGTATGGAGCAGAGAGGAACAGTGTGCAGTCATCAGACAGGGAGAGCAGTGGAAGCTGCATATAGGTGGGCATGTAAATTTATACGGGAATGTACATTTTCACTCAGTTATGTTAAATAAAAATAAAAAAAATGAAATAAAAATTAAAAAAATGGATTTGTAGGCCTAAACATAAAATCTACAACCATGAATTTTCCACAAGAAATAAATGAAAACATAAGAAAATGTCTTTGTCAGCTTTTTCACACAAAGATTTTTATTAGGAAAAAAAAAAACCACTAGTCATTACAAAAATGGTTGATTTGGGCTTCATAAATATTAAAACGTCATCAAAAGAAACTATTAAGAAAATGAAGCTGCAGACTGCCACAGACAAGCCACAGACTGAAAAAACTGGTTAGAATACTTCCATCTGAGAGAGTTTTTGTCTAGAATATATAAAGAACTTCTAAAAGCCAATGTTAAAAAAGCCAGACAACAGATAATAAAGGACAAAACTTTTGAGCAAATACTTTGAAAAAGGAGATACACAATAAGATACCATCTTCCACCCAGTAGAATAGCTAAAGTTCAAAAGAGTAACCACAGAAGTTGTTGGTAAGGATGTAGAGCATAAAAGCTCCCTAGAATGTAATGCTACACAAATACTGTGAATGACTATTTGGAAGTTTCTTATAACATTAAACATACTATATCTATCCCTGTGAAAAACACTGCCATTGAGTCAACTCAGACTCCCAAGGACTCTATAGGACAGAGGAGAATTGCCCCCATCATTTCCCATGCTTCAATCTTTATGGAAGGCAACTGCCAAATCTTTCTCCCATGAAGGGCCTGGTGGGTCTGAACAACTGACCTTTTGGTTAGCATCCAAGTGCTTAACCACTGTACAACTCAGACTTCTTAGATCTACACCCATGAATCCCATTCCTAGCTATTTACCTAATAGAAATCAAAACATTTATTCACAAAAAAGATTTTTGAAATGTTCTTTGTAACCTCATCATAATAGCCCCAAATTTGAAACAACTCAAATGCTTAACAGGAGAATGGAATAAACAACTGGTGGTATATGAGTATTGATACACTAGAATACTGCAAAGAAAGTCAGTCATACACAGTACCACGGAAAAATTTCATAAACACAACATTGAGCAAAAGAAACTGGAGAAATATTATATTCTGTATGACTGCATTTATTTGAAGTCCAAGAATAGGACTATAGTGGTAATATTTGAGGTAAGAGTGTGGAATAGAATGGAAAATGGGAAAAAATACTTTTGGGGGTAATTGCAATGTTACATATTTTGTTTTGCATAGTACTTAAATGAGTAAGTAAATTTGTCAAAACTCAATGAACTTAACACAATGAATATCCATCTTATTATGTTCCTGTTTTTTTTTTTAATTTGTTGTGTTGAGTAGACTCTGACTCACAGCAACTGTACAGGTCAGAATAGAATGGCCTCAGACAGTTTCCAAGGCTATAAATCTTTATAGAAGCAGACTGCTGCATCTTTTCCCCATGCAGCAGAAAAGAACCCAGTAAAATATCATTTCACCACCTATCTATCAGTTTGTGATACTGTGGTAGTTTGCATGTTGCTATGATGCCGGAAGCTACGTCATTCTCATTTCAAATACAAGCACCTATGGTTGAACTGGTTTCAGCTGCGCTTCCAGACTGTAAATAACTAGGACAAAAGGCCTGGCCACCTGCTTTTGAAAAGCAGCCAATGAACATGCCATAGATTGAAAATATTTGTTGCCACAGTGGGTAAGTTCTACATCTGCTAAACAAAAAAGGTCAGCAGTTTGAATCCACTAGGCACTCCTTGGAAGCTATATGGAGCAGTTCTATTCTGCCCTATAGAGTTACTATGAGTTGGAATTGACTCAACAGCACCGTTTTTTTGTTTGTTTGTTTTTCAATAATGGGTATATCAGTGATTATGAAGAAGGGGAGGCAACAGGCAATGTTTGTTCTGTTGTGTATGGCATCACTGTGAGTCCAGGCTGACCTTACAACAACAAACAATAGAAAAATATCACTATCTATAAGAATGGCTTCAATTAAAAGTAAAAACCAACAGGATAATCTGAAGTACTGAGGGAGATGCAGAGCATGGAAATATCCAAGCAGGGCCAGAAAGCAGACCCCACGACTCTGACCCAGTAATTTCACTTCTATGTATAGTCCAAACTGAGATGTGTAAAAATAACGGTCCATAGTGTTTGTAACAACAGTTTATTAACAGCATAACTTGTGGTATATTCATATACAACAGCAAAAACTACCACTACATGTATAACATGGAAAAATCTCACAGACATATTTAGTGAAAGAAGAAAGAAAAACTACACACTGTGTGCACCCGTTTTTACAAGGTTCAAAAATGACTGTAAACATTTCTGTACATTACTTTTCCTATGTGTTTTATTTCCATTTCAAAACACACACTATAAAAGAGAAGATGTAGAGGCTGTGCTGTGGGATAGGTTGGCATGAAAATAAAGCAGGGGTGTGGACAAAAAACAAGGAAGTGATATATAGGCCCAATTTCCATTATCAGGAATCCATTGTCTTCCTTATACTTGTGTTCAAATTTTCTTTTGGTCATTAGCTTTTATGATTCTTTACAGAATAAAATCACGAAAACTTAAGCCCAATGAAATATATTTTGATCATCTCTTTTATATGCTGTTTGCACATCCTCCTTTTTTTTTTTTATCATTCACCAGTGTCAGAGAACCTTATTATCTTGCTGAATTTTTTATGCATAGACACTTCTTCCTATATTTGCTTTTACAACTTTGCTGGTTTTCCACTGACACCCAAATGCTCACCTGCTGGTGAGGATAATATGTTTTGCAAGTCTGTCAGATCCCATTCGGCTTTCAGAAAAGTACACTGACCTTTATGACTGCATTGTTAAACAGTATGATTAACATATAAATTTTTGAGATTAGGATATAAATAGGCTCTAAAATAGGTCATAATTTTAGAATATTAGTGGCATCTTAATTTACGTGTAGTATTTACTTGTAAGGAACCACCATAGCCTAGATTATTACTCAATTCCAATTACGTATTTTACTGTGTCATCCAATAGTTTCAATATGAATAACGGCTTTGTAATAAAGAAAATACCTGATTAGGAGGATGAGTTCATTATGTAAATGATTTCAAACATTTTTCATTTGCAACTCCAGTGTTTAAACAATGACAAAACTATAGGTTTCTAAAAACTCAAGGCTTCCTTTCTTATATATTCTTTTCATGAATATATTTTATTAGATAAAAACAACTTTAGCCTTAACTAAGTGCATCTCCATATAAATGCAACTGCAATCAGTCAACAAATATAAAATGCGTTAATAAAAAATATTTCTGCTATAATGTAATTTGTACTTACTGTATTATGGCAAGGAAACCCTGGTGGCATAGTGGGTAAGTGCTACATCTGCTAACCAAACGGTTGGCAGTTTGAATCCACCAGGTGCCTCTTGGAAACTCTACGGGGCAGTTCTACTCTGTCCTATAAGGTTGCTATGAGTTGTCATTGACCAGTGACAGTGGGTTTGGTTTTGGGGTACTGTGGCATGAAATTTTCATATATTATTTTATATTGGTTATAATTTTCACTACACATTCTACATCAGATATGAGTATTCCCTTTTGCAGATGAGGAAACTAACTCTTAAGGAGTTACAGAGATTTTAACAAGACCTATACATACCTTAGGGTGGAATACACCCTGTGGTGATTCCTGTGGTATAGCCTGCTTGAGTGAACAGAGGAACTCTTCATAGCTTTTTATGGTAAGCAATTCCCTGTTCAGTAGCCGGCCAATGCCAGTTGTTACCTGTTCATGAAGCTTTGACATGATGGGTAATAGATTTCTTCTCCAAAATTATGATATACATACTATCTGATATTAGCACACGACAGAGATAATATCTGAGTAAACATAGATCTGAAGCACTATTTTTGTTTTAGTAATACATAAAATTGTAGATTTTACATCTGAGCCTCAAATATAGTGGTCAAACATGTGAAAATATGTCTTCAGCTTCCAATAGAAAAGAGATAAATAGGAACTAAGAATCAAACACTTTTGCTCATCCGAAGACTTTATCAAAAGAATTAAAAGACCACCTAAAGAATGGGAAAAAATATTTGGAAACTACGTATCAACCTGACATCTGATCTCCATAATCTACAAGGTACTATAAGATATCAACAAGAAAAAGGTAAATAACCCAATTAAGTGACAGGCAAAGGAGATGGACATACACTTCACCCAAGAGGACATCCAGGCAGTCAAATAATATATGAAGAAACGCTCACGGTCATTAGTTTTTAGAGAAATACAAATCAAAACTACAATGAGATACCATCTCACCCCAACAAGGTTGGCTTTAATCCTGAAAACACAAAACAATAAATGCTGGAGAGGCTGTGGAGAGACTGGAACTCTCCTACATTACTGGTGGAAGTGCAAAACGGTACAACCTCTTTGGAAAGCAATCTGGCACTTCCTTAAAAAGCTGGAAATAGATACATCATTTGAGCTAGTTAATTCCGCTCGGAATATATCCTAAAGAATCAGGGCAGCCACACAAACAGATACATGCACATGAACGTTTACTGTAGCACAGTACACAACTGCAAAACAATGGAATCAACCCAGATGACCTACAACAGATGAACGGATAAACAAACTATGGTACATATGCTCAGTGGAACACTATGCAATGATACAGAACAATGATGATTTTAGGAAGCATCTTATAACCCAGTTTCAACTGGAAGACTTTATGCTGAGTGGAATCAGTCAGTGACACAAGGACAAATATTGTATAATACCATTACTATAAGGACTTAAAAATAGACTCAGGTACAGAAGAAAAGACTCTTCGACAGCTGCAACAGGTGGGATGGAGGGAGAGGACTGGTCATGGATAGAAATCTGGTTGGGTAAAAGCAGTGACAGCATACAGGAGAAAGAAGGTCAACACAAATTGCAAACTCTTCTAATCTTAACCCAATACTGCAAGGACAGAGCAGCAAGGCAGAGGTCTGGGAACCATGCTTTCAGGGGACATCAAGACCAATTGGCATAACTAGCCTATTGCTAACAGAGCCTTCTGCAGTCCATATTGGTGAGTGGCATTTCGGGTCTTAAAAGCTAGCAAGCTGCCATCTGAGGTACACCAAATGTTACCAACATTTGGTAACCGGAACACAGGATCACCAAGAACAACAAAGACATGAGGGAAGACATGAGGAGACAGAAGGACCCATGTGAATGGATGACTGTACCAATATGCGACCAAAAGAACCAGATGTAGCCCAGCCACCACCCAAGACAGCCACGATGGGACACACAATGTTGAGTGCCAGTGGCAGCACAAGAAAAAGAGGGGTGCACCTCAAGAAATCCACTAAAAGGCCACAAATGATTGTCCAGAGGCCTGGGGATTTCCTCAGGAGCATGGCCCCTAAACCTGCTATTGCCCCTGACCAGAAAACATTCCTGAGGTCAACTCTTTCGAGAGGAATGGACCGGACTTGGCGTCACAATGTGAACATATGGTGTGTATACTTTATGGTTCTATGCATCTATAGGAAGATGTCCTACTGGCCTCTTACTAGGAGGGAAAGGAGAGGATGGAGAGGAAGGGACAGAAAACTGTTAAGGGAATATGACATATAGAGAATAAAAAGAGGGAGTGTGCCGTCACCAGGCAAGCATAACAGAGGGAGCAGCAGATAGGCAGGCATGCAAATTTAATTTGGATTGCATTCTTTCACTTAAACACAATAAAAAAAAATTAGATAGCACACATTACAACAAATGGACAAATAGAAGGAGAAAAAAAGTAAATAGCCAGGGCCAAGTGCCGTCGAGTCAGATCCAATTCATATCTCAAAAAATTTATAAACTTTTGCTCACCAAAAGACATCAAGAGTAAAAAGAGAACGTATTGACTGCGAAAAAGTTTTCAGAAACGACATCAGATAAACATTTAATTTCCAAAACTTATAGAAAACTTCAACAACTCAACAACAAAAAGACAAGCAATACAATTATAAAATGGGCAAAAGACATGAATGAATCTTCCAAGAAAGACATTCAAGCAGTCAAAAACACAGGAAAAAGATGCTCACAAACATTAACCATTAAAGACATTCACATCAAAACTACAATTAGATACCATTACACTCCTCTTAAAATGGCATTAATTAAAAAAAAAAAAGAAAAGAAAACAGTAGATGTTGGTCAGGATGTGGGGAGACTGGAACATTTTTCCTTGCTTAGTGGGACCATAAAATAGTACAATAGCTATAGAAAATGGTTTGGTACTTCCTCAAAAACTAGGAACAGAGCTACCTTATGAAACAGCAATCCCAATCCTAGAAATATACTCTAGAGACAAAGAAGTACTGACATGACCAGATAAATGCACTGCTATATTAAATGCAGCTTTATTCACAATAGCAAAACAATGGAAACAACTGATGTGCCTATTACCAGATGAATGGATATGCAAACTGTGGTACATATATGCAATGAAATACTAAGAAACCATGAACAACAATAATGAACCCATGACACACATTATAATATGGATGGACTAGAAAGCATAACACTAAGTGAAATAAGTATATAAGGGCAAATACTATATCAGCCCCCTTTTATAAGAAAACAAAACAGATTAATATATAGAGATCAAAATTTATTGGTGGTTAACAGGAAGAAAAGGAGAAGAGGGTTAAGTAGGCTTTAGAGCTTTAGAGCTTAGACACTGTTATTTCTGGTGATGAGAAATGCAGCATTAAGTATGTAAGTAGTAAGAACAGTACAACCATAGTAAAGATAAGTGTTTGAGCACAAAGAAAAGAGTACAGACACAAAGAGAAAGCTAAAAAGTTATGATGAATGTAATTAACATCAATATGTGTAAATTGTGAAAAAAATTCATTGGGGATATACAATTTTACAACTTTAAGAACTAAAAATGTGTTCAGTTATAGATGTATAAGTATGCATAAATATGTACAAGAAGTCATATAGGAATAACTAAGTATATGTATACATATGGTTATGAGTGCTACAATATTTACAAGTTTAAAATGAAGCACTTAGAAACATTTATGGATACTTCTTAGACACAACCATACACCACATAGGATTGGTCTACTGAGTTTGAGGGCTTAGGATCATAGTCTTGTGGATTAACTCAGTCAACTGGTATAATACAGTCCACAAAGATAGTGTTCTACGTCCTACTTTGGTGAACAGCATCTGGAGGATCTCAAAATCTTGAAAGCAGCCATTTAAGATACAATTTTTGATCTCTGCTCATCTGGTGGTAAGAGAAAGAAGGAAGCCAAAGACTCGAAGAATAGACTGGTCTACAGAACTAATAGTCCACACAAACAATGATATCACCTACCTTGCGATCATGAGAACTAAATGGTGTGTGGCACCACTACTGACCATCCTGACCAGGGACTCAACAGATGGTTACAGATAGAATGAGAGAAAAGTGTATAATGAAACTCAAGTTCCAAAAACAGGCAAGACTTACTGGACTGATAAAGACTAGATGAACCCCCAACACTGTCACCTTCGGATGCTCTTTAAGCTTGGAAATCAAACGAATCTCAGAGGTCACATCTCTAAAAAACATAAGTACATAAGTTCCAAAAAGAATCTTTCTGTGAGACCAGAAATGAGAACCAGGAAGACAGAAAAAAGAAGTGAGCTGGGGTGTAGGGCTTAGGCAAGAACTCAAAGCCATCTTCCCAGGTGTTAATCAATTGTCTTAAAGCTTTGGAAAGATTAACAATGTATCAGAATGCAAAAATGCCTTACAGCATCTGGGAGGAAGGTCTTTTTATGTCAATGGGCAATACATTTAGTGACAAAAGACTTGCCAAGGCCTGAATTATTCAAAGTAAGCAGATACTTCCATCTCTTCATTAATTTAATCCAGTTTGCTCTTTCCAGGCTACAAGAAACATGCATTTCTAGGAGGATATAGGGAGCTCTGGTTGCTCAGGGGTTAAGATTCTGGCTGTTAAAAAAAAAAGTCAGTGGTTTGAATCCACCAGCTGTTCCTTGGAAACTCTGTTGGGTACTTCTACTATGCCTAGGAAGTCACTCTGAGTCAAGATCAACATGATGGCAATGGGTTTGTTTTGTGACTAGAGATAGATCTAGCAAATTTATGTTAAAATCTTGAGATCATCTGGTTAGCGAGCTTGGGTGGGTGAAGTGGAGTATCAAAGAGAAGAGAAAAACAACTAAACTGGCCTGGAGAATTTGAGTGAGCTCCTTACCTTAAAGTACTCTCCCTTCATTTGTTCCTAGGTGTGAATTTAACTCCACACGAAGGACAGAAACACAGATGAGCTGAATAATTTAGAGCCTTGGTTTTCAAAGTGTGGTCCAAGTGCCAACAACATCAATAGTGCTTGAAAATTTATTCTTAATGCAGTCTCCACTTGCCTTCCTAACTCTTCTGCAACTAACCGATTTTCTTTCTTGTATATTTGAAAGCAAAAATTGGGGCATAGTTTCACAACAGGGTTTGAACAAATGAAATCAGGATGCTACCTGAAATTTCAGCACATATTTACTAAATTTTTCCACTTACTGAATTTTTCCACTAAACTGAAATTTCCTCTTCTCCCCAAACAATGCTTGTAATAATACCAAAATGTATTTTTATTATCATTGTTTTAGTGTCATGAATAACCACAATATTCATAATTTTGTGAGTTGTAATTATATACCATATTTTCTTTCGAGTCCTCTCATTTTAGTATTGTCTCCAAGGACACTAGTGTGTATATAACCAAAGATACTACAACAGTCCTTATATTTCTATCTGTGCATTTATTTTTATGTGAATTAGAAAAATATTGCTTCCATTTATAGTGTTTCTTTTCTTACTACCAAGCCAAAATACAGATACATTAACAGAAAGAAAATGTTAAATGAATATTAGGGAATACATATGGCAACAATTATGGAATTATGTACGGAAAAGAGAATATATGGAAAAAATTGATTTTTATTATTCAATCATCAAAGTAAAGCTATGACATGGGTAGCATCTTCAAGGATTTAAAATTTTCTACAAATTGCCAAAGACCCAGTAGCTCATATGTGTAAAACTGACATATAAAACCAAGCTGCTACATGAATCTAAGCCTTAATCTAAAGTAATCCCCTCTTCCACATTTCCAATTTTATATTTTATGTGTGTGTGTATCACAATAATCTATAACCTGTGCCTAATGCTATTAATTTTAATCACTCTGTATTATCCTTTTCCTACATATTTTAATGCCTGTGAAACTTTAAAAAATTATTTCATTATTACAGTGTACATTTATAGTAATCAGTATTATATCTGCTTTCCTTTGTAAAACAAAATGTATAGGCAAAAAAATCTATTTGTAGGTAGTGTATGGGAAAAATACATGAGCAGTGAGAGCAGTAGCTAACATTCTAAAGCAGGAATAAATTTGGCTGCATATTTTCCTCTGCTAAGCATCAAGAAATCGTAATATATAGTATTGTCCTTGGGAGTGGGCAATATTTGATAAACATATTGATTTCATTTATTGCAACTGAGAAGTGAAATACTGGAAAAAGAAAACATGTTTTTCTGCACAAGAAATTTTTCTTTAGTTGAAGAGCAAACAAAAATTTGTAATACATAATTGCAAGTAAACTGGCTGAGTGTATAAATGTGTATGTGTATGTGTGTTGTCTCTGTGTGTCTAAAATTGGGATAGATATAAACAAACAAAAGTGGGGAGAAGAGAATGAATACACTGTTGGAGTTTATGTTTTATACGGAAGAACAATAATGTGTTCCCACTACGTGTGACTTAGAGATGTTGAATTTTGTGGTGAGCAAAAAAGAGAAAGAAATTGGCATTGGGAACCTGGAAAGCAGACATGAGACTTGAGGCTTTCATTACTTATTTATCACATTTACTCATTTATGCAACAAATACATAATGAATACTACTACAGTAAGGGGAAAGTGCACTGGGAGGAACTGGAATATAAATAAATTCACACCTAGAGGAAAGCGTAGATAGACTGTAAAGATGGGTGGGTGTTTCTGGAGTACTATAAACAGTGGTGAGCTTGATTAAAAATCAATATTTACATATAAAGAAATTAGGAAAGGAGAACATTTTCCCACATAATAAAGCTGTCAATCACTACAGGGCCATGAGATAAACCACATGATATTGCCTATATGAGCTTCTGAAAATCTCAAATTCATGTTGAAAATGATTTTAACAGATAAAAATATTTCTCACATACCCCGAAGGCCTTTAGCTTTCTAAGGTAAATTCACAATAAGACTGTACATCCCATATACCAAATTCACAACTTTTTAATGGAAATTAACATCTATTTGGATTATGTAGTTTTTCTAAGCATACACTTCCTTATGTATAAAATAAACAATAATAGCACTTACCAGTTTCCTCATCTTCTAAAACAATGGATTATTTAAGTGAAAATAACTATGTACAGTATCTAACATGGTAACTGCCACATAATTCAATGAGTAAAAAGGCAAACCCATTGGGAAAAGTCAGTTTCATCTAATAGCAGCCATACAGGAGGGTGAACTGCCCTCTTAGAGTTTTCAAGGCTGTAAATCTTTACTGAAGCAGATTGTTACAACGGTCTCCCATGGACAGCTGGCAGGTTTGAACTGCCAAACTTCTTGTTAGCAGTTAACTCTTAATGACTGAGTCATCAGGGCTCCTTGGCAAATAATGATGACTCTATAAACAGTAGCTATTGTTGCTATTGCTATTTTCATTGTTCCAGTTAATTTCTATATTTTCATTAACTTAAATATTTACTAAGAAATTCTGAAACCAGCACTCTTCCACTGTCAAATAATAAAATAATTAATAAACAGTATTAAGAGAATGTGCATAGAACTTAAAAATCTACCTATGTAAATTACTTTTAAAAATAAACCCCTGATCACGATCGTCAGCCATAAGAGAAATGCAAATCAAAACTACAATGAGGGGGGTGGGGCTAAGATGGCAGCCTAGACATATGTCTCCTAAATTCCCTCTGAGAACTAAGGCCCAGAATAATAATTGAACACAGCAGCATGAACAGCAGGTAGACTCTCAATATGTGGCCAACCCAAGCACAGTCTCTCTGCTGCACTATACACTGTTTTCTTAAGCACTGCAGATCAAAACTACAAGAAATACTGAAAGAAGCTCTGTGTTTAAAAAAATGAAAACACCACATATATACTTAAGGAGGCAATGCAGGACACAACATCCAGAACCCTACTCAGTTAGGGAAGTCATGAAACTCAAACAAAACTATGATAATAAAAGAAGGGCATCAGTGCTCTAAACATGAGAACTATGACATCACTCTAAAAACAGGAATATACTACACTAGGTATAAACCTTTCAGATGGAGAGGAAATTAAAAAGATATGCAAAAGTTAAAGTCTGGTTTAAAATTAGAATATTAAGAGGGACTACAGGGGTGGCCACAAAGCAAAATAACAGTGTGATGTATCAACACAAGAAGCATAATTCAGGAATCTCAACAAACACATAATCAACTCTGAGAAAAGATGAAAAGCTAACCAATACAGAAGAATACCCAGAACAGAGTATTGAGAGCAACACAGAAAACATCAACAACACAAAAATAAAGGATCAAAATGACAGCACTAAACATATACGTACCAATAAGTACAGTGAATGTAATTGGAATGAATGGTCTGATAAAGAGACAGTGAGTGACATTGTGGATCAAGAGACACAACCCTTCTATATGTTGTTTACAAGAAGCACACCTTAGACTCAAAGATGTGAACAAAGTGAAAATTAAAGGATGGAAAATATACACCAAGCCAGCAACATACAAAAAAGAGCAGAAGTAGCAACACTAATCTCAGATAAAATAAACTTTAATGTAAAATCCACCACTGGGAACAAGGATGGTCATTATTTATTGCTGAAAGGTTCAGTACACAAACAGGACACAACAGTATTATATATTTATGCACCCAATATCAGAGCATCTTAAATACAACGAACAAATATTGACAACATTGAAAAATGAGATGGATCACTCCATAATAATAGCTGGAGACTTCAAAACTCCACTTTCAGTAACAGACAGATCATCCAGAAAAAAGCTCAGTAAAGATACAAAAGATCTTATTGAGACAATCAACCAACTAGACCTCATGAACATATATAGAACCTTTTAATCCATCAACAGATAAGTACACCTTCTTCTCCAAGGCACATAGAACATTTTCCAGAATAGAACATGTGTTAGGACATAAAGCAAACCTTAACAAATTCCAAACCACTGAATTATTGAGAAGTATCTTCTCAGGCCATAAAGCCACAAAAATTTAAATCAATAGCAGAAAACACATAGGAAGAAATTTGAACTCATGAAAATTGAACAACACTTTGCTCAAAAATCAATGGGTTATAGAAGAAATCAAGGACAAAGTAAAATAGTTCACGGAATCAAATAAGAATGAAAACACATCCTACCAGAACCTATGAAATACAGCAAAAGCAGTGCTCAGAAGTCAATTTATATTTTCAGATGCACACATCTGGAAGGAAAAAAGGATCCAAACCAAAGAATTAACCCAAAGCTTGATCAAGTAGAAAGACAGCAACACAGGAACCCCTCAGGCACCAGAATAAAACACATAATAAAGATTACAGAAGAACTAAATGAATTAGAGAATAGAAGAACAATTGAAAAATTAACAAAACCAAAAGCTGGTTCTCCGAAAAGATCAACAGAACTCTGGCCAACTTACAAAAGGAAAACGGGAGAGAAAACAAATAAGCCAAATAAGAAATGAAAGATGTCACAACAGACTGAACCAAAATTAAAAGTATTATAACAGAATACTACAGAAGACTGTACTTTAACAGATTTGAAAACCTAGAAGAAATAGGCAAATTTCTAGATTGATATCACCTACCAAAATTATCACAAGGAAAAGTAGAACTTCATAAATCCATCACAAAAGAAGAGATTGAAAATGTCAAAATAGTCCTGGCCAAAATGACTTCACCAGAAAATTCTACCAAAGTTCTAAAAAGGAAATAATTCCAATATGACTGAGGCTATTTCACAGCAAAGAAAGGGATAGAGCCAAGCCGAATACTCCCAAATTCATTCTATGAAGCCAGCATAACCCTGATTCCAGAGCCAGGGAAAGATCCCACAAAAAAGAAAATTATACACCAATATCATTCATGAACCTAGATACAAAACCCTAGTCAATAGAATTCAACAACATGTCAAAAAATATTTCATCACAACCAAGTTGGATTCATACAAGGGATGCAAGGCTTGTTCAACATCAGAAAAATAATTAACATGATCAACTACATAAGTAGCACAAAGGATAAGAATCACCTGATTTTGTCAAAGGATGCAGAAAAGGCATTTGACCAAGTCCAACATCGATTCATCCTAAAAACTCTCAGCAAGATAGGAATAGAGCGGAAATTCCTCAACACAATAGGGGACATTTATGCAACCCCAAATGCCTACATTATCCTGAATGGAGAGAGACTGAAAGAATTACCGATGCCCACTGCTACAACTTCTATTCAACATTGTACTAGAGGTTCAGGCCAGAGCAATTAAACAAGACAGAGAAATAACGTAAAACTGCATCAGCAGAGAAGAAGTAAAAATCTCCCTATTTGCAGATGACATGATTATATATGCAAAGAATCCTACAGAATCCATAACTAAACTACTGGAATTAACAGAAGAGTTCAGCAAAGTATCAGGATATAAAACAAACATAAGTAAATCAGTAGGATTCCTTTACACCAACAAAGAGATCATCAAAGAGGAAATCACCAAATCAATACTATTTACTATAGCTCACCCAAAAGATAAAATACCTGGAAATAAATCAAACCAGAGAAATAAGAGACTTATACAGAAAATTATAAGACTTTATTGTGAGAAACCTAAAGAGATTTACCCCAGTCATGGATGGAAAGAGTTAACATTGTGAAAATGTCTATTTTACCAAAAGCAATCTATATATACAACACAATCCCAATGCAAATTCCAGTATCACTTTTTAATGAGATGGAGAAATGAATCACCAAGTTTGTTTGGAAAAGGAAGAAACTCCAGACATGTAAAGCACTACTGAAGAAGAGGAACACAGGGAAGAACTCACACTGCCCGACCTTAGAACATATTACACTGCCACAGTAGTCAAAACAGTCTGGTAGTGGTACAACAAGAGACATATTGACCAATGGAACAGAGTTGAGAGCCCAGAGATGTCTCCTATGAACAGTTGATATTTGAAAAAAAGGTCCTAAGATTGTAAATTCAGGTAAAAACAGTCTTTTTAATAAACAGTGCTGGCAAAATTGGATATCCATCTGGAAGAATCTGAAACAGGACCGGTATCTCACATCTTACACAAAAACTAACTCAAAATGGGTCAAAGACCTAAATAGAAAACCTAAAATGATAAAGATCATGCAAGAAAAAATACAGACAACAATGGAAGTTCTAATACATGGCTTAGGTAGACCACAAAATCTGAGAAGCAAAGCACAATCAGCAGAAAACAGATAATTGAAAAGTACTAAGAATCAAACACTTTTGCTTATTCAAAAACTTTGTCAAAAGAGTTAAAACACCACCTACAGAATTGGAAAAAATGTGTAGTAATTACATGCCAGACCAACGTCTGATCTCCATAATCTACAAGGTACTGCAAAATATCAACAACCCAATTAGGTGATGAGTCAAGGAGATGGAGAAACACTTCACCAAATAGGACATTCAGGCAGCCAAAAGACACAAGAAGAAGTGCTCACGATCATTAACTATTAGAGAAATCCAAATCAAAACTACAATGAGATACCATCTCACCCCAACAAGGTTGGCCATAATCCAAGAAACACAGAACAACAAATGCTGGAGAGGCTCTGGAGAGACTGGAACCCTCCTACACTGCTGGTGGGACTGCAAAATGGCACACCCTCTTTGGAAAGCAATCTGGCACTTCCTAAAAAGCTGGAAATAGATACACCATTTGATCCAGTAATCCCACTGCTCAGAATACATCCTACAGAAACAAAGGGTGTCACTCAAACAGATACATGCACATGAATGTTTATTGCAGCACAATAGTAAAAAGATAGAATCAACCTAAATGCCCATCAACAGATGAATGGATAAACTATCATACCTATACTCACTATACAGTGATAAAGAACAATAATGATTTTAGGAAGCGTCTCATAACCTGGTTTCAATTGGAAGACATTATGCTGAGTGAAATCAGTCAGCATCACAAGGACAAATATTATATGAGACCCCTGCTATAAGAACTTAAAAATGGACTTATAAACAGAAGAAAAGGGTTAGTTACAGATTAGATAGTTGGTAGAAATTCAGTTAGGTGAAAGTAGTGACAGCACATAGTAGAAAGTTAATCAATTTAACTGAAAGCTCTTCTAATCTCAACCCAATATTGCAAGGATAGAGTAGAAGGGGAGGGGTTTGAGGACCATGCTTTTGGGAGACAATGACATCAATTGGTATAATTAGCCTGTTGTTAAGAGAGTCTTCTGCAACCCATGTTAGTGAGTGGCATCTGGGGTCTTAAAAGCTAGCAAGCTTCCATCTGAGGTACACTAAACAGTACCAACTCATCTGGAACAGATGATCACTGAGAACAACAAAGACACAAGTTAAAAAGAGCTCAAGAGATAGAAGGACTCATGTAAGTTGGAGACTGTATCAATATGTGACCAGAAGATCCAGATGGTGCCTGGCCACCACTAAAGATGGCCATGATGGGGTATACAATGTTGAATTCTGTGGCAACATGAGAAAATCAGTGGCACAGTTCAAGAACTCTACTAACGGAATCGATGGTTCAACAGCCTGGGAGATCTCCTGGGAGCATGGCCCCAAACCTGCTGCTGCCCCTGACCAGAAAACACTACTGAAGGCAACTCTTCAGATAAAAATGGACTGAACTTGGGAACACAGTGTGACCGTATCGTGTATGTAGTTTATGGCTCTATGCATTTATAGGATGTTGTCCTATTGGTCACTTTCTAGACGGGAAAGAAGAGGGTGGAGAGGAGAGGAGGGTAGCTTGTTAAGAGGATACTACTAGTACAGAATGAAAATGAAGAGTGTGCTGTTACCAGGCAAGTAGAGTAGAGGGAGCTTCAGATAGGTGTGCATGCAGAATTGATTTGTATTGTATACTTTCACTTAATCACAATTAAAAAAAAAAAAAACCTACAACAAAATAACATTTCACCTAAGCAAGACTAACATTAATCCAGAAAATACAAAACAGTAACTGCTGGCAAGGCTAGGGAGAGACTAGAACATTTTACACTGCTGGTGGGAATGTAAAATGGTACAACCATTTTGGGAATCAATTCGGCACTTCCTTAAAAAGCTAGATACAGAAACACCATATCAGCCAGCAATCCCACTTCTTAATATATCCTGGAGAAATAAAGTTGTCATATAAAAAGATATATGCACAACCATGTTCACTGCAACACTGCTCACAACAGCAAAAAGATGGAAAGAACCTAGACGTCCATCAATGGCTGAATGGATAAACAAATTACAGTATACTCACACAGATGAACACTACACAGTGATGAAGAACAACAATGGCTCTGTGAAATATCTCATAACATGAAGCAATCTGGAAGTCATGCTGAGACGCAAATGGAAAAACACTTTATGAGACCATTATAAGAACTCAAGAAAAGGTTTACATATATGCACACAAGAAAACATTATTTGATGGTTACGAGAGTAGGGTGAGAGGGAAAATGGTACTCACTAACTAGATACTACGCAAGAATTATTTTAGGTGAATGGAAAGACAATACAAAATACAAGAGAAGTCAGCACAGTCAGACAAACAACAAACCGTAAGCTAATTTTCCTGAACAAAATCAATACTTTAAGCGATAGAGTTCTGGGAACCATGGTTTCAGGGAACAGCTAGGTCAACTGAAATAACCACGTTCATTAAGAAAACGTTCTGCACCCCACTTTGGTGAGTAGCATCTGGGGTCTTAAAAGCTAACAAGTGGCCACTGAAGAAGCAACAACTGGTCCCAAACCACCTGGAACAAAGGAGAACAAAGAACACGAAGGACATAAGGGAAATATGAGCCCAAAAGACAGAAACCAAAAACCAAAACAAACCTGGTGCCACTGAGTCAGTTCCAACTCATAGCAACTCAATAGGGCAGAATAGAACTGCTACTGCTCCACAGTATCCAAGGAGCACCTGGTGCTTTCAAGCTGCCAACATTTTGGTTAACAGACACAGCACTTGGGGCGGAGTCAAGATGGAGGACTAAGCCGACGTCTCCTTATATCCTTCTGGAAACCAAGACCTGAACTGACAATCAAACAGAGCCTTCTGATCACCTAATCAGCCTCAGGACACGGCACAGAGCTGTTAATTTGGACTTCATACCACTCAGCGAAAAACCTCCTCTCTTTCGCTGACTCCCACTCCTGGCTAGCCCCGGCTCTCACGGACGGAAGGTAAACGCACCGTTTTGACTTTTTTTTGCCTCGGTCTCGGCTGGCGGGCGGAGCTGGGCCTTGCCCGGAGGCTGGACTCAGACGCGCTGCTAGGGGGATAGGCAGGCGAAATTCCCATATTCTGAGAGCCAGGCTCGGGACTCTGTTAATCTAGCCACTTTGAGCCTTTCGTTTTGTAGCTGCCTCGGCGGGGTTTGTGTGGAGCTCCGCGGTCAGGGTGCGGGACGCCATGTTGGTACCAAGATTTTAGCGGGACCTCATTCTTAGCCTGGGAGCCAGCGCCTGCAAACGGGACAGCGCTTCTCCGACAGAAAAGTAGTGATTTTGCACAGTGCTGCCTACGTTGGGGGCCCTGCAATAGAAGCAGAGGAATCACTACCTCTCGGCACTTTTAGCCCCTCTGTCTGCTGCCTGTGTGGAGGACGCCATCTTGAATACAGTGGCCGCAGCTGGACCTAATTCTTAGCTTGAGAGCCAGAGCCTGCCCACAAGAGAGCGCTTTTCTATCACAAAACCAGTAATCCACACAGTGTTGGCTAAGGCTAGGCCCTGTCAGCAGAGGCCACCAGGGCAGTAGCATTGCTGTATTTCGAACTAGTTTGTTATCATTTGGGGTTGGATATAGTGGCGCTTACTTTGTCAGATGAGAAGAGGGACCTCTACACCTGAAAACCTAACTGACTTGTGAACTGGTCAGATACCTTTTGCCTTACATTTGAAGACAGCCTAGAGAAACATTTGCAATCCATCCTCACAGTACCTCTTCCAGCCTCTATATACTCACATGGGACCCAAAAAGCAACAGACAATTGTGGCATACAAGCAATCACTCATAGCATCAGAAGGCTCCCAAACAAAGCAACCAAGGACTTTCCCAGATGAAGAAACTTTTATGAAAGCATCAGGAAGTGAATACAAATTGGTTATATACAGAGCCTTTCTAGATCTTATACAAAATGCAGCAGAAAAAAAAATGAAAAATTAAGCAAGTTGTTTGATCTGATAGAGCACCAGTACTCTGAAATCCAACAGATCAAGAAGAAAATCAAAGACATAGAAACTTCCATGCAAAGCCAAGAAAACAGAACAGAACAAATGGAAAAAAGAATTTCTGACTTGGAAGACAGAGCTACTGATGCCAGCGTCTATGAGCAGAAATCAGAATAAAGAAACAAGAAAAATGAAGAAACATTAGGAAGCATGTGGGACTCTATTAAGAGGAACAACCTTCGATTAATTGGAGTCCCTGAACAGGGTGAGACATCTGAGAACACAGAGAGTATTGTTGCTGAGCTGCTGAAAGAAAATTTCCCAGAAATCATGAAGGAAGAGAATATAGACATCTCAGATGCATATCGTATGCCACCCAATATAGATCTCAAAAGAAAGACTCCAAGACATATTGTAATCAAGCTTAACAAAATGAAACACAAGCAGCAACTCTTAAAGGCAGCAAGACTCAAGGCAAAGCTAACATTCAGATGGAAACCCTGTAGGCTCTCATCAGATTTCTCAGCAGAAACCATGCTGGCACAGAGACAGTGGCACGACACATTCAAAGTCTTGAAGGAGAAGAACTTCCAACCAAGAATTATATATCCTGCAAAACTATCTTTCAAATACGAAAATAAAATTAAGACATTCTCAGATAAACAGAAACTCAGGGACTTTAAAAATCAAACCCAAACTACAAGAAATTCTGAAAGAAGTTTTTGGTTTTGGTTTAGAAGAACGAAACCACTAACTTTATATTTTAGGATGACACACTACTCAATACTCTACTCATTTAGGGAAGGCTCCAAAGTAAATCACAGCTTTGATATGGAAAGAAGCAATCCAGTGATCATCATGAAAACTATGGTGTCATCATAATAAAAAGAGGGATGTACTACAGTCGTTATAGTCCTTCCAGATGGAGAGGAAGATGACAAGACTGGTAGTAATTAAAATTGGGTTTATAAATAGTTTATTAAGGGGGCTCAGGGGCAGCTGTAAAGCACAACAAAGATGTATCATACCATTTCAAGAAATCTAACACACGAGTCTCAACAACTATAAAATCCGCTCTGAAAAAGCTGAAAAATCAACTCACAAAAAGAGTGTCCCAGAACAGACTAATAAGAACAACAGAGAAAACATCAACATAAAAATAAACATATCACAATGACAGGACTGAACACATACCTATCAATAATTACATTGAATGTGAATGGACTGAAAGCACCAGTAAAGAGACACCGTGTGTCATCTTGGATCAAAAGACACAACCTATCCATATGTTGTCTACAAGAAATGAACTTGAGACCTAAAGATAGGAACAAACTGAAAATTAAAGGATGGAAGAATATATATCAAGCTAACTATGAACAAAGAAGAGCAAAGGTGGCAATTCTAATCTCAGACAAAATCAATTTTAGTGTCAAATCCACCATCGTGGACAAAGATGGACACTATATATTGCTGAAAGGTTCAGTACACAAGCAAGACTTAACTATATTAAATATTTATGCACCTAATGTCAGAGCACCTAAATATGTCGAAGAAACACTGACTACGCTCAAAAGAGAGTTAGATGACTCCACAACAATAGTGGGAGATTTTAACACTCCAATCTCATCACTAGATAGATCATCTAGAAAAAAGCTCAGTAAAGATACAGAAGACCTCATTGACACAATTAACCAATTAAACCTCAATGATATATACAGAATTTTCCACCCATCAGCAGACAACTACACTTTCTTCTCCAGTGCACATGAAACATTCTCCAGAATTGACCATGTGATAGGCCATAATGCAATGCTCAACAAAATCCATACCATTGAATTACTGCAAAGCATCTTCTCAGATCATAAAGCCATCAAAGTTGAAATCAATAGCAGAAAAAACATAGATAGAAAGTGGACCTCTTGGAAACTGAACAACATCTTGCTCAAAAAAACATGGGTTATAGAGGAAATCAAGGATGAATTAAAGAAATTCATGAATTCCAATGAGAATAAAAACACTTCCTACCAGAACCTATGGGATACAGCCAAAGCAGTGCTCAGAGGTCTGTTTATCTCCATAAATGCACACATCTGGAAGGAAGAAAGAAACCAAATCAAGGAACTAACTCTACAGCTTGAACAATTAGAAAGAGAACAACAGAGGAACCCCTCGGGCACCAGAAGAAATGAGATCATAAAGATTAGAACAGAGCTAAATGACTTAGAGAATAGAAAAACAATTGAAAAGACCAAAAGCTGGTTTTATGAAAAGATCAACAAAATTGATAAACCACTGGCTAAACTTACTAAAGAAAAGCAGGAAAGGAAACAAATAACCCAAATTAGAAATGAGAGGGGAGTTGTCACCACACATGCAACAGAAATAAAAAATATCATAACAGAATACTATGGAAGACTGTACTCTAACAAATTTGAAAACCTAGGAGAAATGGACCAATTCCTTGACTCATACCACCTACCCAAATTATCACAATGTGAAGCAGAACAACTTAATAAACCCATCACAAAGGAAGAGATTGAAAAGGTCATCAAAACACTGCCAACCAAAAAAAAGTCCAGGCCCAGATGGCTTCATGGCAAAATTCTACCCAGCATTTAGAGAAGAGTTATCCCCAGTACCACTGAGACTATTTCACAGTATAGAAAGGTATGGAGTACTCCTAAACTCATTCTATGAAGCCAGCATAACCCTGATACCTAAGCCAGGGAAAGATACAACAAAGACAGAGAACTACAGACCGATATCACTCATGAACCTAGATGCAAAAATCTTCAACAAAATTCTTGCCAACAGAATACAACAACATATCAAGAAAATAATCCATCATGACCAAGTGGGATTCATACCAGGGATGCAAGGCTGATTCAACATCAGAAAAACAATTAATGTGATTAACCACATAAATAATACAAAAGACAAGGATCACCTGATTGTGTCCATTGATGCAGAAAAGGCATTTGATAAAGTCCAACACCCATTCATGCTAATAACTCTTAGCAAAATGGGCATAGACAGCAAATTCCTCAACACAATAAGGGCCATTTATACAAAGCCAATTGCCCACATCATCCTGAATGGAGAGAGACTGAAAGACTTTCCCTTAAGATCAGGAAAAACTAGACAAGGATGCCCACTCTCACCTCTTCTATTCCACATTGTGCTAGAAGTTATAGCCAGAGCAATTAGACAAGAGGAAGAAATAAAGGGCACCTGCATCGGCAAAGAGGAAGTTAAAATCTCCCTGTTGGCAGATGATATGATTGTATGTGCAGTGAACCTCAAGGAATCTATAAGTAAGTTCCTCAAACTGATAGAAGAGTTCAGCAAGGTCTCAGGATACAAGATAAACATAAGGAAATCAGTAGGATTCCTTTATACCAACAAAGAGACCATTAAGGAGGAAATTATCAAATCAATACCATTTACGATAGCTCCTAAAAAAATAAAGTACCTAGGAATTAATCTAACCAGAGAAACAACAGACCTTTACAAAGAGAACTACAAGCCCTTACTACAAGAAACTAAGAGAGACTTAGATAAATGGAAAAACCTACCCTGCTCATGGATAGGAAGACTTAACATTGTGAAAATGTCTATTTTACCCAAAGCAATTGATTTATATAATGCAATCCCAATACAAGTTCCAGCATCATTTTTTAATGAGATGGAGAAACAAATCACCAATTTTGTTTGGAAAGGAAAGAAGCCCCTGATAAGTAAGGTACTACTAAAGAAGAAGAACACACTGGGAGGCCTCTCATTACCTGACCTTAGAACATACTACACTGCCACAGTGGTCAAAACAGCCTGGTACTGGTAAAAGAACAGACAGATCGATCAATGGAACAGAATTGAGACCCCAGAGATGACACCATCTGCCTATGAACAGTCGATATTCGACATAGGCCCTAAGACATTAAACTGGGGTAAAAACAGTCTCTTCAACAAATGGTGCTGGCAAAATTGGTTATCCATCTCCAATAAACTGAATCAAGATCCATATCTTACACCTTATACAAAAACCAACTCCAACTGGCTAAAAGACCTAAATATCAAACCTAAAACGATAAAGCTCATCCATGAAAAGGTAGGAACAACAATGGAACTTTCAATACACAATGAGGACAGACTCCAAAATCTGTCAAAGAAACCTCAATCAACAGAAGAGAAAATAGATAAATGGGAACTATTAAGAATCAAACACTTTTGGTCATCCAAAGACTTTATTGCTAGAATTAAAAGAACACCCACAGAATGGGAAAAAATATTTGGCAACTCTATGTCAGACCGACGCCTGATCTCCATAGTCTATAAGATACTACAAAATATCAAGAAGAAGAAGATAAACCATCCAATTAAGTGATGGGCAAAGGAGATGGACAGACACTTCACTAAAGAGGAGATCCAGGCAGCCAAAAAACACAAGAAATTCAAATCAAGACAACAATGAGATACCATCTCACCCCAACAAGATTGGCCATGATCCAGAAAACACAAAACAACGAATGCTGGAGAGGCTGTGGAGAAAGTGGAACCCTCCTACACTTTTGGTGGGGTTGCAAAATGGTCCAGTCTCTTTGAAAGGCAATCTGACGCTTCCTTAAAAAAATGGATATCGATATACCATTTGACCCAGTAATTCCACTACTTGGAATATATCCTACAGAATCAAGGCCTTTCACACCAACAGACACATTCTCCAGAATGTTTACCGCAGCACAGTCCACGATGGCAAAAGATGGAATCAACCCAGATGGCCAACAATAGAAGAATGGATAGGTAAACTATGGTACATATACTCAATGGAGCACTACGCAATGATAAAGAATAACGATGATTCCAGGAAACATCTCCTAACCTGGTTTCAACTGGAAGACATTATGTTGAGTGAAAGTAATCAGTGACAAAGGACAAATACTGTATGAGACCTCTACGATAAGATCTCACAAACAAACTTGTGTATAGAAGAAAAGACTCTTTGACAGCTGCAAGGGAGAGGAGGGAGGGAGGGTGGGGGGAGGGTTTAGTTTTGATAGTTACTAGAAATCGAGTTGGGAGAAAGCGGTGATAGCACACATTAGAAACAAGAACAACATTAAGTGGACTTCAGCATAACTTAAGCACTCCTTCCATCTTAACTCAATACTGCAAGGATAGAGTAGCTGGGGCGGGGGGCAGGGGACCATGCTCTTAGGCCAATTTCAGGCCAATTGGCACAACTAGCGTTTTGCTAAGAGAGCTGTCTGCACCCCACATTGGTGAGTGGTGTCTGGGGTCTTAAAAGCTGCCAAGCTGCCATCCAAGGACACAGCAAATTGTCCCAACTCAGCAGGAATGGATGCTCACCAAGGACCAAAATGACATGCGGTAAAGACAACCGAGAAGACAGAGAGACCCACAAGAGTGGGTGCCTACTTCGACTTGGGACCGGAAGAACCGGATGGTGCCCAGCCACCACCAGTGATAGCCACGATAGAGCTCACAGAGAGGAGTCTCACTGGCAACACAAGAATAAAAAGGGGTGCATCATGAGATCTCCACTAAGAGACCTCAGTTGATGGTCCAGCAGTTTTAGTGTTCCTCTGAGAACATGGCCCCCGGTCCTGATGCTGCCCTTTCCCATAAATTATAACAAAGGTCCACTCTTTGGACAGGAATGGATTGTACTTGGCAATGCAGAGTGACCATACATTGGAAGCACTTTATGGTTCTATACATCTATAGGATATCATCTTACTGACCTCTGGCTGAAGGAAGGGGAGTGGATGGAGAGGAGGGGAAAGGAGGATGAGACATGTAATGAGCAGAGAGGAATAGTGTTCAGTCACTAGACAGGGAGAGCAGTGGAATCTGCATATGGGTGGGCATATAAATTTATACATGAATGTACATTTTCACTCAGTCATGTCAAATAAAAATTAAAAAAAAAAAAAACAGACACAGCACTTAACCACTACACCACCAGAGACTTCAAGAGACAGAAAGGGTCTCAAAATCAGAGACCACATCAGCATGAAACTATAACTGAATTGTACTTGGTTACCACCAATGACCACCCTGACAGGGAATACAACAAGGAGACCCTGATGGACTGGGAGAAAAGTGGGATGCAGAACTCAGACTTGAGTATAAAGGCCCATCTAGATGTTCTCACAGTTTGGAATGTCCCTAGAAGTCATGTCTCCCATATAATCCACTAGCAGAGAATTAAAGACATTCCCAAAGCCAAGTCTTCAGACAAAGACTGTAAGACAAAATGATACTGGTGAAGAGTGTGCTTCTTGGTTCACCTAGATACATGAGACTATATGGGCAGCTTCTATCCAGAGGTGAGATGAGAAGGCGGAAGGTGACAGCAGCTGACATGGGAAATACAGGGTGGAGAGGAGGAATGTGCTGTTATATTGTAGGGAAAGCAACTAAAGTCACCATACTGCCAGCCTGCACATGAATTGTAAACTTTCACTTGAAGGGCAATAAAAAATAAAATTTTGATAAAGGATATCCGTGAAAAACCTACATCCTACTCAAAAATGAAAGACTGAATGCTTTCCTTCTAATGCTTCAGCAGTGTAGGAACGTCTGCCATCACCACTTCTACTCAACATCCTACGAGACATCCTATCTGTGCAATAATACAGGGAAGAATAATGCAGAGACGGGGGAAAAATGGGTGACAGTGTTATTATTTCTGGGAGGCATGACTGGGTACACAGAAAACCTAAGAACATACAGAAGTGTCTTAACTAAAAATTCTGGAAATAAGTAGATTAAGTATGGCTAAAAGATACGAGATCAACATTTAAGCAAACAGAGCTTTAATGTCACATCAAGGAACAACTGTTAATACTCTCATGTCTGTTCTGACTCATAACAACCCTATGTATAACAGAAAATCCAAGCTATGTTTGAGAACATTGTTGTAGCCACTGTGTTTAGTCTGTCTCGTTGAAGGTCTCTGCTTTTTCACTGACTCTCTATTTTATCAATCATGATATACTTCTCCAGGGACTAGTCCTTCCTGACAACCTGTCCACAGTATGTGAGATGAAGTCTCCTATTTTGCTTTTAAGGAGCATTCTGGCTATGCTTCTTCCAAGACACACTTATTTATTCTTCTGCATTCCATGTTATGTTCAATGTTCTTCACCAATACCATAATTTAAACGTATCAAAACATTTGGCCTTCCATATTCACTGTCCAGCTTTTCCAGGCATTTGAGATGACTGACAATACCATGACTTGGGTCAGGCATACCTTAGCCCTCAAAGTGGCAGGTCTTCTGCAGCAGATTTACCAATCAAATACACTGTTTAATTTCTCAACCACCGCTCCCACGGGCATTAGTAGCGGATCAAAGTTACCTGAAATACTTGGTAACTTAATACTTCTTCCATTTATCATGATGCTTCTTATTGACTCAGTAGCAAACATTTTTGTTTATGTTGAGGTGTAATTCATACTGAATATTGTAGTCTCTAATTTTCATCAATAAATGCGTCACGTCCTCTTTACTTACAGCAAGCAATGTTGTATGATCTGTATACCATGGGTCGTAACCGTGTCTTCCTCCAATCCTGATGCCACATTCTTCTTCATATAGCCGAGCTTCTCAGATGATTTGTTCACTGAACAAGTATGGGAAGGGATACAACCTTGATGCACATCCTTCTTGATTTTCAGCTCTGTAGTAACAGTTTGTTCTGTTTGAACAATTGCCTCTTGGTCTATGAACAGGTTCCAGATGAGCACATTCAAATGTCCTGAAGTTCCCATTCTCTGTAATGTATGAACTTTGTCTTATTTTGTACTTCAAGTTTGTTCTTCATTTTCAAACATCTTCTGGGTATATTTTGTCTTCCCTATTTTCACATACATTTTAGCATTAATTCCTACCACTTATAAATTTCTACTAAAAAAAGACGTGAGAATATTATATTGTGGTTTCATTGAAACTATACAGCATTTCTGGAGAAGTGATATCTCACAGTTATTGAGTCTTCCAAATATATCACTATATTGATTTAGGTTTTCTTTTATGTCTTTAAATGTTATAGTTTTATTGTAGAGATATTAATTTTAATTAGACTCATTCTTAGGAAGTTTCTGTTTCTTGAGGCAAATACAAACAGTATTTAAAATTTTAATTTTCTCATTTTTCTTTTGGAGTTGTTCCAGTATGGCTCAAATTACCGAAGATTGTTCCAACCAGGAAACAAACTACATCTCAATCGGCAGTTATTATATAGGAAACACAACTTGCAATTAAAACATAAAATTTCAACTACAGGGAAAAAATGCTTTTTCAAAATGATCTTCAGAAGTATTACAAAAATTTAACATCAAAGACAGGTGCACTTTCCAGTAAACATACATCCTCAATTCTGTACTGCAGATAGGCATTTAAAGAACTAATGTAGTATTCTAGTGATTCATCTTTGCAAAAATCCAATTTATAAATATTAATGCTGAAACTTACATGTGAACTGTGATTAACTGAAAGACAGTGAAACAGAGAGACAATTTTAAAAAGAAGTAGAAGATAGACTTTAGTTGCTTTCACTGCTTTTTAATCTCTGTTACAACTCAAGGTGTATATAGCACCTAGACTCTCCAGGGAGCAGAGCCACTCACATTCACAAAGTATTGTATGTATCTGTTCCAACTTGTCCACAAGGCACTCCAACTGATGTAAGGCACTCATCTCTCATTTTTCTCAAAACTCACACAGAGCAGAAAAGTGGGAGCCATTTTGGGACACTGTGACATCCTGTAGCTCATTGGAGCTAAAGATTGTGATTGAAACATACAATAGGGGTCCAAAGACTAAGAGAAGAATACACAAAACCATTTCTCTGGCAAAATAGGACAGTCAAAAGGACCCATGTACACAAGGTAATTTACACACACGACCAAGGCAAAACCCATACTCAGAAGACTCCTCAAATATCATTATTATTTCATCTCAAATTGATCTCTAGGCTCAGAACAAACCTGGTTAGATGCTGAAGGAGTGTTTGGAACAAAGCCAATCTGTAAAGATTTGGAAATATTTTGTTTGTTTGTTTTTAATATTTGCTTCTCTGCCAAGATGAGCTGAACACAAGTTATCAAGAATGGACTTCAGTGACTAGGCTTATCCAAGACAGTCTTCTCAAAAATCCTTAGGGAAAGTCACTAAATAAATTAATCAGTATAGCTTTAACAATCAACAAAAGAGAGAGAGAGAGAGAGTAAACATTGGGGAGGGAGAGATTCTTGTTTCCAAAGTTACTGCATTAAAACCTTCAAATACATAGCTTTCAACCAAAATCACAATGCATATAAAACAAAGAATCATCTTCTCAAAAGAAAAAACATAAAGCTAACAGAAACCATTCTTGAGCACGCACAGATAACAGACTTACTAGAAAAAGATTTTCAAACAACTGTATTAAATATGTTCCACAAGCTAAAGGAATACACGAAGAACAAAATGCAACCAGGAAAACAACGGATGCGCAAAATGAAAATATCAATAAAGAGACAGAAATTATAAAAAGGAGAAAAGAGAAATTCTGCAACTGAGAAGTGTAACAACTAAAAAAGAAATCTTCCCCTGAGAAACCAATAGCAAAGAAACCAGTCGATGAGCTTGAATTTAGGAGAACTGACAAAATTGTGTATGAGAAGTAAAAAGAATGAAGGTCAGGGAACAGGACCTGTGGCTCTGTGCGACACCTTCATGCAAGAAAACACACACACTGTGGAAATCCCTGAAGTGGAGGAGAGAGACAAAAGAGAAGAAAGAATATTTGAGGAAATAATGGATATCTTTCCAAATTTGACATAAGACCTGAATGTACACATTCACAAAGCTCATACTACTAAACAAGCAGGATAAAGTGAGAGACCCATACTAAAATATCTTTTATTATTATTATTATTAAGTGAAAGTATACAATCCAAACCAATTTTGGATGCCTGCCTATCCGCAGCTCCTTCTGCTCTGCTTGCGCCGTGTCAGCATGCTGCTCCTTTTCGTTTTATACTTGTCCCATCCTCGTAACAAGCTCCAGTCCTTTCTCCACCCTCTTCTCTCTCCTCTAGAAAGAGACCAGTAGGACAGCCTCCTATAAATGCATAGAACCATAAAGTACACACACCACACGGTCACATCGAGTCCCCGAGTCTAATCCGTTTTTGTCTCAATAGTTGCCTTCAGTAGTGTTTTCTGGTCAGGGGCAGCAGCAGGTCTAGGGGCCTTGCTCCTAGGGGTACTGAAATATAATCAAATTGTGGAAACAAAAGATTAAGAATGTTGAAAGTAACAGCTGAGGAGAGACCGCATTCAAGAGACCTGCAGCAAGATTAACATCTAATATATCTGCAGACACCACTGAAGACAGACAGCAGTGGATGACGTACTTAAAGTACTTAAAGAAACAAAAACAAATTTCAACCAAGACATGTGTATTTGGCAAAACTGTCTTTAAAAAATGAGGACATTCAAAGACAAATAAAACTGACGGACTTGTTATCATGAGACCCATCATGTAAGAAGCACTGGAAGTTCAGTATTAGGAGAAATTCAATTTCAAATGAAAAGATACCAGACAACAACTAAAATCTATATGAAGAAAAAAAATCTCTAGAATGTAACTACATTTTCATATATATAAGCCAGTATACTTGTATATGTTTGGTTCGTGACCCTACATTTTATGTCTCATATTATTTAAAACACATATACATAAAAATAATTACAAATTTATGTTACTAAGCACAAAATGTATACAGATAAAGTTTGTGACATTAGCATAAAGGGTGGGTAAACAGAACGGAATAGGAACTGAGTTATTACATCCTGTTAAGGTTACATTGTCATCAAATCAAACTAGATTATTATAAATTTAGGCTGCTAAATGAAATGTTGATTGTACCACAAAGAAAATAGCTGAGAAATATACTCAAAAGAAAACCAAAATGCTTCACAAAAAAATAAATAAATAGAAGGCAGACTGAAAAAAATGGAGGACAGAAATGTATAAAACACACACAAAAATAGCAAAATGGCAGAAGTAAGTTCTTCATTAACAGTAATTGCATTAACTGTAAATCTTTATGCTCTGCAATAAAAAAGCAAAGACTGGCAAAGCAAATAAATTTGACTCAACTATGCCTTGTCTGTAAAACCAAATGCTCTGCCTTCAAGTCAATGCCCTATAGAACAGAGTAGAACTGATTCATAGTTTCCAAGGAGCCCCTGGCAGATTTGAACTGCCAACCTTTGGGTTAGCAGCTATGGTAGTGAACCATTACCTACCTGGTTTTCCTATATGCTGTCTATAGGGGACTCATTTTAGATCCAAAGATAAAAATAGACTGAAAACGGAAGCTGGAAAAAGTATTCTATACACATAGTAGCCAAACAGAGCAGAAATGGCAATATATACACACAAGGTCCAACACTTAAGTTCATGAACTTAATTGTTCTAAGTGCTACATACCTCACTGCTGAATATCACTACAGTCTCTTCAAAGTACTCCTCTTAGGAAGTATACACTGATGCCAGCACCTAGTCCACACTTCAAAGCAATTTTGGAACTCTGGAAAGAGTTCCGAAGGGCTTCGTTTGCTGCTCTCTTTCTACTTGTTCAACCTGTATGGTTAATGCTTTGATTTATACACCTTTTCATTTTGGATGTGTGCATTTTTTGACGTAAACTGACCCCTAAGCACGCACTTGGCTTCTTGGCTTGGCAAGCGCTGCTTTTGCTGTGTCTCAAAGGTTCTGGTAAGATGTGTTTCATTCTAATTCTATTCCATTCTTGATTTCTTTTATAACCAATAGTTTTTGAGCAAGGTGTTGTTCAATTTCCATATATTTGACTTTTTTTTTTTTACTTTTTTTGTTATTGATTTCTACTTTTATAGCTCTATGGTTTGAAAAGATGCTTTGTAATATTTCAATGCTTTGAATTTTGTTCAGGATTCCTTTATAACATAATATGCAATCAATTCTGAAGAACGTTCCATGTGTACTGGAAAAGAAAGTATACTTGGCTGCTGTGGGGTGGAGTGTTCTGTATATTTTTATGAGTTTAAAATGGTTGATTCTGGCCTTTACTGCACTTTTTCTAGATAGTCTATCTTTTACTGAATCTGGTGCATTGAAGATTCCTACTATTTTGGTGGAATTGTCTATTGCTGTTTTCAATGCAATCAGTTTATTTTATGTATTTTGGAGCCCTGTTGCTGTGTGCATACATACTTAGTACCATCATGTCACTCCAGAGTGTTGAGGCTTTAATCATTATATAATGCCCTTCTTTATCCAATGTAATTGATTTCTTTTTAAAGTCTATTTTATCGGAGATTAATGTTGCCACTCCTGCTCTTTTTTGAATGTTGTTTGCTTGATATATTCTTTACTATCCTTTGAGTTTTAGTGTGTTTCTGTCTTTAGATTTAGAGTAGTTTAATACAGCTGGATATTTTTTTCTTTTTTTAATCTAATCTTACATTTTCTTTTCCTTATTGGTGCATTTAATCCATTTACATTCTGCATGATTACTCATAGATACGAGTTTAGTGTTGTCATTTTTATGTCTTTTTTTGGTGTGTTGTTGACAATTCCCTTGTTCCACTTGATTTTCTGTGTTAAGTGTCTTTTCTTCACATTTTCATGTTTTTCAGGGTTGCTGGTTTTGTATTTGCTGGGATTTCAGGTTTTCTTTTCTTTTATTTTGATATGTAGGACTGATAATTTCCACTGTGGTTACCATAATACTTATCCCTATTTTTCTATATTTAAACATATCTTCAGTTTCTCTGTCACTATGACTTTCTTTCCATGTGAAAGTTCTTTGACTACATTTTCTTGTAAGTCCCTCCTTTTTATTATAATGTTTACATAATCACATCTGTTTCTCTATTTTCAGTGTTTTGCCTTTGATTTGGGTCATGGATTGAATTCTGTCCCCCCAAAAATGTACGTGTTGATTTGACTTGGCTGGGAGTCGCGCTATAGTGTCATTCCTCCCATGTGTTGTGAATCCTGCCTCTGTGATATGGATGACAGAAAATGGGCTGCAGTTGTGTTAGTGAGGCAGGATTCAAGCTACAAGTTTGTGGGATATAAGGGAAGGAATTGAGCAGAGGAAGCTGGGAACCTCATACCATCAAGAAGCAGCCCCGAGAGCAGGGCATATCCTTTAGACTGGAGGTTCCTGTACTGTTTTGGACTCAGCCTACCGGATTGTGATAACTTCTCTTATTGCATATACTGACAATTAATAAATGGATTTGCGGCTTACCAGACTGTGACAATAAAAGTTGCTCCTTGTGAAGCTTTCCATTCATGGTGCTTTCTGTTGGTGCAGTTCCAGGTAACTAGGACAATTTGTTTTTGTGATTTCCCTATTGGGTTGACATCCAGTTGCTCTGTTGTACATTCTAGTCTTGGGTTGGTTATCTGGTGTTATTGATTTTCTAATTTTCAGTATTTCTTGTAAGTTTTGTTTGGTTTTTGCAAATTCCCTAAGTTTCTGTTTATCTGGAAAGGTTTCAATTTCACTGTCATATGTGAGGGAGAGAGTTTTGCTGCAAATATAATGCCTGCCCCTAGGGTAGCCATGAGTGAGATCTGGCTCTACGGCATCTGTCTTGGCTGGCAACTTTTTGCCTTCAGAGCTTTGTATATGTCATCTGATTGCCTTCTTACCTACTGCTGAGTAGTCCAAACTTAGTCTTATTGATTTCCTTTGTAGATTATTTTACATTTATCCCTAGCCACTTTTTAAGATGTCTCCTTATCTTTAGTTTTGGAAAATCTGATTGGATCATACCTTAGTGTCTTTCTTTTGGAATCTACCTTGTGTGGAGTTTGATGACAGTCTTCGGTAAATATCTTCTCATCTTTCGTGGTACAGGGGAAGTTTTCTGCCAATAAATCTTTGACAATTCCCTCTGTGTTTTCTGTTACCTCCCTCTCCCCTGCCCCACAATTCTGGGACTCCAATTGCTTGTAAATTATTCCTCTTGATGCAGTCCTACGTAATTCTTAAAGTTACCTGATCTTTTCCAAATTATCTAATTTTTTCTTAAATATGTTGGTGTTACATAGTTTATCTTCAGTCTCACTAACTCAGTCTTCCATTGCCTAAATTTGTTCATTTGACTTTCTATTGAATTATCTAAATACATAATTTTATTATAAATTTCTTGAATTTCTAATTCTAGTCTCTGTGCTTTCTTGTAGACTGATCAATTTGACACTATGCTGTGGTGCATTTTGCCTCATCACCTTCCTGATCTCTTGAAGAGTTCTAAATATTAATCTTTTGTGTTTTACATGTGATAAATCTGGGAAATTCTCTTCATCTTGAAAATTTCTTGATTCTTTGTTTTGGGATCTTTCTGAAGCCATTCCAGTCTGCCTCTTTAAGTGATTTGATAGTGAATGCTGTCCCTGAGCCACCAGTAAGTTACTGAATTTGCATTTATTTTATGTTTGCTTACTGTGTTCTAGCTTCTTGTTTGGTTTTGAGATTTTTCAAATAGTCTGGTCCTGTGTGCTAGTTTGCTTGTTGGTGCCTTTGAAGCTCTAATGTCCTGTCACCAGCTGGCTAGATCTGTTAGTAGACATGAGAGCCCAGAAGCCTGTTTTTCTTGTATGAATTCAGCTTAGTTGTCTAGGTAGCCAGTCATCAAGTGTGTGATACAGGATCTCCCTACTGTCCTAGATTGACAGGGCTGATTGGTGTAGGCACAGGTATCTGGCTGTAGGTACTGAGAAAGGCAAGGGGCTAACAGCCACCACTAAGTGTTTGTGAGGATAGTAACTCCCCTTATATCTGATTCTAGGTGAAGGAACTGAACTTCTGGCTTAGGGGAGTTGGCAAATTCATGCCCCCTTCATCCAGTTTGTTTAATTGTTCTCTCTCCAAGTCTGAAAGAATGATATAGAGCAGGCTTTAGGAGCCCTACTTCTAGCTCAGTTAATGGCATCACACTCCATAGCCAGAGTCACTGCAGAGTGGAGGGAGGGGCACTGAGAAAAGGAAGAGAGGCTAGCCCAACAGAAAGATTTAGATCCATGCAGAAGGGTTAGTTTAGATGCAAGCCACATAGGTTCTAGAGGCTTGAGTGTACTTTCTGCTGTGCCTTCTCTCCCACTGAATAGGAAGTCCTTCAAAAGCCACAGCTCCTTTCACCACACTGACCGCAACCAATTCCCATTGGGTCAGGTCTGGACAGTCCTAGGTATTCTCCCACATCTTTGTTCAGTCTGATTTATCAAATTTCCCTTTGATGTTCAGGAATCCTAGAATGTCACATGTAATCTACTCATTTGTTCTTTTGGGTTTTTGTCATTAGCAGGAGTACAGGAAGCATCTGACTACTCTGCCGTCTTGGCCTCACCGCCAACGGCTATATTAAGATCAGAGAAAATAGACTGCAAGTCAGAAACTGTTACAAGAGATAAAGAAGGCCATTATATGTTCCTAAAAAGGCCAATTCTTCAGAATAATACAATAATTACAAATACATACACACCTAGGAACAGAGCCCCAAAATACATGAAGCAAAAATCAACATGTTTGAATGGAGAAATAGAAAATTCACTATAAACTTAGAAAATCCGTTAGGGGATAGATTCTCTGGACAGATCAAAAGGAAAATAGGGTACTTTAAAAATGTTATAAACCTAGACAAAATGAACATATGTACAACACTCTACCCAACAACAGTAGACTATATATTGTTCTTTAGCGCACGTGGATTATCCTACAGGGTAGACCATACATTAGGTGACAAAACAAGTTACAATAAATTTAAAGTAATTGAAATCATTTAACGTATTTTCTCTACCATGGCAGAATGCAACTAGAAATTGACAAAAGAAATTTTAAACTACATAAAAGTTATGGAAAATAATCGACACTATTAAACAATAAGTCAAAAATAAATCAAAAAACAGGTTAGAAAATACTCGACACTAATAAAAATGAAAGCACAGCATGTCAAAACTTGCAGGTAACATGGTTCAGGAAAAAGTCTATAGTTGTAAATGCTTCATTAAGAAAGAAGAATGATCTAAAATCAATAACCTAACTTTATAGCATAAAAACCAAAAACAAACCCAGTACTGTTCAGTTGAGGCCAACTCATAGTAACCCTGTAGGACAGAGCAGAACTGCCCCACAATCTCCAAGGAACATCTGGCAGATTTGAACTGCTCATCTTTTGGTTAGCAGCCATAGCACTTACCTACTAGGCCACCAGGGTTTCTACCCTCACACATTAAGGAACTAGAAAAAGAGCAAACAAAACTCAAAGAAAGCAGAAGGAACAAAGTAATAGAGATCAGAGTAGACATCAATCTAAAAACACTAGTAAAAATAAACAAAATTAAAAGTTGATTCTTTGAAAAAATTGATAGAATTGACAAACATTTAGGTAGGCTAACAATGAAACAGAAAATGAAGGCACAAAAAATTAAAATTCAAGATAAATATGGAGATTGTCTACTGATGATACAGAATCTGAAAGGATTATAAGAGGATACTGTGGACAACTGTACACAAAAATAAATTCAGTAATCTAGACAGGGTGGAAAATTTTCTAGAAATACACAAATTATCTCAAATGACTCAACAAGAAAGAGAAAATCTAAATAAATGTATAAGTGAATAGACTGAACCAATAGTACCAAAAAAACAAAAAACCCTCCCGCACAAAGAAGGCCATAACTAGATGCTTCCTTTGATAAATACTTACAAACATTTCAAGAAGAATTAGAAACAATCCTTCTCAAATTCTTACTAAAAAAATTTGGGGAAATAACACTTTCTAAATCATTCTATGAATCCCACATTATTCTTCTACCAAATCCAGATAAAGAAACACATACAGAGACATACAGACAACATAAAAAAAAAAAACTACGTGCCATTCCATTAAGAATATAGATACAAAACTCTTAAACAAAGCACCAGCACAGCAAATTCAGCAGCATATTGAAAGGGTTGTACACCATGGCCAAGTGAGATTTATCCCAGAAATGCAGTGATGGATCAGCATAAGATAACGAATAATATAACACTGCTACTGCTGCAAGTTGCTATCAAGTCAGTTTTGATTCCCAGGAACTCCATTATAGAAAATAGAACTTCTCTGTAGGATTTTCAAGGCTATGACCTTTTGAAAATAAATCACTAGGCCTGTCTTCTGAGGCACCTCTGGTTTGCTTGAACCATCAGCGTTCCAGCTAGCAGTGGAGAACTTAACCATGTCCACCGTCCAGGGTCAATCAATATATGAGATTAATAGAATGAAACAAAATAAGCACACAGTCATCTTTATTCAGGCAAAAAGGCATTTGACACAACTGTATATCCTTTCATGATAAAAATACTTGGAAAAGTAGCAATACAATCAAAATTCATCAACATAATAAAAGACATTTATGAGAAACCTGCCTCTAATATTATACTCAGTGATGAAAGACTGAAAGCTTACCTCTAAAATCAGGAACAAGAAAAGGATGACTACTTTCACCATTGCATTACAATTGTGCTGGAAGTTCTAGCCAGAACAATAAGAAACTAAAGATCATCCATACTGCAAAATAAAAACTATTTCTGTTTGCAGAAAACACAATCCTATATAACAAAATTCAAAGAATCCAGAAGAAAGCTACCAGAATTCATGGATAACTTCAGCAAAGTCAGAGTGTAAGACCAACACACAAAAATGAGTTGTATTTCTGTACACCATCAATGAGCAAACTGAAAAAAAAAATTAGAATAACTCTATTTACAATACCATTTAAAAGTCTAAAATACCTAGGAATAAATTTAAGCTAATGGGGGAACCCTTATGCACTGAAAAGTATAAAGCATTGTCTAAGAAATTAAAGAAGATATGAGGACTGCCAACTGAGTTCACAAACTCCTCCTAGAAAAAGCGTTACATACCTCATTGCTGAATATCACTACTGTTACCTTCAAAGTACGCCTCTTGGGAAGCTATGCACTGACACTGGTGCCTAGTCCACACTTCAAAGCAATTTTGGATCTCTTTTTCTGGAATAGCCATCGCCAAGCCAAGCCAAGTGCCGTCAGAGCTGTCATTATATTACCCTTGATGTCCTGAATGCCATCAAAATGTCTTCCTTTCATGTTTCCATTATAGTTGGGTAAAGAAAAAATTGGGGGCCTGATCAACTGAGTAGGTAGGGTGTTCCAATACAGTTGTTTACTGGGTAAAATCTCCCTCACAGACAACTACACAGTTAAGGTTGTGAACTTGCCATCCTGCCACTGTGTGAGATGGCCATTCCATTGCACTTAGGACAACTAAGTTCATGGACTTAATTGTCAGATCTCATACAAATAAAGGAAAAGACATCTCATGTTTATTGGTTGGAAGACATAATATTTCTAAGATGTCAACACTACCCAAAACATCTACAGATTGAATGCAAGTCCTATCATTAAATTGGCCTTTTTTGCAGAGATAAAAAAGCTGATTCTTAAATTGACATAGAAATACAAGCAGTCTTGAATAGTCAAAATGGTATTGAGAAAGAAGAATAAGATTCATGGACTCACATTTCTTGACTTCAATACTCAGTATAAACATAAAGTAGTCAAAACAATGTGTTATTTACTTGTAATAAGAGGCATATAGACAAATGGAATAGAATTGAGAATCCAGAAATAAACCTATACATTCATGGCTAATTGATTTTCACCAAGGCTGCCAATTCAATAGTCAAAAAAAGAGTCTTTTCAACAAACACTCTTGAGACAACTAGATTTCTACATGTAAAGAATAAAAATGGATTCATACAAGGCACCATATACAAAATTGTCTCAAATAGATCAACGACCTGTATAGAAGCACTAAAGCCAAAAAACTCTTAGATGAAAATATCAGGGTAAATCATAAGGGCTTGTTTAAATGCAATAGATTTCTAGATATGATACCAAAAACATGAATGAAAAGATAAAAAATAAATTAGAGTTTCTTATGGATGGAATTATGTTCCCCCCAAAATAGTACCAATTTCACTGGGCCATGATTCCAAGTACCGTGTGGTTTTTTTTTTTCCCTCAAATTTTGTGACTCTTACTTCTATAATTTTAATGAGGGAGAATGGGCAACAGTTGTATAAGTGAGGTGGGACCTAATCTACAAACTTGAATTGCCTTGAAGAAACCCCTTGGGAGACAAAAGAAAAATGAAAGAAGCAGAAAGTTGGGGACCTCATACCTCCAGGGAAGAAGCACCAGGAGCTGAGCACATCCTTTGGACTCAGAATCCTTATGCCTCAGAAGCTCCCAGTCCAGGAAAGCATTGATGACAAGGACCTTCCTCCAGAGTCAAGAGAGAAAGCTTTCCCCTGGAGCTGATGTCCTGAATTTGGACTTCTGGTCTGCTTTTCTGTGAGAAAATACATCTCTCTTTATTGAAGCCAACCACTTCTGGTAGCTCTGTTATGGCAACACCAGATAACTAAGACAGTTCATCAAAATGAAAACCTTTTGTTCATCAGAGGAGACTATCAAGAAAATGAAAAGACAATTTACAGAATGGGAGAAAATATTTGGTTACTATATGTATGATGGAAACTCTGGTGGCATAGTGGCTTTTGGCTGCTAACAAAAAGGTTTTCAAATCCACCAGGCAGTCTTTGTTAATTCTATGGTGCAGTTCTACTCTGTCCTATAAAGTTGCAATGAGTCTGAATCAACTGAACAGCAATGAGTTAGTTAATCCAATGGGAAACCCTGGTGGCATAGTAGTCAAGGGCTGTAGCTGCTAACCAAAAGCCTGGCAGTTGAAATCTACCAAGTGCTCCTTGGAAACTCTATGGGAAATTTCTCTCTTTTATTATTATTACTGTTATTAATGACAGCAAAAGAATAAAATTTCTAACATCTATCAATTATCTCATCTATGATAAACCCTCAACACCCCAACACATTCTTGCAGCCAGTTTTACCTTGTCCTATAGGGTTGCTGTGAATCAGAATTGACTCAACAGCAATGAGTTTGGTTTTTTGGTTTTTATATACCTGATAAGGTATATAATATATTCCAAATATGTTAAATAAAAAACCCCTACCATTCAACAACAAAAAAGTCAAACAATCCTGTTAAGAAATGGGCAAAGTACTTGCTTCAATGGATACTTCCTGAAAGTCAATATACAAATAAATCCAGTGATGTTGAGCTGATTCCAACTCACAGCAAACTTATAGACAGAGTAGAACTGCCCCATAGAGTTTCCAAGGAGAGTCTAGTGGACCTGAACTGCTGACCTTCTGGTTGGCAGTTATAGCTGTTAACCACTACACCACCAAGTTTACCAAATGGTTAACAAGCACAATAAAAGTTGATTAATTTTATTATCATTTTAGAGAAATGAAAATCCAAACCATAATAAAATACCATTTCATACCCACTAGGATAATGTTCTCAAAAAAATAGAAAGTATCAATTGTTGGAAAAGATGTGGAGAAACCGGACAGCTCCAGTATGGTTGATGGGAATGTAAAACTGTACACTTGCTGTGGAAAACAGTTTGATGATTTCTCAAAAAGAGAGACCTTTATAAAGACAACTACAAGACTTTACTACAAGAAACTAAGCCAGCCAAGTGCCGTGGAGTCAGATCCGACTGATGAGAGATTTGAATAAATGGAGTAATCTACCCTGCTCATGGGTAGAAAGGCTCAACATTGTGAAAATGTCTATTTTACCCAAAGCGATCTACTTATATAATGCAATCCCAATACAAATTCCAGTGATCTTTTTTAACGAGATGGAGAAACAAATCATCAACTTTGTTTGAAAAGGGAAGAAACCTCAGATAAGTAAGGCACTACTGAAGAAGAAGAACACACTGGAAGGCCTCTCACTACCCGACTTTAGAACCTACTACAGTGCCACAGTAGTCAAAACATCCTGGTGCTGGTACAAAAAGAGACAGATAGACCAATGGAACAGAGTTGAGACCCCAGAGATGCCACCATTCTGCCATGAACAGTTGATATTCAACAAAGGCCCTAAGATTTTAAAGCTGGGTAAGAACACTCTGTTTAACAAATGGTGCTGGCAAAATTGGATATCCATCTGCAAAAAAATTGAAACAAGACCGTATCTCACACCTTATACAAAAAGCAACTCAAACTGGATAAAAGACTTAAATGTCAAATGTGAAATGATAAAGCTCATCCAAGATAAAATAAGATTGCCAATGGAAGCCTTAATACACAATGCAGACTTTAAAATCTGACAAAGCACATTAAACAGAAGAGAAAACAGATAAATGGGAATTACTAAGAATCAAACACTTTTGCTCATCCAAAGACTTCATCAAAAGAATTAAAAGACCACCTACAGAATGGGAAAAAATATTTGGCAACTACACGTCAGATAGATGTCTGATCTCCATAATCTATAAAGTATTACAGAATATCAACAAGAAAAGGATAAATAATCCAATTAAGTGACAGGCAAAGGAGACAGACAGACACTTCTCTAAAGAGGCTATCCAGGCAGCCAAAAACACATGCGGAACTGCTCACGGCCATTAGCTATTAAAAAATTCGAATCAAAACTACGATGAGATACCATCTAACCCCAAAAAGGCTGGCCATAATCCAAAAAAAAACATAAAACAACAAATGCTGGAGAGGCTGTGGAGAAATTGGAACACTGCTGGTGGCTTTGCAAAATGGTACAACCTCTCTGGAAAACAGTCTGGCATGTACGTAAAAAGCTGGAAATAGACCATTTGATCCTGTAATGTCACTGCCTGGAATTTATCCTTCAGAAATAAAAGTGGCCACATGAACACACATGGACACAAATGTTTGTTGCAGCACAGTCCACAACAGCAAAAAGTTGGAATCAACCCCGATGCCCATCAACAGACGAATGAATGAGCAAACTGTGGTACACATACTCAATGGAACACTACGCTGTGATAAAAAACTGACAAATTTAGAAAACGTCTCATAACATGGTCTCATTTGGAAGAGATCATGCTGCATGTAATCAATCAGTATCAAAAGGACAAATTTTGTACGAGACCCTTGTTATAAGGACTTAACTAGAGAATTACCCACAGAAAAAGATGACTGTATTGGCTACATGGGTGGGGGGATGCTGAGGGTTTATCATAGATGAGATAATTGATAGATGTTAGAAATTTTATTCTTTTACTGTAATTAATAATTTTTTTTAAGAGAGAGAAACACAGAATTAGCACATGACCCAGCAATTCCATTCTTTGGTATATGCCCAAAAGACTTTAAAGATCTCAGATATTATACCCTAATGTTCATTACAGAATTAGTCACAAATGTCACAAGAGATGAATGGATAAACAAAATGCGGTACACACACACAGCGGAACACAAATCATTCACCACACACAAATAAATGAAGTTCTGATGCATACTATGACTGGAAAAATCAGACTCAAAAGGACAAATGTTGCTTAGTTCTGTTTTGGGGAAACATCCTTACCAAAAAAACAAATCTGTTACCATCAAGTCAATTCCAACTCATAGTGACCATATAGGACATAGTAGAGTTGCCACATAGGCTTTAGGAGGAGTGGCTGGTGTACTCCAACTGCCAGCTTTTTGATTAGCAGTCTGAGTTCTCAACCACTGTGGCATCAGGGCTCAAGGAAATATCTAGAAGATACAAATTCATAGGCAAAAGTAAATCAGGGCCTGGGGGAAGTGGTAGATAGGGGGTCTTTAAAAGGGTACAAAGTTGAAGGGATAAAAATGTTTTAGAAATAGTTCATGGTGATGGTTTAATGTCACTCAATTGCCCCCATAAAAATGGTTAAAATGGCAAATATTATGTCATATATATTTTACCACAATTTTTATATAGGCGCAGGGGGAGAAGAGATAAAGTCAAAGGTTAGAAATAGCTTAGATAAAGGCATTGAAGAGAAAAATCACAGGAGACATTTGGAAAACACAAAGTAGCTCTCTGAATGAGGTTCAGCAGTGGAATTCCTGCTGCTACAGAGTTAGGATTTGACATCTGTCTGATTTCAAAGCCTCTTCACAAAGGCTTAACAGGAATAAGGAAATGTCAGGGTTAACAAAGACTGAAAAGATATGAAGCAAAGTTAAGGATATTTTTGTTTTGTTTTGTTTTCTCTGGGCTGGGTAATGTACTTTAGAATCGAGTCAGTGAAACCTGGAGCCTTGTTCAAGTATTTTAGAAGATCAGAGAAACTAGAATTCTCTCTTACGTAATCAGCATTTCATGTAATATTTCAAAATACATCTGACTCTGAAGCATATGTGGTACTTGTAAAATCTGTCAAGGATAGCTGCAGTTTCTTGACTTTTTTTTAATGTTCTTAATGATTACCAGAAGTTCAAACCGTTCTTTGAATTCTGACATTTAACTCTTGCCCCTAAAATAATCTTATGGAGCCAGAAGTAACTCACTTCTATTTTTACCTTTTATCAAATTATGATGACAGTGACTGAATTCTCCATCATGTTTCATGATTTCTATACAATATAGGGAACCAAAATCCCTATGAAGTTAAGAACTTTTATAGAAATTAACCAGAACTTACATATATTTCTGGTTGAATGTAAAACGATACAACAACATTAACAGTGAATTTAGCAAATTCTCATAGAGTTTACATGAGGTCTCTGACACAGCAATTCCATTTCCTAAGCATTTATTCAAAATAAAGCATGCATACATACATACACACAAAAAAAACTTGTATAAAAATATTCATCAATGTTTATCCATAATAGCCAAAAAACAGAAGCAACCGAGTACATATTCATCAACAAAAGTGGATAAATAGTAGTATATTTCTACATCAGAGAACTGTTCGACATTAAAAAGAAACATATTACTCACATGTTTATGAAGCTCAAAAACATGCTGGTTATACAAAGAGGCCAAATATAGAGTACCAACTGTTTGATTACATTGTCATGAAGTCTTAGAACAAGCAAAACTAATTTATGGTAAAAGAAATGAAAATAGCTGTTGCCACTAAGGGATGAAACAGAACAAAGATAAATTGAGAAAGGAAAGGAGAAAAGTTAGCAGGAAATGGAAAACCCTTAGGTACTGATAAATACAGAACAGTGAATTTCTTTTATGTAGCTCTCCTAGCCATGGTCTAGAAGAATTAGCAGTTGGAAAATATGGCCTTAATGACAGAAATGATAACAGAGGTAACATATAATTTTGCAAGACCACTGACTTCTTCACGGCAAACATCTTTTTTAAATAATATAAACAATGACTATATAATTGCAATTCAACAGATGGTAACAGGCTACACCTGTGGCAAGCAATGGTGGAGAAGGTCAGTATCATCAGTCATGGCAAAGCTAGGGCCTGAATGTGGAACAACCCATCTATTGCTCCCATGCAAGTTTAAGGTGAAAGTGAAGAAAATCAGAGAAAGTTCACAAGAGCCAAAATACAAGGCTCCAGGAGTTGATGGAATACCAACTGAGACGTTTCAACAAACACATGCAGTGCCGGAGGTGCTCACTCATCTACATGAGGAGATTTGGAAGACAGCTTCCTGTCCAACCTGCTGGAAGAGATCTGTATTTGTCTCCATTCCAAAGAAAGGCGATTTGACAGACTAGAAATTATCACACAATATCATTAATATCACACCAAGTAAAACTGTGCTGAATATCATTCAAAAGGAGTTAAAGCAACATATTGACAGGGAACTGTAAGAAATTCAGTACAGATTCAGAAGAGGATATAGAACAAAAGGATATCCTTGCTGACGTCAGATAGATATTGGCTAAAAGCAGAGAATACCAGAAAGATGTTTATCTGTGTTTTATTGACTACACAAGACATTCAATTGTGTGGATCACAGTAAATTATGGATAACGTTGTGAAGAATGGGAAATCCAGAACACTTAACGGTGCTCATGAGGAACCTCAACACAGACCAAGAGTCAGTGGTTCAAACAATACAAGGGTGTGCTACGTGGTTTAAAGTCAAGAAAGGTGTGTTTCAAGATTGTATATTTTCACATACCTATTCAATCTGTATGCTGAGCAAATAATCTGAGAAGTTAGACTATAAGAAGAAGATGACATCAGGATTGGAGGAAGGCACATTAACAACTTGTGATACGCAGATGAAACAACTCTGCTTGCTGAAAATGAAAAGGACTTGAAATACTTATTGATAAAGATCAGAGACTACAGCCTTTAGTATGAATTATACCTCAACACCAAGAGAACAAAAGCTTCCCAACTGTACCTGTAAGCAACATCATAGTAACTGCAGAACAGACTGAAATTATCAAGGATTTCATTTTACTTGGATTCACAATCAACACTCATTGAAGCAGCAGTCAAGAAATCAGATAAAATATTATGTTGGGCAAATCTGCTACAAAAGCCTTCTTTCAAGTGTTAAAAATTGAGGCTCTCACTTTGAGCTATGGTGTTTTCGATCATCTCACACGTATGTGAAACTTGGGCAATGAATAAAGAACACTGAAGGAGAACTTATGTGTTTGTATTATGGTGCTGGTAAAGAATACTGGATACACCATGGGCTGCCAGGAGAGAGAACAAATCTGTCTCAAAAGAAGTGCAGCAGAATTCTCCTTAGAAGCAAAGATGGCCAGACTTCATCTCATGTCCTTTGGACATGGTATCAGGGGAGACCAGTCCTGGAGGAGGACATCAGGCTTAGCAAAGCAGGGAATCAACAACAACCAAAAAAGAGGAAGACGCTCAACAAGATGGATTGACACAGACACTGTAACAATGAGCTCAATTATAGCAACACTTGTGAGGATATGGCAGGATCAGGCATTCTTTTGTTCTGTTGTACACAGAGTTGTTAGGAGTCAGGACTGACTCAGCAGCACCTAACACATAACAACATCCATAGTCTTGTAACTCCAACAAAATCATTTGATAGGACTACACAAATAAGGTGAGACAATCTACTAACGCAACAAGGTGCACGGAACACTTGCAGGGGTTGGCCTACGCAAATACGTCTATGGAGCTCTAACAAAGAGACGTCACTTTCCTATCCTGCTAAGCTTAGAACAAATGAATCCCAGAGGCAGACCTCACTAGCATTAATAAAAGTCATGAGGGAGCAAATCTTTTGTAGACAAAATCTCTGAGTTGAGAACCAATTAGACCCAACAGACAAAAAAATCTGTAACACTAGAGTGGTGGAGGCAGTATCAAACAGCAGCAGCAGTGGCAGGAGACTAAGCCAAATGGCACATAGAGAATTAGCACCCCACAAAACAAGCGGGCTACAGTGGGTGGGCTGAACAGTGCAGTGAGAGCGCTAAGTGCTTTTAGACACGAGGCTTCCTGGTGGTGTAGGGTGCTTCTCCAGACACTTAACAGCAGAGCTAAAGAGGCATCTAACACTCGTCCAAGTGGGACTGAGCCTGATAATGAAGGCCTAGAGCAAGGGCCTGGGACAACAGCAGCTGCCTGGGGCAGCACCTGAGAAGCAGCTGTCCTCATGAAAGAACTATGTCCTGAGTCTTTTTGTTACTTTCAAGTTGATCCTGATCCTCAACTGTAAGCTTTTACTTCCATAATAAACCCAATACTCATAAGTACAGTCTGTGAGTTCTGTGTAGCCATTACAAAGAATCATCAAATCCAGTAGAGAAGTAAAGAATGTCACGGGAAGGACAGCTGGCATCAGAACTGGTAAAACACTTGGAGAGTGCAGGTACAGGTGACCTTCCCCTCAGGAATTCTCTTGGGCTCGTGCTTATTTTGATCCTCATCTCTCCCCCAGGAAGTTAGATGAGGTCTGACTCAGTGCCATTTTTACAATAGGGTTATAGAATATGTGGGTATGTTCTTGTCAAAATTTATAAATTTAATACTTGTACTTTATGAAATCTATTTATAATTTTAAAATGTACTACTATATTTCTTTGAAATAAACAACTTTAAAATGATAACTGCCAAAATCCCTTTGGAATAAAGTTTGGTAGAACTATACTTGAAACTGACCAACTGAATTTGAATCTGGTTATAATCTTCCCATTGCTATCAGGTTGATTTTGACCCATAGCAACCCTATAGGACAGGGTAGAACTGCCTCAAAGGTTCCCAAAGTTGTATGTAGTCTTTATGGAAACGTGCTGCCACATTTTTCTTCCAAGGAGCAGCTGGTGGATTCTAACCACTGACTTCTTGGTGAGCAGTGAACACTTCAACTAATATTCTCCCCAGGAAAAAAAAACATCAAACTCACTGCCATAGAGTTAATTCGGAATCACAGTGAACCTACAGGTCAGAGCAAAACTGTACCATAGAGTTTCCAAGGAGCGCCTGGTAGATTTGAACTGCCAACCTTTTGGTTAGCAGCTATAACACTTAACTACTATACTGCGGACGTTTCTACTATTCCACCAGGGTTCCTTTAATCTTACTTAGTAATCTTGGAATATTTTTTTTAGAAAAGATATGAGAAAGTTGGTCTGTCAGTGGAGGCTTCCTTGTTGCTGTGTTACTGGAAGCTATGCCACTGATGTTTAGGTACCAGCAGTGTTACCCATGGTAGACAGGCTTCAGATGAGCTTCCAGGCTAAGACAGACTAGGAAGAAGGGTTTGGCAGTCTACTTCTGAAAAGAATTAGTCACGGAAACCAGTATAGATAGCAGTGGAACATTGTCAGCCATAGTGCTGGAAAATCAGCCCCGCAGGTTGGAAGGCACTCAGAAGATGACTGGAGATGAGCTGCCTCCTCAAAATATGGGCAACCTTAATGATGAGGATGGAGTAAAAGCCTTTGAGATCTTCGTTCACTGATGTGGCACAACTTGAAATAACAAGAAACAGCTGCAAACATCCATTAATAAATGGAACTGGAATGCAAGAAGAAGCTAGGAAAATTAGAAATCATCAAAATTGAAACAGAATGCATAAACATCAATATTCTAGGCATTAGTGAGCTGAAATGGACCAGTACAGGCCATTTTGAATCCCACAATCATATGATCTACTATGCTGGGAATAAAAACTTGAAGAGGAACGGTGCTGAGTTCATCACCAAAAAGAACATTTCAAGATCTGTCCTGAAGTACAGTCCTGTCAGTGATAGGATAAAACCCATAGGCCTACAAGGCAGGCCAGTCAATGTGACTGTTACTCACATTTATGCACCAACCACTAATGCCAAAGATGAAGAGACTGAAGATTTTTACCGGCTTCTGTAGTCTGAAATTGACTGAACATGCAATCAGGATGCACTGGTAATTACTAGTGGATGCAATGCAAAAGTTGGAAACAATGAAGAAGGATCGGTAGTTGGAAAAATATGGCTTTGGTGACAGAAATTATGCTGAAGGTCACACGACAGAATTTTGCAAGACTAACAACTACTTCATTGCAAATAACACAAATGGCAACTGTACACATGAACTTCACCAGATGGAATACACAGGAACCGAATCAACCACCAAACCCACTGCCATCGAGTTGGGTCTGACTCACAGCAACCCTACAGGTCACAGTAGAACTGCCCCATAGAGTTTCCAAGAAGCACCTGGGAGATTTGAACTGTCAACCTTTTGGTTAGCAGACACAACACTTAACCCACTACACCACCAGTTTTAAAATCCACTACATCTGTGGAAAAAGACAAAGGAAAACCTCCATATGGGCAGTCAGAACAAGACTAGGTGCTGACTGTGGCACAGATCATCAACTGCTCATATGCAAATTCAAACTGAAACTGAAGAAAATTGGAACAAATCCACAAGAGCCAAAGTATGACCTTCAGTATATCCCTCCTTAGCTTAAAGACTATCTCAAGAACAAACTTGACATGTTGAAATGACCAAGGACCAGAATGAATTGTGAAATTATAACAAAGACATGAAGAGAGCAAGAAGTCATTAAAAAAAGACAGGAAAGAAACAAAAGACCAAATTGGATATCAGAAGAGACTCTGCAACTTGAGTCAAATGTTGAAAATCTAAAGCAAAAGGAAGGAACGGTGAAGTAAAAGAGCTAAACACAAGATTTCAAAGGGCAGCTCGAGAAAACAAAATAAAGTATTATAATGGCATGTGCAAAGAGATAGAAATGAAAAACCAGAAGTAAAGAACACATTCCAAATTTCTCAAGCTGAAATAACTCAAGAAAAAATTCAAGCCTTGAGTTGTAATGGTGAAGGATTCTCCAGGGAAAGTATTAAACAACTTATGGAGCACCAAAATACAGAGCCATCATAGCTGAAAGGAGTGGCTGATGTTCAGCCAACTGAAGACGCAGCATATGATCAGAAACTGCCGGTACTGAGAGAGGAATTTGAAGCTGCAGTGAAGGCACTGGCGAAAAACAAGGCTCCAGGAATTGATGGAACATCAATTTAGACACTTCAACAAACAGATCCAGTGAAGTGCTCACTCATCTATGCCAAGAAATTTGGAGGACAGCTACCTAACTAACTGACTTGAAAAGATCCATACTTATGGCCATTCCAAAGAAAGGTGATCCCACAATGTGGAAATTACTGAACAACATCATTAATGTCACATAAAGTAAAATTGTGCTCAAGATCATTCAAAAGCACACCTGCATTATGCAGACAACACCACCTTACCTGCTGCAAGTGAAGAAGATCTGAAACACCTACTGATGAAGATCAACAACCACAGCTTCAGTATGGATTGCACCTCAACATCAAGAAAACAAAAATGCTCACAACTGGACCAGTAAGAAACATCATCATAAATGGAGAAATGATTGAAGTTGTCAGGATTTCATTCTACTTGGGTCCACAATCAACACCCATGGAAGCAGCAGTCAAGAAATCAAAAGATGCATTGGAAAAATCTGCTGCAAAAGATCCCTTTAAAGTACTGAAAAGTAAAAATGTCACCTTGAAGATTAAAGTGTATCTGACCTAAGCCGTGGTATTTTCAACTCCATCATATGCATGCAAAAGCTGGACATTGAACAAAGAAGACAGAAAAAGAATTGATGCCTTTTAGTTGTGATGTTGGAGAAGAATGTTGAATGCACCACAGACCGCCAAAAGAACAGACAGATCTGTTCTGGAAGAAGTGCAACCAGAAGCAAAGATGGTAAGACAGCATCTTACATTCTTTGGACATGTTGTCAGGAAGTATCAATCCCGGCAGGAGGACATCATGCTTGGCAGAGTGAAGGGTCAATGAAAAAGAGGAAGACCTTTGATGAGATGGACTGACACACTGGCTGCAACAAAGGGCTTAAGTATAAAAACAGTTGTGGACATGGCACAAGACCGGGCATGTTTCATTGTGTCATACATAGAGTCACTATAAGTCAAAACCAACTGGAGGGCACCTAACGGCAACAACAACATGAGAAGGTCAAGTTGCAGAATACCCACCCCCAAACACACATACACAGTGCCTGGGCTATCGACATCCAACTTGCAGAAAACTTGCACTTACCCTTTAATGTTACCTAAATTTGCCCTCACTTTGAAACAAATGAACCAACTCCTACTCACAACACATTGTCTTCACGGCAGTCACCTTCACTTGCTGCACATACAGCTTTTAAATCATTGAAAAGACTTCTAGCCTTTTCTTGTACTAAAGAAAACGTAAGGCTAAATAAAAACTGTATGTACCTGCTCCACCTTACCTTTAAATTCTACTTAAAGACAGGAACAGAACTCATTCACAATCCAGGGGCTATCTGTATCTACACACATATACAGTTACATATTAATATATATATACATATATACCCACGATGTATCTGTGTATGTACATATACACATATAGATGCAAATATAAATATATTTAAATACACATATACTTGTAAATTCATTGAGTTATTCCAGTAAAATATGGAATAATACACAACAAAGTTCAAATGTGACCTACCAACTGAGGTCCAACTGTTAGGGGGAAGGAAGCAGGGAAGGGATGGAAGCCAATTATTTCACACTGTTCAAATATATCTGTACAAATGTACTAACTTGCATGAATATTACAGTTTTCAGAAAGGATGCTTTTCAATGTTTGTAACAAATTATACATTTTATGTTAGTATAATAATAGTAAAATCATTCTTCACTCACACACATACATACTTATACTCAGGAAATGAATTAGAAGATTTTTAGAAGTTGTTATTTTCAGTTCAATTCAGTTTGTCAGGAATTGATTATCAAGATTCTTTTCAGTGTTTTTAAATGAGTAGAATGCACTATTTTCCCTTCAGAAAACAAAAAATAACATATTTTCCACTTGAATGTAACAATAAAATATGAGACTTGGGAGAGTCAACCAAGAACATTACTTTCTAATACATGTAAACATTCAAAATAAATACTTTATGCTAAATGGTTTTATAGTTTGTTTTTTCTTATCTTATACTCATTTGCTCATTCTGATGATGTATTTAAGTCCTATTTTTTAAAACACTGTACCAAACCCACTGCCGATGAGTTAATTTTGACTCATAGCAACCCTGTAGTTCAAGTTTCTTAGAGTTTCCAAGCAGCACCTGGCAGATACAAACTTCTGACCTTTTGGTTAGCAAACGTAGCACTTAACCACTACACCTTCAGGGATTCCTTAAGTCTTATACCAGAATTTAAATTTATTTGTTTGGAGAGAGGATAATGCATATCAAAGACTTATTGCCTCCTACATAATTCACTCCTTTATGATAATTATTACTTATTTCTGTCTCTCACACAGGCATGTTATCCCCAGAACAAGGATTCCATTTTTATTTTATTTTCTTAATTGATGCCGTGACTGTGTTTAGAATCACCAAAACCATTACCATCAAGTCAGTTCCAACTCACAGGAAGCCTGCAGAACAGAGCAGAAACACCCCACGGGGTTTTCAAGGTTATAAATCTTTACAGCAGCAGCTGGTGACTTAGATTCACAGACCTTTTGGTTAGCAGCTAAGCACTTAACCAGTGTGCCATTGGGACTCCTTGTCCTTAGAATAAGCCCTGACAAATGGGATAGTGGCTGAACCAGAATACAGAATACATTAGTACTTTTAAATACTTTTTTCTCTGTCCACAGTTCTTCACCCAGTAATATTTTATCCAAATACACTACACACCACAGCTTTACATGCATTTATCCAGAATGTACAAATAAACTAAATATTTTTGTCTCCAGTCGTTTGAAGTGTTCTTAATCCTGCTGATTTGGTTTGGGGTGGTTGGTAAGCATCAGGAAGAGGGAGAAGAGTTAAGGTACTATTTAACTGCAGCATGTTGTTCAGAGATTTGCCTGCACCTTAGCTGAAGATCATTCAAAAGACATAAGGTTCTTTTTACCAATTCAGTTCTCCAAGTATCTGATATTGATCGTAAACAACCTAGACAAAACAACAGACACTGAAAATATTTTCTTAACCCTTCAAAAAATTATCTGCCAGAACCTTGCCATGCCAAGTGCCGTCGAGTCAGGTCCGACTCATGGTAACCCTTGCCATATGAATCCCTAAAGAATATGTGAGCAACTGTTAGTACACTTGTGTCCTCACCATCACATCTCCTGACTTATGTTAGTACACTTGTGTCCTTACCATCACATCTCCTGACTTAGCCATTCCTGTTTTGAAAGGCATGCCCATCCAATTTGTACTGAATTTGCACTTTGATGTGGGGACTTGTCTCTGTTACCAAGCACCTGTAGTTAAAATTATCCCCACGATAAGTAAGCAAATGACATTTACTAGCACACACAACAAGCTGGTGGTGTAGGACAAGCTGGTGGTGTAGGAGTTAAGAGATATTCAAAAAATCAGCAGTTCAAATTCACCATTCACTCCTTGGAAACTCTATGAGGCAGTTCTACCCTTTCTTTTAGGGTCACTATGAGTTGGTACCAACTTGATAACACATAAAAACTACAGCACAAACAAGTTCAATTCATACAGTAGTAGAAGTACTCCTGAGCATAACTGTAGGGCCTTCCCCATACATGGCAATGTGCATGGTGTCCTCCATAGTTGTTCAGTGCACAGCCTCAGCATCTTGGATAAAATATGATCCATTGTTGACAATAATCCACTAATGATTGCAAAAGTTAGAAACAAAGAAGAAGGATTAGTAGTTAGAAAGTATGGCCTTGATGACAGAAACTGTACTGGAGATTGCATGATTTTGTAAGACAAAAGACTTCTTCAGTGCAAATACCATTTTTCAATAACACAAACAGTGACTGTACATGTGGAACTTGCCAGGCAAAATACACAGGGATGAAGTCAACTACGTCTGTGGAAAGAGACAATGGAAAAGCTCAATGTCATCAGTCAGAACAAGATCGGGGCTGATTGCAGAATGGACTATCAACTGCTCATAAGTAAGTTCAAATGGAAACTTAAGGAAATCAGAACAAGTCCACAAGAGCCAACCTATGACCTTGAGTATATTCCACATGAATTTAGAGACCATCTTAAAAATCAATTTGATGCATTAAACACGAACGCCTAAAGACCGGAGGAGCTGTGCAACGACGTGAAGGACATCGCGCATAAAGCGAGAGGTCATTAAAAAGGAAAGAGAAAAAAGGCAAAATTGGATGTCACAATAGACTTTAAAACTTGCTCTTCAACACTGAGTAACTAAAGCAAAAGGAAGAAATGATGACGTAAAAGAATTGAATAGAAGATTTCAAAGGACAGCTCAAGAAGATAAAGTACTAAATGACAAATGCAAAGAGCTGGAGACAGAAAACCAAGGGAAGAATACAATCAGCATTTGTCAAACTACAAGAACTAAAGAAAAAAATTCGAGCCTCTTGTTGAAATATTTAAGGACTCTGCAGGAAAATATTAAATGACACAGGAAGCATCAAAAGAAGATGGAACGAATAGACACAGTCACTATACCGAAAAGAATTGGTCAATCTTTAACCATTTCAACAGGTAGCATGTAGTCAAGAATAATGATACTGAAGGAAAAAGTTCAGGCTGCACTAAAGGCACTGTAGAAACACAAATCTCCAAGAATTGACTGACTAGTAATTGAGATGTTTCAACAAACAGATCAGCCTTGGAAGTGCTCACTCATCTCTTCCAAATTTTGTAGACAGCTATCTGACCAATCAACGAGACCAAAAAAAAAAAAAAAAAATCAAAGCTAATCCAAGAAGCGTCTGCTAGATTCAAACTGCTGACCTTTTGATTAGCAACCTCAGCACCACGAGCACTCCTATACTTACCAAAAAACAAACCATTGCCTTGAAGTGGACTAGGACTCATAGCAACCCCCCATAGGACATGGTAAAACTGCCCAATAGAGTTAACAAGGAGTACTTGGTGGATTCAAACTGCTGACATTGTGGTCAGCAGCCACAGCAGCTCTTCACCACTTACCAGAGTTTCCATACTCTACAGGGCACATTTTTCAGTATTCTCAATAATTTCTTGAGTCCCTCAATACATTTTTAAATTAACAGAGACACAGATCAAAGTATATATGTTTTAGCATCTCATTGATTAAATGTATTATTATCCTGTTATAACAGGGAAAATAATACAGTACTACAAAATGAATTAAGGTGCAACTCACTCAAGAAATACTTCATTTCTGAAGAGAGAAAAAGCATGTGAAGAAAAGCTCGTATTTTAGATTTGACAATACTAATTAAATACAGAAATTCATGCAAAATTAAGCTTCAATACCCATACTGCATTTTATTTTTATGTGTAAAAATATCAATAGACATTATTACTTCTGATTGCCTTTAGCCTTTGAAATGTCCTCTATACGATCTTTAGTATTAGGCATCACATTTATTAAGGTTGGTTACAGATTTTAAAACACTGTATTAAAATTGAAGTGGGTTGTAGATATTCACAATAATGGAAATTACCATGCTTCCAATGTAATCATGTTCTGTTTCTCATAATTCCTCAAGGACCAACCTTTGTTTATATAAACTTATTTCAGACAAAAAGCTTCTAGAGAGTAAAAAAATCTAATTCTCCCAATATGAATTCTGTTTTCTCTCCAGCATAGTGGCAATATCCAGACAAGAAAACGCTGAGCCTCCTGGCTACATTGTGAAAATTTTTTCCACTTGGGACTTGGTTAGATTGGGCACTGACGAAGATGGATTATTCAATGAAACATATATAAGGAAAGATCACCCTGTCCTTTTACTTGTCACTTTTACATGTAATCATGGCTTCCCCAATAAATACTTCTGGGAATTCTATCTTCCTTCTCACATTTCATCTCTGAATACAACATAAAAACAAAACAAAACAAAGCCACTGCCATCCCATCGATTCTGAGTCACACACCAAACTAAAATTCTTTTCTAACAGGTTGATTCAGACTCTGGAAACCCCGTGTTTTACAGAGTAGAACTATTCCATCAGTTTTCTTGGCTATAATTTTTACAAGAGTACCCTCGATAGCTCTGTGGTTAAGCACTTAGCTGCTCCCTGAATGGCTGAACCCATCTGCCCTTCCTTGGGAAAAAAAAGATTGACAGGCTTAGAGACCCTATGGGGCAGTTCTACTCTGTCCTATAGGACCACTAGTGGTACAGTGGTTAGGCTCTCACCTGCTAACCAAAAAGTCAGTTCAAATCCATCAGCTGTTTCACAAAAGAAAAATGTGGCAATCTGTTCCCATAAAGATTAAAGCCTAGGAAACTCTGTGGGTGCAGTTCTACTCTGTTCTATGGGGTTGCTATTAGTTTAAATTGACTTAACAGCACACAACAATAACAACAGTGTTATAAAATCTAAATTTGGGTTTTGTTTTGTTGACTTTATCAAAACACATTGGAATAGAGAGAAATATGTTGATAATATCACTTATCAACAACATGCATTCCAAATTTTTAAGAAAAACTTTTAATGCCAACTCCTTGTCTCATTAAATCATAAATTTAATCTATAATGACAGAACACTCTCTCTTCAGATAATTTTCAGTTTTGTTTTTTTTTATGTTTCCTCATTAACTAGACTGTTGGTACATCAGTGACAGACATTAGAACATCAGATACAAACTCTGGCACCAATATACTATGTCTGTCATAAAATATTGTTATGTGGCCAAATGCCATGTTATCTAAAATCAGCACAGAGAAATAGCATTTTGGTAAATTAATAAAGTTAATATCCAAAGGCCCTCATTTTTATTTCAGGAACACTGTGTATATTCAACACTTGGGTAGCACTTGACTGATATTCTGAAACAGTCCCAACAAGAAAAGGAATACAAAAATCTTACCAATTAATCTAGCCAGGAAGAACTAAAATTGCCAGTCCAAGCAGACCTGCTGTAATTGTCCAACGAGAACTATCAGCAAAAAGTGACTAGATAAAGCAAACCATGATGTCTAGTTTCTTAGTGCTGCTGCAACAAAAAATTACAAGTGGGTGGTCTTAAAGACCATCAATTAATTAACTCATACTCCAGGAGAACAGAAGTATGAATTTAGAATGTGGTTTTAGGGGGAAATCCACCCATCTCTATTTCAGCTCCTGGTAGCCAGCAATCCCCTGCATTCCTCAGCCTCTTGATGCATCTGCCGTGTGTCTTCATATGGTGTCTTCCCCTTCCTGTGTCCTGTATCTGTCCTCTTCATTTTATAATTCAGAAGTGATCCCGTCTAGGACCCCCTTTCCTGGGCATGATCTCGTTAACATAGCAAAAGAAGACCCTGTTTCTGAACAGGGTCACATTTACAGGTATAGTGGTTTCGATTTCAGAACTTTTGGTGGGGGTGAAGGGGACACAATTCAGTCCATAACAAGAGTAGGTAAAGGAAAAAAATAAACGATAAAAGAAGAAAGAAAACAATAGATATTAAAAAAGAGAGCTGATAATCATTGCATTGGAGATGTAGAAAGACTGGAAAAAATCACAAGCAGAAAAGATCTGTCATAAAAAGTGTATTCATAGAATAATTATCTCACCTTTAAGAGCTTCCTAACACATTGCTTGTTTGCGAATGTCATGGGTAACCTGCATTTACAATGATAGCTATTAGTTCTGGGTCTGTGAAATAAGGTTCAACGTGTTCTGTTTAAGGCAGAATCACATACACTAAGCTTGAACAAAAAATATTGTCAAAATGGATAAAATTTGAAGTTACGTCAACTAATGAGAAAATACTGGTATCTAAACAGAAATGTTCTTCACTGCCTGATAAACTGGACATGCCATGTAATTGACAACATCGCATTATAACTCTATTACTGAAATCGAGATTTTGTATCATTTAGACTTCATATAATTTCACTAATTTACCCCACCTCAAAAGGAATTATATAACTTGAAGAAAGTCTACCAATAAAAGTAGAAGAAATTTATTAGAAATCTTAATGGTATTTTTACCATGAGAGTATGCAGACGATTTATTTTATTAATGGTGTTTTTAACACAAATAGTAAACACTATAAATATTAGAATCCTTTGTATTTTCTTTTTAATGACATTTGCTTATATAAGTAGAAATTACCACATCTTTAAATCAAAAACAGTAATGGAATATCCAGATTTTATCTGATTTTCAAAATGGCTTAATTCCACTGTGTCAGTAGCTGCATGCTATTTTTGGTCCAAATTGACCAGGAAACTGAAGATAGTAACCTCTGTACATTATTTGAGGAAAATCAGGAAGAATTCTTTCCTTCCCCTATGGACCAAAAACATAAGGCAAATATATCTCTGGTCCTTACATTTTGTTTTAAAAATGAAACACTCTCTGCATGGGTAGTTTGGTACGGCGTGAAGGGCAGAAGAGGAAAGCAGCAGAGCAATAACAAAGGCCCAGGAACCTGAAAACAGGAGAGACTGAAATTGTGACCATTGCCAAAAAGGACTTGAGACACCTGTTCAATTTTTTACCATCCTTCATTTATCTCCAATCAACAACAAATAACTGTATTGAACTGTCAAGATTATAATGGTTAAAAATTTCAAGTTTACCTACTAGGGACACACAACAGCTTTGCAAACACAATTGAATTTACAGAGAAAATGACATTATTGTTATAAATCACCTTAAAGAATTTTTTTTTTTTTGGAGGTGGAGCTAAGATGGCAGAGTAATCAGACACTTCCTTTACCCCTCTAACGAAGATGAAAAAAAACTATCAATTATATATGATATCCTAGTACATCTGAACATCAAAGAGAAAGTTGAGAAATCAGATTCAGCAACAGGGAAGGGAGAGTGGCTCCAGAAGTACCTAGGACTGGCCAGGCCTGACTCAGTGGGAGCTGACACACTATAGGAGGATCAGTGGTGGCCAGTGTGGTTAGAGAACCAATGGCATTCAGAGAACATCCTCCTCAGGTGGAAGAGATAGATCCGTACAGGGCCCATTGACACTTCTAGAATCAGTGAACAGTGGCATTCAGTTGTCAAAAGCTAACTGGCTTGCATCTAACCTGCCTTGTGAGGATCTACAACTTTCCTTCTGGCTACACCTCTCCCTTCTTCCCAGTGCTTACCCACCCCCCTTCTCTGTACTGCACCAGGTTCCATAATCTAACAGCACCTGGGCCAGAAGTATGACCTTACATGCCCAGACTTGGAAAGAGTACAATTTAACAAATGGGGAGGGGGGAATCTGTCAGTTCCCCTAAGCTAGGAACTCAGGACAGAAACAGGTCCTTTGAGTAGGCACAGGCATAAGGGGTCCATGGACCTTGAAAGCCTTTTAGCACTTCCTACAGCATCTAGTGTGCCCGTTGTCCTGCAGCTAAAGCTACCTACCTACTCACATTAAGGAACAAGGACAAGCCTTTCTCACATTCACAAAAGGCCATCAGCTCCCTATGTTTCTCAAAGCCTGCAGCCAGTTACAGGTTCCTATACCAATCACCCTCAACCATCTAGAACTACAGCGGAGAGCTTACACCACACACTTGCTGACTGACTACTTGGTCGCCTGAACTGAATACAAACAAGAAAAGTAAACAGATGCCTGAGTCCACATGCACAGTAACAGCTCTAATCAGTTGGTGACTGACCATTAGAACCTGTGAAGTACTGTTTTAGTCAGCTGGTACTGCTCTAACCAAAATACCACAGAGTGGATGGCTTTAACAAAGGAAAGTTTATTCATACACAGCCTAGTAGCCTACAACTCCAAATTCAGGATGCCCACTCCAAGCAATGGCTTTCCCCTGGCAGTCTCTGGAGGAAAGTCCTTGTGTTGCATCAGCCTTTGTTCAGGGAGCATATTGGCACAGGAATCTCAGGTCTGAAGGACACGCTGTTCGCCTGGTGCTCCTTTCTTGATGGTGTGAGGTTTCCCATTCTCTGCTTGCTTCTCTCATTTTATCTCCTGTAGGATGAAAGGATAAAGGGGAGTACAGTCCACACTCCAGGGAAACTCCCTTAGCAAAGCTGTGGCAGTCCCACCTTAATACTCTTTTAACATACTCATCCCATCTATTAGCCACAGATATTAGGATTTATAACATTAGATAATCACAGTACGGAAGGCCATCACATAATACACGTAATCCTGGCCCAGCCAAATTACTCCACACAATTTTGAGGGTATACAATTAAATCCATGGCAAGTACCAATAATCAAACTAGCCCACACAACCAGCCTATTTGGACATTTTAATATATATTTTTTCCTAATATTAGAAGAGTAAGGATTTTTTGTAAGGTCCTTAATCATGCTAACATGAATTTTTTATGGATTGTGTCCCCCCAAAATGTGTGTCAACTTGGCTAGGACATGACTTCTAGTATCGTGTGGTTGCTCACCATACTGTAATCTGATGTGATTATCCTATGTGCTATAAATCCTAACCTCTGTGGTTAATGAGGTAAGAATAAATTATGTTAAAGAGGATTAAGGTGGGATACAACACCCTTATTCAGATCATATCCCTGATCTAATGTAAGGGCAGCTGCACTGGGGTATGACATGTATTACCTTTTATCTCACAGACATAAAAAGAGAAGCAAATAGAGCGACCTCATGCCACTGAAAAAGCAGCACTGGACATACAGCTCATCCTTTGAACCTTGTTTACCTGTACTGAGAAGCTCCTAGATCAGTGGAGATCAATGACAAGAGCTTCCTGCTAAACTGACACAGAGAGAAAGCCTCCCCCAGGAGCTGGTACCCTAAATTCAGATTTCTGGACTCCCAGACTCTGATGTTTGTAAAAGCCATCCACTTGTTATATTTCTGCTACAGCAGCACTAGATAACTAAGGCAACAACCACAAAAAGATATAATGGCTTTCAAAAACCTGTCTCAACTATTTTGAATAACAAAGTTAATGCACTGATCTTTTTATGTTCTTGCTGATAGCTTAGAAGAGTTAGTAATTTAAATGAAATCTTCCTTGTTTAATTGCAGCAGATGGTCTCAGCCTCTCTACCTACTGATCAGTGAATGTTCATGTGTAAAAATCCAAGGGACTGATCTTTTTTCTGTGATGGTTTTCAAGCATAAGAATGACTTTGCCCCCCATATGAAACTTACACAAATAAAAGTGAAAAGCAATTGCGCATAAATCTATGGCATTTCATAAAATCTGAGACATAATTAATTGTAACATGTACTAAATTTATGTTCAACTGAAAAAGAAGTGTTGATAATTAAACTGGTTATATAGTCTTACCACTTCAAATTTGTACTTTAAAATATTGCAGAACTCTTTGAGACTTAGCTAGTATCTTTAGCACATCACTCTTGTGTATACATGAAAAGAAAAAATGTAAACCAAATATATTGGGTAATATATTCTCAAAATGCCGTCACCTTCAGAATACAATTCTCCCAAACCCCTTGTCTACTCTGAGTCAGTGTCTGCTTTACCACAGTATCATCCCCAGTGCCAGCAACAGCACTGATGATGCAGCATTTCTCAAAACACTGCACACTGATGTCTCTGTTTTTTTTCTTCTTCCAAGATGCTGATGCACTTTCTGAAAGTTTTAATACAATGGTTTTTAGACTTTACCAGGGATGAAGAATTTCAAATCATAACCAGGACTCATACTTCTTCTTCAATGGGTTCATCGATGATTGTTAAAGGGTTGAAGGGTGGTGGCTGTTACACCATGCTGCATAAATTACGGTCAAGTTCATTTGTCCATATGCAGTGATGATTTTCATTGCACCTGTTGTCTTGTTAACAATGAATATAAGTTCTGATTAGTTAAAGAGACACATAAAATGTGGGGAAAAAAACACATATCTTAGCAGCAATAAGAGATTTGGGGGAGCAAACATATAACTTACTTAATTTTTTCTAATGCATTTGTATATTCAACATAGACAACCTGAGCTAACAACAAAATACCTTTCTCTTAACTTGTAACTATTAGGCCATAGTGATGATGTACAGAGATATAATTGGGGAGACTGAGAAGGGCTAAATATTTACATTACCAGGGTATAGATATATTTGCTTTAAAAAGGGAAAAATGGTCAATCAAGATTGCAAACTACAAATTTACTTATTTATGATGCTTGATAATTATTTTGTTTCCCTCCTGATCTTTTCTGTTTGTCCTCAGAATTTAGAAGAGAGCCTGGCACCCAATAGATACTTCATAAATACTGGTTGAAGAAAAAATAGATTACAAAGAATTTCCACCAGCTCTCTTCTATTGGAATTTATAGTTATGCCAATACTACTTTCCTTTTTTATACCTTTATTATACTTCTATTCTATCAGAGATTATGAACATATGAATAAACCTTGAACTTGTGAGGTCTAGAATCAAATGCCTATCATGTTTTGGTATGAATTAAAAAAAAAGAAAACAACACCGTCATTGAGTCAGTTCTGACTCAGAGATTCTGCAGGACAAGTAGAACCGTTCCACAGAGTTTCCAAAGAGTACCTACTGGAATCAAACTGCCAATCTTTTGGTTAGCAGCCATAACACTTACCCACTATGCCAACAGGATTTCCATCAGGGTCCCAATAAATATTTGCAGGTTTCTTAGCATTTAGCAAATGATCATAGTTTGATGAAATGTAATTTAAATAAAAATTAAGGAGTCCAAATTAACAGATTGATTAGAAAAACTAGGATTAATCAATAACACCATGACATTAAATCTGTAACAAAAAATTAATACCTAAACTATAGTTAGAAGTATTCTGATGACTCTGATCTCAGTCACTAAATCCTCCAGTTGCCATTCCAGAAAATTGTGTGCATATTATATTTTGAAATTATAAATTGCTTAAATAACTATTCTGTTTCATGTTCAAAGATAATTTTAGATGGTGTTAAATTTTATAGGGGGATAAATTTGATGTGGTCTTTCACAGCTTTATTATTGAACCTCCTTTCATGCTACTGTTGTTAGGTGCCAGTGACTCATAGTGGCCGCATGTGACAGAGAACTGCCCCGTAGGATTTTCTAGGCTGTCACCTTTACATAAGCGGATCAGCAAGTCTTTCTCTCATGAAGCTGCTATAAGGTTCCAACCACCAGCACTTAGGTTAGATGCTGAGCACTTAACCACTGCACCACCTACTCTTAATAAGAATGAAAATTGAGATCATTCCATGATTATTCTCAGTATGGGAAGCAGGACAACAAGCAGCCCTGCTGCTTATTCTTGCGTAGAGCTGTGTCCATAGGAAAAAACACAGGAGGGCAAGTCAAATAGTATTGCCGCTGTTCTAAAGTAAAAACATGACAAAATTATAGTAAAACAAAAAGAAAGATTTTATTTGGCAAACATTTAAAGAGGCAAGAGTAGGAAACAGACAAGCACGCTGCTAAAACCAAGTCCCGTGTGAGTCTAAAGAATATTACAGAAATGTCAGTGTATTATTATGCACACAATTACAAATGGGTAAAACCATTGAAAGCTTCACCTTTTCAGACTGCAGAAAAACTGCTAAATCAATGTGATTCTACATTTCAAATTATCTTTCTTAATAATCATTGATTGAAGTTTCAGTAATGATAGTCAAAACAGTCAACGGCGTCTTCACGGTCCAACAAATCTTACTATTCACTAAATGCTAATACAAAAAGATGAAAGTGGAAAATATGCTAGTCTTTTGTGTGCTATTTGTGATTTGTTTATTTGAAACTTTCCCTAAAAGATGATTTCCAATATTGTCCTAACTATTGTCTCTATGCCTCAGGGCCCAACTGATATGCTCCTGGGAGGCCCTGTGGGTCCCTGTGAGTCTGGTTCCAGCACAGTCACATTCTTCGTACTCAAGGACAAGGAATAGTGGTTCCACTTTTATCTAATAAATCATTGCTAGGGTCCCAGTTCATACACACACCAGTTTATTTCAAACGAAACAAGTTTAAACACATCTCTGCAATCAGTGGATGACTGAAGACAAACTCTCTAGTAACATACTTGTCTTAGGAGTATTCTCGTTAGGGTGCCTTCAAAAAACGGATATTTTTTATGCCATGGAAATAAAATGATTTCGTGATCAGGGCTAACATCAAATTCTTAACAAAATGGAAGTAGACATTTTCCTGTACCACTGAAGGTTTCCAACAAGTATACGGAAATGCTGTCCCCCCCAAAACAACAGTTTTTAGACAGATCGAGCTTTATAAGGTAGGTCAGCAAGACCTCTCTCAAGGGTATGATTGCTATCTTTTGGGATTCCCACAGGTTGTAATACTGATAGATTTTCTCTAAGGACACAGGGCAATCACAGAAACTTATTAAAAAAGGTTTAAGGAAATAAAAAACTACATTGGTGAGAAAATGTCCAAGAAAGCTGCACCGAGGATTTTTTTCCATGACAACACTGCACAGCTAGGGCTGTCCTGTGAGAACTACAGGGGGAAACCTCACTCGTTCACCCTACAGCTCCGATTCTGCCCTTTCAGATTTCTTTTTGTTCCCCAAACTCAAAGAACAGTTAAAAGAAACACAACTGTGAATTCCGCTGAGGATGCCAAATGGACGCTTTTCACATGGTATAAACTGAAGAGTGCAGAGTTCTTCATGGAAGGTTTAGAGAGATAAAATCACCACCTTCAAACGTGTCTAGATGGAGATGGAGAATATGTTGAGAAACAAAAGCTTCACATTTTAATACTTTTGTGTAATAAAGGTTTCTACAATTTTGTAGCAATACTTTTTAACTTAGGCATATTTTAGGGTTTTCCGCATTTGGAGTCTAAAAGGAGTCACTGAGTGGTACAAATAGTTAACACACTTACTGCTAACAGAAAAGCTGGCAGTTTGAGTACACTCAGAAGCACCTTGGAAAAAATGGCTTTGCAGTCTACTTCTAAAAAATTAGCTGTTGAAAACCTTCTGCAGCACAGTTCCGCTTTGACAGACATAGGGTTACTATGAATCACAAGCAACATGAAAGCATCTGGTTTAAGGTGTAAGAAGCAACATTATTCAGGAAATTTTGCACCATAACTCTACATATCCCTAAAAGATATGAGACTCATTGTAAAATGATGGAATAAGTAATTATAAAATATTTCCCCTATTACATATTAAATAAATGGGAGAGTGAGGACAAAAACTCAAGATTCACAATCCTCATTTATAGCAACTCAGAGGTAAAGCTGACCCATTTATAGTCACTCAGAAGTAAGGCTGATCTTTCCCATTCATACAGTGTACCCTGATTTGCAAAGAGAGCCCTTGCTGCTGCATTATGCAAACAGTGTGGTATTGCAGAGTGAAAAGAGATAATTATAAAAAATACACTAAATGCTTGACTTATGCTTTAGATTTCTTGCAGATGAGGTATTCAAATGGTATCTAAGAGAGAAAAAGGATAATACATTTGAGTGCATTTATTTTAAATTATCCACTTAAAATAGGTGATATGTGTTGAAGGTTAGCACAGATTTGCCTATAGAACCTGATCATCAGAAATAGTTATTAACAAAAGAATGAAATGAATTACAGGACTGTAATTTTTCAAAGTGTAAGGACACTAAATATATATATTTTAAACTGTCTAATCTTAGTTTCAATTCAATTTCATGTTTAAAAATAAGCTAACTACTCTAGAATAATTAAGAGTCTATCAGAATGTACACTACATCCAGAAAAATGTTATTAGTCATATTAAATAATAATGTTTAAGAACTATAGCTACAGTGAGAAAAACTAAAAATTGATAAGTAGGTATTTCATTAGAACATGTCAAAAATGGCAATCAGCTAAATATAAGTACACACAATACAGTAGAATATGGTATATAGAATCGATAATCAGATTACAAAATGTAAAGCAAAATACGAGTTGCCACAGAAAACAATTCTCTTAATGGTAAAATTATTTTGCACTGTAAGACTCAATGAAGAATACTCAAGGATGAAACACTTTGCACTGCCTTTAATGGACTGCCAGAAATTTAGAATGTTGCTTGAAACATACAAACATTGAAGGTTCTGTGCTATATTGTGACATTATTATTAGAAAGGGTTGGTGATCTAGGCAATCTGCTTTCAAAAATCAGACAATGAAGATCCTATGTATTACAATGAGTAGCATATTTCTCTACTGTGTAAGAGGTCACCATGAGTTGGCTGACAATTTTATGGCCATTAACAACTACACTATTGTAACTGTTGTCCTTTCTATTTTCTACAGCAAACATAGTGGAAGAAAAGCATCATACAAGGGTATTCTGAAAATCAAAGACTACAGCCTCCAGTCTGAATTATGCCTCAACATACAGAAAACAAAAATCCTCATAACTGGAATAATAAGCAGCATCATGATAAAAATGAAGACAAGAGTGAAGTTGTCAAGGATTTCACTTTGTTTCAACTCACAATCAACAACAATGAAAGTAGCAGTCAAGAAATCAAAGGACACATGGCTTTGGACAAATCTGCTACAAAAGACCTCTTTAAAATGTTCAATAATAATAATAAAGTGAAGATGTCACTTTGAGGACTAAAGTACCCTTGACCCAAGCCATGATACTTTCAATCACCTCCTATGTATGCAAAAGCTAGACAACGAATAAGGAAGACTAACGAAGTGATGCCTTAGAATTACAATGTTGGTGAAGAATATTGAACATATAAAAGTAAGTATGGTTTCAATCAAAATCTATGCAGGAGAATGCAGACAATCAATGACTGGTACATTTAGGGATCACTGAAGGAAAGCAAAACCATTTGACGTTCTGAGAGGCTCTTGGGTAAACTGGAACTGCCACATTCTGAAGCCCTTCTTTCTTCCCAGGATGCTTTCCATACATAACACTTGGTCTTTTGATTCAACTTACTGATAAAATTACAAAAAGTTTCTTAACTAATTGGAACCTGGAAAGAAAAAGTAAAACCTGTGCAGTTTTTAAGTCCTAAATTCATTTCTTGAAAATTAATTCATCCACTGTCCTGTGGGTCTCCTGTACATTCTGCTTTGCCACAAACATTTCAAATCCACTTGAGACTGTAAAACAGCACACTTTACAAAATATGTGCAATAACTCACACATCTGAGATTAGAATTTGGCTGATTGTTCTTTCGAATGCTAAATAAAAAACACGTTGATTGCTATAGCACTTTGTCAAAGAAAAGAAATGCAATCTACATATCACAGATAGAACTAAGGCAAACTTATGCCAGATTCAATAACTAAATATATAAATGAACTCTTCAAGAAATATCTTCCTATAAACCACCATTAAATCCGGCATCTTTCGTTAGTGTTAGGGTCTCCTCTATAACAGGATCAGCATAAAGGATTTGAAAATTAGTTTTATTGGCACAATTTAAATATTTCATTACCATTATCTGCTTCCAATGGAACCAAATTTTAGGATCAGCCTTCAGTGAGATGTATAAAAGTCACTGTGCAGGGTCCTTGTCCTTTCCTAGTGCTTTGAGGAATGACACAAACACAGACAGTGGACGGTGTGAGAAAATCACACTGCATCTCATCAGACTGGGAAGGAAACAATGGAAGAAATAAACAGAAGTAAACTGTAATGATCATAAACTCGTCTATACTAATACTTCTCACATAAGTTAAACTAAAGGGGTTTTTTTTTGGATTTTTTTAATTTTGTTCTTGGTATGGTAAAATACCTGCAACACAAGTTTACATTTCCATTTGTCTCAAGCGTACAGTACAGTACCAATCACGTCCGCCGTGCTGCACAGCCATCACCACTACCCAACCTGAACACATTTTCTCTCTATTCCAAACAGTAAATAGTCTGCCATGCCTTGCTCCTGTGTAGGCACAGGTGGGTTCAAACTGCTAATGTTTTCGTTTGCAGCCAATGTCTTTGATTACTGTGCCACCAGCATTCTGCTGCACTGTGACGTCACCCAGTAATTCCATTCTTGAGTATATACATAAAAGACTTGAAAGCAAGTACTGAGCTAAGCATTTGTACACCAGGGTACAATTATTCTCTACCCTTCCATTCCCCTGTAACCACTGTTAAACTTTTGTCTCTATGCGCTGCCTGCTCTAGATGGTTCTTACAAGCAGAACCTTACACTATGTGTCCTTTTGAGTCTACCATTTCACTTAGCATGTTTTGAAGGTTTGCCCATTATCTCAGCATGTATCAGAACTGTATTTCTCTTGATGGCTGTAAAATATTTCATTAGCTAGATATACCACATTTAGTTGATCCATTCATATGCTGATGGACACCTGGGTTGGATCAGCCTTTGTCTATCATAAATAATGCTGCTCTGAACATTGATGTAGGTCATGGATTCAGTTGCGTCCTCCCAAAAATACATGTAGTAATTTGACTGGGTTAGGATTCCCTTATTCTGTGATTGCCCTCCATTTTATGATTTTCTTATGCTGTAAATCCTAATCTCTGCTGTGGTTAACAGAGTGGATTATGTTAGAGAGCATTAGAGTGGGACTGCAAATCCCTTCCTACCATCACCTCCCTGCTCCATGGAGTGTGGCTGGCACCGCCTTTTATCCTTATAACCCACAAGAAATAAAAGAAAAGGGAAATAAGCAGGATTAGGAACCTCACCCCATCATGAAAGCAGCACCGGGAGAAGAATGCACCCTTCAGATCTAAGGTTTCTGAGCCATGATGCTCCCTAACCAAGGACAGATGCAACACATGGACATTCCTCCAGAGATGGCAGGCTGACAGAGAGAAACCTTCCCCTGGGGTGGGTACCCTGAACTCGGACTTGCAGTCTAGCAGACTGTGTACGAATAAACTTTCCTTTGTTAAAGCCATCTACTTTGTGGTACTTCTGCTAGAGCAGTACCAACTGACTATAACAGTATACAAATATTTGAATGCCTAATTTCAAGTTTCCTATGCATTTACTAGCAGTAGAATTACCGGAACGATACGGTGATTCTAAGGGTTCTTAGTTGTGCAGGGGTAAAGCACTTGGCTGCTAACTGAAAAGCCAACAGTTTATTTTTTATTTTATTTTTTATTTTTATTTAACATAACTGAGTGAAAATGTACATTCACATGTAAATTTACATGCCCCCCTATATGCAGCTTCCGCTGCTCTCCCTGTCCGGTGACTGCACACTATTCCTCTCTGCTCCACACATGTCTCATCCTCCCAACAGTCTCCTTTCCCCTCCTCTCCTTCCACTCCCCTTCCTCCAGCCAGAGGTCAGCAAGATGATATCCTATAGATGTATAGAACCATAAAGTGCTTCCAATATATGGTTACTCTGCATTGCCATGTCCATTCCATTCCTGTCCAAAGAGTGGACCTTTGTTATAATTTATGGGAACGGGCAGCATCAGGGCCGGGGGCCATGCTCTCAGAGGAACCCCAGAACTGCTGGACCATCAATTGAGGTCTTTTAGTGGAGATCTCATGATGCACCTCTTTTTATTCTTGTGTTGTCGGTGAGGCTCCACTCTGTGAGCTCCGTCATGGCTATCACTGGTCGTGGCTGGGCACCATCCAGTTCTTCCGGTCCCAGGTCGATGTAGGTACCCACTCTTGTGGGTCTCTCTGTCTTCTCGGTTGTCTTTACCGCATGCCATTTTGGCCCTCGTTGAGCATCCGTTCCTGCTGAGTTGGGACCATTTGCTGTCTCCTCGGATGGCAGCTTGGAAAAGCCAACAGTTTAAACCTCAGCCTCTTTTTGACAAAAGATGTGATAGTGTGCTTCCCAAACAACTTCAGGATTGGAAACATTATGGGTAGTTTTACTGAGTCCTATATCTACCGCCAACAAGTCTATTCCAACTCATAGCCACCCTGTATGACAGAGTAGAACTGCTCTATAGAGTTTCTAAGGAGCATCTGGAGGATTCAATCTGCCAACCTTTTGGTTAGCAGTCTATAGCACTTAACTATCATTCCATAGGGGTTGCTGTATAGGGTTGCTGTAAACTGAAATCAACTCAGTGGCAAAGGGTCAGGTTTATTTATCTTTTTAAATGACAACTGTTGAAATGTTTTTATTTTTTTATTTAGTATGACTGAGGGAAAATGTACATTCCCGTATAAATTTACATGTCCACCTCTATGCAGCTTCCACTGCTCTCCCTGTCTGGTAACAGCACACTATTCCTCTCTGCTCCATCCATGTCTCATCCTCCTAACAGTCTCCTTTCCCCTCCTCTCCACCCACTCTCCTCCCTCCAGCCAGAGGTCAGCAGGATGATATCCTATAGATGTATAGAACCATAAAGTACATCCAATACATGGTCACCCTGCATTGCCAAGTCCAATCTATTTGTGTCCGAAGAGTGGACCTTTGTTATGATTTATGGGCAAGGGCAGCATCAGGGCCAGGGGCCATGCTCCCAAACCGCTGGACCATCAACTGAGGTCTTTTAGTGGAGATCTCAGGATGCACCCCTTTTTATTCTTGTGTTGCCAGTGTTTTGAGGAAACCCAAATTGTTTCCCACAGTGGCTGCACTAGTCTACATTCCCCTCAGCAGTGGATAAAGGTCCCAATTTCTTCACATTATCTCCAACACTTGTTTTCCATTTTTCTGAGAATAGCCATCTCCATGGACGTGAAACGCATCCTGGTGACACAGCAGCTAAGCACTCGTCTGTTAACCAGTAAGTCGGCACTTTGTACCCACCAGTTACTCAGAGAGAGAGAAAAATATGTCAGTCTGCTTCTACAAAGACTGAAAACTTGGAAACTGTGTGGGATGGCTCTACTCTGTCCTATAGGGTCATCATGAGCTGCAATCAACTCCATGGCAGCAAGACTTTTTTATTTTTTATTTTGTAAGTGGGCATAAAGTGGTATCTCACTGCAGTTTTGCTTTCATTTCCCTAAAAAGTAATGACATTGAACATCTTTTTATATGCTTTTGGCCACAGGTGTATCTTCTTTGGACAATTATTTATTCAATTAAGTGTTTTGCCTGCTTTTCAATTGTGATGCATGCCAATTTGTTGTTGAGTTGTATAAGTTCCTAATTTATACTTGATGTTGAACCCTCAGCAACTATCCTTCAGAAGTTGATGTATACAGTTTATTTTTGTGTCAAGGTACTTGAAACAGGCCTGTAAAAACATGAAGGGTACATTGTGTAGAAAATCCTAGCAGGCAAACTTTTCTTGTTCAAGGTTTGTCAGAACTAAGAAGATCACTACAGTATCTGATATTCCTTTCTGGAAAAGTTATGACCTATCAGGAGTTATTCAAATGGAGTTGGAAGTGGTCTTTACCTGATTGGATAATATAAATCTTGAAGATAGTAGAAAAAATTCTGGGGAGGAGAAATAAATCCGTCAACGGTCCCATATATCATGTAAAAGAGCCCTCAGTCCTTACGTATCAGGGTTAAATTTACACATTTTAGCACACTTTAATATAATGTGTAGACAGAGATGAATACTGCATTGAGGAATGATTTATGCTAGTTTTAGAAGTTTACATAAAACTAATTCTGAGTTTCCTTATAAATTAGTATCTTGCACCTATATGAATGAGGACTTTAATGGAAATCTTTCATTAATATTTAAAATAAAATTATACACCAAATAAGAAAAGCTTCAAACATACTCCAGTTTCCGAATAAAATTTTGCAAGTTCTTTGGAGTTTAATATCTTTTTCAGAGGATGTCAAGTATTAATGTCAAGGTACTTCTAGCAGCAACAGATCTAGATGTCAAGTACAACCTGATATTCATTAATCCATAATGAAAAGTGAAAACACAAAGGAAAACAAACTATTTCTTATCTAGTATCAGTTTAATTAATGAAGTGGTTGGACAGTAGTAGGACAGAAATGTTGAAACAAAAAATAAATATCTATTTGTCCAAAAAGTATGGAGAAAGTTATATTAGACACATGATTCTATGATACTGAAATATCATGAGGATAATAAGAAGAATAAGGATCAAAGAATATTGATTCTAAGAAAAGAGGGGGAAACAGTTCATGCTACACAATTCCCTATGTGAAATCATACTGGTCAAAGACTTGCTACCTCATGCTGTGGCTTCTGGTGTCAGTGCCCCATCATAACCTCTGGACAGTCCCCTCTTCACACCAAATGCTGACGATGTGGACATCAGTCTGTCAGTGGCTGTCCCTTGGCTGTGGCACATACTCTATTTGTGTGGAAAGCAAACCAAAAGCCTCTAAAAGTAGTTATCAACTCATAAGAAATGGAAAGGTGGTGGATACATATCCCAGCTTCCTCACCATTCAATCGGAATAACTTTTAGCGATATTCGAATGTGTCTTCCAGCATTTCCTAGCTGGGCTTAGCTCAAGCTGATGACAGTGATAAATACCTTGATAATAACCAGCTTATTATCATGTTGACTCTGGAATCATGGTGCATAGGGTTTTAAGTGGCCGATTTTGCAAAAGTGTATCCCTAGACCTTTCTTCTGAGATGTCCAGGGTGGACTTGAACAGCCAACCTTTCATTTAGCAGTTAAGTGAATTAATCATTGCACCATGCAGGGGCTCCATCTTGGTTACACTAGATTCATATATGTATATATATATATACATACGCATACACATAAAATTGTGTTTTTTGGCTGGCTAAGTGAAAGTTTGTGATCCAAGTCAATTTCTTACACTACCTTGCACACACTGCTAATGTAACACTAGCTGCTCTCCCCACACTGTGCCAGCACACTCTTCCTTTCCACCCTGCATTTTCCATGTCCATTCGACTAGCTCCTGTCGCCCTGTGGCCTCTCATCTTGCCTCTAGACATGAGCTATCCAGTTAATCTCATGTGTCTATTTAAGCTAAGAAGTGCACGCCTCACCAGTATTATTTTATGCCTTATAGTCTAGTACAATCTGTGTCTGAAGAGTTGGCTTTGGGACTGGTTTCATGTCTGGGCTAACAGAGAGTCTGGGGGCGATGTTTTCAGAGGTTCAGGGGAGGCTGTCAGACCATCAAGTGTGGTCTTTTAATATTAAGAGATCCAGTTCTGCACAAGCATTTTTCTCTCAGTGTCAAGGACTGTTCCTATTTCCTGTTAGGGGAGTCACTGGTGGTGGCCAGGCACCATCTAGTTCTTCTGGTGTCATACTGATGTAGTCTCTGATCCTTTCTGTCTCTTGGGCTTATATTTTCCTTATGTGTTTGATGTCTTTCATTCTCCTTTGCTCCAGGTGAGCTGAGAACTGCTTGCTAGATTTTAAGATACCAGACACCACTGACCAACGTGGAATGCAAAACATTTTCTTAAAAAACAAACAAGCAAAAAAACTTTGTTATGTCAAGTAATACTATACTTTATTGACTTCCTTTTTTTGTTTTTTTCTACCTGATTTTCTCACTTCCTACTAGTGTCTCCTGAGATCATCTCCCAAGTAAACTACTTGTGCAGTACTGCTTGCCTCTGAGTCTGCTTCTCGGAGGGCCCCAAATTCGAAAATTACTCAAAGAACATTGTACATGATTAATTAAGTGAGACTGACTAACACTCTGGAAGAAAAACAAATTGCTGGCTATTGATTAAAAGGGAATTTTGTAGCATTATTAGAATGCATGAATAACCACAGGGCACAACAGCGTTTCTCAGCCTTGGTACATTTGACATTTTGCAGCAGATGCTTCTTTGTTATACGGTCGTTTTTCTTCCCTCCTTGCATGTATTTTGTCCAATCCTACTACCTACTTTCTCCTGAAAACTTTTTTTAAAACAGCATGTGTTTGTTACTGTTGAAGAAATTTAAATAATTTTAACGCAGCAACAACAGCAAAAAAAAAAAAAAAAAGAAAGAAAGAAAGAAAGAAATACTAGGTGATTTTCAACACAACTTGAGTATTCCTCCCATCTTAACCCAATATTGCAAGGACAGAGTAGCTGTGGTGGGGGCTGGGGATTGAGCTCTCAGGAGAAATGGAGGCCAGTTGGCACAACTAGCATTTTGCTAATGAGAACTCTCTGCACCGCACCTTGGTGAGTGGTGTCTGGGATCTTAAAAGCTGCCAAGCTGCCATCTGAGGGTACAGCAAACGGTCCCAACTCAGCAGGAATGTATGATCACTGACGTCCATAATGACATGGGGGAAAGAGAACCCAGAAGACAGAGAAACCCACGTGAGTGGGTGCCTACATCGACTCTTGATCAGAAGAACCAGATGTTACCTGGTCACCACCAGCAATAGCCGCAATGGAGCTCAGAAAGTTGAGTCTCACTGGCAACACAAGAATAAAAAGGGATGCACCCTGAGATCTCCAGTAAAAGACTGCAATTGATGGTCCAGGGGCTTCGAGTTTCCCTAGGGTGTATGATCCCTGGCCCTGATGCTACCCCTGTCCATAAGTCATAATGAAGGTCAACTCTTCAGACAGCAATGGATTGGACTTGGTGATGCAGAGTGACCATATTTTGTGGTCACTTTATGGTTCTATGCGTGTATAGGATGTCGTCCTTCTGATCTCTTACTGGAGGAAGGGGACTGGGTGGAGAGGAGGACATAGGAGACTGTTGGGAGGATAGGACATGTATAGAGCAGAGAGGAAGAGTGTGGTCTCACCGTGTAGGGAGAGCAGTGGAAACTGCATATAGGTGAGCACACAAATTTATACAGAAACGTACATTTTCATTCAATCATAATAAAAAATAAATAAAAGTAATTTAAAAACACCAGGAAAAAAATATTAGGTGATTTTATTTGTAGATCTTAGAATTTCTAAGATATCTTCCCTCCTAGCCTCATTATGAAACCATTTTCCCCATGTCCTAGTATGAAGGAACAGGAGGCACTGCTGGCTCTCCCCAGACCTTCTGCACTCATCAGTCCTGAAGGTGTGGAAGGTACCATCCTATAATCACCTGTGACTCTACTGGAGGGCTTCTTCTTGTCCTGCAGACCGGCTCATGGGTCACACAAAAGCTGGAAAACCCCAGGGCATTAGTGCTTCTAGAAACACACTCAGTAGACAATGAACAAGAGCAAAAGAATTACTATCCCGGCTTCCAAGCTATGTTCTGAGCTATCTCCCAGAGTCCTCCAGTGGATATGCACTACACTACTTATTGGCTTCCCTCCCGTCCTGGTCTCACTTCTCCAGCACATCTCAGGTCACTTCGCCAGTAAGTCATTCTAACTAATCCCTGTCGCAGGTCTGCCTTTGAGGGACCCAAACTAAGACCACGGTGTTAACCATGTATGTTACACAGACAAAGCCATTTTGGGAAATAATAATAATTTGATTATTTAAAAATCACCTTGATGCCAAAAAAAAGGAGAAAATGACAAGCATAATTAATTTATTCAACAAATATTTTTGAATGCATGTTACCTGACAAGACCTTAGCTAAGCATCAGTTTGCTTGCAATGATGGACTCAAAGAAAGAAGGTCACCACTTTTGTAGAATTTACAATTCAGCATGAATGGAAGAATTCATTAGTTAATATTAATCTTAGATATTAGAGTCTATAGTTATGGGGAGAGACACAAGCTGGGTAAATAAGTGTGTTTCTGCCAGTATTGCCCATATTGACTCTGGGGAAGGGGTAGTGATTTTACAATTACTAAAATACACTGCCATCGAGCAGGGTCCACCTCATAGTGACCTTAGAGGTCAGAGTAGAACTGCCCCATAAAATTTCCAAAGAGTGCCTGGCAGATTTCAGATGCCAGCCTCTTGGTTAGCAGACTAGAATGGGACATCATATTTGGTAAAGTAGAGGGTCTGCAAAAATGAGTGTGCCTGACCTCTTCTGACTTCACATAGAGGAAGGAAAGTTAAGATCAACAGTCCAAAGCTGTTTCCTATGAAGTAGAAGTACACACCGCCTCTCCTCACTGTCTTTACCAGTCTGACACGAACAGCATTCTACTGGTATGGTAATTCATTGCAAAGGCCACCCACAAATCACACGACATACTCACAATTACTTTTTTTTTTTCCTAGGAAAGTAACAGTTACAACTCAGGCTCAGTAACACTCAGGATATAGTTTTTTCACATGACAGCCTCTTCTCAGCTGTGCTTTCAGGCATTCCTCTCCCTGGCCCCAGGCCTCCCCTAAAGGCACTTAGCTTTCCCTTTCTGGGGACCAGGTAGCCCACGACATTGTCTCCTGCTTCTGCATCTCTTATGCCACTGCTTCTCACCATCTTCAGTGCCACAGCTTTTTATCTCTTCCTCTGTCACTCTCTTGCTTCCAGGAGCACTGGAGTCCTGGGTCCAGGGGTAGACTCTCTGCTTCTGGCTGTTCTTCCTTGGTGGCAGTAGGATCCTCCTCTCTGATCCGGAATCGACTGTCTTTTAAGGCAAAACTGACTAACACATTGGCAGGCCACAACTGGCCTATCACACAGTCCTGCCCAGTCACCTGGGTGGGAATTACAAGACCGTGGATGGAAGGGCTCCGCACGACAGTAGTTAATTGTACCCTAAATGTACTCAATGAGATGGCTTAACAAAATATCCACAATAACTGGCTCAGATACATCACTAGTAATGGAGATGAGCCAGGACTGGGCAGTGTTTCTTTCTGGAATACACAAGATATCCATGGGTTACGGCCAACTCCATGGCAAATAAGAACAATTTCAAAATAGTTTTAAATAAAATCCTTCTATATTTTTCTTTCTTCTAATATCACATACGTGTTTTAATCCCATACAGTTCTCTTGAAACTCAGAATTCTGGTAATCAGTTCTTAGGGTAGCCTTTAAGGTGGGGGATGGGAGAACCCATAATTTGTGAAACAGGAGCAAACTCTTATTCACATCCTGACACAATGCCCTCTGAAGACATAGGCAGCATCTGATATATATGGAGTGATAGTGTATCCCCGCAAATTCACAAATGACATTAAGATTAAAATGCTGCTTGGTACCTGACAGGTAAAAAAAAAGTAAATTTCTCAGTTGCAGCATGCAATAACTGCATGTTATTGAATTAAAAGACTCTGAAAGTGCAGCTCTTAGGTAAAGAAAAGCAATTGCTACCTAAAATTCTAATCTGAATGTTTTATCCTGGATCTCAAAATCTATATTGCTATTTTGCTATTTTTAAATGTGTGTCAGCATAATAGTGGGTATAGGAAATCTTTAATGCATGATTTTAAATCATTCTGGGCACCTTTGTGGCAAACAGTATTAAAATTAAAATGTATAATGGCTCTTGTGACAAAGACGATTTTAAGTAAAGAAATACTGCCCAGAAGGGGTCATTTTGCAATCAGTATATATATATGTATTTGTAACACATTATCTAAAATGAAAAACAAAAACTGTATGACATCATAGAATTGGAATATTCACTGTCCTGTAGAAGTATTTTGTACAGATGAAAGACCACTACTTGTCTGTCAGTTTGTCACACTCTGGTGGCTACACGCTGCAGTGATGCCGGAAGTAGACCACCAGTATGGGAAACACCAGCAGGTTGTACAGATTTTAGCAGAGCTTCAGGATAAGGCAGAAGGACCCGGCAAACTACCTCTAAAAATAATAATCAGTGAAAATGTTATAAATACTACTGTCACAGTGTCTAGCGTAAAGCCAGAATATGAGCCCCTCAGGTTGGAAGTCACTCAAAACATGACTGAGAAAGAGCTGCCTCCTCAAGCAGTGTTGATCTAACTGCTGTGAATGAAGTAAAGCTTTAGAGACCTTTCTGTACTGAGGTGACATGACTGACAATGAGAAGAAACAGCTGCAAACATCTGTAAGCATGAAATGGATCAATGATGAATTTAGGAAAATCGGAAATCACCAAAAATGAAACAGAATGCATAAAGATTGACATCATAGGTATTAGTAAGCTGAACTAGATTATATTGGCCATTTGGAATCAAACAATAATACAGACTACTATGCTAGGAGCAAAACAGAAATGGCTTTGCATTCATTAACAGAACATTTCAAGATCTGTGTTGAAGTACAATGCTGCCAGCAGGACAGTAATAGCCATACACCTGCAAGGAAGACTGGTATTTTAGTCAGCTAGGGCTGCTCAAATGGATATAGCACATGTGCATGGCTTGAACAAGAAAAATTTATTCTTACACAGTCCAGTAGGCTACAGGTCCAAATTCAGAATGTTCACTGCCGGGGAAGGCTTTCTCCCTTGTCGACTCAGGAGGAAAGTCCTTGTATTGCATTCATTTTTGCTCAGGGAGCTTCTAGACACAGGAACCTCAGGTCTGAAGGATGCACTCTTCTGCCAGTGCTGCTCTCTTGATGGAGTGAGGTTCCCAACTCTCAGCTTGCTTCCTTTCCCTTTTATCTCTTGTAGGATGAAAGGATTAAAGAGTGGAGCAAGCCATACTCCAGGGAAACTCCCTTTACAGTGGAGCAGGAAGGTGATCTTATGAAGGGATTTACAGTCCCACCTCAATCCTCTAACACAGAGCATAGGAAAATCACAAAACGGAGGACAATCATAAAATACTGGAATCATGGCCCAGCTACATACATTTTCAGGGGGACACAGTTCAATCTATGACAACCAGTTAATACAACTATTATTCAAGTTTTTGCACCAACCACTAATGCCAAAGGTAAAGATATTGAGGATTTTTATCAACCCCTGTGGGTTGAAATTGATCAAACATGCAGATAAAATATATTGATAATTACTGGCAATTGGAATGTGAAAGTTGGGAACAAAGGTCCTTAAAGGGTCAGCAGTTGGACAATCTGGTCCTGGTGATAGAAACAAGGCCAGAGACAGTAGGATAGAATTGCACAGATCAATAACTTCTCCATTATGAATATCTTTTTTAATAATGTAAATGGTGACTGTACACGTGGACCTCACCAGGTGGAATATACAAGAATCAAATCTATTACATTTATGGAAAGTTTCATCAGTTAGAACAAAGCCAGGTACTGACTGCAGAGTAGACTATCAATTCCCAATATACAATTTCAAGCTGAAGAAAATTAAAGCAAGTCCATAAGAGACAAACTACACTGCTGAGTACCTCCCACATGAATTTAGAAACCATCTCAAAGACAAATTTGTCACACTAAACTTTAATGACTGAAGATCAGACAAGTTATAGAATGACATCAAAGACATCTATGAAGAAAGCAGAAGTTCATTTAAAAGGCAAGAAAAAAAGAAAAGGCCAAAACGGATGTCAGAAGAGACTCTGAGACTTGCTCTGGGAGGAAGAATAGCTAAAGCAAATGGAAAAAATGATCACATAAAAGAGCTGAACAAATTTAATAAGGCTACTTGAAAAGAAAAATTATTATAGTGAAATGTGCAGAGACGTGAAGTTAGAAAACCAAAAGGGAAGAACATAATCAGCATTTCTCTAGCAGAAAACAACTGAAGAAAAAATTCAAGCCTCAAGATGAGATATTAAAGGATTTACGAGCAAAATACTGAATGAGCCAGAAAATACCAAAAGATGGAAGAAATTTGAAAGGCAGCTGCCTGGCCAGCTGACAGGAAGAAATCCATGTCTGCATCCATTCCAGAGAAAGACAATCCAACAGAATGCAGCAATTACCAAAGGATGTTATCAATAAGATGCACAAGTGAAATTTTGCTGAAAAGCATCCAAAAACAGTTGCAACAGTACATTGACAGGTATCTACCAGAAACTCAAGCAGTATTCAGAGCATAACATGGAGCAAGGGATATGACTGGTGACATCACACAGATCTTGGCTAAAAGCAGAGAATATCAAAAAGATGTTTACCTGTGTTTTACTGACTATGCAAAGGCATTCATAACAAATTATGGCAACATTGGGAAGAATGGGAATTCTAGAATACTTAATAGTGCTCATGTAGAACCTGTACACAGACCAAGAGACCAAGAGAATGCTGCACTGTTTAACATCAGGAAAAGTGTGTGTCAGGGTCTTGTCCTTTCCCCGTGCTTACTCATTCTGTACGCTGAGCAAATAATCCAAGAAGCCTGACTAAATGAAGAAGAACATGGTGTAAGAATTGAAGAAGAGTCATTAACAACCTGTGTATTTCAGATAACACAATCTTGCTTGCTGAAAATGAAGAGGAATTGAAGCACTTACTGATGAAGATTAAAAACTACATCTTCAGTATGAATTACGCCTCAAGTTAAAAAAAAAACAAAAGTCCTCACAACTGGATCAATAAGCAACATTATGATAAATGGAGAAAACATCAAAATTGTGAAAGAATTCACTTTATTGAATCTAAATCAACACCCATGTAAGCAGTAGTTAAGAAGCCAAATGACATACTACATTGGGCAAATCTACTACAAAAGGCTTCTTTAAAGTATTGAAAAGCAAAGATGTCACTTTGATGATTGGCTTAATTATCTAGTGCTGCTATAACAGACATAAACCCTAGTGGCATAGTGGTTAAGTGCTATACCTGCTAATCAAAATGTTGATAGTTCTAACCTGCCAAGTGCTCCTTGAAAACTCTATAGGGTAGTTCTACTCTTTCCTATAGGGTTGCTATGCGTGGGCATCAATTTGACAGCACTGGCTTTGGTTTCACTTGTAACAGACAAACCACATGTGTATGTCTTTAACAAAGAGAAATTTATTCTCCCATAATCTAGCAGGCTAGAAGTCCAAATTCAAGACCTCAGCCCAAGATAAAGGCTTTCTCTCTCCTCAAACTCTGGAGGAAAAGTCCTTCTCGTCAATCTTCCTCTGGACTAGGAGCTTCTCTGTGCAGGAACCCTAGGTCTGAAGGACATGTTCCTCTCCTGGCATTTCTTTATTGGTGGTACAAGGTTCCCATGTCTCTGTTCACGTCTCCCTTTTATATCTCAAGAGACTAGCTTAAGACACAATGTAATCTTGTAGATCATACCAATGTAACTGCCACTAATCCATCTCATTGATGTCATGGTGACAGGATTTACAACACACAGGAAAATCACATCAAGTAAAAAAATGGTGGACAACCACACAATACTGGGAATCATGGTGTCATGGTTGCAATTGTGTCCCCCCAAAAATGTGTGCAGCCACGTGGCTGGGATATGGTTCTCAGTATCTTGGGACTGTCCTCCATTGTGTGGTTTTGCTAACCTGTATGTTAAAGGATTAGGGTGGGGCTGTGAATTCCTGCTGTGGGGGAAGTTTCCCTGGAGTATGGTTTGCCCCACCCTTAATGCTTTTAGCTTGCAAGGAATAAAAGGAAAAAGAAACAAAGGACAATTTGAGAACCTCACTACCATCAAGAAAGCAGCACCAGGAGCAGAGCGCGTCCTTGAGACCAGAGGTTCTTGCGTGAGGACGCTCCCTGGACAAAGACTGATGCAATACCGGACTTTCCTCCAGAGCCGACAAGTGGAAAGTCTTTCCCTGGAGCGGACACCCTGAATATGGACTTGCAACCTACTGGACTGTGTAAGAATAAATCTTTCTTTGTTAAAGCCATCCACTCTGTGGTATTTCTGTTAGAGCAGCCTAGCTGACTAAAACACACGGCATAGCCAAATTGATGCACATATTCTGGGGAGACACAATGCAATCCACGACAAGGACTACAGTACAGTTTACACAAGCTATTGTCTTGTCAACTGCTTCTTAGGCATTTGAAAGTTGGAAAATGAATAAGGAAGACAGAAAAAGAATTGACAGCTTTGCATTATGGTGTTGGTGAAAACTACTGAACAGACAATGGGATTTCAGAAGAACAAATAAATCTGTCTTTAGAGAAATACTGCCAGGATGACCCTTAGAAGTGAAGATGATGAGACTTTGTCTTATGTAAGTTGTATATGTTATCCACAGGTACCAGTCTCTGGAGAAGGACACTATGCTTAGTAAAGCTGAGGGTCAGCAAAAAATACAAGCCCCTCAATGAGATATACTTACACAGTAGCTACAACAATGGGCTTGAACACAGCAATGATTGTGAGGATGGTGCAGGACCAAGCAGTATTTCATTCTGTTTTACACAGGGTTACTATGAGCCAGAATTTAATCAACAGCACCTAACATCAACAACACAGATGAAAGACTATGTTATAGAGCAATAGGTTTAAAGTTTTGTATTTATATCATTTATATCTTTTTTTTTTTTTTTTTTTGGTTTTCTCAGGCTAAGATATTTCTTGGAATTGTACTGTTAGGCACATGATCTAAAACACACAGAATGACAAAAGAAACACATCACTCTAAAATAAAGTTATCAAAAGCAACAGATTTGTGATACAGCAGTGTATGTACTTCCTTTACACAGCAGTTTAAATAACAAAATCTATCAATGGATCTATTAATCACCATAATGTCAAGGCTTCCAAAATACACAAAAAGCTTATTATTATTATAAAGTTTTTTTTTAACTTGTATCTTTGTATATTATATGATACAAAACTTCATTGATTTGGGGAGATGGAGCCAACACAATGTCCTATATAGACACATTATGCCATCCTTCTGTGGCAAAGATCCAGAAATCTGAGTGAAATCAAGATACAAATATTAAACCTGGAAAAACTCTAAGCATCAAATGAAGGGATAAAGATCTAGATCAAATACTGAATGGAAGAAGAAACCAGCAGAATAAAGGTACAGAGTGGCAGTCTTCTGCCAGTTAACACTCACAGCACGGCTATCTTGGAACACAACCAGCAATGATCCTGGACGTGGTTTACAGGAGGGCAAGGTCATGGAGTTTGCAGCAGAGACAGAGCACAGTAACCAGAGAAACACATTTTTCTATCCCCCTTCTTTCTAGTGAATTGAAGCAACAACTTTTCCCATCTGGGCAGTCCCCACTACCAGGGTCCACAATACAATCCCACAACTCAGGTACACTCCACTCTCTTCTACCACGCAGCATTTTTTGCCTTATTTTTTTTTCTCTCTCCCACCCATTCTCGTGCACCACCTCACCTTCTTGCTGGCCCCATCACAACCCATCACGCCTGAGAGCCACCAGCCTGCTGCCACCTTGGCTCTGCCTCATCCCCATATATGGGCTCCCACTTCGTCGTTCTTTTTACTTTCTTCTTTTCCTTTGTCTTTCCTATCCTCATGAATTGAATTGTGTTCCCCTAAAAATCTGTGCAGCAATATACCTACGCTATGATTTCTGAAACTGTGTTCTGTTCCTCTGTTTTGTAAATCCTGCCTCTATGATGATAATGAAGATAGACGCGTAGCAGTTGTGTTGGTAGGGTAGGACTCAAGGGGTAAGATTGTTTTGTGCCTTGAGAAAGACTCTTGAGATATGCAAAGAAGGTAGGAGGGAGATTTGGGGACCTCGTGCCACCAAGAAGCAGTGCCAGGAGCTGAGCACATTCTTGGAAAGGACCAGGGTCTCTGTGCCTCCAAATCTTCCAGTCAGGGGAGGACTGATGACAAAGACCTTCCTCCAGAGCCAGCAGAGAAAGCCTTCCCCTAGAGCTGACACCCTAAATTTGGACTTTTAGCCTACTGTACTGTGACAAAATAAAATTTCTTTTTTTAAAGCCACCCACTTGTATTTCTTGTAAAGCAGCCATAGATGACTAAGATGGCTACCTAGCCTCATATGCGCAATCCCCTACTTCTCACCAGTGCCCATCATACTGCAGAACCAGAGAGCCTCTGACTGGCCAGTACCCAGAGTTTCACTCACACCTACCTGCTAATTCCTGCCACAGTGAAATATTTTTCTTTTCTTTCTTTTTTTTCATACTTAGTCTTTCTTTTCTTTCTCCCTCCTATCTGGCCCCATATTTCCCCTCGTCTCTCTCCCCCTCAGCCCATGGTCCACCCATCTTCATACACAGGCCAGTGTTTCACTGCTAGTTTTTTCTCTCTCTTCCTTTTTGTTTTCTCTCACCTAACTCTGCATGTCACCTACCCCATCTTCCTGCTTTTCCCACATCAGCACTGCCTCCCTTTGCTGCCTATTTTTGATTTTTTAAATTTTGCTTCTCTCTCTTTTATTTTCTGTTTCCTCTCACCCTATCCCACAGACCCCTGCCTCTCCCTCCTGAAAGCTCCTGCAATACTGCCGTGGCTACATTACCCTTGACACTAAGCCCCACCACAGTACTGGGCCCACACTGCCCTTCCCCCACCACCACCACTCAACTGTCTGCTAAACGATGTACAGCAAGCCTGTACTACTCTCCCTGCTATATCCTCAACCATCTGGCAAGGGACTGTGAATACTCCCACAAAACTAGATTAACATCAGGAAGCAGGCAGCACCCACTCAGTCCACCTTCAGCCACATGCCAAACCAGTGTAAAGGGAAGCAGGCTTACCCTGCCCACCTAGACAAGGTAGTGAGAGCTATCATGTCAACAGACAAGCAAGCAACAAAGTACCCAAAGTCCACCCACTCAGATATATCAAAACAAGATTTAAAAAAGCAGGACAAAACACGTGAACATAACAATAAAAAATAAACTAACACCTTAATGTCTTGGAGACATCAGGCAATATCAAAATAAAAAAGGAGGACAAGATGGCTTCAATAAGTGACCAAATTAAAGAACTGGATAACACTCCAGCAGAAGAAAAGGCAGTGTAAAAACCTGATGTGGAATTTAAAAGAATACTTACAGGAAAATCTTGGTGGCATATTGGTTAAGTATTACGACAGTTAACCAGCAGGTTGGCAGTTCAAATCCACCAGGCACACCTTGGACACTCTATGGGGGCAGTTCTACTCTATCTTATAGGGTTGCTATGAGTCAGCATTGACTCAGTGGCAGTGGGTTTGGAAAACTTATGTTGTGCCAAGATATCAAGGAAAATACAATAGAGGAATTCAAGAAAATAATGCAAGAACAAAATGTCAAAATAAAAAAATTATAAATCATACAAAAACAGCAACTAGAAATACAAAAGATAAACAACAAATAATCAGAAATGGACAACCCAGCAGAAGGTTTTAGGAGTAAATTTGAAATAATGGAAGACAGAATCAGAGAGACTGAAGACAAATCCATGGAGGCCACTTTCTTTGAAGGAAAAAATCAGAGAAAAGAATGAAAAACAAACTAAGAATTAAGTGAAATATAACTAAGGGCAAAAATGTATATGTATACGAGTACCAGAAAAGGGGGAGAAAATGGAAAATACAGAGAAGATTGTCAAAATACAGAGAAGATTTACTGGCAGAAAACTTCCCAAATATCATGAAAGGTAAAAAGCTGATCACTCAAGAAACTCAATGCATCTATAAAGAATAGTCTCCAAAAGAAAGTCACTAAGACATATCATAATCACACTTGGCTAAAACCAAAGACAATGGAAGAAACCAGACAGCATACACAAAATAAGAACAAAAGGTTACAAAAGGTAAACAGTAAGTGTAAACTCTGATTACTTGACAGAAACTATGCAGGTAAGAAGGCAACAGGATGACATACACAAATCCTAGGAATAAAAAATTGTCAGACAAGTATAATGTATCCTGCAAAACTTTCTCTCAAATATAATTAATTTCAGATATTTCCAGATAAACAGAAATTAAGAATTGTAAAAACCAAATCAAATTTATAAGAAAAAATAAAAGGAGCCACTCATTTACAGAACCAACAAAATCAGACAACAACTAGAGTCTAGGACACAGGAAAGCATCAGCCAGATGCTAACCTACACAAACTCTCAATAATAAAACAAAGCTGAAAGACTTAAAACAGGGAAACAAAATGTCATCTGTTAATTCTAGCAATATTAAAACAATAAAAGGGAAAACAGTGTAGGTATAGAACTTTCAAGTAAAGAGGAAGTCAAGGCGATATCACATAATGAAAGACTGAATCAAACTTAAGTGAAAATTTCAAGGGAACCACAGAGAAAGTAAACAAACCTACATAATAAAGTGAAAGGGAATAAAAAATAAAGACACAGCAAACACAAATCTATAAGAATGAAAGAAAAGAAAATCCACAAACAAAAGGATCTCAGCACAAGAAAGGAATGTCCGCAACAGCAACAAAAGAGCTCTACAATATGACAGCAATAAACTCATCTTACTGATAATCACCCTGAATGTAAATGGCTTAAATGTACCCATAAAGAGACAAAGAGTAGCAGATGGCGTAAAAAACCCTGATCCATCAAGATGTTGTTTACAAAAGACAAATTTTAGACACAAAGAAAAAATATATTAAAAATCAAAAAATGGGGGGAGGGGGAAACAAGCCAACAGTAACAAACCAAAGTAGGAGTGGCAATACTAGCCTCAGCTAAAACAGGTTTTAAGGCAAAAGCAAACATAAAATATAAATAAGAACATCACATAATGATTAAAGGAACAAACCACCAAGAATATACAGCCATAATAAATATCTACATACCCAATGGGAGGGCCTCAAAATACTTAAACTCCAAGAGCATAGAAAAGAAAAAGAGCAATTTCACAATAAGAGTATATTTTGACATGTCACTCTCAATAAAGGGCAGAACATCTAGAAAAAAACCCAACAAAGATACGAAAGATCAAAATGCCAAAATCAAGCAACTCGAACCCACGATGTTTATCAACCAGGTCCCCCCAAAAAGTATACATTCTTTTCCAACACATGAGAAACATTCTCCAGAACACACGACACTTCAGTTCACAAAGCAACCCTCAATAAAATTTAAAACACTGAAATAATAGAAAGCATTCTCTATGACCATAATGCCATACAGATAGAAATCATGAACAGAAAGAGCAAGGAGGAAAAAAAAAATCAAATACATGGAAACTAAAAACCATCATGCTAAAACAACAACTGGGTAATAAAGGAAATAAAAGAGGGAATTAAAAATTCCCTGTGATCAAAGGACAATGATAACCATTTGGGACACAGAAAAAGTAGAGCTCAGGTGAATTTATAACAGTAAAGGCACACATCAAAAGAGAAGACTAAAATCAAAACATTAGCCTACAACTCAAGCAAACAGAAAAAGAAAAGGAAAAAGAAGCCCACAGTTACCAGAAGAAAGGGAATAACAAAAGTTAGAACCGAAATAAAGGAAATAGAGAACAGAAAAACAACAGAAGGAGTCAACAAGATCAAAAGTTCACTTCTTGAAGAGGTCAACAAAAGAGACAAACCACTGGACAAACTGACAAAAGAAAATAACAAGAAAGAAAGTAAAGAACTCAAATAAGAAATGGGATGGGGGCACAGCCACGGGCCCAACTGAAATAAAATGGGTCATAAAAGAATATTATGAAAAATTAAACTCCAACAAACTTGAGAACCTAGAGGAAATTAATGAATTTCTAGAAAAATATTACATATCTAAACTAACACAAACTGAGAAAATTTGAACAGACCCATACCAAGAAAAGATACTAAAGAGGTCATTTAAAAAACAAACAAAAAAAAAAAACTTCCAGCAACAACAACAAAAATCTTTGGCCTGGATAGCTTCACTACAGAATTCTACAAAAACATTTACAGAGAGAGCACACAAATACCACTCAAAATATGTCAAGGCAAAGAAAATGAAGGGATACTCCCTGATTCATTCTAAGAAGTCAGTATAACCCAAATACCAATGCCAAGGAAAGACACTCAAAAAAGAATATTACAGACCAAATCTCCCATGAATATAGATGCAATGATTCTCAACAAAATTCTAGCCACTAGAATTCAGCATCATATTAAACAAACAAACAAAAAAAACCCCACCACAACAAAGTGGGATTCATATCACGTACACAAAAGTGAAAAAAAATTAATTCCATTGCCACCAAGTCAATTCTGACTCATAGTGACCTTACAGTACAGAGTAGAGCTCTCCCATAGAGCTTCCAAGGATACCTGGTAGATTCAAACTGCTGACCTTTTGGTGAGCAGCTACAGCTCTTAACCACTATGCCGTCAGGATTTCCCACATATGAAAGGATGGTTCAATATTAGAAAGTTAATCAGTGTAAAGTACCACATAAATAGGATAAAATTAAAGAATCACATGATCATCTCAATTGAAGACACTTGATAAATCCTTTAAATAAAATAGATGGAAATTCCTCAGCATAATACAGGGCATCTATATAAAATCAAAGAGCCGACATGATTCTCAACAGAGAAAAGTAGAAAGCAATCCCCTTCAGAATAGGAACAAAACAAAGATGCTTTTTATCACCTCTCCTATTCAATAATGCACTGGAAGTACTAGCTAGAGCAGTAAGGTAAGAAAAAGAAATAACAGTCCTCTAAATTGGAAAGGAAGAAGCAAAACTATTCTTATAAATGTTACGATCTTACACACAGAGAACCCAAAGGACTTCACAAGAAAACTTCTGAAACTAATCTGTTTAGCAGAGTAGAGAACTTGGAAAAGAAAATCAAGAAAACAATACCATTTATAAAAGCCCCCCAAAAGATAAAATACTTAGGAATAAATATAATCAAGAACATAAAAGATCTATACAAAGGAAACTACAAAATACTATTGCAAGAAATCACGAAACCTACATAATTGAAAAGGCATACCATGCTCACAGATGTGAAAACTCAACTTTGTGAAAAATGTCATTTCTATCCAAAGTAATCTACAAATATAATGCACTCCCAGTCAGAATACCAACAGCATTCTTTTTTTACATTTCATTGGAGAAAAAATACGGTCCATACTAGAGCCTCTTATACATGGCATAAATACAATACAAACTATAACTAACAATACACCACAAGATAAACTAGATGACTGGGAGATCCTAAAACTTTAATACTTAAGTTCATCAGAAGACATCACAGCAACAGTGAAAACAGAGTCTACAGCTGAGTAGAAAAAATACCAACTATGACACATACAATAAGGGTCTAATCTCTAGAATCTATAGAACTCTTCAATATATCAACAACAAAAAGGCAATCCATTTTAAAAATGGGCAATGGATGTGAACAGACAGCTTGTGAAAGAAGAGCTTCAGGCAGTTAATGGATACAACAAGAAATGCTCACAATCATTAGCCACCAGAGAAATAATTATCAAAACTACAATATGATACCATCTTGCCCCAACACTATTGGCACTAATCAAAGCAACAGAAAACAATAAAGGGAGACTGGAACACATATGCATGGCTGGTGGGAAAATAAAGGGTTCTAACAACTACAGAAAATGATTTGAGACCCACTTAAAAGCTAGAAATAGAAATATTATACAACCTGGATACTCTACTCCTAGGAATATATCCTAGAGAAATAAGAACCTTCACACGAATAAACAAGTTCACACCCAAATTCATTGCAGCATTATTCACAATAGCCAAAAGATATACATAAGCCTAGGTACCCATCAAAACATGATATATAAGCAAACTATGGTACATACACACAATGGAATATTACAAAACAACAATGATGAATTTGAATAATATCTCACAACATGGATGAATGTGGAGGGTGTTGTGCTGAGTGACATAAGTCAATCACCTAAGAACAAATCTTATATGATACTGTTATTATAAAAACCCAAGAAACGATTTAAACCCATTTCTTTCAAGACAGTTCTGACTCTTACTGACCTTACAGCAAAGCTGAACTGCCCAATGGGTTTTCTTAGGTGTGGATGATGGACTTGAACTGCTGACCTTTTAGTTAGCAGCCAAGCTTTCCATCACTGTGCCACCCATGCTCCCAAGAAAAGGTTCACACATAGAAAAAAAAATCCTTGATGCTTATGAGGCAGGGGAGACGCGGGGAGCAGAAATCACTAACTATATAGTAGACAAATGTTAACTTTGGAAGTGAAAGACAATATGAAATATAGAGGAGGAAGACAGAACAATTTGACCAAGGCAAAGTCATAGAAGCTTCCTAGACACATCCAAACAAGTTAAGAGATCCAGGGGTTGGGACTATGGTCTCTGGGACATCTAGGTCCACTAGCTTAACACAGTTGACAAAGAAGATGCTCACCATTTTACTTTGATGAGTAGCACCCAAAGTATTAAAAGGTTGCAAGCAGCCATCTAAGATACAATATATTGGTTCTGTCCTATATAGGGCAAAGGAGAAGAATGCCAAAGACCAGGAAAATAGTTTCAAGGACTAATGGAACCACAGTTTCTAATAGCCTGGGCCCAGAACTACACAGTGCCTGGCTACCAACACTGACCACTCTGCAGGTATCACAATGGAGGGTCCCAAACTGAATGGGAGAAAAATGTGGAACAAAATTCAAATTCACACACACACACACACACACACACACACACACACACAGACCCGACTTACTGATCTGATAGAGAGTTGTGGAAATCATGATACTATGGACCCCAGACACCCTGCTAACTCAGAAGTAAAACTACTCCCAGAGTCTACCTTTCAGACAAGGTTAAAAAAAATCTATAAAACAAAACAATAACACACACAAGGAACATGCTTTTAACTTCAGTTAAAAGCCCAAGACCGATGGTCAAAAGCAAAGATGAGAAGGCAGGAAAGGACAGAAAAACTGTATAAATGGACATAGGGAAAGCTAAGTGTCAAGGGAAAGAGAGAATGCTAACATTTTTCAGGGATTGCAACAAATGCCACAAAATAATTTGTGTATAAATTTATGAATGAGAAACAAATTTGCACTGTAAACTTTTATCTAAAGTACAACACAATTTTTAAAAAAGAAAAGAAAATTTATAGATTTTTACTAGTGAACGAGTTACATCTTTTGTTAAAACAATTGTGGTATGCTGTTAACAATCAAAATTAAAGACTGAAAATAAATTAAAAAAAAAAAACATTTTAAAACATTGTGACTTTATCACTTAAGCTCAGAAATCACCTGAGTTCTATCATAGACTACTTGATAAGAAGGCCTCTTCCAGAGTAACAGTTTGTTGCTGGGTGGTATTACTAAAAATACTTGAAGATCTTCTAACCCAACATTGGATTAGCTAAGATATACGTATAACAGAAATTTGTCAATGTTACCACAAAGTCAGTTTTCATTTCTTTAATATGGTTCTTTTTTAAGAGCTACGGTAGCAATTCAAATATCTAGAGAACATGCAAATTAATAAAATGAACCAATTATAAAGAGATAGCCTTGTAGAGAACATGGTGATCTGCTGAATACAGGCTCTGTTTAAAGAAATCATTTGACTTTCATATGTGCATCTCATATACATATATTTCATATTTGTATCTCTAAATCTACATCTCATGCTCTTCATAATGCAGTATCAAAAATGTTTGTGCCTTTTATATTTTAGATACATTTAAATTGATGATAGTTAAAATATTACATTTGTTTCTTCACATCAAATACCTTTTTCAAATGTTTTCATCTCTGAAGTCATTAAAATTAATGAAGAACTATATTGCATTGTAATTTAAACTCAAGTTTTAATGCCCTGTGTTTTATTTTGTTATAAGTCCCAGAAACAAAAGCTGAAAATCAAGTAAGTTAGTAGTTACAAAGAAAAATCTGTTAAGTTTAATTTTAATATGAAGTATGTTTATATCATTAAGGGACACAAGTTAACTTTTTCTTTGTGTTTCCTTATCCATTCTCTAGTTTTCACACATGAGGTTTCTAATTTTTCACCAAGAACATATATTACTGTCATAATAGAAAAAAATTTCATTTAAACATTTGTTCAAATTTCTGACATTCATTCTTAGACTGCAGAAAGGCAGAATACTATTTCTTAAATACGGAAAAATAAAGCATGTTAATGGAATAAAGAGAATTAGGCTGGGTGTGAGCATCTGAGATTTTATGTAATGTGGTAAACAAAGACATCTGTGACAAGGTGACACTGGAGCAGACAGCCAACAGAGGCATAAGGTGACAGGTAGCAGTGGGGAACTGTGTGGGAACGGGCTTCCATACAGGAGGAGAAGGGCCAGCTGCCAGAGAGAGAGCATGGTTGCCAGGAACTCATACACACCCGCTGTGCATGTTGGGCGTCTTCACTACGTGGAAGTACCAAACAATTAAAAGTCCCGACTCCTACCCTCAACAAGTTTTAACTTTAGCTAGATAACAAAGAATGAGGAATAATTCAAGCTAATTTTTCTTATGGAAAAGCAAAGAAACAAAAAAAACTATACTTTTTTTTTAAAAAAACATCTCTTTTGTTTAACCTAGAATAGGTATTAAAAACAGATTGCACATTACTAGACGATGGTAAAGCTTGCAATTGCTATTCTCCTTAATTAAAAGCTATTCGCTGTTTGCAAGCAAGCCTTTTCTAATGAGTCAGGATTACGAGTCTAGGGTTTCTCGGTGATTTTATTTTTAAAATAAATTCATATTTCCTTTCATAGTAATATGCAGAGACCAGACCTGTATGCTATTTCTGACAAACTCTTCAGCAGACTCTATGATACCAAAAGCTAGAAAGATGTAGGAGATTAAATGTTTTCAACACGTAGTTTAGACCAGTTATTGTCCTATTTAAATATTTTTCAGTTTGCCACCCAAGTGCCGTTGAGTCAGATCCATTTTTCAGTTTAGTCATTTAATAAAAATGTTGATGTTTTGCATAGTAACAACCTGGCATACCAGTTTACTTAAACTCAACTGCATGCCAACAATTTCTACCAGAGTGCCACTTTATTTCTGCTAAATCTGAAAAGTTGTCCTGTTAGGGAAACATTCATTAGATAGACTCCTCTGTTGATAGAAGTGTGTCACAGTACGTAGAGTGAATTGTACAGTATCAAATGAGCATGGTATCAAGCCAGTTTGAAAAAGATCACACAGTTACTAGGCGAAAAAGAACTGTAACTCAGGAAACAGAAGACAGTAACTTTAGGGTTAACAAATGAACTCAAACAAGCATATGTTATTAAGGATCTCACAAGCACCTTGTGCTGGAGCTGTGCGTTCAGTTCAGGATCTCTCAAATGTGTCATCAATACTCTCAAGCATGTCCAACACAAAGTAATTGAGAACCACTCAAAAACTACACGTCAAGCACTATGAATAAAATTCAGTGAAATTCTACAAAGCTTCACCCTTTCAACAAATATTTAATATTCTGGGTATAAAAACACAATTACAGATAACTTAGACATTGCCTCTACCCTTACAAAGCTTATAATCTACTAGAGATATAGACAAGTGAAAATAGAATTATACAATAGAATATTAAAAGTGATGCACACACATATAAGACTTTTTTTATGCTGTCTATAAGAAAACCTTTCCATCTGTATGCTGAGCAAATAATCTGAGAAGCTGGACTATATGAGTAATATCAAGTATCAGGATTGGAGGAAGACTCATTAATAACCTACATTAGGCATATAATATGACCTTGCTTGCTGCTGAAAGTGAAGAGGGTTTGAAACCTAAGAGTAAAGAGGATTAGATACCAATAAAATGAAGATCAAAGAACACAGCCTTTAATCTAGATTACACCTCAACATCAAGAAAACAATCTTCACAATTGGACCAGTAAAAAAATTCTGAGAAATGGAGAAAAGATTGAGTTTATCAAGGATTTCATTTTACTTGGTCCCACAATCAATGCCCAGGGAAGCGGTAGTCAAGAAATCAAAACATGCATTGCATTGGGAAAATTTACTGCAAAAGACCTCTTTAAAGTGTTGAAAAGTAAAGATGTCACTTGAAGACTAAGGTGCACCTGATGCAAGCCATGATATTTTCAATCACATTACAAGTATGTGAAAGCTGAATACTGAATAAAGAAGAAGATAGATGAACCGATGCCTTGGAATTGCAGTGTTGGAGAATATTGAACGTGAACTGCCAAAAAACAAACCGGTCTGCCCTGGAAGAAGTACAACCAGAGTGCTCCCTGGAAGCAAGGATGGAAAGACCATGTCTTACATATTTTGGACATGTTGTCAGGAAGGCTCAGTCCCTGGAGAAGGAAATCATGTTTGATAGAGTAGAGGGTCACTGAAAAAGAGAAAGATCCTCAACAAGATGAATTGATACAGTGGCTAAAAAAATGGGTGGGTGGGCATGGTGCAGCACCGGGCAGTGTTTCATCCTGTTGCGCAGAGGGTCATTATGAGTCAGAACCAACTCAAGGGCACCTAGCAATAACATATAAAACATATATATCTATTAATTTTCTCCATATGTACATGTATATGAAAAACATTAATGAGATTACAAAATTTTGAATAGACTATATATTTGAGTATTGCATCAATATTAATTTCCATATATTCATAATTGCTGTGATTATGTAAGAAGACATCCTGTTTTTAGGAACTACATCTTGAAGAATTTAGAAGTTAAAAGAGCCATAAATACAGGTACTGTGGAAGGACATCGGCAGTTCAAATCCCTCAGGCACTCCTTGGAAACTCTGTGGGGCAGTTCTCTCCTGATCTCTAGGGTTGCTAGGAGTCAGACCTATCTCTACAACAGTGGGTTGGGTGGAAGGATTATCTGAGGGACATCTAACCAAACTTCAGATATGAGGGAAAGATATCCAGGGGAACTGATAGCCCAAGATATTCTAATTTCCCATTGCTACTGTTACAAATTATCATAAACTTGGTGGCTTAAAACATCACACACTTACTACATCCCAGTTATAGAGTTTAAAAACCCAAAATGGGTCTCACTGGACTAAAGTTAAGATGTCCATCAGTACTGCATTCTTTCTGGAGACACTAGGGGAGAATCAATTTCCCTGCCTTTCCAAGCTTCTAGAGGCTGCCTATGTTACTTGGCTCTCTGCCGTGTTTCTCCATTTTCAACCAGCAGTGGTCTATTGAGTCTTTTCTTACGATGCATCACTCAGACACTGATCCTTCTTCCTTCTCATTTAAGGACTTCGGTGATTACACTGAATCCATGCTAATAATTCAAGATAAGCTTTCCATTTTAGGGACGGAGGAGCAAACTTAATTTTATCTAAATCCTCCTTTGCCATGAAATCTAACATAGAATTTCTAGAGATAGGACTTAGATATCTTTGAGTCACCATTATTCCACCTAACACAAAAGGTCGTTTTTATTCTGTACTAGGTATGATACTTTATCGCTGAAAACCAGCTCATATTGGTTTAACAATTAATGAAGGAAGATTTCTTTTTTTCTTTCTCTCTCTGTCTCTCTCCTTGTTTACCTCACTGAAAAGTACAGAAGAAGGATTTAGGAAAGGCTTGGCATCTTCAAAGGAACCATTTCTGCCTGGCTCTTTGCTCTGCTTCTTCAACATTGACTTTAAGCCATTCACCCTCATGATCCCAAGTGGCTCTTTAAGTCTCGTAGAAACAAATTTCCTCTTTCATATTAGCAATGCTATTATGTTGTTTAAGGTCATCAATCAATTCTGATTCTTAATAACCTTATGAATAACAGAATGAAACCCTGCCTGGTCCTGTGCCATCCTCGTAATTATTGTTATGCTTGAGCCCACGACTGCAGCCATTACGTTAATCCTCTTGTTGAGGGTCTTCCTCTTTTTGATGACCCTGTACTTTACCAAACATGATATCCTTCTCCAGGGACTGGTCCATCCTGGTAACACGTCCAAAGTACATGAGATGAGTTCTTACATCCTTGCCTCTAAGGAAGGTTTTGGTTGTACCTCTTTCAAGAAAGATTCATTCTTTCCAACAATAAAGTCCATGAACTTCATTGTTTTAAGTGCTACATACCTCATTTTTGAATATCACTTGGGAACCTATGCACTGATGCCACCCTACTCACCTGATCTAGTCCCCAATGACTTTTTCTTTACCTGAATAGAAAGGAAATATTGAAAGGAGACATTTTTATGACATTCAGGACATCAAGGTAATAAGACAACAGCTCTGATGGCCATTCCAGAAAGAGTTCCAAAACTGCTTTGAAGGGTGGACTAGGCACTGGCATCTGTGCACAGCTTCGTAAGGGGTGCACTTTGAAGGTGACAGTAGTGATATTCAGCAATGAGGTATGCAGCATATTTTCTAAGATGAGTTCACAAACTTAACTGGCAGTTCTCGTACTCAATATTCTTTGCCAACACAGAAATTTAAAGGTGCAAATTCTTCTTCAGTATTCCTTATTCACTGCCCAGATTTGACATGCACATGAGGCAGTTACAAACACCATCGCTTCAGGAAGGTGCATCTTAGTCTTAGTCTTTGAGATGACTTTTTTTAAAATACATTAAAGAGGCCTTTTGCAGCAGATATGGCCTATGCTACTTGTTTGATTTCTTTTCCGCTGCTTCAATGGGTATGGGCTGTGGATCCAACAAAGTGAAACCCCTGACAGCTTCAAAATTTTCTCTGTTTATCATGACGGCACTTGGCTTTATCATGATGTTGCTCACTGGTCCAAACAACCAAAAAAACTAAATCTGTTGCTGTTGATTCATACTCATAGCAACTGTGAGGAACAGAGGACAACTGCCCCATGGGGTTTCCAGGGAGCATCAGGTGGATTTGAACTTTCGATATTTTGTATAGCAACCAAGCTCCTTAACCAACGACCATCAGGTCTGCAATTATGAGAAATTTTGTTTTCTTCATATTGGGATATAATTCATGCTGAAGTTTATGGTCTTTGATCTTTATACGTAAGAATTTCAAGTCCTTTTCACCTGCAGCAAGCAAAGTTGTCATCTGCATGATGCAGCTGCTAATAAGTCTTCCTCCAAACCTGATGCCTCATTGTCATATAATTCAGATTCTCAGGTTATGTGCTCAGCATACAGATTAAGTATGGTGAAGAGATACAATCCAGATGCACAGTTTTCCTTTAAGCCTCACAGTAGATCCTTTTTCTGTTTGAATTAATTAGTGCATATTTGAAGCATTATTTTTCATGGCTTAAAGTTTCAGAACTGAATATAGAGATAGCAAAACAATAATTTGTATTGTCCTCAGGAGTATAATTAAGTGTTCTGGAATTGCTATTCTTCCCAGAGTTATCCATAATTTGTTATACTCCACACAGGAAAATGTCTTTGCATATTCTATAAAACACAGATTAACATCTTTCTGGAATTCTCTCCTCTCAGCGAGGATCCATCTGATAGCAGCTATGATATCCCTCATTTCCTGGCCTCTTCTGAATGCAGCTTGGATATCTGGCAGTTTCCTGTTGATGTACTGATACAGACACTTTTGAATGATGTTCAGCAAAATTCTGCTCACATGGGACATTAATGACACTGTGTGATCATTTCTCCATTCTTTTGGATCATCTTTCTTTGGAATAGGCATAAATATGAATCTCTTTCAGTTTGTTGACTAGGTAGCTATCTTCCAAATTGCTTGGCATAGACGAGTGAACACTCTGAGCCTTGCATTCATTTGTTGAAACATTTCAGTTGACATTGTCAAATCCTGGAACTTTGTTTTTCACCCATGCCTATGGTGCAGCTTAGATCTCTTCCTGTAGTACCATCAGTTCCTGATCAAATCCCACCTCCTGCAATGATTGAGTGTAGAGGAATGCAGCATTTTTGCCTCAGCAACCTGAGTACCACAAGGCCTAAGGTTTGCTTTAATTAAATCAGGTCAGAATTATATGACTCTCACCACATCAACTCTGAAGTCAGAGAAATGAAATGTGGTAACTGGCTTATCACAGGCTATGAGGATATGCTCAGTTTTTCCAGAACAGCAGACATGCCCAAAAGAAAAATCTTTGATACATGAATTAAGAGGAATGGATTGAGAGGGGACAAGCAACAAGCAGCCACTATATCCACATACTCCAATCTCATATTTGAAATCATAATGCTTTATTAACAGAATTATTAAAAACTTAGAGTATTCTGGAAATGCTGGGTTTTGTCTAATAGTATCAAAGAAAACAATGCAAATGAAAGAAACACATGGGCTTAAGATCTGCATTAAACAAGTTACCAAATCTCAAATGCATACCTGCCAGGCACTATAGTTGCACCACCACCTGCTCAGTCATGTAGAACATGAGAAAATGGTAAGTCTTTAGATACATCCTTTTTGAATGCAGTTAAGAGAGAAAGGGATAATCTTGCTCAATACAATATTTTTGACTTATTTTTCACAGCAAATATTTTCTCTGAAATAAACTTTATACTTTTTTTAAGTTCTTTTTTCTTCTTACTTTTATATGAAGGAAAACAACTCATGAGTTTTCCAGTTAGTTTTTTCTACCCCATTTTATTTGGCTAGACTCAGCGACTTGTAAGCAAAATGACTTATAAGCAAAATGCCTTTGGTGCCTTCACATTTTCTGTTCATTGTCACTACTGCCTGCACTGTTCCACCTTTTCCTTAAAACAAAATCAAATTGCCCCACAAGAGACACGCTTGAGAGTCTTACATTAATTAGTGTGTGACTGAAGCACTGTTTCTCATGGCTGAACTTTTGAGAGTTGAAAACAGAGAGACAAAACAATCATTTACCTTCTTCATTGTTGTTAGCTGTCATCCAGTCAGCCTAGAGAATTAGGGTAACCCCCAGGCACAATGGGACAAGCTACTGCCCAGTTTTGGGCATTCAGCATTGTTAATTATGGATCAGACATTGTAATCTATAGAATATTTATTGATTGATTTTCTGACCCCAAATTTAGTTATCCTATTCTTTCATGCCTTGATTATACCTGCATCCACAACCTAACAGGAGAAAGACAATGAGAAGAGAAAAAAAGCATTAGAGGTTGTCTGCCCCCTTGCTTGAGAAAACAGTGTCTCTGCCTGGAGAAGTATATTCAACCTGATGAGAGTTTTGTGTCTTGCGGGCTTTGAATACTGCTGCTCCTGCTGCTGCTGTTGCCACAAAACAGCTTGAAGGCTTAGTCAGAACAGAACAAAGACAAATAAAAGGTATGAGGACTTTTTTTCTGGCTGAAAAATTCACTCCAACTGAGAATTAAGAGTTTCCTTGTCCATCCCCTTGAGCAAGAACTGGAGAGCTTCTCTTGGAACTGTCTGTCCAAATTGATGCACACTTTGGTTTTGAGCTATATGGACTTCAGGTGGGAAGGAGACCAGAGGGGAAAGGGTATAACATCAATTCACTCTTTTCTTCCCCAGTCTTCCTGATACTATTTGCTATTCAAGAGCCTCAAACAGTTGCGCCATACATGCTGCCCAGGTTTGACAGCAGCTTCCAGTGGGAGAGAACTTTATCTGGTTGTTAGGTGTCATTCAGTTGCAACTCATAGTGACCCTATGTATAACAGAATGAAACACTGTCTGATCCTGCGCCATACCCACAAACATTGTCATACTTGAGTTCACTGTGGCAGCCACCGTGTCAATCCATCTCATTGGGGTCTTCCTCTGTTTCGCTTACCCTCTACTTTACCAAGCATTATGTCCCTCTCTGGAATTGATCCTTCCTAACAACAAACAAAGTACATAAAACACACTCTGTCCATCCTTGTTTCTAAGAAGCACTCTGGCTGTACTTCCTCCAAGACAGATCTGTTCATGCTTTTGGAAGTTCACGCTGTGTTCAATATTTTTCACCAACACCACAATTCAAAGGCATCCAAACTTTTTCTGTTTTCCCTGTTTACTGTCCAGCTTTTACATGCAGATGATGCAACTGAAAATACCATGGCTTGGATCAACTGCACATTAGTCTTCAAGGTGACATCTTCATTTTTCAGCACTTTAAAGAGGTCTTTTGCAACAAATGTCTTTTGCAGCAATGCGATATGTATTTTGATTTCTTCACTGCTGCAGCCAGGGATGATGACTGTGGATTCAACTAAAATGAAATCTTTGACACCCTCAGTCTTTTCTCCATTTATCATGATGTTGCTTATTGGTGCAGTTGTGAGGATTTTTGTTTTCTTGATGTTGAGGTGTAATCCATACCAAAAGCCCTGGGTGTAGTCTTCACCAGTGTTTCAAATCCTCTTCACTTTCAGTAAGCAAGGTTGTATTATCAGCATAACATAGGTTGTTAATAAGTTTTCTACCAATCCTGATGCCACATTCTTCCTCATGCAGTCCAGGTTCTCAGATTATTTGCTTGACATACAGACTGAATAGGTATAATGAAAGAATACAACCGTGACACACATTTTCCTGATTTTAAACCACACAGTGTTTACTTGTTCTGTCAAAAGACTGCTTCTTGATCCATGTACAGATTCCTCATAAGCATAATTAAGTGCTCTGGAATTTCCATTCTTCACAAAGTTATTTATTATCTGCACAGTCAAATGCTTTTTGCACAGTCAATAAAACTCAAGTAAACATCTTTCTAGCATTTTTTGCTTTCAGCCAAGATCCAGCTGACATCAGCAATGATATCCCTGGATCCCTACCCTCTTCTGAATCTGGCCTGAATTGCTGGCAGGTTCCTGGCAATATACTGCTACAGTCACTTTTGAATGATCTTTAGCAAAATTTTACTCGTGTGCAATATTAAAGATATTGTTCAATAATTTCTGCATCCAACTGGATCACCTTCCTTGGAAATAGGCATAAATATGGATCTCTTCCAGTTGGTTGGCCAGGTTGCTGTCTTCTGCGTTTCTTGCAATAGACAAGTGAGCACTTCCAGTGTTGCATCCATTTGCTGAATTCACTAATGCCTAGGATATGTTTATGCATTCCATTTCATTTTTGATTATTTTCAATTTTCCAAGATTCATACTTTGTGCATTGCATGTTGCAATTATTACTCAATGTTTACAGCTATTTCTTCTCATTTTGAGTCATGCCACATCAGTAAATGAATGTCCTGAAAACTTAACTTCATCCATGTCATTATGGTGGACCATACTTTGAAGAAGTAGTTCATGCCCAGCTGTCTTGTGAGTGTCTTCCAACCCAGAGGACTCATCTTTCTGACACTGTAGCAGACAATGTTGTACTACTATTCATAACGTTTTCGCTGGCTAATTCTTTTCAGATGTAGACTGCTGGGTGCTTCTTCCTAGTCTTTTTTAATCTGGAAGCTCAGATGAAACCTCTCCACTGTGAGTAACCACGCTGGTGTCTGAATACCAGTGACATAGTTTCTGGTTTCACAGCATCAGGCCAGCCCACACAGTCTGACAAACTGACAGACATGTGTGCATACTCTATCTCATTTAGAATAAAAACCAACTGAAAAGTTTCATTTTAACTTTAAAGCAGGATACTTTTTATAAGCATAACAGAATTTATCCTGTAAGATTAGACTAGAAAGGTATACTTTTATGTTACCTAGAGACATTTGGTTTAAACTGAAATATGTTCTACTTTTCCTTTTGAAAACACAAACAATCTTGGAAAGAGTAATATAGATTTTACAACAACATTAGTCACTCATTTTTAATATGACTTAGTTTATGAGTTCTTCCTTCTTTAAATTATTTGAAAAGCAGAAAAGTCAACAACTTATCAATAAGTAACAACCCAATACACAAAAATATGTTTCTATTTCCCCTTTTTATGATCTGCCATTATCATCAAATAACATCTATTATTCTGAGATACTAACATATGGCAACATAAAATCTTTATGAAGTGGCTGAGTCTATCATTGCTACCACCTTTATTCCAATCACCATAGTAGGGAAGTTAGATTAATATTTAGGTTCTCCTCAGGCCTTAGTTTGCTGTTATGTTAGATGTCACTGAGTCAATTTCAACTCAGAGAGGCCTCTTGTGACACAGCAGAACTGCCTAATGAGTTTTCTTGGCTTGGTTGTAATGTTTACGGAAGATCACCAGATCTTTCCCCTGAGGAGCCGCTTAGTGGGTTTGAACTGCCAAATTCATGATTAGCATTTAATTTATGCATGTGCAAAAAAACTTAAGTTAAAGGTTTTCCACAGATATTACCCAATTATCCTAAAGTGGAGATTACTTTCACAAGATTGGAGAATTGAGCATCTCAATAAAGGCAGTCTAGTTCCTAACAGTCAACCCAATTACCTTAGACCTAAGAAGTTTAAATTAAGCCTCCTTTAATTTGGAGACGGTTTTAATTGCTAATAGGATAAACTGTACCTGATTTCAAAGTACATGCTGTAGTTTTCCTTTTTAAAAAACTCATTTTTGGAAATAGAGCAATTCTCTCAGTGAAAGGATGACAGAAGGAAAGAAACCTGAATTTTCCTTCATCCTTCAAATTTACTGCTGTATTTCATACTGATATAATTAATAATAAACAGATTTTTTTTGTTTACTTTCATGTGTTCCCGTATTGTCTTACTGTATTATGATTATATTAGCAATTGGTAGAGGAGGAATTAGCACTGCATCTTATTACCATCAACCTATTAATTTACATTGGGAATTCCCTCTGTGCTGTGCTCTTCTGTGCTATTCGGTGTTGAGCCATCTGAGGTTTCAGAGACAGTTCTCATTATCAAATTAATTCTGAAAGAAGTAGCTCTTACCCTTTCCGTTTTTCAGGAGAGACCTACTAACAGATGTACTTTTATGTAATACACACACCTGTTATCCACTTTGGAGGGAGGTACATGACTTACCTGCTTGCATGATGCAAATGAAGTGTGAATATGAAAAAATGGTGCCATGGATGCCTTTGTGCTAATTTTTTTTAATCTGTTAACTTTGATAGAAAGCAGTCTTTTCCATTTTTTAAGTTTAATTAAATCTCTCCAATATTCAAAGAAAAACAAATGCTTGTTTTTATTTTTGCTTTATAGCAAACTTAAGATCAATATTGAACACTTCTTCTGAGTCAGAATTCTGTGTTCATTTCTTCGCCAGCAGTTAGAGTACATAGTAAAGTTTTATTGGGGGTTGATGTTTATTAACTGTGTGTTCAGAGTAGAAATGACTATAACCAGAAAGACATCATCATATAAACATATCTTTAGGTTAAGGGTATATTTATATTTTATTTGAGTATAAACTAGGAAACAATATAAGAGAAAAAATATTCTCACAGCCATGAGATTATTTTAAATTCATTTACCCACTCCACTTCACTGCCGTCTAGTCAACTCTGACTCACAGTGATACTGTAAGACGGAGTGGAGCTGCCTGACAGAGTTTCCAAGGAGCACCTGATGGGTTTCAACTGCCAACCTTTTGGTTCGCGGCTGTAGTGTTTAATCAGTACACCACAAAATTTTCCTCATTTCTCAGTAGCATTCATAATTTGGGAAAAACAGTCAGTTTAGGTAACAAAAGTTATTTGCTACTCTGACTGAAATGCTTTCACCAGTCTCTGATGCATCACAAACTACCATGCATTTCAGGTATTTCTGTTATGAAGGTTTCATCAAATCATGCTTCTGCTCAGAAAATGCTTTGACGATCTACAATTTTGCTGATATGACAATGTTAGAATTTTTTCTGAATAAATTTCTCCAACAGAATCTTTCTAAACAAAATACAAACATTCTCTGTCTTTTTATAATTTGAATAAATAATGCAAAATTAGCAACTACTTCACATCTAAAGTAACTAATCTGTAACCAAAGAGTTGTCACAGAGTTGGCTGTGCATGCGTCATGGTGACCCCATGTGTGTCAGAGTAGAATTATACTCCATAGGGATTTCAGTGGGTAATTTTTTCAGAAGTAGATCACCAGGCCTTTCTACAAAGTCTTCTGTGGGTGGTCTCAAACTCACAACCTTTCATTCAGCAGCTAATCTCATTAATTATTTTATCCTCTTTGCCTAGCCTATGTTTACACTTTCAAAATGAATTTTTGAGAGCGTTAAGAAGATACACACACTCAGAGATATTAAAAAAAAAAACACTGATAGCTTAGTGGGTAAGTGTCAGCTGCTATCCAAAGTTGGTTAGTTTGAATTCACCAACCACCCTTTGGAACTCCTATAGCACATTTATACACTATCCTATAGGATCACTATGACTCAGCAATGACTATTTTGTTGTTGGTGGTGGTTTCATAATCCTATTTTTAAAATACATATAAATACATGATCTATATCTTATTATACATATAGACACACAAACACACATATATACCGATGACCAGAAAGACAAATATTTCTGCCCCTTGGAGGTTACACTTTAGCATGAGAGATAAAGAAATACTTGATAAATGTAATAATTAATTACCTACTGAATAAACTAATAAGTACTACAGAGGAAAGAAAACATCAACCCGGATGAGTGGAACTGGGAGTTTCAGGCTGGGCAGAGGCATGCATTTTGGTGTTAAACAGATGGACAGGGTAGGTGTTTGGGGACAGACTTGAATGGATGAGGAAGTTAGCCATGTAGATTCTGGGAAGGAATATTAGAGGCAGAGAAAATTGCTGAAAATCCTATGCAACAGCTGAGAAAGGGCACAGGAGCCCTATGATTTCAAGGAAGGAAGCAAGGAAAAGGTTACGGTAGTGAAGGGGGCCTGACTGCTGTCCATTAGCAACAAGCTCTCCCAGTTTCATTAGGTTAAAATATCTATGACTTTCAAAACCTCAGCTTTTAAAAACTTCTCCATCTTTTGTAAATAAATATAGCAACTGAATATAGACTACCTGGAATTATTTTTATCTCATATTATAAAATAAAATTGGGTAATATTGCATAAGCATGTGAAAACTGCATAACAAGTAAGGAAAAGCTAAGAAGATTTGATGCCTTTGAGTTAAGAAGAATATTGAATACACCATGGACTGCCAGAAGAAGGGACAAATCTGTCACGGAAAAAGTACAACCAGAATGCTCCTTAGAAGCAAGAATGGCAAGACTTCATACTCTGAACATGTCATCAGGAAGGACCAGTCCTTGAAGAAGAACATCATACTTGATGAAGTCGAGGGTCAGTGAAAAAGAGAAAGACTCTCAATGAGATGACCTGATACACTGGTCGCAACAACAGCACCAACACAGCAGCAATTGTGAGGCTCGCGAAGACTGCGGCAATGTGATCTCTTGTTATACATACAACCCCTGTGAGTCAGAACCAGCTCAATGGCATCTAACAACACCACAAAGGATTTCATCATTAAAAATTAATTTATCAAACGTTTTCTTTCTATTTGGGGAAAAAAACAAAACACATTCAGCTATCGTCTCATTTTGATCCCAACACCTTATTCCAACTGGCGATTACGTCGCTGCGCTCCCTCAGGAGGCGCTGTGGGTAAATCCGTGTTTTAGCATTTCATTACAACTGAGAAAGTGTTCACCAACAGTCTTGAATCAGAAGAAGCAGCCCCGGATCTAACATTACACAGGACTAATCAGTTGCTTCCTTCTGTTTTAAATAGAAAATAAAGAAAGAGAGATGCAAGAGTGGAGAAGGAGGCAGGGAGGGACAAAAGGAATCAGAAAAGGCCACCCAATGGTTGAACAGGCCAGAAACAAAACAAAACGTGGCCTAAAATTTTGACAAGTCATGGGCACCATTTCAAAACACAAGTTACATCTGTACTGGGGAAAACGACATAAAAGAATGGGGAAAACGACATAAAAGAAACAAGTGACAAAACACATTTGCTTTGCCCACAGTTCGTCTAAATGGCCACAATTTACTAGAAACTATGTAGACATTGCGATGAAATGCCTCTAGCAGTTTCCAAGCAACACAGGACATTTTAATTGGTGAATATATTTTAAAAGCATAACACACTGAACCTAGATGATTCGAACCAAAACCTTTTATTTTCCAGTGCAGAAAGAACCCAGTCAGCTAGTCACGTGCTACTATAAACATCAATATATTTCATAAAGAGCTAAGCTTACACAGTTTAGTATCAACTGGAAGCTTAATAATTGTGATTTCTCATTCATCAGAGCTGGAAAGAAGTCAACTCATTTGATGCCAAAATTACTATAACCTTCCAGATTTAAGCTATTATTTAAAAAGTGTACATATAATTGAATATAACTGAAACTTAGAATAACCAGTCATTTGAAGTCAGATGGTTGGAACTATTAATTGACTTCCTAATTTAGAGGTACATATCACATTAAAATAAACTGTTTTTATTAAATACATTAAAACTGCAATTTTTTCCCTGATTATCTGTATAATATAAACAAGGATGTTTTATTTTATCTTTATAAACTGCCTGCTTGTTTTTAAACCTGTGAAAGAGAAAAATGCTTACACTATTAATTAAGCTTGAACTTTGCTTTGGCCTCCTGCATAAAGTTTAATTCCCATGCAGAATTCCAAAACATGGCAAATTATATACAGATATATATATGTGTGTGTGTGTGTGTGTGTGTATGTAACTCTGATCATGCATTATGGCAATTATTTTTTTCACTTGCAATAAATACTACCCTTCAAGGACACTGATAATTATGAGGTTGAGCAGGCTCACTGCTAAGGAGATGAGTCTCACCTCTAATTGCAGCAGCTGGAAGTATATGCATAAATTAATATAGTTGTTTAACACATTATTTTCAGCTTGATACTCGGATGATTCACTTTCTTTTAGGACCTACAAGTAAAACAGTGAGCGTGCTTCACAGTACACTCTCTAGTCTGTGAACATAGTGTCAAATCTAGAAAAAGACCAAGCAATAATTTTGAGTCCCCAGAACCGGCAACTATCAAAAGTTGATATTTCTTTATTTTTCCAGTGCTCGTAGTTGCAAACAAGGGAATTCAGCATTTTCCTGTTCAGAATTCAACATAAATCATAAGTGAAATCCACTAACAAGATAATAAATTCTAAGTAACTGACAACTATTATCTTGGCATAATAGAAATAATTTTTTATTTTTTGCCAAAACAGCAGACATCACTTACCTTGTTTGTAATAGAACCATAACAGTCACAGTACATGTTATCCTGTGATATCAATTTACCTCTGTAAATTTCACTATAAATCTGATGCATTTAACAGGGATGATAAAAAAATACAAAAGGGATTTGGAAGCTTGAGATATCTGCGGAAAAGAGATACCTAGTGACATTCAGCACAGAAGCTCTTCCTTTCCCTTATCAGCCTCTATTCAGCACAGATGTTTGTACATAGAGAAATTACACACACACACACACACACACACACAAAAAAAAAAAAATATATACAATAGGAAATGCCAAAATAAATATCATTTGTGGAGCCAATAAGAGAAGTCAAGAAAATGAAAAGATAATCAAATGGTGAGGGAAGAGGGAAAGGAAATGTGAGGGAGACAGATATTAAATCCTTGTGTTTACCAGTAAGACATTACAAAAGAAGACTCACCTTTTAGAAATAAAACTAAATCTACTGGGACATTAAGAAACCTAATGTTTAATAAATGACTACCTCCGATGACTACAATACAATTATCCACTCCACTGTTTTCTCTGGAAACATACTTTGCTCCTGATGTTGCTGGTTTATTTTTCCCTAAAACTTTCCCTCAGCTCCCAGGGCTTAAACCCTCCTTAAATAGCTGTTCATTCCACATTTTTCATGGGTATCACTTGTGGTCAATCTATTCGGCTATTTTTAGACACCTAACTGGAGTAAGTAATATAATCTTCTTTATCTCGATAGCCTCTACTTGGAATTTATGGCTGAAGCATTTTATCTCAACAGTCCATCCTACCCGGAGTCTACCAAGATTGAGAAGTAAGTTTATAACAGCAACGCTTCAACACTGCAACTTTTCACACCAATTCTATAAAAGCAGCTGTGGACACACAGTCCCCTTGGGACACGTGATACTTAGTTCCTTGAGTTGGCATACTGTTGCTTGACACTAGGAACTAAGGTTTTTGTTTCAGTTAGGGCACATATACAGAAAGGTGTGTATAAACACTTGTACACTTGTAGCAGTTACCTATAGACTCTATTAGGTTTATCACTGGGCCTCCAAGTTATCTACGAACTTGAGGTTAAGAACCCCACCTGCAAGAAACCCATATAGCACTCACTGTCTATATCCTCCCCATCAATCACCACACCAAGCAGGAGCAGGCAGCTGTGCTGAGAGTTGCTTTTCACTTGTATCTACAAGGAGATGAATTATTGACTCTAGCCCCTCTAAGAAACTGGAAGGTGTTTTTGCTCAGTAAGATTTACCTTCACTAAGTCGGTGAATAATATTTTCTCAGTGTTTGCTGTGCATAAGAACTTACATTCAGTGTTTGGAGGAGAGGCTAAAAATACAATTTAAAAAATTTGATATGTTTATTTTTCAGGAATGGAGTTCAAACTATAATTACTGATCAAAACTCCCTGTATTTTATATTACATCTCATACAAGTCAATGGTGACTTTGTAGACTGACTAGAGTAGGAGATCTGCACTTTTAAAATTGGAGTCATGCATTTTCTAAGCAAATGTTGGACACTGGGTTAAAAATTCTGAGGATAAATCAAACTGGAACGACTTACCAGAGATGCCATTTACTTTAATTTTGTAAGCAACAATTTTGCTAATACATTTCCAGAGCCCTGGAGCCTCAATGGTTAAGAGCTTGGCTGCTAACTAAAAGGTAAGCAGTTTGAATCTACCAGCCATCCACTGTAAACCCTATGGAACAGTTCTACTCCATCACTAGGAGTTGGAATTGACTTGATGGCAAAGAGTTGTTTTTTTTTTTTGGTAATAATTTTCTGATATAGTCTTACTTTTCTTTACTTGCTATACTGGGTTTGGAGTTGAAATGCTTGTATCTCCAGTATGATAAAGCACCATTTTGTTCAGGCAAAGTTGACAGTTATGAATTGACTAAATAGTTAATGGGAGTGGACACTTTTTTTTCATATCAAGGTAAAAACTGTCCCTTGCACAATGGCCTTGATCAAGCAACCTTGAAGTCACAAACTGTCTGACGGGATAGAAAGAGTACTGAATTTAGGGTCCAAAGACTTAGTTTCATTTCCTACCAGGAACCATAGCTGGATGTCCTTGAATAATTAACTAACCGATCTGGGGCTAGTTAAAAATTGACTCTAATTATACCTGCCCTATATACCACACAAGACTATTTTGAAGTGTAAATTAAATGATGAGTTCAATCTCCTGTCCCAGATATGAGGGAAAGAAGCAAAGAAAAATAAAAAGTGTGAAAGAGCAGGTAAGTCAAGCCTGAAATCCTTTCCAAATTACTACTTATAAGTTGGCTATATTTCACCAATACAAGAAACAAAAGTCAAAGAGTGTTAAAAGGGGCCATCTAATCCTACTTCCTAAGTCCCCATTTTCTGATCTTATTGTTCAGCAAAAACAAAATAAAATGCTCATGTTCTAGAATATGATATTGCCCCCATTTTTCAAAAATGGCTCCAGTTTCATGGTATGTGTGATAAAGGTTTGGGCAGACTTTATATATAATTAGTTCAAACTCAAATTTCTTCACTCTTATTTCTGATTATTTGCAAAACTTAGGTGAAGTTTTTTCAGATAATAACTATATTGGAACTACTGTAACAGAAGCTGGGCTATGTGCCAGGTACTGAGTTTAGTTCTTTATAAACTTTATGAAAAGCATTCATATGTTGAAACATACTGCTAAAATTATATGTTGTTCATACAGTTAAAGAAAACAATGGTAGATGATGAGAGTTATTCCAGTTTGATTTATGCTTGGAATTTCTAACGGTTAGAAAATAAATTCTGACGATAAGTCCAATTTAGCAACTTATCATGTTGTAACTTTATTATTCCAAGTTTACATACAAAAGATTCTTGACAGTAAGTATCAGATCCTGGATTTCAATTTATATTTGAACCCAGATGTTTCTGACCACCAAAGTCCATGTTCAGTTAAAAAATGAAACACAGCTTTACCCTATTTAAGGTAACAGTGTTTGAAAACAAAGTTAATTGAGATGAAAGCCTTTTTCTTGAGATGCTTATGATTCAGATGAAGAAATTAAATAAATACATAAGTGGTAAAACAAGAAGAGAAATAATAAGAAATGCTGTAGGTGTAGTGGTCAAGAACTCAGTTGTTAACCAGAAGGTCAACAGTTTGATTTAGACATTCCTTGGCAACCCTATGAGGCAGTTCTTTTCTGTCCCATAGGGTTACTCTGAGCCAACTCACAGTAACTGACTCATGGTAACAACTCAACAGCAACAGGTTTGGGTTTAGGTATTAATATTTAATGACTGTCAATATCATACGTGTCCTGCACAAAGCACTCAAGATTCCTCTACAATATTAAAAGAGAGATGTAATTGTCAACCCCAGGGCAGCCGTAGAGCACAATAAAGATGCAACATATCAAATCAAGAAACATAATACAGGAGTCTCATCAACCACAAAACCAACCCCAGAAAGGTGAAAAATCAACTCACAAAGAAGAATCTCCCAGAACACATTAATAAGAACAACAGAGAAAACATCATCACAAAAATACACATATCACAGTGGGAGCAATGAACACATACCTATCAATAATCATATTGAATGTGAATGGACTGAACTCTCCACTAAAGAGACATAGAGTGCCATCTTGGATCAAAAGACACAACCCATCCATATGCTGCCTACAAGAAACTAACCTTAGGCTTAAGGATATGAGCAAACTGAAATCTAAAGGATGGAAAAATACATATCAAGCTAACAATACACAAAGACGAGCAGGTGTGACAATTCTAACCTCACACAAAATAGATTTTAATGTAAAATCCACCATCATGGACAAGGAAGGACACTACTTACTGGCGAAAGATTCAATACACAAGCAGGACTTAACAATATTAAATATTTATGCACCTAATATTGTAGCATATAAATGCATCAAAGAAACATGGACTACACTCAAAAATGAGAGATCACTCCACAATAATAGTCAGAGATTTCAACACTCCACTCTCAATATTGGAAAAAAGCTCAGTAAAGAAACAGAAGACCTTATTGCCACAATTAACCAACTAGACCTCATTGACATATACACAACTTTCTATCCATCAGCAGACAGCTACAACTGCACATGCAACATTCTCCACAACAGACCATGTATTAGGACATGAAGCAATTCTCAACAAAATCCATACCACTGAATTAATGCAAAGCATCTTCTCAGACCATAAAGCCATAAAAGTCAAAATCAGTAGCAGAAAAAACATAGATATAAAGGGAAATCATGGAAACCCAACAACACCTTGCTCAAAGAGCCATGGGTTCTGTAAGAAATCGAGGATGAAATAAAGAAATTTATGGATTCCAATGAGAATGAAAACATCCTGTATCCCACGGGATACAGCCAAAGCAGTGCTCAGAGGTCAGTTTATTCACATGAATGCACATATCTGGAAGGAAGAAAGAAACCAAACGAAAGAACTAACCCTACTACTTGAACAAGTAGAGAGAGAATAACAGAGGAGCCCCTCAGGCACCAGAAGAAAACACACCATACAGATTAGGGCAGAACTAAATGAATTAGAGAAGAGAAGAACAATGGAAAAAAACTGAAAAGACCAAAAGCTGTTTGTTTTTTTTTTTTTAAAAGATTAACAAAATTGACAAACCACTGGCTAAACTTGCTAAAGAAAAACAGGAAAGGAAACAAATAACCCAAATAAGAAACAAGAGGGGAGTTGTCCAGGTCCAAAAGAAATCAAAAACATCATAACAGAATAATATGAAAGACTGCAACAGATTTGAAAACCTAGAGGAAATGGACAAATTCCTTGATTCACATCACCTACCAAAATTATCCCAAGGTGAAGCAGAACAACTTAAGAAACCCATCACAAAGGAAGGGAATAAAAAAGTCATCCAAAAACTACCAATGAAAAAATGCCCGGGCCCCAGAGGCTTCACTGCAGAATTCTACCAAGCTTTTAGAGAAGAGTTATCTCCAATACTACTGAGACTATTTCACAGTATAGAAAGGGATGGAATACTCCCAAATTCATTCTATGAAGCCCGTATAACCCTGGTACCAAAGCCAGGGAAAGACCCAACCAGAAAGAACTACAGACCATTCATGAATGGTCTGATACCATTCATGAATCAAGATGCAAAAATCTTCAACAAAATAATAGACTAGAACAACACATTCAAAAAATAATCCATCATGACCAAGTTGGATTCATACCAGGGATGCAAGGCTGGTTCAACATCAGAGAAACAACGTGATCAACCACATAAATATCACAAAAGACAAGAATCACCTGATTTTGTCTATTGATGCAGACAAGACATTTGATAAACTCCAACACCCATTCATGCTAAAAACTCTCAGCAAAATAAGAATAGACAGCAAATTCCTCAATGCAGTAAGGGCCATTTATACAAAGCCAACTGACTATGTTATCCTGAATGGAGAGAGACAGTTTCCCTTGAGAATGGGAACTAGACAAGGATGCCCACTCTCACCTCTCCTATTCAACGTTGTACTAAAAGTTCTAGCCAGAGCAATTACACAAGATCAGGAAACAAAAGGGCATCTGCATCAGCAAGAAAGAAGTAAAAATCTCCTTGATTGTATATGCACAGAATCCTAAAGAATCCATAAGTAAACCAGTCAAACTGATGGAAGAGTTCAGCAAAGTCTCAGAATACAAGATAAACATAAGTAAATCAGTAGGATTCCTTTATAACAACAATGAGATTATTAAGGAAGAAATCACCAAATCAATGCCATTTACTATAGCCCCTAACAAGATAAAGTACCTAGGAATAAATTTAACCAGAGAAAAAACAGACCTTTACAAAGAAAACTACAAACCCTTACTATAAGAAACCAAGAGAGGCTTACATAAATGGAGAAACCTACCCTGCTCATGGATAGGAAGACTTAACATTGTGAAAATGTCTATTTTGCCCAAAGCAATCTACTTATATAATGTAATCTCAATACAAATTCCGGGACATTTTTTAATGAGATAGAGAAACAAATCACCAACTTTGTTTGGAAAGGGAAGAAGCCCTGGATAAGTAAGGTACTACTGAAGAAGAAGAACACACCGGGAGGCCTCTCACTACTCAACTTTAGAACCTATTACAATTCTACAGTAGTCTAAACAGCCTGGTACTGGTACAAAAAGAGAAAGATAGATCAATGGAACAGAATTGAGACCCCAGAGATGACATCATCTTCCTATGAACAGTTGATATTTGACAAAGGCCCTAAGACATTAAACTGGGGTAAAAACAATCTCTTCAGCAAATGGTGCTGGCAAAATTGGATTTCCATCTGCATGAAATTAAAGCAAGACCCATATCTTACACTTTATACAAAAGCCAACTCAAACTGGATAAAAGACCTAAATATCAAATCTAAAACAATAAAGCTCATCCAAGAAAAAGTAGGAACAACAATGTAAGGTTTAATACACAATGTATACAGACTGCAAAATCTGTGAAACAAATCACAAACACCAGAAAATAGATAAATGGGAACTATTAAGAACTATTAAGAATCAAACACCTCTGCTCGTCCAAAGACTTTATTAATAGAATTAAAAGGTCACCTACAGAATAGGAAAAAGTATTTGGCAACTGTATGTCAGACAAAAGCCTGATCTCCATAATCTATAAGGTACTACAAAATAATAAGAAGAAGATAAATTATGCAAGTAAGTGATAAACAAAAGAGATGAACAGACACTTCTCTAAAGAGGGGATTCAGGCAGCCAAAAACTACACGTGAACATGCTCACAATCATTAGCTATTAAAGAAATTCAGATGAAAACTACAATGAGAGACCATCTCACCATAACAAGGTTGGCCATGATCCAAAAAACACAAAACAACAAATGCTGGAGACAGCTGTGGAGAAATTGGAACTCTCCTACACCGTTGAACTCTCCTACACTGTTGGTGGGACTACAAAATGGTGCAACCTCTTTGAAAAGCAATCTGGCACTTCCTTAAAAAGCTGGATCTAGATATACCATTTGACCCAGTGATTCCACTGCTCGGAATATATCCTGCAGAATCCAGGCCATTCACAGCAACGGATACATGTACACAAATGTTCATCACAGCACAGTCCCCACAATAGCAAAAGGATGGAATCAACCTAGATGCCCAGCAACAGAAGAATGAATAGGTAAACTATACTCAATGGAACACTATGTAATGATAAAGAACAATGATGATTTTAGGAAATATCTCATAACCTGGTTTCAATTGGAAGACATTATGTTGAGTGAAAGTAGTCAGCAACAAAAGGAAAATATAGTATGGGACCTCTATGATAAGAACTTAAAAACAGACTCATGCATAGAAGAAAACTCTTTGATGGCTACAAGGGTAGAGAGGGAGGGAGCACAAGGGGGGAAGGTTTAGATTAGACAGTTGATAGAAATTTGGTTGGGTGAAATCTGTGACAGCACACGTTAGAAAGAAGATCAACATTAACTGGACTTCAGTGTAACATAATTACTACTCCCATCTTAACCCAGTATTACAAGGACAGAGTAGCTGGGTTGGGGGGTTGGGGACCATGCTCTTAGGGGAAATCAAGGCCAATTGGCACAACTAACATTTTGCTAAGAGAGCCCTCTGCACCCCACACTGGTGAGTGGCGTCTGGGGTCTTAAAAGTTGCCAAGCTGCCATCTGAGGGTACAGCAAATGGTCCCAACTCAGCAGGAATGGATGATTACCAAGGAACAAAATGACGTAGGGGAAAGAGAACCCAGAAGACAGAGACAACCGCATGAGTGGGTAACTACATAGACTTGTGACTAGAAGAACCAGATGGTGCCCAGCCACCACCAGCGATAGCCGTGATGAAGCTCACAAAGTTGAGTTTCACTGCTAGCACAAGAATAAAAATGGGTGCCCCCTGAGATCTCCATTAAAAGACCACAACTGATGGTCCAGGGGCCTTGGAGTTCCCCTGGGAGCATGGCCCCTGGCCCTGATGCTGCCCTTGTCCATAAATTATAATGGAGTTCAACTCTCAGACAGGAATGGATTGGACTTGGTGACACAGAGTGACCATATCATGTGTGCACTTCATGGTTCTATGCATCTATAGGATGTCATCCTGCTGACCTCTTACTGGAGGCAGCGGAGTGGGTGGAGAGGAGGGGATAGGATATTGTTGGGAAGATAGACACGTATGGAGCAGGGAAGAAGAGTGTGGTGTCACCCGGCAGGGAGAGCAGTGGAAGCTGCATATAGGTGGGCATGCAAATTTATATGGGAATGTACATTTTCACTCAATCATAATAATAAAAAAAAAATTATGTAATTTTCCCTAAGTCACGTAACTAGAAAAAAGCAACGTTGGGATATGAACCCAAGCCCTCAGACTCCAGTGGCATCTGGGTGACAATGATAACAGAAGTACAAAAGTCAATGGAGTATAGATAGCTAATGTACAGTTTGGGAAGCAGAGGCAGGAAAAGCATCACGGCAAATAACTACATGTACATGCATATTAATATGTATATACTAACATGTCTATGTCTGTAAGTATCTTGGCGTTCTGACTTCTTATCAGGGAATTATCTATCAAGAATTTCTGAACAGATGTCCAACAAATCAGTTCAATTTTCCTGCCAAAAACTAAGTTTCGCTAGATTTCGTTAGTAGGTCAATACAGAAGGAGTTAGAAAACAGGAGCGCAACATGGAAACGTGCTCAGAGCACTTGATCCTCACACCAATATCAAATCACTGTCCAGACTTCCAGGTACTGCCACTGTAAGAAAATGGGCTGGTTTTCTTCTGTTCAAGGGGCTGCTTGACTCCATGCATGCCTCATCAGTGCTAGTGAACGGGAGGAGCTTCTGTCTCTTCCACGGTCTTGAGAATTAAAGGTGAAGGGTTACTGAGAAATAAAAAGAGCTAACCTTTATTTGAAAGGATTTCAAGACCGTGTTCAGGAAATTAAACTGTGCATTCATGCTATCTTGAAACAAAGTTGCTGAAGCTTTGCAAAAATGATGGAGATAAAAGAAAATTCAGAGAAGCCTGGTGGGTGTGTGCACATGGAAGGCATGGGCTTATTGGGGCTGTGGGCAACAGACTGGGGAGGGGTGTGAGGAGAAAGGGAGATGTTGTAGTATGTGCTTTTTAAGAGCATTAGAAACAAGTTTTGGTCCAAGTGAGTCCCAGAATGCACACACTTAACACGAGCTAATTAAAACTAATCAACAAAAAGAATCCTTGGGAGTGTAATAGTTAAGTGCTATGGCTGCTAACCAAAAGGTCAGGAGTTTGAATCTACCAGGCCCTCCTTGGGAACGCTATAGGGTAATTCTATCTTATCGTATAGAGTTGCTGTGAGTCAGAATGTACTTGACAGCAGTGGGTTTGATTCTTTGTTATTGTAGTCAGCAAAAAACAATCAGTCTTTTCTTTTTCTTTTTCTTTTTCTGTCTGCACCCCCACTACTCTTAACCCCATCTCCAAGGTAAAACTGTAGCCTTCAATAATCCACAGCGTAAAGGCAGTGAAACAAAGCAAGCTAATTTATGCTTTTAAACCTCGAGAGCTCTGGTCCAAGCGATTATGAACAATTTAGTGCTGACTTTCTAACCTCATCCTCAGTAAAATACAACTCCGTCGTTTCTACATTCATTTGTATGATTTCAAAACTTTCATTAAAATGTCACTACTATGTATAACAATTAAAGAGACTCATCTTTGAATGTAATGTCTGCGTATGAGGTCAAATACCTTCATTAGTTATAGAACTGCTACCAAGCACCAATTGACACAAAGGGTCTGTGTCTTTCTGCACGGAAAAATAAAGCGAGGAAGATAGAATTGGTCATAACTTTAACAAGTTTATTTTACTTGCCGTAAGTCGGCGGCGGACAAGCCTCTCCAGAAGACTGAGGTCGATGGCTGTCAAGTAAGAGCTTATATAGGCAGGGCTATGGTAATTAGGTTATGCATATTAACAAGGTGCGTGGTGCACGTCTTCGACAGCATAAAGCCTTGTAGCACTGCTGCGCATGCTCTGTATTGGCTTTGCGTCTGGCATCCTGTTCCAATTTCCCGACTTGATGTCAGCTGACGTCTACCTCCAGTGGAATAGCAGGTAAGCACCACCTGTGGTTCAAACCACACTTACTTGGCACCTGGTTTCTTGAAAAAACAACTTAGAAGGACAATGAAGGAACAAGTGAAGAATGTGTTACTGATAAATTCGCCAACGTGTGCTAAGAAACAAGAATATGGGCATGAGGTCCAGATTGTTTTTAGCAGCCAGTTGCTTGTCAACCATCTGTATCTCATAATTGCTAATTATTTGTTGAATGTACTAAGCAACAGAGAGGTGATTGGCCTAAAATAATTTAAAATTCCTTTCAAACCTGGTTTTTCTGTGATGCTGACGGGGAATATATTTATATACCAGCATGTAGCTCTTGGAAACCTTGGTAGTACAAAGGTTAGCAGGTGCAATCCACCAGGTGCTCCTTGGGAACTCTATGGAGCAGCTGTACTCTGTCCTATAAGGTCACTGTGAGTCGGATTCGACTTGACAGCAGTGAGCTTGGTTTGGTTTATGTAACTCATGTTGTTGTTGTTGGGTGACAGTGAGTCAATTCCAACTCCTTGTAACTTTACAGGACAAAGTTGAATTGCCCTGTTGTGTTTCCTAGGCTATAATCTCTATGGAAGCAGATTGCTAGGTCTTTCTCTCAGCATGTACCCAAGAGAGGTTATTTGATTCTCAATTTAGTTATTTATAGTCTAGCTAATAGAAATAGAACTTTACAGAGCCAAATTGCAAGTGTAGGGCGTTTTTTATTTTTATAAACTCAATTAACACATGGCCTCCTTTTATTGGCATTCTGTGAAGGAAAAGATGTAGGTGTTACTACTTTACATGTAACGACTCCTTGTTTATATAGCTTATTGAGGTCAGAAAACGGGAAATGCCTACATTTCCTAAATCCAGTGCTTATATTCTTCCAGAATATGCTACCATTTTTATACACGCTGCTATCATTGACTTTCATCTATAACTTCAGTAGTCACTTATCTGTGAAAAAGAATAAAAGATTTTTTTTTAAAAAAAAAAAAAGAAGCCATGCAGACAGACAAAAATGTGAAGGATATAAAATTGGGTGAAACTAGAATAGCTAAGAATTATGAGTTTAATTCTTGCCTTCCAAACAGGAAGCCTGGTTTCAATTCCTGACCAATGCACCTATGCCACTACCTGTTTATCAGTGGAGGCTTGTGTGTTTCTCTGATACTGAAGATGTTTTAGCAGAACTTCAAGACTTAAGATTCTCTATGAAGAAAGGCCTGGTGGTCTGTTCCTGAAAAGCAGCCTATGAAAACCCTCTAGATCACAGAAATCCAGTCTGCAACCAACAATGCAGATGGCACAGGACCAGATGGCACTCCTGTTTTGCATGGGTGAGTTGGAAGCCAACTACTAGGCAGCTAACAATAACAACTCATCATCACTAAGTACCCAAAAGCCTTATATTATTTATCCATATCATAACAATCTAAGTATTAATAACCTCAGCAGTAAAATTTCACTAGCATGCTTCTCTGTCTCACGGTTTTTGTTATGAAAATTTGAATAACGGCTATGGAAGAGTTTTGTAAATTACAGAGCACTCTGGTGTCTATTTTCAGATCTTAGTGACTTTGTCAGATAGCCTTTATTGATGTTAAAATTTGAAGAGCCTTCAAATTTGCACTTCTGTTTAATATATGTGTTGTGAATCTTTACCAAAGGGAAAAAGAAAAAAAAAAAGCAACCCAAGACTTCTTGTTCCTGTTACTTATTCTAGCAAACTCACCTTTTCAGGAATTCTGAGGATTGTATTTAACTGTGAACTTGAACAATGGTGACCTCAAAGGAACTGATGAAAAACAGTTGATTTTTTTCTTTAATTCTGTTGGATTACATTCAATGGATTAAACTTTGTTCTTCTTCATAAACTTCAGCTTGCTTCTGAAAAAGTGCCTGTTTTATTTTCAATTTTATGTCTAAGGTGACAGGCCTATATGTTAATTTAAGAGGCTGTAAAATTGTTTAAATATATATTTATGTACACACATATGTAACAAATATGAATATTCCCTAAGACAACTAGCCAAAAAAGGTGAAAGTGAAAGAAGTTTAGACTGATTAATGTCAAACGGCAATATACACAAAAATATCTGTTATAATATTCTTTCTACATGAATCCGGGACCAAAATTTTATTATTATCCCACAATTCTGGAGCATTATCACTATGGCCCTCAACTTAAAAAACAGTATTTCTTTCCTATAATACTTAAAGGAAGGTGATATTAATGCTCTTTGAATACATCACCTATCATAATGCTTAATGGAATGCTTGTTAAAAATATTTTCAGTGTAAATCTATCACTGTTGATGGCAACACACTTTATTTAATTCTCAGTTTTTAAATGTATCCATAGATCTTTATGCCTAGGAATCGATTGCCTGCTACTGATCTGTTTGACTAGAAATGAAAAGATTTAAATTTTAAATGATCTTTGCTGTAAACTAGAGACCTGATTATTTTTCCTCTTCTTCTCTGTTCTTTGTCTTCACTGTCTTTCTCTTCTTCCCTTCCACAGAGCAGCTGGCTTCTTTCTGATGAGCGCTCCTCTCTGATAAGTTTCCTGTCAACTTTACTATGCGATAGTGAATGTGACATGCTACAGAAGCCTGCGAATACATGATGGTAAGAGCACTCCCAGGAGTCTGAGCGAAAGTAGATACAGTTTAAGGTCACTTGTGATACAAGTGTCATGGTGTAGTCCACGGATACATTAACTGACCCCATATCAGACTATGAATTGTGTGGAAAGTAATGGGAATGGCAACAGATTGGGTATAAGAAGACATGTCATTTCAACACATTTATTGTGTGACATTGCATAAGCACTTCACCACTCTGTAACCGAGCCTGTAAATCTACTATTTGCCCCTCCTTCTTTGTCAATATCTTGCGAACCAATGATTTGAAAACTGTAAATTACAGAAAAGTCACCTGGGAAGATTATTAAAAACAGATTTTTGGACCCTACTCCCCAAATATTCTAATTTATAAGACTTAGGATGAGCCCTAAGAAATTGATAAGCAAACCATGTGATTCTGATGATACAGGAGGTACATCTAGGTTTTAGTTTTAAATTAGGTTTTTATATTTATAATAACTTGTCTTTGATTTCTCAGAAATAGAATCACACGTGTGATTTGGGGGACTCGGGCCTTAGACTCAACATAAAACTTTTAGTATTGATCTATGTTATGTGGATATGATTGTCCCAAGTTTTCTGTGTGTTTTGTCATATTTAAAGTCTGTTCTTGTAAACAGCATATGGTTGGGTCTTGCGTTTTCATCCTACCAGACAATCTCTCTCTTAATTGGAGGCACATATTACATTTAGATCATTACATTTTTAAACAAAACTAACAAATTAGATCCCTGTAAGCATATTTTAACAAATATTCAAAAATGTTCTAAGACTACATCCAGCTACATATATTTTCTCCTACTTTTCTGACCGTGTTGACATGTCAGTTCAGTATTCCTGACAATAAGCTGGTTAAGAGGGCAAAACTGATACACAGAAACAAATTGGTGTCCGTGTTACAACTAAAAGAAGGTACCACTAGGAATTATTGTTGTTGTATGCCGTCAAGTCAATTCCAATTCCTAGTGACCCTATATGACAGAGTAGAACTGCCCCATTAGATTTCCTGGACTGTAATTTTTACAGAAGCATATTGCTAGGTCATTTCTTCTGTAGAGCTGTTGATCGGTTCAAATCACCAATGCTTTTAGCTGTTGCATCATTCGGCTTCTTGCCATCATGAAGTACAGAAATATAAAATCTTCAAAAACATTCAGAAGAAAGGAGAAGAAATGGAAATCACTCAGAAGTCTGCAATATTTCTAAGTCAAAGAGGTAGATACAGTTCTCCAACTAAATTCCATGAATTTTGTTTGAAAGTATACCTCAAAAAGAGTAAGAGAAGGATTTAAAGAATTAATAAATGGAAAGGTAAAGACCCAAATAAAGGAGAAAAAGGTAATAAGTTGCTGTCAGTGGAAATTTTTAACTAAGACCAAAAGGGAATGGCTGGGGTAGCACATTAGGAATTACTTCAGAAGTTACTGATAATAGACTATTTTCCATTTACCAGAATTAGTCATTAATTATATATGTAGGATAATGTTTAAATCTTTTGTCTACTGTATCAAAATTTTAGTTGCCAGAGTTAGAAGATAGAAATATTCCATTTTCTTCAGAAATGCTTAATTTACTAAGTATTAGAGGGTGGCTTTTATTATCCAATATGTTCAATAATATTTGCAAACTGTTTTCCTAAATCCTGAATATCTTTGGTTGTTATAAACAAAGGAAGCATTTGAAGGGGATTAGAAATATGTGAGTGAATTACCATTTAAATAAAGTTGATTCAGCCCAGAAGGGACAATAGAAAGGCTTTCAGTGTCAGTAAATCCACTTTAATGTCGATAAACAAATGGCCCAAAGTAGTTTTATCTGGTTCTAGCTGAAAAGAGTGAAATGCAAGAGACAAGATGGGAAAACAGTCACTTCTGTACAGCAGCCAAAACGGGAACTGGCTTGAAAGTGTGCCAGCATAGTCTCCCAATTCCTTAGCTGAAATGTTACCTGTTTGCACAGTCTCATTGCTCCACTGATCTAAGTATATTTAACTGGAGCTTTTGTATAGGACTTCAATTTCTTCTCTAAGTGATTATAATAAAAAATCCTCCAATCAGTATCATAACTATGTTGAAATTTTAATTATTATCATTTTGAGATCTAAAATGTGTTACTCTTTTTAATAATTTAAATTCTATTCGCTGATGTTCACACTATTAACTGATTTGTATATTGGCAGAACCTCGCAATATTACCCCCTAAGGTGTCTCCAAATCTGCATGTCTGCAGAAAGTCAAAATACCTTTGCTTAGAAATATAAAGGCTGTAAGACTCAAATTAATTCTAACATATACATTAAAATTTACAGTTGATAGAATTAATGCGAGGGTAGTTGGTAATGGTAATGCTACGTGATGCAGTTAACACCAGCCTAAGCAGAGTTCTTGCCACCTATGTCACACAGCCGGTCTTTGAGATGGGATGAGATGAGAACCAAGATGTTTATTGCACACCAGTAGGCAAGGAGTCAGAGGGATGGTGCCTCCAAAATCTGCCTCCATGGAAGTGAGACTAGCTGAAGGTTTTGTAGAAGGATTTATGAGTCTTATGAATTTGTAGAAAATTAATCTTCTTTAGGTGCTCCCAACAGTGGCATCTCAGATTTGTTGACATCTTAATTGGTGTTTGGGGCCTGGAGGTGGTCTGGCTATCGCATAATCTCCCAGCAGATTCTTTTGTTTCTCCGTTATGGTCTTTAGATTATTATCACTTGTTTTTCCACAGTCCTAAAGAGAGCATAGATTAGTCCTTATCTTTGAGAGAAACTAAAGGAAACAATGGACTCCTGCTTGGAGACAGCATCAAGAAACAAAACGGTGCAAGTTTTGCTCCAGATGAGGCCGCTTATCTTACTCTTTCTGTTCCAGTGCAACTAATCCTTATAATAATGACATAATCCATAATAAACTTCATGGCTCCATTATCTTCATGAGAAATCTCTAAAGTGCCCTTCTTATCGCTCCCTTTGTACAGCTAAAGAAACCAAGGCACAGAAAAGTTAAATGATGCCTAGTTTGTTAGAAGTGAATTCAGGCTAAACATATATTACATAATGAGAGCACATTGTTATTTATTTCCAGTGATTATTACCAAGTGAGATCTTGAAACTTGTTATCGTGGAGTATTAAAAACATTTTTTTAAGATTAAAATATATATGAGGTCTGACCTTTAAGTCCACAAACTTAATTGTTCTAAGTGCTACATATGTCGTTGCTGAATACTACTACAGTCACCTTTAAAGTACTCTCATTGGGAAGCTAAGCACTGATACCAGCACTTAGCCTACCCTTCAAAGCAACTTTGGAACTCTTCCTGGAATGGCCATTGCACATGGTGGCACAGTGGCACAGTGGCAAGTTTGTGAACTTAATTGTATAGTTGTCTGTAAGGGAATTTTTAGACAGTAAACAACTGTATTGGAACAACCTCCCTACTCACCTGATCTGGCCCCCGGTGACTTTTTTGTTTACCCAAAGATAATGGAAATATTGAAGAAGGATATTTTGCTAACATTCAGGACTTCAAGGGTAACATGATAACAGCTCAGTTCCAGGAAAAGAGTTCCAAAGTTGCTTTGATGGGTGGACTAGGCACTGTCATCAGTGCATAGCTTCCCAAGAGGAGTACTTTGAAGGTGACTGCAGTGATACTCAGCAGTGATGCATGTAGTAATTTTTCAAGGATGAGTTTGTGAACTTAATTGGCAGTTCTTATATTTATTTCTTCCAAGTCAGTCTGATATTCCTCCTTTGGGGGTATCTATGGGATTGCTGTGCATTGGACCTGACTCAACGGCAGTAGGCTTAGTTTTGGGTTTTATGCGATTGTCATAAGTCAGAGTCACCTAGTTGGGGGTATAGATTAAGAACTAATCACACGTTAGATTAATTAATTACATTGATTCTATTACTTTCCATTGATCATTGACTTTTAGAAACAAGCATGTCTAGAGTGAGGCAATAGTTTTCTCTTTATTGATAAAACTATTGAAGATAATTGTAGATTTATGGAAAAGATGTGATAGCACTTCGGAAAATTTCCATATACTTGTCTTCCTGCTTCTCCTAATGTTGTCTAATGCAACTACTGCATATTTGTCAAAACCAACAGTTGTATACTGATTTGGATTTCACAAGCTTTTGCACTACTGCCCTCTTTAGCCTAGTTCTATAGCTTAGTTCTGCATATGGCATTGTATTTAGTTTTCTCTGGTCTGTGACAGTTTCTAAATTTACCATGACCCTTGACAGTCTTGTATTGTGTGAAATATCCCTCAGCTTGGTTTGACTGATGTTTTCTCAAGACTAGATTTGGGTTACAGGTTTTGGCAAAGAATACCAGAGAAGTGCTGTGCCCTGCTCATTACATCCCACTAAAAGGTACATGTTATTAGCAGGCATATTATCATGAATGATGTTATTCTTGATCACTTGACTAAGGTAGATCTTTTTCGCTTCCTGTACTATATTCTTTGGAATTGAGACGCCGAGTTTAGACCTTACTCCTGGGAAATAGAGTCAAATCTCACTCAAGGGCACTTGGCTTGGCTCCACCTTCTGAAAGAGAGAACTTCTGTATACATCATTTGGAATTCTTTTGCATGGAAGACTTTTCCTTTTTAAAGAATGCCTCATTTTCATGTGAAAAGAGATAGTGAATAAAACAGGAAAATGGAATAAAACAGTATACATGTCTAATCAATTGCTATGGTCAATTTGAAAATCTGGCCTTGGCATAGTAGTGACCATTTCCAATATTCAGTCTTTGGGCATATTTTCCATGCACAGCTCTTTGCCCCCAAGAATGTAGAAAAGTTATCTCACTCTCAGCCACATGATTGTTGTCTTCTAAGATCTATCTTAAGAAAAACTGCACTCCAACAAATTTGAAAGCCTAGATGAAATGTACCAATTTCTAGAAACACTACTTATCCAAATTAATTCAAACTGAAGTTGAAAATCTGAACAGACCCAGAATAAGAAAGGAGACTAAAAGGCAATGAAAATAAGGAAAAGAAAGAAACTCCCAACACAAAAAGCTCTGGCATAAGTGGCTTGACTGCAAAATTCTACCAAGCATTCAGAAGAGAGCTCGCAAAAGAACTATTCAAACTATTTCAGAATACACTAAAGGAAGATATGCTTCCAAACTTATGCTATGAAGCCAGCATAACCCCGATACGAAAACCAAACAAATACACCACAAAAACACACACAAAAAAATTACAAATCAATACATTTCATGAATATGGATGCAAAAATTCTAGCCAATAAAATCTACTACCACACACACAAAAAAAATACAGAACAATGAAGTGAAATCCCTGGTGGTAAAGTGGTTAGGAACGATGGCTGTTAATCAAAAGGCTGGCAGTTTGAATCCACCAGGCACTCATTGGAAGCTCTGTGGGAAGTACTGCTCTCACTTACAGGGTCAGTCTGAGTTGGAATCACCTCAATATGGCAATAGGCTTTGGGTTTCAGGTACAACCAAGTGGTATTAAGTACGTAAGGATAGTTTAACATTAGAAAATCAATCAATATAATCCACCACATAAATAAAATAATTGCATGATCATCTCTATCAAAACAGAAAAGACATCCAATAAAGTCCAACACACATTCCTGATTAAAAAAAAAAATTAAGAAAACAGGTATAGAAGGGAAATTTCTCAACATAATGAAGTCCGCCTATGCAAAACCAACAGTCAAAATGTCATTTTCAAGGGAGAGAGACTGAAAAAAAATTCCCCCTGAGAATAGAAACAAGATAAAGATGCCTTTTATTACCATTGCTCTTTAACATTGTGCTATAAATCTAACTAGAACAATAAGGCAAGAAAAAAGAACTAAAGGGCATCCAAATTGGTAAAGAAGAAGTAAAACTATCCCTATTTGCAGATGATATGATGATACACATCCACACCAAAATAATCAAACGTACTGCAGTCAAGGTGATTCCAACTCATAGAGACCCTTAGGACAGAGTAGAACTGCCCTATAGAGTTTCTACGGAGCATCTAGTGAATTAGAACTGACTTTTTGGTTATCAGCTTTAGCACTTAACCACTAACCAGCAATATTTCCAGTAGGGAACATGTGCACACTCATAGTCATTGCAGCATTGTTCACAGAAACAATCTAAGTGCCAATCAACAGATGAATGGATAAACATATGGTACATACAAACAATACACTACTGTACACCAATAAAGAATAGTGATGAATCTGTGAAACATCTCACAATATGAATGAGTGTGGAGCACATTATGTTGAGTAAAATAACTCAATCACAAAAAGATAAATACCGTATGAGACCTCTAAGAACTCATGAAAAGGTTTGCATAGATAAATGACCAACCTTGGATGGTTATGAGAGGAGCTGGGGTGGGAAGGGAAAACACTAGCTAGACTAACACATGAGTGGTAATTCTGATGAAGGGTAAGATAATATACAATGCTAAGAAAGTCAGTACAATTTGATGAAGGCAAGATGAAAGAAGCTTCATAGACACATCTGAACTCCCTGAAGCACTGAGTTACTAGGTTAAGAGCTGGGGACTATGGTCTTAGAGGACATCTAGCTCCATTGCTATACAGTTTATGAAGAAATAGCCTATATCCTACTTTGGTGAGTAGAGTCTAGAGTCTTAAAGCTTGTGAACAGCCATCTAAGATACCCCACTGGTCCCTCAATGATTGGAGCAAGAGAGAATGAACAAAAACAAAGACATAAGGAAACAATTAGCCCAGAAGACTGATGGATCACAGCTTCCATGGCCTAAACAGACTACACCCAGCACAACTGGACGGTGTCCAGCTATCAATATCAACTGCTCTCATAGAGATGACAATAGAGGGTCTTGAACACAGAGCTGGAGAAAAATGCAGAACAAAATTCTGGCTCACAAAGAAAGACCAGACTTACAGTCTGACAGACACTGGAGAAACCTGAAGAGGATGGTCCCTTGACAGCATTTTAATTCACTACTGTACTCACACTTAAGGGTCACCCTTCAGCTGAGACTTAGGCCCATAAAACAATCATGAATGTGTTCAACCAAGTATATGTGACTACATAGGCATACCAGCCCAGGGGCAAGGACAGGAAGGAAGAGGGTAATAGGGTAAGATGGTAATAGGGATTCCAAGGTTGAGAAAGAATGTTGGCATGTCACACCATTGTCACATAACAATATGTGCATTAATTGTGTAATAAGAAGTTAATGTGTTCTGTAAACCTTCACTTACAGCATAATAAAAAAAAAATTTTTTTTAAGACTTAAGAAGAAGCTTCTTAACAGCCTTGCATTCCTGATATAAGTAATGTGTCAAAAAGTGCAAGGGAAGCAGAATAGGGCTGGGAAAGGAGATGAGCAAGAACTGGTCTCAGAGAAGTTAATCTTTGGCCTAATCTGATATGCATTATACCACGTGCCTAACCTCTCAACACAGATGACCAAATATTTCTGAAGAACAGATTATGGTCCATGTGCAAAGTATTATATTAGGTGTCTTACATGCTTTTAGGTAATTGATATATAGTTCCAAAACTCAGGAGGAAATATGAATGATACAGTACATATAAATAAGAACTTTCCTTTCCTCTGTTTTTTGATAAAATAAATATTTTACTTTGAAGGATGATTTTTTTTTTTCTGCTTGTAGAAAATAGGCAGAAATCTATTTTTAATTTCTTTGGTCAAAATAATAAGACAGAATTTTAGAAAACAGGTTAGGATTTAATGATTCCCAGAGAAAATTCTGCAAAGCACTAGGGAACATTTTCACCATCTCTAGAGTACTAAGAACAAAACTTAATCCTCTATGTGAAAAGCAAATGCCATGTTTTTCCTGTGTAAATAGCATGAAATTACCCTTATAAATAGGGTATCTGATAGCGAAAGGGAGTTGAGTTTGTTTAAATCAAGCATTCAAGATAGATAGCTCAGCATTAAAAGAATTCAGAAACCAAGGTCTTCAAACAACAGATGCATGAGCAGCCAGCGGTGCGTATCTTCTGACTGAAGAAATGTATAAAGATTTGTGGTGCTACAATAAATCAGCCCTTTTGAGAAAACAGGAGGTGCCAGGATTGTAACTGGGTCAGGTACAGAGTATAAATTCTATCACTTCTGGGCTACTGGTTCAAATCCAGAAAACTTGACCACACGGTAATGAGCATAGGGTCTCAAAAGCCTTCTTGAGAATAAAATATTAAGAAGCATAACGAAACTGAAGTGACATTATTCATTTTAAAGAAGCATCTGTGCTCTTTCACACAAAGATGATTTTAGGTTAGAAAGAGACTAACACCAACTAGTATTTATTTTAAAATGTCAAAGGTATGAAGAATATAAAATCTCCAAGTTTTATAAAGTAAGTTTATAAATGCCACAATTAATAACATGAGCCATGAGATAAAGACCATGTCTGATTTAGAGCTGTGCCCTTTTGACCTACCAGGAGCTTAAAAGGGTGAATTTTCTCTTATTGCTGTTAAAGAAATTAATGTATGAATAAATGAATGAATATGTATCTATTAGCTATAGAGTCGCTATTCTTGCCTCTGCTTTTGTAAATGTAAATAGCCACAGCATTCATCAAGGCTAAGTCTCTGCCCTACCTCTGCTAATAGCTACCTCTGTGACCTTAATCAGCAGCCTTAACCTCTTGTACCTCTCTTGTTTCACCTGTAAGATAAGTTATGCGAGAAGAGATTAAAGGTCTTCAGTAAATCAGAGTTTCTAAAATATGCTGTTTAATTACAGTGATCATTATAGTAGGGAGAAGGGGGACCATAAGCAAGCAGCAAAAATAAGTATTCTGCAGTTACCAAGCACATGAATTTTGAATGTGGGATGCTCAGACTGACATGGTTTGCATCTTGTATCTACCGTCTTATAACCTTACAACCTTGAGCCAGCTATTTAACAATTCTTTATCTGTAAAATTCAAATGTGATGAGGAATAAATACTTTGGTATATAGTGAGAGTTCTCAAATAGTGTTAGAGGGTTAGAGAGTAAGGCAGATTTCTCAACAACATAATATGCCTCTTGATTTCTTAAGACCAGGTAACTTTTAGTTTCTCAAACTAATACTGACATAGGAAATCAATACTGTGAGAGCAGGGGAAAAGAAAATTTAATTTGTAACCTGTTCTCAAGTGCAGTAACATTAGAGTAACAAAATCCCACCAGATTCTTGCCATCACGTGTGTACACATAGACACAGACACACATACACACAGAAGCTCCTTGCATGGCATGACTATTCCAGAAGAAAAAAAAAAAACAAAATTTTACATGAAAAACTGTTCTAAGGAAAGTGGAAGTCATCAATATTTTACGGACAAAAAACAAATGTGAAAACACTGCATGGTTGCTAATTATTCTGTTGTAGACAGTGCCCGTGGATTTGTGTGGATGCTGCTGGTGCTAATTCACTAAATATTTCTTGATTTAATTCACCAAATATTTCTTGGCTTCTGCTGCTTCTCACATAGTAGGATTGGATAACAGAATTGATGCTGATGGTGCTATGAAATTTGGTCGAGGCATTATTTGTTGTAAGCAGAAGTGGTGCAAGCTGCTTCTGAGAGAAAGCATTAAATTGTTAATCCAAAACCTTGCAAAACTCTTGCTTCCCCTGTTACAGTGATTAGCAATGTTTTATATCAGAACTATCCAGTAGGACTTTCTGTGAAGGTGGAAATGGGCTCTATACTGTCAGATAGGACACTCACTAGCCACATGTGGTTAATGGATGCTCAGCATATGCATGGCGTGACTGACACCCTGCATTTTAAATTTTATTCATTTGAAGTAAAATTTAAAGGGCCACGTATGACTTGAGACCTGTGTATCGGACATTGTTTTTCTAGGTGCTGGCTGCTCTCTTGACCTGCGTCCTGGAGTGCTGGTGATGCAGAGCAGCTAATCAGCAATGGAAATGTGCCTAGGGCAAGAAATGAAATTTGGTGTCAAGTCACTGGGACTTTGGGATTGTCCATTGCCACAGGATGACCTAGCCCAGTTTGACAGACATGAGTTGTCTTCCGGCTATTTTAGTTTTAAAACTTCCTACCCTGTCCACAGGGGTAGACTCTTAGCAAACATATTGCTGATGGGTGACACTACCCCTGGCTGTATGTAGCTGATTGGTCCAGAGGTGGACAGTTCATCCAAGAAGGCCAATTAGATTATTTGAAATATTAAACACAGAGACTCTAGGAGATATTGGCAGCGGAATCATTATGCTAAACTTGTTGAGTACTTGCCCTGCATTCTCAAACTCTTCTTTGCATTCAGTGAAGTCATAATAGATTCTAATAGATTCTCCTTTTGCTACCACAAGAATAGTAATTAATGCCAATGTATATGGATTTATGTGGCTACAATGAGGGGACAAAATAATCTCAATACTTGATAAAAAAAATAGATTTCCTAACATTTTTCAGAAGGTTTAGTTAGAAGGGGTAAATAGAAAGTTCTCAATGATATTATGCTTTAATGTTTCCTGTGATAAATATATTCAACAAATATGCACTCGGTGCTTGTTGACATCTGGACTTTATGTTAGGTACTGAAGATTCTGTGGAGAATAAAATGGATTTGGCCCACATCTTTATGGTACATGTAGAGTTCAAGCAGATATGCCAATGGAGCCAAATGTGTTTCATTTCTAGTGTAAAAGTGATGATTTGGAACCACTTCAGGGGGCCAAGAAAAAAGGACATACCCCTCACTTTCCATGTGTAACAAAATCCCAGCAATTTCAGCTAACATTTGGGGTGAAGAATTTAGTTATACCTTGATAATACTATGCTGCATGAAATAAGTGGGTCACAAAAGGGCTGATATGGTATGTTCCCACTTAGCTGAAATATCTAGAATAGATATAAGCATAAAGACCAAAGTCTGTCAATGTTTACCAGGAGGAAAAGGGAGGGGAAAAGAGGAGCCATTGCTAAAGAATACGGAACTTCTGTGAGGGTTGATGGAAAAATGTGGAAATGAATAGCAGTGACGGCTGCAAAACGTGATGAGTATCATTTATACCACTGAATGGCACACATAAAAATTGTTGAAATGGCAAATGTTTTGTTTTATAAACACACTACAATAAAAACAACTTGGTTACAAAAGTCAAAATCTCCTGATAGACTTTAGTCTTACTATCCAGGCATCTACTGATAACTAATAGTTAATATCCTAGATAACAATGGAGAAATTCCCTGATTAACAGACCACCAAACCGCAGGAGACGTCAAGAATAATAAGGGCGACAGTAAAAACACAGCAACAGCAGTACCATTAATTGTCCCCTGACTTTTAGCCAGGTAGTATGCCTGTATGTATTTGTCATTTAATCCTTACAACAACATTATAATGTAGGTAGTATTGTTTCTATGTTATAAACCATGAGATTTACACAGGCTACAAAGAGGTGAAACTAGGACCCAAGTTTAATTGTATTAGACATCAAAGCTCTTCTTCTAATTACTAAAGAAAAATGACTCAACAGTCAAAAGGTGTAATGATGCTGCGTAGACTTCCCACCTCCAGTATTTGTGATATTTTAATTTTTTTGAAATAAAAGTTGTCCATATTTCCCATGCTGTTTCTGTCATTGACGTATCTAAACATATTGATGTGCTTTTAAAGGTGGTAAACATGGAAGTTTTACTATAGTCAGTCCTCTTTCTTGGTATTTTCACTGAAGCCTAGAATTGATCTGGAATCAATATTTGAAAACCAAGTTATTTCAGTGGTTATACACACAGTGAAAAGTTTCAGATCAGATTGACTGGCAGGATGGTAAATAATCAGCCACTACAGTCTTGAAAATGTGTGTTTGTTTTTAATCTATTGAAAGCATGCCCAAATCCTGTGGCATTCAGCATCGTAAATGTTACCAATTCCAATTCAGTATGCTCAACTTTAAATACATAAAAATAAAATTCCAGGGGTTAAGTACTGTAGAATGCCACATGCACACACAGAAACACATACAAACTTCATCCCAGTGTTGGTAAATGGTGTCCATCTGTCTTCTACAAATGATCAGTACAGTGTTATGTTAAACAGTAAAAATAATGAAGAGTGAATATTCTTAGCACTTACCATAAAAAAGCATACTTTAGAAAGCAACATATACATAATAAATTGTGAACATCATAATGTGAAACAAACGTAATATGGAGGAAATTAATTTGCCCTCCTTTACTGAAAGCTGACTATAACTTAGATATTGTTAATTATTAGACAAAATAAAGAATAATCTTTTTCATAAAGCATATACAGAAGTCCCACTTGAAAAAGGCAATATTTATCAGTTGCATGTAGAATATAGTGTCGCTAATGGCTCATCATGCCATTTTCTCAGAGATGAATTTATAATCCATGAATACATTTGGATTACAGAAAATAACACTTTAATGAGTAAATGGAGAAATGAAATTAATTTTTATGGTAATCTGATGACTAGCTATATCTATATATGGAGAAATGTTTCAACTTGAAAAGTTTTTTAGAAAGTACTGTAGAGATTCAGTATTATTCAATAGAAAGAAACAAAACAAGATTTTTGCTTGTATTTTTTTAAACAGAAAGGATACCATATTATAATTTTAACTACTAAAATTCTGTATCTTGATATTCACAAACACATATGAGGCCTGACAAGTCCATGAACTTAGTTGTTCCATGTGCTACATACTTCACTGCTGAATATCACGATGGTCACCTTTGAAGTACACCCCTTGGGAAGCTATGCACTGAAGCCAGCACCTAGTCCACCCTTCAGTGCAATTTTAGAACTCTTTCTGCAACGGCCATTGCACATGGTGGCAAAGTGGCAAGTTCATGTACTTAACTGTTTAGTTGTCTGTGAGAAAATTTTTAGCCAGTAAACAAACACTTGTATTGGAGCACCCTCCCTACTCACCCGATTCGGCCCCCAGTGACTTTTTTCTTTACCCAAAGTTAAAGGAAATATTGAAAGGAAGACATTTAGATGACACACAGGACTTCAAGGATATTATGATGACAGATCTGATGGCCATTCTAGGAAAGGAGTTCCAACATTGCTTTGAAGGATGGACTAGGCACTGGCATCAGTGTATGCCCAAGGAGTGTACTTTGAAAGTGACTGTATTGATATTCAGCAATGAGGTATGTAGCAATTTTTCTAGGATGAGTTGGAGAACTTAATTGGCAGTCCTCATAGGATGAATTCAATATACTTTCAGTCTGTCATAGTCATTAATTTACTTGAAAACATCGGTACTTTAGTTTTTTTTTAAAAAAACAGTACACGTCAATCTATTGTTTACGTATTTCTCTGATAAATTTTATTTCACTCGTAAGAACAGCCTAGTCTCAAGCACTGTCTTAAATCCTTTCCAGGCACCCCATCTGTTGACACAGCAACATTACAGTGACAAAGAAAAAATGTCTAGAAAGAGGTTTAGCTTCCTTAATGGAGCACCCAAAACTAAACCCATTGCTGTGAGTCGATTCTGACTCACAGAAACTCAACAGACAGAGTAGAGCTCCTAGTGGATTCAAACTTTTGATCTTCTTGAACCTGGTAGATAACTTTAAGGAAAAACATCAGTCATGGCTGGACTAATCACAGCGCCATGTCTTCCCACAGACTGTATCAACTAAAATATTCATCATTAGATGAATATAATTCACCTTTTAAAACATATATTCTATAAGTAGAATAGGTCAGTACAGTTCAAAAGGCTGATGGACTTCTGAGAAGTACAACCTTCCTAAAAAATATGTTAAAAAAAAGAAGCTCTGCTTTAGGTGATCCCATTCATTGAAACTGCACCCTTGCATTTAGCCCATTTAAAATATTCAGAAGAGGCTCATTCCAACGAGTAATGGGAAAACGTAAGAAAATATTTCCAGAATATAAAAATCTTCAATCTAGCATATTGCACCAATAAGTGCCCTATGTTGTTGGAAAGAGAAAGATTTACATTTATGGCTATTCTTTAAATCTTATTCTAAAATATTGCTTAGCCGTGGAAGTAAAAATGATTGCCGTTGTCATATATGCCCCACATACAAAGTTTACTGCGGTAACAATGACGAGTAGTTCTTTGCTATGGAAGTCAGCTAAGATTAGTGTAGCCCTGATACAGGGGGAAGATGATCATTTCTGCCTCTTTTCTGATGCTGAATTGCACATGAGCTTGGATACATTTGAGTCCATTTTTGTTTGTGTTTTGTGTTTTATCCCCTCATTGTTTTCAGGTGAGTTTTGTATGATTTAAAATCTATTTTTAAAAACAGTCTCAGGATAGAGGATAAAGCAAGATTGGCTTTTCTGGAGGAAAAAGAAATTCATCCAACAGAAAGTGTCATCAGTCTTGATTCTAATAGAAATATCTACCTCGGATGCTTTCAGCCAGAAACTGCGCCTGTGTATGTGTGTGTGAATTTTGAGTGTGTGCATTTGAATTCTGTGAGTGTGTGTATATAAAGCATTTATACATTTATGCATATGCATGACTTTTGAGTGTGTGTATGTGTATGACTCATGTACATGTGTGAATTGTATGTATGTGTGTTTTGTACCTGGCTAAATGCCAAAGCAATTAAATTTAAGATGTCGAAAACTGCTATTTAAACTATTTCTTATTGTCCTTTATCTTCTATCTGTAGCCTATCTTTCTGAAGATGTAAGCATCTATATACTTGTCATATCTCTTTAAACTGAAGTGGCTTCTGAAAACTTATCAGAATCACTAGGAGGTGGGAAAAAAAAATTACCGTCCCAGGTGGGTTCATTTAGTTTCCCATTTTTATAGCTTCCTTCCTTCTAACAGTCTCATTGACTAGATGCTTCCTCCTACCAAAATTAATTTGCCTCACAGACCTCTTCAATTTTTAGATTAATTTTAATTAATTCTTATATTGGTCCTTCAACCACTTGCAATTTTTTTTATTATTATTATTAGACAGATTCTTCTATTATAGGAAGAAAAATATGTCTTAGATTTTTAATTCTGCCTATCTATCATCCTTTCCTTTGGGAAAACATGCCCTCACTCCCTATTTTATGTTATACTCAGTTACAATTTGGGGGGAACCCAGTCCTCTTCACTCACTAGCCGTATGACCTTGGGTGAATAACTTCTCTGTGACTTAGTTTCCCCACCTCTAAACTGGAAAAATGATAGATGACAGTTAAGAAGTTAATACTTGTAGATTATTTAGCATATAGGAGGTGCTGAATAAACTATTCCCAGTGTTACTATTTTGACAACAGTTGTTATTTAAGTTGCTGACCATCATCTGGCTGCCCAGCAGAAAGAGCCCCTGGGATAAAGAAGCCAACATATGAAGCAAGAGTGGCCAAAAGAGGGAAACAAATCCTTGACAGTATTTGAGCCCTAGATCCAGCTGATGCTGGATATGAACCAACCAAAAAAAAAAAAAAAAAAAAAAAAAAAACCACTCCTTTTTATTGCTTAATTTCATTTGAGTTGTGTGATTCTTATCTGTAACTAAAGGAGTGTTGACTAATACAAAGCGTAAGCGTAAGTTTCCACATAGTATTCCCCCCACCTCTTAAGATGGATTAACTAACTCATGATCAAGGGTGGATTCTCTGACTTAACAGTCTATATAATATCATTTAAAACTTTCTTTTAAGACAAACTAGGACACCTCCATTCATGGAGCCACCTGGAACAAATAAAAGCCTAATAATGATCATGGTATGGTTATCCTTAAATTAGGGTTATATAGTTGACTATAAAAGACAGCAAGCATCTTGCTGCACAGAGAAATGTCATAACCATCACAGTGTTTTGAGTACTGAGACTGACCTTGTCTCTTTACTAGGGAGTTTCAGCACATGGTTAGAGGCCTGAAAGGAAATCTGGGCCCTAAATAACAGCCCTGCTTCCTGAAAGTGAAGACTTAAAACACTTACTGATGAAGACTAAAACAACAGCCTTTGATATGTATTACACTTCAGTGTAAAGACGATACAACTCCTCACAACTTGACCAGTAAGCAACATCACAAACAATGGAGAACCTACTGAAGGTGTCAAGGTTTTCATTTAACTTGGATCTACAATCAATGCCCACTGAAACAGCGGTCAAAAAATTAAAAGATGCATTGAATTGGGCAATTCTGCTGCAAAATACCTCTTTAAAATGTAAAAAGCTAAGATGACACTGTAAGGGCTAAGGTGCCCCTAACCCAAGCTATGGTGTTTTCATCACCCTCATAGGCATGTGAAAGCTGGGAAGTCAAAAAGCGAGAGCAAAGAAGAATGGACACCTTTGAATTACGGTAGTGAAGGTATTGAGTATACCATCGACTGTCAACAGAGAGAACAAATCTGCTTCATAAGAAGAATGCTCTTTCAAACTGAAGATAGAAAAACTTTGTCTTGCATGCTTTATGTATACATGTCTTCAGGAGGGATCAGTCCCCGGAGAAGGACACTGTACTTGGTAAAATAGGGAAAAAGAGGAAGACACCCAACAAAACGGACTGACATGGTGCCTGCAACAGTTGCTCAAGTACTAACGATCGTGAGGATGGTGCCGGGCGAGGCAGTGATATGCTCTGTTGCACATCGGGTCCCTATGACTCAGAAATGGCTCAATGGCTCGTAACAACAACAGCAACAAATAGGGATAAAACAGAGATGCTGTATTTGGAGTATCTGGAGAACAGGAGTCAGATTTTGTTCTGCTTGACATAAACAATCATTCCCTGCATTGCATCTTTGAAACTATGGGAGAGAGATACTGTTTTAAGGGCTATCCATAAAAATTGTATCTGGGAGAAAATTGTCTTTGTTCAGCAACTTATCAAAGTAAAATCCCTTGGGTTCTGGCTGGATAGCTTTGTGATCTGAAAGGAAAAAAAAGGAAAGTAATCATTAAAATGTTCTACAAAAGAAGGTAATAGGGTATGGGTAGGGACTGCATGAGAAAATACTAAGAAAAAATGGGGGGTTACCCAAAAACCAGAATACAGAGAGAAAGAATAAGTAACTGAGATGCATATCAGAAGGTACCAGTCTTAGGGAAAAACAGGTCAAAGAGAAATTATAAGTATGCTAGCTGGATGAAGAATGGAGATGGGTAATAATTTTCATTCATTTTACCACTTTATAATTTATAAATGTATTTTCCATTTAGAACTGGAATATAAACTCTGCTGACCCCACAACAGCCCCACTGGGCACACCAGTGTATTTCACTAGTGGCTTTAGGAGATTTGCTCCATGCTACATCAATGCTGCAGTGGCAAGAGAAGCGGACAAGTCTGAAGATGTGATGTAAGTGGGATGGAAAGTTTAGAGAAGCAAGAAATCTGAGTACAAGGTTACTGTGAAAGCATATTCCTTGGGGTTCAGGTGTCTTTGAGAGAATATTATACTTCTAATTTTATTTGAACCTCAGAGGCGAAGGTGACTTGAATTGGTAACTGGGTTATACCTAGAACATAACTGGCTCTCAGTTGTCTTCTGATGACCTATTTCTAAGTGGATACACTGAAAGACTGAAAACTTACTTGCTTTCTACAATAATAATTTGCCCTGAGTATTATGCATTCTGTCAGACATTTCAAGTAACACTAATTGGTAGGAGAATATCATTTTGCACTTACCATATTGACAACATTTATTGATAATACATTTTAACTGCCTAATGTTGTTTAAGAGGAATCCTGGCGGCATAGTGGTGATGTGCTATGCCTGCTGACCAAAAGGTCTGCAGTTCACATCTGCCAGGCGCTCCTTGGAGACTCTGCGAGGCAGTTCTCCTCTGTCCTGTGGGGTCGCTAAGAGTCAGAATCAAGTCGATAGCACTGGGTTTGGTTTTTCGTTATGGTGGTATTCAGAGTGAGAGAAAATACATGCTTATAAACTGGTCACGGTAAGCATTTACTGGAAAGCAGTTAATTAAAGCCTATCAAAAGGCTTAAAAATGTGGCTAAGAAATTTCACTTCTAGGAGGCTTTCCCTATGGAAATCCTCAGAAATATATCCTGTGAAAACTGTTATAATTAGTTATAAAGTTTGTTAACTAAGTAGCACTTTCACGATAGCATATTAGGCAGATATTTAGGCACATTTTAGAGGACTATCAATGGTGTGGGTAATATTTTTGTGTATTATGCATTTAAAGTTATAAAATCTGTCTACTGTGACTATTACTTTGTAAACATGCATATATAAAATGGGGAGAGAATGGATTGTGATGATCACTTGAATTCAAGTAATGCAGGTACTTATGAATATATGTCCACCACATTTCTGTTTGTTGCACTGTGGTGGCTTGCATGCTGCTGTGAAACTGGAAACCTCATGGATATTTCAAATATCAAGAGGGTCACAGTCAGTGGACATGTTTCAGCTGAGCTTCCAACTAAGACAGGCTAGGAGGAAATCTCTGAAAAACTGGCAAATGATAGCCTTCTGAAAAAACTCACAAATGATAGCCTTATGCACAAGGTCTGACAATTAAGTTCAAGAACTCATCCTAGAAAAAGTGCTACACACCTCATTGCTGAATATCACTGTGGTCACCTTTGAATTACTCCCCTTGGGAAGCTATGCAGTGATGCCGGTGCCTAGTCCACCCTTAAAAGGAATTTTGGAAGTCCTTTTCTGGAATGACCATCAGAGTTGTCCTGAATGTCATCAAAATATCTCCATTTCAATATTTACTTTATCTTCAAGTAAAGAAAAAAGTCAGTGGGGGTCAGATCAGGTGAGTAGGGAAGATGTTCTCATACAGTTATTTGTTTACTGGTTAAAAGCTCCATCACAGACTGTATAATTAAGTTCACAAACTTGCCACTGTCCCTCTGCTGTGTGTAATGGCCATTCCAGAAAGAGTTCCAAGCTGTTTTGATGGGTGGGGTAGGTACTGGCATCAGCGTATAGCTTCTCAAGGGGATCAGCTCAAAGGTGGGTGTAGTGATACTCAGCAATGACCTATGTAGAGCACTTATAAGCAGCTAAGTTCATAGACTTAATTGTCAGACCTCGTATAGCATGGAACATTGTCTTACATAGTGCTGGAAAACTAGCCCTCAGGCTCGAATACACTCAAAATATTACTGGGGAAAAGATGCCTCCTCAAAATAAATTTGGTCTTAATGATGTGGATGGAGCAAAGCTTCCAGGACCTTCATTTGCTAATGGGTGCACTTCAAAATCAGCAGAAACACCTGTGGTCATCCATTAATAATAAGGACATGGAACACATGAAATATGAATGTAGGAACACTGGAAATTGTCAAAAATGAAATGGAACACATAAATACCAGTATGGTAGGCATTAGCTGAAACTGACTGGTATTAGCCATTTTAAATCAGATAATCACATTGTCTACGATTCTGGGAATGACAAACAGAGGAGGAATGATGTCACATTCATCATCAAAAACAACATTTCAAGATCTGTCCTGAAGTAGAACACTGTCAATGATAAGATAATATCCATATACCTAGAAAGAAGACTGCTTAATATGACTATTATTCAAATTTATGCACCAACTAAGAAGGCCAAAGATAAGAGAAGCTGAAGAATTTTTACCAACATCAGCAGTCTGAAATTAATCAAACATGCAGTAAGGATGCATTGATAATTACTAGTGATTGAAATTGGAAAGTGGGAAACAAAAAAAGAAGTATTGGTAGTTGAGAAATATGACCTTGGTGATAGAAATGATGCTGGAAACCACATAATAGAATTTTGCAAGAACTGTGACTTTTTCACAGAAAATGCCTTCATTCAATGATGTAAATAGCAACTATACACATGGTCTCACCAGGCGGAGTACACCAGAATCAAATTGGCTACATCTGCAGAAAGAGATGATGTAAAAGCTGAATATCATCAGTTAGAAAAAAGGCTAGGGGCCGACAGTTGCTCATATGCAAGTTGAAGTTGAAGTTGGCGAAAATTAGAACAAGTCCTTGAGAGCCAAAGTACAAACTTTCATATATCCCATCTGAATTGATTGAGATCATCTCAAAATACATTTGACACGTTGAACACTAATGACTGAAAACTAGAAGAGCTGTGAAATGACATCAAGGACATAATAGTTGAAGAAAGGAAGAGGTCATTAAAAAGACAGCAAAGAAAAGACCAAAGTGGATGTCAGAAGAGACTCTGAAGTATGATCTTGAATGTAGAATAGCTAAATCCAAAGGAAGAAATGATGACGTGGAAGAGCTGAACAGCAGATTTCAAACAGAAGCTTGAGAAGACAAAGCAAAGTATGAAATGTTGAAAGGCCTGGAGATAGAAAACCAAAAGAGAAGAACACACTTGGCATTTCTTAAGTGAAAGAACTGAAGAAAAATTTCAAGCTTCCAGTCTCAATATTGAAGAATTCTATAGGGAAAATATTAAATAATGCAGGAAGCATCAAAAAGCAGATGGAAGGAATACACAGTCACGGTACCAAAAAGAATTATTTGATGTTCAGCCATTTCAGGCAGTATCACATGGCCAAAAATCAGTGTTAGCGAAAGAAACCGTTCATACTGTACAGAAGACAGTGGTGAAAAGTAAGGCTCTAGGAAATGACCAAATACCAATTGAGATGTTTCAGTAATTAAGGAAGCACGCACTCATCTACGCCAAGTAATTTGGAAGACAACCATGTAGCCAACTAGCTAAAAGAGATCCTCATCTGTGCTGAGTCCAAAGAAAGGTGATCTAACAGAACATTAATTATCAAATAATATCATACACAAGCAAAATTTTGTTGAAGATCATGCCAAAGCAGTTGCAGCAGTACATCAACAGGGACCTGCCCCGTATTCAAGCTGGAGTCAGAAGACCGAGAATGGGGGGATGTCATTGCTCATGTTGGTTGGATTATGGCAGAAAGCACAGAATACCGTGAAGATAAATACCTGTGCTTTACTGACTATGAAAAGGAACTCTACTGTGTGGATCATAGCAAATTATGGATAACATTGCAATGAATAAGTATTCCAGAACACTTGATTGTGTTTACAAGCAATATACACTTAGACCAAGAGGTAGCCATTCAAGCAGAATTCGGGGATAATGCATGTTTTCAAGTCAGGAAATGTGTGATTCAAGGTTGCATACTTTTACCGTATTTATTCAGTCCATACAGTGAGCAAATTATACAAGAAGATAGAATATATAAAGATGAAAATGCCAACACGATTGGAGAAAAACTCATTAACAACCTGACACATGCAGATTAGGATATAACCTAGTTTGCTGAAAGTGAAGACAGCTTGAAGCACTTACTGATGAAGATCAAAGATTGCAGTGGTAGCATGGATTACACCTCAACATAAAGAAAATAAAACTCCTCACGTGGGGCCAACAAGCAACATTATAATAAATGGGGAAAAGATTGACATTGCCAGCCAAGCCAAAGCCAAGTGCCATCGAGTCGGATCTGATTTCATTTTAGTTCGATCCACAATAAATGCCCACTGAAGCAGCAGTCAAGAAATCAAGACACATTGCATGAGACAAATCTGCTGCAAAACACCTGTTTAAAGTGTTAAAAAGCAATGGTTTCACTTTAAGGACTACAGTGCAAGCCATGGTGTTTTCAGTCACCTTATATGCATGTGAAAGCTGAGCAGTGAATATAAGACTGACCTAGAACTGATGGCTTTGAATTACGGTGTCTGACAAAGAATCTGAATATACTATGAACTACCAGAAGAACAAAGAAATCTGTTTTGGAAGAAGTATAGCCGGAATGGTCATTAAGCAAGTATGATGTGAGTTTGCCTCACGTACCTTGGACGTGTTATCAGGAAGGACCAGTCCCTGGAACACGACATCATGTGTGGTAAAGTAGAGGGTCAGTGAAAAAGAAGGCCGCCAATGAGATGGATTGCAACAATGGCTGCAACAGTGGCCTCAAACATAACAACTATTGCAAGGATGGCACAGATCTGGGCAGTGTGTTGTTTTGTTGTACATAGCGTCTCTGTGAGCTGACACTCACGTGATGACACCTAACAGCAACAAAACAAGTATATATAAAAGCTGGAAATATGTAAATATTTTAATTTAGAAGATATTCATTTTATGCATGAGCATAAAGGAAAGAAAGACCAGAAGTATGTAAACATCAATTTAATATTAGTTATCTTTAAGTGATAGAATAGTAAATCATCTTCTTTGTGTTCTTCTCTATGTTTTCATTGTATGTATGAATACTGGCATTGTAATCAGTATCCTCCAAATATAATTTATTAAGAAAGCATACAATTGAATAAGATTAACGTTAAAATTTTAGAAACAAATATATTACTTTAAAGTGGAGGCGAGAATGGGTTCCAAACCTAGGCTTGAGTTCAGATTACATTTTGGCTTCACCCACTGCATCCCACACCCACACCCACACAAGTGTACACAACCTTCTCTCTTCCTAATTAACAAGTATAAATTTAAATCTATGTGTATATTTAAATCTATATGTATAGCTGTATTAAAATACAAATTCTAAGTTCTATGCATATGTTTTTTTGACTTTGTATCTTAGTGTATCTTGGACATTGCTCATTGTAAAGTAGCTTATTAAAAACCAGAGAGTTTCCTCATTTATCTAGTGAAAGTACACTTTGGCATGACTTCTATTTTATCATATTATTTTAATGTGTTTTCTTTTATGAAATAAGAAATAAAAGCATTCTGATTCCAAATTATTAGCAAAATACAAAAATCTAGTATGTTTAATGTTTTAATTCTTCCCGGTCTTCTGGTCCATATACTCAACACCTCCCCAAAGACTCGTAGAAGCACAAGCTTCTCTTTTCCTGAGGTAATTTCTACTAACATTTATGAATTTAAATTTATGTGTATATTTAGATCAATATGTATAGTTGTATTAAAATATAGATTCTAAATTCTATTGGTATATTTTTGGACTTTGTATCTTAATGTATCTTGGACATTGCTCCCTGTAAAGTGTCTGCATATTAACTCATGGTATGGGTGCATTAGAATTTGTCTGTTGTTCCACTATTGCACATTTACGTGTTTCTATGCTCTGGAATAGCTAATAAAATATAATACTTCCTTGCTTTTGTTTGTTTTACAGTACTTAACTTGCTTGAACCTATGTATCATTTCAGGATAAATTTGTGCATGACTTTTCTCTTTATTCTCCAGACATTCATTTGCTAACTCTTAAGTCAACTATGGACATTTATACTGCTGAGACCTTTGGTCATCATAATTAAAAGAACTTCATATTCAATGAGTTAAAACCTCAAAGAACAAAATGAGATCGCAACAATTTACTGGAAAAACCTCAGGAGCTGCTTTACAGATTTTCATTATAACACTCTCCTCTGACCTTCAGAATAAATTCTGTGACTCCTTAAGTTTTCAAAATGTATTTGACCTCTTTTCAAATGCATATTATCAGTGCTTCTCAGCTGTGCCCATTCTGCTATTCAGCAGTGAATTGAGAAGCCGCCAAAGTGCCAATTCGAGATACGAACTGCAATGTACACCCTTTTTCCATGACTCCATGCTACCACCTCATATATTTTACTTCAGAAGGTGATTAAATATTGTTTAACAATACAATCCTTGAAACTAAGCAGATAAAATGTAAGTCGTTAAAAGCCTGAGAATGTGAGCTCTTTCTCTGATACACGTATATCAAAATGCTAAAACCTTCAGCTTGTTGCATGGTATTCACTTCAGGTTGGAAGCAAGGTAAAGCAACAACAGAAATGGATCACACAAGAGTAAAAAAAAAATGAATGAATGTAGATGATGAATAAATGAAAAACATCAAAGCCTGTAATACATATGGTTCAGTAATCTGAACTGAAGCCAAGATACTATTATCTATTGAAGGCTATTAATTGTGGTTTAAATACCATACCTTAAGGCACTATGTGTGTGTGTGTGTGTATATACTAGTTAATTTTTCTTTTATTTCAACATAGGCCTCTAGGACTGACCATTGAAAATTCACTTTACAGTGGCTCTGCACTAGGAACAGTAATAAATAATAATATTTATTAAGCAATTATTGCATTCCATGTGTATATTTATATATGCACAGATTTATATGTATATTCTACACATTTTCCATATATATTCCATATATACATAGATATATATATATATAAGCTTTATCAGGTGAGACTGACCTCAAACCTATACTTTTAGCCAATGTGCTACACTGCTTACAGTTTGATGTATAATTCAACTTTAGTCCACCCCCACACATCCCATCACTATCCAAGTTTTTCTTCAAATTGATCATAACTCCAATTGAAATTCAAATGCTGTTATTAAATTGTCTGTCTCCTTGAGTAGATTTAGATGCAGACATTATTATGTCATTTACAATTAGTATTGATAGAGTCTCAAGGGAGGAAAAAGTATCAATAGCTCCATTTCGAAAAACAAGGGGTATGTGCAGAGATATGTGAATGTGATTTACAATTACAAATTCAGAAGGGCTGGAAATGTTTGGTTTTTACATACAAATTCCAAAGGGCTACCTGTAAAGTTCATCTAAAACATCCTAATCCATATGGTTTGACAATCTGAACTGAGTTAAGTTATTATAGAAAAAAAAAAAATACAGAAAAGCCATAGAAAAAAGTTGCTTCAAAGCGAAAATTCAAATTACCAAATAAGTGGCATAGTTTAGGGAGATGGAGAGAGAGTGTGTATGTAACGTTAGTGAAAGCATCATTCTTTAGTGTGTTGTCTTCCTGAAAATCAGCTGCCCAATTTTGAAAGTGGAGAGAAGGAGAGAGGGAGGGAGGGCAGGAGGAAAGAGAAAGAGAGAGAGAGAAAAGGAAGGAAGGAAGAGAGAGGAGAAAGAAAGAAAAGAAAGGAGTTTGGCATAGAGAGAATACATTCCCACGGGAGAAGAAAGAGGAGGGAAGTATGAAATTGGCAGGATAAGAAATAAAGGCAGACGGGAAGTAAATTATCCTTCAGGTTCATTGCAGTATGATTAAGGGAGATAGATCTGAGAGTACTATTCAACGTTTCATTCCAGATTGTGAGGAAATATCCTAGCTGTAACTACTCTTACAGTGATTTGTTACCAGTAATGAAATGATTATATTTAGATGCTAAGTGTGAGATAAAATAAATCACTATTCCACAGTTAATCAGTGAAATGTTCCTTCAAATAAGATTTCGCAAGGGGAGGTTCAAAAACTACCATAGAGAATACAAAATAACTATATTCATCTAGAAGTTAGTTTGCCTTTAAAGCAAGTTTATTGCCAGTATGGCTTCAACATCTGTAATGTTAGGGATACGTTTCAGACAAATAATGGTGGCCCCTTACTCAGCCTTCCAAACAATCTTAAACGCTGTGAGCCTTTTTTTTTTAATTGAGTTAAATGACCGTGGTTTCTTTTTGTCTAAAGGCAAACCTTCAATTTCCAAAATCTTTCAGTTCAGCCGCAGGACATGATAGATTTGGCATGAGTCAAAGCATAAAAAAAAAGATTGTTCTTTGCAAGACAGAAGCAGCTACCTGACCGAAGCCTGCATAACTGGCACCCGGCCTTCTGATACTCTTGCTTCCTTTCTCTGCAAAATTCCTTTTCTTTCCCGGGTTCAGGGACACGCCCTCTCTCAGAGGTTTTCCTGCTGCAGCTGCCTGAATCAAGTACTCATTCCCTTGCGGTCTGAGTCTCAGATAATTTTTGAGAGGTCAACACAAGTTATTAAAATGACGACTTAAAAAAAATACAATATTGAACCTTGTTGTTGTTCTTAGGTGCTCTGAAGTCAGTTGTGGCTGCTGGCAACCTTGTGGGACTGAGTACTTGTAGAGATGCCCCCGAGGATTCCAGGGAGCAGCTGCTGGTTTTGAACTGCTAGCCGTGTTGGTTAGCTGCTGGGCTTCTAACCACTGCACCATCAGGGCTCCGTACAAAACCTTAGAGGATGGTGGTAGGAGAGGAACAGCTCTGAACAGCAGGGTAAGAATGCCTGCGCAACTCAAAGAATGTATTCAAGTGTCGTTGAACTGTACGAGGACTGAAAATTAGGTTCGCCAACTCGTCCTAGAAAAGGTGCTGCTTACCTACCTCATTGCTGGGTATCACTATGGTCACCTTCAAAGTACTCCCCTTGGGAGTACTGCACTGACGCCAGCACCCAGTCCACCCTTCAAAGCAATTTTGGATCTCTTTTTCTGGAATAGCCATCAGAGCTCTTATCATATTACCCTTGATGTCCTGAATGTCATCAAAATCTCTTCCTTTCCGTATTTCCTTTATCTTTGAGTAAAGAAAAAAGGCACTGGGGACCAGATCAGGTGAGTGTTTCAATACAGCTATTTATTTACTGGCTAAAAAGTCCCTTACAGGCAACTGTACAGTTAAGTTCACGAACTTGTCACTGTGCCACCTTGTGCAACCAACATTCCAGAAAGGATTCCAAAATTGCTTTGAAGGGTGGACTAGGCACGGGCATTGATGCACAGCTTCCCAAGGGGAGTACCTCGACGGTGACCATAGTGACATTCAGCTATGAGGTATGTAGCACTTACAACAATTAAGTTCGCGAACTTAACTGTTAGATCTCGTACATGTAGAAATTGTTGACTCAGTATATGTTATGCAGATTAACAAAAGAAATGCAATATCATAACCTCCAGCCTTTCACAGTAATGAAACATAATCCTTAGAGAACTGTGTACTTTAATACATTATTATCATGAAAAATAGCTAGAAACTATAGTAATCAAAATATTTTCAGGAAAATGTATTTATGGTGCAGACAGACAAAACAGAGAAAAGTTCTCCAATTAAGCTGTTTGTTGATTTGTATTTCAACATTATAAATTCAACATGAAAATCCACTCAGAACAGAAGTTCCTTCTTCTAAAAATATTATTATTCCTGTGGAAGTAACCAGATATTTTTGTACCTATTCACAGATGGTACCCAAACACTAATAATATTTTCATATGCTCTTCTTCATTAAAAAATCATACTAAACCATGACCACGTTCAGCTAAATCTTCTAGCTTAAAGTCTTTAAAAAGCAAAGGCTTATTCCCCCCACCGCCCCATGACTTCCTTTAAATTGCTGAGGAGTTAACAACAAACATGTGTTCAGATCTGAGGTTTCATTTTTAGTCTCCTTGCAAGCTAATCGATTACTCTGTTACTGTTTATAAACATAGCAAAGGGACACTCCTGAGTCCGACAGAAGGACTTTATTATCTACAGCGCAGCAAACATGAGTGTTGTGTTTGTCAGTTATTCTAGCCCCCAAGTCCCATGGGGACAGTATGTTCCGTGCTGCATACACAGTGGGTTTGTGCTGCACAGGAGAATACGGAGCTTGGGAATCTACTGCTTTTCTAGCAAACATTACATAAGACTTTTAATGGAAAGCTTTGTTCGGGGGTACACTCCTGCTTATGTTACATTCAGTTCAATGCAATCCACTTAAAAGATTACTAACTTTACCACACAGTGAGGTTCAACAAAAATTTCACTTTTTCTCTTTTAATTAGGTATGTGGTATTTGTTAGTTCTGAATTTTTGTTCTATCTTTGTTACTAACTAGTTGTTTGATCTTAGGCAAGCTTTGTAACTTCTTTGGTTGTTAGTTTCCTCGTCTTTAAAATGGAAGAGTAGACATTGCTAGGTGCATCATTAACTTTAAAATTTTGTGATTTCCCCACATTTAACTAATTTCTGGTGTGTGATCTCACAGTTTGTTCACCAGAGCCATCAATGAAACGGCAGTCACACAATTGATTTAATTTTCCATGTATGTAGGGTAAAATTATTTTCAATAAGAAAATGTACGATCATTATGTGTGTATATATACATTTTTTTCAGTCATATAATAAAATTACATTACTTGCTTCTTAAGTCCCAGGTTTTATATTAGGTGTTTATGGACCGAATGATGGAAAGAACTGACCCAAACTCTGCTACTTTATGGAGACCTGGAAATCATAGTATGTGATCTCATGCTCATACTTAGACTGTACTGTAAAATGAAACTTTGTTGTACTTGAGTACAAAGTAACATTATTAAAAAAAAGAAAAATAGCTGTGGAACCAAATGAAATAAGCTGTATCTGAAGAGCTTTTCCTACACCAGTTTCGGCCTCGGCCAAAAATGACATTGAATTTCACACTCCATGAAATCAAGTGCAGGAGATGACATAAATTACTCTCATAGATTAATAGCTTGAGCTACATAAAATTAACACTTCTATGGCAATCACAAATAATTTTATTTAAATAGAATGAATTTGTTACTGACCTGTATTTTTCTTTGAATTTACAAAGTCTAGGGGTATAATATTAGCTTCATACCTATGTACTGTATAAAAGGTTTTTTTAGATACGTTCCATTATGAGTCCTAAATAAATAAGCACGCATCTTCTAATAAAGGATAATGGCTTTCTACAAAAAGATAGGAAACATTTCAGAGTATGGTTCTTGATTACTTTGAGAGTAGGGAATGAAACTTCTATGTATGCTATGAAGTTAAGCCTATGAAACATGATCATTTAAAAAATACCTGCTTAAAATAAAAGGAAAAGATGCAGACTTCTACCATTCTAGTTACGAACACTAGAACTTTTCACGAGTTTGGAAATAGAGTTGATGACTGAAAAAAAACCTCAATTCAGAAAGACTAAATTTGTATTGTTTGGGGTATTTGTTGGGGATTTAAATATATGACTAACCTTAATTTACTGAAAACCGTAAAATGTATTTTTTGGAACTACGACAGCTAATTTTTCAGCTGTCTGTCAATTTTACCACTCTTTTTATTTAGGACACAGTAAAAGACTCCCTGGTCCAAAAGGTAGCGTGTGACTCACACCCAGACTTTCATTTGGTTGAACCTTGTATAACTGACTGTATTTGACTATTTTGCACCTCTAGACACATAGATTGCACATGCTTCAAAATTGTAGCTTTCCATTCCCAAGCAGCTGTAATGGGTCCAAAAGGTGGACATTTGGGGTCAGAGCAGGGCCAACCATATGTACTCCCCGAGTGATAGGGCAGTGGGAGGTAGGCTCTGTGCCAGAGTTTATAAAGTAGTGGTTTTGGTAGCCCTATTTCCTACTGCATAGAATGGGCATTGCTACTTTATAAAAAGATGCAGAGGTTGGAAACAGATATAACCAGACAGAATTCAGAAAACACTGAGTCTTCCTTTTTAGTAGCTGAGGCCTTACACCTAGACTGCACTGGGAAACTAAACTTTGTTGTACTTGAGTACAAGGTACCATTATAAAAAAAAAAAAAAATTAATAGCTGTGGAACCAAATGAATATATCTGAATATATCTGAGGAGCTTCTCCTACATCAGTTTAGGCCTACGCCAAAAATGACATTGAATTTCACACTTTGTGAAATCAAGTGCAGGAGATGACATAAATTTCTCTCATAGAGAGCTTGAGCCACATAAAATTACCACTTCTATGGCAATCATAAATCATTTTATTTAATAGAATGAAGTTGTTACTGATTTGTATTTTTCTTTGAATTTACAAAGTCCAGGGGTATAATATCAGTTTCATGCCTGTGTACTGAATCAACTTGAACTTTCATTCTGAGATCTACTCCAGTATCATTTCCTGCTATTTCATGAATAAATTCTCTGTTTTACCTTGACCTAATTTGAGTGTGGTTTCTGTTACCTGCAAATGAAAGAATTCTGACTAATACAAGAGCTGACATACTCATGAAAAAGCATGATGAGCCCAAGAAGGAAGATGCAGACAAACTATTTCAGATCTTTGTCTACTTGGCAAGAAAATGGATTGCGACAGTCAGCACAGTGAGTGTCATTGGATGGAACAGATTTTCCTTGGGAGAAAATTGAAAGGGGGATCTGGGTCTAAAAAGATAATAAGAGTTATCCCATTGAATCTAAATTTGTGCTGAAAGCACAAACCTAACCCATTGCTGTTGAGTTGAATCTGAGTCATGGCAACCCTGTAGGACAGGGTAGAACTGCCTCATAGTGTTTCCAGGACTACAAATCTCTGCAGAACCTGGCTGCCACGTTTTTCTTCCACAGAACAGCTGATGGATTGGAACCATGGATCCTTCATTTAGCAGAAGAGTGTTTAACCATCACACCACCAGGGCTTCTTGAAAGGACACACACGTGACACAATTATCTAATTGACTGATTAATTAATTAGTCTTATTCTTACAAAAAGATCACTTAATGCTGACATTTTCAAAAATAAGTTCATAGTCCCTTATTGTACATGGCAGTCCTAGTGGCACAGTGGTTAAAAGCCTGACTGGTAACCAAAAGGTTGGTATTTTGAATCCATCAGCTGCTTCTTGGAAAGCCCTAGGAGGGCAGCTTTACTCTGTAGAACCTACTCCCGTAGGGTTGCTCTGAGTTGGAATCGACTATGACTGTGGGTAGGTACATGATCTGGGCACAGTCTGACGTTAAAAGGTATAAATGAGCAGGGAAGTATTGTAGACAGGTTATAATACATGAATAATGGGCTAAGCATGGTATTCTGAAGAAACTTCAAGGCATAGACCTGGCTAAAATAGCTCTAAGTTGTGAAATAAGAAGACAAAGCTACAGAAGAACGGCCAGATTATAGGAGGTCCTGTCACACCCTCAACCTCCAGAAAATCCAGCTAACTAAATTTGGAGGGCTCTGTTTTTCTCTGTTCCTGTCCATGACACCATTCAATCAACATGTGTTTCAAAGTAAAACTGCACTCCATGAGGATTTTAATTGCTTTGATATTTCAGAAGTAGATCACTAGGATCTTCTTCTGAGGTGCCTGTGGGTGAATTTGAAACTGCAATCTTTCAGTTAGCAACTGAAAGTTACCATCGCCACTGTCCAGAGACTTCTATAACACCATTTAGAAGGGCTGCGTATACGTAGGACTTAGAACTTGTCGTAAGCTACACTTAAGAATCACCCAGGAATTTTGTTAAAACATGGATTTTGATTCCATATGTCTTGGGTGGAAGTGCAAATTCTCAACAACGGATTTGTTAGAAATTCATACTCTCAGCAAAGTTTCATACCAGAAAGAAATGGTTGGGGACCCTGTATTTACAAAGCTCACATATTTGGGTTTTCTGTATCACAGAAGGTAAGTACTGTCTTAGTCGTCTGGTACTGCTCTATAAGAAATACCATGAGTGGACGGCTTTAACAAACAAAAGTTTATTCTGACACAATCCAGCAGGCTACAAGTCCAAATTCAGGGTGTCTGCTCCAGGGGAACTTCCCACCTTTGTTGGCTCTGGAGGAAGGACCTTGTGTTGTATAACTCTTAGGTCAGGGAGGAAGACCTTGTGTTGTATCAGTCTTAGGTCAGGAAGAATTTAGCAGTCAAGTAAGTGTTTAATCAGTTGAGTGTTGAACCTCAGGTCTGATGGATGCACTGAACTCTCAGTGCTGCTTTCTTGGTAAGGTTCCTTCCCTTTCCTTTTGTCTCTTGTAGGATGAAAGGATAAAGGGTGGTTCAAGCCACATTCCAGGGAAGCTCCCACAGTAAGGGTGTTGCAGTCCCACTCTAATCCTCTTTTAACCTAATCCTATCTATCACCCACAGGCAGAGATCAGGATTTATAGCATAAGAAAATCACAAAATAGAGGGCAATCACACAATACCAGTAATCACGGGCCAACCAAATTTCTATGCAGTTCAATCCATGACAGGTACAAAGGTACTGAAATGTAATTTTATCCATATTTTATGCTGTTATTTGATTTCTATAACTAAGAATTATAAGTGTGTGGCTTTATATGAAGAGAGGGAGGGTAGGAGAGAGAAAGAATCAGAATTCACCATTTTGCCCTCAAGGTTTCTTCCTTGGAGGGAAAAACATTCCATTTTGATTAACATCTGAGCATACATTTTTTACTTACCAAATGATGTTAAACTGGCTTAGAAAATGCTAGTAGATGTGATTCAGAGAGCAACAGACAAGGTCTATGAAAGCCAAGTTCTGAACTTGTTACAAGTTGAGAAGAAAATTGAAGCCATAAAGATAATGATCGATAGATGTGCCACCATTCTAATTAAGAACACCCGAGTCTGTCAGATGTTTGGAAATAGAATTGATGACCTGAAAAATAACCTCGGATTAGAAAATATCACATTTGTGTTGCTCCACGGGCTACTCAGACAGCAGTGGTGGCTGAAATATTCTTTTAACATTGAAGTATAAAGGTACAGGTAATGGATCAGTCTGACCACTTGGAACAATCTATCACGGCCTTCCACATAAATGAGGACAGTCAGATGCTTGCACATGTATAAGTATATGACTTTAGAAATAAGACGGTCCATTTGAATCCACTATCCTTTCATTTAAAATATTTGTCATTCTCAGTGGTAATTCTACCTATAAAGCTATTCATCTGTTGGAAGTACGAGTTGGGAAATATTTTAGAGACATTTTCTTCCTTCTTATGAAAAGCATTCTGCAATTTGGATCTATGTTATGTTTTGAACCTACCCAGAAATAATTATAGATTGTCATTGCCATCATATACAGACATTTAAATGAAAGTATATTGCCAATAGCATCCTTAGGAACTCACTGTAAGGGGTTACAGCATTTAAATTCACCTTTTTTTTTTTTAACAAAAAGATACTTATTTCCTTATAATTCAAGTACTGAATGAGCTGACAACCTCTATTGTGGAACGCAGGACAGAAAATTACTAACTCGTGGCTCTCTTAATGGAAAGTACTATAAGAATTTCAGATCTTTAGATATATAATATTTCCTTTTGAGTTCTTATCAATGGGATTTGCAATAAATATATTCCAAAATTCACCTGTAATGGAAGATGGGAAGAGATTTTTTTCAGATACATGTATTTCATAACTCGTAAGGTTCAGTATTTTCAAGTTTATGTTCACAAATTTAAATTTCATAATATATTGTTTACCCAAGGAGAATTACAGCAATATATTCTGAAAATAATTGCAAAATGTAAGATTTTTACTAGCCAAGTGCTTTTTTAAATGTAAGGCTTTCACTTCGTACCTCAAGTCACTTACTTTTCCACATCTGTTGTAATTCTCTTTGTTTTTTTCCCCCAGCAGAGGGTGCAAAATAGTAAACCTTGGAATTATTGCATAAACTTGTATTAAAAACCACAGTCATTTACAAATTAAAAAATATATATATCTTGAAATGTTCATAGTATCTAACTTGGTTGTAAAGAAGAAGGCCAATTCAATAACTGTTGTATCTATTACCAACAGAACGTTGCGACTGTTAACAATCATTAAGCTGGTGACATCCTTAGGGGAGTTTCCAAAATCAAGATCAGAATAAGGTTAGTGAGCATAACATAGCAACATTTAGATCCATAAATGTGTATATCTGTTAAATACAGTAAAAAAAAAAAAAGAAGCATTAATTTAGTAGACATTCAAATAAGATTCAAACTGGAAGCATCCTTAAATATCTTGGATACAGACCACAAATCCTAGAACTGTAATGGCTAAACTGAACTATGAGACTCAATTTCTTGCACAAATCTTTGCTTTGACCTAATATGGGTGATTGAACTGTTCACCCCAATTCTTCAGCTGTATCTACTACACCTTTTGCCTGAGATTTTGCAGTTCTTCTCATGGACTCCAAAGTGCTTCCTTCCCCATGGATTCAGGTTTATCCACGAGGCTTTTTGTCAAAGAACTTGATGATAGCACTGTGATGCAAATGAAAAGCTGAAATCTTATATGGCTGGATTTGCTCTCTTGTGCCTCTGCCATCACTGTGAGAGAAGACTCCTTGGTAACTGCCACATCCTGGGCTGAGAGGGGAGGGCAGAATTGATACAAGTGGTACAGATGATCCCAGTCGAGACAGGAGTCATGCCTCTCCTGATCCACACTTGGAAGCAGCCACGTCTGCACAAGTACCGCCTACATCAGTTAAACCACAGATGATGCCATGAAGAACAAATGATTTTTGTTTTAATCCATTGATTAATCCATTGATTAATCCATTGTTATAAGGCATTATTATGGTGATGGCGGTTACGCAGGAATTCATCTTTCCTCTACAGAAATTGTCTTATATTCAATTCATCACTCCTTCGTTTCATTTAATATGAAGAATATTTATGGACTGATATTTATGCTCTAGGCACTGGGGATATAAAATTAAAAGAAATAGTTCCACCTTTTTATCATTATAGTGATATATACATGCAACAATCCATAGCTTTTCATCAGTTTCTGCATGTATAATTCAGTGACACTGATTACACTTTTCAAGTTGTGTAAGCATTCTTGTCATCTTTTTTTTCAAATTAAACCACCACCATTAGCATACATTTGATGCACTATAAAAAAAAACTCCCACTTACCCTCTCTTCCCTAACCCTGGTAATTGCTAATGACACTTGATATCTACTCACTATAGGCTTATTTCATGTACGTGAGGTCATACAGTATCTGCCATCTGGCAACCAACTTATTTAATTCGCCATAATGTTTTCTAGATTCATCCATTCCATGGCATGTATTTGGACTTCATCTCTCTCTATGACTGAGTAGTATTCCCTTGTATGATATACAATATTTTTTTATCCAGTCATGAGTTGACAGCCATTCTGATTGTTTTCCTTGCCTTTGAAAGGATTATAGAATGAGAAAAATCTGGCAGGCATGTAAACTAGTCAATGCAACATGGCAGAGTGTACGTATGTTGTAGCGAAAGAATCACAGAAAGTATGGTGAGTTCTGAGAGTCAGAGAGGGTTGTTTGTAAGACTATACGTAAATAAACTGCTCTTTATAAATCACACAAGAAAAGGAAAATGTGTTTTTTTGCTAACAACTAGATCTACCCCTTCAAGACATTCACAAGACACACACATTTCTAATGCAAATGTAAAGTGAAAGATGTGTGACATCTTTTCATATTCATAGTCAATAAATTCAATGAATATGAATTATGTATCTACAGAAGCCAAAAAAAAAAAAAAAAGAAAAACAAACCTGTTGCCATTGAGTTGATTTTGACTCTTTGTAACTTCCTATATTGCAGAGTAGAACTGCTCCCTCAATTTTTCATGGCTGTGATCTCTTTGGAAGCAGTTTGCTAGGCCTTTCCTCCTTGGTGTCACTGGATGAGTTTTTAGTTAGTAGATCATAAGCTGTTTGTACCACCCATAGACCTTGTGTACATACTATGTAAACAAAATTATGTGCTGGGCTCTTGCTGATGTACCAGTGCATGTAAGGAGGACCTGTCAGACTGTGAAAGGCTACACAAGTACACTACAGAAAATATAAATATGTCATAGAGGGTTGAATTCAAAAAATATTGTGAAAAATGAGAAACAAGGGATGTGCACACTAATTCCAAATCAAAGCAGGGGATAATGACTACTTGGTGAGAATTTGAAAACTTTCTAGAATTTAGAGGAAGAAGTCACCTGGAAAAGCTCAAAATTAGAGATGGTTTTAAAAGTGTTTGGGCCAGAGGCCAAGAGCCCACTTGCATATTTTGAGAATTCCAGGATATTTATAAAAAGGAAAAATGTCAAAAGTAGATTACAGAAGTTGTGATCTATTTTTATTGCTTTTTTTTAAATAAACTGAAGCCAATTATAGAAACTCATAAAAGAAATGATTGTATAAACTGACTAGGTAATCATACTGAGAGAAGAATTTGAGGTGTTTCATAAATGACAGACATGAACTAAGTGGCTCAGCTAACGTTCCAAGGGTTAGGTCCTGGCTAGGGAATATGGCTTGGAACGAACAGAGAAATGAAGTGTGGAGAGAACCCCATGTGGCCTGGAATTTGGATCCTGAAATTATATAAAATGATTTTCAGACACCCTTATTCTAACATCTTATTCAGTGTTTGCACCCATTGTGTGCAGTGCCAATAAGATGTGTTAATTGGAATAATAAATTGGAATAATAAGTCTAAAAGTAATAGACATGTAATTTTGAAAGCAACTGTGGTTTAGCTGGAGATTAGATTGCTGTGTTGCTGGTGAGGATGCATAGGACAGGCAACAAAAGGCATCCATAATCATAAGCTGAACAAATATGAGGACAGGCTAAGTGCTTTTGTCAGGTAAACTGTCTCAAAGGTGAACAAAGACACCATCCTTTTGTTGAGATAACAAAATGATCTGTGTTGCATTAACCATACAAACTCACACACACACACAAAGATAAAAAAAACCATTAGGGCAAAGATGATGATGAATTCCTTCACCCGAGGTTATTTCTCCATCTTTGCATATGTCTTAGGTGAAGAGTTGACCACAGATTGTTTCTCACCTCTGATTTCAAGACTGAGATGACAGTAACAGCTATTAATATGTTATAAAAACTTATATTGATTGAGAGCTCATTATGTGCCAGATACCATTCTAAGTATTTATATGCATTAATTACATTAATTCATGTAACCCTCACAGCAGCCGTGTGAATAGGTACCATTATTATCCTCTTATATAGATAATTAAGGAAACTGAGGCACAAAGCAGATAAGTGTCTAGGGCAGATTCATTCAGAAAAGGAGCAGCAGAGCTGGGATTTGCGCTCTAGCTCTACCATGTGGCTCTTAGCTGCTAAATTCTGCTGCATGAAACTAAAAAGGTCAAATACTTTAAAAGCCTGAATTATTGTCACCAGTGTGTTGTCATGGTCCAGATTCTGTTCTCTAGGACAGCACACCCAAAACATTAATTAAAAAAAACAAAATACAAAAGAACAACCAGTTCCACTGAGTCAATTCTGACTCATAGTGACCCTACCGGACACAGTAGTACTGCCCCATAGAGTTTCTATGCAGCACCTGGTGGATTTGAACTACTGGTCTTTTGGTTAGCAGTTTTGGCACTTAACCACTACACCACTAGGGTTTCCCTAAAGGTTAATAGACACACTATTTGTGTGAACACGTTGTTAAAATGCAGATTGTGATTCAGTCTCTCCATGGAAGAACCTATAATTCTGTATTTTCTAATAAGCTCCCAGTTAATGCCAGTGCAACTCATCCTCAGACCAGTTTGCAGAGCAAGGGTCTAGGTGATATCAGAAAATGCCTCCCCAACCTGCTCATTCCTGTCTTTCATAAGGCCATAACTTGTGGAAAACAGACACAGCCTAGGATCCAAGAATACATCTAGGTCAAGAAACTTGTCTTTACATCCTGTATTTTCATTAGTGAGATCCACTGCTTGGCAAAATAACACTCTTAAGAAACAGCCTTTGGATTGATGTGTGAGGTAGGCTTCCCAAGGGCTCCACTGAGAACTATTTGACCACCACACTCCTGCTTCATTCGAGTGGGAGGGTCAGAATCATGAATCAATGTCTGTGTTCAATATGTGATTAAACCTATGTTGACTATATGGTTAAACATCTCAGGGAAGCTATAGCTACAGTCACTAAAATTCTGGAACCAAGTTTAAGCCTTTACCCTAACAGAGATCTAGACTCCCCAGAGACAGCTGTCTTTGCCAACAGGACTTGATTTTAAAACTAAGTTTCGAACTAAGAAATTGGAGCAAGATTACCTGCGTACCTCATTTTGCTGAATAAGTGGATTATGCCTCCCTAAAATGTAACTGACCTCCAAATAAGCAAAGTAGCTCCACTGCCATTCCACTGGTTAATAAAATCACAGAGGACTAAACCGGATTGCTTTAGGCAAAAAGAAGAAGATAAGAAAGTTACTGTGGCTGCTGATGAATACCTTTTGTGATTTCCTGCCCAGCCTCAAGTTCTCCTGTCTATAAAAAACAAACCGAAGTCTCTGCTGTTGATTTCAACTCATTGCGACCCTATAGGACAGATTAGAACTGCCCCATAAAGTTTCCAAAGAGCACGTGGTGGATTCAAACTGCCAACATTTTGGTTAGCAGCCATGGCTGTTAACCACTATACTACCAGGCTTTCCTATTCTGTCCATGGGACCTCACTTTTCTCACAAGTGTCATGATCCTTGTCACTCAGGTGAGCTGAGTTCATGCCTACTTCTAGAGGGTAGGAATGTAACTCAGATTTGTCGACCATAATATTGTCTCTCTCTGGCTCAGGAGCAAAGGTCAGTAAGTGTCATGGATTGCATTTTGTCCCCTCCAAAAATTTATGTATTGATTTGGCTTGTCTGTGAATCTCAGTAAGGCGTGATTCCTCCCGTGTGTTGTGAATCTTGCCTTTGTAATGTTGATTAGGGAGAAGGCACAGCAGTTGTGCTGGTGAGGCCGGAGTCAGGCTACCAGCTTGTGCAATATAAGGGAGAGAAGTGAGCAGAGTAAGTTGGGATCCTCAGCAGCACGGAGAGCAGAGCGCATCCTTTGGACCTCAAGTTCCTATGTCGAGATGCTCTTACTGAATTTGGACTCAGCCTACTGGACTGTGATAATTTCTCTTATAAAATGGACTTATAATCTGTGAACAGATTTGTGGGGCTTACCAGACTTTGACAATAAAATTTCTCTTCGTGAAGACTTATTTCTGTTAGAGTAGCACTAGATGACTCAAACAGCAAGTAACCCAAGCTTGGTCAATGACTACAATGAGACAGCTTTCTGTAACTTCTGTTGGAGTTCAGAGAAGTCTCTTTCTGATTAATTTAACATGGGGAATGTGTAAGCCTGGAGCTGCCAGAGCTCAGCAAATGGAGAGAACATGTTTAACGTGGGATTCAATGCAAGCCACAAGCAAGAGAAGAGAGAGTTGGGCCCTCTGGCTCCAGCTGAGTCTGAAGCTAATGTTAGTCCTGGATTTTTCAATTCTATGAGCAAACATTTTCCTTTTTCTGTGGGTTTCCATTATTAGATATTCAAAGCATCATGACTCAGGGAGTCCTGATGTGAAGAACCAGCACATAAAGTGGAAGAATTTGTATTTAATTTAGTAAGCAGTTTCAAGTTTTTGTATTGAAGGTGGAGGTTGGTGTAGGATTGAAAAGAGGTGACAGACTGTGAAATGAATTTACTCTAAGCCGACAAAAATTTACTGTAAAAAAGAGAAAGACAGAGAGCCAAAGCCAAAAGACAGAGAGAGATGGATGAATAATTAGAGGGTTGTGTGAATAAATTAAGAAATTCTCTTGGGATTTACTTGGCGCATCCATTAAAATACTTCGAGGTCCCCTGGGTCTCTTTGATTGCTTGGTCATGCTGATAGGGAAAGGGTGTGAAGAGAAGACATATGTCACATGACCTGAGGTGCCCTGTTTGTAGTACATTCCTGTAAAATCATTTTTAATTACATGGGCTTCAGAAAAGAGAGCTGATCACACTGAAGACAGATTCATAAAGACAACAGTGCTTTCCAAATATCTAATCTACAAAACATTGCAACAGATGCAGGAGGTTGGAGGCTTTGACAATTCTATTTAGCAAGCCATAAAGAGAGAAACAAGGAAGGAGAGACACATTTTCCCCCGCTCTCCCACATTTAATGTCCAGGGTACTTCCTGACTCATTGTAGCCCATATGCCTCTACCCACTTTATGTTTTAAGCCCAAATATTTTATTCTCAAATTGAAGGGAGTCAAACCAAGTGGTTTTCCAGTTTCCAGGATGAAATGTTCTACCACAAGCCAGAAACCATTTTTAAAATCACCTACCAGCTTCCCATGAGCCCTGTAAACAACCAGATGTGCTATTCAGAGAAAATGTGTGTATCTTACTGCCGTCTGTGGCCTATGAACACATGGTTGTCTAGTAGAAGGAAAAAAATAATGGCGTATTGGTAGAAAATAGGTCTTTAGAACACACATGTATATTTTAAAATCTACACTTAATCCGAGGTAGAAAAAGAAAATAAATGATGCATGGAATATAATCAAAAAGTCTCTATGTAGACATAATGTGCTCATAAGACTGCCCATAGCCTGCATTTTACAGACACACTTCCATTATTTTGCTTTTGGAAATAGAGTTTTCTCTCTGCATTGATAGGTCTCAGTCAATGGTGAGATTCTCCATGACGATTCATTATTTGTTACAGCTAAAACTCGGGGGAGGTGAGAATACGAGTATTTATGAAGGTTGTTTCATTTCTGATTGGCTCTGATCCTGGTCGCCTTGTTAAGAATAATGTTTACACTAGATTTGCACCCTTGGTAAACAGAGCAGCATACCAAACGCAGGGTAGAGTTGGAGTGTTTCCACAGCAGAAGCACCTGGGAGTATTAAAACTTGGTAGAATGTGTGTAGCCCCCAGGCTGCTTTCTTGAAACGTATGTCAGTTTTGAAATTCTGCCATGCTTAAAGTTAATGATCTAAATTTTAAATGCAGGAACCCTCTAAGAAAGAGTGGTGCAGAAATTAGATTGACAATGGGAAAGCAGCAGATTTAACCTTGAACTTTTATCGCTGCATGACTAAGTGTCCAAGAGCCCCATCAGTGCTTTTCAAAGCATGTGGTGTAAGAGTTGTTCCTTAACAGAAAGGCACAAAGAGAAATGATTACAGTAATTTAAAAATATAAGTAAATGCATATAGATGTGCAAAAGAGGGAGTATGTGACTGAATTTGTATCATTTAAAAGAAAATTTCCCTGTCAAATTGATTCTAACTCACAGTGACACCATGTGTTAGAGAGTGGTACTGTTTCATGTGGTTTTCTTGGTTATAATCTTTGCAGAAGCAGGTCACCAGACCTTTCTTCTGTGGCACCACTGGCTGGTTTTGAACTGCCAGCCTTTGAGTTAATAGTCAAGCACAACCTGTTTGCTCCAACCAATAAATATTATTTGCCTGTAACTTACCTTAGACTTTTTTGAATCCAGAATATAGATCCTGAGTAGTTCCCAACAGCAAATTTCAGTGTAGTTACAGAAATGACACTAGAAAGGAAAAAATATGAAAATACATTCTTGCCTATTTCATATAAGAAAAAAAATGATCCTTATTGAGTCAGAAATTGGACAGAATAGCTAAAGTATGAAAGTATGAATTTAAAATACAACTCAAGTAATCCATTAGCTTAAATGTTTCAGCCTCATCCCCCAAACTTACATGTAAATCCAGAACATTCTACACGAATAGAAAAACAGAGTTAAACCTGGAAATTATACATGTATAATAATTTTGCCTAGAGCTGGCTTTATGACTGTATGATCTGTTTAGTTATAAAACACCCCAAGTTCAGATGAGTTCTGCGCTTAGTTTACTGTTAGGCTATTGCTGTTTTGAAATTCTTAATAACTCTACCTTTGAACTTGTGTTTTGTAATTCAGCTAGACAAAGGAACAGTACTTGAGCAGAGGAAATACGTGTAATGTGTGTGTCTGCCAGTCTTGACTTTCCCATTCACATACAGTATTAGGGGAACCCCAGAACCATAGAATTCTGATGGGCCCACCATGTGAGACTTAGGTGGAGGTGAAGTAAGTGTACTAAGTATATGATTCAGTAAGCAAGGGTGCCCACAGTGCTGGGAGGCCGTGCTGCCAATGGAACCAATACTTGCCGGGAAACGCTGAGGCCAAGGAACTCTATCATATTCTTTATTAAACTTATTACTTCCATCTATTGCCCCACCACTTATGTGAAAATTGTGAGGAAAGTGAAAGATAGGGCAGTCCATAATTCATTTATTTTTTATTCTTTTTTAGTTTTAGCTTTTCCTTACTCATCAGTAAGCTAGAAGTAGAGAGAACTGGGAGAACATGATGTAACAACAGCTGAGTTAGTTCTATGAAATTTTCCTATTATTCTGGTAAAAAAATATGTATATACACATGCAGAAGCTATGAAACACAAATCGTGCCATTTGGTAATTCTATTAAAAAACTCATTGCCATTGAGTCAAATCCATGTCATGGCGACCCTAGAGGTCAGAGTAGAACTGTCCCCTACAGTTTCTAAGGAGCTTCTGGCAGATTTCAGCTGCTGACCTTACAGTTAGCAGAGGTAGCACCGAACCCGCTAACTCATATACAGAATCACTAGGATTCTGTATAGGAGTTAAATTCTCTTACACTTTCATTTAAAATTGGAACTGTACAAATACAAAGATGATACGACAAAAATTAAAATTTGTCCTTACTTAGAGTGACATTAAATGGAAAACAAAAGATACCGTGAAAATCTGAGAGAACATGGAAAAAAGGAAAACGTTTTACCTACAGTACTTTCTTTCCCAGCTTTTGATCAAGCTTTCCCAAATTTTCAGGTTGCACTGGGTTCCACAAATGTAGTAGGTTCTGACTTTCCCATTAGTTACATATAAAATAGATGACTGGCTCTCACAGGGCAAGAGATCTTTCCTTCCCTTATCAGAGTAACTATCTTAATCCTCCACCTTTCTTATATTGTGTGTTTCCAGCCCCTGAGGATCTGGGAGGACTTTACAGCCAGAAATAACTCCACAGAAATTTGTCTATCAGTCGTCACAGGCTTAGCCAAAATACTAGGCTTGCTTATTCCAAGCAAACAGCAATTTCGATAAGAGAAGTTACAGCTCTGTCTCCACCAGTGGAGTTTCCATTCATGTGAATCACCCACTCTTAAATTTATCTCTGCTTTATGGTCTAAGCAGTCAACTAGTATCTCACTGGATCACTCTTCTGATGCTTTTTATAATTGCTTACCAACATTCATAGGAAAGGGCTCTTTTCTCCTGACTTAGGTGTCAGACATGTGACAATCATGTTTTAGAGATTATTTTAGGGACTATTTCTAGACTTGCTTTGGAGTTTTGCACATATCATGCTACAACCTGGATCTGAACCCACTGATGTCAGGTTGATACCAACTCATGGCGACCCCATGTGTTACAGAGTAAAACTCTATAGGACTTTCCTGTCTGTGATCTTTACAGAATTAGATCACCAGGACTTTCTTCTTGCCATGTTGCTGGGTGAGTTTGCAAAGCCAGTCTTTCAGTGAGTAGTTAAACACAAACTGCTTGCAATGCCCAGGAACAATAAACTGAGAAATATCTCATTAATTGGACTTATGCCTACATTTGCAGACCTAGTCACCTAAAATGGTTACTTGAGGGGAGTGTTGCTTTATCAGCATTTTGATTACTAGGCTGTTTGTACCCACAACCAAATCATGCTTATATTTATCTTCCCAGTAACTGCAATAATTGTCATAATAGTCTGAAGATGATTAAGAATCACCTAAAGTATCTTTTATTCTCCTCTTTAAAATAGTCTATGGTGGAGGACCATTTCATAATTACTGAAGAAACAACAGAGGACATCTTTTCAGGGAAAACGTATTTGAGAATCTAGCATATGAGGCAAAAGATTTGAGAACAAGAAAACAATTTTCATTGTTTTCAACTTTAAAAATGTTTTGATTACGCTGATTGTACCCTGCAGCAAATGATCTGGCTTAAAAGAGAAAACATTACAGTCATGTGACTCTCACAGTATTAAATGAACCATGACAGAAAGAGTGTAAGCAAATGAATGCTTAGAGTAGCGAGGGGTAGAATCTAATCCTTAAAACTATAATGATCAGAAGAAATGTTTCATCAAAGTAAGGGCTTTCAATTTTTTGTTTGTTTTGGCTTGGCTTAATGGCTGCTGTGGGAAATGAGGGTAGAGTGGAAGGACACAAAATATTTTCTCTGGCACAGTCAGTGAAAATCGCGGTCAGTCTAGAACCATCTCCCCTCCCAATTCAACTAGATGGCAAATGGAGGAAAAATAAGCAACAAACCAGGGAGGAATCATTTACTAACAGCAAGGCTTGTCTTGAGGTTGACTAAGAAACACTTCTCAAATTTAGCTGCCCATTGGAATTACACGGAGAATTGAAAATATATTGCTGTCAGAGATTCCAAAGCAGTAAGTGTGAACTGAAGGCAGGGCTTCTAGAGGTCCCTAAGTGGTTCTAATATCCAACCAAAGTCTCAGAACCATTACACTAAAGGATTCTGGCTACCACTACCTCAAAAAATTATTTGAGCATAATGAAGAATATGTTTCCATTAGGAAAAAATCTCAGTTCCTTTAATCATTCTGAAAAGAACATAAACAAAGACCTTTAGCAGGAGATCCAAATTAGTTACATAAATCAAAAATAATTTTAGAATGCTTACCATTTGTCATGTGTTCATTCACTAAACATTTTAATGTAATAGTGTGTTAGGCCATTGAGAAGTCAAAGACAGTATCTGTCCCAGAGTTACTCTTTTTCTAGGAGAACCTTAGAAATTAGTTGTGCTGTGCCTGATCTCTGAATGAAGCCAAGAATACATTTTTTTTTTTTTTTGTAACTAAGTATGGAAATCACTCCTTTTAAGTAAATAGTGGAAAGCAGACATTTTTTAGTTCCATAGATTATAGGATCACTATGAGTCAAAATCAACTTGATGGCAGTGGGTTTTCTTTTTGTGTTAAGTGGTTATGTCCAAAAACTGGGCTTTCAACCAGTTCTTCCTGATTCAGTCATGGCCAAAGAAGTGACATGGGAATAGACCTGAATTTTTAGAATTTCAGGCGAAATTAAATGGTAACCAGAGTAGGAAAAGTTATAGAAATGCTAGAAACATAATCTGACTCTTAGAAGCTAAAGGTAACAAATGTGTTGCATAGCAACCAAATTCCTTCCTCCTCAGATGGAGCAGAGTCAGAAACAGTGGTGCCCTGCTCAAAGATGGAAGTTGACTACACCACTTTGAATGTGTGTTGCTTTCTGTGGTCCTGTCAATAATCCAATTTTGTGCATCAGGCTCCTGAAAAGGTCTACAACATGTCTCTGAATCTCCCATTCCAGAGCTTAGACTCGTAATTTTCACTATTCCTGTTATCATTCTGGATCACCCAAATTATAAAAATTTGATCCTGTTCCAGTTTCACTTCTTAGACTTTAAATGAACTAGTTTAAAGTGGTTTGAGGACCTGTTAATTAGGGCAAAATTGATTACTTTGTCCTGTTTTATACCTATGACTACTCTCAACAAGTCTGCAATAAATGACTTTTTAAGAAAAAGTTAATGAGTCGGATCTGACCCGACGGCACTTGGCTGGCTGGCTTGCCTAACTTTTAGAGTTAAAAAGTGTTGGGTGACTTAAATGTAAAATTATTCCTGTGTCTTATTTTTCTAGAACTGAAGTAATCCACTTGATATTTATATATCCTGCCAAACACCTATAAATATTGTCAAAAACATTATGTTATACTAATTTGTTGGTTTATGAGGATCTGAATAGTTACTAAATCAGCATACCCTATTTTCCTGCCTTCTTTCTTAGTTTTCTATCTGATATTATCTATTTATGATAATATTTTAACTCATCTATTTTGTAGCATTACTTTCATTCTTTATACTTCACCCAGGATGCTTTTCTTAGCTAATAGTGGCCATCTTCCACACATAATGAATCAGCTTTGTGTTTCATTTTCAAATTACCCTGTGAAGAACATTTTTTAGCCTTACATTTAGAAAATGCCCTTATTTCAACATATCAGCTAAGATTTTAGATACATAAAGTATTTCAAAATTCAACATCGGGCAGAAGCCCAGTTTTAACTTCAATAGATATACTACCATTGATAAAAATTAGCCAAGCCAGCTAAGTGCCATCGAGTCAGATCCGACTCAAAATTAGCATTACAAAAATATAAATGGAATTAAAATATAAATACACAAGGCATGCTTTCTAAATTTTAGCATATCTGTATTCCAAGACAGGCTCGCATTCCAGGGTAAAACATTTCAAAAGTAGAGCAACAAAATAAATACTTATTGAAACCTCCATTTAAAAAGACTTGATAAGATTAATTAATGAAATAAGTGTCACTTTGTACAACCGCACATATTTTCAACATAGTGAAATATGGCCTCTTCAAAACAGAATCATATTTAAATGGGAAGGACACTATTATTCCCATTAATATTTGTGCAAATAAAAGTATACAGACTTACTAAATCAGGTATAGGTTCTAGGTATAGTCACATACAATTCTTTTGGGTGTGCTATGTAACAAATTTTTCAATTCAAGAGTTGTGAACTTCAAATATCTTCATTTCTTTCTCTGCTTGCAATGACCTCATCCTTACCAAAGTGCCACTGATCACTATATTCATACATACCTTCACTACCAGCTCTGTTAACCTTGCTAGCTTGTTTTCATTTCATGCCTGCATGAAATATAACTTTGAAAAAGCTGACTGAGAGGAGCCAAAGGGTTCTGGCCCAAACAAGAAGAGAACAGTATATCAGGACATGGTACTTCTATCTCAACCATCAGCAAAGTGGGAAAGTTGTATCATGGACTTGTAACATCGGTCCTTCTGTGCCTTAAATTCTTTTTCTCTGTAGGAAATTGGAAACTCTGGTGGTGTAGTGGTGAAGTGCTATGTCTGCTAACCAAAGGGACCGCAGTTTGAATCCACCAGGCTCTCCTTGGAAACTCTGTGGAGCAGTTCTACTCTTCACCATGGAGTTGCTATGAGTCAGAATTGACTCAACAGCAGTGGGTTTGGTTTCGGTTCTATAGGAAGCTAATATTGATTGAGATGTCAATCTGGACCAGCCACTGCAAAAGAAAAAATTCTAAATTAAATTCTATGATTGCACAACCATTGAAATAATTCCTGCATTATGTTTTTTTTTTTTTTTTTTTTTTTAAAAAAAAACCCAACCAATTGTTGTTGAGTTGATTCTGACTCATAGGAATCTCATGTGTGTCAAAGTAGAACCACACTCCCTTGAATTTTCATTAGCTAACTTTTTCAGAAGTAGGTGACAGGGGCTTTATTTGGAGGCACTTCTGGGCAGACTCATATCCCTATATTTTCTATTAGCATCTGGGCACGTTAATTATTTACATCACCCAGGGCCTCCCTATTACTATGTTCAAGCCCATGAATTCTATTCCTACAGTTTTAGAGTGCACAAACTTGCTTACTTGTTAACATGAAAGGTTTGGACTATATCTAAGCTTTTCAAAGTGAACACGATATGTGGGAGCTCTACAAAATATATAGTCGCAGGCTGTCCACACTAGACCTGTTGAATCAGAATTTACATTTTATCCCTAGATGATTCAACTGCACATTAAAGTTTGAGAAGTGCTGGGCTAGATGGTCAATAAAATTCACTTGAATTCACAGGGAGTGGAGAATTGAACATGAATGTGTAGAACAGAGGCTAAGCCCTCCTACTTAGTAAGGAAAAATGAGTGTTGAAATACGTGAGGTCACTTTTGCTTGCACTGATGAATAAAGGTAATAAAACAACAGTTATCCTAGGGAGTTATTGTCAGTATTATGAAGTACTGTGTGTGAGGCATTAGTACAGTGCCTGGCACACTGCAGGTTCTTTCTAGCATCAAACACTGTTGTATGCCTACCATATCTGGAAACCCTGGAGGTGTGGCCGTTAAGTGCTGTGGCTGGTAACCTGAAGGTTGGCAGTTTAAATCCATCAGGTGCTTCTTAGAAACTCTATGGGGCAGTTCTGCTCTGTCCTACACAGTTGCCATGAGTCAAAATCGACTCGCTGGCAGCAGGCTTTTTGGTTTTTATCACGTATGTGACAGATGCCTGCTGGGAGCTGTGAACGCAGCAAACAGTAAACAAAACGATACCCCTGCCATCAGGCAGCTTACAGTCTAGTGGGGGAAACTGGCAATCAACAAGTAGACACGTAAAATAACTGTCACCTAGTGATGCATTCTATGAAGTAAAGAGAACGACAGCAGTGCTGTTATGGGCAGGAGGTTCAGCAAATGCCTTCAGACTGGAAAACAAATGAGCAGATCCCAGAATTTGGTAGCATTATTTGATTAGTAACCAGAGCTAAGCTGCAGGCATACAGCTAAGCATTTTACATGCATTCATGTTTTTAGAATCCTTCAGCTTTAACTGCTATACTGGAAAAGTGCAGGACTTACTTCAATAGCATAGTCAATAAACAATTAGACAATTAGGGCAAACATTTCGTCTGAGATTTTTGCCTCTATTTCCCAGTTATTGTAACAATTTATTTCCTTACTCCAATTTGGATGCTGAAAGACTATTAGGATTCCATAGTGGGACTCCAAGAATCTCTCAGAAGACCCATGGCAGTGCTGAAGACAACATGATACTTTAGTATAACTGACAATATAATCTCTGCACCCAGAATTGAACCAGACCTTCAGTACAGTAACATGGGGATGCCCGGATGATTTGTCTTTATACCCATGGGAGTTCAAAGACTCCATACCCCTTGTACACAGAAATAAAGGTGTTTAACTTACTAGCTGAGCTGTATTCCAGTTTATACTTTTACCTAAAACTTTCAGTTCAAGGATTTAACAGATATGTTTCTTCATTTCCTTTTGCTGCAAGATAAGCAAGCAAACAAATAACTGTTATGTGGTGTCAGTGGCACGAAATACTTCTATATTCTAACACAGATGGAGATCTTAATAATGGGAAGATGATCTCACACTTTAAAGTGCTTTGATATAAAAAGTACCATATAAAAAGGAAGTTATTATTCTTAGTTATAATACCCTAAAAAAAGGATTTGCCATCTAAATGGCTGCTGAAACTTAACTGCAGAATTGCTTATAATGCTACAATCAGTTGAGGCCAAATTCAATAAAAACTCCATCCGGCATTCACACATTAAAGACCCACATGTGCCTTTAATTTTTTTTTTTTTTTTAATTTGCTGGGCTTCCAGCCCAGAAATTGGATGGAAATTTTATTTAAACCTCCTTTTGTGTATCAACTTTTGGTAAATATCAGGTTTTCAGTTGACTCATACTATGCTTTATATTTTGGGCAAAGGGAGGTAAATAAAATGATGCCTATCTCCTCATATACATACATTTATATACCTTTAGCTGTCCTGATTATGAAACTATGGCTCACACTGAATGTTTATCATTGCCCCTACAAATTCTAAGATGTCATCCCTTCTGCTGCAGCCATGAGTTTCAAAATTCCATTCTGTCTTTCCAGCACTAATCAGCTCTCCCCAGAACAGGCAATGTAATCTGAGTATGAAATTGAGTATATGGAGAGGGCAGTGAGGGGTGTAGATTTCTCTCTGTTTAATTTCATGTCATGTCTCTATTGTCTTTTCCTTGCTATTTTGCTGTCTGGGGCCACATCCCCTTCCTTGATGAAAACCCTCTTTCCTTTCCCATTAGACAGAGTATGTATGTATGTATTAGATGGAAAACGCACTGTGAGACATCAGCTTGAAAATATTAAAGAGAAGACGCACTCCTGTGATGGATGTGGGCCTGGCAGTAATTGCACCTGCTGGGTGCAAGGCAGGAGCGTAATTCGCATGTAACGTTCTCTGAGCTCCTTCCAGAACAAACCAGTTCTAACCAACAAAATATTTTGTCACACTCGGGGGGTTTGCCAACATGTTCCCAGATTGCAAGCAAAAAGATTATTTACAGTAACCAATAACAACTGAAACAGCCATAAACAACTTTTCTGTACCTGTTCTTTTTTTTTTCTCTTGCTAAGTAGAGAGACCTTAAGGAGGCCAAATTTACTGCAATTTAATTCTGATGGGAAGAAGCACATTATTTTTATTTATAGCAGTGTGTTCTATCTCCATCCTCTCTCCTTAAAATATAAATAACCCCAGATTTTTTTTTTTTTCTTTCTCTCTTTCTTTTTTAAATACAACCATTACTCTTCTAGGGAAGAGGAGTTTCCTGACAAAGTGAGAGACAGGGCATAAGTGCCCAACATCAGGGCAAGTTCCCCCAATGTACTCCTGAGCCCTTTGTGTGCTCTTGTGCAAAGAGAACACCTCTGCTGAAGCCAGGTTGGGGGAAAACTACCCCACTTAAGTCCCTGAAGCAGTTTCTTGCTGTCAGCAGGAAGGGCAAACTAGAATCTGCAGGTGGCTTCGAAGCAGAGAGTAGCAAACAGCTTCCTACTGACCTGAGTTCTACCTTCTATCTTTTTAACTTTTTTCTTTCTTTTTTTATTGTGCTTTATGTGAAAGTTTACAATTTGAGTGAGTTTCTCAAATAAAGTCTTATACACACTTTGTTATGTGACCCCAGTTGCTCTCCACACACTGCGATAGCACGCTCCTCCCTTCCACCCTGTATTTCCCATGTCTATTCAGCCAGCTCCTGTCCCCTTCTGCCCTCTCATCTTGCCTCCAGATGAGAGTTGTCCCATTAGTCTCCTGTATCTACTTAAGCCAAGAAGCACACTCTTCAGCAGTAGCGTTTTATGTCTTACAGACCAGTTCAAGAAATAAGGAATCTGAGGAGTTGCCTTCTGGAGAGGTTTCAGTTCTGGGCTAACGGAGAGTTCAGGGGCTGCGTCTTTCTAACTTTCTTTCTGTCTTTTTTTTTTTTTTTAATTAAGGGGAGTCTTTCTACAGATTCAAATTCTGTTCTCAGTTCAAGGGGCGTAGTCTGGAATGCGTAGTTTATGGGGAATTGAGCAAGAATGAAGAACAGCCGTCCAAAGAGCCATGGGCTTAAAGGCCGTCTCAGTCCAATGTGTCCAGATGGATTAGTTTTAGGGGATCCTCATCTCTGCAGGGAAATCCTGGTGATGTGATGGTTAACAGTTATGGCTACTAACCATGAGGCTGGCGGGTCAAATCCACCAGGTGCTCCTTGGAAACTCTACGAGACAGCTCTAGTGTGTCCTATAGGGTCACTGTGAGTTGGAATCAGCTCAACGGCAGCAGGTTTGAGTTGGTGTTTTTGGTTTCCCTCTGTTGGAGGCCTGGTGGCTCAGTGGTTAAGAGTTTAACTTTGAACCAAAAGATCTACAATTAGACACTACCAGCCATTCCTTGGAAACTTGACGGGGCAGTTCTATCCTCTCCTATAGGGTTGCTATGAGTCAAAATTAACTGGATGGCAACAGGTTTAGGTTTCCTCTGCAGAACAGAAGAGAGGAGAGACAACAGGGTTATGAACTCAAATTTTAAAAAACAAACATCCTACAAGAGACAAAAGGAAAGGGAAGCAAGCAGAGAATTGGGAACCTCACACCATCAAGAAAGCAGTACCAGGAGAAGAGTGTGTCCTGCAGACTTGAGGTTCCTGCGCCAAGATGCTCCCTGGACAAAGATGATGCAATACTGGACTTTCCTCCAGAGCCTACAAAAGGGAAAGCCTTCCCCTGGAGGGGACATCCTGAATTTGGACTTGTAGGCTACTGGACTGCGTAAGAATAAACCTTCCTTTGTTAAAGCCATCCACTCTGTGGTATTTCTGTTAGGGAAGCACTAGCTGATTAAAACACCAAGTAAACATTGATAGAGAGACAAGAAAATTTTAACTGAAAATCTTGGCAAGAGAAAGGTACATGCAACAATGGTTCCAAAGGAGCTCACCAATGAACAAAAGCAAAGGAGAGTGTAAGTTTGCCAAGACCCTTTGGAGAGGTAAGACGATGTTTGGAGCCATGAAACATAGCTCTACCAATATGACCCTGAAACAAGGAGTCAAAGTGCATACTGGAAGTCAGCCAGTTCTCCGTGACCAAAAAAATTACAGCAGTCCAAATCAAGAGTCAAAACAATGTTGCTAACCTCTTTTGATATCAGAGGGATTATGTATTATGTATTTGTACCAGCTGGACAGTTAACCAAGTTTACTCTTTGGAAGTGCTGAAAAGGTTGCATGAGAAAGTTAGATGAACATTTCATCAACACCTCATGGTTCTCGCATCATGACAATGCACCAGCTCACACAGGTTGTCTGTGAAGGAGTTTTTAGAAAGTAAACAAATAACTGTATGGGAGCACCCTACCTACTCAATCTGACCTGGCCCCCAGTGGCTTTTTTCTTTACCTGAAGAAACGGAAATAATGAAAGGAAGACCTTTTGATGACATTCAGGACATCAAGGGTAATACAATGGTAGCTCTGATAGCCATTCCAGAAAGAGTTCCAAAATAGCTTTGAAGGGTAGACTAGGCACTGGCATTGGCACACAGCATCACACGGGAAGTACTTCAAAGGTGACTGATGAGGTATGTAGCATTGTTTCTAGGATGAGTTCATGAACTTAACTGGCAGATTTCATATTTTGACTGGAACTACATGAAACCCACACATGAATTTCAGAAAAAATGACACATTTTCAGTTATTTTACCTACACAGTTAGTATGTCTCTCTGTTAATTCTTTTTAACATATGTTTTCATAAATTCATCCATGAATATCTATTACATTTTCTATAATGTACCTTATATTATCCTTGTTATTAAAAGTTTTATCCTGTTTTCTAAAAAAAAAAAAAATACATTAAAAACAATGCCAAGGATACATAAAATGAAAAGCATCAAGTCTGCTCAGCCTCAGCTTTAGTTTCACTCACAAGGACTATTGTTAACAGTGTTGTCAGACATTCTTCTGCAAATTTTGAATGCATAAATACCTATAGAATATACATATATACGCACACATAAGAAGATAGAGAAGTACAAACACTGTACCTGTTTTTCCTCCATCTATAACTTTCCCCTACCGATACCTCTTGAGGAAATCCTGTTGGCTAGGTGTTAAGTGCTATGTCTTCTAACCAAAAAGTTGGCAACTCAAACTCACCAGGCGATCCTGGAAAATCCTGCGGAGCAGTCCTGCTCTGTCTGATAGCATATCTATAAGTCAGAATGACTCGATGGCACTGTTTTTTTTTGTTTTTGTTTTTTTTTAAACAATACCTCTTGAGGGTCCTTTCATGTCAATGCTTGTAGATGTGTCTAATCTTTGCAACTGCTTCATTTATTCCATTGTATGTCTCCACTACATTTTAATTAAATATTCCCTTATTGATGGACAGGTAGGCGGTTTCTAATTGTTTTTCAATTACAAATAAAGCCTAGCGGTTCAAAGTAAGAGCTTAGGACTTTAACAGGCTTAAACTTAAATCCAACTTCCCCTAATCAACCATTATCTGTATGTAGTTGGGCAGATGAAGGAAGGTAGTAAGCTCTACTTTATAGGGTCCTTGTAAAAATACAATAGCGATCATTCTCAAAACTGCTTTCGAAGCCATAGGCAAATTAATTCTTTGTTTCTCAATAGGGGAATAATAAGAAACCCGGGCTTATTCGGGGGAGGGGGGCAGCATGAACTAATTCACTAAAATTGCAGTCCAGTACCTAGTGCATAGAAATCCCTTAGTAATTAAACGCTTTAATATTAAAATTGGCAATCTTTGTGCAGTTGTGGCTGTGCAGCTGCAGGAGGCTTTCCAAGAAATGTAATTCCTTCCTTTTAACCCTGTGCACCCCAGGCCCCAGCTGTGCGCGCACGAGGCCATCCAGTGGTGATAGGCTGACCGTCTCCCCTGCGCGCCACACCGCCCAGGGCCCTGCCGAAGCTGGACGCACGTGGGCGCACTCGGTGGAGCGCAGGGCAGCGTGGGGTCCGGCGGGACGCGGAGGCTCCGGTGGGGTGGGGGGCGCCGCAGGCGCGAGGAGCGGGACCCTGTTGGCTGCAGCTGGCGCGCACCCCGCCCCTCCCTCCCGCCCGTATTCCCTCCCTCCCGCCCCGTATTCCCTCCCTCTGTGCCCGCGCCGGAGCTGGATCGGCTGAGGCACTGGCAGCGCTGTTTCGGCGCCGGCAGCGGCCGCAGCAGCCTGGCGCTCGGTGCCGGAGACGGTGGCGGCGGGAGGGCGCCGCTGGCTCGGACGGGGAACGGCTCGGACGGGGGCGCTGCGGCGAAGACGACAAGCGCGAACGCGCACGGCGGCCCCCCAGGCCCCAGCGAACTGAGGCGGGCAAGCCGGCCGGGCGGGTGCCTTCCGAGCTGCAGGAACCAGGTAGGTTGGGGATGCCTGGCTTCTAGTGCCGGACCAGGGTACAGGGCTGAGTCACCTGCCAGGGCAAACTTGATGCACTGACTTCGTGGCTCCTCTGCCCCAAAGTTTGTTTGCGGGGGAAATGCATCCAACGGATCAAGAATACAAGATGCTTCTCCCAGACGGCTTGCTCTGGTGGAGATTGTTTTTCCCCGGTTAGAACAAGTATTGTTTTCGGGAGGGGAAGACTGCATCCCCAGCTGGAGCGCGGGGACAGCGAGGTGAGTCCCTCTGGCTGGCTGGCCCCTAGTGGAGCGGATTTGGCCAGTGAAAGTTGAGGATAAAAGTTGTGAGACGTGAGGGTGCTGACGAAGAATCCTGGGTCTATAGTACAGGGCTTGGGAATGTGATACCTTTTTGCCAGAAGCCCCACTTCTGGCCCCTCAGGTGTGGAGGAAACGAAGGATGGAGGATGCTTCTATTAGAGATCAAGTTTTCCAAGCTGCATTTTCTTTCCACTTAAAATTTGCGGCCTTGGACAGACCCCCTGTTGTGTTGAGTTGCAGGTTTTCTCCTGTAGGGTATGAACTCGGACTTCCCTTTCGCTGTACTGTAAAGGAACCCTGTAGGGATGACCAAGCAGGTAGCAGAATACTAGGAAGAGAAAATCAGGAAGTTCCAGCTGGAAGCCCCAAGTCACGGCACCATAACGAATTTCGGAGGGGGGTTGTTGCAAACAGCTTCTAAGCTCTGCTTTTGGAGAACTCCACACGCTTTGCCAATCCGTAGCTCCTTCCCGTATTGCATTTGCTTATTGATTTACAACAAGGAGATGCACCCGGAGGAATGATTTAGTAACAAACAGTGCCCGCTGCTGTGAGGACAGCAGACCTGGTCCTGAGCCAAAGGGAAAAGAACAGACAGAGCACTGGGAAAGGGTTAGCTAGGCTGTTAACCGCAATCCAAGATGTTGGGAAACAGAGCTAGAGGAAGATGCAGATTGGAGATGTGTGATGTGCAGGAGGGAGGTCAGAAGCCCCAGCTCTTGGGTGAGTAGGTAAATCCAGAAATAATTTTTAAATCATTAAGCAAGAATAACTACAAAAAAAAAAAACAAAAAAAGGAAGATGATAGCGCTGTGGTTTCAGCCTACACTACAGAGATGAATATCACACTATCTGGAAAAAGAAAAAAGAATCCTAATCTGTAAATAGATTAAAAACAGGAGTTAATGAGAACAATGAGTCAGAGCTCTTTTAAGATTGAAAGGAGGAGTAATTGCCTTTGGAAGAGCTATTATGTCTCAATATCGAAGTCAAATTTTTTACTCTGATTTTGCTAGCTGTGTTTAATAACAGTAACACGACTTTGGTTGCAATAATCTCATCTCTGTTGGTGGTTTTAACCTTTCTGGGTCTTGGCACTAGGGAGGAAGTCGCTTGCAGGTTAATATTCATCTGCCTTTGAGCAACGTTTGTAAAATGCCTAATACATGCAAGTCACCTATTGTAGTGGGGTGCAAGTCACGGACTGCAGTGGGACAAGTTTTTGTAAAAGACAACCAATAGAGTTCAGCTTTGGTAATAGATAATAGTTTCTAGTAATGAAAAGCGGCTTCAGGAATTACTTGTCTTGGAATGTGTGTTTGAAGTTAGTTGAGGGTCAGCATGTGGGTTGTGGACGCCTACCTGCCCCCCCTAAGATCACTATCCGCCAGGGAAACAGAACGTTGCTGCACATTTTTGGTAGCTGAATGGAAATGGTGAGGTAGAATGTGTATGTGTGGCCCCTCCAGCCTAAAGATGGGATAACTGAGACAGAGAGTGGTTAATTGATTTTCATGGTAATAGATTCAGGCAGCCGCTGCCTCAGACAATAATATTCAGCCCCATGTCCTACTTGCCGTCTGGATGTCATTAATGTCAGCCTGCAGACATGAACACATTAAGTTCATTTCTCCAGGAGAGCTCTAACTTTTAAATACCCTTCAACACAACCGGATTCCCTAAGCTTCCTTAAAATGGCAACAAACATTTAATAGTAGAAAGTGCCAAGGAGTTTCCAGTGGAGCAAAGATTAGCTGGGAATAACAAGCAGTAGCCTCTCAGTTGCTTATTTATGTTCAGTTTTATCACTGTCACATTTCATACATGTCTAGTTATTGCAAACTAATCACCTCTTCACTCTGCTAGCAAAATAAGCATCTTTCTTTTATATGTTCCTGACTCCTCCTCACACATTCAGTACACATCTTCTAACTTTGTTTTTACTGCATAATTTAAATGTCCAACTTGAAGTTCTCATCAACTCTTAATCTATTTTGTGCTGAAAGAGTATGTAGATATAATCGCCCCCTTCAAACTGTCAGGTCTACATAGCTGTTGTGGCAATACCACAAAACAGAGCTGCACGTGACTGGTTCAGTGCTCTGTGTTTTCTAATCACCACTTAGTAAGCTGTTAGCAATAAAAGAAGGGTGATTGTATGTGGTTGGAGATATGCAGATGGCAAGTGGATTGATTAATGCGCTGCATTCTAACTTGCCATCTCTAATTTAGTTATCACCACAGGTCTATCTTTAAACCTTTCCATCTTTGCAGGTTACTTTAGTGCTTTGAAGCTGAGCACCTCTGAGGCATTCCTGTTTTTTTTTTTTTATCTTTTCAGATTTTTTTTCAATAAGCTCTTTTTTTTACCATGTAGCATTCACACAGAAATGGTTTCATACATACATACTTTTGTGTCACTGTTTTTGTGAATACACCTAACATTGTTTAGAAATTTCATTGTTACAGTGACTTACATAATATGTTTTTGAATGCAGCTGGCAGAAAGATGATTACCACATATTAACCTGCAATCACACGGAATGTGAAAATGACTTGATAGTTGAGCTCCTCAGATCCTGTCTCTCAAGAGTCCTCAAAGTCAGCAGCCAGTCACAGGCCACCTTGTAGTGATCTAGGGGTCCCTCATTTCTCCTTTCCGTTTGTAGAGGAACCCAAGGAGACTCAATCCACATCTACTGTCTTTCCTTGAAATTTCTTTCAGGTTGCTTTTTCCAAAGAGTTGATACTTTTATTGCTTGAAAGTGATGTCTTTTCTGTTTTTGTTACTTTTAATTAGTGAATAATTTCTTCCACTACAGGTTTCCTGTGAAATCCTCAAGTTCAGCCATAGCGACACTGTTATCTCTTGCTCTTGTACTGCTTTAAGTGGTTTGATGGGTAACACTTTTTTTCCTCCAAATATTTTATTGTGTTTTTGGTGAGAATTCACATGGAAATTTGTACACGGATGATTCAGTGATGTTGATTATCTGTTTCATAGTGTGTTGACATTCATTGGTTGTTATATGAGATCCACCCCCCACCCCTCCTAAGTTGTGTTGATTTTGTTGCTGTTCTGACTATACATGGCAGCTCCCATGGTTTTTAATATACATTTACAAGCCACTTAATTGCTGGTGGACCATTTCCTTTCTTATAGTTGATGATAGTGTATTTATCATCGTTGGCAAACTGTTTAGCAGTAATTAATGTTAAGGCATGGAAGAGTTTAAAACAGAATATTTCTTTGAAATTGAAGGATGATAATTCTCACTATACTTCTCAAATCTAATTGTATAAAATAATTTCAGAAATGAATGTGGTATGCTAAATCGTTTCGGTTTGCAGCCGTCTTTCTAGCTCCTAAACAGTGGAACATTTATTTTTGAGAATGTGCTGCAGGAGAATTGGGTTCCCTGGTTTAAACTTGGTATGCCGAGTTTCAATCCGTAGTACGTTTTATCTTCCACCTTTTATGTACCTGTTATAAACAAGAAATAGAGTTTTGTAATAGAAGTACTGGCGGAACTTTATAGCATTTCAAACAGCTTTGCTACTTGGAATGTAAATATTTGTAGAATCTTTACTATGCAAGAAGTTGCCTTGCAAAAAGTGGGAAACAAATGACTGTTATGTAGGATGAAGTAATTCAGCAGCATGTTACTTATTGCAGGTATTTTGGCATTGAAAATAATAGATGATATATATTACAGTGATTCCATAGTGTTCTCTTAAATGCATTTGTAACTTAGATTGCAAATTCAGGGTGTTCTCAAATAGAAAAATATTTTTTAATCATTTGGCTCTTTTAAATGTTAAACGACAAAGGAGGTGCATAATTCAAACACTACTTTTATTTTATTTCTGAGAAATTTTCCTGTGAGTACCGTAGTTTTACTAGCCTAAAGGATTCCTGGTACTGTCACAATACTTTAGATAGTCGTATTTTGTCCAGATTTCATATAACCTTTTGATTCTAAGTCTGAAATGTTTTTAAAATTTTCCTACTTTTGTCCGTCTCCATTCACATCACCCTACTCCAGCTCACCAGCTACTCTCCAACGACAGATACAACTGCCCTCCTAAATGGCCTCCTGGACCCTTTTTTTGCTTCTTTCCCCAAATCATCCTCTATACAGTAGCAATATATAGTTTTTTTTTTTAATGTAAATTGGATCGTGGATCATCTGCTTACAACCTTTAAATAATTTCCTATTGCACATAGAATAAAATAATGTCTACAAAGCTGTGTAGGATTTAAAATCTACCTGAACCTCCGATCCTGTGCTTTGGGGAGCAAGAGTGACACAGACTTTCTTTGAGGTCTGTAATTTCCTCTGTTCCTTCCCACCTTGGGGCTTGTGCTGTCCCTTTGCCAGGAAGCGGTCTTCCAGCCTGCATCCCAAACACACACACACACATACACACAGAGTCACACACACCACCTCTTTACGTTTTTGACTCATTCCTTACATAATAATTTCAATATCATTTATGTAGAGAAAATGCAGCTGTCATCAACTAGATTCTGCCTTTTGGTGACTCCATGGGTTTCAGATGAAAACTATACTGCATAGGGTTTTCAGTGTCTGCCTTTTATGAAGGAGACTACCAGGCCTTTCTTGCACAGCACCTCTGGTTGGACTTGACCTCTAGGCTTTTGGTTGGCAGCCAAGTGTGTTAACTACACTGCTAATCTCCCTCTTCCTCTGAATTGGGGTGCCTCTGTTAGACTCCTCCTGTTCACTGTTCTGTAAATACCTTGTAAGCAGTCACCACAGCGGGTGATTCATTACTGAAAGAGAACTCCTTGCACAACTGCTGGCTTGTAGAAGAGTTTGATGAACCCATGAGAACTAAGCTTTGCAGGGTGCTGAGTTTGTGATGTGTGACCATTGCTTCTGTGACCAAGGTCTAGCAGCTTGTCAACAATGTCTACATTCATCAAGATTTTGTAGCTGACTGTGGAATGCCTTCTGTCGTGTTGTCCATGATCTGTTGTTTATCTGCCTCTTCAAGCTTGTGTCCAAAATGAGATTTATCACATTTCCTTCCAAGCTGGTGCTGGCTTAGGCAACCTCTTCTTTCTTTTGTTCTTATCATGACCCTCAAGGCATATGGTACCAGAGATCTTTGATGCCACCCTCTCTCCTGGTTTATATAACCAACCAGTCAAATACAAACAGCATTTATTTAGAGATTAGTATGTACCAGGCCAGATTCTAATCACATTACTTCCCTTGGTACTCACTACCTCTTACTTAAATGCTGCAGATTGAGAAGTCATTTCCCTTTCCTTCTACTGTCTTGGTGTGGTCCCTTGAGCACATAGTGCTGTACTAATCCGTAAGTCAGACCTCTTGCCTTTGGGTACCAGCTCCTAGGGAGAAAATTGCTACTGATACAGCCTGCCTACAGGAGGCTTCTTCCCTTTCTCCAGTGACTGTTAATGTTCCAGTTACAGAAGTCTTCTCTACTTCCTTGAAAACTCAACATACAATCTCTCCCTTCAAGGCCTTTGCATTTGCCATTGTGTCTGTTTAGAACACACATCGCTTCCGCCTTGTTTCTCTTATTTCCATCTCAGCTAACTCATGTGCACACAGATTCACTGTTATTTCTGACCAAAAGGGCTCTTTCTACTAGCTGCATCCTTTGTCTTGGTGATACCCTCCCGTGTCTTCCTCAGGGAAGCCTTAACTGTCTTCCAGGACTGGTTTTGAGCCTTATGCCACTGAGCACAACTACTTTTTCTTATTTTGGGTGAGACTAGATTAGAATTCACTTCAAACGATAGAACTGTTTAACTCCTGTAAAATAGTGTGTGAGTGGAATGACACGTGTACGTTAGGACTTTGGTAAATGTGTGTGGAGTGATAGAAAAATAGTCTTATTACCCTGCCCCTCCTTACCTGATCACTTTCATGTGCATCAAGTTCTGCTGTAGGGATATTGGGGCTCCATTTTCTGGGCCTGAGATATTTTTTGGTGTATAGTTTAAAGGTTTTATTATATTTTGCACAGTTCCTGAGAGGCAGATAAATCATTAATTGACAACAGGTGAATGTCAGTATTGGTTTGGTGTTGTCTTGAGTCTGAATTTGGAAAATTATGTGATAAACCATTCCCCTAAAGGAGGCCTAAGCTAATGGTCATCATTATCATAGGCTGGTTACTGATTTAATGAGTTCGTGGGTGGTGCGAATGGTTAAGTGTTCGACTACTAACCGGAAGATTGGCAGCTGGAATCCACGCAGAGGTGCCTCCGAAGAGGGACCTGGTGATCTGCTTCTGGAAGGACACCACCATGAAAACTCTATGGAGCAGTCCTACTGTACATACATTGGGTCAGAATCAACTCCATGGCAATTGATAGCAACAGGAGGGCCAAAGAATTAGATTGGAATCTTCAGAGTTCATTGCTTTACTAGAGTTAAGCATTTGCCCGTAAAGTAAATAACTGAGTGACTGTATCACCAAGCCAAGCCAAGTGCCGTCGAGTCAGATCCGACTGTATCACAACAAATCAAAACCATAATATTAATCAATTTTAACCGGAGGAAGACCTTGTAAGCGTTGACATTCTCACAAATTCTCCTTTAAATATAAATCACCTCGTATCAAGCTGAAAATACTGTTGCCTTTCCATGGTTTCCCAATTTGTGATCTTTCTACATGAGCATTAATTGGGGTTTTGTTGAAAAAATTGAGATTCCTTGGCACTTAAAGACCTTTCGAATCTTCTCTGTGGGTGTGGCTTGGTAACCTGTATTTAAGAGCTTTTATTTTAGGACAATTATTGACTTACAGGAAGTTGCAAAAATAGTATGAAGAGTTCTTTTTACCCTCCCCCAGCTTCCCCCAGTGGTAACATCTTGTGTAGCTGCAGTATAATGTCAGAATTGGGAAAAAGGCATTGGCACACTGATGTTAACCAGACCACAGAGTTTATTCAATTTTTACTATTTTTTAAAAACCTGCATTCATTTACATGTGTGTATAGAGGTTTCTGCAGTTTTATCTCATGTATGGATTCATGTATCTAGGACTTTAATTTAAAGAGTAAATTTCACAAAAGCTACAGTTTCCAGGTAAGCATACACTGATGTAATATTTTAGCAAATATATTTGAGGTTTCAAAAATTCTACTTCCATAGACCTTTTGCCATGCAAATATTTGTTTTGTTGTTCTTAAATATCATGAACTCCTTTACCCTGGAGATGGGTGTTTGTAAAAGTAAAAGTTGCTATAGAAATGGGAATTTTGGCATTTTGTAAGCCAGGATGACATTTGGGTGGTTTTCTCTGATCATTAGTCTGGAATATGTGTTTAATTTCCATCCTAAATTTCAAAGATTATGCAGATACCAACTGTTTATCAGCATACTGTGACTGGAACAGAATTTTTATGCCACTTGGGTAAAGGCTCAGCTGAATACTTCCTTGTACTTTCTGACTGAACTGCAGTCCATTTTTGTTTCTTACAGAGAAATAGTGACACTTTAAAACAACACATCTCAGAAGATGGTAATACCACTTTTCAGGCAATTAAAACCAACAGTATAGCTAGTGATCTAATCGGATGCCTGCTCCTCACTGGGTCAGGCTGCCTCTGTGAATGTAAAGCAGCAGAAAGTGGCTGGTGACCAATGGTTGTTAATAATTCCAGGGAATTTTCCGAAGGCCCTGGACTACCAATAATAAGGCACGGTTGTACCACATCTGGGGCCTGTAACAGTACCTTCCTCACCCCTGCTCACTTCCAAAATGCCATCAAAAGCTTTTACATTTGTATATAACTGTTAGACATTTTATGTCATTTTCTCAGCTAGTCTAAGGGAAACTTTGCTATGACTTCTCATTTTCTTAACTTGAGCCAACCAGAAACTGTATGCAGAGTCTGTAAGATTTTGAAGTTAGAACCTTGTAAGTCAAGGTTTTCTTTTCTCTTTCTCTCATTCCATAACATAATTTTTTTCTCATATGGTATGTGAATATATACATATTTACATTTAGTTATAATTCTCACACTGTTATTTCACTAGTTGGAATTAGTTGCTCTTGAGTAGATTCTACCTCATAGGGACACCATGTGGGCAGAGTAGCCTGCTGCATAGGCTGTGACCTTCTGGAAGCAGATCTCCAGACCTGTCTTCTAAGGCTCTTCTGGGTGGGTTTGAACCACCAACTTTTCAGCTAGTGGTCAAGCACTTAACTGTTTGTGCCACCAGGGGATTCCTGTTTCACCCGTGTAAGAGATACTGCCTTTATGGAGTTGGCCCTGCAGTATTTAGGACAAACACTAGTTTTTAAAAAGAATAAAACGTTGTCCATATATGAACTTTGTTATATCGTGAAACACACCACATATTCTATGAAAATACAAATAGAAGGCATATTATCTCTTAATGGAAATGATAGGATTTAGACCATTGTCCTTTTTAATCTAATTGTGTCAGAATTATATATTAGTGTAAATATTTTTGCATCGTGACTTGCATGGCGAATATCCTTTGCCACTTTTCTAAACATGATTTATGGGGTTGTTCTCCTGAGTTTTGATTTTTGTTCATCCTTTCTGATAACCTGATTATTTCTCTGCCATCCTTTTTCCCACTCTCCCTTGGCCTTCTAACAACCCGCCTGTCTCATACACAGACGCCCCTCCCCCCCACATACATACCAGCCAAAACATAGATTACAATGTGGGATAGCATTAATTCTAAGTCATAAAATACATAAGGTCAGAAATTTAGACATTTGGTAAGCATTCAGGCAGAAAAGAATTAAATCAAAGGATGGGGAAGCTGTCTAGATTATATCTAGGATCAGTATGCCCATGAGATTTCAAGTACGTCATGGTTTTCCTGTGCTCTCACTTCCTTTTCCCCCTTTTCATCTTCCTCTTCTCTTCCTTTTTCTTGATTTGCTGGCTTGCCCTAGGGTCGTAATTTAGATTTGACTCTTCTGCACTGACCTTTAGGGGATAGATAGTATTTTCACTTGTCTGTAAGTGAAAAGGTTGTGTGTATTTGTTTGTTTGTTTGTTTTTCTGGGGGGAGGGACAAGGTGTAGACTATAAAACTGGTTAAATTTGATGTTCAAAGAAAACTGTCTTCAGGAAAAAAACAAAACTAAACTAACAACATCACACATTGTATAGTTCACTCCTTACAAGACTGTCGCAACAGTAGTTTTCATGGGTGAAGGTAAAGCTGTGTTGTAGTTACTGTGTACTCCAAATTAGGGCCTAGGTACCTTTGTATGGTTGGAAAGAGCGGCTGCTGATGGATCACAGGTACATCCTTCACTGGGAATGTCCCTTTGCTGTAGAGGACTGTCGCAGCTGAGGTATACCACTCTGGGGTAGCGGGCGGCTAGTGATCCGTGACTGGGTCATGTAGGGACATAAAGCTGTAGGCCCTTGCTTTGATTTTGGACAATTCTGACATAGTTGTTTGTTGGCAACTACTTTAAGTTTCAAGGTCAGTCTCTGACCATTCGTGCTTTCATGAACATCCTCATAGACATTTCTTTTCCAAACAGTTCTTGATAAACTCCTGCCACATCTGATTTTGCTTCTGAGGAACCCCATGTGTGGGGCATACACTTCTCATGGCAAAGGATAGAAACCTAAGAGGCTTAGCTAAATAATGTAAATTGCATTATTAAAACTTGGGCTAGTAAAGGTCACATCCTGAGTTTTCTCACATTTTCTTGACCAGAATAAGTCACAGGTCCAAGATGCCACCAAGGTTTCCATTACTGAAAACTCTGAGATGCCCAGATCACTCTGACACTGTAAGTTGAATTCGACTCAATAGCAATTGATTATTGGTTACAAAAGTTTGCCTCTCTTAATCTCATATACAGTGAATATAGTTATATTCAAATGTACATAAAATGCGCTCACACTCTCCACAAGAACTATACCCCTAAGTCTCACCAACTTCGGTCATCACGCTATATAAATCCAAGATTTCATTATATAGTCTTTACCTCTTAGAACAGAAGTACAAAAAGCTGAACCAACCCATTAGAGTTCTCCTAGCTTGTGTCCTGCAAGGATAAGTCAAAAGGTATTGCTACAAAATCACAGAAACCTTTATTAAACACACACACACCCAAATCAAAATGTGAAGCTGTTGCTTCTTGACGCATCTGCCGTGGAAGTCTATGTACTTTTGAAGGCAGTGTTCCCATCTCTAACTCTTCCGCTGAAGACTTCTGTGCTCTTTGATTTATACCACATCAAAATGGCAGTTTTGGCATCCTCAAGGGACTCAGATTGTGTTCCTTTTAATTGTTCTTTGAGTTTAGCAATTAAAAAAAGTCTGAAGGAGCAGCATCAGGGCTGTAGAGTGAATGGAGTAAAAGTTCCCAATGAAATTCTTGTACGACAGCCCCTGATACTCTTGAAGAAGGAACAGGTGCATTGTTGTGATGGAAAAAAATTGCTGGGTGCAGAAATCCTTTTACTCACCAATGGAGTTTTCAGTTTTCTTAAAATTTCTGCATAGTAAGTCCCATAATCTTCCTATGTCTTTTGAGGAAAATCTGTTAAAATCATCCTTTTGAGATCTCAAAAAACATTGCAATAACCTTCTCAGTGGTCTCCCCACACTTGGCTTATTTTTGAGGTCTTCTCTACCTTCCTTGAAATGCTTGATCCATCCAACTATTGTTGTTTTGTGGAAGGCAGCTTTCCCATAAACTTGTTGCAAAGCTAAAGTGATTTGGAAGATGTCCACTTGAATTTTGTTAAAAATTTGGTATTAGTCATGACTTCAAAGTCATTTTTTGTCCCATAGCACCAAAAGTATCCTTGTTTTTGCAGGCCACTCGACAAGACTAAGGAAAGTATATTACTGAAATAACTTGCCTACACCCATTTACTGATCACAGAGATGAGTTTAAACGTGTTTTGTTTGGAATAAACCCAGCATATATGAACTGGAACCTTAGGAGCAACCTTTTGACTTACCCTCACATATCTTGCAGGGTGATATTTTGGTGACAAATTACATGATAGAAAATTGTACTCCACATCTAGATTTGTGGTGACTAATGAATATTTGTGAGCAAGAATATAATTTGCCCATATGAATTACCTATTACCACAGTAATCCTACGTGGAAAACAACTGTAATATTTCAGTAGCCTGAAATAAAAGTAACTTATATAGCTCTCATGGAAAACACTGGTGGCATAGTTAGTTAAGTGCTACGTCAGGTAACCAAAAGTTTGGCAGTTCAAACCCACCAGACACTCCTCGGAAACAATGGAGCAGTTCTACCTCTAGGGTCGCTATGAGTTGGACCCGACTTGATGGCTCTGGGTTTTTTTTTTTGTTTTTTGTTTTTATTTATATAGCTCTCATACCTACTGGGTATCTGAGCCAGCTCTATTGAACTGGGCTTGCTCATTTTCTTGTGAGTTGGCTGATGTGGATTGGGCTCATTTGCCTTGCCCAAACTGAAAGTTCTGTGGCCCAGGTGTTCCCAAGCATCTCCTTGTGGGACCAAGGCTGAAGGCTCAGCTTCCTGGGTGATGTTCTCGTGGCAATTACAGATTACCAAAGGATGACTAGAAGTGCAGAATCTGTTAAACTCTTGGCTTGCAGCCAAGGAATATTGTCACTTCTGCCTCATTCTGTTGGCCATAACAAATAGCACTATGGAACCCAAAATCAAGGGTGGAGAAATATCCTTTGTCCTGGTACTGGGAGGAGATGCAAAGTCACTTCGCCAAAGGCATAGATACAGGAAGGGGTGAAGAATTTGGGCTGACTGTGCGATTGGCTGTATCATCTTTGTTGAGTACCATAAAGTGTATTTTGATTCATAGTAACCACATGTGACAGTAGAACTGTCCCATAGGATTTTTTAGGCTATAATCTTTGCAGAAGCAGTTCATCAGGACTTTCTGCTGTGGAGACACTGGTTGGGTTCACACTGTTAGCCTTTCAGTTAGCAGCCACATGTCTAATCTTTGTGCCACCAGGACTCCTGCAGCATTCAGCAATGAAAATGCCTTCTAGATTAGTTGCATTTCTAAGTAGAAACAGAAATGTAAAATGCCATTTTATTGCCTGTTGCCTCTGATTGAATTATATCTCGCTAATGCATGTAGATCCTGGTGGTGCATTTATTAAGCACTCAGCTGCTGCCCAAAGGCTGGTTGGTGGTTTGAATTCACCGGTCTTTCTGCAGGAGAAAGATGTGGCAGCTTGTGTCCCTAAAGATTGTAGCCTTAAAAACCTTGTGGGAAAGTTCTGCTCTGTCTTGCAGTGTTGCTGCGTGTCAGAATCAGCTTGACAAGCAATGGGTTTGGGTTTTGGCATTTTGAATTGATGCCTACCTGGTGAAGCCCAGTCATTTTCATGTGCAGAGGAATAACATTTATGAAAGCCCTCAAAGGCCATACTATCCAGCTGCAAGAACTGACACAGTCATTTGGTGAACATGTCAGGAAATCGAGTGAGCATTGTCAGAAAGTTTGGCTTAGTAGTAGAGCTCTGATGGAGCAGTAGTTAATTAACAGCTACAGCTTCTAAACAAAGGTTGGCAATTTGAATCCACCAGCTGCCCTTTGGAAGCCCTATGGAGCTTCCATTCTGTCCTCTAGGATTGCTGTGCATCAGAATTGACTCAACAGCAATGAGTTTTGGTCTTGTACCAATGTGTGTGCTTCTTAATCCAGGTAAACTTTGTATGCCACTTAATAGCTTTGTAACCCTGGGCAAATTAATTGGCTTCTCTAAGCTTTACTTTCTTCATCTGTAAAGTTGGAATGTGGAGCATATTTATTGTAAGAAATATTTGAGATTAAGACCAAATGCTTACCAAAACTCTGTAAACATGACCTTTTATGGTTGTGGTTGTATTAGTGATGAGACCTTTATTATGTAATATATGGAAACCTTGTTCATGTAATGGTTAAGTGCTACTTCTGCTAACCAAGAGGTTGGCAGTATAAGTCTGCCAGGCGCTCCTTGGAAGTTGGATGAGCAGTTCTACTCTGTCCTGTAGGAATGCTATGAATTGGAATTGATGGCAGTTTTTCTTTTTTTAAATATAAATTTATTACATTCATATAGTAGTAGAGATGTGGTGTATGCTAAACAAAAAAGAGTTTGGAAGAATTAGATGAAACAGAGATGACTGTCAGCCATAATGATCAAAGAAGACTTCATGTGAGTCTCAAATTTGAGTTGAATTCTTAAAATGTGGAGGATTGGAAATTCAAGGTCTTGCTTGACTGGATGTTATGAGCTGACCTGACATGTTCTTGAACCAGTGAGCCATTTCAGTGCTTGTAGTTGAGAGTGTTTTAAAGAGATAATTGTTGAGATGAAAATTGGAGTAGAAGGAAACATTGTTTTGGACAGAGTGTTGACTACTCAGATATTATTAGAGCATGGAAGTCAATCTGAGGCCATGCCCTGTTGTGAAACTCAGGTCATAGCAGACTGAGGAGAGAAAAAAATCTATGATAACATGGTAAAATCTCTCTCTAGATAACTTTTATCTTTTGTTCAAACATTCTTATAAAGCAGAACATCTTAAAACGCATTTTGCCAGTGAGACCAAAAGATTCATTGAATGCTTCGGGTTAAAACCTAGCCAGGGATAGAATCCATATTTCCAATGTCCAGAAGCAGTGCACTTTTCACCCCAGAACAGCCTCCACTAATGAAAAATTGTCTATAACTTGTGTGAGGTGAACTGTTGCCTTCTGCTCTGTAGTAAGTGGGAGTGAACTCTTCTACTAATCTCAGACACCAAGTGTAGTCACTCTTTGCTATAAAAGGACTTCCTCTACAGTGCAGACATTGAGCTTACTTTTCAGGAGCACCTTTAGTTCTTCTCTGCATGTTGGTAATTTCTCTTCTCCCCTTTCTGAGGATTTTTCTCTTTATCTGTGCCTTTATTCGTAGTATCTCTCGTTTACTCAGGGTTCCTGCTTCAACTTTTTTCTTCTGTATCATAGCAATCATTCCTTTTGTTCCTCCTTTTCTATAAAGGGAAGAACAGACAAAAAAACCCAAAACACTATAATCTGCCAGCTATGTTCTTCTTTGCATTTCCCTGCAATTATATCTGGAGTCCTCTTATTGTATGTTTTTTTTTTCTTTTTTTGTCAAAATCATACCCATTTTTTTTAAGGTTTAACTTAATATTTTCTCTTCCGTTGCTCTTTACTCTAAAAGAAAAAACAAAAGCCCACTGTGATCTAGTTGGGTCTGACTCATAGCAACCCTGTAGATCAGCACCAAACTGCCCCATAGAGTTTCCAAGGATTGCCTGGCAGATTTGAACTGCTGACCTTGTGATTAGCAGACGTAGCACTTAACCCACTACACTACCAGGGTTTCCACGTTTTATTCTAGTCCAGCTTTATCCAGAGATCTAGGCCTATTTAGACAGTTGTTGACTACATTATGGCACTACTGTTCGGAAACTGCAAGAATCACTACATCTCCTTGGGAGAGGATGCTACCTCCGTGCAGGCAAGCTTGGTCATGTGACTTCCTAGTGGAATGTGGACCGTTAACGTTCAGTGATGTTCTGGCAAGGGCTTTGAGAGCCGAGGCATGGTCATTGTTGCCTCATCTGCTTCTGTGACTATGAAAGCCCATGACAAGATATAGCTTCCATGAGCCTCAGTTCCCAGTGACTGCCCTGAGTAGAGCCTTCTGCTTTTCTTGCAGTAGACATAAAATGTGAACATTTCTTTGTCTCATGGTTTGTGCCAGATGTGTGTTGTTGGTGTGTGACAATAAAACCTGCTTAATGCTGATTGATAGGCCATATCTGCTTGGGTACTTCATAGCCTCTATGTGTTTAAGATGGACCCGTCAACATCCTTGGCAAAGTTGTTTCTCTCCCAGTATTCTAGACCACTTTGTCCCTTAGCCAAGCTGGAAAGCAGCAGAATCACTTAATCAACTGCTCAAATGGGGAAACCTGGAATTTCTTTCTAACTTCTTTTCGAAGCCCTTAATAGCAACTGTCTTGTCTTCCCTGTGTCTGAAATCTCTCTAATACTGCCTAGTTCTCTCCACACTTAGCTTCAGCATCTTAATTCACACCACCCGATTATCTGTGTCAATTATCAAAAAAGCATCCTGTCTGGTTTCTCCTTGCCTCTCATATCCATTCTTGACTGTGATGAGTCTGCGTTCCATACTGCAGCCAGTGTTTTAAATATGAGACTCCTGCTTAAATGGTTCAGAACTTCTGTGAATTTCCCTTACATTTAGGTTAAAGTCCAGATGACTTTACATGGCTCATTAAACCTCCCTGACCTCTGGCACTCTCACTGGCCTTGACATAGGACACTCATACTGTATTCTGTGATCCTTAGTCATGCTGGACATCTTTTGGTTCCCTGAACAGGCTTTTGCATACGCTATGATTTCTGGCTGGAGTATGCTTCCCAATCCCTGTTGCTTCCACAACACCCCTCACCCTGCTGCCATCACACATCTGTCTATCCATACACACTACCCAGCAGCCATTGCTTGCAAGTTTCATATTGAAAGGCTTATTTGGGAACAGACTACAGCTTTTTATTCTGTGATTTTCAAAAAAATCACTCATTGTTTTTGTTTTTGTTGTTGATACCTGCTGTCGTCTCAGCCCCTGACGCATGGAGACCTCATGCAGAAGGAAATGAAACACTACCTAGTCGTGTATCATCCCCATGATCAGTTGTAGAGTGGACCGTTGTGTTTCAAAGAGTGTTCATTGGCTAATTCCTGGAAGAAGGTGTCTAGACCTTTATTCCTAGTCTTCCTTAGTCTGGAAGCCCCACTGAAACCTGTTCAGCATCATAGTAACATGTGTCTCCACTGAGAGGTAGATGGTGGCTGCATGTGAGGTGCGCTGGCTAAGAATTGAACCTTCTGGATGGAAGGTGAGAATTCTACCCCTGAACCATCAGTATCTTGTTGATCACTCAGTACCCTGTCCAACAGGATAAAAATCTCTCCTTATGGTTACTTACTGTCTGTTTTCCAAGTGAAGCTCTTTGACAGCAGAAAACTTCCGGTGACGCACCTCAGCGGCAGTAGCTGCAATGCTTTGGGCCTGGATAGTGGCTGTCTCTTACTTGTCATGGTTTAGTCATCTAAGCTGCCCTTCCTTGCAGAGCACTGGGAACATTCCAAAAGAGTGAAAGCGGAAGCTATAGGAAGGACCCAGAAGGCTTGAGCTTGGGACTGATGGTGTCGCCTCTACCACATTACATTGGTCAAAGCACCCTGCAAGGCCAGCCCAGATTCAAGTATAGGGAAAGCAAACTCTGTCTCTTATGGTGAAGGAGCAGCATTGTGTGCTGGAGAAGAGGCCTTGGTGGCTGCTGTATTTATAGACCATCTGCCACTCTAAGGGGAACTTCTTGAGCCTACGCATCCTCTAAATTTTCTTTCAGAATGTTCCAGAACTCCCTCAATTTGTATGGTTAGTCTGGATAATAGAAAGTCAAGGAGCCCCAGTTAAACACTCACCTGCTAATCAAAAGGTTGAAAATTCAAACCCACCTGGTGGCTCTACTGGAGAAAGACTTGGCTGTTCACTTGCATAGAGATTATAGCCACAAAATCCCTGTGGGGAAGTTCTGCTTAGCCACTGTGGGTCCAAAACAACTTGGTGGCACCTAACAATAACAACAACAGTAGACAGCTATTTCTTTTTTATCTGATGCTTTTTGATTTACTGACAGTTATCATGACTTATAAAACCTGAAATGAATTTTAGAACTCCTAAATAACTCCTCTGTCCTTGCTTTTCATTTTTACCGCATCTATTTTTAGTATCACTAGAATCATCTAATTTTTATGATTAAGAACAATAAACAAAAATTAATCTTGATGAGTAAATTAGGAAGAAGAGTGTCACCTGGAAAGATGGCTTTTAATATTGTAAGCTTATTTCAACTATGTGGTGATGATGTTTGATTGGTTTTAAAATTTGCATACATAAAGTGCCAAAATCGAAACCTGTTGCTTTGAGTCAAATTAGACTCATAGAAACCCTATAGGCCCCACCAGGTTTCCAAGGAGCAGCTGGTGGATTATAGCTGCTGACCTTTTGGTTGGCTGCTGAGCTCTTAACCATGGTACCACCAGGGTTCCATGTAAAGTACAAATACCCGAAAAAGAAACAATCTAGTCCACAGTAATGTAAATTAGCAGGAAGTTGTTTTCTTCATCCCTCTTTGTGAGTACTGCTCTAACTTGATCTGTTTTTAAAAATAAATGTGTTGATCAATATCATGAATAATTAAATGAAAGGAGTGGGATTTGGGGCTGTAGTCTTTTTAGTAATTGTAAATTCCATTTCACAAAGCCACAGCTCAGTAACTAGAAGGAACAAAGTCTGGATTATGCCTTCTTCGTTCAAAACCATGTACTTGATAAAATGCACTTCTAGAAGGATTTTTGCTTAGGGGAGGTTTTTTTCTTACAGTGTAGAGTGTAGAGTTATTTTACATCTAGTATTAAATCATGAGATGGTTTGTATGTCTGAGAAAATCGATATTCTACTGATCTTGATAAACTCTTCCTGAAATGGTTATAAAGGATTGTTTTACTGGTTCAAGAGCAAACCTAGTATGAGTCTGGTTTAGAATAGATTGTGTATGATTAGTAGCATTGAGAGATTCTCAGTCAGATCACTGAACTCATGGTTGAGCCAGTGGGCCCTCCCTTTTCCAATTAAGTTGTTGCCTTAGAACTCTATGTAAATAGAATGGATCTTGTGTTTAAATTACCTGCTTCTCCTGCCAGTAGAGTTAGGAGGATGGGTGGGACCTGAGTTTCGGGACTACATTGGTTTTACTTCACTTGAAGATAAAGGGATTGATACAGGCCATTTGCTGCCCTCAAGTATCTATTGATGCCATGCTGAAGACACTGCAACCCTGCTGTTAATGGTAATATCCTCTAATGACAGAACTGTGCCATTTACAGCTGGAAAGACCCTTAATACTTAAGTCCAATGTACTTGTTTATTGCATATTTATTGACTTTCTCAGGGGTGGGCTCCATTGATATCAGTTTGGTAGTTTTTTCATACTTTTTGGAAATAAGAAGTACGACTCTGAACATGTAGTCACAGTAAACCAAAAAAACCTACTGCCACTGAGTTGATTCCAACTCACAGGAGCCCTGTAGGACAGAGTAGAACTGCCCCATAGAGTTTCCAAGGAATACCTAGGAGATTTGAATTGCCAACCTTTTGGTTAGCACTTAACCACTGTATCACCAGCGTTTCCAGCAGCCATAGTACTATGTGTTTAATAGTGGAAGGGACTAGTGGTATTGTCCATCAGTAAAGAACTCTGGATCCTAACAGGCCTATATGGAGGTGGATAGGATATCTATTACAGACTTGTGCTTATAAGCTATTCAAAGTCTACAAAAGCTTTTCAGCCCTCTCCCTTTCCCATTGGGTATGGAGCCATCCTTATTGTCTCTTTGAAGAGGAAGTCATTCCCTTTGGAATTACATCTTTTTCAGGTCCCATAGGTTTGTTATTCTTGCTGTGTCTCTCATCCAAAGTCCCATCATTTCTCTTCCGTTTTAGAATGAATTGTCAGAGTAACTCTATTCCAAATTATTCTTCTCTATGGAGATGAGATGACATTGGTAGAAGAGATATATTGCCATTTTCTCCTTTCTGTAAGAATTTACAAGTCCATTAAACAACTCTTGTTGCTAAGGTAGGCTTCCTCTTAGCAGATGCTCAAATCACACAAGCAGCAGCTAATACTGAATTCCTTTCTTAAATCAGTCCCAACCAGTGAATAGGTCCTTGGTGATGCTTTTAAACAGCTTCACCCCTCTGTATATTCCTGGAATCTTAAACTCACTGAGCTTCAGTTTTTCTTATCTGTAGAATCAGAATTTCATGGCTCCTGTGAATTAAAAATAATGCAGTATAATACAGTTTCTGACACAGAGGCACTCTATTGTAATTAATCTATTTAAACAGGAATAGTATATGGAAATATTTTTCTTCTGGTCAGCACTTAATAGCACTGTTAGGAATTCTAAACTAGTACACTTGAGTTTTGGAAAAATTGGAAACACACATTAATAATCCCTCAGCCTTCCATGTCTATCCATTGTTCTTTAACGTTCCATAGCAAATCACCCTTATACCAGAAGTTCTTATGAAGCAGAGGAGAAAATGGAGTTTCTATTATTTCAACAACTTACATGCTTTGAAATTTAAGAGAGATGATTATGGATGATCTAAGGTGAAGCTCTCATAAAGCTCTAATGTATTATTTATGTCAATCCACAAAAAAGTCATTAATTAGCAACTATGCATTATAGAATCCTTGTCATAGATTGTTCTAAAGTGAAAACACGTTTGCCAAGCTATAAACCTCTTAGTTAATTTACTAGACAGAATTTGTGACATGTTTCTTAAAAAAAGAGAATCAACATCCAATAATACAGAACTTAAAATATTGGCTCAATTTGCACACTCATTTACATATGGGAAAGATAAGTTTATTTGAAAGCTGTATTCTTGCCTGAAACATACTAGGCACTCAATAACTTTTTGTTTTACAAAGTAATTAAGGGTTACAATTGCTGACTTAGTAAATAGAAAGTATTTTTATTCTGTAAACTTGCCAAAGGGGATTTTCCTAGAAAGAAGTAGTGATCAATGAGACACATAAAATCCAGAGTTTTATGTGAAGCCTTCAAAAAAAATGAATTTATTAAGAACATTAGGGGTTAATCTTTAGTTAGATATTTCCCACAGTCATTTTCCGTGAAGAAAATTTCAATAAGGGGTCTAGTTTTCCTGTGACCTGGAATATCAGTTTTTTAGCCAGCCCACCAGAAACCAACCTAGCCTAAAATGTGAAGGCTTGGAGAAGATGTTAGTGTGTTTTCTTTAATTTCTTAAAGTAAGCATTGTTGCATACTTTAATTTTGTGTATGAGTGTTTTGGAAGGTGACATTTGAAGTTGATACAGTTTTTTCTAACTTAAAGAGTCTAATTTGAGATCCCTGACTATATGAATCAACATTCTTTATTATACCCCATAGTGAAAGCAGTAATCACTTTCTTTCTCTTGCCCCCTTCCTTAGTCATCTAGTGCTTCTGTAATAGAAATACCACAAGTGGATGGATTTAACAAGGAGAAATTCATTTTCTCACAGTATAGTGAGTGAGAAGTCTAAATTCGGGATCTGACCTTCAGGGGAATGCTTTCTCTCTCTGCTGCCTGTCTGTTATCAGTCTTCTCCTTCTCTGCTCAGGAACGCCAGGTCGAAGGGACCTGCTCTCCTCCCAGTGCTGCCCTCTTGATGGTATGAGGTCCCATATCTCTCTTCTTCCTTTTACATCTCAAATGAGATTGGCGTAAGACACTGTCTAACCTTGCAGATGTCATCAGTGTAACTGACACTAATTCATCTCATTGCATCTCAGTGATAGCATTTATAACACAGGGAAATCACATCAGAGGACAGAATGGTAGAGAGTCATACATTGCTGGGAATCATGACCTAGCCAAGCTTACAGATGTTTTGGGAGATACAGCTCAGTCCATGACACTCACTATTTGAGTGCTGAACTTCTAGAACAGGTGGCTTCTACCTGTCCCCTCAATTTCTTATCTTCAGCTCAGTTTCGCTTGTCTTTCAGTCAGCCTTCTGATCTCTCCGCTACAGAACTGACATTCCTGGAGATGACAAGTAGCTTCATACTGTCAAGTTCAGTGCCTACATTTCAGGTGTCCTTCTCTGTAAGCTCTCGGGGACATTTCACGCTGTTCCCCATCGCTTTCCCTTCTCTGACCTTCGTAGCACTGCACTTTCGAACTCTTCTTGTGTGTCTCTAACTGCTGCTCTGCCTGGCTGCTTGTCACTCTTCCTCCTTTGTGTGATTATAAATGTTTTCTAAGCTTCCGCCCTTGGCTGCCTTTTCTTTCCGTGCTCCTTTCCTCGCATGAAGGAGTCCATCCTATCTATGGTACTGCTGCTCTGTGTCCTTAATATGGGTCCACAGTCTTCAATTCTTCCTTTTACCTGAGTCTCAAATTTATAACCCCTGTCAACCATTTCCATCGTAATGTCTTGCTGCTGATTTAAACTCGAGTTCAACTCTGAATCCATAGTCACCTCTGTCTTCAGCTGTGCCTTTACACACTTCCTCATTCCTGACTCAGAATGGTTGGTCTTTCCTGTTGGGGAAACCGGAAACCTTGGAGTGATTGATTCTTTCCTCGCCTCCTGAACCTACTCACTCATCGTGGTGGGTTCATCTCTGCTGCTCGCATCTGTTTGTTTCAGCCGTTTCCCCAGTTCAGGCCTCACTTATCCCATTATGGCAACCACAGAGACCACTTTGCTGGCTTCTCCTCTTCCCGTGTTGCCCTGCGCGATACTGAATGAATTACCCTAGAATACAGCTGACATCATACCACTTGTTCACTGTGTAACTGTTGTGGCTTCCTGTGGCTTGCAGGGAAATGTAGCTCCCTCACCCCTGAAAAGCTGTTAGGCTAGTGTTCAAGTTTTCCCACATTTTGACAGCAATATTGTTCTTCCAGTTTCTCTACTTGGAGCCAGTGGTTCTCAGAGCTCCTCTTTATAACAAATATTTTATACCCTTTCAGTGATGATTTTGTCTGGTGCCATCCAGTTGTTTTAGACTCAGAGCAACCTACCTGCAGAGTAAAACTACTTCGTAGAGTTTTCTGTTGACATGAAATTCACAGCTAACGTAACAAATGTACTCATGTGACTTCTAAAAAGAAGAAAAATCTTACACAAGGCCTAAAAATGTAATTGCAGGAGAAATAGATGGAAGTTGATTGATGATATAATGTGTTGTTTTAGTCTGTAAATGCTTGCTCATAACTAGACCAGAAGATAAAATGAAGTGGACAGTGCTTGTAACTACTTGTAATAATAATTAAGCTTGGATTTGAGAGGAACAGGACAGGAGCCCACTAAATACTACAGCCATTTTTCTTGATACTTGACTTTTTAAATGATAGTTAAGTATGTGTATTTGTTGCATTCATAGAATGACAGATAGAATGGAGTGTCACAAATGCAGCCCACTACCAGACAACCAGGCTGTTTATTGGAGGTCCACTAGGAGTGTGGCCAGTAGTGATATGATTTTCTAGAAACGTGGGCAACTTGTGGGGCTTTCTAACTGTTACAAATGCAGCTTTCTTTTGATTTGCATGGGGATTGCATCATTATGTATTAATATCCTGAAAATAATGCTTTGTGAGCTCAAGCAGTGATGCATAGGTTTTTGACTTGTTTTTTTTTTCTAACTCACATAATGGTCCCATTTGAAAGCCATGTGAGACTTGCATTGCAGGACAGCTGACATCCTTGGCCCCTGTCCCCTAACAGCTGCTGGTATTCCCCCAGAAATGAGTTAGCTAAAATGTCTCATAGACTATTTTTGAAAATGCCCACACAGGGGGTGGTACAGCTCTGAGAGCCACTGAGAACTGCACAGATGTCCCTGGCTGTTAGCCTGAGTATTCGCCTCCTGTGTGCCTTCTTCCTGTCCTCTGGAAAGTCTTCACTCGTCTGTTTCCATAAACATAATTCATGCCTAAAGCTTATACTCTGATCTCTTATCTGCATAAATGTGCCCTACGGTAATTAAGCATTATTAACAGAGTTACCTATATTTATTTTTCACGTAAATAGTTGCCTTTACCAGATTAGAAAGTATAGGTTACAGATATCAAATAACTCAATCCAAACCCATTGCTGTTGAGTTAATTTCAACTCATAGGAACCTGAGGACGTAGTTGAAATGCCCCATAGTGTTTCCAGGGCTGTTCTTCAAGAAGCAGAGTGCCACATCTTTCTTCCATGGAGTGGCTGGTGAAGTTGAACTGCTGATCTTTCAGTTAACATCTGGGTGCTTAACCACAGTACTACCAACACTCTGAAGTGTCAGATACCAAACTCAGGCTAGCCTGAACCTCTATACCCATTACCCCAAATGCTTTGACTTACTTTACTGACAAGTCCAGCCAGGATAGATATCTCCTGTCTCATGAGATCCAGGCATTTTATGATGGTCATTGGAAAGTTGTGCCTATCTGTCCCTCTTCCCATTTCTCTGTGTCCAAGTGTTAGTTAGGACTGTGTAAGTATTTAGAATATCAATAGCTTTATAGAATTGAACTTTATTTCTTGCTTCTGCTGTACATTCTGCATTAGTGGAAGGTGAAATCTGCCCAGAGTAGTTACTCAGAGACCCCGGTTGATGGAAGCACAGTCCTGACCTGCGCTTCCGCTCTTTACCAGTTATGAGAAAGGGACGCTGACAAATCCTGCAGTGGTCTCTGAACTTCGGCCCAGAGGAGACATATGCCGCTTCTGCTCATATCTCATTGAACAAAGAAAGTCACATGGGCATGTCCGTGTTCACTGAGGGTGCAGTCCTAGCCTGTGCCTGAAAGGAAAGGAAAACCATAATGTTGGTGATGGCCCTGTGCCCTAATGTTGAACTTAATTAGGTTTCCATAGTACTGTGGTTCTCTTCATCCCCAAGCCCCACCCCTCAGCTTTATGCAGATTTGCTGTTAGTTGCAGTTGAGATGCTTGGTGATAGCTTGTACAGTAGAAGGGAGCATCACCTGTTTCCTCTTGGTCATTAGTATACTCCTATTCTCTGGTGCAGACTCTATATACTGTGAATTTCTTCCAGCCAACCTGTAGGGGGCTTATGTTCCAGCATTACATTGGACAGTATTCTGTTTGCGCTACAGGATTTTCATTGGCTAATTTTTGGAAGTAGATCTCTGGGCCTTTCATCCTAGTCTGTCATAGTCTGAAAACTCTCCTGACACCTGTCCACCATGAATGACCCTGCTGGTATTTGAAATATTGCTAACGTATCATCCAGCCTCGCAGTGATGTCTAAACAACAGTGTGACCGAGTGAGAGGCAAGTGGTGGTATGCGAATAGACATACGTACACACCCTTTTGTGAATGCTTTCATTTTCCTCCTGTGGGAAAAGACATCAATTTCTTTCTTTCTCTTCTTTATGGTGCTTTAGGTAAAGGTTTACAGAGCAGGTTAGTTTCTCATTAAACAACCAGAGCATATGTTGTTTTATTGTATTGTTTACCAATCCTGCTGTGTGTCAGCATTCTGTTTCCATTCATCCAGTTTTCCTGTCCTTTTCTGCCTTCTTGTCTTTGCATTTGGGCTGATATGTCCATTTAATGTGTTCTGCAGGGTTGAACTATGTGTGTTATTGTTTGTTTTATAGACCTGTCTAATCTTTGGCTGAAGGGTGAACATCAGGAGTGACTTCAGTACTGAGTTAAAACAATGTCCTGTGGGGAAGAGATCATTTTCTGACTAATAGATACCAAGCTCTGAAATTGATTGTTTTTGGCTGGGTCTAGGCTGTGTTCCTGTCTCTGGACCTGTGAGGGAATGAGGAGAAATGGGAAATGCTGAGTTTGAATTATATAGATTGAGTGTAGCTGGGAGGGGCAGTTCATCAAAATAAAATCTAGGCAGCATAGATGCTAGGTAAGTAGACCTCACAGGTATACTGTACATCCCTAAATAGATTAAAAATTACTTGGGAAAAGAGACTAACCCATTTTTTTTTTTTGTATATCTTGGGTAGTGTAAGACAAAAGAAATGTATTACAGTTTGAACCAACCAGTTGCTCCACAGAAGGTGTGACAGTCTGTTTTCATAAAAATACACAGCCTTGGAAACTCCATAGGGCAGTTTGCTGTGTCCTGTTAGATTGTCCTGAATCTGCATTGACTCAGCAGCGGTGGACTTGGTCTGGTTTCTTAGGCGGGTGGTGTTCAACAGCATCTTGCTTAGTTTTTTGCTTCATTCATTCATTTATAATATAATACGACTATTACTAGGTAACATTTATATAATACGATCTCTGGTACTATCTAAGTATGAATTTGCTGAATCCTCACAATCACTCCCTGAATTATCTATTATTTATAACCCCCTTAATCAGATGGGAAAACTGAGGCTGAGAGTCTGATTAACTTAAAGTTTTATGGCATTGAATTGTATTCCTCCTAAAATATGTTGAATTTTTAGTCCCCTGCTACTTACAAATATGACTTCGTTTGGAAATGGGTTTTTTGCAGTGTAATTAAGTTAAGATGAAGCCATACTGAATTAGTGGTGTCCTTATAAGGGGAAGGTACACAGATGCAGACATATATAAAGACATACAGGGAGGAGAATACCAAGTGAAGATGAGACAGAGCTTGGCATGACGTGTCTACAAGCCAAGGAAGGCCGAAGATGGTTGAAAATCACCAGAAGCTGGAAGAAATAAGAACGGAATATTCCCTAGGGCCTTCTGAGGAAACATGGCCCTCCCTACCAACTGCTTGAATTTAAAATTTTACTCTCTGGAATTAGGACAGAATAAGTTTCAGTTATTTTAAGCCACCTACTACCAGTTGCTGCTGATTTGAACTCATGAAAACTCCGTGTGTTTTACAGTAGAACCGTGTTCCTTTGGATATTCAGTGGCTATGATCTTTTTTGAAAACAGATCATTGTGATTTTCTTCCAATATACTTCTCACACACTGCTCCAATATGCTTCTCACACACTGCTGTCACGTTGATTCTGACTCATAGTGACCCTATATACTCCAGAGTAGAACTGCCCCATAGAGTTTCCAAGGAGTGCCTGGCAAATTTGAACTGCTGATCTTTTTGATTAACAGACATGACACTTAACCATTACACCACCAGGGTTTCCAAGATGCCTGTAGATGGATTCAGATGGTTAGTAGCTAAAGCACTTAAGCTGCTGAGTCTGTAGTAATTTGTTACAGCATGCTGAGGAAACTGATACACAGCCTCAAAGCCAAACAGTTCTGAAGAAAGAATTTGAGCCGCCCAGTCCAACTCTGGAAATCCTGATGCCTTACTGGTTCAGTGCTACAGTTGCTAACTAAAAAAGGTCAGCAGTCTGAATCTACTAGGTGCTCCTTGGGAACTCCATGGGGCAGTTCTGCTCTGTCCTATGGGGTGACTATGAGTTCGAATTGATTTGGCAGCAGTGGTTTTGGTTTGGTTTAGTTCAGCTCTATGTTCTGTCAGTATAATTATATGGTAGTTACTTGATGTATTTTCTTAATAAGTCTTTGCCACAGACTGTGCCCTTTTACAGTCTGTGCCTCACTTGTAATGCAGAGGGAATGAACAACAAATAACAACAAAAACACCAGGATGTTCCACCAAATGAAGAAGAATGTTTCTGGTAGTTAATACGGGTGAGGAGCTTAACAGGGGGAGGTGTACATTGAGGACCCCTGGTGGCACAGTGGTGACGTGTTTGGCTGCTACAGAAGGTCATAGGTTTGAACCTACCAGCTGCTCTGAAGGAGAAAAGACCGAGCAGTCTGTTCCTATAAAGATCACAGCTTTGGAGATCCTGCGGGGGCAGTTCTGCTGGGTCTGAGATTCACTATCTATGTTTTGTTGACCATGCAAAGGCATTAGACTCTGTGGATCATGACATGTTATGGATAATATTTCAAAGAATGGTAATTTCCAGAACACTTACTTGTGTTTATGTGGGACCTGTGCATGGACCAAAAGGCATTTGTTGAAACAAAACAAGGGGACACTGAGTGGTTTAAATTCAGGAAAAGTGTGTTTTAAGGTTGTACCCTTTAACCATACTGTGAAAGGGTACAACCTGAAAGCATACTTTTCTTGATTTTAAACCACTTCGTATCCCTTCACCATACTTAATCTATAGAGCCTGGTGGTGCAGTGATTAAAAGCTTGGCTGGTAACTGAAAGGTTGACAGTTCAGATCAGCAACTTGGGAACCCTATGAGACAGTTTGGTTCTGTCCTCTAGAGTTGCTATGAGTCAGAACTGACTCAGGGGCAATGGTTTTTAATCAATCAGTATGCCAAGAAATAACTTGAGAAGCTGGACTACATGAAGAAGAATAGAGTATCAGGATTGGAGGAAGATGCATTAACAGCCTGCGATACGCAGATGACACAGTCTTGCTTGCTGAAAATGAAGAGAACTTGAAGCACTTATTGCTGAAGATCGAATACTACAGCTTTCAGCACAAATAACACCTCAACATGAAGAACACAAATATCCCCACAACTGGATCAATGAGCTATACTATGATGAAATAGAAAACATATTGACATTATTAATGATTTCCTTTTACTTGGATCCACAATCAGTGTCCATGGAAGCAGCAGTCAAGAAAACACATGATATATTGCACTGGGCAAAGAGACTACTTTGAAGTACTAAAAAGCAAAGATATCAGCTTGATGACTAACTTGCACCTGACCCATGCCGTAATATTTTCAGTTGCCTCATTTACATATGACAGCTGAACAGTGAATAAGGGTGACCAGAGAGCTGATACCTTTGAATTTTGGTTTTGGTGAAGAATATTGAATATACTGCGGACTGCCAGAAGAATGAACAAATCTGTCTTCAAAGAAATACAACCAGAACACTCCTTAGAAGCAAAGATGGCTAGACTTCACCTCACATAATTTGGATATGACTAGACCCTGGATCTAAAAAGAGGAAGAGTCCCAAAGAGATGGACTGACACAGTGGCTGGCGCAGTGGACTCCCACAATGATGGATTGTGAGCCTGGCACTGGACCTGGCCGTGATCTGTTCTGTTGCACATAGGGTGGTTAGTTGGAACTGACTCGAGGGTACCTCATAGCAGATGAGTCAGAATCAACTAGGCGGCATCCCAAAACAGCATAGCAGCATGGATGTATGTTAGCATTCTCCAGGTGTCTGATTTTATTAATGTCTTTTGTGTGTCTTTTTCATTAAACATCCATTATTGTGTGATAGGAAACATCTCCAATCATCATAGAAGAACACATATTTTGATAAGTGATTTTCTCAGATCTGGTACCTCAGTGGAGAAATCATTGCCCAAGGCTACATGCCTGGCTTTGTTTGCTGCCATGTCTCGTGCCAGCCAAGATAAGGATATTTAGCTTTTCTTTGTAGTTTGAAGACATCTCGCAGCTTGTCACAACTTCCAGAATCTTTGAGGAAATGAAGGCTGAATGCCAAGACAGTAATTTTACCATTATCCCAGTGGGCTAGTATTTTATTTGATACATTGTAATTTTAACAAGGAAGTTATAAGAAAAGAATTTCATACTGTGCCTCTATAGAAAGGTGAAAGAAAGTGGAATACAATTCCCATTTGTTCTTCTGTAGCTCATTTTGACAGCTAAGAAAACTGTTTTAAATGGGCCTGAATAGATCCCTTTTTAAGTCCATATTGACTTGACATTAAAATGTATTTTTAGCATTGTTGATTTGAAATAGTAAAATTAGGGTTTTTAAGATAGCCATTTTTGTATTAAAATGATAAAAACTTTATAAAGTAAAAGTTGTCCAATTTAAAAGCGTGCCTTAACATGTATGCAAGTTAGCATGAATTTTTGGGTGTGCCCTATGAAAGACCAATATTATTACATAACAGACTTCGAGACGAATGTAAATATGTATTTTGATTTAGTTTTCATTCTGCCAGGGTCATTTTTAATGTTTTGCTTGTCCAAAACATGATTTTAAAATATCTAATGCGGTGTAAGCCCACCAGTGTCAGTAATTGTTTACTTCAGTTGTTTGCAAGAACTTGATTCCCCACAGTTCTTTCACACAGAATCCTTGAAGTTTGGGCATATCTACATACAGTTAATGTTTAACATTTCAAGTCATATGAATTAGATACTCCAACTTTTGTTTCAGTCATACCTGAAGGCAGTACAGGATTTACGACTTAATTTGTGATTCTCTTAGTAGCTCTGGCTGGGCTTCATTTGCACATGTCCACACTTGTGATTTATGGATATTGACCCTTCAGAATCCTTAAATCTTGTGACTCTCCTTGCATGTAAACATCTCTGCTACAGTATTTTATGAAAGCTAGATGTGAAGTTTCCTGCTGCCTCCTTTTGTATGGAAATCTGTAAGAGGGAAACTGTTCTTGCGTTAATTATCTGATAGATTCGATTGTAAAGGGACAAAGCAGAAGGGAAGAGACCTTCTTCCTTCTTGACTTTGGATGCTAATGGAAGATGTGGTGCCTGGTGTAGGAGAACCACATTGCAATCATGAGAGGATGAGTCTGTTTGCTCAGCCTCTCAGGGTTGAAAGAAGAATCAAGATTCTCAGCAATGAGATTGAAATTCTGGCTCTCCCACTTACCCACTTTGTTATCTTAGAGCTAAAGCATGGCCCTTAATGTCTCAACCTCAATTTCCTCAGTTATCAAATAGAATAATAGTAATAGTAACTACTTAATAGGAATATCGTAAGTATCATAAATGATACTGTATATACTGCACATTGAAAATACAGTACGGAAGTTCATACTTTTTCCTGTAATTCCATTTGGGTCTCAGTAAGTGTCCAAACTGCCAGGTGTCAGGTGTAGGGTATCAAGGAAAATATATTCATGTAATGAAGGATGTATTTTCATTTTGTTGTAGAAAACAAAAGACAAAACTCATCGTGTTGCAGAAAATTCGAAGGAAAAAAATGGATATCACCTGCAATTGCCAAACTCAGAAAGAACTACTGTTTAATGTAGGATTTAACAAATGAATAATATTAGCTTCCTTGTGGTCTCTGTCTTCAATACAAGGCTCCCTTAAATTGTAAAGGTGCCAGAGTAATTCTGCGGCAGGTAGGAAATAGGTACTGTTACACCCATTTTTTTCAGATGAAAATGCTGAGGCTTAGAAAAGATAAGTACCTCATTAAAAAAAAAAAAATAAGTCACACAGATTTTGGAATAAGAACCAGTGGCAAGAGTCTGAAATTGAAGCAAGGTCAGTCTGCTGCAGAGACTGAGCCTGCAGCGGGCCACAGTTAATTGTTGCCTCCTACTGGGCCTTGAATAAAGGATAAATGTGAAGAGTAAGCAGTAAAACTAGCCAGAGCAATTCTTCAAATGTGTGATTTTCTCTAATGGATTTTTTTTCATTTTTTTTTTTTTAAAAAGACTGTAATTAATATACAACTAAACACATAAACACATAGGTGGTATGTACTTGGTTTGATGCATTTTGAAAACTGTGTACACTCAGGTAGCCAAATCAGGTATAGAACACTTGGATCCCCCTAGAAATTTCACTCATGGCCCTTTCCAGTCACCCTGACCCTTCCTCCCAAAGGCACTCAACTCAAATTACCATAGCAACGTATTTATTTTTTTGCCTATTCTCAGACTTCGTATAAATGGGAACATAAAAATATATATTTTAAAGAGTCTGACACTTTTCACTTAACATAATATTCAGATTTTTCTAGGTGTTACATATGTCAGTAGATTTGTTTGTTTTTATTTAAGAAGTATTTCACTGTAGAGATGAGTGAAAAATTATTCATTTGTCAAGGAACATTGGTTCATTTTCCACTTTGGGGCTACTGTAAGTAAGGACTATATGAACACTTTTATTCAGATTATTTTGTGGACAGGTTTTTTTTATCTGTGGTAAAAGCTTAAAAATATAACGTGTCGTAGGGACATACACAGTCTCTCTAGTCCTTGGGCCATTTTAATTTCTAGCTCAGTGTTGGGGGACTCCAGTTACTTCTTTTCTTTGCCAGCATTTGTCAGTGGTTTTGAAATCTAGCGTTTTATTGAATGTGAAAGGGTATCTTACTGTGGTTTTAATTTGCATGACTATGATGCTAACTGTCTTTTTATGCTAAGTGATCTGCTCTGTATATTCTTTTGGGAAGTGTTTGTTAAAGTCTGTTACCCATTTCAGAGGGCTTTTTCTTTTTATATATATGTATATTTTCCCCCTTATATGTTTAACATACAAATCCTTTGACAGAGTCATGTACTATCAGTATTTTTTTTTAGACTGTGATTTGTTTATTGATTTGCTCAATCATATATTTTTGATGAGGAGGACTTTTTTGAAGATGTCCAAACCCAGTGCTGTCAAGTTGATTCTGACTCATTGTGACCCTAAAGGGCAGAGTAAAACTGCTCTGTATAATTTCCAAGGAGCTCCTGGAGGATTTGAACTACTGACCTTTTGATTAGCAGACGTGGCACTTAAGCACTATGCTACCAGGGTTTCCTGAAGAAGCCCAGTGCATCATTTTTTAAAAAATGGTTAATGGTTTGTGTGCCCTGTCTATGGTTATGGAAATGTTCTCGTATGCATTTTTCTGGAAGGTTGATGATTTGGAGTTTTCATTTAGATGTATGAGCCATGTCAAATAAGTGTTAGGTGTTTGAGATGTTGAAACAAAAGAATCATATTAACCAATAAGAGAAATTGGCTGAAATGCATTTAATATAGTATTTGCAAATCAGGGTAACGGTATGACTCAGGAGTCAAAAATGTTCTCAAGATGAGAGACACTCGGAAGACTTTTGTACACAGTCTTATCAGCATGGCCATGGATGAAAAAGGACTGTAACAGAACTGATGAACAGTTTGAGATCTGTAAAGACTTCATAGGGATGTGTCTTGAATAACAGTTAAGACAATGACAGATTACCCTAAAACTTAACTCCCAGTGTGACCTCTGGAGATCACTTCCAGCCCTGGAAGTGCTCTGAGTGCAGAAATCACTCACTTTGGAATACCAGGGCTTTTCTCAGTCTTCGGTTGTTGAAAACTTGAAGTAGTGCCTGGAGAGTTTCTTTCAGCTCTTGTATCTCACCCTTAGGTTTTCTTAGCTGGAAGCCAAGAGTGCTTCAGTCCTAGTCTGTGATCTTTGCTGCCCTGCCTTCTTCTCCAAAGCCCAGAATGCTGCAGATGGCATTCTCTTATCTGCCCTGCCACTTCTCCACTGCCTTCTTCCACCTGCTTTGCCGGGCCCAGATGTGTGCAGGTGTTCTTGCCTAGCTCTCCTCTTCTGCCCATTCTGTGGTGCATCCCTTCAGAGCATTCAGTCAAGATCATGGAAAGAAAGGAGAAGGCAGATGATTGGAGACTTCCTCTGTGTTTGGGATCTTACCTGCCACGTCAGTCCACACAGTGTAGTTACAAATTCACTGAAACTTCGGTTGGTTTTTTTTTTTTTTATTATTCTGTAGCTGATTTTCTCCTGGTATACCTTATAGTTCTTCCATGGATAGGAAAACTGTTAAGTGTCTTTTCTCTTATAAAAGGCTTGCCACTTCCTGGGGATTCAGGTAATGTTTTATTCTTTGAGGAGGTCAAACAGACATAACTCCGATTTAAAGTTTATTTACCTTGCATCTTTTGTAAGGATGGGAATGGTGATCTCTTGCTACTTTTGTATTCGATTTGAAATGAAATGTTGAATTCATTTATGAGGCCAGGAAAAGAGAACAGAAAGCAGGACTGTTTTTACTTTACATTCTGCATACGCTTTATTTCTTTGTATGTTTGTTATACATTCCTTAAAATAGTGTCATGGGTAGCTAGTAACAGAATCTAGAATGTCTTGAGCTTCTATTGTATCTAGCCTTTTATGTAGTTATAAAATAAGTGCACCTCATAATATCAACAACTTAGCATGCTGTAGACATTCAAAAGTCATGTTTTATTTATTTAATTGTCAGATAAGTCATCCTTATCACCCCTGCTTTATGCATGCAAAAACTGAAGCTTATGCATTTGTTCAAGTCCTACCTCTATTGTCAGCACTTTGACCTTGGACAAACTAACTGGTCTGTCTCCTAATCTTCAAATATAGGTTTTGCAATTTGGCAGAGTTAGGTAATTTCTCATAGATATTAACATGCAGAACCAGTATTCAAACTCAGGTTCATTTGCTGTCAAAGCTCATACCTGTTTTACTCTCTTGTGGCAGTGGAGGATCCCCTGGTGGATGAAAGGATTGCTTTATGAAGCGTAGCTACCAAATGCTTCTAATTTTATACAAGCAAACCAGCAGGATGGCAGGTACCCATTTTGATCTAGGTGACTATATGTAAAAACCTGTAGGACAGTTTATTACCATTTTGTCACATTAGCTAGAAGTTTGAAAGTACTGGAAATGGGGACTTTGGTAGAAGTGAAGGCTTGTAGTGTATTTTAAATAAGTAAAGTATTGTAAATGCAATGCCTAATTGAACCTGACCTTTAAACATAAGTCCTTACATTGTATCATCATGCATCTAGGGAGTGTAGGTTTCACTATTTATTATGTACATTTCATTTATGCAGTTTAATGTGTTAAAATGGATGTTTAATGTATGCAGGTGAGGGAGCATCATTTCCATGTATGCCAAAGATTGGAAGAGGACATGAAGTTATTTTTTTAGAGATATTAAAATGAATAATCTAATATCGTAGGACCAGAAAGTTCTCAGTGTACACAAACCTTATGCTGTGGAGGATGAAAAGTCAAATATTTGAAACTCCAGGCTCCTATTTGTTCTGTTCACTGAATATAAAAATCATTTGTATTTGTTCTTATTGGTAACTATAAGATCTGTGGCTTAATTTTTAAATCTGGGGCTCGTGGGTAACTCTTGTGGGCTCCCTGAATTTGGTGGGTAAAAAAATTACATCTTTATTTTCATTTACTCTAACAGAAATTTTGCATTTTATTCAATTTTAAATGTACATAAGAAATCACACTGGTATTAGTAATACCTGTGACTTTATCACTAGTAGACATGCTAGATACTTTTATATCACTCATTAATACCTTCCTGTATCATTTATGTTCATCACTAGTTCAGAATTATAGCAGTTTTGAAACCCACTACAAGATTCTCATATTAATTGCATTAACAAAGTAGCAAATATATTACTGTATCACATTTAGAGGTACAAATATTTTGACAACTTTGTAGCAATGTAATTGTTTAATTTGCAATTGTAAGTGTTTTATTTCATGCCTCTATGAGTATTATTCTAAGAAGGGGTGCACAGACTTAACTAGACTGTCAGTGTGGTCTGTGGCACAAAAGCTGAAGGACTGCTGGTCTGGGTTATGTCTGTGGGAGGGAGCAGATGTCTTAGGATAGAGCACAGGATGACTGGAAGTAGAGCTCAGCAACTTCAGAGGCCAAGTTGTGGGCAGGATCACCAGTGTGCACGTTAGAATAATCAAGAATTATAACACAGATTGTATTGGAGAGAGTATTAGTGAGCGAGGTGTTGCGAGCCCCTGAAAATTAAAGGGATGGCTCTGGGGACTGTAGACCCAGGGCAAAAATGAGAGATTATTACCTGTCCTTGAATAGACTCAGACTCACAGCAACCTCTGTGTATGTAACAGAGTGAAACCTTGTCTGATCCCGCGCCATCCTCAAAATGAGGAGTAGTGATGCAGGAGTAATCTGATGGCAAAAACTGAAACCAAACTCTCTACCCTGGAGTTGATTTCTAACTCATAGCCGCCCTATGTGACGGAGTAGAATTGCCTCATAAAGTTTCCAAGAAGCACCTGGTGGGTTTCAGCTGCCAGCCTTTTTTTTAGCAGCTGTAATCACTATGCCACCAGGGTTTTCAGTCTGGTGGGTTGGGAACATTTTTATGGAGGGCAGAAGAAGAATGGTCTTCACATGGTACCGAGGAGCAGGAAGGACATTAACTCTATCTCTAGGGCCCACGTGGTGCAAGGGCTGTGGGAGAAGATAATTAGCCACCACTGGAGAGGGCTGCTGAAGAAGTAGAATTCTCTGGGAAGAGTCAAGTTTCTGCTTAGTAAGATGATCACGTGAAGACGGGGAGGTGAGGCTGAGCATACTGGGGGCTGGCTGATGATTAGAGATGATTCTAGAGGATGAGTGGAGAGATGTCGGCAACTGAGGAGGAACAGTCGAGTGGAAAAGGAATAGGGGATGCGAAGAGTCAAAGAATTAACACTGTTAGGGATAAGGGATGACCAGGGAGTCTGGGGCTTCTCATGGAGACAGAAGGAACGAATAATGGGCTTGTCATGTGATGAGTTCTGGCGGGAGATTGTGGCAGGAGGATGTGGGCCTCTGGCCTCTCTCCACCCCTGGTGTTGGTGATAGATGGCCTGGGAAAGTGTGGTCTTACTACCAGGATGGAGGTCTCCCTTGGTGACAAAGGAGAAGGCCTGAGGGAGATGTGATCTCAGTCTTAACTATTCATTCATGTTAGATCTATGTTGAGGACCCAAATTCACAGGATTTTCAATTAATTATAACTTTTTGAAAACTTTTTGTTATCTGTTATTAAAATCCTGTAGATTTAGCCCTTCCCTGAAGTCAGGTTTCTGGAACATGCAGAAAGTGGAGGTAAGTCATAAGACCCTTGCCAGAACATGCTACCTTAGTCGACTATAAATTATTCATGATCTTGACTTTGTGATAGAATGCTCAGAATGGTTAATGAATGTGCTTGTAAGTGAACTTGAACAATGGGCTCCTGGAGAATAGATGTCCTTATTCCACTGTAAAAAGGAAAGTCCTTTCATTTAACTCTAGGTGACCTGGGGCCTTTCAAGTAACCTGATTTCACATTTGCTCACTGACAAAAGTGGTGCATCCTGTAAGTCTCTGTAGGTTTGTGAGTGAGTAGCTGGTGTGTTTGTGTGTGTTATGTACTTTTTTTACATCTATATAGAACAAAACAGAAAGTTGCCCTGTGACTTGATGGCTTTTAATTTATTTGTGTAGTTTTCCTATAACAGTTTTATAATTTCACCCTTTTATTTACACTTTATAATCAGAGTCTGATTAAGGGTTATTCTAAAGATTCCACCTTGGCCAATGGCTTATTAAACAAATGGGGGAGTTTTAAATCTATCTTTTAGAGTGTCATCATTTAGGTGTTCTGCAATGAGGAGTTAATAAGTAACTTCAACTTGGCTTACTAAGTGGAGTCCCTGGGTGGCACAATGATGAGATGCTTGACTACTAACCACAAGATTAGCAGTCAAAACCCACTCAGAGATGCCTTGGAAGAAAGTCTTGATAATGGACTTTTCGAAGGTCTGAGCTTTTAAATCCTGTGGGGAGCAATTCTAGGCTGACACATGGGGTCACTGTGAGTTGGAATCAACTTGATGGCAGTGAGTTAGGTTAATTTTGGTGGCTTTATAAGGAAATTTATATTTTCAGTATTTAACTTGCAAAGTGACAAGATTTATTAGACCTTTATTTCAATGAAAATATGGGACATTTAAAATGAATATACAGTTTTACATTTAAGGTGAAATATTCATCAATGAGACATCCATTCATTGGCTCAAGAAGTATATCTAGAATGCCTGCCTTGGGCCGGATGATTTTCAGTGTTCTGCAGATTGTACAGGTATATATATGTACATATATATATGTATGCAGTGTAGTTAATATTAAAATATCTAATTATGGGTGTCTTTCAATAGCCTTCATCATTATTTCAGGATAAAACATTTTGCTAAAATTAATGCTAGTATGTGACTCAAATCTTCAGATGTTGTCTATATTATAATGATTATTATTTTTTTTGAAACATTTTCATTTTAAAGAAAGGTGATAGCTTGCAAATGCTACTAATCAAGAATGGAAATGGCTTTTCTCTTTTGAGTGAGTGAGAACATATGGATGTTACTGGGAAGGAGGAATCATGAATAATTTAGAATAAGTTGAGATCTTGTGTGGCAGTAAAAATGAAATATGCATTGGTTAAATGAGAGAGAAGTATGCTATTTGGCTTTGAGGTCATTTCAGTAACATACACGTACTATAATTCTTTTTTTTCTCCTTCACTCTTAAACGTATAATAGAATAAGTAATGTTGTGAAGCCAATTGAAGAATGAAGCCAGGCACATTTTAATGCAATAACTTGGGAAATTTGAATGGCCAGAAGTCACAACTTCCAAGCTAGAAATTGCTGATTCACTTGGATTAACAATCTCTTTTAGTGGAATCTTGCTTCATTTTTATAGCACATGAAAGCATTTGATACTCATTTGATACTAGTTTATCCATTCATCTAAAACATCTTTGGCCTGGATCCCTAAATAGTGTTTTTCTTAAATTTTGGTTTTAATGACTTGACTTTGTGTTCTGTGTGTCGTATAGCTGGGTCGTTCTCCGGGGAGAGGTGTGTGTTTTGTCTTCTTTCTTGAATGAAGAGGCATAGACACAGTCAACTCTGAAAGGTGGTTGTTTATGTTACTACCAGGTATAGTAAGCTGCTTACAGAGTCACTGCCACCTCTCCCAGATGACTAAAGATGGTCACTAAGATTCTACAGAATTTGGTGGTTAAACTGAGAAGTAGATAAAATGTTTTTAAAAGCAGTAGTTTTAGCCCAAGAAATGAGTGTTGCTATATCCAGTAGGGAAGTAGGACTTAAGACTTTCCTTGAATTTGCTTTTTAAAAGCACATGTACTTTTGCCAAGCCAATCCAAACCAAGTGCCGTCGAGACATGTACTTTTACTTAATAGAAATTAAAAATTATATAGGAGAAACAAGAAGCCTTTTCAGAGAATAGGTGCAGTTAAGGAGGTTATAAATAGAATGAAGTATAACTATTCTGATTTTTATTTTGTTCTTATAAAAAACTTTTCTGGTTTATATAGAAAGGATTAACGTAATTGTAATTATTATCAATATATCAAATTGTTTTGCTCCTTCTTTGTGACTAGTTGAAGAGTTATTTTTTCCTCTGGTCAATAAATTATACTGTGATCTGGTTTGGAGAATTAATTGCGGTGTTCTCTTTTAACTAGACATATATGACATTGAGTGTGTTTTTCTTTTTAAGTTTGGACTGAAGAGACTATACATGTAAACTGTCCAGCTTCTTTTGTTTTATTGGTGAGAACACTGGAAGTTTGTTTGATATCTTCCAGATCAGAGAACACTGTTTGTTTCCATATTATTTATGAAAAAAACCAAACTCACTGCTGTTGAATCAATTTCAAATCAATTTCAAGACAGAGTAGAATTGTCCCGCGGGGTTTCCAAGGAGTGGCTGGGGATTTGAATGACCAACCTATTTGTTAATAGCCGGACTTGAACTGCCAGCCTATTTGTTAGTGGCTTGAGATCTTAACCACTACACCATGAGAGCTGTGTAATTTATATAGATCTACATATATATTTTATATGTATGTATATTTATATATACCAAAAAACCAAACCCAGTGCCATTGAGTCAATGGTGACTCATAGAGACTGTATAGTACAGAGTAGAACTGCCCCATAGAGTTTCCAAGGGGCACCTGGTCAATTTGAACTGCCAATGTCTTGGTTAGCAGCCATAGCAGTATATGTGTGTGTGTGTGTGTGTGTGTGTGTGTGTACACACACACATATCTGATGGAGTAGTGGTTAAGTGCTGCAGCTGCTTTCCAAAAGGTCAGCAGTTCAAATTGGCCAGGTGATCCTTAGAAACTCTGTGGAGCAGTTGTGTTCTGTGCTATAGGGCTGCTATAAGTCGTCGGAATTGACTCAGTGGCAGTAGGTTTATGTATGTATATGAAATACACATATATGAAAAAATATATATGGAAGGATAATTTGTAGGGAGATTAATTTCTGTGATTTTCCTACTATCTGCCACTGCCCTCTTGCTCAGGAAAATTTGAGTATTTGAGAAAGGCAAGAGGAAACAGATTAGAGCGGTAAAGGGTTGGAGTAAGGTAAGAAGAGGCAGGAGAAGGAGTTTTAAGATTAGAAGGAGGAAAAATGTTGGTGTACTGTAATTAGCAGATGCTTGTGGTCAACAGTCTGCAGGTGGTAAAATCTTTTGGTGGGTTGTTTTGGTGAGGGTGGGAAGTACATGGGGTTGATTTAGGGAGGTTGGACACGGGGTTCCAACACGGCCAGCCCACGAATAGTTTATCACCAAGGTTTGCCTCTGAAAATGTGGAACTGCTGAACTCCGTGGAACATGAGGGCTGGGAGAGCAGTCACCACCGTGGTGACTCAGGGGAATAAGATGTCGCCCACAGAAGTACTGGGTTCTGTAAGATAGACACACTAAAAATGAAGGAGTTTCAGGATAAAAGAGCTAGGAATTGAGGTTCCCTAAAATACCAACTAAAAAACCAACCCCACTGCAACTGAGTCGATTCTAACTCATGGCGACCCTCCAGACAGAGTAGAACTGCCCCGCAGAGTTTCCAAGGAGTGCCTGTCGTATTTGAACTGCCGAGCTTCTGGTTCGCAGCTTGTAGCACTTTACCACTACACCACCAGGATGAGAATACAAAAGACTTAACTCTATAGTATGAAATGTTGTGTGTATTTTGGGGACAGATGTAAAGAGCAATAAGTGACAGTTCATTATCTCAAAGATTATCTGGTCACTTTTTTTTTTTTTTTTTTAATAAATACAGAATGCTTTCCCCCCAAACACTCATTTTCCTTTCCATCACACTGAGCTATTTTCTTCCTAACATCACCTGTGTCTGGTTTCTGACCAGCAGTTTTAGTTTTTCAGTAATAAGAGTAAGTACACGGAGGCACTGTGGGTCCTTCAGAAAATGCCTGGTGGAAGAAATAGCCTTTGAGTTTTCCAAGAATTGCCCAGAGCAGAAGGTGATGGTAATACAGTTTGATAACATCGAATTCCAAACTGTGATTAGTGCAAATGAATTATTAAAAAAATAAGTGTTATGCTATCCACCAGTCAAACAAAGAAGAAACTTATTCCCATCAAGTCAGTTCCAACTTATAGTGACACTATAGAACAGTAGACAACTAAAAGACACAAAAACAGAAACCTGCTACCATCGAGTCAATTCCAGCTCACAGTGACCCTATACTAGGAACAATCAAAAGCTCGTTCTATGGAGAAAAGCAATGTGGATTCCATGGTCAAGCCTTTAACCCTGAGATAGCTAACTTACATGATTCTGATTCTGATTCATTCACAAGGAAATATAAAACAGGAATAAGTTACGTTTCATTTAAAAGAAAGTTCAAAGCATCTTTTTTTTTTCCCTGAAGCTAGTATACATCATGCAGTTCACCATTTTAAAAGAGATAATTCTCAATGGGTTTTAGTATATTGATGAAGTTGTGCAGCCATCACCATTAACTTCCCAACATTGTCGTCACCCCAAAAGAAACTCCTATGCAGATGACACAGCCTTGCTTGCTGAAAGTGACAAGGACTCTAAGCACTGACTGGTGAAGATCAAAGACTACAGCCTTCAGCATGAAGTATGCCTCAACATAAACTGTTTACAGAAATCCTCACAACTAGCCTAATAAGCAATATCATGATGAATGGAGAAGATAATTGAATTTGTCAGGGATTTCATTTTCCTTGAATGCACAATATATACCCATGGAAATGGCTGTCAGGAAATCAAGTGACGTGTTGAATTGGGCACATCTGTTGCAAAAGCCCTTTTTAAAGTGTTGAAAAGCAGAGATGTCACTTTGAGGACTAAGGAGTGCCTCACTTAAACCATGTATTTTCAGTTACTTCATATGCATGTGAGAGCTGGATGATGAAAAGGGAAGCCTGATGAAGAATTGATGCCTTTGAATTACAGTGTTGACAAAGAATATTGACTATACAGTGGAATACCAGACCTGAGTCCTAGTGGTACAGTGGTGAAGAGCTATGGCTGCTAACCCCCCCCCCAAAAAAAGACAGATTGACAGTTTGACTGTACCAGACACTCCTTGGAAATCCTATGGGGCCATTCTGCTCTGTCCGCTAGAAGGTCACTATGAGTCAGAATTGACTCAGTGGTTCCTAACAGTAACACCAACAAAATAAACCCCAGTCACATCAGCTGTCAGTGTTTGTGTGAACCGTATATTTTGAATTATTGGATATACACCTAGGAGTAGAATTTCTGGGTCATATGATAACTCTTTGTTTACGATTTTTAAGAACTGCCAGAGTGTTTTCCCCAGTTGTCATTTGCTGTCAAGTCGATTCTTACTCATGGTGACCTGTGTACTACAGAAGAGAACTGCTCCATCGGGTTTTCTGGGCTACTGTCCGTATAGAAGCAGATCAGCAGGCTTTTTCTCCTGCAGTACTGCTGCGAAGGCTCAAAACCTCCACCTTTAGATTCGCAGTCCAGCCCCAACCATTTGTGCTTCCTAGGGATGTTGTTTTCCAGAAAGGCTGCTGTGCTGTCTGTTTCCACCAGTACCAGAGGGTCCCATCTTCTGTACGTGGTCTTCAACACATGTTACTTCTTTGCCCTCCCCTCATTTTTGGTTACAGCCATCCAAAAGCCAGTTGCCTTAAGTCAGTTCTTACTCATGGCTACTCCATGTATAGCAGAGCAGAACTGTGTCCCATAGGGTTTTCAGTGGCTGGTTTTCTGGAAGTAAATAGCTTCTGAGGTACCTCTGTGTGGACTCAAGGCTGCAACCTTTTTCTTAGCATCTGAGCACATTAACCATTTGTACCATCCAGGAACACCATCGGCCCATAGCCGTCCTAAAAACTCACTGCCATGGAGTCTGGTCTGATCATAGCGACCCTAGAGGTCAGAGTAGAACTGCCCCGTAGAGTTTCCAAGGAGTGCCTGATGGATTTGTGCTGCCACTCTTTTGGTTAACAGATGTAGCACTTAACCCACTATACCACCAGGATTTCCATAGCCATCCTAGTGGATTTGGATTGGTATCTCTACAAATTGCAGTTTTTGTGTACATTTCCCTAGTGACTAGGGATGCTTAGCACCTTTCATTGTGCTGATTGGTCATTAGTATATCTTCTTTGGAAAATTGTCCATTCAAATTCTCGGTCTGTTTTTATTGGGTTATTTGTGTCTGTATTTGTTGAGTTGTAAGACTTGTTTTTATATTCTGGATAAGGAATGTGTTGCCATCCAGTCGTTCTGATTCATACTGACCCTGTAGGACAGAGCAGAACTGCCCCTTAGGATTTCCAAGGAGAGGCTGATGGATTTGAACTGCCCACCTTTCAGTTAGCAACTAAGTTCTTAACCGTTACTCCACGAGGGCTCCATGTTCTGGATAGAAGATGCTTATCAGGTATGTGATAGGCATATATTTACTCTTATTCTCTGTGTTGTTTTTTTCACTCCCTTGATTGTGTCCTTTCATTTACTAAATATTGTAATTTTGATAAAGTCAAAAGTCATCAAGATTGACTTTTTTTTCTTTGACAACAGTTTAATTTCTTTTCATCTGGATCCCTTATCCACTGTGAGTTGATCAATTTTACGGCAGTGGGGTTAGTTTGATTTGGTTGAAGTTGCCAGCCGAGTACCAAGTTTATTCCATTGCATGTAGATACAAGCTTTCCCACAAATACTAGTTGAGAATGTTATTCTTTCTTCACTGAATTATCTTGGCACTCTTTTTGAAACTCAGTGAAACATAAGCTGTATGATTTTGTTTCTGAACTTATAATCCTATTTCATTGATCATCTTATGCCAATACCGTATGATTTTGATGGTTGTTGCATTGTAATGTTTCAAATTAGAGGGTATGAGTCCTCCAACTTTCCTTTTCTTTTTTCAAGGTTGTTTTGAATATTCAGGATTCCTTGTATTTCCATGTGAGTTTCAGGATCAGCTTATCCACTTGTGCAGAAAGGTGTTTGGGATGTTAAAAGAGATGGCACTGAATTTGTAGATCTGTTGAGCAGTATTACCAACCTAACAGTATTAAATTTTCCAGTCAGTGAACAAAGTAATGCCTTTTCACTTATTTAAGTCTTCTTTAACTGCTTTCAGCAGTTCTGTAGCTTTCAGTGTACAAGCCGTGTACTTTTTTGTTAAATTTATTCCTAAATGCTTTATTCTTTTGGGTGCTATTGTCAATGAGATTTATTTTTTAATTGTTCATTGCTAGTGAATAGAAATGTGGCCCAATTTTTGTGTATCCATCGATCTTATGTATACATATTTGGGAAAATGTAGATTCTTTAGGATTTTCTATATAAAAGTTGTATCATCAACAAATTCTCACCAAATTTTTGAACTGCGATAGAAAAAATAAAAATCTACATGATGCTCTTCCTTACATCACTTATATTTAAAATGTTTCGTCCTCAATAACCTCTGTAGAGTCATAGAGAACATTGTTTTTAAATAAGATACAGATTTCATTGTAATTGAACATAGCTATAGATATTTTTACCATTTGACAAATGAGAAAACTGTGAGACACAGAGAGGCTAAGTGATATCTCCAAAGTTACACAGCTGATCTGGAGCTAGGCCAGACACTGAACACAAGCAGTCTTGCTCCAGAGTCCATGTCCCTAACAACAGTTGTATTTAGATAAGCCAAGAAGGGAAATTCTGTATTTCCTAGAGTTCCCGATAACAGTACTTGATTGTATCTTTCAAGTTGTTCCTGTATCACTGAATTTTAATAAATATACATGTGTTTGTTTATATGTATATATTTAAATTTTTCTATATAGATTATATATAAATCTTTTTTTCCCAGTTCAGTTGTATAGTCTTTAATGCTACTTTTTAAGATTTTTTCATTGTGGTATAAATATTCATAGGAAAACATTTGCCAATCCAGCAATTTTTGCATGTATAATTCAGTGGTATTGATTACATTCTGCATGTTGTGCAACCATTACCACTCTTGTTTTTCAAATGATTCCCCTGCTATTAACATAAGCTCATTGCTTCCTGCACAGAAGCTTCCCTTTTCCTCTTCACTCCTAGCCCTGGTAGCCGCTAACAAGCTTTGCTTTCTGTATAGTTGCCTTTCATGGATTATATATACATGTGTGTGTTTTCAGAATAGCAAAATATACCATTGCTTTGTAAATTTTGCTGTCTGGATTTCTTGACTAATGACAATTTTAGTAACAGTAGCTGATGTATAGTGATATTAGTTGTGTGCCAGGCACCATTTTAAGGAATGTATGTGTATGTTAATTGCTCATGGCGATCCTATAAAACACATGCTTTACTGAACTTCAATACAGGTTTGCTAAGGCTTTAACTAAGAATCTTGCAAAGAGCCTTACAAAAGTTTCCAAGGTTCAAACATGACAGAATCTAATTCAATTCTGGACCGTCTGCAATAGGGTGTCTCTGCTGAGCATTTTGCCATATATATTTCTGTAACACCTTGACTAGTAGCATAATGTTCCATAAATGGGTGCACTATAATTTATTAATCAGTCCCCTGTAGCTGGGTATTTGGGTTGGTTCTAAATTTAGTTTTTGCTGGCTCTTTGAAAATTTTTTCATATATAGGTAGACTGTCTCCTGGACCATTAGACAATGATTGCTGTAAATTTCTGTTTCTACACAAATTTACCTTTTGAGATCCGAATACCAGTGGTTGTGATTTATATTATTTCTGTGATATTAACAGCAGAGAAAGTTGACTGAGGTTACTCTGTGACAGCATAGTTTTGGGGGGCTGGTGCTTAGGGTGGCTTGCACAGTTGAAGAGTACTCTCTTTTATTTTGCCTAACCATCTCGTATCACCCTCAGACATCATGGGCTGTGCCAGTCACTTCTGTCTTTTCCCCTGAGGCTCAGGGTGCCCTAGACTACTGGGGTATGGAGAATGTCCAGTCGTTTGGGTTGAGTAGGTTGTTCCCAACACACTGCTGTCCTGTTGGTGCCTTCCATGGGTTCCGGCAGAAGGCGTGCCAATCTGGGCTGCAGGCGGTAGGACAGGGAGGCACGTGCCCTGCAGAGAACGACTGTCCCTCTTTGCCTCAGATGCGCTAATTACGGAGCTGCAGAAAGAACAGGTACTCTCCTACTGCTGCCTAAGCATCACGTGTAGCCCAGGATGGGGATTGAAAGGTGAGGCTTCCTTGACCTTCTGGTTGTACAGGAAAGGTAAAGGGAGTCTGACGTGTTCCCAGGTCCCTGGATCACAGTGTCCGCACCTTCTCTCTTGGCTTCCACTGGCCTTTTGTAAAGATTTCAGCCCATGCATGAGGTAGCATATGGAAGGAAAGCATACTGGTCTCAGACAGTAGACTTTTGTAAGCAAGTATTATATAACTAATGAATAAATACTTATTAAAATCCAAAGAGTGCAGGTAAGATTTCCTGCCATATCAGACACAGTCATTTTGAGCTTCATTTGTATATTCTGAGTTCTCTTTACATACATACAACACATACACATGGATGCATGTACATACATACTTATATGTGTACACACAGAAGTGTCAAGTATTACAAGCATACCCAATTTTATTGTACTTCACTTTATTAAAATTGAAGGTTTCTCTGCACTGAGCAAGTTTAATAGCATTATTTTTCTAACAGCATGGACTCACCTTGTGTCTCTGTGTCACTTTGGTAATTCTTGTAATATTTCAAATTGATTATTATTATGTCTGTTGTGGTGATGTCTGATCAGTGATCCTTGATGTTAAACTACTGTTGAAATTGTTTTGGAGTGTCATGAACTGTGCCCATATAAGATAGTGAACACAGCGATAAATGTTGTGTGTTCTGGCTGCATTATTGACCTGCCGTCCCCCATCAGTCTCCCTCTCCTCAGGTTTCCCTATCCCCTGAGATAGGACAATATTGAAATCAGGCCACATCGTGACCCCGCAGTGGCCCCTAAGAGATCAAATGAAAGGAAGAGTCACACATCTCTCATTTTAAATCAAAAGCTAGACATGATTAAGCTTAGCAAGGGAGGCATGTTGAAAACCAGAACAGGCTGAAAGGTAGGCGTCTTGTGCCACTAGAGCCACCTTGTGAATGCAAAAGAAAAGTTCCTGAGGGAAATTAGAAGTGTTATTCCAATGAACATACAAATGATGGGTGTCAAGGGCATTATTGATATGGAGAAAATTTTAGTGTTCTGGATAGAAAAATCAAACCAGCTACAGCAGTCCCTTAAGCAAAATCCCAATCCAGAGCAAGGCCCTAAAGAGTTCAATTCTGTGTAGGCTGAGAGAGGTGAGGAAGCTGGCAAAGAAAAGATTGAAGCTATGAAGGTTGGTTCCTGAGGTTTAAAGAAAAAAAGCCATCTTTATAATTGGGAAAGTGCAGGCTGAAGCAGTAAGTGCTGATGCAGAAGCTGAAGTAGGTGATCCACAAGATCCAGCTGAGATAACTGATGAAGGTGGCTACGCTAAACCAAAGAAATTCAGTGTGGACGAAACAGTGTCTTAAAGGACTTTCGTAGCTAGAAAGAAGTCAATGCCTGCCTTCGTATCTTAAAAGTACATCTTGACTCCTTTGTTAGGGGCTAATGCAGCTGGAGACTTTCAGTTGAAGCCAGTGCTCATTTACCATTCCAGAAATCCTAGAGTCCTCCAGAATTGTGCTAACTCTGTTCTGCCTGTGCTCTGTAAGTGGAATTACAAAGCTGGGTGACAACATGTCTGTGTACACCATGCTTTACTGAATATCATAGGCCCACTGTTGGGACCTGCTGCTCAGGAAGAAAAAAAAGAGATTTTTTTCAAAATGCTACTATTCATTGACAGTATGCCTGGTCACCCAAGAGCTTTAATGTTTGTACTACTTGTAATGTTTATACTACACTCTAGTTGATTAAAGCATTGTGTCTAAAGCACAATGTACACACCTTCATTAAAAATATTTTATTGCTAAAAAATTATATATGCTAACTATCACTTGAGCCTTTAATGAGTTGTAATCTTTCTGCTGGTGGAGAGTCTTGCTTTGATGCTATTGGCCACTGAATGATCAAGGTGGTAGTTGCTGAAGGCTAATGTGGCAGTGGCAATTTTTTTAAAGGAACTTGAGTACAAGATGTACAAGGTTAGTACTTTTTTTTATGCCTGCTAACACAGAATCCATTCTGTAGCCAATGGATCAAGAAGTAATTTTGATTTTTGAGTCTTATTATTTAAGTGGAAATGCTGGTGGAGTGCTATAGTTGCTAACCAAAAGGTTGGCAGTTCAGATCCACTAGGTACTCCTTGGAAACTCCATGGGACATTTCTACACTGTCCTTTAGGGTCCCTGTGAGTCAGAATCAACTTGAGAGCAGTGGGCTATTATTTAAAAAATATGTTTTGTAAGGCTGTAGCTGCCACAGATAGTGATTCTTTTTTTGATGGATCCGGGCAGAATAAATTGACAACTTTAAGGGAAGAATTCACCATTCTAGGTGCCATAGAAAAAATTTGTGATTCATGGGAGGAGATCAAAATACCATCATTAACAGGAATTTAGAAGAAGTTGATTCTAATGTGTATGGATGAGTTTCTGGGGTTGAAGACTTCCGTGGAAGAAATAACTGCAAATGTGGTGTAAATAACAAAAGAACATAAATTAGATGTGAGAACTGAAGATGTCTGAATTATTGCAATCTCATGCTAAATATTTAATGGATCTGGGGTTGCTTTTTGCGGATTACCAAAGAAAGTGGTTTCTTGAGATGGAAACTATGCCTGGTGAAGATGCAGTGAGCACTGCTGAAATGACAGTGACAGATGTGGAATATTTCATAAACTTAGTTGATAAAGCAGGGTTTGAGAGGACTGACTCCAATGGTGGAAGAAGTTCTGCTGTGGGTAAAAAGCAGTAGGACATGCCGCAGAGAAATCTGTGATGAATGGAAGAGTCAGTCAATGTGGCAAACTTCTCAGCTTCCTTTAAGAAAATTGCCACTGCCACATTAGCCTTCAGCAACTACCACCTTGATCATTCAGTGGCCAATAGCATCAAAGCAAGACTCTCCACCAGCAGAAAGATTACAACTCATTAAAGGCTCAAGTGATAGTTAGCATATATAATTTTTTAGCAATAAAATATTTTTAATGAAGGTGTGTACATTGTGCTTTAGACACAATGCTTTAATCAACTAGAGTGTAGTATAAACATTACTTTTATACACACTGGGAAACAAAACAATGGACTTTATTGTGGTGATCTGGAAGTGATCCAGCAGTATCTTCAAGGTATGCTTGTATATGTGATTTACATAGATAACATGACACTACATAGGTACTGTTGTTTTTATCACTTCATAATTTTTGTTGTAGATGGATCAAACTTTTCCCTTTGGACTTTTGCATAGTATTCCATAGTCAAGTATATCATCGTCTAATTACCTGTTCCTCTTCTGATGAACAATATATGTGCCAGTTTTTTCCTTTTTTAAACAGGCAGGGCTGCAGTGACCATCCTGGAATATACTTCTTTTTTTCAAATGTAAGAGGCTGTCTGTTACATTAGCTACTAAGAAGTGGAATGGCTGGTTTACAGAATGAATGCATTTTAACTTTTGGTAATTTTAGTTTGCTTTCTAGCATAGTAGCACTGATTTCCCTTCCTCTAGAGGTATATGAGATTGCTCATTTGCTGACTTCTTACCAGTGTTTAATATTATCAAATGTTAAAATGGTTACAACAGTTGCTGATCTGATGGGTGAAACTGGTATTTTGTTTTCATTTACCTGGCCTGGAGACCCAGAGCACTTGAACGCATTGTGAAAGTTCTGTGAAAGTTCGTAGCTGTCTATTATCACCTTTAGGGGTAGCAATTCTTGTTGAAGAAAGTAGGAAAGCAGGCAGGCCCACTTATTTTATTTACATGTAGCTCAGAAACACTAAAGTAGATAAGAAAAGTTGCAAAGGCATGGTAGGTGGAGGGCAGATTGTAACACAGGGAAGACAGTGGTCTGTACCTGACCCAGAGCCTCTAATGGGAGATTCAGTGTTACACCGTAAACAGCAGGTGAGAATATTCTGCAAGAGACTGCAAAGCCAGGGATAGCAAGGATGAACTTGGGCAATTAGTAGTTGATCAAGAAGAAAATGACAAACTATTGTCAAAAAATAATCAGAACTGGTATTTTCAAATCAGAGAACTCCACGTTCTGTAAGTTTTGTTTCCTAGTTACTGAGTATAAAATAAAAATCACTAATGTATGTTACCTAAATAAATGAAGAAGACTATTTTGACAGAAAACATCAATAAGCACATGAGTTCCAAGTTTTGTTGTTGTTGTAGGTTTTTAATATGTCTGAATAATAGCTACCACTTTGTGAACGTTTACTGCAGGCACTTTGCTGAGTGCTTTCCATATATTATGTCATTTAATCCTCATAATAACTTTCTGAATGCAGGCAGTAGGATGGTTCCTGCATTACAGATGAGGGAATTTGAGTCCTGAGAAGTTAAGTAGCTTGTCCAGGATTATAAAAAGAGTGAAGTGCAGAGCTGGAACCCACATCTTACATCTGTACTACTAAAGCTAATCTCCTCCTTAGAAGCCTGATGCCCAGGCCAAAGCCCAGGCCAATCACATTAGAAGAAGGGATGGGAGGAGGGGCTATAAACATCCCCTTGGATTTAAAGCTCCCCAGGTGATTGAGGTCCAACCCATGTTGAGAGGGGCTATTGTTGATGCCCCTCCTGCTAGGAACACTGTCTGTAGTACAGTTATGTTAATTACATGCTAAGGACTGTATTTCCCACCTTCTGTTAATTCAGTTACTTTGATCCATCCTACACTGCAACTGATAGTAAGAAATATGTTTTGCATCATCACCCAAGTCAATGCATGCATATGTATAATTCAGAAGTCACAGTGCCATATAGTAGCATTTCCACTACCTGTCTGTTGTGGCTTGCGTGTTGTTATGATGCTAGAAGGTGTGCCACCACTATTTGAAATATCAGCAGGATCACCCATGGTAGACAGGTTTCAGTGGGGCTTCCGGACTAAGACAAGGAAGAAAGGCCTGGTAATCTATCTGAAAATTAGCCAGTGAGAACTTTATAGCTCACAATAGAACATTGCTTCACTTACTTTGGACTTGTCATCAGGAAGAGTCAGTTGTTAGAGAAGCATGTCATGTTGAAGCAGAGGGCCACCCGGGACACAAGAGACCCTCAGTGGGACGGAGTTGACAGCTAGGGCATAGGAGACCCTTGGCAAGATGCAGCAATGGACTCACACATGCTAATGATTGTGAGGACAGTGGAAGAGTGGGCAGCGTTCAGTTGTACGTAAGGTCACGTAGTGGGAGTCAATTTGAAGGCAGCTAACATTAGTACTTATTCTTGCAAATATGATGTGCGATGGTATTTCTACTTCTATTTTGTTGTATTCTATTTTACATTATCCTAGATATGCCTGCAACTTAAATAGGAGAACCTGCCTATGATCAGGAAACCCTGGTGGTGTAGTGGTTAAGTGCTACAGCTATTAACAAAAAAGTCAACGGTTCAAATTTGCCAGGTGCTCCTAGGAAACTCTCTAGGGCAGTTCTACTCTGTCCTATAGGGTCACTATGAGTTGAAATTGACTCGACAGCACTGGGCTTGGTTTTGATTGATTTATCTGTGATCAAATTCTCAAGGAAAGTCTGAAGTTACATGCCAAACTCATTCAAGTTCAAGTGAATACCATCATATTTCTTGTATTTTGACTATAAGTTCACAGTTTATAAGTAAATTTAGAACCCAGAACGCATCACGTCCAAGTTTTTTCTCAGTGATGACGTAGAAAATTGATGATCCTGTAACAGTGAAAGTCTGAGTGGGTTCTTTCAAGACTTCAAAGAACGAGACCAAGACATTGACGTGCTTCATTTTAAAGAACCAAGGGTTAATATGACACACGGGATGATCACACAGTATTGACATCTCTGCAACATAATCTGAGGAAATAACTGCCCGTCTGTAGAGCGGTTATCCCAGGCAGCACTTTATTAGCAGAAACCAGTATCTAATATTACCAGAGACCGCAAATTCTAAGGCAAGAGTATGTTGAGTTCAGCATGACTTACAGAATCCTCTACATGAACTGAAACTCTTGTCTCCTGTAAGAGTTTTTGGTAATATAACTTTATCATATCTGGTAGATAAACCCTCCTATGTATAATCTTTCTTTTTTTTTATTTTTTTTAATTTTTATTTTTTATTTTTATTTAACATAAGTGAGTGAAAATGTACATTCACATGTAAATTTACATGCCCCCCTATATGCAGCTTCCACTGCTCTCCCTGTCCAGTGACTGCACACTATTCCTCTCTGCTCCATACATGTCTCATCCTCCCAACAGTCTCCTTTCCCCTCCTCTCCGTCCACTCCCCTTCCTCCAGCCAGAGGTCAGCAAGATGATATCCTATAGATGTATAGAACCATAAAGTGCTTCCAATATATGGTGACTCTGCATTGCCAAGTCCAATCCATTCCTGTCCAAAGAGTGGACCTTTGTTATAATTTATGGAAACGGGCAGCATCAGGGCCTGGGGCCATGCTCTCAGAGGAACCCCAAAACCGCTGGACCATCAATTGAGGTCTTTTAGTGGAGATCTCATGATGCACCTCTTTTTATTCTTGTGTTGCCAGTGAGACTCCTCTCTGTGAGCTCCGTCATGGCTATCACTGGTGGTGGCCGGGCACAATTCAGTTCTTCCGGTCCCAGGTCAATGTAGGCACCCACTCTTGTGGGTCTCTCTGTCTTCTCGGTTGTCTTTACCGCATGCCATTTTGGCCCTCGGTGAGCATCTGTTCCTGCTGAGTTGGGACCATTTGCTGTGTCCTCGGATGGCAGCTTGGCAGCTTTTAAGACCCCAGATGCCACTCACCAATGTGGGGTGCAGAGAGCTCTCTTAGCAAAACGCTAGTTGTGCCAATTGGCCTGGAATTCGCCTAAGAGCATGGTCCCCCGCCCCCCGCCCCAGCTACTCTATCCTTGCAGTATTAAGATGGAAGGAGTACTCAAGTAATGCTGAAGTCCACTTAATGTTGTTCTTGTTCCTAATGTGTGCTGTCACCGCTTTCTCCCAACTAGATTTCTAGTAACTACCTAAACTAAACCCTCCCCCCCTTGCCCTCCCTCCCTCCTTCCCCTCCCTTGCAGCTGTCAAAGAGTCTTTTCTTCTATACACAAGTCTGTTTTTGAGATCTTATCGTAGAGGTCTCATACAGTATTTGTCCTTTTGTCGCTGACTACTTTCACTCAACACAATGTCTTCCAGTTGAAACCAGGTTAGGAGATGATTCCTGGAATCATCGTTATTCTTTATCATTGCGTAGTGCTCCATTGAGTATATGTACCACAGTTTACCTATCCATTGTTCTATTGTTGGGCATCTTGGTTGATTCCACCTTTTTGCTATTGTGGACTGTGCCGCGATAAACATTCTGCTGCACGTGTCCGTTGGTGTCAAAGGTCTTGAATCTGTAGGATATATTCCAAGTAGTGGAATTACAGGATCAAGTGGTATATCAATATCCATTTTTTTAAGGAAGTGCCAGATTGCCTTCCAAAGAGGCTGGACCATTTTGCAACCCCACCAACAGTGTAGGAGGGTTTCACTTTCTCCACAGCCTCTCCAGCATTTGTTGTTTTGTGTTTTCTGGATCATGGCCAATCTTGTTGAGGTGAGATGGTATCTCATTGTTGTCTTGATTTGAATTTCTTTAATAACTAAAGATTGTGAACATGTCCGCATGTGTTTTTTGGCTGCCTGGATCTCCTCTTTAGTGAAGTATCTGTCCATCTCCTTTGCCCATCGCTTAATTGGATGGTTTATCTTCTTCTTATTGGTATTTTGTAGTATCTTATAGATTATGGAGATCAGACGTCGATCTGACATAGAGTTGCCAAATATTTTTTCCGACTCTGTGGGTGTTCTTTTAATTCTATTAATAAAGTCTTTGGATGAGCAAAAGTGTTTGATTCTTGATAGTTCCCATTTATCTACTTTCTCTTCTGTTGATTGAGGTTTCTTTGACAGATTTTGGAGTCTGTCCTCATTGTGTATTAAAACTTCCATTGTTGTTACCACCTTTTTTTGGATGAGCTTTATCGTTTTAGGTTTCATATTTAGGTCTTTTATCCAGTTGGAGTTGGTTTTTGTATAAGGTGTAAGATATGGATCTGGATTCAGTTTATTGCAGATGGATAACCAATTTTGCCAGCACCATTTGTTGAAGAGACTGTTTTTACCCCAGTTTATTGTCTTAGGGCCTTTGTCCAATATCAACTGTTCATAGGCAGATGGTGTCATCTCTGGGGTCTCAATTCTGTTCCATTGATCGATCTGTCTGTTCTTGTACCAGTACCAGGCTGTTTTGACCACTGTGGCAGTGTAGTATGTTATAAGGTCGGGTAATGAAAGGCCTCCCAGTGTGTTCTTCTTCTTTAGTAGTACCTTACTTATCCGGGGCTTCTTCCCTTTCCAAACAAAATTGGTGATTTGTTTCTCCATCTCATTAAAAAATGATGCTGGAACTTGTATTGGGATTGCATTATATAAGTCAATTGCTTTGGGTAAAATAGACATTTTCACAATGTTAAGTCTTCCTATCCATGAGCAGGGTAGGTTTTTCCATTTATCTAAGTCTCTCTTAGTTTCTTGTAGTAAGGGCTTGTAGTTCTCTTTGTAAAGGTCTGTTATTTCTCTGGTTAGATTAATTACTAGGTACTTTATCTTCTTAGGGGCTATCACAAATGGTATTGATTTAATAATTTCCTCCTTAACAGTCTTGTTGATGGTATAAAAGGAAACCTACTGATTTACTTATGTTTATCTTGTATCCTGAAACTTTGCTGAACTCTTCTATCAGTTTGAGTAGCTTACTTATAGATTTCTTGGGGTTCTCTGCATGTACAATCATATCATCTGCGAACAGGGAGATTTTAACTTCCTCTTTGCCAATGCAGATGCCCTTTATTTGTTCGTCTTGTCTAATTGCTCTGGCTAGAACTTCTAGCACAATGTTGAATAGGAGAGGTGAGAGTGGGCATCCTTGTCTAGTTCCCGATTTCAGGGGAAAGTCTTTCAGTCTCTCTCCGTTCAGGATGATGTGAGCAATTGGTTTTGTATAAATCGTCCTTATTGTGTTGCGGAATTTGCTGTCTATGCCCATTTTGCTAAGAGTTTTTAGCATGAATGGGTGTAGGACTTTATCAAATGCCTTTTCGGCATCAATGGGCAAAATCAGGTGATCTTTGTCTTTTGTGTTATTTATGTGGTTAGTCACATTAATTGTTTTCCTCATGTTGAACCAGCCTTGCATCCCTGGTATGAATCCCACTTGGTCATGATGGATTATTTTCTTGATATGTTGTTGTATTCTGTTGGCAAGAATTTTGTTGAAGACTTTTGCATCTAAGTTCATGAGTGATATCGGTCTGTAGTCCTCTGTCTTTGTTGGATCTTTCCCGTGCTTAGGTATCAGTGTTATGCTGGCTTCATAGAATGAGTTTGGGAGTACTCCATCCCTTTCTATACTGTGAAATAGTTTCAATAGTATTGGGGATAACTCTTCTCTAAATGCTTGGTAGAATTCTGCCGTGAAGCCATCTGGGCCCGGACTTTTTTGGGTTGGCAGTGTTTTGATGACCTTTTCAATCTCTTCCTTTGTGATGGGTTTATTAAGTTGTTCTGCTTCACGTTGTGATAATTTGGGTAGGTGGTATGAGTCAAGGAATTTGTCCATTTCCCCTAGGTTTTCAAATTTGTTAGAGTACAGTCTTTCAAAGTATTCTGTTATGATGTTTTTGATTTCTGTTGCATCTGTGGTGACAACTCCCTTCTCATTTCTAATTTGGGTTATTTGTTTCCTTTCCTGCTTTTCTTTAGTAAGTTTAGCCAGTGGTTTATCAATTTTGTTGATCTTTTCAAAAAACCAGCTTTTGTTCTTTTCAATTTTTTCAATTGTTTTTCTATTCTCTAATTCATTTAGCTCTGCTCTAATCTTTATGATCTCCTTTCTTCCGGTGCCCGAGGGGTTCCTCTGTTGTTCTCTTTCTACTTGTTCAAGCTGTAGAGTTAGTTCCTTGATTTGGTTTCTTGCTTCCTTCCAGATGTGTGCATTTATGGAGATAAACAGACCTCTGAGCACTTCTTTGGCTGTATCCCATAGGTTCTGGTAGGAAGTGTATTCGTTCTCATTGGAATCCATGAATTTCTTTAATTCATCCCTCATTTCCTCTATAACCCATGTTTTTTTGAGCAAGCTGTTGTTCAGTTTCCAAGAGTTCCACTTTCTATCTCTATTTTTTCTGCTATTGATTTCAACTTTGATGGCTTTATGATCTGAGAAGATGCTTTGCAATAATTCAGTGGTATGGATTTTGTTGAGCATTGCATTATGGCCTATCACGTGGTCAATTCTGGAGAATGTTCCATGTGCACTGGAGAAGAAGGTGTAGTTGTCTGCTGATGGGTGGAAAGTTCTGTGTATATCAATGAGGTTTAGTTGGTTAATTGTGTCAGTGGGGTCTTCTGTATCTTTACTGAGCTTTTTTCTAGATGATCTGTCTAGTAATGAGAGTGGAGTATTAAAGTCTCCCACTATTATTGTGGAGTCATCTAACTCTCTTTTGAGCGTAGTCAGTGTTTCTTCGACATATTTAGGTGCTCTGACATTAGGTGCATAAATGTTTAATATAGTTAAGTCTTGCTTGTGTACTGAACCTTTCAGCAATAAATAGTGACCATCTTTGTCCATGATGGTGGATTTGACATTAAAGTTGATTTTGTCTGAGATTAGAATTGCCACCCCTGCTCTTCTTTGTTCATTGTTAGCTTGATATATATTCTTCCATCCTTTAATTTTCAGTTTGTTCCTGTCTTTAGGTTTCAAGTGAGTTTCTTGTAGACAACATATGGATGGGTCGTGTCTTTTGATCCAAGATGACACTCGGTGTCTCTTTACTAGAGCATTCAGTCCATTCACATTCAATGTAATTATTGATAGGTATGTGTTCACTGCTGCCATTGTGATAAGTTTATTTTTATGTTCATGTTTTCTCTATTGTTCTTATTAGTCTGTTCTGAGACACTCTTTTTTGTGAGTTGATTTTTCACCTTTTTCAGAGCTGGTTTTATAGTTGTTGAGACTCGTGTGTTAGATTTCTTGAAATGGTATGATACATCTTTGTTGTGCTTTACAGCTGCCCCTATGAACCCCCTTAATAAACTATTTATAAACCCAATTTTAATTCCTACCAGTCTTGTCATCTTCCTTTCCATCTGGAAGGACTATAACGACTGTAGTACATCCCTCTTTTATTATAATCACACCATAGTTTTCATGATGATCACTGGATTGCTTCTTTCCAAATCAAAGCTGTGATTTGCTTTGGAGCCTTCCCTAAATGAATATTGAGTAGTCTGTCGTTCTAAAATATAAAGTTAGTGGTTTCGTTCTTCTAAGCCAAAACCAAGAACTTCTTTCAGTATTTCTTGTAGTTTGGGTTTTGTTTTTACAAAGTCTCTGAGTTTCTGTTTATCTGGGAATGTCTTAATTTCATTTTCGTATTTGAAAGACAGTTTTGCAGGATATATAATTCTTGGTTGGAGGTTCTTCTCCTTCAAGACTTTGAATGTGTCGTGCCACTGTCTCCGTGCCAGCATGGTTTCTGCTGAGAAATCTGACGAGAGCCTACAGGGTTTCCCTCTGAATGTTAGCTTTGCCTTGAGTCTTGCTGCCTTTAAGAGTTGCTGCTTATGTTTCATTATTTAAGCTTGATTATAATATGTCTTGGAGTCTTTCTTTTGAGATCTGTATTGGGTGGCGTACGATATGCATCTGAGATGTCTATATTCTCTTCCTTCATGATTTCTGGGAAGTTTTCTTTCAGCAGCTCAGCAACAATACTCTCTGTATTCTCAGATGTCTCACCCTGTTCAGGGACTCCAATTAATCGAAGGTTGTTCCTCTTAATAGAGTCCCACATGCTTCTTAATGTTTCTTCATTTTTCTTGTTTCTTTTTTCTGATTTCTGCTCATATACACTGGCATCAGTAGCTCTGTCTTCCAAGTCAGAAATTCTTTTTTCCATTTGTTCCATTCTGTTTTCTTGGGTTTGCATGGAAGTTTCTGTGTCTTTGATTTTGTTCTTGATCTGTTGGATTTCAGAGTACTGGTGTTCCATCAGATCGAACAACTTGCTTAATTTTTCATTTTGTTCTGCTGCATTTTGTATAAGGTCTAGAAGGGCTCTGTATATAATCAATTTGTATTCACTTCCTGAAGCTTTCATAAAAGTTTCTTCATCTGGAAAACTCCTTGGTTGCTTTGTTTGGGAGCCTTCTGAAGCCATGAGTGATTGCTTGTATGCCACAATTGTCTGTTGCTTTTTGGGTCCCAAGTGAGTATATAGAGGCTGGAAGAGGTACTGTGAGGATGGATTGCAAATGTTTCTCTAGGCTGTCTTCAAATGTAAAGCAAAAGGTATCTGACCAGTTCACAAGTCAGTTAGGTTTTCAGGTGAAGAGGTCCCTCTTCCCATCTGACAAAGTAAGCGTCACTGTATCCAACCCCAGATGATAACAAACTAGTTCAGAATACAGCACTGCTAGTGCCCTGGTGGCCTCTGCCGACAGGACCTAGCCTTATCCAACACTGCGTTGAGTACTGGTTTTGTGATAGAAAAGCGCTCTCTTGTCGGCAGACTCTGGCTCCCAACCTAAGAATTAGGTCCAGCTGCGGCCACGGTACCCAAGATGGCGTCCTCCACACAGGCAGCAGATGGGGGGGGGGTCTAAAGGTGCCGAGAGGTAGTGATTCCTCTGCTTCTGTTGCAGGGCCCCCAACGTAGGCAGCACTGTGCAAAGTCACTTCTTTTCTGACGGAGAAGCGCTGTGCCATTTGCAGGCGCTGGCTCCCAGGCTAAGAACGAGGTCCCGCTAAAATCTCGGTACCAACATGGTGTCCCGCACCCTGACCGGGGAGCTCCGCACAGACCCCACTGAGGCAGCTACAAAACGAAAGGCTCAAAGTGTCTAGATTAACAGAGTCCTGAGCTTGGCTCTCAGAATATGGGAATTTCGCCTGCCTATCACAGCAGCAGCGCGTTGGAGTCCAGCCGCCAGGCAAGGCCCAGCTCCGCCCGCCAGCCGAGACAGAGGAAAAAAAAGTCAAACTGGTGCGTTTACCTTCCGTCTGTGAGAGCCGGGGCTAGCCAGGAGCGGGAGTCAGCGAGAGAGAGGAGGTTTTTCGCTGAGTGGTATGAAGTTCCAATTAACAGCTCTGTGCCGTGTCCTGAGGCTGATTAAGTGATCAGAAGGGTCTGTTTGATTGTCTGTTCAGGTCTTGGTTTCCAAAGGGATAGAAAGAGACGTGGCCTTAGTCGGCCATCTTGACTCCCCTCCTATGTATAATCTTTCTAACTAACAGTGGCATTTTAGGCACCATTGCTGTTCTGGATATAGCGCAGGGTTAAGCTCTCAACTGCTAGAGAAAACTTGGTGATTCAAACTCACCCAGAGGCACCTTTGAAGAAAGTCCTGACAGCCTGCTTCCAGAGATCACAGCCATGATAACCCTGTGCACTACATTTCTACCCCAACACACAGAGGATCACCACAAGTCTGAGTCAATTCAATGACAATCTTTTTTTTTTTGGCTGTTCAAAAAGGTGTGGTAGGAGGGATTCTAAGATGCATACCCTGATGCATGAGCTTTGCATAATCCATTTGAGTATACATGGAATATGGGGATATGATGAGATACTATTTCTGTAATGTTTTTATATTACAGAGGAAAAGGGTGGGTATCCAGATGGGCCTCACCTATTCAGACAAACCGTTCAAATGTAGCACTTGTTTCCTAACTGGTCAGAAAGAGAGGGAGAGATGGGCCCCTTCTGCCTTAAAAGGAGCCAGATTTCACCCTATGAAGTCCCTGCAGGGACTGTCATGGTTACTCAGTGCTTCCACAGCAGAAATACCAGAGTGTGGTGACTTGAACAAACAGATTTTTTTCTCAGCGACGAGGTTAGAAGTCTGAATTCTGGGTGCTGGCTCAAGCTAAAGGCTTTCTCTATCAGCCTTAGGAGGAAGGTTCTGGTCTCTGTCCACCTTCTGTGCCTGGATTCCTTGGTGATCCTCTGTGGCTTGTATCTTCTCCTCCATTTCTGCTTCCTTCTCTGTGCCTAATCTGCTCTTTTTATATTTTAAAGCAGCCTGGCATGAAACACACCCTATACTCATATGGTCTCATTAACATGATAAAGAAGCTCCTTCTCTTAAATGGGATTATGGGCATAAGAACATGGGTTTAGGATTTACAGCATGTATATGGTGGGGACACAGTTCAATCCATAGCAAGGGCCATGTTGCAAGGTCTTGAGACAGAGTGAACTCTTAATGCTTAACCCAAGCCATGGTATTTTCAGGTGCATCAGATGCATGTGAAAGCTGGACGGTGAATAAAGAAGACAGAGGAAGAATTGATGCCTTTGAATTGTGGTGTTGGAGAAGAATATTGAACAACACCGTGGACTGTCACTATGAGTCCAACCTAACTCAGTGGCAGTGAGTGAGTTTGTTTTTTTTTTTTTTTCCTGAAAGAACATCATTCTCTGGTTGACACTATCAGGATAATGGGGACTTCATTCCTACAGCTTCAAGAAACTAAGTCCTGACAACAACCTGAATGAGCTCAGATAAACCTCAGATGAGATTTAAGCCCAGGTAGACACCTTGATTTCAGACTCAGAGCAGAGGACCCAGCTAAAATATGCCTGAACTCCTTATACAGGGAAACTGAGATGATAAATTGTTAGTGTTTAAAGCCTCTAAGTTTATGGGGAAAATGTATGCTTTATAGTCAGGAAAGATATATGTCAGGGTTGTGTGCTTTCACCATACGTATTCCATCGGTATGCCAAGCAGACAATACAAGAAACTGGACTACATCAAGAAGAATGGGGTGTCAGGATTGGAAGACTCATTAATAACCTATGTTATGCAGATGACACAGCCTTGCCTGCTGAAAGCGAAGAGTATTTGAAACACTTACAGATGAAAATCAAAGACCACAGCCTTTAGTGTGATTGCACCTCAGTATTAAGAAAACAAAAGTCTTCACAACTGGACCAGCAAGCAACATCTTGACAATAGGAGAAAAGACTGAAGTTGTCGAGGATTTCAATATATTTGGGTCCACAGTCAACACCCATGGAAGGAACAGTCAAGAAATCCCAAGATGCTTTGCATTGGGAAAATCCGCTGCATAGGACCTCTGCAAAATTATTGAAAAGTAAAGATGTCGCCTTCAAGACTAAGGTGTGCTTGACCAAAGACAAGATATTTTCAGTCATGTCATATGCATGTGAAAGCTGAACAATGAATAAGGAAGACAGAAGAAGAACTGATGCCTTTGAATTGTGTTTAATGTACCGTACGTAAATTGCCCAAAGAACAAAAAGGTATGTCCTGGAACAAGTACAACACAAGTACCCCTTAAAAGCAAGGATGGTGAAATGTCGTCTTATAATACTTTGGACATGTTGTAAGGAGGGATCAGTCCCTGGAGAGGAACATCATGCTTGGGAAACTGGAGGGTCCGTGGAAAAGAGGAAGACCCTCAACCAGATGGGTTGACACAGTGGCTGCAACAATGGGCTTCAGCATCAGAACAATTGTGGGCATGATGCAGGACAGGGCAGTGTTTTGATTTCTTGTACATGGGTCACTGTGAGTTAGAACTGACTTGACGGTACCTGATAACAACAGCAACAAAGTTTGTGGCAGTTTGTTATGGAACAATAGAAAATTAGTATACTTGTCTAATGATGGTGGCTATAATCATCAATTCTTGTTAGGTTATCTTTCTCTGTTGTCTTGTATATGTTAGAGCTTCGTTTTCACCCCTCCCATCACTGAACTGAGTCAGGGCTTTGTCTCTTGATGTAGCTTCTCTCGAGTTATTGAGCATTCTCAGTTCCAACTCGTAGTCGTTATTCTCTTGCTTCTAGTTATGTGATTGCCCAGAAGTTCTGTCTCCCAGGGAAAGTTTCTGTCTTATCCACTCATCTGGATCAGCTGCTCGTTTGAGCCGATCCCTGGACTGAAGCGGTTAGATGCTGCCAAAGCTTATGCCTCAGGAGCTGTTGAAGACCAGTACTTCTACTCAGGACTATTTTGAAGTCTTTTACTTTCTCCAACACATTCCACGAGGACCCAGACATAACCTGTGAACCCATCTGTTTAAGTTATCTGGTGTTGCTCCAACAGAAATTCCAAAAGTGGATGGCTTTAAAAAGAGAAATTTTATTTGTTATAGTCCGGTAAACTGAAAATCCAAATTCAGGATGTCAGCTCCAGGGGAAGGCTTTCTCTGCTGGCACTGGGGGAAGGTCCTTGTCATCACTCTTACCCTGGACTGGAAGCTTCTGATGCTCAGGATCCCAGTCCTTCCCAAAGGATGGGCTCAGCTCCTGGCTCTGCGTTTTGGTGGTAGGAGGTCCCCCAGTGTCCCTGCCAGCTTCTCACCTTTCTATCTCAAGAGACTGCCTCAGGGCACAAAACAATCTGGCAGGTTGAGTCCTGTCCCACCAACACAACTGCCACCAATCCACCCTCATTAACATCACAGAGGCAAGATTTACAACACGAAGCCAGCCAAGCCAAGTGCCATCGAGGAACCTTAAAAAATCCAGGAACCACGGCCTAGTCAAATTGCTACATGAGTATTTTGGGGAACATAGTTCAGTCCATGATACCATTTAAGCCAAATACCATTTATGAAGTTGTATTTTAAAGTTACTAAATGATCACTTGGAGACCCTGGTCATGTAGTGGGATCATGTGAGAGTCTGTACTCTTGAACCAATAGACAAACAATAGGAAAGCAGTATGAGTCTCCCCATAACTTCCTTGGGAGCTTCCTGTATTCCCAGAATACTGGGTGGCATCTCGGCCCCTTGACTCACCATTTCTTACCTAGGCCTGGCCCTGCTATTCTCTATGGAAAGCGAGGCAGTCCCATTAAAAGCAGCAAAAATTGTTGTGCTCACCGAAGCCTAAAATTCCTGTGAATCCATTTTTCCTACAATAAAATCTTTGTACAGTTATGCCTGCTCTGGGACAGCTGTGTCCTGTAGTACACTGCAGCAGTGGTCACTTGGTGCTTGAAGCTACTTTGTCTTGTTAGGGATACATCCAGCACCACCTTGCCATCTGGCTGAGGCTGCCCACACCTTTCCAGAGCCTCAAGAGCTTTCTCTTAGGGCCTGGCTTCTGCTTTGGTTTCTCTCTGTGGACATGGCCACTCACTTGCGACAAAGCTCAGGTGTTTTTCGTGGTTTCAGTTCTCCTGAAGCTGATGCCCAAGTAAAGATTTTCGTGCAGGTGATTTTTGAAGGACATGCTCTCAGAGGAGACTGGTAGGGGAGTGGGAGAGCAGCATAGGGGAGGAGAAGAAACTGAGCATTTAGTGGTTCATGACAAAGCCTTGCTTTATAGGCTGTTTCTGTGGAGAGCTCTGGAGTGTAACTTATACCCCCAAGTTTGTCCCATTTTGAGGCAAGGAAGCTGGGCTCTCATCCTTCTACAGTATCAAGCTGTTGACCTTGGGTCAGCCAAGGGGGTGCCATTCTCAGGCATTTTCAGCTCTCTGCTTGTAAGGGTGATGTGGCTAGTCATGTGGGCAGGCCTCTGAAGAAGGCCACAAACCTTAGCCTCTACAAGAAAGGCATAGAGAAACTGGCAGCTGGCCACCAGATCTTCTGAAATGAATCCACAGGATTGGGGGAATACTCACTAAACCAGAAGAATCAAACTCATTGCCACTAAGGAGATTCTGATGCGTATGAACCGATAGGCTGAGTAGACCTGCTCCGTAGGGTTTTCAAGGCTGTAAATCTTTGCAGAAGCAGATTGCCACACCTGTCTCCCATGGAGTACCTGGCGAGTTCGAACTGCCAACCTTTTGGTTAGTAGATCAACAATTACTGCACAACCAGGTTTCCTCAAATACTGACACATCACCTAAATCCTCCAAGTCCAAGCCATACCACATGGGCCAAACGTTGCACCTCCTTCCCAAGGCCTCTCTGTTTAATGCTGCTATCAGAACATCAGGGTTCATGTCCTTTGCCCCCACACTAACAGCCTCGGATTTACAGACCTCAAGTCGTAATGCCATGAGAGCACCAGTCACTTTACAAGCTCTGACCTTTGACTTGTATAAGCATTCCAAGACAGCTCACCAAATACTGACACCCTTGAGGACCTATTGCCCTATTGAATGGATGCTGACTCATAGCACCCTCATAGCACTGTCTTGTAGGGTCTTTTAGCCTGTGGAGGAACCCTGGTGGCCCAGCTCAGTGGAAGCAGCTAGTTCTTTTTTCCTATTGAGTGGCTGCTGAGTTTGAACAGTCTATCTTTGACTTACCAGCTAAGTGTTTAATTACAACTCCACCTGGGGGATCCTTGAGTGGATCCCAGTAAATGAAACCCCTTTCCCACTCGGATTATGAAAAACAACGAGAAATAAAGCTGAGAAGAGACTTTGGAAGTCAAATTCCCACCTTTGTTGATGGTAGAGGTCAGGATGGAACAGAGAGCTGTTGCTCTGTTGGCTGAGTTTGTGAAGACCAAACATCAGAATTAGCATGTGTATTTACCCATTTGGAGACAAATATGGACCAGGCAGGCCTTATACAACAGAGACTGATAGAGCAAGCTTGGAACCAAGGGAAGGAACCTGGGATTGATCTGAGTTCATTTATTCGTAATTATCGCAATCAGTTAAATTGTTCAAATCCCCAGGAGCAGGGGGGTAAGACAGTGCCGTACTACCTTCGTGAAGCTTTGGCTACAAGTGAAGAGGGAGGGGAAGTGTTTTCCCCCAGCACTTGTACATATGCTTGTATTTGTGTACATATACCTGGTCACCAAGTACATAGGTATCCTCAGAGTCTGCGTTCAGCTTTCCTTAAATACAGATGAGAACCTTCCCATTTGTCTCCATCAGCTTATTTAAGAATTCCTGCTCAAATGTCACATCAATAAAAAACAAGTTATTAAAAGAATGAGCTCTTCAGCACTGGTAATATTCTCAGTTTTTCAAAAATAGAAAATTGATGTTCTGGCCTTCTAAAATGCTTAGAAATTTCTTTCTATTTTGATCAAGAAGTTTGGGGAGTTGCCATCAGGAAGGTTCTGGAACAAATCACCGAGTAGGCCTCAATTAAGAACTCCCAGTTTATGGAGAATGATTGGGAAGTGTTAAAATCCTGTTAATTTGAATTTTTTCTGTATTTAGTTTTTATAGTTTACCAGTTTTTCAAGGGGAGAGGATCCCATATATTATCTATAGTGTACTGAATCTGGGTAATTGCTCCCTGATTGGTATTCACTTAACTTTTTTACATACCTGCTGAAACTCTTACAACATTTTTTTTTTTTTTATGTGTGTCTCCTTTGCAGCATTTTGAGTTTAAATGAGGAACTGGAAGCATCGTTTGGTTCTGGCATCAGAGTGAGTGTCATGAATTGAATTGTGTCCCCCCAGAAATGTATATGTTGATTTGATTTGGCTGTGAGACCCAATGTGGTACCCTTCCTCCCATGTGTTGTGAATCCTGCCTGTGTGAGATTGATGAGGGAGAATGGGCAACAGATGTGTTAATAAGGCAGGACTCAAGTTGTAAGCTTGTGGGATACAAGGAAGAGAGTGAGCAGCGGAAGTTGGGAACCTCATACAGCCAAGAAGCAGCACCAAGAACAGAGCACATCCGTTGGACCTGAGGTTCCTGTGCTGAGATACTCTCACTGGAATTGGACTCAGCCTACTGGACTGTAATGATTTCTCATATTGAATGGACTTGTAGCTTATGAATGGATTTGTGGCTTACTGGACTGTGACAGTAAAAGCTTCTCCTCATGAAACTTTCCACTCATGGTATTTTCTGTTAGAGCAGGACCTGGTGACTAAGACAGGCAGTAATCCTATGAAAAAGGCCCACCTATCCTCTTATGGGATATGCAGATGTCATCCCTACAGGCCAGTAGCGAAGTCACTGTATGTACATTATTTCAGATTTGTTACTCTAGTGCCTAAGATAGTGTGATGGTTCATGTTATGTGTCAGCTTGGCTAGGCCGTGATTCTTAGTGGTTTGGCAGACACTGTATAGTCATCTTCCATTTTGTGATCTGATATGAGCAGGCAATCAGTTGGAAAGGCATTTTCTTGCAGACGTGGCCTGCATCCAGTATATAAATGGATGTTCTGGCAAAACTTTCTTTCTGTCTCTCACCATCATTTGACCTCCAGGTCTTGGGACCCAACAAGCTTTCAGTCTGCTGCCTGATCTCCATATTTTGTATGCTTGAGCTCTGGTAATCTTGTGAGCCAGCAGCTTGCTGCCTGACCTGCAGGTTTGGGGGTTCATCAGCCCATGGAACCATGTGAGTCACCCAGTGTCTGTCCCCCTTGTCTCCCTTGAAATATTAGCCTTCTCTGCTAGCCATAGTTGTTGAATTTTGAAAGGGCACATAGTTACCAAAGTAGATGAAAAATTCCCAGAATCCTGTGAAGCTAGGTATTGCTATGTGTCTAACTTTAGGTTGACTAGTTTGTGAGTATGATAGGTTCAACTTCTAGGTTGTATTCTCTGGTAGACTGAATAATTCCTCACCAAAGATGTCCGCATTCTAATTCTCTAAACCTGTGAATATGTACCTTACATTGCAAAGCCAAGCCAAGCCAAGTGCCGTCGAGTCGGATCCGAGGGACTTTATATAGATGGATTAATTTAAGAATCATTTGATGTGAAGATTGTCCTGGAATATCTCAGTCTGCTCATTATAAGGGTTCTTTTAAAGGGGAAAGCAGAAAGGTGAGAGTCAGGGAGGAGACGTGATAAGGGAAGCAGAGCTTGGGGTGATGTACTTTAAAGTTGGAGGAATGGACCACAGACCAAGGAGTGCAGGCAGCATCTAAAAGCTGCAGAGGACAAGGAACCAGATTCTTCCCTAGAACCTGCCTGCCTGAACTTTAAAATAACAAACTTATTTTAAACTACTAAGCTTGTAGCAGTTTGGAAGCAAATGTGGAGAAGAATATTGTTCCACTTCCACTCCTCTCAGCTTGTTTTCCTTTGGTTGAAATGTATATATGGTGCAAGGAAAATCTGACATTGTGGAGAAGGATAGTGGAACAAGAAGTTAGAAGGAAACTAGACCCGTAGGTGACCTCGTGGTGCAGAGCTGCCACCTCTGGATTAAGTAATAGAAATAAGTGCTTCTGCCTTACTTTTACTACAGCTTGATGGGTTTCTTTGTCCCAGTGTGTACTCTAATTTAATTTGCATATCATGGTTTTACCCTGGCTGTATCTGTCAGAATTCTTAGTTGCAAGCTGTAGGGCCTGACTCTGGCTGCGTAAGTAGAGAAACCACTTATTAAAGAGATACTGGCTGAATCAAAGAGATAATATCTGTGAGAACCAAACCTAGAGACTACACATCCAAGAATACCAGGAACCTCACAGCTCGTACTAGAAATACCATGAACAAATGCGATGAACAACTAAGATCATGGTGCTAGCTCTGCTGCTGTTGTGTTTCTTGGAAAACGGAAAGTTCTACTTCTGCCACTCTTTACTAAGATGAATTCTGCCAGCCTGTCAGTCTGTAAGTCAGAATTCTGTCAGTCTGTAAGCATCTCATTCAAAGTATGGAGTGGTTCATTTACTTGTCAGAGCCTATGTCACGTGCCTACAGCATAGCTTCAAGAGAGTCTGGAAAAATTGGTTTCTGATAGTTGCAATTCTGTTCTGTGAACACAGTTCATTCCCAAGCTTGAGGAAGCTTCTCTTAGCAGGAAAAGAAGATGCTGACTTTCCACATCACATGAAAACAGTCCACTCCACCAGTAAAAGAAATGTAAGGACAACCGCACATCAGATTGCAGTGTTACTTAGTAGTTGCATCATGAAAATTAGCACTTAGAGATACAACCTTTCCTGTCAGCTCCCACAAAGAGCTAATGTGGAATTGTAATTTTTCGATTGGGTTTATTGAGTTACAAATGAAAAGGATATTCCAAAGAAGGAAAAAGAGAGAGTAGAAACATCTGGGACTTGGCAACCACACGAAACACTAAGCAGAGGTGGATTGAATGGTGGAATGTGTAGAAATAATGGGTGGAACCAGGTGCTGTGCTGGGTGTGCTGTTTAAAGCCATTCTCCAGAAAAGGAACAGTGGGGTAATTCATTATTGATTTGCATGATGCATTGAAACATTGTGCTAATCAGGCAATCTAATTGATTGAACATCTGCAGCTGCTTTATCATTCATCTCGAATGTGCATTATCTCTTTGCATGCCTGGACCACTAAAGTGTTTCTTCACCTTTCTAATAGAAGCTCGCTGTGGATTTTACATTTTGATTGATTTTAATTGTGCCAGATTGCAAGTGATCGAATACAGTAAAGGTCAAATACAGTAAAAAAGAAAAATTTAAAGAACATTTATTTCCCTTTTCTGAGCTACTTAGAAAGACAGGGTTCAGAAGTTGATGTCTGCAGACAGATCCATGAGGAAGTGAGAGATCCTGCTGTTGATGACTTGAGTGAGAGTATTATGGTATTGTGTTTAAAATAGAGCATGCAAACATAATTCCACATTCAGCGGTGGTGGAAAAGAAGGAGGTAGGGGAGGATGAACTGTGTGTGACCAATGCTTCCAAGAGTATAAAACCCTTCCCAGGCTTGCCATGAACTTAATTTTGAGCAAAAGTATTTACCTTTATAGGCCCATTATCAGCCCCTCATTTTTCCTGTTGAGTTTATTACCTGGATATAATTTATGTCCATGCCTAAGCCCTAATTACTTTCAATAATCATTTTCTAGATGCTGTTGCCATAGCATCTAATTCTTCAGCAAACCAAGAAAAAATAACGATGATGTGTGTGCTTTTTCTCCTTTTTATGTCTATGAAGCAAACATCAAAAGAAAGATTAAAAAAGAGAAACAAACACATACAAAAAAATTAAAGAGAGGAAAATAGTAAAGATTTTGGAAATTACGAAAATAACACCAGTTTTTTTTTTTTAAAAAAAGCCAAGTGTCATAAATTACTTTTCCTTGGTTCTGACTGTGTAAAACTCAAATGTATTTATTTTCACAGCAAGTCATTTGTGCCAGAACCCATTACCTGGAAACATGTTGACAATTTTTGTTTTGTTTTGTTTTGTCAATTGTTTCTGTTGGGAGTGAGAATAAAAAATGATGTGGCTGGTGGAGGTGTAGGGTAAATGCTAAGACGCTTCAGGAATTTTGGTCCCAAGAGTTTTGGTGAATCACTGCCCTGGATGAGTCAGGCTGTGCGAATATATCTCGTCTTCGTTCCTGAGAAATATTTCCCAACAATCATGTGGGCCCTCATTTGGGATCCTAAATCTAATTCACATTTTCTTATTTGCAAAATATGTGGTCAGTAATAATAAAAAGAATGCCTCTATACAAAACACAATTGTATACTGTTTTGGTGTATGAAGAGGTATTTTTTCCTTTATAAAGTGATTTCCAGAATTCATTCATTCATAAAGTGCCTAGTGAGCTCTAACTGTATGGAAAGTATTATAGAGGATCCAGAGGGTATTATACATAAACAAACAACCAAAAATCAAACCAGTTGCCCTACAGGCAGTTCCACCTCATGGCAACCCAACATGCGCAGGCTAGTACTACTGCAGAGGGTTTTCATGGCTGGGACTCTTTGGAAGCAAATGACTTCCCTTGAGGTACCTTTGGGTGGATTCGAATTTCCAACTTTTTGGTTAGTAGTTGAACACTTAACTGTTCATGCCGCCTAGAGGCCCAACTCCTTTCTCATAGTGCTTCCTGTGTAGTTGAAAGGAGATAAATGCTAAACCCCAGAATCATGAACACAATAAATCGAGGGACTGATAGGTGATCAAAGGGTGGTATGGCAGTGTTTTATAATGGAGAATGGCCGTTTATGGGGAAGGAGGATCCGGTATAATGGAGAACTCTACTGAGTTCTCCAGTCCCTGGAGAAGGACATCATGCTTGGTAGAATGGAGGGTCAGCAAAAAGAGGAAGACCCTCAATGAGATGAAATGACACAGTGGCTACAAAAATGGGCTTAAACATAAAACAATTGTGGACGTGGCGCAAGACCAGGTAGTGTTTCGTTCTGTTGTTCATAGGTTCACTGTGAGTCAGAACCAACTCGACGGCACCTAACAACAATACCACTGAGAGGAACCAGAATCACGAGAAGAAAAACAAAGCACAGGAGATGGACTTTAGCCGGTTGAGATGCCCTACCAAGGAAATAAACTTGACTTCTCTAAAGAACAGATACAGAGATTAGAGGTAAAAGAAAGGAAGACTAGACGCAGAGGTCAGGACTAGAACACAAAGGTCCTTGTAGCATACAGTTTGGAATCTAGATTCTGTTCCATAAACAATGGGACTCCGTCAGAAAGAGTTTTCAGCAAAGATGTAACATTCTGATCAAGGTTTTGAAAGTTAACTGCTAACAGGGGAATGGGGAGGTAGAGGGCAAGAGTGGAAGCAGAAAGTCTAGTACAATGTCAATCTCAATAATTCTATTAAGAGATGATATTGGTTTGGACTAGGACAAAAGCCTTGGAGATGGTGTGGATATGGGTAGACTGAGTATTTCTAAGTTTCCTTAAGTATGTGTGTATGCATACACATATATGTGCATGTGTGTATAGTAATAGTTGCCATCAAGTTGACTGAAAATTATGGCAACCTCGTATATATATGTGCATGTATATTTTATTATATGTCAGTTTTGCAACCCCATGTATATATGTGCATGTATGTTTTTATTATATGTCAATTTTGTCAAAGTTATCAAGGATTTTACTATAATTAGATCCGTAATCAGTGCCCATAGAAGCAGCAGTCAAGAAATCTAATGATGATTGCATTGGGAAGATCTCCTTCAGAAGTGTTACAATGTGAAGTTTTCACCTTAAGGACTAAGATGTTCCTGACCCAAGCCATGGTGTTTTGAATGGCCTTGTATGCATGTTAAAGTAAACAGTGAATAAGGAAGACCAAAGAAGAGTTATGGTGTTGGAGAAGAATATTGAATATGCCATAGACTGTCATAGCAATGAACAAATCTGTACAGGAAGTAGTGCAACTAGAATATTCCTTCAAAGTGAGGATGGCAAGACTTCATCTCATGTCCTTTGGACATGTTATCAGGAGGGACTGGTCCCCAGAGAACGATATCCTTCTTGATCAAGTAGAGGTGCAGTGACAGAGACGAAGACCCTTGAAGAAATTGACAGTAAGTAAGAAAGTGAACTTGGATGGGCTACAACAGTGGGCTCAAACTAACAATGATTATGAGGATGGTGAAGGACCGGGCAGCATTTAGTTCTGTTGTACATGGGGTGACTATGAGTTGGAATCAACTTGATGATACTAATTTTTTTGAGTATGTAAAATTAGAAATTGTAAGACATTTATAGGAAAATAGGCATGTTAGGTTTATACATTAACATCTGCCTTCTGTCAAGGGTACCGGAAATAATCATAATAAGCACAGCTTTAATAGGCAGTCATCAGGTACCAGGTCTTGTATTCAGTACTGGCTTGCCGTTAACTCATTTGATCCTCTACAAGTAGGTACCCTTGTTATTCCCACTGTACAGATAAGGAACTGATGGGAACTAAACGAAACCAAAGCAAACCCAACCAATCCAAACCAGTGCTGTTGAATTGATTCTGACTCACAGCGACCCTATAGGACAGAGTAGAACTACTGCATACAGTTTCCAAGGAGCACCTGGTAGATTCGAGCTGCCAACCTTTTGATAAGGTGGCATAGCATTTAACCACTATACCACCAGAGTTTATAACTGATGGGTAGGAGAGGAAAATAATTTTCCAGATGGCCTCTAACTGGTCAGTACAACCTTGGGATGTGCCCCCAGGCCTCTCTGGCTTCAGAACCCAAGTGGTGCTGACACCACATATGGATACCATTTATGGGCATCTGTGCATGCATTGGCGTTCCTGAGTGATTCACACTTTTAATGTCCTTGGCTGCTAATCCAAAGTTTGGAGGTTTGACTCCATCCCGAGGTACCTCTGAGCAAAGGCCTGACTCTTCCAAAAAAAATCAGTCTTTAAAAACCTTAGGAAACACAGTTATACTCTTAATTTTTTCAATTGTTCTTCTGTTCTCCAGTTTGTTTAGTTCTGCTCTAATCTTTTTGATTTGTTTTGTTCTGGTGCCTGAGGGGTTCCTCTGTTGCTCTCTTTCTACATGTTCATGTGGTAGGGTTAATTCTTTGATTTGGGTTCTTCCTTCCTTCTGGATGTGTGCATTTATAGAGATAAACTGACCCTGAGCACTGCTTTGGCTGTATTCCGTAGGTTGTGGTAGGAAGTGTTTTCATTCTCATTGGAATCCTCAAATTTCTTTATTTCATCCTTGATTTCTTCTATAACCCGTGGCTTTTTGAGCAAGATGTTGTTCAATTTCCATGAGTTCCAATTTCTGTGTTTTTTTTTCTGGTATTGATTTTGACTTTTATGGCTTCATGGTCTGAAAAGATGCTTTGGTTTGTATTCTTTTTGCGATTTACTTTATGTGCTAACACATAGTGTATTCTGGGAAATGTTCCATGTGCACTGGAGAAGAAGGTGTAATTATCTGCTGATGGATAGAAAGTATATGAATATGTTGATGAGGTCTAGTTGGTTAACTGTGGCAATAAGATATTGTGTGTTTTTATTGAGCTTTTTTCTAGAAGATCTGTCCAATACTGAAAGTGGAGTGTTGAAGTCTCCCACTATTACTGTGGAGTGATCTATTTAATTTTTGAATGTAGTCGGTGTTTCTTTAGTGTATTTAGATGCTCTAGTATTGGGTGTATAAATATTTAATATTGTTAAGTCCTGCTTGTGTATTTAACCTTTCAACAATAGTGTCCATCTTTGTCCATGATGGGGGATTTACATTAAAATCTATTTTGTCTGAGATTAGTATTGCCGCACCTTCTCTTCTTTGTATATTATTAGCTTGGGATATATTCTTCTATCTTTTAATTTTCAAGTTTGTTCATATCTTTAAGTCTAGGGTGAGTTTCTTGTAAGCAGCATGTAGATGAGTTGTGTCTTTTGATCCAAGATGTCACTTGTTTCTTTACTGGAGCATTCCATCCATTTACCTTCAGTGTAATCATTGAGAAATATGTGTTTAGTGCTATCATTTTGCTGTGTTTATTTTTGTGTTGATGTTTTCTCTGTTGCTCTTACTCTTCTATCTTGGGGTATTCTTTATGAGTTGATTTTTCACCCTTTCGATGTTGGTTTCATGTTTGTTGAAACTCTTATATTGTGTTTCTTGTTTTGATATGTCACTCCTTTGTTGTGCTGTGTGGCTATCCTTATGATCCCCCTTAGTAATGTTTGTTTAAACACGATTTTAACTTCTAAGTATCTTATTAACTTCGTCTCCATCTGGAAGGACTATAATTACTGTTGTATATCCCTCTTTTTAATGTGATGGTACCATACTTTACATGATGTGATCACTGGATCACTTCTTTTAATCTTACAGCTTTGGTTGAGTTTTGTACCTTACCTGAGTAGGTTTCTAGATGATGTGTCCTTTACTGTGTCCTAAAATATACAGTTAATGGTTTTGTTCTTCAAAGGCAAGAGCTTCTTTCAGTATTTCATGTAGCTTTGGTTTGGTTTTTACAAAGACTGCATTTCTGTTTATCTGAGAATGTCTTGATTTTGTTTTTGTATTTGAAAGATATTTTTGCCAGATACATAATTCTTGGTTGGAAATTTTTCTTCTTCAAGGCTTTGAATGTGCCATCCCACTGCCCCTGTGCTAACATGGTTTCTGCCAAGAAGTCAGATGAAAGCTTACAGGGCTTCCCTCTGAATGTTAGCTTTGCTTTGAGTCTTGCTGCCTTTGGGAGTTTCTGCTTCTGTTTCATTTTGTTAAGCTTGATTACAATATGTCTTGGAGTTTTTCTTTTGGGGTCTATATTGTGTGGTGTTTGATGTACCTCTTAGATATCTAGGTTCTCTTCTTTCGTAGTTTCAGGGAAGTATTCTGTCAGCAAGTCAACAACAATACTGTCAGTGTTTTCAGGTGTCCCTTCCTGTTCAGGAACTCCAATTAATTGTAGATTGTTCCTCTTGATAGAGTCCAACGTGTTTCTTAATGCTTTTTAATTTTTCTTGTTTCTTTTCTCTGATTTTTCCTCATAAATGCTGGTGTCAGTAGCTCTTCTGACTCTGACAGTCTGTTTTCCATTTGTTCAGTTTTGGTCTCTCGGCGTTGAACTGTGTTTTCTAATTCTTTAATTTTGTTATTGATCTGTTGGATTTCAGAATGCTCGTGTTCCATGAATTCAAACAGCTTGCTTAATTTTTCATTCTGCTCTGCTGAATTTTGTATACTGTCTAGGAGGGTTCTATATATAATTCTTTTGTACTCAACCTCCAAAAGTTTCAGAAAGGCTTCTTCATCTTGGAAGTTCTGTGGTTCTTTCTTTTGAGAGCCTTATGGAGCCATGGGTGGATTTTTCTTTAAGCATCTGGCCAATGTTTGGTGCTTTTGGTGCATCTAGAGGTTGTTTAGTTTCTCTGGTGTTGCCTTAACGGAAGTTGAAGCACAGTCTGAGAAGAGAGCTGGTCACTAGTGTACCTCTGTGTACTCCAGTGACTGGGCCCCGTGGAATCTCTGGGGTAGCAGGCTCTACCTCCTGGCTAGCAAAGATCCTACTTACAGAGTCACTGGGGGGCCATCAGCTGACCCTATGTTGTGGGTCAGTAAAGACTGGAGGAGATGCTGTCAGGCTGCACTGCAGTTATTTCTCTAGGTAGTTATATTTTGAAAGGTAAAAGCTATGTGACAGCTTCCAAAATCAGTCAGGCTGTCAGGTGAGCAAGCCCCTCTTTTCAGCTGGCATTGGAAGTACCTCTATATCCGTCTCCAGATGCTGTGATCTAGTTCAAAGTATGGAAAGGCTCTGCTCAGAATATATCCTACAAAATCAAGGCCATTCACATCAACTACTGCATGCACACAAATGTTCATTGCAGCATAGTCCACGATAGCAAAAAGTTGGAATCAACCCAGATGCCCAATAACAAAAGAATGGATGGGTAAACTTTGGTATATATACTCCATGGAATACTATACACTGATAAAGAACAACGATGATAGCAGGAAACATCTCTCAATTTGGTCTCAACTGGAGGACATTATGTTGAGCGAAACAAGTCAGTGCAGAAGGACAATTATTATATGAGACCCCTATGATAAAATTTTAAAAGCATACTGATACATAACAGAAAAGACTCTTTCATGGCTACAAGAGTGGGGAAGGTCGGAGGGCGGGAAGGCAAGGGGCAAGGGTTTAGATTAGATAGTTGTTATAAATTTGGTAGGGTGAAATTGGTGACAATACACGTTAGTAACAAGATCAATATTAAAGGGACTTTGACACAACTTGTGTACTCCTTCTCTCTTAACCCAATGTTATAAGCACATAATATGTACACCTTCATTTTTTTTTTTTAATTAAAAAAGAAATAAAAAACAACGAAGTATGGAAAGGCTACTGCCCTGCTGTCCTCTGCTGCTGGGCCCCACCCATAAGGGTACACGGTACTAAACACCTTTTCTTCTGGGAAAGTGCTCCCCAGACTGGCCCTGCCTGCAAGCCTGTGAATTAGCCCCTGCTGAGTCCTCTGTTTGGCTAACTCCACTGCCCTGTCAAACAAAATGGCATCTTGTACGAGCTCTTCCACTGTCTACGAAATAGTTGAAATACTGACAATGGCAGAAATTTGGAAAGAGAGGGTGGAAGACTGAGGTACTCAGAGTCCAGAGCTGGCCTCTTAACAATGTGGCTGTTCCACCAGCTGATCATGTCAGCAGTGTGGCTGAGCTTTGTGCCAATTAAGCCCAATTAAGCCCAATTGCTGCTGCCAGCTAGCAAAAAGAAAAAAAACGCCAAAAATGGCAAATACCTTTAGTCCGCAAGAGCCGACCATCCAACAAGGGTGGGGTCAGTGAAAGAGAAGAAGTTTCCCATTCAGTGGCATGGAGTCCAAATTGACAGCCCTATGCTGTGTCTTAGGACTCAGTGGGTGTCCAGAAGTCTCTATTTAGTTATCAATCCAGGCCTTAGTTTTCAGAGGGAATTAAGGAGACGTGTGTCTAGTATGCCATCTTGACTGTGCCCCTCACAGTTATACTCTGACATAAATGAGATTGGCATGATCAAAGAACAGGTACTTTTTCACTGGGTATGTGCGTTCATATGGTCGTAAAATGTGTGCCAACTAAGTTGCTTCTGTTGGAATGGATGACACAGATCTTAGTTGTTTGGGAGATGCATATTCTGGACTAAGAACTATTTTGGATTTTGGCATGTTACCAGTGTCCTCATTTTTGAAGTGTAAATGATCTCATTATAATTCAGACAGTTGCCTCGTATTTCTTGGTATGGACCGCTGAAATATATTGTGGGGAATCGTAGATTCTGTATATTCGCCGACTAAGCAATTGCATAATGTAATCAGGAAGCTGTCTAAAGAGAAGAATCAGATGGCTGCACTTTCTTTTCTTCTAAGAAGGCAGATTTTTATTTTTTTCTTTTCTACATTGGAACAATGTATAAGGCGTAAAATTGTGCTCAGCATTCCTTTTTCATGAGGCAGGAGTTTGGGTTGGTTGTATGTATTCTATTTTATTTTAACCTTTCTTGTTTGCCCTTTATTGTGTCAGGACTGACTGCCAGCCACAAAGCTCCCTCCCTGCTGGTAGAGGCAGGCTGGGTAAGCCACAAGGTATACAGCAACTGCCACACACCAAAGCTCTGAGCTTCTCAGGAGCAGGGCTTTAATGAGGCCCCAGAGGAGCAGGGGCGGCCATCACTTCTCCTTCACTGCATAGGAACCATCAGCATCTCAGGAGTTCTTAGTACTGAAAAACCCACTAATGCAAATCATCCAGGTCCCTGCACTGAAAGAATCATGGGTTTTTGGAGCAGAAGATAGTTTAGAGAGTTTTCATCTGCTTTTGCCATCTTATGATAAAACCCACTGTTGCTGACTAGCTTCTGACTTCTAGCAAACCTATGGGACAGAGTAGAACTGGCCCACATGGTTTCAAAGGTGTAAATCTTCACAGAAGCAGACTGCCACCTCTTTCTCCTGTGGGGCAGCTGGTAAATTGTACTCGCCAATGTTTTGCTAAGCAACTGAGTGCTTAACTACTTCTCCGCTCGCCAAAGCCAAGAGCTCCTGTAATAAATAACAGCTAATCTTTGGTGGCACAGTGCTTAAGTGCTCAGCTGCTATTGGAAAGGTCCATGGTTACAAGCCACCAGGTGCTTAGATGTGACAGCTGACTTCTGTAAAATTTACAGCCTTGGAAACTGTATGAGGGAGTTCTGCTCTGTCCTGTGGGATCACTGTTAGTTGGAATCAGCTTCCTGACAATAAGTTAGTGTTTTTTAAAGTAATGCTGGTAGCACAGTGGTTAAGCACTTGGCTGGTAGCTAAGGCTGCTAATCAGGAGGTTGGTGATTCTAACCCACACAGTAGCTTTATGGTAGAAAAGACATAGTGATCTGCTTTTGTAAAGATGACAGCCATGAAAACTCTGTGTGACAGTTCTGCTGTGCTACATTGGATGGCTATGAGTCAATGCCTACTTCTTGGCAGCTAACAGCAGCAGCAATGATTATTGAGCTCTATGCTTAGTACCCCTTTTGGCATAGTGGTTAGGCGCTATGGCTGCTAACCAAAAGGTTGGCAGTTCAGGTCTGCTAAACACTCCCTGGAAACTGTATGGGGCAGTTCTACTCTGTCCTTTAGGGTTAATGTGAATCAGCATTGAGTCAACAGCAGTGGGTTTTGGTTTGGGTACACGTAAAGTTCAGTATTTAGTGAGTTACACTTAGTGCTTTTCCATGTCTGAGGCTATGTAGCTCTTAAAATGACTACCTGAGCATGGTGTATTTTATTAACCTCACATTAAAACTTGACGCTATCAACTGGGTAACTGTAGGAATACTATATGTGTAGAACTGAGCACCATGGGATTTTCAGTAGTTGATTTTATTTTGGAAGAATATTGCAAGGCTTTTCTTTCGAAGTGTCTCTGGGTAAGCCCAAACCTTCGATCTTTTAGTTAACAGCTGAGTGACTATTTACACTCCTCAGAGATTTCCAACCCCATGTTACAACCGAAGAAATTAGGATACAAAATGTTAGTTTACTCAAGATTAGAAAGACACTAAAACGCAGATCAGGGACTCAAATCTAGGTCCACTGCATCAAAGACTATACAAGTCATCTTGATACTTTAATGTGTGTATATGTGAATGCATATACATACATACATATACATGTATACATGTACATAGACATATATACATGTGTGTGTTTGTGTGTGTGTATAAGTTGTTATATGCCATCAAGTCAGTTGTAACTCATAGTGACCCTGTAGGACAGAGCAGACCTGTCCTGTAGGATTTCCAAGGAACAGCTGGTAGATTTGAACAGCTGACCTTTTTGATTAGCAGCCCAGCTCTTAACTGTTGTATCACCAGGGCTCCAAATACATATATTTTTTAAAAATATTCAGCAGGAGGTCTGTGATACAAGATCACAGACTATCATTTTTAAAATATAGCATAGGGATGGGTATACCACTAACAGTTGTGAAGAGTGTTGCAAATGTGCTCCTAACAATGGGAAAGTGAGTCAGGTTGTATCTCTTAGGAGATGGACTCATATAGAGAACTGCACACAGGAAGTTTAGGTGTGCCCTCTGGATCACATCAGAGAAAGTAAAGGAAACAGGATTGGATAGCGGAAGGAAGTGACTTGTGATGCAGTTATATTAAAGGCCTCAGTCCACCCTAGGGGAAATCTGGGGCTGGGATCTCAGTTCGGAGTTTCCCTGCTTTCAGGCAGTGGAGCGGGCCTTCACATATCCTGCAAAGAGCAATAATTGTATGTAGGCTAACTGAAAGAGAGAGGTAAAACTTTGAATAAAGCTGAGGAGGTGATTCTCTTTAGCTAAGACCAGAATTTCCACCTAGACTATATCAAGAACACTTACAATGCAGTTAAAAAAAGACAAATACTTCAAATTAAGAAATAGGGAAAGAATTTGAGTAGATGTTTCTTTAAAGAAGATAACAAATATCAAGTTGTGCAATAAGTACATGGAAAGATACTCAGCATTTTGGGTTATTAGGAAGTGCAAGCGAAAACCACAATGAAATATCATTTCACCTGCACTGGGCTGGCAATAAGTAGGTAAGTGGAAATCAGCAAGTGTTGGCAAGGACTCGGAGAACCCTCATTCATTGCTCGTGGGATTGTAAAATAAAGTTGAACAGAGAATTACCACATGACCGAACAATTCTGTGGCTAAGTATATACCCCCCAAGCTTAAAAATAGATGGCCTTGCTAAAATTTATACATGTATAAGCATAATTGTACTATTCATAATAGTCAAAGAGTAGAACCAGCCAAACTGTCCATCAGCTGATGGATAGATAAACAAAATGTGGTGCATGTATACAGGAAATTTTATTCAGCCACAAAAGAATGTGATCCAATGTGGATGAACCTTGAAGACATGCTAAGTGAAAGAAACAAAAGACCACAAGTTATATAATATGTGGAGACAGAAGTGGATTCGTAGTTGTGGGGAAATGGGGAGGAGAAGAGGGGACTGCTAATGGTATAGGGTTTCTTTTTGGGATGGTGAAAACTTTCTGAAATTAGATAGTGATGGTAGTGGTAAAACTCTGTGAATATATGAAAAACCAACTGATTTTTTCACTATGAATATTATGAATATTTTTCACTATGAATATTATGGCATGTGAATTATATCTCAAAGTTGTTATTTAGAAAAAACTATGTTATATCACTTTCTCAGGCTGACAGCTTCTGTGTAGTGTTAGCTATGTTAAAACAAACAACTGTTAGGTACCCACTGCTGCTCCTCCACTTCTATAATCAGCTGTGTGATGGGCCATCTCATGTTAGAGGACAAACACTGTAAGCTCTTGGCTAATGGTGTTGGCTTAGACTCATGGACAGAAAAGGCAAGCCCATGACTGGAATATGTTTTAATTTCTGTCAAGATGGCCTACTGCTACTTGTAGGGTAGAAGGAGGCTGACACAATTAGCTTCTTAAGTGCCTTTGTGGTTTCCCTGAGGGATAGTGCTGGATTGGGAACTACACGTTGGTCCCTTGATGGTAGAAATGTCGTGGGTTGAATTGTGTTTTCCCGAAAATATGTTTATCGATTTGGCCGGGCAATGATTCCTCGGTTTGTGTGATTTTCCTATATGTTGTAAACCTTGTAAATATGTTAACAGAGGGAGGATGGGTAGTGGTTGTTTTAATGAGGTGGGGCTCAATCTGTAAGGTTGTACTGTGCCTTGAGAAAATCTCCTGAGATATAAAGGAAAGGGAAGCAGGCAGAGAGCTTGGGACTTCATACCACCATAAAAGCAGTGCCAGGAGCAGAGTGCGTCCTTTGAACATGAGATCCCTACACCTCAGAAGCTTCCAGTTCAGGGTAAGGTTGATTATAAAGACCTTCATCCAGAGACAAAAGGAAAAATCCTTCACCTGGAACTGACATCCTGAATTTGGACTCTTAGTCCACTTTGCTGTGAGTAGATAAGTTTTTCTTTGTTAAAGCCACCCGCTCATATCTGTATAGCAGCACCAGATGACTAAGACAGGAACCGAGCATTGGCCCCTTGATGGCACGTTGGAATAGGTTTGGTAAGCAGGGAGAATGTGCTACTGGACCCATGCTTGGCCTCCATTTGTGTCTCTGCGCCACACATACACCTTTTGTACCAGCCCTGTGATTGCAAATGGTAGTCTGGCTGATAATAGTTGGCCAAAGTGTTCTGCCTCGCGTGATTATTTAATAACTCATCCTTTGTGGATGCTGCCTTGTATATTAACTCATGACACTCAGATCCTTACACGTTGTACTTGCTGTCATATGTCTGTCCACACGCCCCTTCCGCAGGCCACCTTGTCCCTAATCTTTGTAGGCTCTTGTCCCACTGACCAAGCTCATTGTCAGTGAATCCTTAAAACGGGCCCTAATGGTACAAGGTTTAAGAGCTCAACTGCTCAGTGAAAGGCCAGTGATTTGAACCCACTAGCCACTTGGCTGGAGGAAATGTGGTACTCTGCATCCGTAAAGGTTACAGCCTGGGAAATGCTGTGGGACAATTTTATTCTGTCTTACAGGATCACTGTGAATCGGAATTGACTCTACAGCAATGGGATTGGTTGTTTGGTTTTAGGATTCCATATATATTTTTACTCTAGGCCATTTCTCTTCTGACAAAAAATGAATTCTCTGCCCATTTTGAGGATGTCCTTTCTTGCTGTCTTTGAGTGTCACATCTGGTTGAGGATTTGATGTAAGCGTGTGTTTTTGAGTTGAACCCACATATAGACTGGGCGGTCTAGTCCTGCTCCTGCCTGACCCCAGATATGCTCTTGTTGTTGCTGGTTGCCGTCAAACTGACCCCCTGTTGGTGGTGGCCACATGCACAAAGAAAATAAACACTGCCCAGTTTTTTGCCCTCTTTGTAATCAGTTGGGGTTTGAACACTGTAACCCACAGGGTGTTTGTTGGCTGATTTGTTTAGATTGCCACACCTTTCTTCCTAAACCACTTAGGCTGGAATTTCTGCTCAAACCTGTTCACTGTTACAGAAACGCACTAGCTTCCACTGATGGACATGTGGTAGCTGCACATTACTTGCACCGACTGAAAATGAGACCCTGGCCTTCTACTGTTGCTGCCATTCTGTCCCAAATATATCGCTTGTGTATTATGATGGGTTTCTGCTGGGCCTGGCTGACCTTATGACGTGGTGAATCTGACGGCAAACAGTTTGGGATGCGCCTTTCTGTCTTAATGGTCCAATAATATTCCAAGATCAGGCACTCCTTCTCTCCCTGAGCTCGGTAATACTTAGCAGCTGTTTTTCAAAATGATGTATAATTCTCCACTGCAGATGGCCTGTCCTTTTGCTTCAGAGCCCTGAGGAGTTATGCTATGATTCTCTTATCAGGGCTTGCCAGAAACTCTGTAGTGCTTTACCCACCACGGATAACCTCTGAAACTGTAGTGTCTACCAGGTCATAGGGCTCAAGGAGAAGAGCCACTTGGCACCACAGCTCTGATCTCCTGCACAGTCTTTTCTTGATGTGGTCCCTGTGAATACTGGCAGCTGCGTTTCACCTGTACACAGGTTAAAGAACTACTCAGAGAAAGAGGCTAACCTGGTACATTGCTTTCACCTTGGTGATATGGAGGTTTACCATGGAATGCTTTATCCCTTACTTTGTGGAAACATTCCAGCATGCACCATGTCACTGGACCTTTACAGGCTAAAAAACTTCAACTATGGGGCAAATTCCTGAATCTGCATAGGGCTTTCCATTTACCTTCTGGAGTGTATGTATTTTATCAAGGCCTCTGATATGCTTGGGACATCTTGCTCAGTTTGTTGTATTAACATGATATGATTGGTGTATTGGACCAGTGTAATGTTTGTCAAAATGTTCACATTGTCTAGGTCCCTTAACACTTTATAAGTCAATGGGTGGAAGAGTTACCATGTCCATGGACAAGACCATAACTGTATGTTGCTGTTTTTTTCTGTATTAATGCCTCAGAAAACTAGAGAAAGTTGAGCACTTTATGTTATGAAGCCTACATAACTTGAAGGTTAGTACCTCATGTTGTGTATAAATAGGAAATGACCGATATACATGTGATCTCTAAAATATATGGAGCCAAGCCAAGTGCCATCAAAACAATTGGAATATAGAAATGTACTAAAAGAGTAACAACTCTGACCAGGGTTCCCTCCCCACTGTGGGAATGTAAGAACATGTCATTATGTAATTAGGTGAAAAATTAGTGTAGAAAAACCTTATGACCATATCACTCACATACTGAAAAGACATAAGTTCAATTGCCGTTTATCATTTAATTGTTAGATATAATAGAAATATAAATTGATTAAGTATAGTGAAGACATTCACCAAAATCTCCAAAACCCTGTTAAACTAAATTAAAACTAATTAAACTAAATTAAACTAATTAAACTAAATGACCAGCCTCCAAAATTAAAATCAAGAACTAGACCAGGATGCCTTTGATCACTATTATTTCCTAAAGGCAAGTGCTGTCGAGTCAGATCCGAAAACATACTATAAAATATCTGTGACTAAATCTAGGTGATAATTGACATTAGAACAGAAGCATTGATTGCTAGACTGTGATAGAGCGTCCAGGGTTAGATCCCAGTATGTATGAGAAGTTAGTACTTACTAAAGATAGCATTTCCATTCAGTGACAAATAGCCAAAAGCCAAGCCAAGTGCCGTTGAGTCTATTTTTTAACTGATGTTGGCAAAAATTTCTTTACAATTGGAATAAAATAAAAGTGGGGTCTTGCTTTGCATTGTGTTGAAAAATAAATTGTATGTAGCTTAAAGATTTAGAAGTGAACAAAATAAAAATCTAAGAGGAATATTTAGGAAGCTTCAAGAAAATTCATGGTCGGAAAAATCATAAAGCAGACAACCCAGAAATTTTGTAGGAAATATACTCTTACTTTACTGTGTAGAACTTAAAAACTATTACCAAGCATTTGCACTGAAGGAAAATTGCAAAGTAGATGACAGATAAAGAGTAAATAGCTATAGCATTAAAAAGAATTCTTATAAATTGACTACATTATATTTCTGTATAAACAGCTCAATAAATAAACCGAGCAAAATAAATAAATAAGTAAAATAAATAGGCGTTTTATAGAAGAGTAAAATCAGGGAACCAGCAAATGTATGTTTAAATGTCTAGTTAAGGTACTTAAATTCATGGTAGTCACTGTTTGCCAGGTAGAAATATGAATACTCTTACCCTTTTAATAAAGCTATCATTTAGTTTAATTACATATTAAAATTTTAAAAGTTGCATAGTACATTTATACTTTTAAAGCAGCATTTCGGTTTCTGGGAATCTGTCTTGTATAAAGGAAAGCACTAGTGTCTCTGTGTATGTCTGTGTTTGTCTCTGTGTGTGTCTCCTGTTATGTGATAGAGAACTATCCAAGTACTGGAAATAGTGGAACACATTTTGGCTTTTCCATTCATGACATACTGTATAATTTTTTAGAAGGATATTTCAGAGCTATGAAAGTTGGCTTGAAAAAAAAATTATTAGGTGTTATTAATAAGACAAGGAAACTGAAAAAAGTGTGTGAAATTTTATAAATCAGTAAGGAAAACGCTATGTAGATATGAGTTCATGCATGTGGAATAACAGTTAAGCACTTGACTTGTTACCAAGAGGTTGAAACCCACTGCCCTACTCCACCAGAGGAAGAGCTGCAGTCTGCTCCCCCGAAACTGCGGTGGTTGTTTGGTGCCAGTGACTCCACTCCAGCTCCTGGCAGCCCTGTGCGCAACAGAATGAAACCCTTCCTAGTCCTCCCCATCCTCACAGTTGCTGCTATGCTTGAGCCCATTGTTTTGCTGACCCTCTATTTTACTGAGCAGTGTTATCCATGACTTGTCTTGATCCACACAGTCAGATGCCTTGGCACCGTCAATAAAACACAGGCATCATTCCTTCTGTTCACTTTAGCTACTCTGTATACAAGAGCAGGTTTTAGAGTCTCTTCTGACATCCATTTGGTCTTTTCTTTCTTTCCTGTCTTTTTGATGAGCTCATGAGTTCCTCAAGGATGATGTTCTTGATGCCATTCTGCAACCTGTTTGATCTTTGGTTGTTAGCATTCAGTGTGTCAAATCTGTTCTTGAAATGATCTCAATTCAGTTGAGACACAGTCAAAGTTGTATTTTGGCTCTTGTGTACCTTTTCTCATTTTCTTCAACTTCAACTTGAATTTGCATAGGAGCAATTAAAGGTCCATAGTAGACTCCTGACCTTTTTCTGACTGATACTATTCAGCTGTTTCATCATCTCTTTCCCCAGTATAGTCTATTTGATTTTTTTATGCATTGTTTCTAGTGAGGTACAAGTGTATATCTACCGTTTATGTTGTTGAAAAAAGATATTCAAAATGAAGAAGTCATTGGTCTTGTATGATTCTTTCATGTAAGCCTCTGGGATCCTTTTTATCACCAAGGCCATATTTTCCCAGTACCAGTCCTTTTTTTCATTTCCAACATTTGTATTACAGTCATCAATAGTTCTTTGCATCTAGAGAACATGTTTAATCAGACTATAGAGTTTGGTAAAAATCTTCCATTTCTTCATTTTTGACACTTTGTTGTTGAGTAGATTTGAATAGTAATCTTGTTAAGTGGTGTTTCATATAGGCTTGTAGATATTATCGTACACCAACAGGGTTGTACTTCCGGATAGATCCTGAAATGTTCTTTTTGACAGTGAATTAAGTGCTGTTCTTTTCAATTTGTTGTTCTGGCATAGTAGACTGTATGATTATCTAACTCAAAATAGCCATAAGCAATCATTTATGCCTAGGAGACCAATGTTTATATGTCCTGTTTCATTTTTAAAGACTTCCAATTTTCCTAGTTCATACTTCATATGTTCACCGTTCTGATTATTAATAGATGTTTGCAGCTGTTTCTTCTCATACTGAGTCATGCCATATCAGCATGTGAAGATCCTGAAAGCATGGTTTCATCCATGTCGTTAAGGTTACTCAATTTTGAGTGCCTTCCAACCTGAGGGACTTATCTTCTGGGACTATATGAGACAGTGTTGTCTTAGGCTAGGTTTTCTAGGGAAGCAAAACTAGTAACACATACAAGTACAAGGAAAGATTTATAATATAGATAGATAGATATAGATATAGGAAACAGCTCATGCAATCACAGAAGCTGAATGTCCCAAGTTCTGGCACAAGCCTCACGCGGCCATGGAGCCCAAAGTTAGCAGGTCAGAGACCAGAGTTCTAGATCACCAGTTGTGTAGGTCAGTGGATCCCAAGCTGGTGGCGAGATGGAGTGGCAGAAGCTGGTGAACCCAGAATCGGCAGGTCAGGGAGCAGGACTCTCAGGTGCTGACTGTAAGGATTGATGAATCCAACAGCTGCTAGCTCAAGTCCCGGAACCAGATGCCGGAAGAAGAGAACAGGAGCTCCTGGCTACGTGAGCAGACCAGCAGCAGTCGTGGAAGGTCGAGAGATGAGAGCCAAGGGGCGGGAAGCCACCACAAACCCCACCCTGCCACTTAATACAGCAGCCAAACATGGAGTAGCCAAGTTGACATAATCCTGACCACCACAAATGTTTTGCTGATTTTCATCAGGTTTTCACTAGCCAGTTTTTTCAGAAGTAGATGGCCAGGTCCTTCTTCCTAGTCTTAGTTTGACAGATCAGCTAAAACCTGTCCAACAGGGTTTACCCTTCTGATGTTTGAAATACCTGTGACAAAGCTTCCAATATCATAGCAACATGCAAGTCACTAGAGTACGACAAACTCACAGTCTATCCCATGTAAATTAGTCTAGAAAATCCTATGGGGCAGTCCTGCTCTGTCACGTGGGGTCACTATAAGTCCAAATGAACTGGATGGCACCTGACAACAACAATAATGTGTATTGCTGTAGAATGAATTGTGTCCCCCACCCCCAAAGTGTTGTAAATCCTAGCCTGTGGAAGTAATGTCCTTTGGGATAAGAGCTTTTTATTATGTTAATAAAGCCACATGGTTTTGAGTGTGTTTTAAGCCAATTACTTTTGATACCTAAATAACAGACTAAGCGCAGAAGCAGGGAAGCAGGAATGAGGAAAGACAGATGTCACATGAAGGTGTCCAAATAAAACTGAGAAGTTAGAGAAACAGAAGGATTTTCTTCCAGAGTGGAGAGAGAGAGAAAGACAGAGAGAGACTTCTCTTAAGGCTGATGTCCTGAACTTAAACGTTTAGACTCCTAAACTGAGGGAAAATAAATTTCTGTTTGTTAAAGCAACCCATGCCTGATATTCCTGTTACAGCTGCACTAACAAACTAAGATCTAGGTATGTACGTATAGATGTTTAAATTAAATTACAATATGGAAGAATACATTCCTATGAACTTGTTAACTTGCAAGAAAGAAGTGAATTGGAGTGGCAGGATGATGTATATTGAAGGGGAAAGTGTGAAGTTGAGAAAATAAGTAGAAAAAGAAAAAAATAGCTTTCTTAAATCAACATCATGAGGAAAAAAATGAAATGAAATAAAATACTGTAAATAGAAAACTTGATATTATTTTGGATGCTTGTGAATATGGAGATTTGTTGACTAATTGCTTAACATATCAAGAAATGAAACCAAGTTAAGAACAACTTTAAATGTGACCCATATATAGTATATTGGTGCTTATGAACAGAGGGGTCTCGGATCTCAGTATGGCCCTTTATTGCATAGAGATGGTGCATCAAGTCCAGGCTGATGTAAGCAAGATACTTCTATCACAGTTCTGAGTTAAATGTCTCCTTTTTTTTTTTTTAAATTTAGCATTTTTTTATGGTAGTGTATCATAAAGCAAAAGTCTGTAATTGTTTATATAACTGAATAGCTTGGTGTTTGTTGTTAGGTGCCATTGAGTCAGTTCTGACTCATAACAACCCTAGACACAACACAGTGAAAACACTACCTGGTCTTGCACCATGCCCGCAATCATTTTTATGCTTAAGCCCGTTGTGGCAGCCTCTGTGTCTGTCCGTCTCACTGAGGGTCTTCCTCGTTTTCGCTGACTCTCCACTCTACCAAGCAGGATGTCCTTCTCCAGGGTCCAATCCCTCCTGACAGCAGGCCCAAAGTATGTAAGACTCAGTCACACCGTCTTGGCTTCCAAAGAGCACTCTGGTTCCACTTCCAAAAGACAGTATGTTAGTATCCCTAAGAAAAGGAGATTTGTATTTAAAGATGAACTATTCTCTATTTCTTGTCAGGGACAAAAAAAAAAAAAAAAAAGGCTGAGAATTTGTCCTTGAAGTACTGTTTAAATAAAAGACCATTCTTCTGGTGCTAATGAATTCAATGGGTAAATTAATGCAGCTACTAGAATTGTGAATATGCCAAGTGCCGTCGATAAATAAAATAATTAGAGTGATGCTGTGAACAGGTAGCTGAGGTTTACTTCTACTTTAGATAAGGTCAGGTGGTGGATGTGAGTCGGGTGACACTGACACCCAGTGAACTTAGAGTCGTCGAGGTATTAAGGGACTGAAGAAGGCAGTTAGGGAGGGACAGTTTTCCCAGTCTTGAAGACTGAGAATGTGAGTGGTGAAAGTAGCTTAAATTCTTTCAGAAAATTATCTTGACAGGTTAAGTAGCCTACATTGGCATCCCATCATAGATGAGAGATGTTTTTAGGATAGCTTTTTTATCTAGAAAATTTGAAAGGTAAAGAGCTGACATTCTGATGTTTATTTGACACACTAGGCACTAATTGCTGTGAGTAACCGGTGGGGTATTTTAAGAGGTAGCCCTGGAGAGTAAAACTTTCAATAACTATATCATGGAATTTTTGTTATAAGTTGTTTTGGAATGATGTAATTTTTTTTTCCTTAGCTTGCTTGTTCCTTTTCTTGAAATCATTTCTAAAGATTTTCCCCATAGTTTTTAAACATCCTTATGTCAAAGAATTACCTAAGATAACCTGTTTAAAATGTAGATTCTGTGGCCCCACACGGCCATTCTCACTCCAGGGGTTGGAGGCTCTACAACTGGCATTTTATAAGCACCCCATGAGATTCTGATGGGTCAAGCAATGTCCTTCTTCAAGCCCTGGTGTACAGCCTTTATTTTAGAGTACAGAATTGTTGCTATTCAGTACTCTTAAGCTTTAGAAAGTTTGTTATGCATTTATAAATAGTAATACTTAGCCAAAGAGCCGTGGTGACACAGTGGTTAAAGCACACAGCTATGAAACGAAAGGTCAGTGGTTTGAACCCACCAGCCATTCTGCGGGAGGTAGGTGTGGTGGCTTGCTTCCTTAAAGATTTACAGGCTTGTAAACTCTGTGGGGCTGTTCTGTTCAGTCCTATGGAGTCACCGTGTGTCAGCATCATCTCAGTGACAGTGAGTTTTCATTTACTTCGTAGCCAAAATGAAGATACCCACACACCAAACCCTGCTGTTGTAGCAGTTAAGTGCTTTGTCTGATAACCAGAAGCTTGGCAGTTTGAATCTGCCAAGTGTTCCTAGCAAGCTCTATGGGGCATAGTGGTCAGCAGTTTGAATCTGCCAGGTGCTTGGAGACTCTGTGGAGCAGTTCTACTTTGTCCTGTAGGGTTGCTGTGAGTCAGAATTGACTTGACAGAACTGGGTTTGGTGTTTTTTTTTTGTTGGGTGGTATGAACAGTTGACACACTCAGCTGTTAACTGAAACAGTGAAGATTCCAGGTCACCCAGAGGCTCCTTGCAAGAAAGACCTGGTGATCTACTTCTGAAAACCAGCTGTTGGAGATCCTGTGAAGCACAGTCCTACTCTGGACTCACGGAGCTGGTGTGAGTGGGAATCAACTTGACTGCAGCTGACACAGGTTTCTGTTTCATTTCAATAACTTTCAGTAGTCTTAAAAGTGTAAGTATTACACTAAATAAAGGTCTGCAACATGAAAGGTTCCACAGGTATCTTAGATGCAGAGAGTTCATGTCAATGAGGGAGAAACAGCTCAGAAAAGGAGGGTGAGAACAGCTGTCCAACTTGAAGAATGTAATCGGTGTCACTGTGTTGTGTATTTAGAAACTGTTGAATTACTGTGCATTTTGCTGGGTATATTTTAAACAAAATAAAAAATTGGACATGTATTTAGTGAAAAGTTCAACAGTACGATCTTAAGATGGATGGATAAAGGCTCCATTAAACTTCATAGTTTCTTCAAGTCAGACACAATTACATTCTTGAGCTTGTTTTACACTGTAATAAGTGTATGAGTGCATATCATAATTTATTGAGAAGAAATTCTAATAATACATTTCCCCTTTGAATGCCAGCCTGACCTTCCATGTCAGTTCCCCCAATTTGTTCTGTGCTTTGTGGTGTGTATTCAGTATAGAAAAAATCCGTTTGTGTTCTTGCTGACTGTTGTATTCCTGGAGTTTCTGATTAATTTAGACTCAATGACTCTGCATGCTCCTCCATTTCAAATTGAAAATCTAACTTGAACTTGTCAGTCACATATGATTAAAAGCCATTTAGGAAGAGGTAATGCTTTTCTTGTATGTCCTTTTGTTAGTCTTTGTATTTGACCTACCTTTTCACTGGAAAACTCTTAATTCAAAGACTTGCTTATGTGGTACCTGAATTAGTACTCCGTGCAGTTTAATCTCTTATGTCATTTCATTTCTCCTGCCCAAGGATTAGAAAGCGCCGTGACAGTTCTGTGATCTTCTCATGGCGGAAACATAGGGTTGTGAAGACTTTGTTAAATAAATGATCATGCACTCACAAGTGTGATTCTATATGCATATTTGTGCAGTTACTACGGTGAAAAATGCCAGTTAGGTTTCTTTTTATATTTTTGTACAAATTCGTGTCTGTACATAATATGTAAATGTTAATAAGAACCCCTGGATAAAATAGGGAAGCAGTGTTGAAGATACAATGAATGTTACTTCATGTGGGCTTTAACTAGATTGGGTAAGAAGCTGTTACCAAGTCAACACATGGTGACTTGATGGACAATGTTATCCAATCCTGAATCATCCTCATTTCGCTGGTGTGTTTGTGTCCACTGTTGTAACTGTCGTGGCAGTCTGACCCAACAAGGGTCTCCTTCCCTGTTCCTGGCTGACCTTCTCCTTAACTGGATACGATGTCTTCCTCCACTGATGAACCCTCCTGAAGATGTGTTGAAAACAATTTAGTCAGACAGTGTTCTATTGGGATCTGTATGGTTTTCATTGGCTAATTTTCAGAAGCAGACTGCCAGATGTTACTTCCTATGTGCCTTCATCTGGAAGGTCTGCTGAAACCTTCCCACCATGGAGCACTTTGCTGCTACTTGATATACTAATGGCATAGCTTGAGGCATCACAGGAACACACAAGCGACCACAATGAAACAATGTTTAAGCTTACTCATGTTAATTCTTATTTCTTATGAAAGTATATTTCCTGTTCTTCTCTATTTTGCTTTAAGTATATTTTCGCAAACTCATTCAACACTAATCTTTTAGAAAATAGTGAAAAGTGTCATAACCCAGCACTTTTTGTTTAGTGTTAAATTGAAACGTCCTAGTGTGCTTAGATAATTTCAGAAAGGTTCTTCGAAAATCTGTTACCACCACAGGTTGACATTGTGAGAAAGAAATTATGTGGCATATTTTTAGTTTTATTTTTTCTGATTCTCTTTTATCTTGATTGTTTCACTTTTCCACATTGTCTGTGCATTTTTATGCCTGTTGAACACTCTGAAATAGAACACACCATGTTTTTAACTACATATTACAAAGATTTGTGTAAGTGGCCACTTTTACTCTTTACAGAAGAGAAATTGAAAATTTATGATTTTAATTAGTACTTTTTATTTTATACAGAAAATATAGACTCAGAGAATGTTTGAATTCAGTTGTAAACAGTATAAAGGAATAAATGGAAAATGCATAAATCCTTTGAACACTGTTTAAGCAATGTATATGCTTGGCAAATTTATACTGTTAACTATGGTCAAGATTGTATGATTACTGCTGAGTTATGTCAAATTGAAAAATCCACTGTTTTCTGAGTCATCATTTTATCTAGTACTATTTAATGCATCTGGGCTGAATAGTTATATGTGATAGCTCATTTAGTGATTCACAGATATCTGTGTGGCTCCAAATCACATTGGGTACTTTTTAAAATTACATACATTGTGAAACTTCAGATTTTGCTTGGGTGGAGCATACATGTGCATTTGAAAAATTTCCCCAGAAGAATACCACTAATTTAATGGTCTCATTTATCTGAAAATTTTCAAACTGCTACTCTGTTAATTTTCTTAAAGCACTTCTGTAAATACATGTTTATTCCAAAGCCTTGGTGGCTCCTCATCTCTGTAGGATGAAATTCATACCTTTTAGTTTTCTATTAAAAGCTCCTTTGCCATGCAGAGGTAGAAACATGTTTACAGCCTTATTCATAACATCTTGTGCACAAGAAATGGCAAAACCCTTAGCAGCTGAGTCACAGTGGTTTCTCTTGTGCCTAGGGCAGACATTAGCAATCGATCATGGCATGCCTATCAGCTGAACTCAGATTTGATCTTATCATCATTCTTCTTTAATTATTATTATTTTGTGGTGAAATACGTGCACATAACAAAGCACTTGATATCTCACAGTTTTTAAGTGAGCAATTCACTGACATTAATTTTATTCCCCATGTTGGACAGCTATCAGCACTGCCCATTTCCAGATATTTTCATTACCCTTAAGAAAAGCCCATTATTCCTTAAGCAGTATCTCCATTTCCTCCTGCCATCTGCCTCTGATAGCTATTAAATACACTTTGGTTTCTATGTATTTGCATATGCTCAGCAAGTTATGCAAGTGGAATCCAAGAATATTTTTTTGTTTTTGTCTGGCTCATTGCAGTTAGCATGTTTCCAAGGTCCGTCCATGTTGTAGCATGTATCAGGTCTTTATTTGCCATAATGGCTAATATTCCATTGTGTGTATATGACGTATTTTGTTTATCCACTTGCCTTTTGATGGATACGTGTGTTGTTTCCATCTTTTGCCTATTGAGGATAATTCTGAAATAAACTTGATACACAAGCATTTGTCTGAGTCTCTGCTTTCAGTTCTTCTGACTGTATACCTATGATTGGAATAGCTTGGTCATGTGGTTTAAGCATCCTTCTTAATGTAGGACATAGATTCTGAAAGCAACAAATAGGAAGTCAGAATTGACATATAACTCCATTTTGCTATCGATGTCTATCCAAACTCTTTGTTCTAGTTTCAAACTCTGTAGACTAAAAAATAAATAAATAATGTTTGCTTTTATAGTAGATCTATCACACATTAAAAATAATATTTGTTGCATATGTGTTGCATATACATGTCTGTCTGCATTGCATCATCCATTCATTCTGTGGGGGCTGTGTTCATCTGTGATTGAGTTTGGCACACACGACACACAGAGTCAGTGCCAGTGAAAGGCATTATTATTTATGGAAAGCAAACGGTAAGCCCTAACAACAGGTTCTCATAAGGAAAATAGTTACATTTCCCCAAATTATCCATGTTCATTCTTCTGTTGCTGGGCAGGCATGTCCCTTTCACGAAACATGCTGTGTTCACGTCACTGCCCCTCCCAGTTAGTGCCTTGCTTGCTTGAGGGAGTGAGGTGAGTGATACAGTGCTCCTGAAGCTTCTGTTTTGCTGCTGGAACCTACTGGCCTCTGGTTCCCACCATGCCTTACGAGGCTCTCTTGCTGCTGTGCTACCTGGACCCTGACTGCCTTGGCTTGGGTGGTGTGCAGCCTCTGCATGGGACCCTCTCAGACCTCTCTTGCCCTGAATGAGTGTTAACAGCTGCTTCGGCACTACTGGCAAGCCTTCTGCCTGGAGGTGCTTAGCTTTTGCTCCACTGGCTGAACAGGCCCACTGCTGCTGTGTCTCAGTACCTTTAGTGTTCTCTCTTTTAGGTATAGCGGGTTCTCTGCACAGGGACTGTGGGTCCTTGGTCCAAATGATGCACGTATTTCCAGACTCTTGATAGTTGGGAGGCCCCCCTCCATCACTGTGGGAATACCCCTTACGTGCCCACCAAAGTGGCAAAACTGACCAGTCCTCTTCATAGGCCACAGTAACCTTGTTTATGTGGCAAACTGTCCAATCCCTGCGTGATTTTTACCAACCTTATTTGCATAGTCACAGCCTGTCATTTTGTGGCAGTTATAAAACCATGACTAGAAAGGCCATATAAAATCCATCTACTACTGCACTGCAGATATAATTTACAAAGAACAGTAAAATAAACTATGAGCCTAGCATACTACTTATGAAATAGAAATATTAGTAATGACTTTGAAGCCTATTTTATGCTTCTCTCTTCATCTCTCTCCTTTCACTAAGGGTTACCATTGTTTGAATTTTACACTTACTGTTTTTTTGCTTTTTTTGTTTAGTTTCTCAGTTAGTGTGTAAGGTTTATTTTTAAATTTTTAATAAATGGCATTATCCTCTATTCTTCTGCATAATGATCCTTCAAAATACTTTTGAGATTTGATTGTATGAATTATAAAACTGTACTTTATTCTGTCTGCTCTGTAGTATTGCATTGAGTGAATCTGCAATTCATTAATCCATACACTTCTTGAAGGACATTTTTTCTTTTTGTGGTGTTACTGTTGACACATACTATTACTGTGATTATTCATGTACATATTGAATAGTGTACGTCTGCAAGAGTTTCTCAGTATACGTACATCCAAGAGAGGAATGACTGTTCCTGTCACTTTGAGGATGATGACATATTGTCGTACAAGTTGTAAACATGAACTTACACCCCTAGAATCTGAGGATGGGAATTGTTTACATTTCATAAGCTCATCAGCACTTAATATTATCTAACCTTTTAACATTTACCAAGCCAGTATGTATAAAACAATATTTTGTTGTAATTTTAATTGCATTTCCCAGTTACAGGTGAGGTAATGTTTTTGTTCTTCACATTTCTTTTTGTGTGATATGCTTAATCATGTGTCTTACTCATTTTCCCACTGGGTTCCTTGAATTTTTCATTTTGATTTATAGGAGTCCCTTGTGTATTCTAGGCACAAAATTCTTCCTTGATTATGTGTGAAATGTCTTCTTTAACTGTGTAGTTTATATGTGTAAGTTTTTATGATGTAGTATAGTTAGCCAAAGTTTTAAAATTCTATGTAGAAGAAGGATAAGTTCTTAACTTTCATGTCGGTTATATCCTTAAAGTTAGTAATATTTATGTCATGTTTAGTAAACCTTTGTGTCCCAAAGTTGTGGAGTTTTCCTTCCATATTTTCTCTTTGAAGCTTTATTGCTTGATTTTTTTCATGTTTCTAAATATACTATGTCTGGCATTTGATTTTGTGTAAGGTAGAAGGTGTGTGTCATGATTTATTTATCTTTTTATATTACTGTCTCCTTAATCAAGCACCATTTACTGAAGAGACTATCCTTTCCTCCCTATGCTGACTACAGTGTCACCTTCATCATTAATCAGTGGTCCTGTATGTGGGGGTATGTTTCTAGACCACCTTTTGTGTTTCACTGTGCTAACTACAATGTCACCTTCATCATTTAATCAGTGGTCCTGTAGGCGGGGGTATGTTTCTAGACCACCTTTTTCTGTTTCATTGATCCGTTTCACTATCCTTGTACCAATATCCCCGCTGATTTATTTACTGTGGCTTTGTAGTATCGAGTCGGATCAGACTCGACAGCACTTGGCTGGCTTGTAGTATGTCTTGGTTTTTGTTAGTATAATTCAATTCTGGATTGAATTGTGCCCCACAAAACTGTGTGCTTCAACTTGGTTAGGCCATGATCTCCATGGTTGCGTGATTGCCTACCTTTTTCCTGAGTTTTCCCTGTGTGTTATAAATTCTATCTCTATAGTGTAGTAAGATGGATCAGGAGCAGTTAAACTGATGAGATGTACAAGATTAGATAGTGTCTTAAGCCAATCTCATTTGAGACATAAAAGAGGTGAACAGAGAAGCAAGGATATCTCATAACACCAAGAAGGCAGTGCTGGGAGCAGAACACATCCTTCAGATCTGAGGTTATTTCCCTGAGACGCTCCTAGACCAAGAAAAGACTGATGCATCACAAGGACCTTCCTCCAGAGCCGACAGAGAGAGAAAGCCTTTTCCTGAAGCTGACACCTTGAATTTTGACTTGTGGCATACTGGGCTACGAGAGCGTAAACTTCTCTTTGTTAAAGCAATCCACTTGTGATGTTTTATGTTAAAGCAGCACTAGATGACTACAGCTTTGCTCTTCTTCTATGTTAAAGGCCATAATTTGCCTTTTGAACTTTTATATTCATTTTTCAATCAGCTTACCAGTCCCTATTTGCCCCTCTTCAAAACAAAAGGCATATGTGTGCGTGCACACACACACACATCCTGATAGTTTTGTTCAGAAATTCGTTGAATCTATAGATAAGTTTGGGGAAGAACTGACATCTTTACAAGCCTCAGTCTACAATCCAGGTGTCTGGTGTGTCTCCTTTTAATCTTTAATTATGTCTTTTGTAATTCCTCTCGGTATTGTATTATTTTACTCAGTATAGAGGTCTTGCAAATCTTTTGTTGGATTTTTCCCCCCCCAAAGTATTTGATTTGTGCTCATTTCTGGACTCACTGGAAGGTACAAATGGTTACTGTGTTGCGCTGCCAACCAAAAGTTTGGAAGTTCCAGTCCAACTAGAATTGCCACGGAAGAAAAGCCTGGTGATCTTCTTCCAAATATCAGCTGTTGCAAACAACAGAGCACAGTCCTGCTCTGGTACATGAGGGATCTCTGTGATCTGGAGTCCACTCAGTGGCAACTGGTTTGGATGTTTGTGTGATTAGTTTATGAGTGTCTCTAGTACGTTGTGCTTAAGAAATAGTTTATACTCCCCAGTTGTTGGCTCACTGTGTGTTTATTAAATCAAGTGTTTTGCTGCTCTTTCTCACTGTGTTGATGTATTTGTTAGTTTCTCCTTCTGATTTGTCAAGCGTTGCTTTATACATTAAAATTATTTTCTTAGGTGCCTTTAGAATTCCTACATTCTTCCGGTATATCAAGTCTTTATTAGTAGGTAGTGAGTGAGCCTTTGTCCCTACTATTGTTTTTTCCTCTTAAAATCTGTTTTGCCTGATAATCACATTAGCTGTTTCAGCTCTCTTTTTGTTTGTATTTTCCTGACATACTGTTTCTAGTTTCTGTCATTTTCTTTTAAACTCTCTCTCCCTGTTCCCAGTATGGAATTAATGTCCTCTAGAAATTCTGTGCTGTAAATCCTCACTCTTACAGTTGCAGATGTAATTTCATTTGGGAGTAGGAATTTCCTTGTTTTGTTAATGAGACCATGTCTGTGTATGATTGTGTCATAAGCCAGTCACTTTTTGAGATAAGAAAAACAGATCAGAAAGTGAGAACAGATGGAGAAAGATAGATGTTGTCCCACATGAAGATTGCTAAGGAACCCAGGAAGGGTAGCTGAAAAGAGGTTAGAACCTTCCGCTAGAGTGAGAAGAAAAGGCCTTCCACTAGGGCTGGTGCCCTGAATTCACCTTTTAGCTTACTGTGAAAAAATAAATTTCTGTTCATTTAAGCCACCTACTCATATTTCTCTTATAACTACACTAAGAAGCTAATCCCAGTACTGTCCTGAACTCATCTCCTTTTATGGTGATTGCGTATGTTTTTTTCAACCATATAACCTCCTTTAGGGCAAGAATGATGCCTTACAGCTTCTTTTTTGTCATTTCATATAAGAAGTAAGTATAATCAGCTTAAGTAAACATGTTAATTTTTAACGTAGGCTATAAAAGAGTAGAGTATGAACCAAATTTTCAAAAATATTATGTTCATTTACATGTGGGTTGGAAAAAGAACGTGGTGTTGGTATATGCGCTACGGTATTTAGAATGGTTTCACCTAGACTGTGGGATTTTTAGTAATCTTTAATGTGCTTCTTTTTGCCTGCTTATATTTTGCCCAGTAGATTTCTACTGCTTATTAAATGGAAAGCATAAGTTAAAATACTTGCAATGTATCTGGCAAGAATAGGCTCTATAACAATTTGTACATTATCGTAGTAAGTATACAAATAAAATATGTAAATAAATTACTGCTCTTATGTATGTTGTTGTTACAGGCTGTTTAGTCATTGCCAACATACAACGTCTGTGTGTACAACAGAAGGAAACCCTGCCTGGTTGTGTTTCATCCTTACAGGCACTGCTGTTGAATCTTGTTGTTGCAGTCACTGTCTAAGTCCATCTGGTTGAGGGCCTTCCTCTTTTTTGCTGACCCTCTAGTTTACCAAGCATGCTGACTTGTATACAGATACAAAATACAGTGAATGATTAATTAGCTAGTTTTGTTGGATTACATGGAACTGCTTGGCTCTGTTAACCTTTGCCTACTGGTAGATTGGAAACTCTGGTGGCATGGTGGTTAAGATACCACTGCTCATCAAATCGTTGGCAGTTCAAATCCACCAGGCACTACTTGGAAGCCCTGTGGGGTATTTCTACTCTGTCCTGTAGGGTTGCTGTGATTTGGAATTAACTCAATGGCAGTGGGTTTGGTTTTTAGTACTGGTAGATTTGGTTATGTTAGGCAATGTGGATAGAGAGAAGCAGAAGAAGTCTTTGACTGTAAGAAGCAATGTGGAGAAAGAGGAAGGTGGGGTTCTTGGTAAGTTCTACCAACTGTACCACTTAATGTGCTGTTGGGTACTTGAGGAAATTATTTAGTCTGTCATGCCCAAATTACTTATGCAGAAATCCATGTAAGAGTTTGTGTTATTCTGGTTGTGTGAAGATTAATACATATGATCCGTGTAAAACACACTGTAGAGTCGGGCATATAGTATGTGTTCAGCAAACATGAGTGACTACAGTGAAACCTGTGAGAGTCAGAACTCGTTGGGATAGCCTTGTTTTTCCAGGTCTCAGAAGTTTTCAGAACTTTTGACAAGGTGCTGTCTTACCACTTTTATATTGCTTGTTTTAGTGGAAAACATTTGACTTTTCCTTCTCTGACAAGTTTCTGCTTTCACAGGTTTTGCTGTGTTATTAAGGTTCTTACACCTGCTAGGAGAAATAGGACATAAAGAAAATAACAATATAAGGTGCATGGGCTAAGTGTCAAAATCAGACCGATGTGTCATTTATAACCAAGTCAAAGTTTGTATAAACTCATGGTAAGGAAAAAATATTAAGTAGCACACAATGGAAATCTTCTAAAGTTGAGGATCTCACACTGTTCCTTATTATTTGTCTGTTCGTACTTCTTCCCTTTCTTCTAGCCCTTTTGAGGAGAGACAAATGAGGATCTATGAAGAAAATCTCAGAATGATGTATGCATAGAAACAGAAATCAGGAAACATTGCAATCCTCCCCAAGAGGGCTTTCAGTTTCCATGTATACTTTGAACATGGGTGGCTGCCAGCTCTCCAAGAGGAAAGTGTTTTGCTAACTATGCACTTTGCTAGTTCTTAGAAACATTGTCCCCTGGAGTGGTGACCTTGTAGAAGCCGAGCTCCCATAATAGAATGTGCTGCATGACAGGTCAAGCAGGTCTACGTTTTATGTATTCTGTTCTGGAAGGTTCTCTGCCAGGTCATTTGGCTCCCTCTTCATAGCAATGGAGCCTACTGTCCAAACAAATACAGCATGGAACAGGGGAAGAAATGTCTTTATGTTTAGATTTTATTGAGGGTCTTTTCATTGTACCTTCTTATTCTTTTTTTCTTACAGCTTTCAGTCCTAGTTCTTCACCTACCCACTTCACCTCGCAATCTTGAAGAGCAAGTGAACTTAAGTGCAAAAATAGGAAGAAGTGATTGCTAGTACCTTAACAAAGAGTAGCACTGGTATTACATGATAGAAATATCTGTGCAGGGACTTCCAGGCCCATTTTAGATACTATTTTGTACTAAATTGTACTATATTTTTTATTTCTTTGGAGAAGGAGCTGATGTTTTAAACTGGTGTTGGACATAAGGATATTCCAGGAGGTATCAGTATGACAGAGTCCTAAGAACCCACTGGGGTATACTCTGGGTATAAACCCAGTTGCCATCTGTCATCCAGTCAGTTCTGAATCATGGTGAGCTCTGTGTCTGAGAGTATAACTGAGCTGGCCCCTAGGGTCGCCATGAGTCGGCTCCGACTCGATGGCACTTGGCTGGCATAGGATTTTCAGTGATTGACTTTTTGAAAATAGATTGCCAGACCTTTCTTCTGAGGTACTTCTGGGTAGACTCAAAATTCCAGCCTTAAGTTAGTAATGGAGCATGTTAATTCTTTGCACCAACTGAGGATTCCAGAATGAACACCAAACACTCCTTACTTAGAAATCTGTGTGGTGGTGAATGGATTTCTCCACTTCCCTAGCTCTTAGTTTTCTTCTCTGTAAGTGGAAGTAATGATAGTACCTCCTTCATGGGGCTGTTCCGAGAAGTGAAATAGCTCGGTGCCAGGCACAAGACAGTAAATGGCAGGAATTCCTAGTACATTTGCTTTTTAATACTCTTAAGAGACATTTTTTAGCACCAGTATTAGGGACTGAATAATTTTTTTGGATCTAAGTCTATAAGTTTAAAATGGCAATCTAACCCTCAGTTTCACATTAAATAGCTGCAAACTCATTATCCTCATCCATCTGATGGACAGAACACAGCTAAGTATACAGTGACTTAGGCTCATGCCTGTATTCCTGGGAGAGGGAATGATCTTAGCACATGTTAACATATTGTGGGACTTCCTTTCTAAAGTATCAGAAAAAGGGCATTTATATATTCCTGTATAAAGTGGATAAGTGCTACATCTGCTAACCAAAAGGTTGGCAGTTCAATTCCACAAGGCACTCCATGGAAACTCTATGTAGCAGCTCACTCTGCGTTACACGGTTGCTATAAGCCAGAATCAACTAGATGGCAGTAGGTTTGGTTTTGGTTTGGTATAATGTGAAACGTTAACTCAGTTTTTTTGTTTTCTTTTGTTTCATTTTGCTTTTTTTTTTTTTTTAAATATTGCAAGTGTATTATTCTAAATATTTAAGAAGGAGCATAGTACCACTCAATCAGAATAGGCTGCAGCTGTGAACCGCTGGCACAGAAGTGCCGTGTAAACTTGGACTAAATATCAACCTAGAATGTGATGAGAATAGAGGTTGTGTTGTGGCTGCAAATTTTCAGCAGTTTCCTGGCCTTTATTTATTATTCCATGTAGGAACATCAGCTTTGTTTTTAATTTCTGTCTTCTACCGTCGCCTCAGGGAAGAACATTTCACTGGGCAGTGGAAAACACACCACCTGTCAAGGAGCTGAATGCCTACACATTCTATTGTACAATAAGTATTCACAGTGGCCAAATGACAATGAATTGTGTATTCAGATACTCATGTTCCAAAAAAGTATCAAAATGAACCAAACCCATTGTTGTCAAGTGGATTCTGGCTCTTGTTGGTGTTGTTAGGTGCCGTTGAGTCTGTTCTGACCTGTAGTGACCCTGCACACAACAGAATGAAACACTGCCCAGTCCTGCACCATACTCAGAATTGGTGCTGTGCTTAAGCCAGTTGTTACAGCCGTTGTGTTGGTCCATGTTACTGAGGCTCTTCCTCTTTTCAGATGACACTGTTTTACCCAGCGTGGTCTCCAAGGACTGATCCCTCCTGTTAACATGTCCAAAGTGTGGGAGATGTAGTCTTGCCACCTTTGCTTTTAAGGAGCATTCTTATCGTACTTCTTAGAAGACAGATATGTTCATTCTGTTTTTAGTCCTTGGTATATTCAGTATTCTGCACCAAAAACGTAATTCAAAGGAGTTAATTCTTCTTTGGTCTTCCTTATTCATTGTCCAGCTTTTACATGCATGTCAGGCAATTGAAAGCACCATGGTTTGGGTCAGGCACACTTTAGTCCTCATACTGTTACATCTTTGCTTTTCAACACTTGAAAGAGGTTTTGGTTTGGTATAATATGAAAAGTTAACTAAGGTTTTTTGTTTTGCTTTGCTTTTTTTTCCTTAATATTTCAAGAGTATTCTCAATATTTAAGAAGGAGCATAGTAACACCCAATCAGAATAGGCTGCATCTGTGAACAGTTAGCACAGAAGTGCCATGTAAATCTTTTGCAGATGGTTTCCCCAACGCAGTGATTCTTTTGATTTCTTGACTGCTGCTTCCATGAATGTTGATGGTGGATACGACTAAAATGAAAACCCTCAATAACCTCATTCTCTTCTCTGTTTATCACAATGGTTCTTAGTGGTCCAAATGTGACAATTTTTCTTGAGTTTTAATCTGTCTGTTGAGTTGCAATCCATGCTGAAGGCTGTGGGCTTTGGTCTTCATCAGTTAATGCTTCAAGTCCTTTTCACTTCAAGCAGGGTTGTGTCATCCATATAACAAAGATTGTTAATGAGCCTTCCTTCAGTCATGATGTCCCCTGTTCTTCTTTATATAGTCCAGCTTCTTGGATTATTTGCTCAGCATACAGATTGAACAGTTATGGTGAAAGGGTACAACACTGGCACACACCTTTCCTGACTTTAAACCATGCAGTGTCCCCTTGTTCTATTACAATGACTGCCTTCTCATCTATGCACAGATTCCTCATGAGGACAATTAAGTATTTGGGAATTCATGTTCACATTTTCCACAGTGTTACCCATAATTTATTATGAACCACATGATCAAATGTCTTTGTGTAATCAATAAAATACAAGTAAGCATATTTCTGATATTCTCTGATTTCAGTCATCTAAGACATCGGCACTGATCCCTGATTTTCTACATCCCTTTCTAGATCTGGCTTGAATTTCTGTCAGTTTCCTATTGATACACTGATGCAACCACCTTTGAATGATCTTCAGCAAAATTATGCTTGTTTATGATATTAACAATATTGTTTAATAATTTTCATATTCAGTTGGATCACCTCTTTTGGGACTAAGCATAAATAGGAGGTCTTCCACTCACTCGGCCAGGTAGCTATCTGCCAATCTTCTTAGTCTAGATAAGTGAACACTTCCAGTGCTGCATGTTTGTTAAACCATCTCGACTGGTGTTCCATTAGTTCCTGAATCCTTGTTTTTCATCAATGCCTTCCATGAAGTTTGGACTTTGTCCTTCACTGCCATTGGTTCCTGTTCATACCTAATGGAATGGTTATACATTGACCAATTTTTTGATTTAGTGACTGTGGGTATTCCTCCCACCTTCTTTTGATGGTTCCTGCATCATTTAATATTTTTCCTAATAGAATCCTTAAGTATTGCCCATGGAGGTTTGATTTTTTTCTTCAGTTCTTTCATCTTGAGAAATGTTGAGTGTGTTCTTCCCTTTTGGTTTTCTATCTCTGACTCTTTGTACATGTCATCATACTATTTTGTCTTCTTGAGCTTCCCTTGGAAGCCTTCTGCTGAGTGATTTTACTTCATCATTCTGATTTATAATGGCCCAGTAGGATACAGTAGAAATGCCCCAGAGGGTTTCTAAGGAACAACTATTGGATTTGAACTGCTCACTTGTTAGTGAGCAGTTCAAATGCTTAACCACTGCTCTATCAGGACTCTTCCAATAAAATAGTGCCTCCCAAATGAGCATTAATAAGCAGGACACATTTCTATTATGATAAATCGGAATCTGTCTTTTTGTTGTTCCTTTAAAACTTGTTTCAAAGCATCCATCTTGCTAAATAACTAGGTATGCCTGACTCTACAAATAATTGCACTTGGAAAGAATACATACAGAAAGTTAATTGAAGTTCAGCATTTTCAGCTTGTGATGAAACCTAAATCACTCTGTTTTTAAAGTGCTAAAATCAGTAAATTATGTAACCACAATAAGGTGCATTCTTATTGCATCCTGCAGAGTGTTTCACAAACAGTTACTAATTAATTCCCACAAAATCCTTTCAAATAAGTGTCACTTCTGAGTTATATAAAAGTCTTATTGTAGACAGATGCTAGGGTTCCAAATCAGAATACACCAACTCAAATGACACAATAATTTATGCTTCCTGTGTTGCTGTAACTCTACTTTTCATTGTTAGCTGCTGTCTAAATTGCTCTGACTCCTGATGACCTTATGTACAACAAAAAGAAACATTGTCTCATCCTGTACTATCTCCATAATCTGCAGTATTTGCAAGTCCATTGTTGTGGCCACTGTGTATCTTGAGTGAATTCTAAACTAGGGTATGTCGTCTTTCAGCATTGTATTGGGCAATAGTCTGCAGTAATCCATCAGGCAATAGTCTGTTGTGATTTATAGGGTTTTTCATGGCTACTTCTCTGAAGTAGATTACCCATTCCTCCTTCTGGTCTGTATTAGTCTGGAAGCTCTGCTGAAATCTGCCTATCATAGGTGAGACCCTGCTGGTATTTGAAATTCTTGTGGCATAGATTCCAGCATTGTAGCAACATATAAACTGTCATAATAAGACAAATGGACGGATGGATGGTGTGTAATTCCACATGGGTATTTTTTTATTTAAGGACAAATTCTCATTCTGCTGTAATTTCTATGGATTTTACCTTGCATGATATCCCGTCATGTTTTCCATAACTGCTCTGTTGGCTTTCTAATCAGCAGCTGTTGGATTTGAACTGACAACTTTTTGGTTAGCAGCCATACCTTTTAATCTCTGTGAATTCCAGAATTTCACAGGGTTTATGAACTGGATAATGGAAATGAGCAGGGAGAGCTTGGAAGTTTGGATCATGGACGATCCATCTATCCAGGTTGTCAATCTGCATGGTGTCTTCTGGTCAAGCAGCCCTTCCTTGCTTCTGGGTCTGGGAATCTTTGTAGATCCGTTTCCCTGATAACTTCAAGTGGCCACTGTCTTGTGACTTACACTCACCTGAGATTTACTTACTCTTATCCCTCCAAACATGGGATACATATTTTTTCAGTCTTAGCCAAAGCCAAGTGCCGTGGAGTCGGAAAGGATGTTTTTTCCTTCTGTGTTAATGTGTTTCCTACTGAGCCTTTTGTTGAATCTTCTCAGTGTTTTTTGTTTGTTTTTGCCCCAGCATACTTGTGCTTTTGGAAGTAACTTATTTAGGGAAAGTACTTGAGGTTTCTAACCTGCCTCAGACTTCCCTGTGACAAAGAATCACAGAGCTAGCTACACAGGAGAGATTCAGGGAAACTAAACCCCAGTTAAAAATGTTAAAGCTTCCGAAGAGGTAAAGACACTTTTCAGTGTTGTCGCTGATGGCTGGGACAGGACTTTGAAAGATCCTGTGTCCTAGCTGGCACTCACTAGATGCATGGAATTACTAAAATCCTAGATGTGTCAAATTACATTGAGAAGTTTTTGAAATATAATTCTGGGCCTAGTGCCTGGAAATAATGATTCAGTGCGGCCAGGGGATCTCTGCTTCTGCCTCGCTCCCCTAAATGCTCTGATATGGAGCCAAGTGTGGTAACTGGTGCCCCGAATGTAGTGTTCATTAATTCAATGCATGTATTTTGAGATTCTACTATGAGCCAGGCACCACGATAGCTTTCGGACATGCAGTGGGGGTGTGCCTGGAAATAAGTAGACAGAAAGCACACGAGTGCTTATCTTTCTTTGAAGAAGTGTTTCTTAATGGATTTTTTGTTGCTACTGTTCCAATGTTCCACTTGGTTACCAGTTGCCATATAGTCAGTGCCAACGCATGGTGACCCCCATGTGTGTCAGGCTAGAACTGGGCTCCATAGGGTTTTCTTTCTTTAAAATAAAAGTATTTTATTGTTGTAAATATATAAACAACATTACCTTTACCAGTTCAGCATCTTCCATACGTACTTTTTAATGACATCAGTTCCACTTAACATGCCATGTAGCAATCACCAGTGTCTGCTGACAAATTGTCCAATGCATTGGGTTTTCCACAGATGACTTTTTTTCAAGTACCAGGCCTTTCTTTTGTGGCATTTCTGAGGGACTGGAACCTACAAATTTTGGGTGAGCAGCCATGCATGTTAGCCATTTATACCATTCAGGAGCATCTCCATCCTGTGTGTATTTTGAGAAGCTTTCAGCTTCTGACTTGCAGGCTGCATCCTGTCTTCAGGTAAGTATTTTTTTTACGTCAGACATGTTTAAAACAAAAAATGCCAGTGTGATAAAACAAAAAGATAGCAGGTCAGCAACTGTGTTCTGAAACTGAGAAGCAGCTGCCCATTTTAGTTGACAAGCCCTTGGCATATTACGACTGCACCTCCTTGGCACTTTTCACTAATTTATAGTACCTGCCTCGTGGTTTTCTTCAATATCCTCAAATTCTAAGTATATATTACGGAAACTGAAGTAAATACATGTGAGTTTGCATTTGTTTTTCTCATTCTGAAATGTGAAGGAAAATTTATTCTGTTCTATAAGACAAAATTATGTCTTCAAATATCCATGTAGTGGTATTGTATCTAGAATGTCTACAGAAGCAAGCAGTAAAAAGAATCAGTGCTCTGAACAATCAAGGATCACACAGTCCACTCTGAAAAGCTTATTGATTGTAACTGTATTCATCCAGGCTGAGTTCTCCATGCCAGAGAAACAGCCCTGCTGTTCAGACTTGGAACTGTACCTTTAAATCTGGATATAGCTTTTTGGTAATTCAATTTTGTCTCCTCAATCAGTTTAACAACCCAAGAAGGTGAAACACGGGAGATTACTGCTATGTGAACTAAAATATGTCAATTCTTAGTTCTGCCTCAAAAGTGTTCATTTAGGTCTTTGGACTTCTCTTGCCAGTAGTTACAAATGGTTGCCTGTATTTCACGCATGACGCGCTTAGAAAATGTTGTCTGTCTGGTGTTGGGGAGAGAATGGTGTGAAACAGAGGCAGAGCCATACCAGTCTGAGGTTCCAGTGCAGTTGATTTGAAGAGAGTGAGCAAGTGGGGTCTGAGCTGAGGGTGGCTCAGCCCACCCTTGGCTAGTAGGGCAAGTTGTGTATAGTTTTAAAGCTTCAGTAAGGTAGTATGGAGTGAGGGGATTTATGTTTTGATAAGGGAAGAATGTTAATTACGAGAGGTAAGGGGCCTTATAATCTGATAAGGAAGAAGTATTAGAAGGCGTGGGGTTAAGGTTTGCTTGTGGTCATGGTTTGGTAAGGAAGAGCTTTGCTTAGGAGGGTGAGGGTGGTAGACATAAAGTTTTGTTTGTGGTCAAATTCCTGTGAGCTGTTTTTGGGTAATGGTGGGGGAGGATGGCTTCTGCTAACGCCTCCGTGAAATCCAGGGACATGGCAGAAGATGGCTTATGTTAAACCTCTCTGATATCCAGAGACAGAGTCCCCTCATCTGGCATGCAGGGGTCAAATAAGAGGCTTTTGTGGCCTGAGGTGACTGGCTACAGCCTGTAGACATGGGTGAGGAAATCTCCAATCTGTTCACTGCCTTTGGAGTCCTCTGGACAATTGTCACAGAAGTTGAAGTTTTTAGAGATGAACTCACTAATCAAAGAATATGAACCATCTTAGAAAAATATAAGATGGAACCCTTTCTCTATAACAGAGGTTTTCTCCTTTGCAAATTATAGAACAGAGTAATTCTATTCTCCACTGTCATACTTCCTCCAATGAAAAACTAAAGCAAATGCAATCATGTACTTGGTTAAAAAAGTTAACATATTTCTAATATAGACTGCTGCCTGTTTCTCCAAAATCAACAGAGTGATCAGTTACACTTTTCAGGTTTTTAAGCAAGAAAAGACAGCTTGGTCAGAGGCTTCAAGATGGACTGCATCTAAATTGCAGATATATTTTATTTAGTATGAACAAGTGCCTTTGAAGTTATTGCTGTAGTTTTTATTAGTGAATTGTTAGTGTTTAGAAACTGGGAGATCTCATACAAAATTCTGGAAGCCTCAGGTCTTCTGAAATATCTGAGCATCTGGTAGACTTGGATTCACATTGCAACATTCCCTGAGACAGAGTTGAGGTGGAGCGGGCTGTTGTTTTTCCATCGTCATTCCTCCATATGGTTTTGTATCTGGTCTGTATGACTCATGTACGTTCCAGATTATTCCATGTAGGCAGTCTGTTTGATCTCCTTCCTTCACTCCATAGTGGTTTATGTACTTCATCTGAACCATTAGTTATTTGTATGAAAATAAATAGAGCCTTGTTGCAGTGTGGGGAGGGGGTTCTGGGTACTTTTTCTGTTGCTGTCTCCTCCACTGAAATTGATACTGTGGTTATAAATTCAAGCTGCTATCACAGTTTGCCTCAATTTAGATTTACACTTCTGTGTTGATAGAATGGATGTTTTATACACCTAGATACAGCCTGAATAGGTGTGAATTCCAAGCAGATAACTATTCATAGCTACAATTAGCATTTCCAAAAGGTGTCAAAATCATTGCATTCATTGTGACAAAGCAACTTTAAAAAACACAGTTAAGCAAAACATGTATTTTTAAAAAGATGTAAGCAGTTCACCAGCGGTTAAAATCTCTTTAAAATGATTAGCAATTTATGTTTGAGTCTATACTTTATGAAAGTCTTTGGGTTATCTCCAGGCATAGTGCCAGTTATTTTCTTGAAAATAATAATAGTAGCTATCACTTCTTAAATACTTGGGAGTTGGCTCAGCGTATAATCACAGTCTTATTTAATTCTCACAATTAACCAATTACATACATATTTACCATTGCATTTTAGAGATATAAAAGGGCAAAGGAGTCTTAAGAAACTTTTCCAACGTTATATAACAACACCAACAAATTTGGGAATAATATTTGATCACAATTCATTCTGCCTCTCTTATGTTTAGAATGGTTTTTGACTGCCACTTACAGTAAGAAATGCTAGTTATTTTGGTACCGAATACTTACATACATTACACATTCATGGTAATATTTTGTAAAGGAATACTAACCCTTATTCAATAATCCCGATATTTTTATTCCATTGTATTTCAATTACCAAAAAAAAAAAAAGAAAAAAGAAATAAATTGCAGTCCAGCATCAAAAAACTTACTGTATTGAGCAACTCTGCTGCAAAAGACCACTTTAAAGTTTAAAAAGAAAGATGTCACTTGGATGACCGAGGTGCACCTAATAAACCAAGTCATAGACAATTTGGTCCATTCATATGCCTGTAAACACTGGACAATTAAAAAGGAAGACAGAAGAAGGATTGATGTATTCAGCCTGTGATGTTGGCAAATATACTGTGGACTGCTGGAAGAACGAACAAATCAGACTTAGAAGAAATTACAACCAGAATGTTCTTTGGAAGTGAGGATGGTGAGACTTTAACTCATCTACTTTGGACACATCAGCAGCAAAGACCAACTGATACAAAAAGGAGATCATGTTTGGTAAAATAGGAGAGGATCAGGAAACCCTCTTAGTGAGATGGACTGGTAGAGTAGCCACGACAGTGGGCTTAGACATACCAAGAATCATAAGACTGTCATGAGTAGATGCCACCAAGACAGCAACTAACAAACACTGCCAATGGGTCACAACCTGTAGCTTAAGAACCACTGACTTAGAAGCTGGATGTCAGGAAAGCCATTCCCAGGGGAGTGGGTAAGGCCATTATACACAGGGGTTCACTTTAGAATAATTTGTTATGAATGTTTGGTTTTGTATTTTTGTTTGACTTTACAATACAGAGATCTTTGTTTTATTTTACAGTAACAACTTTTAAAATCTCATGTTCAAAATTATATGGCTAAGATTAAAGCAGCTAAGGTTTTTAAATTATATACAAAATAAGGCAAAAATAGTAATGAAGTGGGAGACAGAGTGGGTTGAAGAGAGCTGTAGTTGAAACAAGAGTGACAGCATATTGGTATTTGCTGAAATTGCGTGGTAGGTACATTACAGGGGAGTTTGTTGTACTATTCTGCTTACTTTGTGTGTGTTTGGAATTTTCCATAATAAAATGTTTATTAAAAAAAAAAAATAGAGCCACTGAATTCTTGTATTCTGGATTCTCCAGAGCTAGTAGTATATGGAAACGGGACATGCGACTGTGACCCATCTTCTGTGAATTGTGAAGATTAAGCAGCCGGGCTGTGTGGGAATTAGTTTTAGGCCCTTCTGAAGCTGCCATATCCAGTTACTGTTGATGGGATTTCTATTCATGGAAGCCCTGTGAATGTTGCAGGAAAACTGTGTTCCATAGAGTTTCAGTGGCTGGTTTTTTCAGAACTGAATCACCAGGCCTTTTTTATGAGGTGTACCTGGGTGCACTCAACTCTAATCTTCAGCCTTTTGGCTAGACGCTGTGATGGTTAAGGTTGTGTGCCAACTTGTCTGGGCCATGATATTCAGTGGTTTAGCAGTTGTGATGTAGTTTGGCAGGTGTGTGTATGTAATTACCTCCATAATGAGATCTGATTTAATGTAATTGTTTCCATGATGAGTCTTGATATGAGGAGCCAGTCAGATGAAAGGGAGTTTCTTTGATGTTATGGCCTGCATCCTTTCTGGCAAAAGGTGGTGACTTTTGTTCACTCTGGCACCTATATCTGACCTCTGGTTCTTGGGATCTGAGCTAGCAGTTTATCTGCCAGTTTTTCAGTTCATCAGCCTCCACAGCCTGTAAACCAGAGGCCTGCTGTCAGGCCTGAGGACTTTGAGTTTGCCAGTATCTGTAGCCATGTAGGTGAGGAGAATCCTCCAGCCTGACCCATGGATTGGGGACTTTTCAGCTTTCTACAATCCTGCAAGTCATTTTTCTTGGTATTTTTCTCTGTCTTGTTACATATATGTATATAGACTTCACTAGTTTTGCTTCTTCTAGGGAACCCAGCCAAAGACAGTGCCTGAAGGTATATACCGTTTGTACTAACCAGGGACTCTCTTCTGATGCTAAGCTGCTGCTATAGCCAGTTTTCTCTCTGAGACAGTATTGACACATTGGGTTGGATAATTCTTGTTGTGGGAGGCTGCCCTGTCTTCTGTAGGATATTTAGCAGCATCCCTGTCCTCTACTCACTACATGCCGGTAGCAACCCTTCCCAGTGACATGTGATGGCAAAAAAGTCCCTAAATCGAAAATGAAAACCCACTGCTGTCAAATTGATTCTGACTTGTAGTGACCTTATAGGGCAGCGTAGAGCTACCCTGGTAGAATCTTCAAGACTGTTATCTTTATGGAAGCAGACTGCCACATCCTTCTCCCACGGAGCATCTGGTAGGTTCAAACCACCAACCTTCCAGCTGGAGAGTCAAGTGCTTAATTGTTTGAGACACCCATTAAAATCTTCACACGTAGATCTAAGAGTGAGGATGGTACAACTCACCAGCGTCATCTACAAATTGCCATCAACTAGATCTGACTCCTGGTGACCCTGAAGGACAGAGTAAGACTTCCCCATTGGGTTCCCAAGGCCGTACTGCTACATCTTTCTCCACAGGATGGCTGATGAATTGGAACCACCAGTCTTTCAGTTAGCAGTGGAATGCCAAACCAGTGCCCCACTAGGGTACCTTCTCCAGAGAAAGCCTTTTCTTAAATCCTGTTTTCACTCTCCCAAAAGCTCTGATGTCAGCCAGAGCCTTAAGAGGCAATTAAGTGACTTTTCGGTATCTCCTTTGGCATTTGCAGTTAGTCTGGCACCTGCTTTGGGCAGTGATTCAGGGAAACTTTGCAGTAGCATCTTGCTACAGAACACTTTGCTTAATGATTCAAGAGTATGACAGTTTTGTGTATGGATCTGTGTACTCTTTCAGAGTGTACGTGCCTGGAGGACAAAGAAGATGGTTAATTTAAAGTTATTCTATCTCTGATTCTATTTCTGACACACTGTAGGCACTCAATGAATGTGAATTTTCTATTCAAAATCACTCCTCAAATTACGTTAGAAGCAGAAGAGCTCTGCTTAGTACACAGTTAGACTCCTATTGAAACTACTTGTACCCCAGCAGAAAAGTCCTTTTGTAGCACTTTTCAAATCCTTCATCCTTTTTTGTAACCACTGTTTTGCTTGTGCACCAAATTTTTTTTTATGTTTTGCCAATTAACATATACAAGAAATTAAGTGTTTTTTTCTAATACAAGAATGTTCATTAATGACTAACTAATATATGCATAACATAGAATATTTAAAATATATAAAGTGATTCACAGTGAAAAGCATTTTTTCTTTTAGTTCTCTGTTCCTCAGCACATGGCTCTCCTCCCTGGAGACAACTGCTCTCAGCAGTTCTTCGTCTGCTTCCAGGGAAAGTTGAAGCTTTTATGTTTTTGCAGTCCCACAACAGGTTTGCATACAATGTTTTGCACTTTATGTTTGTGACTTAGTATGTATTGGAGATATTTTGATGTAATTCCAAGTAGAGTTGCTGTGTTTTTGTTAACTCATACATGGGAGAGGGATGAAGCACCATCTTGAAGTTAAGTTGGAGTTGTATATGTAATAGCTCATTCTTGTTCATTTTACAAGTAAGATAATCAATTTAATGCATTTTCAATTATGTGACCATTTTCAATTGCCAATTATATTAATGTATATTTTCAAAATGTATAAAATATCATGTTATAGTTTATGGTTATCTAGTGGCCTGTCTGGAAACCCTGGTGGCATAGTGGTTAAGTCTTATGGCTGCTAACCAAAAGATCAGCAGTTGGAATCCACTAGCTGCTTCCTGGAAACTCTTTGGGGCAGTTCAGTTCTTTAGGGTAGTTCAGTTGTACTCTTTTTTATAGAGTCTCTGTGAGTTGGAATTGACTTGACAGCATTGGGTTTGGTTTTTAGCAATCAGCTGCATAAGGAAACCTGGCTGCACAGTGGTTAAGCACTTGCCTGCTAACCAGAGGTTGACAGTGTGAACCACTACCAGCTTTGTGGGAGAAACACGTGGCTGTCTGCTTCTGCAGAGACTACTTCCTTGGAAACTGTATGGTGCAGTTCTGCTCTGCCCTGTATGTTCACTGGAAGTCAAAATCGACCTCTCAGCAGTGGGGTTTTGTTTTTGGTTCACGATCTGACTGCCTAAGCATCCCATTTGCTGCCTATTATGTGAACATGAACAACAGAAAGTCAAAATCACAGAGCTGCTATGTTTGTTTCTCTTGGAAATATTTCTTAACTTGTCTGGGCTTATGTTTCCTTATGTGAAACATAGGGTGCTGATAAAATGAATGTCTTGGCAATATGGTGAGTATTCAGTAGATTTATGTATGGAAAGCACTTAGAGCAATGCTTTGCATGCAATAATCACTCAACAAATGTGGGCAATTATTACATTACTATTCAGTTTCCTTATTGATATTGTGAGAATTGCCTTTGTAGAAAAACATTTACGTCATATTGTATTATCAAGTTATTTTTAAATTCCAGGTAATTATGTAGTGACAAAGAATGTTGTTATGCAGACCTAGGAAAGGCACATTTCTCGTCATCACCATATAATGAGGTCTGGAGTAATTTCCCATTTGATAAGAAATGAAGAAAAACTTGTAATTATGGAAATTTGTCTTTATTCATTTTGTTCCTTAGTTAATTTGGAAAATGTGAAGGATGGGAATGTATCATGAAGTTTGCTTATCTTTGAGCTTTCCTTTTGCCAATCATTATGGTAGAATCTAAAGTTAGTGTCCCTCATTGGCAACATGGTTTTCTTTTCAATGGTATCGTGAAATGAAAAGCAAAATAATGTCAGAGGACAACATTATATCTGTTTCTGTTGGAAAAACAGTAGATAGAACAGTATGTGTATTTTTTGGAGGTGAAAATTCTGAAAAGGCTTGTCCTGTAACATGCTACAAGAGTGATGATTGCATGTCAAATAAAAGATGTCATCCTGATTAGAGAGATGTGTGTAAAGCAGTGTGCTCTAGAAATGGCCAAGTTAGCTTGAGGCTTGAAGCAAAGGTAGAAAATTGAAGTGCATCCTCTGTCAGGTATACCACTCAAGAAGTGTTGACATTTCATCTAATATTTTGAAACAGATCCTGGCTTGGCATGATTTGGTATATGTGTCTTTCCCCTTCAACTTGTACTTGGATGAAACGAGAGGAATCAATTCAAAGGGGATTTATTCTTTTTTTTTTTTCTTTTTCTGACATAACATCAATGATGTGTGGCCGCGGAAGACTTCTTTGAATTGTGGACAAAGTGAAAGAGACTGGAATGAACAGAAGGCATTTTAGAATGTTCTGGCAATATTTTTATGTTGTTGATCCATCTTGCAAGGCGCCCCTGTAATTCTATCTGCTACTGTGTACTTATTATTTGTTACTAAAAGATCTAAAGCAAAAATTAACAGGATGTCAGAGATGACCTCCATTGTTATACCAAAAACAAGTTCATGGTTTCAAATTCTTCATCAAGCATTTTAACGAAATTTAACAAGTTAAGGAACAGTTATTTTTTTCTTTAACACGGTTCATTTCTGTTTTTAATTTGCGTAATTTTGGTTTATTTCCATTTTCATAAAGTTTCCTTTGCTTTCTCCATGATAAAAGAAGCAAGAAATAAATTCCTGAATACACACATACACACACTTACACATTTCTGTCTGTATGTGTGTATGTATGTGTATATATGAGATCTGGAAAACCTAGTGGCATAGTAGTTAAGTGCTGCGTCTATTAACCAAAAGGTCAGCAGTTCAAATTCACCAGACACTCCTTGGAAACTCTGTGGAGCAGTTCTACTCTGTCCTATAGGGTTACTGTGAATCGGAATCAACTCAACGGCAGTGAGATTCGTTTAGTTTTTTATGCGAGGTCTGACAATTATGTCCGCAAACTTAATTGTTCTAAGTGCTGTGCATGTCATTGCTGAATATCGGTACCTCACCTTCGAATTACTCCCCTTGGGAAGCTATGTACTGATGCCAGCATCTAGTCCACCCCTCACAACAATTTTGGAACTGTTTCTGGAATGGCCATTGCACATGGTGGCATGGTGCCAAGTTTGCAAACTTAATTGCCTAGTTGTCTGTGAGGGAGTCTTTAGCCAGTAAACAAATAACTGTATTGGAACACCCTCCCTACTCACCTGATTGGGCCCCCAGTGACTTTTTTCTTTATCTAAAGATAAAGGAAACATTGAAGGAAGAACATTTTGATGGCATTCAAGATACCAAGGATAATATGACAACAGCTCTGATGGCCATTCCAGAAAAAGAGTTCTGAAACTGCTTTGAAGGGTGGACTAGGTGCTGGCATCAATGCTTAGCTTCCCAAGGGGAGCACTTTAAAGGTGACTGTAGTGATATTCAGCAAGGAGGTTTGTAGCACTTTTCTAGGATGAGTTTATGAGTTTGTGAGCTTAATTGGCAATCCTCATTTATATAAACCCACACCCACCCCCCCCACACATATGTGTATATATATATATATATAAACTTGTTGCCATTGAGTAGATTCCAACTCATACAGTGACCCAATTGGACAGAGTAGAACTGCTTCATTGGGTTTCTAAGGAACTCCTGCTGGATTTGAACTGCTGACCTTTTGGTAACTATCCATTGCTCTTATTTTAGCTTTTAACCACTACATCACCAAGGTTTCTGTATGCATATATATGTATATTTCTATGTGTACACATATGTGTGTGCATATATATGTACACATACATATGTATATACATAGAAATATATAGGAAGACTCAACATTGTGAAAATGTCTATTTTGCCCAAAGCAATCTAGTTATATAATGCAATCCCAATACAAATGCCAGTGACATTTTTTAATGAAATGGAGAAACAAATCATCACTTTTGTTTGGAAAGGAAGAAACCTGGGATAAGCAAAGCACTACTGAAGAAGAACACACTGGGAGGCCTCTCATTACCTGACTTAACAACCTATTACACTGCTACGGTAGTTAAAACAGCCTGGTACTGGTACAAAAAGAGACAAATAGATGAATGGAACAGAGTTGAGACCCCAGAGATGCCACCATCCTGCCATGAACAGTTGACATTCCACAAAGGCCCCAGGATTTTAAACCTGGGTAAGAACACTATATTTAACAAATGGTGCTGGCAAAATAGGATATCCACCTGCAAAAAACTGAAACAAGACCCATGTCTCACACCTTATACAAAAAGCAACTCAAACTATATAAAAGACCTAAATATCAAATGTGAAATGATAAAACTCATCCAAGATAAAATAAGATTGCCAATGGAAGCTTTAATACACAATTCAGACTTTAAAATCTCACAAACAAAGCACATTCAACAGAAGGGAAAAATGTATAAATGGGAATTACTAAGAATCAAACACTTTTGCTCATCCAAAGACTTCATCAAAAAAATTAAAAGACCACTTACAGAATGGGAAAAAATATTTGGCAACTCTGTGTCAGACCTACATCTGATCTCCATAATCTATACGGTATTACAAAATATCAACAAGAAAAGGATAAATAATCCAATTAAGTGATGGGCCGACACTGCTGGTGGTTTGGCAAAATGGTACAACATTTTTGGAAAACAGTCTGGCGCTTCCCTAAATAGCTGGAGATAGACGTACCATTTTATCCTGTAATTCCACTACTTGGAATTTATCCTTAAGAAACAAAGGTTGTCACACAGACAGACACATGTACACAAATGTTTGTTGCAGTGCAGTCCAAAATAGCAAAAAGCTGGAATTGGCTCCAGTGCCCATCAACAGATGAATTAATAAGAAACCTATGGTACATAAACTCAATGGAACACTATGCTATGATAAAAAATGACAATTTTAGAAAACACCTCATAACATGGTCTCATTTGGAAGAGATCATGCTGAGTGAATGAATCAGTGTCAAAAGGACAAATTTTGTATGAGACCCCTGTTACAAGGACTTAACAAGAGAATTATCCACAGAAGAAAAGGACTGTGTTGACTAGCTGGGGGCGGGGGCGGGGGGGGGGGAGCGAGGGTTTATCATGGATGAGATAATTGATAGATGGTAGAAATTTTATTTTTTTCTTTCTTTTTTTATTATGATTGAATGAAAATGTTCGTTTCCATATAAATTTGCATGTTGACTTACATGCAGCTTCCACTGCTCCCCCTGCATGATGACAGCACATACTTCTCTCTGCTTCATACATGTCTTATCTTCCCACCAGTCTCCTATCTTCTCCTCTCCACTCATTCCTCTTCCGCCAGTATGAGGTCAACAGGACAACCTCTTCTAGATGCTTAGAACCATAAAGTGCCCACACAGTATGGTCCCTCTGCATCACCAAGTCCAATCCATTACTGTCCAAAAAGTAGACCTTCATTGTGATTTATGGACAGGGGCAACATCAGGGCCAGAGGCCATACTCCCAGGGGAACTCAGAGGCCCCTGGGCCATCAATTGTGGTCTTTCAGTGGAGATCTCAGGGTGCACCCCTATTTATACTTGTGTTGCCAATGAGATTCAACTCTGTGAGCTCCATCGTGGCTATCACTGGTGGTGGCTGGGCACCATCTGGTTCTTCCCGTCACAAGCTGATGTAGACATCCACTCATGTGAGTCTCTCTGTCTTCTGGATTCTCTTTCGCCCATGTCATTACAGACCTTGGTGATCAGCCGCTCCTGCTAAGTTGGGACCATTTACTGTACCCTCAGTTGGCAGCTTAGCAGCTTTTAAGACTCCAGACGTCACTCACCAATGGGGGGTGCGGAGAGTCCCCATTCGCAAAACATTAGTTGTGCCAGTTGGCCTTGATTTCCCCTGAGAGCACAGTCCCCACCTCCTGCCCTCTGCCCCAGCTACTGTGTCCTTGCAGTACTGGGTTAGGATGGGAGGAGTACACAAGTTGTGTTGAAGTCCTGTTAATATTGATCTTCTTACAAATGTGTGCTGTCACCAATTTCACCCAACCAAATTTCTAACAACTATCTTATCTAAACTCTGCCCCCTCACACTCCTGCCCTCCCCAGCCTTGCAGCCATCAGAGAGTCTTTTCTGTTACGCATGAGTCTGCTTTTAAGTTCTTATCATAGGGTTCTCATACAATATTTGTCCTTCTGTCACTGACTACTTTCACTCAACATAATGTCCTCCAGCTGAAACCAGGTTAAAAGATGTTTCCTGCTATCATCGTTGTTCTTTATCATTGCATTGTGTTCCGTTGAGTATATATACCATAGTGTACCTATCCTTTCTTCTGTTGTTGGGCATCTGGATTGATTGCATCATTTTGATATTGTGAACTGTGCTGCAATGAGTATTTGTGTGCATGTATCCATTGGTGTGAATGGCCTGGATTCTGTAGGATATATTCCAAGTAGTGGAACTACTGGGTGAAATGGTATATCTATATCTGTTATTTTAAGGCAGTACCAGATTGCTTTCCAAAGAATTTGCACCATTCTGCAATCCCGCCAACAGTGTAGGAGAGTTCCAATCTCTCCACAGCCTCTCCAGCACTTAGTGTTTTGTGTTTTTTGGATCATGGCCAACCTTGTTGGGGTGAGATGATATCTGATTGTTGTTTTGATTTTAATTTCTTTAATAGCTAATGATCACGAGCATGTCCACGTGTGTTTTTTGGCTGTCTGGATCTCCTCTTTAGAGAAGTGTCTGTCCAGCTCCTTTGCCCATTGCTTAATTGGATGATTTATCTTTTTCTTATTGATATTTTGTAGTACCTTATAGTTTATGGAGATCAGGCATCAGTCTGACATAGAGTTGCCAAATATTTTTTCCCATTCTGTAGGCAGCATTTTAATTCTATCAATAAAGTCTTTGGAGCAAAAGTAACTGATTTGTAGTGGTTCCCATTTATGTATTTTCTCTTCTAGTGATTGTAGTTCGTTTGATAGATTTTGATGTCTGTCTACATTGTGTATTAAAGCTTCCCTTGTTGTTCCTACTTTCTCTTGGATGAGCTTTATCATTTTAGATTTGATATTTAGGTCCTTTATCTAGTTTGAGTTGATTTTTGTATAAGGTATAAGATATGGGTCTTGTTTTAATTTAGTGCAGATGGATATCCAATTTTGCCTGCAGCATTTGTTGAAGAGATTGTTTTTACTCCAGTTGAATGTCTCAGGGCCTTGTCGAATATCAGCTATTCATAGGCAGATGATGTCATCTCTGGGGTCTCGATTCTGTTCCACTGATCTGTCTGTTTTTGTACCAGTACCAGGCTGTTTTGACTACTGTGGCAGTGTAATAGGTTCTATGGTTGGGTAATGGGAGGCCTCCCAGTGTGTGTTTTTTTTCTTTAGTAATGCTTTACTTATCTGGGTCTTCTTCCCTTTCCAGACAAAGTTGGTAAGTTGTTCCTCCATCTCATTAAAAAATGTCAGTGGAACTTGTGCTGGGATTGCATTATATGAGTACATTGCTTTGGGTAAAACAGACATTTTCACAATATTAAGTCTTCCTATCCATGAGCAGGGTAGGTTTCTCCATTTATGTAACTCTCTGCTAGTTTCTTGTAGTAAGGGTTTGTAGTTCTCTTTGTAAAGGCCTTTTATTTCTCTAGTTAGATTTATTCCTAGCTACTTTATTTTCTTAGAGGCTATAGTAAATGGTATTGACATGGTGATTTCTTCCTTAATAGTCTCATTGTTGGTAAAAGGAATCCTACTGATTTACTTATGTTTATCTTGTATCCTGAGACTTTGCTGAACTCTTCTATCAGTTTGAGTAGTTTCCTTATGAATTCTTTGGGATTCTCTGCATATACAATCATAATCATCTGCCAATAGGGAGAGAGGCAGATGCGACTCGATGGCACTTGGCTTGGCTTTGGCTTGTCAGTGTAGGTGTGCTTTATTCCTTGGTCTTGTCTAATTGCTCTGGTTAGAACTTCTAGCACAATGTTGAAAAGGAGAGGTGAGAGTGAGCATCCTTGCCTAGTTCTTGTTCTCAAGGGAAACTATTTCAGTCTCTCCATTCAGGGTGACATAGGTGGTTGGCTTTGTATAAATGGCCCTTGTTGCATTGAGGAATTTACTGTCTACTCCTATTTTGCTGAGAATTTTTAGTATGAATAGGTGTTGGACTTTATCAAATGCCTTGTCTGCATCAATAGACAAAATCAGGTGATTCTTGTCTTTTGTGGTATTTATGTGGTTGATCATGTTAACTGTTTTTCTGATGTTGAACCAGCCTTGCTTCCCTGATATGAATCCAACTTGGTCATGATGGATTATTTTTTGGATATGTTGTTGTAGTGTATTGGCAAGAATTTTGTTGAAGATTTTTGCATCCAGATTCATGACTGATATCGGTCTGTAGTTCTCCTTTTTGGTTGGGTCTTTCCCTGGCTTTGGTATCAGGTTTATGCTGGCTTCATAGAATCAATTTGGGAGTATTCCATCCCTTTCCATATTGTGAAATAGTCTCAGTAGTATTAGAGATAACTGTTCTCTAAAAACTTTGTAGAATTCTGCAGTGCAGCCGTCTAGGCCCAGGCTTTTTTTGGTTGGCAGTTTTTGGATGACTTTTTCAATCTCTTCCTTTGTGATGGGTTTATTAAATTTTTCTGCTTCACCTTTTGGGTAGGTGATCTGAATCAAAGAAATTTTCCATTTCCTCTAGGTTTTCAAATTTGTTAGAATACAGTCTTTCATAGTATTTAGCTATGATATTTTTGATTTCTGCTGGATCTATTGTGACAGCTCCCCTCTCATTTCTTATTTGGGTTATTTGTTTCCTTTCCTGTTTTTCTTTAGTAAGTTTAGCTAGTGATTTGTCAGTCTTGTTGATCTTTTCAAAAAACCAGCTTTTGGTCTTTTCAGTTTTTTCAGTTGTTCTTCTATTCTCTAATTCAGTTAGTTCTGCTCTGATCTTTATGATATGTTGTTTTCTTCTGGTGCCTGACGGGTTCCTCTGTTTTTCTCTCTCTACTTGTTCAAGCTGTGGGGTCAGTTCTTTACTTTGGTTTATTTCTTCCTTCCAGATGTGTCCGTTTATGGAGATAAACTGATCTGTGAGCACTGCTTTGGCAGTGCTCTGATGCCAAGCCAGCCGTCGAGTCGGATAGGATGTGTTTTTGTTCTCGTTGAAATCCATAAATTTCTTTATTTCATCCTTGATTTCTTCTAGAACCCATGACTCTTTGAGCAAGATGTTGTTGGGTTTCCATGATTTGCACTTTCTATCTATGTTCTTCTGCTATCGATTTTGACTTTTATGGCTTTATGGTCTGAGATGCTTTGCATTAATTCAGTGGTATGCATTTTGTTGAGAATTGCTTTATGTCCTAACACATGGTTTGTTCTAGAGACAGTTTCACGTGCACTGGAGAAGAAGGTGTAGTTGTCCGCAGATGGATACAAAGTTCTATGTATGCTGATGAGGTCTAGTTGGTTAATTGTGGCAATAAGGTCTTCTGTGTCTTTATTGAGCTTTTTTCTAGACGATTTGTCCAGTATTCAGAGTGGAGTGTTGAAGTCTCCTACTATTATTGTGGAGTGATCTGTCTCCTTTTTGAGTGTAGTCAGTGTTTCTTTGACATATTTAGGTGCTGTAATATTAGGTGGATAAATATTTAGCATTGTTAAGTCCTGCTTGTGTACTGAGCCTTTCAGCAATAAATAGTGCCCATCCTTGTCCACAATGGTGGATTTTACATTAAAAACAATTTTATTTGAGATTAGAATTGCCACACCTGCTCTTCTTTTTTCATTGTTAGCTTGATATATATTCTTCCATCCTTTCATTTTTAGTTTGTTCATATCTTTAGGTCTAAGGTGAGTTTCTTGTAGGCAACATATAGATGGGTCATGTCTTTTGATCCAAGATGTCTCTTTACTGGAGCATTCAGTCTATTTACATTCAGTGTAATTATTGATGGGTATGTGTTCAATGCTGCCATTGTGGTTTGTTTATTTTTGTGTTGATGTTTTCTCTGTTGTTCTTATTAATGTGTTCTGTGACCTTCCTCCTTTGAGTTTTGATTTTTCACCTTTTTCAGGGTTGGTTTTGTGATTGTTGAGACTCCTGTATTACATTTCTTGCTATGATATGTGGGTTCTTTATTGTGCTTTACAGCTTCCCCTATAATCCCGCTTACTAAAGTGTATATAAACCAATTTTGATTACTACCAGTCTTGTCAACTTCCTCTCCTTCTGGAAGGACTATAATGACTGTACTACCTCCCTCTTTTTAATGTGATGATATCATAGTTTACATGATATGATCACTAGATCATTTCTTTCACTATTATAGTTTTGATTGTGGTTGGAGCCTTCCCTGACCGAGAAAGATTCTGCATAATGTGTCCTTCTAAAATAAAAAGTTATCGATTTTGTTCTTCCAAGGCAAGAAATTCTTTTAGTATTTCTTGTAGCTTTGGTTTGGTTTTTACAAAGTCTCTGAGTTTCTGTTTATCTATGAATGTATTAATTTCATTTTCATATTTGAAAGATAGTTTTGCAGGGTATATGATTCTTGGTTGAAAGTTCTTCTCCTTCAAGGCTTTGAATGTGTCATGCCACTGTCTCTGTGCCAGCATCGTTTCTCCAGAGAAATCCTGTGAAAACCTCCAGGGTTTCCCTCTGAATTTTAGCTTTGCTTTGAGTCTTGGCTGTCTTTAAGAGTCTTCTTATGTTTCATTTTGTTGAGCTTGGTTATAATATGTCGTGGAGTCTTTCTATTGAGATCTATGTTGAGTGGTGTTCGATGCGTATCTTGGATATCTATATTCTCTTCTTTCATAATTTCGGGGAAGTTTCCTGTCAGCAGCTCAGCAACAGCACTCTATGTATTCTCACGTGTCTTGCCCTGTTTAAGAACTCCAATTAATCATAGATTGTTCTTCTTAATAGAGTCCCACATCCTTCTTAATGCTTCTTCATTTTTCTTGTATCTCTTTTCTGATTTCTTCTCATAGATGCTGGAGTCAGTGGCTCTGTCTTCCAAATCAGAAATTCTCTTTTCCATTTGTTTCACTCTGTTTTCTTGGCTTTGCACTAAAGTTTCTATGTCTCTGATTTTGTTCTTGATCTGTTGGATTTCAGTGTACCAATGTTCCATCAGATTGAACAGCTTGCTTAATTTTTCATTTTGCTTTGCTGCATTTTGTATAAGGTGTAGGAGGGCTCTATATATAATCCTTTTGTATTCACCTTCTGATAGTTTCAGAAAAGCTTCTTCATCTGGTAAGTTCTAAGGTGGTTTCTTTTGTGGGCCTTCTGATGCTATGGGTGACTTCTGGGTGGCCATCTTCTTCAATGTTTGTTGCTTTTGGGGCTTCATGTGGGTCAGTAAAGGCTGGGAGAGATGCTGTGAAGATGGTGCACAGGTATTTCTCTAGGCCATCTTAAAATGAGAAGAAAAAACATTTGAAAACTTCCAAAGTCAGTCAGGTTTTCAGGTGTATATGTCATTCTTCCCAGCTGGCAAAGTAAGCCCCTGTATATTGAATACCAGATGTTATAAACGAGCTCAAAATACAGAAAGGCTACTGGCCTGCTGATCTCTGGGCCCCAGCTACAGGTGATACTGTGTAGAATTCTGCTTTTCTGTTGGAAAAACAGTCTGTTCCGGGTAGGCACTGACTCGCAGCCCTGCAGTTAGGTCCAGCTGAGGCTTCTGTATGGATGACCCTGCATCCCAGTAAGGAAAGATGGCATCCTGCATGAGCTCACCTGTTGGCCAGGAGTGCCGAAATGCCCAGAGTCCACAGCCTCCACTGCTGGGACCCAGCCCCAGGCGACACTGTGCAAATCCCCACCTCCCTGCTAGGAAAGCACTCTCCCCCAAGGAGGAGCCGCCTCCCAGCCTAAGAATCAAGCCTGGCCAGGGCCTTTTCCTGGGCTTCTCTGTTTCCCAGTAGGCCGGAGGAGCTGAGGTGTATAGAGTCCAAAGCCAGGCTCTCAGAATCTGGGAATTACACTTGCTGGTCCCACCAGCAGTACGTTGGTGACCAACAGCTAGTCAAGTCCCAGTTCTGCCTGCCAGCCAAGACAGAGGAGAAAAAAATCAAAATGGTGAGTTACTTTGGGTCTGCACAAACCTGTGCTCATCCAGAGTGGTGTCAGTGAAAGAGGAGGTTTTGTGTTCAGTGTTATGAAGTCCAATTAAGAGCCCCATGCCGCATCCCAGGGCTCACTAGGTGTCCAGAAGGCTCCATTTAATTATCATTTCAGGTCTTGGTTTCCAGAAGGATTTAGGGAGACATGTGTTTACTCTGCCATCTTGACTCCACCCCCCTAGAAATTTTATTCTTTTGCTTTAATTAATAAAAAAAAAATGTTGAAAAAAAGAAATATGTATTACACATATATGTATACATGTGTTTACATATGTAACCCCCTCCCAAATCCCAAATCCTTTACTATCTAGTTGATTCCTACTCATAGTGATCCTATAGGACAGAGTAGAACTGCCCCAGAGGGTTTCCAAGGAGTGCTTGGTAGATTAAACAGTGGGCCTTTTGGTTAGCAAGCATAGGTCTTAAGCACTGTGCTTCCAGGGTTTCCATATACATATAATTGTGTGTGTGTGTGTGTGTGTGTGATTTATATATATTTATATAACACCAGAGTTTGTATGTGTTTGCGTATGTGTATACATACATACATACATATAGAAACATATATTTACATATCTATGCATACAAGATCTGACCCTTGTGGTACATAGGGCGTTCACTGGTTGATTTTGGAAGTACATTTCCAGACCTTTCTTTCTACTTCCTTTTAGTCAGGAAGATCTGCAGAAACCTGTTCAGCATCATAGCAACATACAAGCCCCCTCTGACAGGTGGTTGGTAACTGCACATGAGCTTCACTGGCCAGGAAAGGAATTCAAGTCTCCCTTGTGGAAGGCTGCAGTTCTACCATGATCAACTACTGCCCCCATATACACTACATGTATATTTATATATACAAACATACATATATATTATGAAAAAAAGTAAGAAATGTGTATTTCTGTATAATAAAAAATATTTTTTAGTGTAATAAATCACACTGTGTACTCAAAAATTTGCTGGTGTCAGTGTGCATTTGGATTAGAGAGATAGGTAAGTTTATAGATTTAGGTAATTCTCAAAAGGGTCCCAGACCTCAAAGAGTTATGAATCACTAGTTTATGAAGGTTGCAGTCTAACGAGAGAGAGAAGCCATAGTCTAAATAACTGGAAGAGAGGGTACTGAAGGTGTTGAGGGCTTGAGGAGGGAAGAGAAGTTCACAGGAGTTTGAAATGAGTTTCAGCTACCATTCACTTCTCTGTTATTGTACTCCTGTAAACACAGAGCAGCTGGGCTGGAAGACAGCATCCAGCCAGGCACATTATGTGTTTCCCTGTCCTAAGCTTCTGATGATTAGTGAACCGCAGAGAGGCCGTGTGTGAAGTTGCTCAGAATCTTGGACTGGAAGCCCACAGTTCATGTAAGCTTCATCCCCTGGCAGGACAGTTCCAGCAGGAAGGAAGTGGGCTTAGTGTACAAAATGGATGAACCCCAATTCTGGAGGAACTGCTGATTAAGACTGATTATGAGTGATAGAGGATGCCTGATGGTTAATCTGGCAGGACATGCTGTCTAGTTTAGCAAAGAAACTTATTTATTAGTTGAGAACCTACCTAAAGATGCCTTGGAAAACTGACCCGGATATGTGCTTCTGAAAGGTCACAGCCCTGCCAACCTTACAAAACAGTACTGCTCTGCACATGTGGGGTCACCATGTATCACAGTTGACTCAAGGGTAACTGACAACAGCCATCATTGCATACCATGAGTGTGATTTAATATACGTTCTAGAGGACATCTGTAGGTATCATATTTTATTTGTGAATAATTGAAAATTTTGCTATAATAAAATTTTCCACTGCTTAAGTATTGTTTGTTTGCTTAGTGGGACTTGGGAATAGTGAATATTCATGATGAATAGAATTTGTTTCTGAGCTTATCAAAGCTGGGGATGACTAATTGTTGATATGAGAGGTGGTAGTATGTTAAGCAATCTTTTTACAAAAATTTGCTGTAGGGCTTGTCTCAAAAAAATGAAATGCTTGTTAGATAACTGTTGCTTTGAAAACAAGCTAAAAAATTCTCACAAATTCACTTGACATCCCTTCAAGATACTTAACTCATAGTCTGTGCCACTACTGCTTTTGAAATTTTATATATATATCTAAATTTATAAGAATCTATCAGTATTAGATGATCCACAATCTTAGTAGCAGTTTTGTTAAGTCTGTAGTGAAAGTCACAAGTGGTTTCTTCTTTTAGAACAAACGGGAATGACTGGTTACAGCATTTTTTGGTTTCGAGTCCAAGGTCCAGCTCAGCTGACATTTAGAATAGATAGCACAGTTTCAGTATGTACTAAATTTGGGGGCTATTTAAAGATTGCTGGTAGAAACGTTGTGAATACATTAAGCTTTAAGTCCTGAAAGCAAATGTCTGTTAGCACAGAAAATTCTGAAGGCTACTTATTTTTTTCTTTCATTTAAAACATTCCTGTGATTAGGAGAATAGTCTTACTGTAGCAGATGACATTTTGATTTGTATTTGCCTTGCTTCAGTAGCTTCCCTTTGTATTTATTTTAGCTCGGTGATTTCAGAAATAGGACAAGCTTTAATGTGCCCCTTCTCTCCCTGGTAATACTTGGCAGTGCTGACAAGTCAGGTCGTGATTATATTAATTACCATCATTATTTATAAAGTCAGTGCCTTACTCTGGCATTGATTAAAAACAAGCAACACTAGTTTAATATATGTGTGTGTGTGTGTGTGTGTGTGTGTGTGTGTGTGTGTATACCTGAGTAAGATTTATTCTTCAGACTTTTAGCAGTGTATGTTTGTGTCTGTATATATGTGTGTACACACACATATATGCACACACAAATACAGGCATACCTCAGAGATGTTTCAGATTTGTGTCAGACTGCCACAATAAAGTGAACTCTCTGCACTCGAGAGGCTCCTCTCAGGTGCCACATGTTTCATGTAATAACTTGAGAGGCATATCTCAGGTGACCGAGAGGTAGCAATCATTGATTTAATTTTGATTACATTGAGCCTCCAAGAGATAGGAACTTGGGTCAGACTGTGTCTTTAGCATTAGTCTGAACCTCACACTCATAGTGATAGGAATGTTACTTTCAAAGTTTTTGAGCCCTGTAAATATGGGTAGTGATCAAATCAGTTCAAGTGAAGATGAGTTCGATTTTTCGTTGTTGATGAAATTACCTCTATACACAAAGCATAGGGTGATAAAGTGAATGAAAGATAAAGACGAAGTAAGAGATGTATGAAGATGAAAAATCAGAATAATAGATGATGAATGTGAAAGCAATAGCGAAACTGCAGAAGACGCAGGAAGTTCAGATGGGATATGGTGCAGAGAACCCAAAGAAGTGCCGCCAAGGGTACAGTTTGTATCCAGCGAAAAACCCACAGGACCACAAATAGCTTCAAATATAAAAGAACCAGTGGATTTTTTAAAGCTGTTTTTTTTACCAATAGATGCATAGATGAAATAGCATCTCAAACAAATAGTTATGCAAAAAAAAAAAAAAAAGTTGGAAGGAAGGACCCTATTGTCAAATTCTCTATGGTGAAGTTGGCATGATGTGAATTCTGGGCATTTATTGCAGTCATAATAAATATGGGGACTATGCAGTTGGCAAATTTACAAGAGTATTGGTCATGGAATAATGTCAGCTACTTTTCTTTTTGTTCAGAAACATTTACCAGATATAGATTCAGTCAGATTTTCTGAATGCTTCACTTGAAAACAATTTCAATGGAAAATACAAACCCAAGTACATGTTTGCAACTGGTCAGTTCCTTTCTGGATTACATTAATTCTAAATTTTTGGATTACTTTATACCAGGAGAACAAATTTGTGTGGATGAGTCCACTATCAAATTCAAAGACTGAACTTCATTCATTACATATTACCCAAAGAAACCAACCAAATGGAGTATTAGAGTTTGCATGATAGCTGATTTGAATACTGGCTATATTTGTGGTATTCTACACTATTATGGAGCTCTGACAACAGAGCAGTTGGTGAGACCTGATCTACCAGTTTCCACGAGAATTCCGATACACCTTTATAAAATGTTGCTAAACAAAATTCTTGGTGCTTAGGAGCACTGTATGGTTATGGAATGATATTATACATGTTACATCTTGGCTCAAGAATTAGGCAAACTGAAATGCCATTTAACTGGGGTGATCTTAGAGTAGAAGGGAATTACCAAGTGAAATAAAAAAAAAGCAAAATTCCTAAAAAAATCCCTGGTGGCATTGATCAAGCAGATCGACATGCCTCAACATACTGTTTTCTGCAAAAATTTTTAGAATGGTGATGTAAACCATTTTGGGGGGGCTTGGAAATTTCCTTGATTAATTCATACATACCCTATAAACTACAGCAAAAAACAAAGAAAGGAAAGACCACTTACTCATTTGTGCTATGTAAAAGCTCTTGTTGAGCAGTTGAGAGGAGAGTATCACCAGGCTCGTGATCAAGTGTCAACCGCAAGCATCGATGACACTCGACTAAATGGAAAGCTGCATGTTGTTCCAAAAAGGGTGAAGAAAGATTGCAAGGGCTGCTCTGACTGAAGTAAGCCTGGCAGTAGACGTGAAACCACAAATTATTGTGATATGTGCCCTGACAAACTGAAGTTGTACCTCAGAGATTGTTCTGTAAAATACCATGCAAAAAACAGTTACAGAGTGTAATGTTTAATAGATTTTGTTTTGTAAGATGTAGAAATATATAAAATGTTAAAATATATTATTTGTATACATTTGTATGAGTATAAAATCATTTTAAAGTAGTTGTAAGAAACTTGCCTAATATATGCAAAATCGTCTCAAGTTGCTGGTTCTGTGGAGTCAAAAAGTCCTTGAGTGCAAAGGGTGAATATTGCATTAAAGTGAGTCACACAAAGTTTTTGTTTTCTCAATGTGTATAAAAATGCTGTTTGCAGTATATTGTAATCTGTTCATTGTGCAATAACATCATGTCCAAAAAGACAATATACTTAAAAAAATAATGCTTAAAAAATAGTAACTATCATCTGAGCCTTCAGAGGCATAACCTTAGTACTGGCGGAGAGTCTTGCCTTGATGTTGATGGCTGCTGACCGATCAGGGGGATGGTCATTGCAGGTTTGGGTGGCTGTGACAATTTTTTTAAATAAGACGATGATGAAGTTTGCCACATCAACTGACTCCTCTGTTCATGAACAGTTTCTCTGTGGCGTGCCATGCTGTTTGATAGCATTTTACTCACAGTAGAAATTCTTTTAAAACTGGAGTCAGTTCTCTCAAATCCTGCAGGTGCTTTATCAGCTAAGTTTATGTATTAATCTAAATCCTTTGTTGTCATTTCAATAGTGTTCACGGTATCTTACCAGAAATAGATTCTATCTCATGAAACTATTTTCTTTGTTCATCCGTAAGAAGCAACTCCTCATCCATTCAAGATTTATCATGAGATTAGAACAATTCAGTCACGTCTTCAAGCTTCACTTATAATTGTATTCCTCTTGTTATTTCCTCAACATCTGCTTTTATTTCCCTCAACTGAAATTTTAGTCCCTGTGTGTCACCCATGAAGGTTAGAATCAACTTCTTCCAAACTCCTGTTAATGTTGATGTTTTGGCTTCCTCCCATGAGTCTGGAATGTTCTTGTTTGTTTGTTTTTTCATTGTGATTAAAGGGAAAGTCTACAATTCCATTCCGTTTCTCACAAAAAAAATTAACACACACTTTACCATGTGACTGTAGCTGTGCTCTGCAACCCTGTGACAACATACTCCTCTCCTCCACCCCATATTTCCCATGTCCATTTAACGAGCTCCTGTCCCCCTCTGTCTTCTCATCTAGCCTCTGAACAGTAGCTGTCCACTTAGTCTCCTGTATCTACCTCAGCCAAGAAGCAAATTCTTTATGAGCATCACTTTATGTCTTATGGACCAGTTCAGTCTTTGTCTGAGGAGTTGGCTTCTGGAATGGTTTTAGTTCTGGGCTAACAGAGAATCTGGGTCTGGGAGTCATGTTTTTTAGGGACCGTTCTGTCTATCAGATCATTAAGTCTGTCACTAGAGTTCAACTTCTGCACCCCACATTTCTCCCATTCCATCAGAGACTCTTAGTTGAGGTCCCTGTATGGACAGTTTTTGCCATAAATGTTCTTAATGGTACCTAGAATGGTGAATCTTCTCCAGAGAGTTTTCCATTTATTTTGTTCAAATCAATCAGAGGAATCACTGTCTATGGGAGCTATAAGCTTATGAAATGAATTTCTTAAGTAATAAGACTAGAAAGCCAAAATTACTCCTTAACACATGGATTGTAGAATGGATGTTGTGTTAGCAGGGAGGTCTTGGGTGGCCATATGTATTGTTAATGACGAGTACTAATTTTGATAGGACTCTTTTTTTGAGCAGTAGGTCTTAACATCAGACTTCAGATATTCAGTGCATCACGTCGTTAGCGGATGTGCTGTCATCCAGGCTTTGTTCTTCCATTCATAGGGCACAGGCAGAGAAGATTTAATGTAATTCTTCAGGGCCTTAGAATTTTTGAAATGGTAAAGGACACTGGTTTTAAGTGAAAGTTACCAGCTACTTGGTTCCTAACAAGGGAGTTGGGTTGTACTTTGAAGACTTGAAGCTAGGCATTGACTTCTTCTCTCTAGCCATGAAAGTGCTGAATGGAATCTTCTTCAGAATAAGACTGTTTCATCTACATTGAAAATAGTATTATTATTATGTATTATAGCTCTCCTTCATCAATTATCTTAGCTAGATCTTCTGGATAACTTGCAGTGTCTACGTGAGCTCTTATTGCTTCACCTTACACTTTCATTCGTGGAGATAGCAGCTTTCCTTAAACCTCAGGAACCAACCTCTGCTAGCTTCAAACACTTTTTCTGTAGCTTTTCCTCCCTCAGCCTTCACAGAATTGAACTCAGAATTGAATTGAGTTTTTCAAAAGGCCTTAAAGAGTTGGATGAGTCTTTGGCTTAAGGGAATGTTGTAGCTGGTTTGAGCTTCTATCCAGATCACTAAAACTCTCTTTGTGCCAACAACAGGGCTCTTTTGCTTTCTTATCATTTGTATGTTCACTGGAGGAGCACTTTTAATTTCCTTCAAGAACTTATCCTCTGCATTCACAACTTGCCTGTTTGGCACCAAGAGGCCTAGCTTTCAGCATATCTCAGCTTTCCACATGTCTTTCCTCATTACACTTAGTCATTTCTAGCTTTTGATTTAAAGTGAGAGGTATGTGACATGTCCTTTCATTTGAACACTTAGAGGTCATTTTAGGGTTATTAATTGGCCTAATGTCAATATTATCAAGTCTTAAGGCGTAGGAAGGCCCAAGGAGAGGGAGAGAGATGGGGGTGGTCGATGGAGCAGTCAAAATATATAATGTTTATGGATTAAGTTTGCTGTCCTACATGAGTGCAGTTCATGGCACCCCAAAAGAATACAATAATAACATCAAACATCACTGATCACAGATCAACACAACAGAGATAATAATAGTGGAAAAGCTTGAAATATTGTGTGAATTATCAAAATGTGACACAGTGACATAAAGTGAGTGCATGTTGTTGGAAGAATAATGCCAACAGACTTGCTGGACACTGGGTTGCCAATGAATTTTCAGTTTGTAAAAAAAAAAAAAACATAATATGAGGTCTGACAACTAAGTCTGCAGACCTGTTCTATGTGCTCATTGCTACAGTCAACTTTGAAGTACTCCTCTTGGGGAGCTATGTACTGAATCTGGTACCTAGTCTACTCTTCAGTGCAATTTTGGAATTCTTTTTCTGGAATGGCTATCAGAGCTGTCCTTGTATTGCCCTTGCTGTCCTGAATGTCATCAAAATGTCTTTATTTCTGTATTTCCTTTATCTTCGAGTACAGGAAAAAGTCACTAAGGGCCAGATTGGGTGAGTAGAGAGAGTGTCCCAATACAGTTATTTGTTTACTGGCTAAAATCTCCCTCATAGACAACTATACAATTAAATTTCACAACTTGCTGCCGTGTACAATGGCGATTCCAAAAAGAGTTCAAAAATTGCTTTGAAGGATGGGCTAGACATTGGCATCAGTGCATAGCTTCCTAAGGGGTGTACGTCAAAGGAGACTGTTGTGATATTGAGCAGTGCTGTGTGTAGCACCTTTTCTAGGATGGGTTCATGAACTTAATTGGCAGTGCTCATACCTGCAAATGCGCAAAAGCGAAGTGCAGTAGAATGGGATGTGTTTGTATTAGAATGCATGTGTGTTGATATCTCCTCTTCATATCAGACAGTTTGTGTGATATTTTCTAGCATCTACTGTCTCTATGACTTTGTAGATGACAATGAAATTTGGGTGTTTCAGAATGTATTTTCTTTTCATTAGTTCAAACCAGATGCAGATTATAGTATGTCCATTTTGAATCTTCGTTGCAGACCTAGCATATCAACTTCCTGGTTAAAATTATGATGAGTTTTTCAAAAGACTTTTTCGTAAGAGTGAGCTTTTAGCCACACCTATAATGTTGAAGCCCATTATACATCTGCAGTCTCATGCCACATTCAGCTTAACCATCTGCATCACAACTCATTAGTTTTCTTTATGTTCTTGCAAGAAGTCTTGAGCATTTAAGCCATGTATTTAAGCCTTTAAATACTCTATTCCTTACTTCCAGAGATGATTACCAAAATATTTTACTAGGAGTATGGTCTGGGCACTGACCACATGAGAAGTTACACAAGCTGGAGCCTGATTCTTCAAGCCCCCCACTGAGTCAAATATTAGCCCATTAGCTGGTTGATTGAAAGAAGGCTTGTGAGGTCCTGGGGCAGCCTGGGAGATGAGGTAGCTGGTTGACAGAGGAGAGGTCCAGACATTGGCTTTCTGCCAGCATATTTGCCAGTTCCTAAGACTAGGCCAAGAAGTCCCTAGATGATTCAGATAGTTAACATGCTTGGCTGTTAATCAAAAGAGTGGAAGTTTGGGTTCAACTGGAAGTGCCTTGAAAGAAAGACCTGATGAAAAATTAACCATTGAAAACTCGATGCAACACCCACAGTTCTACTGTGACACGTTGGATCACTGTGGGTTGGAATCTACTTCATGGCAACATTTTTTCCTAAGGCTACACCAAGCCCTTGTCTCTACTTTTAAATTTTCTTCTTTCCATCTCCCTGCTCCAGAACATACACATTACTTCTGGTTATGTTATTTCTTCTTCTTGTCCATCACACTTCACTTTCTCAGAGATTTTCTGATGAGAACACTTTTCTCATTTAGGCTTTTGTAGAACCTTCTACCCTGCAGTATACCTTTCACAGCAGATAATATATAAATACTGTGGAATTCCTGGGAGCCCTGCTGGTTCAGTGGTTAAAAGTACAGGCTGCTCACCGAAAAGTCACCAGTTGAATCCACCAGCTGCTCACTGGAGACTCTGTGGGGCAGTTCTGCTCTGTCCTACAGGGTCACTGTGAATCAGAATCAACTCATGGTAATGATGTGGGTTTTTTCCCACCTACTGGTTGGTTTGCTCTGTGAAGACATGTATCTTTTATCTCTCAACAACCTCTCCCAACCCCATCTTCCTTCAGAATTCTAATCCCTGTCCTTAATATAGTACATGTTTATTGAATGCATGAATTCCAAAACGACTTCAAAACTTTGACCACACTTAGTGTTTTTACATATAACTGACATGTATGTCACCTGGTCATTGCAGTGTTGAGAAGCCAACATTTTTTCTAATGCTGTCACCTTCTTTATGCCTTCTTACAGTTTCCTGAAATAATTTTCAAATAGTGGCTAGATCCCATGCTGTGTCTTATTATTCTTTACTCCAGTAGGAAAAAATGCTTTTCACTCACATTGTATGCAGTGCTAACATTTAATCTCTCACGTTGATTTATTCATTATTCTTAAAGTCAGCAAGTAACATTGCTTGAAAGCCTACTGTTTAGAAGAGTGTTTGGAACATTGGAGCATCCAGCGATGGATGAGTTATAGTCCTACCCTCAGAGGATTATCAGTCTAGTAACTGACTTCTTATGCCGTTTAAAAGAATTGACAGCACTTGACTTGTTTGTTGTGGTGGAATATGTAAACCATATTTAGAGAGTCCCTTGGTGGGAAACTCTTGTGGTGTACTGGATAAGTGCTACAGCTGCTAACCACAAGGTCAGCAGTTCGAATCCACCAGATGCTTCATGGAAACCCTGTGCAACAGTTCTACTATGCCCTGTAGGGTCACTATGAGTTAGAATTGACTCAACAACAGTGAGTTTGTTGGCATAAGCAGTTTGTTCTCGATTGTGAACTTAAAGCCTGGTAGATCCATACTGCCTAGGGATACCACAGCAGAGAGACTTGGTCATCTGAATTTGTGAGGATTAAACCAAGAAAACAGTAAACAGTAGTTCTGTTCTATAACATATGGGATTGCTGAGCCAGAATTCATGGCAACAGATCTTTTTGTTTTATGAGACATAGATAACAGTTTCATATGTTTGGGTGGTTTTATGTGGTGCTGATGATGATGACAATGATGTAACCACAGAATTGTTTACTGGAGTTTCATCTTTCTTCATCACTGTTTTACTATTAAGGTTTTTAATTGTACTGTAGGTGAAAGTTTATAGCATAAGTTAGTTTCTCATACAACAGTTTCTACATATATTGTTTTATGACATTTGCAGTCCTCACAGTGTGACATTATGCTCCCTTTTTGCCCCCTGGGTGCCTTGTGTCCTTTCAACCTGTTCCTTTCCCTCCTTGACTTGTCGCCTGGTTTCTGAACAGGAGCTGCCTGCTTGGCCTCTTACATCTGGTTGAACAAAGAAGCATGCTCCTTATGTGTATTATTGTTTACCTTATAGTCCTGTCATCTAATCTTTGTCTGAAGAAGTGCCTTTGAGAATGGTTTCAGTTCTATGTCAACAGTGCAAGTGGGGGCCATAGTTTCAGGGGTTCCTACAGTCTCTCTTAGACCATCAAGTCTGGTCTTTTTACATGAATTCGACTTCTTTTCTACATTTTTCTCCTGCTCTGTGTGGGATGCTTTGTTATGTTCCCTGCCAGGGCAGTTGTTGGTGGTAGCCTGTAGTTCTTTTGCTCTCAAGCTAGCGAAGTCTCTAGTTCATGCAATTCTTGAGTCTTTTGGGCTCTGTTTTCCTTATGTGTTCATTTTTCTTTGTTCTCCTTTGCTCCAAGTGGAAAGGGACTCTACACACCACTCAAAGTGATGGTAGAACATTTTCTTAATAAACTTGGTTATGCTGAGCAACCTGCATGTTCCCTGACACTATGATTCCCAATCCTCAGCCCCAATGACACTTATCCCTCAAAGTGTTTTGGATGTGTCTAAGTGACTTCTTAGCTTTTGCTTTTGGTCTTACTGACACTGTCAATTGCTTTTCTATTCTCTAGTTCATTTATTTCTTCCAAAACTCAATTTTTTTTCTTTCTTCTGGTGCCTGAAGGCTTCTTTTACTCTGCTGTATTTATTCAAGTTGTAGGGTTAATACTTTGATTTTGACCCTTTTTCTTTTTGGATGTGTGCATTATTGCTTTAAACCAACCTGCGAGCACTGCTTTTGCTGTGTCCCAAAGGTTTTGGTAAAATGCATTTTTATTCCCAGTTTGAATCTGTGGATTTCTTTTTTCCTCACTTGATTTCTTATATAACTTAATAGTTTTTAAGCAAAGTGTTGTTCAGTTTCCATGTATTCCCTGCCCCTGCCCCCTCCCCCGTTGATGTTTCTGTTACTGATTTCTCCTTTCATGGCATTATAGTCAGGAAAGATACTTGTACTATTTCAATGTTTTAGATTCTGTTAAGGTTTGTTTTGTGACCTGAAATGTTGTGTGTTCTGGAGAGTATTCCAGGTGGTTTGGAAAAGCATGTGGACTTAGCCAGCCAAACTTAGCAGCTGTTAAATATAGTATTCTGTGTGTGTCTATGAGGTCAGATTGATGGATTGTGTCAGTTAGATCTTCCATATCTTTATTGAGTGACTTGCTGGATGTTCTGTCTTTCACTGAAAGTGAAAGTCTCCTATTATTATTGTGCAGCTGTCTATTTTTCTTTTCCATTCTGTTAGAATTTGTGTTATGTAGTTGGGGTACATATATATTTATTATGGTTATGTCCTCCTATTGTATTGACCTTTTGATCATTGTATACTGTCTTTCTTTGTCCTTTGTGCTTGGTTTTGCTTTAAAGTCTGTTTTGTCAGGGATTAATTTTGCCATTCTTGCTCTTTTTTGAATGTTGTTTGCTTGATATATATTTTTTCCATCCTTTGAGTTTTAGTTTGTTTGAATCTGTAAGGTATGCCTCTTGTAGGCATCATTTGGATGGATCATGGCTTTTTTTTTTTTAAATCATTTCTGCCACACTGTCTTTTTGTTAGTGCATTTAGTCCATTTATAATCAGTGTAATTATTGATAAGTATGAGATTAAGTTCATGAAATCATCCTTGAAAAAGTGCCACAAACCTCACTGCTGAATATCACTACAGTCACCTTTGAAGTACTCCCCTTGGGAAGCAATGCACTGATACTGGTGCCTAGTCCACCTTCAAAGTGATTTTGGAACTCTTTCTGGAATGGCGATCAGAACTGTCGTCGTACTACCCTTGATGTCCTGAATGTCATCAGAAAGTTTTCCTTTCAGTATTTCCTTTATCTTCAGGTAAACAAAAAAGTCATTTGGGAGCAGAACAGGTGAATAGGGAGAGTGTTCCACTACAATTATTTGTTTACTGGCTAAAAAATCCCTCACACTGCTGTGTGAGCTGGTGCATTGTTGTGATGCAGGTGCTGTGAGTTGTTGGTGAAAAATTGAGGTATTTTCATCTAATTTTTTTCACTCACCCTTTTCGACACTTCCAAATATTAAACTTGGTTAACTGTTTGTTCAGTTGATGAAGACTGATAATGAACAATCCCTCTGATATCCAAAAAGGTTAGTAATATCATTTGGACTCTTGATTTGGACTGACAGAATATTTTTGGCTGTGGAGAGTTGGTTAACTTCCATTGTGCACTTTGTTTCAGAGTCATATCTTTGTCTCTGTTTTTAGTTAGATTGATTGTGATATATATTTGTTATTTCCTTTTGGGGTCTACCCTCTATGGGATTCGGTGAGCTTCTTGCAATGTCATCTTCTCATTGTGCGTAGCATCAAGGATGTTTTCTGTCAGCAAATCTTTGGCAGTTTCGTCTGTGTTTTCTGTTAGCCTTCCCTGGTCTGGTATTCTGATTTATCATAGGTTTTTCCACTTGGTAGTGTCTCGCATAATTCTTAGGCTCTCTCAGTCTTTTTCATTCTTTTTTCTGACTTTTTCCTCAAATAAACTGGTGTCAAGTGATTTATCTTCAATTTCACTACTTTTGACTTCCATTGCCTTAATTCTGTTCTTATTATCTTCTGTTGATTTGTTTAATTCTCAAAGTTTATTATTTATCTTTTGGATCCTGTAGGCCTGTTATTTTTGACATCTTGTTTTTGTATTATTTTTCTGAATTCCTCTATTGCTATGTCTATGTGTTCCTTGCTTATTCTGAATTTTGCCTGATTTACCTGATCTCTTGAAGAGCTCTGCATTGATCCGTCTTTTGAATTCTATCTCAGGTAGTTCGATTACCTTACCTTCTTGTGGGATACTTTCTGCTTCTATATTTTGGTCACTTGCTGGAGCCGTGTTGACAGCCTTGTTTGTGTGACTTGATATTGACTTATTTCTGAGGCATCGATACATTTATTACATGTCGGCTTGTAAGGGACAGGAGGAATTTGGATCCTCAAAGCCTGTCTGACTTCTGAAGCCAAGCTCGTGGTTTGTATTGGGTAGGTAAGGGTTAACATTAGGTGTGAGGGAGGAAAGAATGTGGGCGGTTGGGGGCATCTGGAGAGGAGATAGACATTGGGAACTGGGGTGCAGAGGAGATATGGATCTGGAATTGGGTGGGGGTCTCTCTGGAGGCAGGCAGACCTCTACTGTCTGTAGACATTCAGTGGTCATCAGAGTGAGGGGAGGGTCATCCCACTAGTGCCTCTACTTGTTTTGATGATTTTAAGAAAATGTCTGTAAAGGCTGCCAAGATTTTATCTCAATGGCTTCTACAAGGTAATGTGTGATTTCCTGGGCTAGATAGTGCTAGGAAGTCAGGTAATGCTAGGAAGCCAGGACTTTTAAGAAAAACAGCTAAAGAAATGGAGTTAGTCCCACTGTGTGTCACAAATCTGCAGCATCCCATTGAGTGCTCTAGTTGAAATTCGGCTTTCAGAGTATGCCCTGCTATTTTATGCTAATGATGTCATGCAGTGTTGAATCAGCCCACAGAGTCTGGACAGGGTTGACGAGCTGTGCAAGTCTGTGGACCCCTGATGCCAGTGGCTAGGCAAAGGGGCAGATCTTTTTGCCTGCTGTCAGTTGCTGCCTTATGGAATGTGGCATTTCTTAAAGCTCGAGGACTGTGTTAGACACTTACAGCCCTGAGTTCCAGGTTTGGAAGGCATGGTAGTTACTGAAGACTTCCAGACTGGAGTCACAGTGTAGTGGTGTGGGAGTTGATAAGGGGAAGATAGCACTTCTCTGTTGTGAAACTGTGTGGGAGGGGTTGTTTTGCTCCTGGGCAGTAGGTTAGATGCTTGCAGTTAACTTGCACAGGTCCAGTGCTGCTTCCACATGGCTGTAGAGTTGTATGCAGACTAGCTTCCAAACCTCCCTTGACACAGTGAGATGTATCTCAATCTCTGCTGCTAATCTCAGGTAGTTTGTACCAGCTGACTCAGCCCGAAGGGTGCCTGTGACCTCCTAGCTGGCATTTCTCAGCTGCTTTTGAATTGTCTCTCCTTCTCCCTGCCTCTCAGTGTGACTCTTCATCTTTGTCTTTGATGATCAAGACTCCTAGATTGATTTGCTGGTTTTTTCAGATCTTTGTTTTTATAAGAGGGGCAAAAGGAAGCATCTGACTTTTCTGCCATCATGATCCTGCCCCCATTTTTTCCTTTTTTAATTGAAGTTTCAACACTTTTTCTTTCTAGCTGTATTACTTTATAATAACCAAATTCTTTCCAAGTTAAAAACAAGGTTATGATCTCTGCAATGGAAGTAATACCAGTTTAAATGAACATTATACTCCTCACACCCTTCCAGTGAATACTTTTTGTGACTCTCTGATATATCATGTGCCATATTAGTGCACTTTGTTTTTCTCATGCCTTTTATAGCTAATTTCATTGTATTTTACCTCATGATTAAAATTATTAGCTTTCTAATATATGTATTTATATACATGGGTATGTAAGTGTATGTATGTATGTGTACGTGTGTGTGGTATTGTTGGATAAGGTTGAGTCAATTCTGACTGGCAGTGATGACATTTGTCAGAGTAGAATTACCCTGTAGGGTTTCCTAGGCTGTAATCTTTATGGGAACTGATCCTCAGGTCTTTTTTCATGAGGAGCAGCTAAGTGGGTTCACAGTGCCAACCTTTAGATTAAAAGCTGAGTGCTTAACCATTGTGCTGCCAGGGCTCCTTTTGTGTGTGTGTATATGTATTCATTCTTATTATCATTTCTTGTCTATATGTGTATGTTTGTATAATATATATGTACTTATTCATTTTCATTCTCGTTTCTTGAGCACAGCTTCCTCACATGAATGATTAGAAGGAGGTTACCACAGTTAATGATTGTCAAATGCATGCTATTGTGTACTCTAGAGTGATCTGAGAATAATTATTATTCTCACAAAAAAATGCCTGGGAAACTAAAGTATATTGATATGGACAAGGATGTGTCTTTGATTCACTAGAAGTAAAGGAAAGAAGGAAGGTATCTGAAAATTTTTGATCTAAGCCGGGAAATGAACCACTGGTAAAACTTGAGAAATATAATGATTGGGTTAGAATGGGAATCCTTCCTCCATGTACGGGAAGTATGCAGTAATTCTAGCCACCTGGGACCTGATGCTATTGAAAGTGGGATGCAGGGGTCTCAGTTTCGTATTCATTGTGTGGCAGACACTGTGTGTATTCCATACATACCCTTTGCCTTTATCATTTCACTGCTACTGCTTCCAATTTCTGACATGTACAGTTCTTTACTTAAGAGCATATTTTGGCATCTGGAACTACTTTTCTCTGTAGTGGGAGGCTAGATGTGCTGGATAATTAAAATTTCCTGGGAGCATCCTCTAAACAATGACAAATGAGAGTTGGTTTATAAATACCCAGACTCCATCAGCCATGGGTAGGATAATGCTGGGACTACTTTTCTCTGTAGTGGGAGGCTAGATCTGATGGATAATTAAAACTTCCTGGGAGCATCCTCTAAAACAATGATGAATGAGAGTTGTTTTATAAATGCCCAGGCTCTATCACCCATAGGTGGGTAATTCTGGGGCATGTATTGTATGCCAACTAAAGATTTCCCCAGCAGAAATAACCTCCAGTCACTCCTGGTGATGGACAACTGTGTGTCTTACCTTTATTGGCTGCCTGCCTTTCCCTGTCTCATTTCCTCAAGTCCCTCCTGTGCTGGTCCTTTATCTCTTAAGTAAACTTCCTACATTTGAATTCTTTTTACAGTGTTTGTCATAGAAGAAACCCAAACTAAAACACATACAGTTTGTGGTAATGGTGGTACAGGAGGTCAGAGATCCCCTGAAGTGTGTAAGTTGCTCATCTGCAGTTCTTATAACAGTTGTATTTCCACCTGTACCACTGAGCTGACACTCCCATGGACATAGTCAGATCTATGCATAATTTCCAAGATTCTAGCCACAGTTCCATCTCTCATTTCCCACCCAAGAATGTATACTGGATTGCAAGTGGACAAGAATATTACTATAGGAATGGTTGATCTAGTATATTAGATACATAATTGGCAAGCCATCATGTTTGCACTTTTGAAATTATTCTTACTTGGGATCCACTTAGCATCTGATATACTCCATAAATCAGGAGCCCATCATTGAAAGCCACTGTCTTACCAAGAGTTTTCCTTTTTAGCTCAGCAACATCTGAAAGAGTCCTATAAGTAGCAGCTGCCAAATCAGAGTTTACCTACCCTGCTCAAGTTGCAGACGTGAAAATAGTTAATTCCCACACATGGAACCACCTGAGATTCTATACTTGCGAGAACATTCTCTAATTTTAGGTGTATGTCGAGCCTACTTGATTACTAACCATGCAGACTAGCTGGTTTCAAGTGGCCACTGAAAATGACACAGGGCTTTCTTGTAATTATTTCCTTTCAACCAGTGTATTCGAATTTATAAAAATTCAGGAAAGCCAAAAGGAAAATGGTTTCATTTGCTAGGTGCTCAAGCTGAACAATTTCCATGATCCACATTTTTTATCTCTTATGCAGCACATGTATAATTAAGGGCTTTCTGCCAAGCGTCTGTAAAAGCAAATAAGTTTAAGATGGACAGTAATAGCGTTGTTTATAATTAGTGTGCCTTATTAGGGGTTTGAACACTACAGAAAGTAAGCTTCAAGTTACCTCATTTGTCTTTTTCAGTTTTATTATGTGTTATCACTAGAGAAAAAGGGAAAAGTTGGACTTTTAGGTTTCTGTTTGATTTGTTGCTGTTATTACCTAGCAAAAGTTTTAATATTTAATACATTAATATACAATATTTCAGCACTGGTGAAAATTTCTACCTTTTTAAAGCCATTTTCATCTGCAGGACAGTTGCATAAAGTATTTTTAATTGTCAGCCTTTCAAACTAGTCCTCTATTTTATATCAAAAAAGATTTATTTCGTTTGAGGATTTGCAGTGTGAATGTTACAGTTTTGTGAAAAGAAGAACAATCTGTTTTTTAAAACAGTTACTTTTTATTCAAGACTAAATTCTTTGTACATATATTTTACAGATTAAAGGATTTGCCTGAAGACAAAGCATTCTATTCATCAGAGACTGGACAAGAGTAACTCTTGCTTTTGGCAATTAAAGATGATGTTGTCATGGAAACAGTTGATCCTGCTTTCATTCATGGGCTGCCTAGGAGGTAACAATAAGCTGTACTTTCTAAGTTGAGGTTAAAATTACGCTTGAGTCACGTGCTTAAACTATTTTCAGATGTTGAAATTCAGCTCTACAAGTAGCAAACAAACACATCTTTTTTTTGGTCTCAGATATAAAATTCTGATTCTTCTAGTAGTTGCATTCTCATCTTCCCCCAGCTTTTGCAATTCATTTTATTTACATGGCAAATATAATGATATCTAATATTATAGATCCACTATGTTATAAATATAACAGCTAATTGAAATGGAAGAATGCTAATGGATGCCTTTTTTTTCTAAAAACAAATATTAGTTGTAAGTTCTAGTCTGTGTGTGAAATTGTAAATTTTGAAGAGTGCTAGTATTTTCATCCCAAATCCTAAAAACAATCATGTATTTTTTTTAGCAATTAACTTATTTAAGGAACCAAGACTCAACATAGGCAGTTTTCATTCAAAATTTAGGAATATTTGAAATTCAAAGCAAAGTCAGAGGAAAATGAAATGATTCCCCAAAATCTGCTGTGTGAAAGCAACTATTGTAAATCATTTATTATCATTTTGTTAGTCTTACTTTGTTTTATGGTGAGATAAATGAACAAGAGAAGGAAAATTTTAATATAGTATGTAAACAACTACTAGATTTTTTTATTGTTTTCCTTTTTATTATAAAAATTCTCAGTCACCTAAAATGTTGAAAGAATAATGCAGTGAATACTCATACATTAACCTTTCAGAGTTAGCTATTGTACCATTTACCGTATTTATTCTATCTCTGTGCATGTTTCTATTTATTTGTAGTTTTCCCTCCTCTGAGTAAATCAGGTGGCCCTGGTTGCTCAGTGTTTAAGCAGTGGGCTGCTCACCTAAAAGACTGGCAGTTTGAATCACTGGTGGCTCCGGGAGAGAAAGAAGTGGCAGATTCCCAGCCTTGGAAACCCTGTGATGTCTCTATGAGTTGAAATTGATTCAGTGGTAGTGGGTTTGGTTTGGCTTTGGCTAAGTTATTTGAAACAAAGTTGAAAAAATCATTCCCTCTCAACCCCCCCAAAATGTATTGCCCATCTTCTGAAAAGATAAGTTCTAAGTAAATATCCTTTCTTTATGACACTTAAGAAAACTAACAAAAAGTAGCTTGTCATTTTTCATTTCTGAGATGAGGAAAGAGGTATGGAATTTCAAATGTAGTTATTAGATAAAACATATGTTGTTTGAAGACTTGTATATGTTAGAGTACACTTCTGGCTTGTGTGGAACTTCATACATTTTCAAAAATTTAAACAGCAATATATGACCAAATATCAATAATCAATAATTATAAATCAAACTTAAAATTTTTAAAATAAAGTTTTTAACAGATTTTCCACATTATGCCTTAGTTTTGTCTCTGATGCAGTCCTGTTTGACTGCTACTAAGCTAGCACTGAAGGACAAAGAAATAATGATGCACAGATTTCTGTGTTGTTGGAAACCTTTGGTGGCATAGTGGTTAAGTGCTGTGGCTGCTAGCCAAGAGATTGGCAGTTGGAATCCACCAGGTGCTCCTTGGAAAGTGTATGGGACAGTTCTACTCTGTCTTGCAGGGTCACAATGTGTTGGAATCAACTCATTGGCAGTGATCTTTTGGGTTTTCTGTATTTTCAGAGAGTTCTTGGAAAAAGGTGAAGACAGATATCAAAATTTAAAACAAATTTGGAGTCTTCTTTTGATTCACAAAATTTTGAATTTCATGTCTATTGTAATAGAAGAAGAAAATATGATTTAGAATTTACTGCAATAATATTATTGTTTAAAATACCAACTTTTGTGGAAGTAATCTTGTAGTTTCCCACATCAGTGAACAGGAAAATGTTCTAAAAAGAAAGTGAAAGTATAGCTAAAGAAAACAGGATTGGTTTTCAAAGATTAAAATTTTAACATAGTTTTATGGAAAGTGCAAATTGTATAGATTGCATTTCAGAATTTTTTGAGATAGGTATTATATGTAAAAAATTTACAGAAAAGGCAATGTCCGTTTCACTGAAATTTTAAGACATTAGAGAAGTTGAAGGTTAACATGATTCCCTGGATACGGCAGTAAACAAGCTGCAAGGGTTTGTATAAGAGAATTGGGCGTTGTCATACTTATGGTCCATGAATCTTGTAGACTGATCTTACCCTTATGTCTTTGGTTTTCTTCATTCTCCCTTATTCTAGATGGATGCTTCCAAGCTCTTAAGATCCCAGACATCACTCACCAAAGTAGTTTTTCTTAAAAACTAAGTTATGCCAGTTGAGCTAGATTTCCTGAGACCTTGGTCCTCAGCCCTCGATCCAGTAACCTGATCCCTGTAGGAGTTTGGATATGCCTATGAAGTTTTCATAACTTTGCCTTGATCAAGTTGTACTGACTTCCCCAGTATGTGGTACTGTTTGACCTTTACCAAAGTTACCACTTACCTGTTTTCTATTTACTGTTTTTTACCCACACTGCCCCTGACCTCCCTCATAAGCAGCAAAGATTGTTTCTTTCCTTATGTAAACCTTTCCATGCATTTTGTAATAGTGGTTTCATACATTATTTACCCACACCAAATCTCAGTGAAGTCTTTGTATGGGCATAAGCTTTTGATTTTTAGAAGTGCCTAATTGGCTATTTTCTGGTGTTTGTGTATTCTTGGTAATGTTTTGTATCGTCTGTGTCATGTACTAAGGCTCCCAGCATTGTCCCTATTTTTTCTTCCATGATCTTTATCATTTTAAATTTTATATTTAGGTCTTTGATCCATTTGGAGTTAGTTTTTGTGCATGATGTGAGACATGGGTTTGTTTCATTTTTTTGGTAGATGTGTCTCCAATTTGCAGATGGGTATCTGATACCGTTTGTTTACTAGACTGTTTTCCCAAGTTTACAGACTTTGTACTTCTGCGAAATATCAGCTGCCCATGGATGGACCATTTTGTGTCTGCCTTATCAATTCTGTTCCATTGATCTGCGTATGCACTGGTTATTGCACCAGTACCAGGCTATTTTGACTGCAGTGTCAGTATAATGGATTGTGGAGGCCAGGTAGTGTGGGGCCTCCCTCTCCTGTAATGCTTTGCTTATCTGAGGTGTTTTCCCATCCCATTAAAAAATGGAATTGGAATTTGGATAATGATTGCATTATATCTAAACATCATTTTAGGCAGAATAATCATTTTCACAATGTCATATCTTCCTATCTGTAAGCAAGGTAGGTTTCTTCACTTACGTAGGTCTCTTTTTCATTTTTTTCTGTAAAACAAAAATACTTTATTGTGATTCAGTGAAAGTATACAATCCAGATTAAATGTGCATGCTTGCCTATATTGGTTCTTTCTCATCTGCTTGCCCAGTGGCGGCATACTCCTTTTCATTCTATGTGTCATATACTCTTAACAATCTCCTGTCCCCTCCTCACCACACTCTCCTTTCCCTTCTAGTAAGAGGCCAGTAGGACAGAATCTTATAAACGCACAGAACCACAAAGTACAAGCACCTTATGGTCACATTGTGTCCCTGTGTCCAGTCCATTCCTGTCTGAAGAGTTGACCTCAATAAAGTTTGCTGGTCAAGGGCAGCAGCAGGTCTAGGGGCCATGCTCTGAGGGGAAGCCCCAGGCTGCCAGACCATCAGTTGTGGTCTTTTGGTGGAGTTCTTGAGGTGCACTGCTCTTTTTCCCATGTTGCCACTGGGACTCAACGTTGTGTACCCCATCACAGCTGTCTTTGGTGATGGCCAGGCACCTTCTGGTTCTTCTGTCCATGCGTTGATACAGTCACCCGTGACATGGATCCTTCTGTGTCCCGGGCCCTTTTTTTGCTCATGTCTTGGTTGTTCTTGGTGATCCTGTGTTCCAGATGAGTTGGTACCATTTGGTATGCTTCAGATGGAAGCTTGCTGTCAAGACTCAAGATGCCACTCACCAATGTGGGGTGCAGAAGACTCTCTTAGAAATAGGATAGTTATGCCAGTTGTCTTCGATGTCCACTGAGAACATATTCCCCAGACCCCCCCCCCCGCTACTCTATCCTTGAAATACTGGGTTAAGTTTTCAGTTTATGTTGAAGTCCAGTTAAGTTGATCTTCTTTCTACTGTGTGCCATTGCTGCTTTCACCTTACCCATTTTGTATCAGCTAATCTGTGACCAGCCCTCTCTCCCACCCCACCCTTGTAGCCATTAAAGAGTCTCTTCTTCTTAAAAATAGACATAAGTCTATTTTTAAGTCTTTATACTAGGGGTCTCATATAATATTTGCATTTTTGCTGCTGACTGATTTCACTCAGCATAATGTCTTCCAATTGAAACCAGGTTATGAGATGCTTCCGTAAGTCATCACTGTTCTTTATCATTGCATAGTGTTCCACTGAGTGTAGGTACCATAGTTTGTTTATCCATTCATCTTTTGTTGGGCATCTGGGTTGATTTCATTTGCTTGCTCTTGTGGACTGTGCTGCAGCAAACATCCGTGTGCATGTATCTGTTTGTGTCACTGCCCTTGATTCTGTAGGACATATCACAAGCAGTGGGATTACTGGATCAAATAGTATATCTGTTTCCAGGTTTTAAGAAAGGGTCAAATTGCTTTCTATAGAGGATGTAACATTTTGCGGTCCCACCAGCAATGTAGGAGAGTTCCAGTCTCTCTACCGCCTCTCCAGCACCCTTGTTTGGGTGAAATGATATCTCATTGTAGTTTTGATTTGGATTTCTCTAATAGCTAGTGATCATGACCATTTTCTCATGTTTGTTTTGGCTGCCTGGATGTCCTCTTTGATGAGGTGTCTGTCCATCTCCTTTGCCATCACTTCATTATTTACCTTTTTCTTGTTGATGTTTTATGGTATTTTCTAGATTATGGAGATCAGATGTCAGTCCGACATATAGTTGCCAAATATGTTTTCCCATTCTGTAGATGGTCTTTTAACTCTTTTGATAAAGTCTTTGGATGAGCAGAAGTGTTTGATTCTTAGTAGTTCCCATTTACCTGTTCTTTTCTGTTGGTCGTGCTATGTCTGTCAGATTGCGAAGTCCGTCTACGTTGTGTATTAAAACTTCCATTTTTGACCCTATTTTTTCTTCTATGGTCTTTATCGTTTTAGGTTTGATATTAATGGCACTTGGCTTGGCTTTATCCAATTTTAGTTAGTTTCTGTGTAAGATGTAAGATATGGGTCTTGTCTCAGTTTATTACAGATGGATATCCAGTTTCGCCAGCACCGTTTATTAAAAAGACTGTTTTTAGCCCAGTTTACAATATTAGGGCTTTTGTCAAATGTCAACTTTTCATAAGAGGATAGTGCCCTCTCTCAGGTCTCAACTCTGCTCCATTGGTTTATATGTCTTTTTTTATACAAGTACCAGGCTGTTTTGACTACTATGGCAGTGTAATAGATCAGGCAGTGTAAGGCTTCCCACTGTGTTCTTCTTCAGTAGTGCTTTTCTTGTCCCAGGTTTCTTCCCTTTGCAAACAAAGTTGGTGATTTATTTCTCCATCTCCTCACAAAATGTCACTGGAATTTGTATTAGAATTGCATTGTATATGTAGACCACTTTGGGTAAAATAGACATTTCCACAATGTTAAGTCTTCTTATCCACGAGCGGGGTAGGTTTCTTCATTTATTGTAATTCTCTCTTAGTTTCTAGCAGTAAGGTCTTGTAGTTCTGTTTGTACAGGTCCCCTGTTTCTCTAGTTAGATTTATTTCTAGGTAGTTTATCTTCTTGTGGGTACAGTAAATGGTATTGATTTGATTATTTCTTCTTTGATGATCTCTTTGTTGTTGTAAAGGAATCCTACTGATATACTTATGTTTATCTTATATCCTAATACTTTGCTGAATTCTTCTGTTAGTTCAAGTAGTTTAATTATGTATTCTTTAGAATTCTCTGCATATGCAATCGTATCATCTGCAAATAGGGAGATTTTTACTTCTTCATTGCCAGTAAGGATACCCTTTATTTCTTTCTCTTGTCTAATTGCTCTGGCTAGCACTTCAGTACAATGTTGAGTAGAAGTGGTGAGAGTGGGCATCCTTGTCAAGTTCCTGTTCTCAAGGGGAATTCCTTCAGTCTCTCTCCATTCAGGATGATGTAGGCAGTTGGCTTTGTATAGATGTCCCTTATTGCATTGAAGAATTTGCCTTCTATTCCTATTTTGCTGAGAGTTTTTAGCAAGAAAGGGTGTTGGACTTTGTTGAATACCTTTCCTGCATCAATTGACAAAATCAAGTGATTCATATCTTTTGTGTTATTTATGTGGTTGATCACATTGATTTTCTTATGATGAACCGGCCTCGCATCCCTCATGTGAATCCAACTTGGACATAATAAATTATTTTTTTGATATGTTGTTGAATTCTATTGGCAAGGATTTTGTTGAAGATTTTTACCTCTAGGATCATGAGTGATACTGGTGTGTAATTTTCTTTTTTAGTGGGATCTTTCCCTGGCTTTGGTATCAGGGTTATGCTGGCTTCATAAAATGAATTTGGGAGTAGTCTATCACTTTCTGTTCTGTGAAATAGCCTCAGTAGTATTGGAATTAGCTCTTCTCTAAAAGTTTGATAGAATTCTCTGTTGAAGCCATCTGGGCCAAGACTTCTTTTGGTTGGTAGATTTTTTATGACTTTTTCAATCTCTTCCTTTGTAATGGGTTTATTAAGTTCTGCTTCTCCTTGTGATAATTTTGGTAAGTTATATGAGTCTAGACATTTGTCTGTTTCCTTTAGGTTTTCGAATCTGGTAGAGTACACTCTTTCATAGTCTTCTATTATGATACTTTTAATTTTGGTTCAGTCTGTTGTGACACCTCCCATCTCTTTTCCTATTGGGATCATTTGTTTCCTCTCCTGTTTTTGTTTTGTAAACTTAACCTGTCTTTTGTCAATTTTGTTGATCTTTTCAAAAAACCAGCTTTTGGTCTTACCAATTTTTTCAATTGTTCTTGTATTTTCTAATTCATTTAGTTCTGCTCTACTCTTCATGGTCTGTTTTCTTCTGGTGCCTGGGGGGTTCCTCTGTTGCTCTCTTTTCTACTTGTTCAAGCTGCAGGGGTAATTCTTTGGTTTGGGTGTTCTCTTCCTTCTGGATATGTGCACTGATAGAGAGAAACTGACCTGTGATCACTGCTTTCGCTGTATCCTCTAGGTTCCAGTAGGATGTGTTTTCGTTCTCATTTTAAATCCATAAATTTCTTTATTTTGTCTTTGATTTCTTCTGTAACTCATGGGTTTTTGAACAAGGTATTGTTCAGTTTCCATGAGTTTCAATTTCTATCTATGTTTTCTTCTGCTACTGATTTCAACTTTTATGGCTTTATGGTCTGAGAGGATGTTGTGCAGTAATTCAGTGGTTTGAATTTTGTTGAGATTTGCTTTATGTCCTGACACAAAGTCATTCTGGAAAATGTTCCATATGCATTTGAGATTAAGATGTATTGATCTGTTGATGGATAAAAACTTCTGTGTATGTTGATGAAATTTAATTGATTGATTCTCACAATAAGACCTTCTGTGCCTGTACTGGGCTTTTGTTTAGATCATGTGTTCATTACTGAAAGTGGAGTGTTGAAGTCTCCCACTATTATTGTGGGTGATCTCCTTCATTTTTCAATGTAGTTAGTGTGTGTTCAATGTATTTGGATGCTCTAGTATTGGATATATAAATATTTAATATTGTTTTTAAGTTCTGCTTGTGTATTGAGCCTTTCAGCAATAGATAGTGAACATCCTTGTTGACGATGCTGGATTTTACATTAAATTTATTTTATCTGGGGTTAGTATTGCCACACCTGCTCTTCTTTGTATGTTGTTAGCTTGATATATATTATTCCATTCTTTAATTTTCAGTTGTTCATATCTTTGAATCTAAAGTGTATTTCTTGTAAGCGACATATAGACAGGTTATATCTTTTGATCAAGGTGTCACTCACTCTTTATTGAAATGTTCAGTCTATCTACATTCAGTGTAATTATTGATAGGTATGTGTTTAGTGCTCTCATTTTCATGTTTTTATTTTTGTGTTGGTGCTTCCTGTGTTGCTCTTAATATTCTGTTCTGGATCAATCTTTATTGGTTGACTTTCATGTTTTTCAGTGTAGGTTTTGTGTTTGTTAAGACTACTGTAATACCTTTCTTGTTTTACTATGTAGCAATGTAATTGTGCTTTGCGGCTACCCTTGTGATCTCCCTTAATATTCTAAGTTACCCCCAGTTTTAACTTCTGCGTATCTTTTTAACTTCCTCTCCATCTGAAAGGACTATAACTACGGTAGCATATCACTGTTTTTAGTGTGATGGTGTCATAATTTTCATATGGTTACTGGTTCCTGTCTAATAATATAGCTTTGATTGAGTTTTGTGACTTCCCTAACTGAGTTGGATTCTGGGTGTTGTATCCTGCATTTCCTCCATAAATATACAGTTAATGGTTTTGTTTTCTAAACAAAGAGCTTGTTTCAGTATTTCTTGTAGTTTTGGTGTTGCCATCCTACTGCCTTTGTGCCATCATCATTTCTGCTGAGAAGTCAGATGAAAGCCTACAAGGTTTCTTTCTGAATTTTAGCTTTGATTTGAGCCTTGCTGGCTTTAAGAGCATATGTTTGTGTTTCATTTTGTTAAGCTTGACTATGATATGTCTTGGTGTCTTTTGGTGTCTAGTTTTTGTGGCATTTGATACATGTCTTGATATCTGTATTCTCCTTTTTCATAATTCCAGGGAAGTTTTCTGTCAGCAACTCACCGGCAATACTCTTGTGTTTTTAGCTATTCCTCTCTGTTCTGGAAATCCAATTAATTGTAGATTATTCCTCTTAATAGACTCCCACATGTTTCTTCATTTTTCTTATTTCTTTTCTGTGATTTATCCTCATAAATGCTAGTGTCAGTGGCTCTATCCTCAAGGTCACTGAGTTTGACTTCCATCTCTTCAATTCTGCTCCTTTGGCTTTGAATTAAATTGTTTAATTCTGTTGTTTTGTTATTGATCTGCTGGATTTCAGAATGTTCATGTTCCATCAGTTCAAATAGCTTAATTTTTCATTTTGCTGTCCTGCATTTTGTGTAATCTCTAGAAGGGCTCTCTATATAATTCTTTTGTACTTGACCTCTGATCATTTCAGAAAGGCTTCCTTATCATAGAAGTTTTTTGGTTCTTTATCTTGGGTTTTTTCTGGAGCCATGGTGGACTGTTTCTTTAAATGGTTAGGAGTTGTTTGTCACCTTCAGGCCATATAGAGATTGTTTAGTTTTTCTGGTGTTAACTCAACAGGAGCTGAGGCGTAGTTCTGAAAAGGGAGCTGGTCACAAGCCATCTCTGTGTACTCCAGTGAGTGGTCCCAGTCGACTCCCTGTGGTGGCAGGCTCTGCCTTGTGTCTGGAAAGATGGCTTCCTACTTATGAATTCACTGGGTGTCTGTTAACTGACCCTATAATGTGGTTCAGTAATGGCTCAAAGAGATGCTGCTGGGCCACTCAGCAGTTAGTTCTCCAGGCAGTCTATTTTAAGAAGCTGGGAGCTGGCCAACAGCTGCTTAATTAGTCAGGCTGTCAGGTGTTGCAGGCTCAATCTTCTGGCTAACAACAGAAGCACCTCTTTGGTCATCTCCAGATGGTATGATGTAATTGAGCTAGGGAGGGGTTACAGCCTTGCTGCCATTGTCAGATGGGCCACTCGCATAAGGTAACACTGTCACACACAGCCTTTCTGCTAGAAAAGCACTTTCTAGACTGGCACTGTGTCTCAGCTTGGAAATTAACCTGTGCTGAGGCCTCCAGTTGGGCTGACTATTCCTCCCAGCTGACCAAGATGGTGTCTCGCCTGAGGTGTACTTCCTGCCTCAAAACCAGAGAATCTGTGATACAGCTCATAAAAGACGGTGGAGGGGCATTGGTGCCCTCAGTCAGCAGCTGGGTCTCAAAATGTGGCTGTCTCATGTACTGTCTCTGCTGTTCTATATGCTGTTTATTTTAGCACTGCAGTTCAGCTTATTTGCTGGCTCATGCCCATTCCCTGCCTCCGGGATAACAAAGGCGGTGTCAGTACCTGCAGTCTGCCCAAGTGGTAAGTAAGCAGGAGTGAGGCTAAGCGCGTGCTACCTGATCAGATAAAGCTAGTTTCCTGTTTAGTGGTGTGTAGTCTAATCTGACACCAAGACATATTATAGTCAAGCTTAAGAAAATGAAACATAAACTTATGCTCTTAACGATAGCGAGGCTTAAAAGCAAGGCTAAAATCAGAAAGAAGCCCTGTAGACTGTCATCTGACTTCTCGACAGAAACGATGATGGTACAAAGGCAGTGGAATGACACATTAAAAACCTTGAAGGAGAAAAACTTCCAACCAAGAATCACTCTTGGGTGTACAGAGTGCTCCATTCAATTATTAATTTAGGACTTAGTTCTCAGGGAGAATTGAGGAGATGTGTGTCTAGTCTGCCATCTTGGTCCTGTCCTCCTCACCCCCCCAAATTCCTCTTTTCTTTCAGTTTTCTTTGTATAAGTCTTTTACAACTCTGGTTAGATCTGTCTCTAAGTATTGTATCTTTGTGGGTGCTGTTCTTGAATGGCATTGATTGGGTGATTTCATCTTTTATATTCTTTTTGTTGGTATAGAGGAATCTAAGTGATTTTTGTTTGTTTATCTGTATCCTGGTATTTTGATGACCTATTAGTTTCAGTCTGTGGATTATTCAGGATTTTCTGTGTATAAGGTCATGTTATCTGTAAACAGAGACACTTTTACTTCTTCCATACCCATTTGGATATCCTTTATTTCTTTTTCTTGCCTGAATTCTCTGACTGGAACCTCCAACACAAAGTTAAATGAAAGTAATGATAAATAGCATCCTCATCTGGTTCCCAGAAACCGTGGTCACGTAGTAAGTAAATATTATGACTGCTGACTAAAAATAAGTTCAGCAGTTCATATTCGTCAGGTGCTCGTTGGAAACTCGGTGGAGCAGTTCCATTCTGTCCTGTTGGGTCATTGTGAGTCAGCATTGATTTACTGGCACTGAGTTTTTGCTTTTGGTTTTGTCTGGTTCCAACTGTCAAGGGGAATGCTTTCCGACTACATTTTGGATGATGATGGCTGTTGGCTTTGCGTAAATGCCCTTTGTTCTGTTGAAGAATTTCCTTCTATTCCTGTTTGGCTGTGAGTTTCTAAAATGAATGGATGTTTGACTTTGTGAAATGCTTTCTTGTCATTAATTGATAAAATCATATTGTTCTTGTCTTTTATTTATGTGGTGGATTACATTGTTTTTCTAATATTGAACCATCTCTCTGTATCTGATATGAATCATACTTGATTATGGTGCTTTTTTTTTTTTTGATATGTTGGTGAATTTTGTTGAGAATTTTTGCATCTAAGTTCACGACAGGTACTGGTTTGTATAATCTTTATTTCTACTATCTACCTGGTACTGGTTTCAGGGTTATGCTGGCTTCACACAGTAGATTTTGTAGCATTATGTTTTTTTCCGTGCTTTGAAATACCTTTGTTAATAGTGGTGTTAACCCTTCTATGAAAGTTTTGTAGTGTTCTTCAGTGAAGCCATCAGGGCTGGGATGTTTTGGGGGGTTGGGAGCAGGGGTAGGGGAGTTTTAAAATAACTTTTTCATTCTCTTCTTTTGAAATGTGTTTATTTAGTTCTACCTCTGTGTGTGTTAGTTTAGATAAGTAGGGTGAAATTCTAGATTTTCAAATGTGTTAAAATAGAATTTTTTCATTATATTCTGTAATGATTTTTTAAGACTTTGGTTGAGTGTGTTATGGTATCACCCATCTCATTTCTTATTTGGGTAATTGTTTCCCCATCTATTTCTCTTTTGTCAGTTTTTCCAGTGGCTTATCCATTTCGGTGATCTTTCTAAAAATAAGCTTTTGGTCTTGTTAACTGTTTGAAACATTTTTCTGTTCTCTAATTCATTGTATTCTGTTCTAGTTCTCACTGTTTGCTTTCTTCTGGTGTCTGAAGGTATCTTTTCTGCTACTTGTTTGTGTAGTAGTGCTAATACTTTCATTTGGGCTCATTCTTCTTTTTGGATGTGTGCAGTTATGGAAATTAAATGACCTCTGAGTACTGACTTTGCTGTGCCCCAAAGGTTTTCGACAGAATTTGTTTTCCCTCTTGCCTGGCATTACCAGTGACTGACCTGACATAGAACACAACATAGATTCCCTGAAGTAGTAGAAGAACATCAGTGTGCAGAAGAACTCTATTAAAATACCAGACTTAATAGTCCAACAGACTGAAGGGTCTGCTGGGAACATGGCTTCCAGACTCTCAGTTAACTTATAGCTGAAACCAGTACCAAAGCTAATCCTTCAGAAAATTATTAGAGTGAACAATAAAACATAGAGTAATGCTGGCAAAAAGTGTACTTCTTGGCTTAAACATATACATGAGGCTGTCCAAGCATCTCCTTTGTAGAGCCAGAATGAGAGTGGAGGGGGACAGGAATGGGTTGAGTTGATGCGGGAAGTACAGGGTGTGAAGAAGGTACATGTTGTTACAGAGAGGGAAGAGTAGGTAGAATTATATAGTGGTAAGGGTGTGGTTGTGGGGTTTTTATATGGCAAATTGATCTGGATTTTAAACTTTCACTTACAGCACAATAAAATGCTAAAAGAAAGAATAGATTTTTGTTCTCATTTGATGCTGTAGATTTCTTTATTCCATCTTTGATTTCTTCTATTACCTAGTCGTTTTTGTTCAAGGTGTTCAGTTTCCATGTGTTAGATTTTTTTTTTCTTTCCTTTTTCTGAAAGTGATTTCTACTTTTATAGCTTCGTGGCCTGAAAAGAAGCTTTGTGATATTTCAGTGTTTTGAATTTTGTTACAGATTGCTTTATAGCCTAATATGTAGTCTGTTCTGGGAATGTTCCATGCACATTAGAAAGGACAGTATACTTGGTGCTGTTGGGTGGTGTCTGTAAATATCTATGAGGTCAAGTTGGTTGACTGTGCCATTTAAATCTTCTGTGCCGTTGTGGAGCTTTTTTCTAGATGTTCTGTCCTTCACCTCCAGTGGTGTGTTGAAATATCCTACAATTATTGTGGAGCTATCTATCTGTTTTCTATGCTGTTAGAGTTCATTTTATGTATTTAGGACCCCTTTTGTTGAGTCACCATGAGTTGGATCCAACTCGACAGCACTTGGCTTGGCTGGCTATTGTTGGGTATGTAAATATTTAATATGTTTATGTCTTCCTGGAGTATTGAACCTCTAATTATATCTTGGCCTTCCATATCTATTGTGGTGAATTCTACTTGAAAATCTATTTTATTAGAAATTCATATTACTATTCCTGTGCTTTTTAGAATGTTTTCTTACTATACATAATTTTATATTTCTATTCTTTGAGTTTTAGTTTGTTTGAGTCTTTAAAGGTGTGTTTCTTATAGGTGTCATATAGACAGATCTTGTTTTCTTATCATCTGCTAGTCTCTATTGGAACATATAAGATATTTACATCTCTTACATAGTTGTTAATTTTGTGTTTGCTGAGACTTCATGTTTTTCTTCTTTGTGATGCATAGGATTGTTAATTTTCCTTTTGGTTACCTTAATATTTACCCCTACTTTTATAAATTTAAACCTGTCTTTAATTTCTTTGTATTGTTTTGACTTCCACTCCATGAGGAAAATCCATAACATTTTTAATTTCTCTTTTTATTATAATGTTGTTGTCTTTTACATAATGACATTTCTGTTTCCCTGTTTTCATTTTGATTTATCTCCGTGATTTCCGTACCTGAGTTTGTAACTCCTGTTCTGTGTACTTGCTTTGGATTGTTATTGGATGTTAATGATTTTCTGGATGTATAAGTCTATTTATTATTTCTTGTAATTTTGGTTTGGTTTTTGAAAATTCTGTAAACCTCTGTGTCTCTGGATATGTCCTAATTTCACCACCATGTTTTATGTACTGTTTCACTGGATAATTAGTTTTTGGCTGGCATTCTTTTTTCTTCAAGGTTTTGTATATGTTATCCATTGCCTTTTTGACTGCCTGGTTTCAGCTGACTAATCAAGCTTAGTCTTACTGCTTCTCCTTTATAGATTACTTTTTATTTACCCCCAAACCTGAAGAAATGTCACTGCCATTGAGTTGATTCCAACTTCTAGCAATTCTGTAGGACAGTGTAGAACTCCACCATACAGTTTCCAAGTTGCACCTGGTAGATTCAAATTGCTGACCTTTTAGTAAGCAGTCGTGGCACTTAACCACTACACTACTAGGGTTTCCATTTATCCCTTGCAGACTTGAAAATTTTCTCCTTATCTTTAGCTTTGGCAAGTTTGGTTGTAATGTATTTTGGTGTCTTTCTTTTGGGATCCACCTTGTGTAGAGTTGAGTGAGCTTCTTTGATAGATATCTTCTCATCTTTCCTGATATCAAGAAAGTTTTCTGTCACCAAATATTTAACAATTCTGTTTGTATTTTCTGTCCATCTTCCCCCCCATTATAGTACTCCAGTAACTTGTAGATTATTCCTCTTGATAGAGTCTCACATAATTCTTTTTATTATTATTATGATTGAATGAAAATGTACATTCCCATATAAATTTGCATGCCCACCTATATGCAGCTCCTACTGCTCTCCCTGTCCAGTGACAGCACATCCTTCCTCTCTGCTCCATACATGTCCTGTCTTCCCAACAATCTCCTATCCCCACCTCTCCACCTACTCCCTTTCTTGCAGTAAGAGGTCAGTAGGATGACATCCTATAGATGCATAAAACCATAAAGTGCACACATGATATGGTCACTCTGTGTTGCTAAATCCAATCCCTTCCTGTCTGAAGAGTTGACCTTCATTATGATTTATGGACAGGGTCAGCATCAGGGCCAGGGACCGTGCTCCCAGGGGAGCCACATAGCCCCTGGACTGTGAATTGTGGTCTTCTAGTGAAGATCTCAGGGTGTACACCTTTTTATTCTTGTGTTGCCAGTTAGACTCAATTTTGTGAACTCCATGATGGCTATCACTGATGGTGGCTGGGAACCATCCTGCTCTTCTGGTCACAAGTTGATGTAGACACCCACTCACGTGAGTCTCTCTGTCTTCTGGGTTCTCTATCCCCCGTGTCGTTTTGGTTCTTGGTGATCATCCATTCCTGCTGAGTTGGGACCATTTGCTGTACCCTCACATCGCAGCTTGGCAGGTTTTAAGACCCCAGATGCCACTCACCAATGTAGGGTGCAAAGGGCTCTCTTAACAAAATGCTAGTTGTCCGAATTGGCCTCGATTTGATGGCACTTGGCTTGGCTTTGGCTTCCCTGAGAGCATGGTCCTTGGCCTCCTGCCCCAGCTACTCTGTCCTTGCAATATTGGGTTAAGATAGGAGGATTACTCATCTTATGTTGAAGTCCAGTTAATATTGATCTTCTTTTTAATGTGTGCTGTCACAGATTCACCCAACCAAATTTCTATCATCTATCTAATCTAAACCCTCCCTTCCTCGCCCTCCCTCCATCTTCACCTTTGCAGCCATCAGAGTCTTTTCTTCTATGCATGAGTCTGTTTATAAGTTCTTGTCATAGGAGTATCATACAATATTTGTACTTTTGTCACTGACTACTTTCACTCAACATAATGTCCTCCAGTAGAAACCAGTTTATATTTCCTAAAGTCATCATTGTTCTTTTATCATTGCATAGTGTTCCCCTGAGTATGTATCAGAGTTTACCTATCCATTCCTCTGTTGTTGGGCATCTGTGTTGATTCCATCTTTTTGCTATTGTGGACTGTGCTGTGATAAACATTCGTGTGCATGCATCAGTTGGTGTGAATGGCCTTGATTCTGTAGGATATATTCCGAGCAGTGGAATTACTGTGTCAAATGGTATATCTAGATCCAGCTTTTTAAGGAAGCACCAGATTGCTTTCTAAAGAACTTGCACCATTTCCTAGTCCCACCAACAGTGAAGGGGAGTTCCAATTTCTCCACAGCCTCTCCAGCAGAGTCTCACATAATTCTTAGTGTTTCTTGATTCTTTTTAATTATTTTATCTGATTTTCCTTCAAATATGTTGATACCAAGTGTTTTATCTTCCATCTCTCTAACTCTGGTTTCATTGTCTCAGTTCTGCTCCTTTGACTTTTTATATAGTTGTCTGTGATTTTATTATTACTCTTTTGAATTTATACATGGTGTTTCTGTATACTTTTTTGTAGCCTGTTCAACTTGTCATTATGCAGTGCTGTGTTTTGCCTGACCTCCTTTTGATCTCTTCAAGGATTCTAAATATTAATGTTTTGTATTCTTACCCTGATAGTTCCAGGAAGTTCTCTTCTTCTGAAAAATTTGTTGATTCTTTGTTTTGGGAACATTTTGAAGCCTTTGTATTCTGCTGCCTTAAATGATTTCATGTTGACTGCTGTCTCCTAGCAATCAGTGAATTTTTTGTATTTATTTTATGTTTGCTTGCTGTGTTCTTACTTCTTGTTTTTTTTTTGTGTGTGTGTTGAAATGCTAAAATAGGCTGGTAATGTGAACTAGTTTCATTATTGGCCCCTCTGAGGCTCTAATATTCTGTCACCAGATGGTTAGTGCTATTACTAGGCAGGTTAGCTGAAGGATTTGTTTACTTTTCTTGTACTATTTAGTTCAGATGCTCAGGTAGTTGGTCATGAAGTATATGGTGCAGGCTATCCCTTATAGTCCTAGATGGTCAGGGGTGATTAGTATAGGGACAGGTATGTGGCTGCACATGCTGAGAAAGGCAGGGGCTAACAACCATCACTGAGTATCTGTGAAGTATTAGTGTCCCCTTATACCTGAGGTTAGCAAAGGATGTGTTTCCGCCCTGATTTCTCAGCTTATGAGTGCTGTCATGTTATTTTATGTATGTATTTATTTTTTCCAACTTATTTGTTAAATTACACCCTTCCATGCCTAGGAAAATAGCTTCAGGTGTGTGTAAGGAGTCCTACTTTCTGCCTTAATAGTGGTGTTTGGAGCTGGGCACAGTACAGAGAAGGGATGGGGAGTTCTGGGAAAAGGAAAGGAAACTTGAAAGAAAGATTTAGATTATTGTGCAGTAGATTAGACACAACCTACTCAGCCTTTGATGGTCAAATTAGGCTTTTCACTGGTTCTGGAGGTGTAAGTATGCTCTCTGCTGCTTGTATCTTCCACTTAAGAGGATAATTTCTGAAAGTCACAGCTGTGTTCACCATGCTCACTGCTACTGATCAGCCTTTAGGATGCTGATTCTCATCGAGTCAGGACTGACTGACCAGTCTCAGGTCATGTGGGACCTATTTTTCTCTTCCCTGTGCTCAGTCTGATTTCTGAACATTCCCTTTGATGTTCAGGCTCCTATAATGTTATATCTATTTGATTCATTTGATGTTTTGAGTGTTTTTTTACTAGAGGAATCACAGGAAGTATCTGAAACTACTCCACCGTCTTAACCTTACCTCACAGAATCTAACTGATTTTTGTACGTTTATCTTATGTCCTGCTAATCTGCTGAAACTTTCTATTTGTTCAACAATATTCTTGTGAAGACTTTGGGTTCTGTATGTATAGGATCATATCATCTACAAATAGTAACAGTTTTACTTCCTCCTTACCTATTTTGGTGTCCTTTATTTCTTTTTCTTGTCTTAGGACTTCTGATAAAATATTAAATAGGGGTGATGATAAAGGACATCTTTGTCTTGCTTCTGTTCTCACAGAGAATGGTTTCAGCATCTGTTTGCTAATTATGATGTTGGTGTTGGTTTTGTGTAAGTGTCTTTTTTTTATGTTGAAGAACATTCTAATTTTGTTTTATTGATAGTTATCAGGAATGGTTGTTGAATTTTGTTGAATGCATCTCAATCCATCGATTGAGATGGTTGTATGATTCTTTTGTTTTATTAGTGTGGTGCATTACATTGATTTTCTAATATTGAACGTCCTTACATACATGGTATGAATCCCACTCAGTTGGGTTGTATTTTTTTTTTTTTTGTGAGTGTGTGTGTGTGTGTGTGTGTGTGTGTGTGAGAGAGAGAGAGATGCTGAATTCTGTTGATACAGTTTTGTTGGGAATTGTTGCATCTATATTCATGAGGGATATTAGTCTGGAATTTTCTGTTTTTGTTGTGTCTTTGGCTGGTTTTAGTAATAGAGTTTTACTGTATTCATAGAATGAATTTGGAAGTATTCCTTCGTTTTTTGTGTTCTGAAATAGTTTGAATAGGAGTGATATGTGCTATTCTCTGAATGTTTGGTGGAACTCTCCAGCGAATCCATCTGGGCCAGGACAGTTTTAGTTGGGAAATTTTTTAATTATCTTTTTAATGTCTTCTCGTGTTATAGGTCAGTTCAGATATTTTGCTACAGTTTGTGATAGTTTAGGTAGATAATGTATTTCTAGATTTTTGTCTGTTACCTCTAGGTTTTCATATTTTTTGGAATATAGTTTTTCATAATACTCTATTATAATCTTTTTTTTCTTTCACTTGAGTCTGCTGGAATATCTTCCATTTCATTTCTTATTTGGGCTGTTTACTTCCTCTCTTGTTTTCACTTTGTAACTTTGGCTAATTATCTGTCAATTTTGTACATTTTTCAAAGCACTAGCTCTTTGGTTTGTATTTTCTATTGCCGATTCCTGCTTTGTTACTTTGTATTTTTTTTTTTTTTCTGGTGCCTGTGGGCCTCTTTTGCTGTTCTCTTTCTATTTACTCAAGTTGTATAGCTAGCTAGCATTTTGATTTTATCTGTCTTTTTTTTTTTTTTTTTTTTTTGATGTGTGCATCTGCTGTTGTGAGGTCAGGTTTGTTAAGTGTGGTAATTTAGATCTGTATCTTTCTGGACTGTCCATTTCTCTTTTCAGTGCTGTTGGAATATTTTTTTTAATGTATTATGAAGTCCTGTCTTTGAGTGTATATTTATTATGGTTATGTTCACATGGTGGGTTGTTCCCTTTATCATTATATAATGTCCTTCCTTTTCTTTTATGATGATTTTGGCTTAAAGTCTACTTTATCTGAGATTAGTATTACCACTCCTGCTCTTTGTAAGTTGCTGTTTGTTTGATATGTATGTGTTTTTCCATTATTTGATTTTTAATATGTTTCTGTCTTTGATTCTAAGGTGTGTCTCTTATAGACAGCATATTGATGGGTCTTGTTTTTTTTTTTTAATGTATTCTATCCATCTTTGTCTCTTTGTGGGTGCATTTAAGCCATTTATGTTTAGTGTGATGATAGGTGTCACTTTATCGCTGTCATTTTTGTAGTATTTTTTTTTCTTCTCCATGTGGCATTGGCATTGTCTTTGTTCATTTTACTCTCCTGTGCTGAGTTCTTTTTATTTGTAGGTTTTGTTTTGTTTTCCTTTTGTAGATTTTGTTACTGAGACTTCCATGTTTTCTTTTTTCTTTTGGTGAGTAGATTTAGTAACTGTCTTTGTGTTTACCTTGGAATTTACCCTTTTCTGTATGAAGTTTGGAACAGTCTTGTATTACCTAATATTGCCTTGACTTACTCTCCACGTGAAGGTTCCGTACATGCACTGTTCTGTCTTATTGTTCTGATTTTGTTGTTATTTACAAATTGACCTCTCTGCTTCTCTGTTTAGAATCTTTAGTCTTGTTTTATCCTTAAGAGGTCATTAGGTACGTTAGTATCTGGGTGGAGTTGTTCCATGTCTTAGATTCAGGTTATTGTCTGATATTATTTGTTTTCCACCAAAGATCATCTTTTGCTAATTCTTGTAAATTGGCTTCAGTTTTGTATATTCCCTTAGGTTCTGTGTATCTGTAAATGTCCTCATTTTGTCATAATATTTAAACAGGAGTTTTGTTGACATATTCTTGGTTGGCAGTTGTTTTTTTTTTCCTGTCAATTTACATGTCATCCCATTACCTTTTAGTTTGCATGATTTCTACCAAGCAGTCAGAGCTTAGTTATATTGTTTCTCTGTTGTATGCAACTGTTTTTCTCAAGCTGCTCTCAAGATTCTTTCTTTGTCTTTGGTTAAGTGTGATTATGCTGTATCTCAGTGACTTTCATTTGTTTCTCTATGTTATGTGGTGTTTGCTCAAGTTCTCAGTCGGTCAGCTTTACATCTATCATGATATTAGGGAAGTTTTCTGGCCCACATCTTCAATGGTCATCTCTAAGTTTTTGATTTTTGTCTCCTGTAATGGAACTGATCATCATAAATTTTTAAATCTTTGTTGTATCTCACATAATTCTTAAGTTGTATTCTTTTTCCTTCATTTTTTTCTCTGATCTTTCCACAAGGTGGAATATTATGTGTTCACAGTTTTGCTGATCTTGTTTTCCACTGCTTTAAAACTAAAAAAGCCAAACTCACTGCTGATGAGGCAGTTCCAATTCATAGTGGCACTGTAGGCAACATGGAACCGCCCTATAGAATTTCCAAGGAGCACCTTGTAGATTTGAACTGCCACAGTTCTCGTTAGTAGCTGTCACACTTAACCATTGTGCCATCAGGGTTTTCTATTGTTTTAAAGTTGCTCCTAAAGCCTTCTTTTCATTGTCTATTTCTGAAATCTTGTTTATCTTTTGGATTTCTGACTGTTCTTGTGTGATTTCTAAATGTTTCTTAATTTTCAAATTTTATTCATACATTATTTCTCAGAGTTCTTCCTGTTACTTTGTGTTTTCCCTGATTTTGTCTGTATTTTTCAGTTTTTTCCTTTGTTTTGTCTGTTTTTTATCCTTCATCACTTTCCTAATTTCTTAGAGACCCCCGAATATTAGACTTTTGATTCCTTATCAGGTAGTTCTGTAGCCTTAGTGCAGTGTTTTAAGATCTTGGTTGCTAACCATAAGATTGGCAGTTGGAATCTACCAGTTGTTCCTTAGAAACCCTTTGGGGCAATTCTCTTTCTTGCGGGGTCACTGTGGGCTGGAACTGACTTGACAGCAGTGGGTTAGGTTTGGTTTTATTAGGTACTTCTACTACTAGAGGAAACCTTGGTGCTGTAGTGGTTAAGTGCTATGCCTGCTAACCAAAGGGTTGGCAGTTTGATTCTGCCAGGTGCTCCTTGGAAACTGTGTAGAGTAGTTCTACTCTATCCCATAGGGTCTCTCTGAGTTGGAATTGACTCAACAGTAGTGGGTTTGGTTTCGTTTGGAGTCTACTACTGGAAGGTCATATGGTGTTTTATTTTGGGAGCTTTCTGGAGACCTGGTTTTTAATGTTTTTATGTTGTCTGCTGTTTCCAAGAAATTCAGGAATTTTTTCTTCACTCGTTGAATGTAGATTTGTTTGTTTCATTCTTTTTTTTTTTTTTTTTTTTTGCTTAGCTATGTCTCTGTGGGTGGTCTGGACATGTTTTATTGGTCGCTCGTTTGTGGGCATGATAGTTCTCACTACCTTGTCCAGTTGGGCATGACTGGTTGCTCGGCTATATTGTTGAAGGGCAGATCTAGCTGAGGGTAAGACAGTGGAGGGGCTTGTTTGTGGCACATACTGGGATGGTAGGGCTGGGATATGGCTATCAGACCTGGTGAGATTTAGTGATCTGAGGATCTGTGCTGGTGCCATTTGGGGCACAGTGCTTGGTAGGAATTGGAAATAGTCAGGAAAGAAGGGAAAGGATGTGATGTGTGGAGTGGGTGCTTTGTCTCCTGTTGGTGCTTCTGTGAAGGTGTCTTCTGATACTTCCTGTGTGGGATTCCTTATGGCTATGATCTAAGATGACAAAATACAAAGCAAAACAATACAAAAACACATTATTGCTCAAGGGACCTCTGATTCGTAGCATTCCTTGTTCTCTGTTCTAAGTTTCTCCATCCATTCAGTGTTTAATTGAGCTCTTTTCCCTCTATTTGATGCTTAGGGTTCCCGGATTGAATTTTGTATCTGTTTTACTTAGGTTTTCTGGTCTTTACTGCAGGGGGTTGGTGTGATACTTCTGTTTTTCGTGACTTGTTGTCTCTGCCTCCTAATATTTTCATATCTGTTCATTCAGTCATAATGTTATATGTATTTCTGATTTGCTGTCAGAAAAGTTGAAAAAGTAGATGCCTGTGTAGAAAACAGAGAGCTAGAGAACAGAATTCGCCAAGACTTTTAGAAGAGACCAGAGAAAAAAAGAGTGTTGGGTGAGGTTAAACTTTAGAAATGAATAGTTAATTAGCAATAATGTAAGATGCTGTGTAAAGAACTAATTCATCATAACCTTATAGGACTGAAATAAGTTCTCCCCATAGGGTTTCCAAGGCTGTAATCATTATGGGAGCAGCCTGCCACCTTTCTCCTACATAGCTACTGCTGTGTTCAAACCATCAACCTTGCAGTCAGCAGGTGATCAATAAACTACTATGCTACCAAGAATCCTTATTTAAGTCAGCTATTATTTTAGTGGAAGATAGGTATTCTCCAAGAGTTTAAATAATTTTCCTTGTCTGTGTGGTTTTCTCTATGTTTCTTTTTGCTCTGAAATCAAAGTCTATTCCTCTACCAATTAATATTTGCTAGTTCAATAGTTTCTTTGCAGAATAAAGTATATGGTACAGCCCGTAGATCTCAGAATCATTAAGGATTCAAGAAGATTAGCCAATTACCTATTAACTAATTACTGAAATTTTTTGGAAACTTTAGATGTTATCTCTCTAATATAGAGCAAGTAACCACTTTGCATATTGGGCATTTGAAATATGTGTAGCCAAATTGATATATGCCATAAGTGTCACAGAGTTTTGAAAGTTGGTATAAAAAGCATTACCTTAAAATACTTCAGTAATTTTTATGTTGAACTGATATTTTCACTATGTTTAGTTTAAAAATGATACACAGAAATTAATTTCATTTTTTGTTTTTATTTTTTAATGTGGCTGCTAGAATATATGAAATTTCTGTGACATCCTGGTGGCAAAATGCTTGAGCCACAGCTGCTAACCAAAACATTTGCAGTTCTAATCCACCTGTTGCTCCTTGGAAACCTTGTGGGACAGTTCTCCTCTGCCCTGTAGAGTCACTAGAATTTTAAGTCAACTTGATCATGATTTTTTTAAGTGAACAGTTACACATATGTATTATTTATCTGTGCTGTGCTAGATGTTTAATAAATTGGAAACCTGATTATTTTGCAACTGCATTCTAACATGCTCTGTTAGCCAAAAGATAGACTAAATTAATTAAGGTAATTGTTACTTCTCATTTTACATATGAAGGTATAAATAATTCTTGAATGTGTGTTACCTACCAATAATAAATCATTTGTTAAGATAAGCTTAGGTTTCAGGTGTCCTTGGTTGGTGAATATAGACAAGTCATAGTCAATGCATTTGGAAATTCTAAGATTCTCAAAAGTATATTTTATTTTTATCTAGTGCTTTTACTAGCTGTGTATACATAAAAATTCTTCTCTAAAGTGGAATTTCTTTGAGTAACTAAAATTGTCATTGATGCCTGTCATGGATTGAGTTGTGTCCCCCCAAAAACGTGTGTATCCGTGTGGCTGGGCCATGATTTCCAGTATCTTGTGACTCTCCTCCATTATGTGGTTTTCCTATGCTGTATGTTAAAGGATTAGGGTGGGGCTATAAATCCCTTCATAGGATTACCTCCCTGCTCCACTGTAAAGGGAGTCTCCCTGGAGTATGGCTTGCCCCACCCTTAATCCTTTCATCCTATGAGAGATAAAAGGACAGAGAAACAGGCAGAGAATTGGGAACCTCATACCATCAAGAAAGCAGCACCGGGAGACGAGAGTGTCCTTCAGACCTGAGGTTCCTGCACCAAGATGCTCCCTGATCAAAGACTGATGCAATACCAGACTTTTCTCCAGAGCTAACAGGTGGAAAGCCTTCCCCTGGAGCAGATATCCTGAATTGGACTTGTAACCTACTGGACTGTGTAAGAGTAAATCTTCTTTTGTTAAAGCCATCCACTCTGTGGTATTTCTGTTAGAGCAGCCCTAGGTGACTAAAACAATGCCTAATTAAAACCACCATCATGAAAAATGTCATCTTAGTATAAATATTTTTAAATGTGCTCCTTTCACTGAATTCTTCTCAGAATTGGAGTGAACAATCAGCATGTTAAAGTTTATTAATATCTTGATGACAAAACCAAAAACATTTGCTGTCAAGTTGATGACGACCCCATTTGTCTTGCAGTAGAACTATGATTCATAGCGTTTGTAATGGCTGCTTTTTCTGAAGAAAAGCTTATCTTTCTTCTAAGTTAAATCTGAGTAAATTCAAACCACCAGTATCTCAGTTAACAGCTGAGCTTGTTAAGCCCTTGTGCTACCCAGGGACTTCAGTATCTTGATAAATCCAATACAGATCCTTTGCTGTTGAGTTGATTTTGACTCTTAGTGACCCTACAGAATGGAGTAGAGCTGCCTTATAGGTTTTCCAAGGCTATAATCTTTATGGAGAGCCCTGGTGGTACAGTGACTTGACAGCACTTGGCTGGCTGGTGGTACAGTAGTAAAGTGCTTGGCTACTGATCAAAAGATTGGGAGTTCAGACCCTGGCAGCTCCATGAAAGAAGGATTTGACAATCAGCTTCCATAAAGATTTGCAGCCTTGGAAACCGTACGGTGCAATTGTTTTCTGTCCTATAGGGTTGCTATGAGTTGGAATTGACTTGATGGTAGTTGGTTTGGGTTTTAATCTTTATAGAAGCAGATATCTACATCTTTCTCCTGTGAAACAACTTGTAGATTCAAACCATTTGGTCATCAGGCAAATACTTAAGCACAGGGCTCCTAAAATCTTGATAGTAATTATGTGCCAAAGTATTTGTTAATCCTAGAAAGACCTAGTAAAGGGAGGAAATTTTCAATTGTCCTTAGCCTTCTTGTAGTGTTGTTGTTGTTGTTGTTGTGTGTGTGTGTGTGTGTGTGTGTGTGTGTCTGTGTGTGTGTCTGTGTCTGTGTGTCTGTGTGTCTGTGTGTCTGTGTGTGAGAGAGAGACAGAGTTTCTACAACATCTGTTCCACTCTGCAATCATGGAACAGCCAGGCTTGGAAAAGATGAACCCCAGGAAAAGGTCCAATGACAGACCAGTGCCATTTACTTCACTAGCCTAAATGAATCAGCTCTTGGTGTTTTCCTGATCACAGGGATTGAATGGTTCAAGGACTTTTTATTCATACTTTTTTGTAGAATATTCTCTCCTGGTGGGTATGAATGAGGGATCCTGAAGTGCTGGTTATTACAGGTGACCCGTCTGTAATCCATAGGGTAACTACTCTGTGGAAGAAACTTTTCTATGAATGTAAATCAGAAAGATAACAAATCAAAACAAAACAAAATGAAAAACCAGCTTCTAGTTTGAGAGTATACTGACTTAGCCCCTACAAAGATTAATTGCAAATCTATACATTCTATTTCTCTGATACCAATTGAACTGAAGAAGTTCATTTCCAATTCAAATCTGTTTAGTTCCATTCATTTCCGAATTAACTGTACATGCAGTACTTCCTCCTCTGATCCTAACCATTAGAGCTAGGTCAAGCTTTACAAGTCAAAAGATACAGTTTTCTAGACTGCCACGTCTGCAGAAGACTTAAGATGTGAACTGGAAACTTGAGGTGTCTCTCACCTCTGACCTGCTGGCTAGAAATGCAGGATTTCCCACTACTGCTTCAGGATGCTATGAATATGAGTATCCCTAGGCTCCTTTCACTTCTGACCTGATGGTTGCCACTTCTGAGGTTCCTTTTACCCCCTCAGGATTTCAGGCATGAACTTGGGACTTTCCAGAGGCCCTCACTTTGATTTGCTGGGTCCCACTACTCCTTGGGTTTGTTAATTCTCTGTAATGACTTACAGAAATCAAGAAAGTTTTATTATATCAAAAAGGGTACAAATAAATAGATGCTTAGGGGAAGGTCTGGGAGGGCTCTTAATGCCAAGTTCCAAAAAGAGACATGCTGTCCTATAACATGCATAATGTCTATTGCTAGCCAGGAAGCCCATGGAGCTTTCATGCCCAGAGCCTTTACTGGGGCATCTCTCCCGAGGGCCTTTCTGACCTGGCCAAGCTGCAGGCATCTCATTAGCATAAAACGCTGAAAGATACTTCAAGCACTAGGGAAAATATCAAGGGTTTAGGAACTGTGTCTAAGGAATCAAGGATGAAGCCTGTATTCTTTCTGTAAGGAAAATTGTTTTAGATAATAATTATTTGAATTATTTACCCCACAGTCTGACTTCTGCCTTACACAAAATTAAAAAGCAGTTAAACCCATTGCAGAGCTGACGTGGGCCTTAATCCAGGAGCATTTCATTGGCTCCTGTATTTCATGTTTGGAGACCTGTGTCCACTTAAATACATCCCTAAATCGTTCATGTCTGTAGATTATAGATACCCTCTATGATATAATTTAGATCACCTCAATGAATATTTTTTAAGTTAGTTTTATAATTGAGGATAAAATGCATATTCACCAAACATGAATCCAGATGTCTTTTGACATTGTAGATTTAGTAATGAGCAACATGTACAAACAACGTTAGCAATTTTGGAATGTATTTGAGCATTAGAGATTCGGTTTATCCTAATGCCAGTGGCAATAAGTGCAAATACAAATTGAACATGCTGACACCAGTCTTTGAATGCCCTCAGTCATCACATTCCATCCTGTTCTATGTCACTTTAATGTGTATAACGTGCTTTCTCATGTTTCATCCAAGTAGTGATTAAGGAATGCTTTGAAATAAAAGTAGATTTTTCATGTGCTTCTTAAAATGATTGAAAAATATTTTTCAATTTGTTTTTAATAACACCACCCATCTAATCACTGAGAAAATGATTAAGGATATCTACTGGGCTGTAGTTAATCTCAAAATAGATTTGAAATATCTAAGTTTGGTGGCATGGGATGCGGCTCTTCAAGTACACTATTGCTATAAACTCAAATGACTGTCATTTCCTCTACAATATTTGTGTGCAGTATAATATGATTTGATAGCATTGATACTGGTGAAATGGAGATGTCTCTGATTTCTGCTTATAAATCTGGACACCCTCCATGGTTTTAGAGATGAACTTATTTCAAGTCATCCTCTTTATTATAGCAACCTAAATCTTGAATCGGTTTTCATTTATCCTGTTTAAATCTTTACAGTATATTGGAGCATGCGTGTGTGAAACAGAGTAAAAGATGCAAAGTATTCTTGCTGTATTTTGTTCTTATGACCTTGATGATGGATAACTTTGGATATTGCCTTTTCGTCAACTAGATGATTAAGAAGGCATTCAGGGAATTCAACAACAATAACAACAAAAATATTAGAAATACTTTTAGAGATGCACAGAACACAGAAGATTAAATAAAATACCTGTCACAAATGTATCTGTTGATTCGTTCACTGATTCCTGCAGCTAAGTACTCATGCAATCCAATTTAATTGACTGTTGCCTAAATGTTAAGTTGTGTTAAAGTAATCATCGCATACATACAAGTGTTTTTAAATGCCGCTGTGCAGACTGTGTCTTCACAAGAATTGTATTAGTAAGCTAAATGGACTGGGTTCGTGCTAGGTAAAGGTTCAGTCTTAAGTATTAATTTATAAATAATGGTATTCTTTGAGTGTCAAATAAACACACGCATAAAGATGTATGCACTTATACAAGCCACAACAAATAGAACCTTGATTTTGGTCAGTAATTTATATCTAACAAATATGTCTTTAAGCAAAGTGAAGGCAATGTTTATGCTGCATTTACGAGTGCTCCAATATCTCACTTTGTTGACATTTTTCTATTTTCCTTCTTTCTCATCCCTGCCCCTATTTCTATTTCCAGTACACTTTTCTGTAGGCAGTTTAGATATTTATTAACTCTGTTAGGAATATTGCCCTAATCTTGCTCCTCATCTTTCTTTATTTTAGTACATCCTGTGTGTTGCAGCCAGGGTTATCTTTCTGTACAGCTATGCAGCAGGCATTTAGTGGATATCTGCTTTGTGAAAGGCATTGTGATAAGTGCTATGGAGGATTCCAAGATGAATCAGATGCTGTCAGTCTAGAGAGGAAGAATGTGCATGCGGAAAAAGGGAGGAGAAGTGCTGAGGGCTTTAAGAAAAATACAGATTAAGTGGCATGGAATGTCTGAGAAAAGCTATGTATAGAAATGAAAATAGAAATATTCATGAAGAACATACTATTTGACTTGGGCCTCAAAATAATAATAGTTATACCTGCTGCCATTGAGTTGATTCCAACTTGTAGTAACCTTATAAGACAAAATAGAAATGCCCTGTAGAGTTTATAGAGAGTGGTTGGTGTTTTTGAACTGCCAGCTTTTGGGTTAGCAGCCATAGCTCTTAGTTGCATGCTGCTGGGACTCCAAACAATAATTATTGTGGACATATATTGAGTGCTTACTTTGTATCGAGCACTTAGCTAATAGCCTTGCCACAATAATATAACTCATGTATTATTGTTATCTCTGTTTTACAGATGAAGAGACTTATATTCTGACAGGTTAATGGATTCCATAGCTGGTAAAACTTTGACCTTGGATACTGAAACCAAGACAGTCTCACAGCATGGTCAATACATATAATCAGTGTGTTAACATTGGACATAAGAGACTGGATAGCATAGATAATTTAAGTTTAGAAGTTTAGTCATATATCACAGCATGAAAAGGCTTCGTTAATAATAACAGCAGCTAATGTGCATGTTAGAATTACTGTGTTACAACCATAGCATAAGCAATTTATGTAATTCCCATTGTTACCCTAAGAGGTATGTATGAGGTTGACAATTAAGTTCACAAACTCATCCTAGAAAATGGGCTACATACCTCACTGTTGAAGATCACCATCGTCACCTTTGAAGCACTCCCTGTTAGGAAGCTATGCACCGATGCCAGTGCGTAGGCCACCCTTCAAAGCAGTTGTGGAACTCTTTTTCTGGAATGGATATCAGAGGTGTTGTGGTATTACCCTTGATGTCCTGAATGTCATTAAAATGTCTTCCCTTCCATATTTCCTTTATCTTCGGGTAAACAAAAATGTCACTGGGGGCCAGATCATAGGAGTAAGTAGGGTGTTCCAATACTGTTATTTGTTACTGGCTAAAACCTCCATCACTGACAGTCCTGTGTGAACTGGTGCATTGTCGTAGCGCAAGAGCCATGAGTTGCTGGTGAAAAGTTCACGTTGTTTTCATCTAACTTTCTTACACAGCCTTTTCAGCACTTCCAAATAGTAAACTTGGTTAACTGTTTGTCCAGGAGGTATGAATTCATAATGAACTATCCCTCTGATATCAAGAAAGATGAACAATATCGTTTTGACTCTTAATTTGGAGGAATAGAAATTTTTTTGTTGTGGAGAGTTGGCTAACTTCCATTGTCCCTTATGATGCTTTGTTTCAGGGTTGTTTTGGTATACCCGTGTTTCATCATCAGGAGTAACATGGCCTAAAACATCATCTTGCCTCTCCAAAAGGTCTTGGCAAACTTCGACTCTTACTTTACTTTTCTTCATCAGTGAGCTCCTTAAGGACGATTTTTGCACACACATTTCTCACGCCAAGATTTTCAGTTAAGATTTTCCTAACTGTTTCTCTTATCAATACTTAGTTGGTCTGCGACTCGAAGGCACTTGGCTTTGGCTTGGCTGACAATGTTGACACACAGTTCAAAAAGTTTTGCAGTGTTTTCATCAGTTTCATTACTGTCTGCCCTGACGTCTCTTGATCAATGATGATTTCGTCCCTTCAGAAAAACACTGAATCCTTTGTACACTGCTGTTTTCGTCATGGCATTATCCACATAAACTTAGACTAACATGACCCTGATATCACTTCCACTCTGGCCAAATTTAACAAGAAATTTAATTTGTGGTCATTGCTGTAATTCAAGCTTCAACATTCTTGTGACAGCCACAAAAACATACAACAACAGTAATAAAGGCCACTCATCAAGGCACTGCTACATGTTGACGTGAGCACAGCTGTGGGACACTGATATATCAAGGTTATGAAACCTTACTGAGTTGTTTCTACAGTGCTGCCAGCATAAACACACAGTGGTAAGTTGTGAACATAATTGTCAGACTTTATATTAATAGTAGTACTGCCATTTTCCAAGAGAAAATTGAGGTAAAAGATTATTACTTTGCCTAAATTCATACAGTTATTAATTAGAACTGGAATTCAGACCCAGGCTGTACTTCTCTAGATTTGCACTAAGGTAGCCTTTAGCCACATGGCTATTGAGCATTTGAAATTAACCTAGTAAGAATTGAGATTTGTTATAAGTGTAAAATGCACACTAAGTTTTAAAGGCATACTGTGAAAAAAGTGAGAATTGCCTCATTAATAATTTTATATGAAATACATACTGAAATAATATTTTGATATATTAGGTCATGTACATTTAATTTCAAAAAGAACTTTTCAAGATCATCATGAAATACGACACATACAAGACAAACCAGTTAATGAAATGATTACTCAGATTTACATGCCAACCACTAATGCCAAAGATGAAGAAGAATTTTACTACTTCTTCAGTCTAAAATTGATCAAACATACAGTCAAGATGCATTGATAATTACTGGTTTTTGGAATGCAAAAATTGAAAACAAAAAAAGAAGCATCAGCAAGTAGAAAATATGACCTTAGTCACAGAAATTATGCCAGAGATCACATGATACCATTTTGTAGGCTAACAACTTCTTCACTTTAAATACCTTTTTTGAACAACATATACAGTAATTGCATATGTAGATCGTACCAGCTAGAAAACACTGAAATTGAATCTACTGCATCCCTGGAAAGGGATGATGGAAAAGTTCAGTATCATCAGTCAGAAAAGGCAGAGGGCAACTGTGAACTGCTCACCAATTGCTCATATGCAAGTTTAAGTTGAAGCTAAAGAAAAATTTCTTCTTGATTTCTGTTGGATCTGTTGTGATAACTCCCCTCTCATTTCTAATTTGGGTTATTTGTTTCCTTTCCTGTTTTTCTTTAGTAAGTTTAGCCAGTGGTTTGTCAATTTTGTTGATCTTTTCAAAAAACCAGCTCTTGGTCTTTTCAATTTTTCAGTTGTTTTTCTGTTCTCTATAGCTCTGCTCTAATCTTTATCATCTGGTTTCTTCTGGTGCCTGAGAGTTCCTCTGTTCTCTCTCTACTTGTTCTAGCTGAAGAGTTAGTTCCTTGATTGGGTTTCTTTCTTCCTTCCAGATGTGTGCATTTATGGAGATAAACAGACCTCTGAGCACTGTTTTGGCTGTATCCCACAAGTTCTGGTAGGAAGTGTTTTCATTCTCATTGGAATCCATGAATTTCTTTATTTGATCCTTGATTACTTCTATAACCCATGGTTTTTTGAGCAAGATGTTGTTCCGTTTCCAAGAGTTCCACTTTCTATCTATGTTTCTTCTGCTATTGATTTCAACTTTTATGGCTTTATGATCTGAGAAGATGCTTTGCAGTAATTCAGTGTTATGGATTTGGTTGAGAACTACATTATGTCTTAACACATGGTCAATTCTGGAGAATGTTCTGTGTGCACTGGAGAAGAAGGTGTAGTTGTCCACTGATGGGTAGAAAGTTCTGTATATATTGATGAGGTTTAATTGGTTAATTGTGGCAATAAAGCCTTCTGTATCTTTACTGAGCTTTTTTTATATGATCTGTGTAGTAATGAGAGTGGAGTGTTCAAGTCTCCCACTATTATTGTGGAGTCATCTAACTCTTTTTGAGTGCAGTCAGTGTTTCTTTGACATATTTAGCTGCTGTGATACTAGGTGCATAATATTTAATATAGTTAAGTCTTGCTTGTGTAGTGAAACTTTCAGCAATAAGTAGTGTCTGTCTTTGTTCACGATGGTGGATTTGACATTAAAATTGATTTTGTCTGAGTTGTGCTTTATGGCTGCCCCTTTGATCCCCCTTAATAAACTATATATCAACCTAATTTTAATTACTACCAGTCTTGTCATCTTCCTCTCCATCTGGAAGGACTGTAACGACTGTAGTACATCCCTCTTTTTAATATGATGGCACCATAGTTTTCATGATAATCACTGGATTGTATCTTTCAGTATTAAAGCTGTGGTTGAAATTGGAGCCTTCCCTAACTGACTAGAATTATAAATAATGTGTCCTTCTAAAATATAAAGTTAGTGGTTTTGTTCTTCTAAGCCAAAGCCAAGAGCGTCTTTTAGTATTTCTTGTAGTTTGGGTTTGGTTTCTACAAAGTCTCTGAGTTTCTGTTTATCTGGGTATGTCTTAATTTCATTTTCGTATTTGAAAGATAGTTTTGCAGGATATATAATTGTTGGTTGGAAGTTCTTCTCTTTCAAGGCTTTGAATGTGTCATGCCACTGTCTCTGTGCCATCATGGTTTCTTCTGCTGAGAAATCAGATGAAAGCCAATAGGTTTTCCCTCTGAATGTTAGCTTTGCTTTGAGTCTTGCTGCCTTTAAGAGTTGCTGCTTATGTTTCATTTTGTTTGTTAAGCTTGATTATAATATGTCTTGGAGTCTTTCTTTTGAGATCTATATTGGGTGGCATACGATATGCATCTGGGATATCTATATTGTCTTCCTTCATGATTTCTGGGAAGTTTCCTGTCAGCAGCTCAGCAACAACACTCTCTGTGTTCTCAGGTATCTCACCATGTTCAGGGTCTCTAATTAATCAAAGGTGTTACTCTTAATAGAGTCCCATGTGCTTCTTAATGCTTCTTCATTTTTCTTGTTTCTTTTTTCTGATTTCTGCTCATAGACGCTGGCGTCAGTAGCTCTGTCTTCCAAGTCAGAAATTTGTTTTTTTCCATTTGTTGCATTCTGTTTTCTTAGCTTTGAATGAAAGTTTCTATGTCTTTGACTTTGTTCTTGATCTGTTAGATTTCAGAGTACTGGTGTTCCATCAGATCAAACAGCTTGCTTCATTTTCCCTTTTGTTCTGCTGCATTTTGTATGAGGTCTAGAAGGGCTCTGTATGTAATCCTTTTGTATTCACCTTCTGATGATTTCAGAGGTTTCTTCATCCGGAAAACTCCTTGGTTGTTTTGTTTGGGAGCCTTCTGAAGCCATGGCTGATTTCTTGTATGCCACAAGCATCTGTTGCTTTTTGGGTTTCATGAGAGTAAGTAAAGGCTGGGAGAGATACTGTGAGAGTGGACTGCCAGTGTTCCTCCAGGCAGTCTTATAATGTAAAACAAAAGGTATCTGTCCACTTCCCAAGTCAGTCAGGTTTTCAGGTGTAGAGGTCCCTCTTCCCAACTGGCAAAGTAACCACATGTATATCCAACCCCAGATGATATGATCTAGTTCAAAATACAGCAATGCTACTGCCCTGTTGGCCTCTGCTGACAGGGCGCAGCCTTAGGTGACACTGTGGAAACTACTGCTTTTCTGGTAGAAAAGTGCTTTCCTGTGGGCAGGCTCTGGCTTCCAAGCTAAGAATGAGGTCCACCTGCGGCCACCATATCTAAGATGGTGCACTCCGCATGATTGACAGATAGAGGGGCTAAAGTTACCGAGAGGTAGTGAGTCCTCTGCCTCTGTTGCTGGGCCCCCACCATAGGTGACACTGTGTAAACTACTGCTTTTTTGTCAGAGAAGCACTGTCCTGTTTACAGGTACTAGATCCCAGGCTAAAAATTAGGTCCTGCTAAAATCTCCGTATCCAACATGGTGTCCCTCACACAGGCACTGCGGTTCCGTACAAACCATGCTGTGGCAGTGATAAAAGGACAGGCCCAAAGTGGCTAGATGAACAGAATCCTAAGCCTGGTTCTCAAAATATGGCAATTTCACCTGCCTATCCCACTAGCAGTGCGTCTGAGACTAGCTGCTAGGCAAGACCCAGCTCTGCTGGCCGACCAAGACAGAGAACAAAAAAGTCAAAATGGTGCATTACCTTCAGTCCTTGAGAGCCAAGGCTAGCCAGAAGCGGGAATCAGTGAAAGGAAGTTTTTTGTTCAGTGGTATAAAGTCCAAATTAACAGCCCTGGGTCGTGTCCTGGGGCTCACTAGGTGACCAGAAGGCTCCGTTTGATTATCAGTTCAGGTCTTGGTTTCCAGAAGGATATAAGGAGACATGTGCTTCGTTTGCCATCTTGACTTCACGCCCCTAAAGAAAAATTTAAAAACTCCACAAGAATCAATGTGTGACCTTGAGTTTATCTCACCTGAATCTTTAGACTGTTAGAAGAACAGATTCGAGCAGCTGAAAACTAATAACTCAAGACTAAAGTTGTGGAATGGCATCAAAGACATCATGTATGAAGAAAGCAAAGCTTTTAAAAAAAAAGACAGGTGAGAAAGAAAAGATTAAAATGGGTGTCCAGAAGAGACCCTGAAGGTTGCTTTTGTACATAGAGTAGCTAAAGTGAATGGAAGAAATGTTGAAGTGAAACAACAGATTTCAAAGGACTATACCAAAAAAAAAAAAAAAAAAAAAGTGAAATAATAAATGTTCAAAGACCTGGAGTTAGAAAAACAAAAGAGAACACACTCAGCATTTCTCAAGCTGAAAGAACTGAAGGAATAAATTCAAGCTGAGAATTGCAGTATTGACTTGATTCCATGGGCAGAATACTGAATGATGTAAGCAGGCATCTAAAGAAGGCAAAAGGAAAGCATAGTCACTGTACCAAACAGGGAAGCTGGTGGCATAGTTATGTGCTATGGTTGCTAACCAAAGCAGTTGTACTATGTTCTGTTGGTTCACTATGAGTTAGAATTGACTTGACAGCAGTGAGTTTGCTGGTTTTTTGGTACCAAAAGAAATGGTCAGTGTTCAACTGTTTGGGCCTTGGCTGGCATGTGACCAAAGACAAATGGTTTTGAAAGAAGTCCAAATTGCATTGAAGGCATGGTTGAAAAACAAGGTTCTAGGAACTGACAGAATACTAAATGAGATGTTTCAAAAGCTGAATGCAGTGCTAGAGGTGCTAACTCATGTATACCAAGAAATTGGGAAGACAGCTATATGGCCCACCAATGGGAAGAGTTCCATATGTGTCCTCGTTTCCATGAAATATGATCCAACAGAATGCAGAAATTATTGAACAACATCATTAATATCACACACAGGTAAAATGTTGCTGTAAATAATTCAAAAGTAGTTGTAGCACTACATCATCAGGGAACTAGAAATTCAAACCTGATTCAGAAGAGGATGTGTAAAACAAGGTGTATCATTACTGACGTTGTGTGAATCTTGGTTAACAGCAGAGAATACTAGCAAGATATTTACCTGTGTTTTCAATTGACTTAATGGGCTTGGTTTGGTTCATTTGTTGACTATGCAAAGACATTCGACTGCATGGATCATAACAAATTATAGACAACGTTGCAAAGAAGGTGTATTCTAAAACACTTAATTGTGGTCATTTAGAACTAGTAAGTAGATCAAGAGACAGTTTTTGCAACAAGAGAAGCGGATACTCTGTTGTTTAAAATCAGGAAAGATGTGTGTCAGGGTTGTATCATTTTCCCATACTTTTTTAGTCTGTGTGCTGAGAAGGTAATTCAAGAAGCTGGGCTGACTATATGAATAAGAACAGGGCACCAGGATTTGAGGACGGTCATTAACAACCTGTGATATGCAGATAACCTTGATTGCTGAAAGTGAATTTCAAGCATTTGCTGATGAACATGAAAGACTAGAGCCTTCAGTATAGATTATACCTGAACAAAATGAAAACAAAACCCCTCACAACTAGATGAATAAACATCACGATAAACAGAGACAATGGTGAAGTTGTCAAGAATTTCATTGTATTTGGATCCACAGTAAATGCTTATGGAAACAGCAGTCAAAAAAGTCAAATGGCCTATGTTGCATTGGGCAGATACTCTCCAAAAGACTTCTTTCAGATATTGAAAAGCAAAGATGTCACTTTGACAACTAAAGTGTGCCTGAACCAAGCTCCATTATTTTTAGTTGCCTTATGTTCATGTGAAAGTGATAAAATGACTAGAGAAGATGGTGTAAGAATTGACACCTTTGAATTACTGTGCTGGGGAAGACGATTAAACATAGCATAGGTGACCAGAAAAATGAGTGAGTCTGTCTTGAAAGAAGTACAGCCAGAGTGCTCCTTGGAAAGGGAAGTAGTGAGACTTAGTTTCATGTGCTTTGGACACGTTATCAGGATGGACCAGTCTCAGGAGGACGTGCTGCTTGGTAAAGTAGGGTTTAAATGAAAAAAAATGACCCTCAACCAAATGTCTCACATGCTAGCTGTAATAATGGGCTCAAATATAGCAACAATGGTGAGGACAGCATGGGATATCCTTCTTCTGTTACAGGTAGGATCATCAGGAATTTGAGCCTACTCAGTGGCACCTTACAACAACAACATAATATGTGATGAAATTTAGTTTCTACAGTTTTGTTTTCTTTTACTACCAAAAAAACAAAAAAACCCTTAAGCTTCTATATACATTTTGGACTGTATTTCCATTGGACAGTGGAGATCTAGATTCTTCCCTGAGTACTCATGAAGAGAAAGGGTAGAGAATCAGTAAAGAATGTCAATATTGATTGTACCTTTTCTAAGACAACACGGTCCAGTAGGCTGTGTGTAGGATAGATTGGGGAATTCCTGGGTAGGACAAGTAGTTAAGTGCTTGGTTACTAACTTACACGTTGGTGGTTCAAAGGTCCCCAATGGCACATCAGAAGAAAAGCCTAGTGATCTAGGAGGTCCAACCATTAAGTCTACAAATTTAATTGCTCTACATGGTACGTACCTCATTACTAAATATCACTACTAATATCACCTTCAAAGTAGTCCCCTTGGGAAGTTATGCACTGATACTAGCATCTAGTCCACCCTTCAAAGCAATTTTGTAACTCTTTCTGGAATGGCCTTTGTGCCATTGCGTGATGGCAAGTTCACAAAATTAGTTGTATAGTTGTCTGTGAGGGAGTTTTTAGCCAGTAAACAAATAACTGTATTGGAGCACCCTCCCTACTTACCTGATCTGGCCCCCAATGACTTTTTTGTTTAACCAAAGATAAAGCAACTACTGAAAGGAAGACAGTTTGATGACATTCAGGACATCAAGGGTAATATAACAAGAACTCTGATGGCCACTCCACAAAAAGAATTCCATAATTGCTTTGAAGAGTGGACTAGGTGCTGGTGTCAGTGCATAGCTCCCCAAGGGGAGCACTTTAGAGGTGATCGTAGTGACATTCAGCAATGAGATATGTAGCGCTTTTTCTAGGATGAGTTCATAAACTTAGTTGTCAGACCTCATATTTATGAAACATCACCCATTGAAATCCGTGCTGAGTATAGCTGACACACATGGTGACTCCATAAATCAGAATTACCTAGATGGAAAGTGTTACTAATAACAGAAATTGAAAGGAAGAAAAGCTAAAAGAAATAAGACCTTTTAAGGGTTATTTTAATATAGCCAGTGCTAGAATCAGGGCCCTAGTGGTGTAGTGGTTAAGTGCTACAGCTGCTAACCAAAAGGTCAGCAGTTCAAATCCACCAGGCACACATTGGAAACTCTGTAGTACAGTTCTACTGTTACCTATAGGATTGCTATAACTTGGAATTGACTTGATGGCAGTGGGTTTGATTTTTGTTTTCTCTTTTTAAGCCTTTTCTGAGAATTGTGTTTTGTAGAGTTCTTTTAGGAAACAAGTGGTTCCTCCTTGGTGCTGTGTGAGGGGAAGTGTTGATATGAAATAAGGTTTGGGGAGCACCGGTGTGGATGAAGGCATAGCTGTGCACTGGAAGTTGTCAGTTGAGAATCTTCATGTATATTTTGAAATCTTAACTAATCTGAATGTGAATATGAACTCTAATGATAAGTTCTTGAACTTGCCTCTGTGTGCTTATATTGGCAGTGTTGTACAGACAACTTGGTAAGGTTTCATAACCTTGGAATATTATTGTCTAACAGCTCTGTTCATGTCTTTGTGTGGGGGTGTCTTGCAGAGTGGTGTTTATTATTGTTGTGTGATTGTTGTTGTGTGTTCTTGTGTGTTGTCACAGGAATGCTGGAGCTCAAATTAGAGCAAAGACTAAGCATTGAATTTCTTTTTAAACTTGGCAAATTTATGGGGATAATGTCATGAAGAAATTGGCAATGTACAAATGGATTAAACATTTCTCTGACGTAAGAAAAAGCATCCCTGATGAAGAGAGGTCAGGGTGGCCAGTAACGAGCAGAACTAATGAAACCATTGCAGAAATTCATTGAACTGTGTGACAAAATTGTTGGCTGACTCTGAAAAACATAGCAGATCAAGTAAACTTTGATAGATAAACAGAAAAATCTTAACTGAAAATCTTGGCATGAGAAATGTGTGTGCAGAAATGGTCCTGAAGGAGCTCACCAATCAACAAAAGCAAAGAAGAGTGGAAGTTTGTTAAGATCTTTTGGAGAGGCAAGATAATGTTTTCTTTGGGGCTGCGTTATCACTAGTGAACTTTGCGTGTACCAATACGACTGTGAAACAAAGTGTCAAAGTGCACAGTGGAAGTCAGCTGATTCTCCAAATGAAGAAAGTTCCGTTAGTCCAAATTAAGAGTCTAAACAATATTGCTCATCTTTCTTGTTATCAGAGGGATTGTTCCTTATGCATTTGCACCAATTGGACAAATAGTTAACCAAGTTTGCTATTTGGAAGTGCTGAAAAGGCTGTATGAAAAAGTTAGATGAAAATGCCCTGAACTTGTCACCAGCGACTCATGGCTTTTACATCATGACAGTGTACCAGCTCACACGGCACTGTCAGTGAGGGAGTTTTTAGCCAGTAAACAAATAACTGCATTGGAACACCCTCCTTGCTCACATGATCTGGCCCTCAATAATTTTATTTTACCTGAAGATAAAAGTCATATGGAAAGGAAGACATTTTTGTGACACCCAAGACATCAAGGGTAATATGGACAATGGCTCTGGTGGCCATTCTGGAAAAAGAGATCAAAAATTGTTTTGAAGGGTGCACTAGGCGATGGCATCAATGCATAGCTTCCTAAGGGGAGTACTTTGAAGGTGACTGTAGGGATATTCAGCAATGAGGTGTGTAGCACTTTTCCTAGGATGAATTTGTGAATGTGATTGTCAGACCTTGTAGTCTAAAGGAATAGACAAAAACTGAAGTTTGGTCTGCTGAAAGGAAAGTGATTCCTTTGGAATGTGTCTATTCCTATGTCAAATAACTTGAGGTTTAACCCAAACCATTGCCACTGATTTGATTCCAACTCTTAGCAATCCTATGTGACAAAGTAGAACTGTCTTAAAAATTTTCTGAGGCTGTAGCCTTTACAGAAGCACTGTCATGTCTTCCTCCCTTGAAGCTGCTACTGGATTTGACCTCTGACCTTTTGGTTAACAGGCAAGCACATAACTACTGTGCCCCCAGAGCTTCTTAACTGTCAACTAGCTAGTTACTTCCTTGAAGAGCCAGATGAATTAAAAAAAATAAAAACCACTTGTGCTGAATTGATTCTGACTCATGGTTCATGGTGACCTAAGTGCTCCACAGTATATATACTCCATAAAGTTTTCTTGCTGTAATCTTTATGGAAGGAAATTGCTAGGTCTTTCTTTCCGTGTTCCACCGGGTGGGTTTGAACAGCCGGCTTTTAGGTTAGTCATTGAGTGAGAAACCTTTACCCTACACCAGAACCTAGCAAAGTGGTTTGTTATTGTTGCTGTTGTTAGCAGCTGTCCAGTTGGCTCCTACTGATAGAGACCCCCGGTTCATCAGCACTGAACTCTGCCTGGTCTTGTGCCATCCTCACAATCGTTGTGACACTTGAGCCCATTGTTGCGACTGCTGTGTCAGTCCATCTTATTGAGTGTCATCCTCTTTTTCATAGGTCCTCTATTTTACCGAGCATGACAGCCTTCTCCAGGACTGATCCCTCCTGATAATGTGTCCCAAGTATGTGAGATGAAGTCTCACCATCTTTGCTTCTAAGGAGCATTCTGCTTGTACCTTTTCCAAGACCAGTTTATTTATTCTTTTGGCAATCCATTGTTGTACTCCGTGTTCTTCTCCAGGACCACAATTCAACAGCATTGATCCTTCTTTGGTCTTCCTTATTTCTTGTCCAACTTTTGCATGCTTTTGAAACCATGGTTTCAGTCAGGCCCTCCTTACTGTTTAAGGTGATATCTTTGATTTAAACACTTTAGAGAAGTCTTTTTTAGCAGATTTCCCCAAGGTGTTGCTTCTTTTGACTTCTTGACTGATGGTTCTGTGGGCATTGATTGTAGATCCAAGTAAAACAAAATGTTTGGTAACTTTCTTCTTATATCCATTCATCATGATGTTGCTCATTGGTCTATTTGTGAGGATTTTTTAACCTGATGAGATATACAGACACAAATTATACTCACTCTCCTATCTTTTTCTCCCTTTCGATGTCAGCCAGCACTCTAAGTTGAGAAGAATTGCAAATAACAGAACTCTGATTAGATATATATATCACTGGATATTACTTAAGGTAGAAATATTTTATGAAAATAATATACGTTTGTGCTCAATTTCTAACCTGAAGGCTGGTGATCTGAACTTACCCTGTAACAGAAGAATGACCTGGAGATCTGCTTCCATAAAGAGTCCATCCATGAAAACCATGTGGGACAGTTCTTCTCTGTAACGTATGGAGTCTGTATGAGTAGGAAGTGACTTGATGGCAGTGGGTTTGTTGCTTTGTTTGTTTGATCAACTTATTGAAAATCTTGGAGTGATTGTTTGCCAACTTTGGCAAAGAAGATTTAATCCAGATATTTGTGGTAGCTGTCAGTAACTGCTGTCTTATTTCATTTTATTAAAGTTAGGCCAACTAATGCTAACCACAAGGAACACCATGTTGTTTTCTTTGAATAGTGTACAGTGAAAATAATAAGGCAAATGAGTTTTAGCAATATACAATTGTTAGAATATAATTATCTGTCAGTAAATAGATACATCAAGGAAAATTATTCAACATCATTTTTATTGATTGATTTTTGGGTCTGTCCAATCATTGGCACATAATTGGAGCCCTTAATATCTTCATTGCAATGAAAATTCCATCATGTCATGTGGACCAAACAACATACATAGTGTAAGACATTCTATCAGTGGTTCTGAATACTAACAGTGAGCAAGAATTTCATTACCATGGTAGATGGTTAAGGAGTATTGAAATGTTGTTGACAATGAAGTTTTTGTTGACTGTGAGTATTCTATTAGTATTTAAAATCATTTGTTGAGTGTAATACACTATGCTTCTGATCTTATTACATTCCTGGTGCCTAGCATTTAGAAAGAAAGGAGACACCAGATGTGATATTACAAAAAATAAAAATAAAGAACACATACCTGGCCAGTGGACTCCATACCTGGCTAGTGGACTTCTCTATTTGCTGCTTCTTTGATCTTCTACCTAGCAGCTAAAGAATTAAGCTCTATGTAAGTCCTTGATGTACTACTTTCTCTTTGTACCATCTTGGTTTACTTTTCTTATTTATGGGACGGCTGTGAATAAAAGTAATATCTCCACCTATCACTTAAATAAGAGACAGTTTGTTCGTTTTAACTAAAAGGACAGTTTAAAAAATAAAAGCATAATACAAAATGAATACCGTCTCCTCAGACAGACCTGAGCCCCAGCTTGCGGTGGGTGACCTTGTCGGACAGTTATGCTAAAGAAGCTGCTCTGTTCTGTAATTTCTGTGTAGTCATCTAAGGCCCAGCACCTAGTTTGTGGAAGGGAGCCAAGGAAGAGGACTCAAGGGCTGGTGACAGGTGCTATGGGATGATTAGTGGTGATCTGGAATGTGTGAGTCTATGCTATCTGAAGTTCATGACTTCATCTGCTTTCTTTACCATGGATGTGGAGATACTAGTGAGTTGAAAAACATGTGAATACTGGGGGTAGTATATCCCTGTTCAACATTTTTCATGGCAACATCGTGCCTTTTCTCTTGTTCTTAGAGTCCTTGCACTAGAAAGGGCAGTTAGGACTTGCTGCCTAGGGAGTTTTAAAGAAATGTGGCAACATTTGTGGGTCTTTATTTTATTTTTTTGTATCAGTGTTAAGTTTATGAATCCTGACTCCTAAACTTACAGTCTCTAGGGTTTTCATTACTAAGTTTTTCTTGCTATGATTTTAAAATACCTTTTTCTAGCTTTTTAATTATATAGGAGACAGAACTCATCCTTCTTATGCTGTGAGCATGTGTGTGAGCCTGTTTCTGCCTGTATGTGAACAATATTTAAGGCATAGGTGTAAAATCTATAGAGAGAAGTGGTAATAAACAGAGTGTAATTATAAAGCATTGATTGATGAACAATGTACTGCATGGGTTTCTGGGTGAACATCTGTCTTTCAGTTAAGAAATAATATTTATTTGCAGCATGTAGAAAAACATAAATGACTTTATTATTATCTGCCTTTTTTTTGCTTGATTACACAGCAAAGCAAATTGAGAATACTCAATGCTGTGGCCATTATTTCTTTTATGGGAGAAGAGAGAAAATAAACACTTAGCTAACAACAGCATAGAGGAATCTAATGCTTTTTTCTGCCTCATGGGGTTTTTGAAAGCTCTTTGCTGCTTATTTTGTCTGGTTTCCCATTGATACTACTTTGGTGAGTAATTATTTAAAGACAAGGTGAAGAGTAAATACTTGTTGGTGTGTTTTTTTCATTGCAAACTGATGGAGGAGGCTGCTTACATCCTCCCTCCCTTTTTTGTAGCTACCTCCTATTGATTGATAGGGATCTTTTGTCTTAGACATAATACTTGCAATTATTTGCTCAGGCTAGGTAACTGAATACAGGTGCCAGTGTTCACAACCACTATGAAGATAAGGACAATTCTATCCTATTTTTCATGTCATGTAGACATAGGGCTTTAATGGATGAAGTCATTTATTAGTCTTCCCTCTCATAAATTATTAGTCCTCGGTTGGATCTAATTAAAAGTTTGATGCAAGAGCTAAACAAAATAAGCAGGAAAATGCCAAATGCTTCTGCTGTTTTGTAGCTGCACTGAATACAACATTTTACTTATCCTTGCATCAAAACCCATTTAATATTGATATCATCTCTGTAAATCAATGGAGAATCCAGTGGCTCTGAGAGCATCAGTGATTTACCTAAGACCAAGATTTCCAGATGGCAGTGGTAGGGATAAAAATATTCTATCTATCGTGACCCAAGTCTCTGTTTCTCCTGGTGGATATGCTTTTTCCTAAATCATGGACCAGCAAACTTCATCATAAAACTCTAGATAGTAAATATTTTAGGCTCTGTGGGCCCTGTGGTCTCTGCTGTGACTACTCAGCTCTGCCACTGTAACAGAAAAGCAGCCATAGACAATAGATAAACAAGTGAGTGTGACTACATTCTAATAAAACATTATTTATGGACTCTAAATTTTAAATTCCATAGAATTTTCATGTGGCATAAAATACTCTTTTGATCCACAATCCACATAAAAACAAGTAGCAAGCTGGATTTGGGCCATGGGCCATAGTGTACTGACTCATCCCAAAGCATAAATACATGTTTTGTTTTTCAGGGGGAGTAAGATCATTGTTTATTGAGAACTTACATACTACTATGTGTGAAACTTTAACACAGTTGAGAAAGGAGACACGATGACACAGTGTATTAAAATGTAGATGCTCGGGTGAGGTAGAATTCAGTGCACTAAGTGGAAGTTCTGATGAGTGGAATTGTTTCTAGGTGGGCTACCACAAGAGTGTCTGAACCTCTGAGGCTAGAAAGGAAAAGCAGTCCAGGAAGAATAATGGCTGGAGTCAGTCTGTCATAGATTGAATTGTGTCCCATCAAAAATATGTGTAGCCATGTGGCTGAGCCATGATTCCCAGTATTTTGTGATTGTCCTCCTTTTTGTGGGTTTTCTATGCCATATGTTAAAGGATTAGGGTGAGACTGTAAATCCCTTAATGGGGTCACCTCTGTGCTCTACTGAAAGGGAGTTTCCCTGGAGCATGGCTTGCCCCACTCTTGATCTTTTCATCCTATAAGAGATAAAACGAAAAGGAAGCAAGCCGAGAATTGGAAACCTCACACCATTAAGAAAGCAGCACCAGGAGAAGAGCACGTCCTTGAGATCTGAGGTTCCTGTGCCAAGATGCTCCCTGGACAAAGACTGATGTGATACCGGGCTTTCCTCCAGAGCTGACGGGGGAAAGCCTTCCCCTGGAGTGGACATTCTGAATTTAGACTTGTAGCCTACTGAGCTGTGTAAAAATAATCCTTCCTTTGTTAAAGCCATCCATTCTGTAGTATTTCTGTTAGAGCAGCACTAGCTAACTAGAAACACAGTCTAAGAGAACTTATTTGGTAAACAAAGCTATTTTACACATACATATACTTGGATTTCTTACTGATAACCATGAATGTCTTACTTGTTTGTAAGACTGATGTCTGAAAACTGAGAAGGTGCCCCATGTATAAGGCACTGCAGAGTTGAGCATTACCATGAGAGAAAGCAGACCCAGCAATGCCTAATCTTGGTGGTGGTGGTGGTGCTGTTAAGAGCAGAAATTTGGCTTTTTTTGTGTGACAGTTTGGGATTTTTAAATGAGGCCAGTCAGTTTAATATGTCTTCTATGAGTATTATGCAATCCATATCTAATGTGCCTAGAGGATGGATTTGGCTCCATAGCCACTAATGTATGACGCTGCAAACTACAATGTCCATGTGGGTATGATAGGTGACATTCTATGCATTTCCTGTCATTAAGGAATGTCACATTTGCAAAGCTCTGAAAAGACTATCTGGCTCAGATCCATGGTGGTATACTGGCTAACTGCTGCGTTGGCTAACCAAAGGGTTGGCCGTTCAAATCCACCAGGCTCTTTGGAAACTCTGTGGTGCAGCTCTACTCTTCCGTGTGAGTTGGAATATACTCCACAGCAGTGGGTTTGGGTGTTTTTTGTTTTTCCTTTTGTTTTTGGTTTGGCTCAGATCCTATGTGCAAAGCAAACAGGAATCCTAAAAAAGCTCATCCGATAGGACGTAGAGGCAGAGGTGTGCAGCGTGTGCTGACAAATCAGCTAGGTGACTGATTTGAGTTCTAACTTTTAATTTCTCAAGTAAGAAAATTTGACGTAAAGTAAGAACTGCACCTTGGTTATGTGTTTACTTGAAGTATGGTTCACACAGATGATTTACCGTGGGTTTTTGCTACATTTTGCCGAGACTGCTTTCTGGGTGATTGGCATGACCTGTGCAGTTGTGGGCCCTACTGAAGAGGATATTGCTTGCCTCCCTTGACTGTAGCTTTGACTACAGGAAGCTTGCTGAGAGAGCTGAGGAATGAGGCAGCCTACCAAAAGCTCAACTTTTTTTCTTTTTTCAATGGCTGGTTTAGCCATCATGTTGAAGGAACTCATTAAAACCCAGAAGAGGGGATTTGCTTCAGCACCCAGAGTGTCTGCAAGAGACTACTAGAGTGCTGTTGCTGTTAAGAGGGCTATTTATGTGTGTGTTTTAGTGAAGCGACTCCTGTGTGGTGCCTGTATTCACAATCCTCAGAAGAAAGTAGATGAGGTGCAGGTGGCCAAGGGACTGAAAACTGTCCAAACAGAAATAATCAACTGATCAAACAGTGTGGTGATGGCTTACGGTTGTCCTGGGAATGACCCAGATCTGTCTCTGAGCAGATACAGCATTTTTTAAATTAAAATGTTGTGCAATGAGAGAAGAAAGACTCTTTGATGGCTACAAGGGTAGGGAGGGAGAGAGAGGGTTGTTCATAGAATAGGAATTTGGTTAGGTGAAGGGATTGACAGCACTCAGCAGAGGGTAGGTGAGCATAACTGGGCTATACCATAAACTGAAAGGTTTTCTAAATTCAAGCGACCATTTCAAAGGATAGAGTTCCAGGAACAGGGTCTGAGACCATGTTTTCAGGGGGCATTGAGGTCAGTTGATGTAACTAGACTTTTGCTGAGAGAGACAGTCTTCTGCACCACATATTGGTGAGTGGCATCTGGGGCCTTAAAAGCCAGCAAGTGCCATCTGAGGAACATCAGTTGGTCCCAGTCCACTTGGAATAGATGATGACCAATAACCTCAATGACACAAGAAACAATGAGCCCAGGAGCCAGAATGACACATATGATGAGGAGATGGGGCCTGGTCACCACTAAAGGTGGCCTTGATAGGGCACGCAATGTAGAGTCCCTGATGTAGCATGAGTGCAGACCAAGAACACTACTAAAAGACCAGAATTCATGGTCTGACCGCCTGGAGGGTCGCCTGGGAACATGGCCTGTAGACTTCCTACTGGCCCAGACCTGAAACCAGCTCTGTGGTCAAGACTTCAGGCAAGAAATGGACTGGACTCAGGGACAAAGAGTGAGCATATGATATGTGTACTTTGTGGTTTTATACATTTTTAAGAGGCTGTGCTACTGGTTTCTTTCTAGAGGGCAGAGGAGAGGGTGGAGAAGAGGGGACAGGTAGTCATTAAGAGGATACTAGAAGGAAAGAGTGAAACAGAAGAGTGTGCTGTCACAGGGTAAGGAGAGCAGAGAGTTGTAGAGAGGCAGGCATGAAAAACTGAAGTGTATACTTCCACTTAATCATAATAAAAAAGCTAATTTTTTTTAAATTAAAAATATATGCAATGATGCATAAGCATACACATGCATACACACAGATTTCAATTCTAGGATTCATTAAATAGTTATCTAATGTAGACAATGTACTAGGATGCTCAGACTACAGAAATGTATGTTAAATATAGTCACTGTCCTCTGGAAAGTAAAAGAGCTGGAGTGGAGGAGATAAGAGAGAAAAACAAGTAACTTTAATATGTAGAAGCACAGGGATATTGGGTTGCATAGAATACACAGCAGTGATGGTGAGGCTGGTGGAGGACCAGGCAGTATTTCCTTCTGTTATATGTAAGGTCACCGTGATTTGAGGCCCCTTTGACAGTATTTGACAGCAACAGAATTCATAAAAGTTTTTCAAGAATTGAGAATGGGGAAAGATCACTATTAAATTGTGATATCAAGGCAAGAGCTGATACCAGAATTTCTTTAGATAGCCTGTTCAGTTTTGTGGTTTCTGATACATACTGTGAAATGATGCTCCACAATGGTTCCTCCAGCAGTGTATACAGAGTGCCCAGTGTACCTAATCCTCACCAGCTCCCCAAATTACTTATTTACAGTCCATACCGATATTAAGGAAACAAATAAAAATTAAAGCAAGTCCCATTTTTAAACTGAATGTCTAATATTCACTTAGAGACGGGTGACTTAGCAGATATGAAGTGTCTTGTACAAAGTCTGGTTGGTGTTGCATCAGTCCCAGCTATCTCCATGATATGTTGTGTATTGAACTTCTGTGGCTCACAGGGTTCTCACTGGCTAATTGTCTGAAGTAGATCTCCAAGCCTTTCTTCCTAGCTTGTCTTTTTCTTGGAGCTCTGCTGAAACCTGTTTGCATGATAGCAACACACAAACCTCCACTGACAGATAGGTAGTGGCTTTGCGTGATTCATGTTGGCTGGGAATAGAACTCAGATCTCCTTCTGCTTCCTTGAGCCTTTGGATCTGCATACTTATCCTGCCTGTACATCAGTACCACTTCACACTGTAGCGCAGGGAACCATTCCACAGGGATTTCAAGGCTGTAATCTTTATGGAAGCAGACTGCCACGTCTTTCTCCTGCAGAGTGGTTGGTGAGTTCAACTTCATGATTTTCCGTCGGCAGCCAAGCACATAAGCACTGTGGCACTGGACCTCGCAATGCTTAGGTCCTTCAGTGGTCCAGAAATATAAATGCAGGATCCTTGCTCAGGAAAATAAGTGGGAAAAGTGAAATAGATGATACTTTATATACTTATGCATTTAGAAACAAAATACTGGCTCTGCTTACTGAGGTGGGACGGGAAAAGAATCTACTCTTTTTGCCTTTATGAGATTACAGCAGTGAAAATACTAAAAGTATGCAATCACTAGTAAGTATAGCTTCTTAAGAGCTTCTCCATTACAACTGACTTATAATAGGAATTCTGTACCATATAATTATTTTTTCATAGAGACAATGGCCTTGAACTAGAGTTTCACATGAAATTTCTTTCTGAAATACAGAAAGAGAATCATACCTGGACCCAAGGAAGCTTGACTCCATCTCTTTGGTAAAGAATAGAAACCACAAATGTAATAATTTATTAAAAGATTTGAGAGCAGAATGCTTAAAGAATTGTTTTTAAAGGAGTTGATTAATGAAAGTCTTTTCAGTATAGTGAGTGATAAACTTGTGAATTTGCACATTGTAAAGATCCTCAATGAATGTGAGGATAATAGAAAATGGGAATGTAGGTGTTTTTTCCTTTTCAACAAAATGAGTGTTTTCTCAATGAGTGTATTGTACACATAGCAAACCATACCTGATAATAACATTCGACTTGTTATCATGTGGAGTTGCCATTAAACTGTTCATCAAGTAATGTATAATTATGATCTGACAATTATAGAAGGATGTCAGAGAAGTTCAAAAGCCCTAGAATTCACCTTCATAAAAAGACCCATCACCGCCAGTCGAGTCGAGTCTGACTCTCAGTGACTCTAGAGGTCAGAGTAGAACTGCCCCGTAGAGTTTCCAAGGAGCGCCTGGCAGATTTGAACTGCTGACGTTTTGGTTAGCAGACATAGCACTTAACTGGCTATGCCACCAGGGTTACCTCATAAAAAGATACTTAATGTGCATTTAAATAAAGAAACCATGAAGTACCATGAAAACAATTTAATCTACAAAGATTTCAGTCCAACTCCTCTAAGACTACTTTTACCCAAATATATCCTTTATTTTCTTCAGTGTCACTGGGAATAGATTAAGTGTTTTTATTGAGTTGTACAGAATATTTCAGCAGTGATAAATACAGCCAACAGATTAAAAATTTATCAAGACAAAATATCCAGCATCCTCAGAAATACTGCCAAGTTGTTTTCTTTTACCAAACTCTAGTGTAGATTGGATATTAATTGATCCAATAAAACAGACTGATAACTTCCGTAGAATCTTTGAGTAACTTACTACAGCACAGTTCCAAAATCCTAATATTTAACCTTAACCTTGAATCAGTATGAACACATGTTGTCCCGTTAGGGTCCGTGCCCTGGAGCAGTCCAGCCAATGAAACACACTCCAAGTCAGAAAGACAGAAAAGTTGTATCAGGGGTATGGTACCAACAGGGCAGGCTGTTTTCTATAGGGTCTCAAAAGACAATTTTTACATCAGATCTTATATATCATTTTGACAAGGATACTTAACATTTTTAAGTATGTAATCTGTGACTCGACAGCAGTGGGTTTAATCTACAGCCAGTCATGTACATCACAAAACTGCAGGCAGAAACTCTTCATTAAACTAAAGATATGCATGTCAGACACCTGGACTCTAATTTGTATGTTTGTAACAAACTGGAAAAAAAAGACATAAAAATCTTGTAACTAGTGGAACTGGCCTGTCAAGCACACTTTCAGATGAAAATCAGGAGAGAAAGTTACAGATGTAGAGTGCCAGGCAGCCTCCCCAGTTGCTGTCTCACTCACTGTTGGTGCTTAGTAAGCTGAAGGCCATATTTCAAGAGTGCAAAAAGCAGGAGAGAGACTCGGGCCATAGGAGTGGAGAGTGCTGTGCACCCATTTGGAAGAGGGCAGTGTAGCTGAGACGATAACATAATGCTTATGCAATACTTAGAATATCTTTATGGCATTAGTTATGTCAAGCTCTCGATCACCCATTTGCAAAAGAGGAAACATGTTACAAGGTATTAGGGGCACATGTGTATGCATGGCTATGGACATTTCCCCCCTCTTTTATTCAAGTAGACGACACGACAGCAATGGGTTTTTTTATTCAGGTAGCAATTCAGGGATTAACGCGTTAATCCCTAAAATTCATCAGACTCTGGAAGGTTTCTGCCACTCCCAGGAGAAGCAGTTTTCTGCTTGTATTTTTTGTTCTAGCACCTGTAAAGCTTAATCAGCCCCTCTCAATTGTAATTTTCTAGTTATTAGTGGTTAAGTGCTATGTCTGCTAACCAGGAGGTTGAATCTATAAGGTACTCCTTGGAAACTCTATGGGTCAGTTCTACCCTGTCTTACAGGGTTTCAGTGAGTCAGAATCGACTTGTGATGGTGATGCGTTTGATCGGGGGATTTCAGGATTATTGTCTGCTGCTTCCTTCCCTAGGCAGCTTCTCTATTTCTGTTTATTGAAAGAAAAAAACAAACAAAAATATGAGAAGCAAAGAATGGGGAAAATAATGCAGAGCATGCCTAGTTTAGCAATTTAATGGCTTTTTATTAGTTTATATTCGTGTCTGTAATGCTAAATATCATACTTCAAGTGTAAGCCATACTCCAGCCCCCACCCCCTGCCTTTGGTTTTTAAACCTAATGGCTTGAGAACATGTCCAGGTGTGGAGAACAGACAGATTGGTTATTCTTGGTAAGCATTTTATTTTCCTTTCTCCTTCCAAGTGTACTATATTACCTCACTCCCACCAAGTACAGTGGCTATAGTACTTTTAGTTGCAGATGTTGGCTTTTCTGTACTCCATGTGAATATATTCAGCTTCCCTCATAGTGTCTTGATGGCTGTAATGGTTCCCAGTGTTCTTCTTCACCTATAATTTCTGTATCGGAAGGGAAGGGAAGTAAGGTTTACCTTCCTTCATTTTATTCCTTCCTGTTTTATTTTTAACCAGAGTAGACAATCTTTTCTAGAAGGTTCCAGCAAGCTTTCCCTTACTCTTCTTTTCTTTGCGTAGTGACAGTCTAATGTCCCAGTCTCACCTGTCTACCCTGCTTTCGGGTCAAGAATTGCAGAGCCTTCTGGGAAGCTAATGTCTCATACTGCCAGTCTCATTGGAGGAGGCAGGCTCTCAGAGAAGGCAAGAGTGGGGAGTAATTGTTGAGTAGACAATGAACACTGTCTGCACAGCTAGGTTTTCAAATGCCACATGTGTCTAGCGTTCAAATAGTTGTTAAAGGAGTAAGTCTTACAGTGAATTCTTTATCCTCCCCTGACTTTGGAAGAAATACATGGGCTTCTATTTTTATCATCACTGTTTTGTGTTTTCTTTTTTGTTTGTTTGTTTTCATTTTCTTGTTTTTAAACAACAATGCCAAAAAAAAAAAGCTAAAAAATTTTTTCCAGTCATTTTTTCTGTAGAATCAAAAACAACAATGAAAACCTATCGCTGTCAAGTCAATTCTGACTCTTGGTGATCCTATAGGACAGAGTACATAGGGTTTCCAAGAAACAGTTGGTGGATTTGAACTGCTGACTTTTTGCTTAACAGCTGAGCTCTTAACCCCAGTGCTACAATTCTTAACTCATCTCAGTAGGAGTATGTTGCTGACCCAGGCTAGAGCTAGGAGCTCATTCTCTTTGGTCATATAAATAGTACGTGAGTTAAATATTCTTTCTAGGATCTAGTCTCTAAGATTCTGCCATTGACAGCACTGTCGGCTCTAGCTACCTTTTAGGATTTGGTTCATTATGAAAGGACCTCTTACTGATTCTGTTTCATGTGGAGAGGATACGAAATCAGCAAGGGAACATAGGATATGGTTTGCTTTTTTCCTAGGAATTTGAGAGATGGCATCACTGCCTTTTAGGATTTTAATTTCTTTTAGTGCAAGTAATGCTAACTGCTTGGGATCCCTTGTCTGTTTTTCTTTGTCAGTCTTCATAGAAATTGTGTGGAGCATGACCATTAGAGTTGATTGGCTGCAGTTTGATCTTTTGCATGACATTACCTTAGGAGCTCATAAAGCTTGTGCACATTCAGTGGCAGTTGTTCGTAGTAGCTTGTGGGTGTTTGGGAAAAGAAATAACTCCTTAGGATTGGATTTGGGGGCTTCTTATTCCTGTTCAGAAATGTTATATGCCCTTTATTTTAGGTTGTAAACTTAAAATGGAACTCTGGAGCCAGGCTAGCATATCACAAAAATGCTTCTGTCACAAAAAGTGAAGTTTAGCATCGATCTAAATGTTACATCAAGTATATTTAGTTAGACAAGGGGCTCCCTTCTGTTTTCAGGCAATCTGCTTTTTTTCCCCCGGTTATGAATATCTACGTGAATAGTCAAGTTTCTGTCCATTTGAGGATCAAAATTTGTTTTGAGGAAAATGTTGGATAATTTATTTTAGATAAGCCAAGACTTCAGTATCTATTGCTGTTAAGTTTATATTGCTGACGAGACACCAGAACATTACACCCTAACTTCTCTCATCACCGGTTTCATTTTGTTGAAGCAAGATTGAGTGACCTTTGTCTTTTAGCTGAGTGTGAAGCACGGACCACCTTGTCACATTTGATTACCAATTTGTACTTACATTTTAAGAGTTGCTGGAGCCTCTGCAATGGCTGCTGGTAGTCTGCAAAGCTTTTGCCAAGCCAAAGCCAAGTGCTGTCGAGGAGCTTCAAATTTCAGAGATGCTGGGTATGAGTCTCATAGGCTGTTCACTGTGGTCTCATCTGGAAATACTGAATTAGAAATTTTGTTAATTTTCTCTTTGACCATATTTAAAACTGTGATTTTCTAGAAAGGAAGCCAAACAAGAATCTGAGGATTGGAGCTCTACCATACACTAGTTTGCTCACTAAGAAGCCATATTGCCAGTGGTGGGCTATTAACCTTTCTGTGACTCCCCTCTCCCGGGGAGGCCAAGCAGTGTACAAAGGGAAAACCTAAGTTCCGGAACTAAAATCTTGTCTTCATTTGATCTCCAGCTGTGAAATAGCATCTGCTGTACATAAAGATATTGTAACAATGCCTTCCTTAATCTTAACCATTTATTCAGCAGAACATTTTGTCAGTTTGTTGTAGCTTGTGTGTTGCTGGGCTGCTGGGAGCTACACCAGCTTACAAATACCAGCTGAGTCACCTGTGGTGAACAGGTTTCAATAAAGGTTCCACACTAAGATAGGCCAGGGAGAAAGGCCTGGTGATCTACTTCTGAAAATCAGTCACTGGAAACTCTGGATCATAATGGTCTAGATCTTCACCTTCTCATTCGTGTGGCCCAGGATTTGGTTCTGTAGGGTGTGGGATCAGCATCGGTTGGGAGCTGAGTGGACAGCAGCGAACAACAGCAAAGAGCGGTAAGGGCTCGTTGTTGCACAGGGATGCAGTGATAGTGACAGGATGTCACTTCGCAGACTCTGGAATCAAAGGGTGTGACTACACACTGTGAGAGGCTGTGGGACTGACTTATGTCGCCTAACAACTCTTAGGCTCAGGACTCTTCTGTTCTTGGAAATCATTACTTCTAGGATAACGGGAGACTTAAAAAAAACAATCCAGACACAGAGGACACTCAGTTTTAGCTGCTGCTGTTGTCTTCATTTCAGTTACTGTTTTCGCTAATTTGTTATTAATTTATTGCCACTGGAGCCCTGGTGGCAGAGCAATTAAGAGCTCTGCTGCTAACTGAAAAATCAGCAGTTTGAATTTGCCAGTCAATTCTTGGAAACTCTACAGGGCAGTTTTACTCTGTTCTATGCCAAGCCAAGTGCCATCGAGTCAGATCCGTTCTATAGCATAAAAAAAAAAAAAAAAAAAAAAAACAGTGCCGTCGAGTCGGGTCCATAGCTGCAAGTTATAATCGACTGAGGGGCAACTGGTTTGGTTTACATTTTATTAATGTTTTTATTATGATAAATATTTTTATTCACATGATTACTATTTAAAGTAGACAAAAACAAACAAATGAAAAATGCACTGCTGTTGAGTTGATGCTGATTTATAGCAAGTGTATAGACGGCGTGGAACTGCCCCATGGAGTCTCTAAGGAGTGCCTGGTGGATTTATACTGCAGACCTTCTGGATGGGAGCTGGGGCACTTAACCATTGCACCACCAGGGTTTCCAGGCAAAGAAAAGGAGACTGAAAAAGAGCACAAAAGGTTCAGAAACTGTGGATTTCATTTTGGGTAATTCTTCATGGATTCTTTTTCTCTTAGTCTATTTAGTTCTCTGTTTCAGTGGAAACTCCTCTAATTTTGCTGAGCAATCCAAGATGGGAGAGTGAAGCTCGCTCTCCGAATTTGTTTGGTTTAAGAAGCATTCTACAGTGCATGTACAACTACAGTAGCACTATCACTTTCCTTTTTTTTTTTAGTATTATACTTTAAATGACAGTTACAATTCAAGTCAGTTTATCATGTAAACATATATATACAAGTGTATTATGACCATAGTTGCTCTCCCTGCAATGTGACCTCACACTCCTCCTCTCCACCCTGTATTTCCCTTGTCCATTTAACCATCTCCTGTCCCTTTCTACCTTCTTATCTAGCCTCCAGACCAGAGATGCCCATTTAGTCTCATGTATCTGCTTGAGGCAGGAATCACATTCTTCACCAATATCATTTTATGTCTTAGAGTTTGCTCTAATCTTTGCTGAAGAATGGGTGTTGAGAATCGTTTCAGTTCTGGGCTAACAGAGAGTCCAGGGACCATGTCTTCTGGGGACCTTCCAGTCTGTGAGACCAAGTCTGGTCTTTCTCCTAGAGTTCAAGTTCTCCCTCCACTTTTCTCCTGCTCCTTCAGGGACTGTTGTACTCCCTGTCTGGCCAGTCCTTGGTGGTAGCTGGACACAATCTAGTTCTTCCCGTCTGATGATGATGCAACCTCTGGTGTATGTAATCCTTTCTGCCTTTTGGGCTCCTATTTTCCTTCTCTTTTTTGGCATTTTTCCTTCTACTTTGCTCCACGTGAGTTGGGAAAAATTGATTGGCCACTTGCTAGCTTTTAAGACTCCAGATACTACTCATCAAAGTGGGATCGAGAACATTTTCTTAATAAACTTGGTTATGTCAGTTGACCTAGATGTCTCCTGAAACCATGGTCCCCACGCTCCTGTCCTTACTACTCTGTCCTTTGAAGTGTTTGGTTGTGTTCAGGAAACCTCTTAGCTTATGGTTTAGTCCAGTTGTGCTATCTTCTCCTATATTGTCATGTCCTTCCCTTCCTTAAAAATAATATCTGTCTACCATCTAGTTACTGAATACTCCTGTTGTTCCCCCCAACCTTTATCACCATCAAAAGATGTTTGCTTCTGTGTTTAAATCTTTTTTGTTTGAGTTCTTATAGTGGTCCCATAGAGTATTTGTTCTTTTATGATTCGTTTCACTTAGCATAATGCCTTCCAGGTTCCTCCGTATTTTTAGATGTTTCACAGATTCATCATTTTTTTTTTAAACATTGCATAGAAATCCACTGCATGAGCCTACCATAATTTGTTTAGCCGTTCATCCTTTGATAGGTACTTAGGTTGCTTCCATTTTTTCACTATCATGAACAGTGCTGCAATGAACATGGGTGTGCATGTATTTATTTATATGTCAGCTCTTATTTCTCTAGGGTATATTCCAAGGAGCAGAATTGCAGAATCTTATGGTATTTCTACTTCCAGGTTTTTAAGGAAGTGCCAAATCAATTTTCAAAGTGGTTGTACCATTTTATATTCCTACCAGCAGTGTGTAAGTGTTCCAGTCCTTCCACAATCTCTCCAACATTTAGCAGTTTGTCTTTTGGATCAGTGTTAACGTTGTTAGTGTAAAATGGTGTCTCATTGTAGTTTTGATTTGTATTTCTCTAATGGCTAATGATTGTGAACATTTTTTCATGTATCTGCCAGCCACCTAAATATTGTCTTTGGTGAAGTGCCTATTCATATCTTTTGCCCATTTTTGATTGGGTTATTTGTCTTTTTGTTGTTGAGGTGTTGCTGTATCTTGTAGGGTTTAAACATTAGGTGCTGATGGAATTTGTTGTAATCGAAATTTTTTTCTCCAGTACATGGGTTGTCTTTTTACTATTTTGTTGATATCTTTCAATGAGCATACATGTTTGATTTTCAGGAGCCCTAGTTGTCTGTTTTCTCTTCTGATATTTGTGCACTATTGATAGTGTTTTGAATTCTGTTTATGCCATGTATTAGGGCTCCTAGCACTGTCTCTATTTTTTCTTCCCTGATCTCTGTTGTTTTAGATTTTTGAGTTTAACTCTTGGATCAACGTCTAGTTAGTTTTTGTGCGTGGTGTGAAGTACGGGTCTTATTTCTTCCTTCCTTCCTCCCTCCTTCCCTTGATTTTTTTTTTTTTTTTTACATATGGATACCCAGTTATGTTAGCACTGTTGATTAAAAAGACTAGCTTTCCCCCAATTAATGGACTTTGGGTCTTTGTCAGACATCAGCTGCTCATAGCCAACTGCTCGTAAGTAGATTTTGTGTGTGGATTCTCAAGTCTGTTTCATTGGTTTATGTATCTTGTTGTACCAGTACCCTGGCTGTTTTGACTACCATGGTGGTATAGAAGGTGATAAATTCAGATAGTGTGATGCATCTCACATTTGTTCTTCTTTTTCAATAAAACTTTATCTGGGGCCTCTTGCCTTTCCATATGAAGTTGGCGATTTGTTTCTCCATCTCATTAAAAATGTCATTGGACTTTGGATATGGATTGCATTGTATCTGTAAATCTGTTTGAGTAGAACAGACACTTGTACAGTGTTGAACTTTCCTGTCCATGAACAAGTCAGTTTTCATCACTCAGGTATGTTTCTTTTGGTTTGTTGCAGTAGTGTCTTGTAGTTTTTTTGTATTGGTCTTTTATGTGTCTGGTTAGGTTTAATCCCAAGTACTTTTATCTTTTGGGGAGCTATTGTAAATGGTATTGATTTTGTGGTTTCCACTTTTATGTTCTCTCTGTTGGTGTAGAGGAATCCAGATAAGTTTTGTACGTTTACTGTGTATTCTAATCCTTGGCTGAAATCTTCTATTAGTCCTAGTCGATTTTGTGAATTTTTTAGGGTTTTTTGTATATAAGATCATGTCATTTCCAAATAGAGATACTTGTACTTCTTCCTTACTGATTTAAAAAACCAAAAAACCAAACCCACTGCCATGGAGTGGGTTCAAATCATAGTGACCATAGAGGTCAGAGCAGAACTGCCCCATAGGGTTTCCAAAGAGTGCCTGGCAGACTTGAACTGCCAACCTTTCAGTTTGCAGCTGTAGCACTTAATCCACTATGCCACTGTGGTTTCCTCCTTACCAATTTGGATGTCCTTTATTTCTTTTTCTAGCCTAATTGCTTTTGTGAGAACCTTCAATTGAATGTTGAATAGAAATAGTGACAAAGAACATCCTTGTGTCCTTCCTGTTTTCGAGGGAAATGCTTTAAATCTTTCTCCATTTGGGATGATGTTAGCTCTTGGCTTTGTATAAATGACATTTATTATGTTGCCCTTCTATTCCAATTTTGCCAAGAGTTTTTATCTTGAATGGATGTTAGACTGTCAAATGCCTTTTCCTCGTTAGTTGACAGAATCACGTAGTTCTTCCCTTTTGTTTTATTTATATTGTGGGTTACAGTGATTGTTTTTCTACTGTTGAACCATCCCTGCATCACTGGTATGAATCCCACTTGATCATGGTGAATTGTTTTTTTGATATATTATTGAATTTTATTGGCTAAAATTTTGTTGAGAATTTTTGCACGTGAATTCATGGAGAATATTGGTCTATAATTCTTTTTTTTTTTTTTTAATAATTTTGTTGTGTTGTCTTTGCCTAGTTTTGATACCAGGGTTATGATGGCTTCATAAAATGAGTTTGGGGGTATTCCATTGCTTCTATGCTGTGAAATACCTTTAGTAACAGTTGTGTTTACTCTTTGCAAGTTTAGTAGAATTCTCAACTAAAGTCATCAGAGGCAGGGCTGGATTTTTTGTTGTTGCTTGTTTGTTTTATCTTTGCAGTCTGTTCTTTTATTATGGGCTCATGCAGTTTTTCTAGATAGTTAGCTATGTTTCTAGAAATGTGTCTGTTTCCACTATGCTTTCAAATTTATCAGTATATACTTTTTCATAGTACTCTATGTTGATTCTTCTAATTTCAGTCGGGTCTCTGGTGATATTGCTTATTTCATTTATCTGGATTATTTGCTGAGTCTATTTGTTTTTGTTTTCCCAGTGGATTTCTCAGTTCTGTTGATCTTTTCAGAGAACTAGCTTTTAGACTTGTTAATTCTTTTAATGATTTCTCTATTTTCTGTTTTATTTAATTGTGCTCTAATTTTTTTCCATTTGCTTTCTTCTAGGGCCCAAAGGACTTCTTTTGCTGCTGTCTTTGTTTGAGTTGTAGGGTTAATGCTTTGATTTGTGCCCTTTTTTCTTTATAGATTTGTGCATTTACTACTATACATTGACCGCTGAGCATTGCTTTTGCTGTGTCCCAAAGATTTTGGTAGGGTATGTTTTCATTCTCATTTGATTCTGTGAATTTCCTTATTCTGTCCTTAACTTCTTCTGTGGCAAATAGTTTTTGAGGAAGGTGTCGGTCAGTTTCCATGTGCGATTTTTTTTTTCCTTTTTCTCTCATCGATTTCTAGTTTTATGATTTTATGGTCAGAGTGAATGCTTTGTAAAATGTTGATGGAGATTCTGTTAAGGCTTGGTTTATGACCTAGTATGGCCAGTATGTGGTATTTTCTGGAGAATACGCTACATGCATTGGAAAAGAAAATATAGTTGGCTACTGTTGAGTGGAGTGTTCTTTTTATGTGTTTGAGATCAAGTTACTTTGTTCTGGCTGTTAGATCTTCTGAGTCTTTGTTGAACAGCTTTATGGATGTTCTGTCCTTCACCGAAGGTGTTGTGTTAAAGTTCCCTACTGTTATTATAGAATTGTCTACTTCTCTTTTTAGTATTTTGTATATTAGGCACCCTGTCTATGCATACATAAATATTTAATTGGTTATATTCTCCTGGTTTGTTTATTCTTTAATCCTTATGTATTATTCTTCCTTATCCATTGTGGTGCATTTTAAATCTGTTTTGTCAGAAATTAATATTGCCATTCCTACTCTGTTTTAAATGTTGTTTGCGTGATATATAGTTTTCCATCTTTTGAGTTTTAGTTTGTTTGTAACTTTAAGTCTGAGGTGCATCTCTTGTACTCAGCATGTAGCTGGATCATGTTTTTTTAAAATGCATTCTTCTACTCTCTGTTTCTGTATTAGTGCATTAAATCCATTTACATTCAGTGTAATTATTGATAGGTATGAGTTTAGTGCTGTTATTTTAATGTCTTTTTTGCATTGTTGACAGTTTGTGTGCTGAGTTATTTTCCTTTATGTATTTTCAACTTTTTCATTTTTGTTGGTTTTGTATTTGGTGAGTCTTTATATTTTTCTTGTTTTTAATTTTAATAGATAAGATTGATTGTTTCTTTTGTGGTTACCTTAATATTTACTCCCATTTTTCTAAGTTTAAACCAGTCTTGTCTTTTTTACTATGATTAAGCGAAGGTATACAATTCAAATCAATTTTGCATCCCCGTGTGTCTGCAGCTGTATCTGCTCTCCTCACCCTGTAGCAGCACATTCCTTCTTTTCACTCTATATTTCTACAATATCTTCTTAATAAACACCTGCCCCCTCCACACCACTGTCTTCTCTCCCATCTAGGAAGAAACTAGTAGGATAGCCTTCTATAAATGTATAAGCCCATAAAGTACAGACACCATATGCTCACTCTGTGTCCCCAAGCACAGTCCATTCTTGTCTGAAGAGTTAACCTTAGTGCTGGTTTCAGGTCTGGGCCAGCAGCAAATCTAGGGACTGTGTTTCCAGGGGACTTTCCATGCTGTCAGGCTATCAGTTCTGGTTTTTAGAAGAGTTCTTGAACTGCACACCTCTTTTTCTAGTGTTGCCTCAGTGACTTTATGTTGTGTCCGCCTTCACGGCTGCCTTTGGTTGTGGCTGGGCACCATCTGATTCTTCTGGTCTCATGCTGATGTGGTCTCCCATTCATATGGGTCCTGCGTCCTGGGCTCATTTTTCCTGTGTCTTTGATGTTCTTGGTCATCATGTATCCCAGATGTGCTGAGACAAATTGATGTACCTCAGATGGCAGGTTACTAGGTTTTAAGACCCCAGATGCCACCAGTGTGGGATGTAGAAGACTCTCTTGCCAATTGAACTCAACGTTCCCTGAAAACATAGTACCCAGACCCCCATCCCTGCTACTCTGTCCTTTGAAATATGGAGTTGAATTTAGAAAACCTCGCAGTTTACGGTGTAGTACAGTTATGCTGATCTGCTCTCTACTGTGTGCTGTCACTTCCTTCACCTACCCAAATTCCTGTCAACTATCTATTCTATGAACATCTCTCTCCCTCCTTCCCCACCATTGTACTCATCAAAGAGTCTTCTGTATTAAAGTACATTTTTAAGTCCTAATAGCAGGTTAAAAGAGTCTTTTCTTTATACTGTCTTGACTTCCTCTCTATATGAAAAATCCATGACTACACTTTTTAGTCCCTCTTTTTTGATATGCTATTACCTTTTTCATAAAAACATGGAATGCTTTATGAATTTGTGTGCTATCTTATGCAGGGCCGTGCCAATCTTCTCTGTATCTTTCTAATTTTAGTATATATGCTGCTAAAATGAGCACTATTTCTTCCCTTTTTAAAGTCATCTAACAAAGAAATATTATTTGTTCTGTGTGAAAATCTTTCTCAGAGAATGTTCACATCTCTTAACTGAAGTGGAACAAGTTTTAAACAGATGCTTGTGCAGTGCTGAACCTTCCCTTAAATTTCCCGGTAATGAATTGGAAATATCAATCCTTGTCAAATATTGAGTGTTTTTAATTCAAAATGACAAAGTACATTATTGACCTTTAGGTTAGTATGCCCAGGAGATTTTCTGGAAAAGGTAATACTTCGTTACTCAGTTTGTTTTAAATTGAACTTTAATTTGTACTTAAAGACTTAGTATAACCAAGATTTCCTCTAATAGTACATGAATACACCAATAAAAATTTAGCTGTGGGTTATTATGATTTATTATTATGATGATGATGATTGAGTGAAAATATATAATCCCATATAAATTTGCTTACCCATCAATGAGCAGGTCCCATTGCTCTCCCTGTCTGGTGACAGCACACTCCTCTCCGTTCTGTACATGTCATATCATCCTAATAATCTCCTGTTCCCTCCTCTCCACCCTCTTCCTCACATCCAGTAAGAGGTCAACTGGATGTGTGATTGTTTTTTTAAGGTGCCCTTGACATAGTTCCAAATCATTGTGACCATATGTATAAAAGAAAAAACACCAACCAGTCTTGTGTTATCTCACAGTTATGAGGTATCTTATTTATCTAGTGCTGCTATAGCAGAAATGCTGCAAGTGATGTGTCTTAATCATCTGGTGCTGCTGTAACAGAAATACCACAAGTGGAAGGCCTTAAAAAGAGAAATTTTATTCTATCACAGTTCAGTAGACTATAAAAATTCACGGCATCAGATCCAAGAGGAGGCTTTCTCTGTTGGCTCTGGAGGAAGGTCTTTGACCTCAATCTTCCCCTGGATTTGGGAGCTTCTGAGGTATAGGGACCCCAGGTCCTTTCTAAAAAGCATGCTGTACTGTGTTCCCAACACTGTTCCATGATGGTAAGAGGTCCCCAACTCTCTGCTAAGTTTCCTTTCCTTCATATCCCAGAAAATTGCCTTGAGGCACAATGTGGTCTTGCACATTGGTTCCTGTCCCACCAACACAACTGCTGCGCATCTTCCTTCATTAACATCATACAAGCAGGGTTTGTAACATACAGGAACATCTCGCAGTACCAGGAATCATTGCCCAACCAAATTGCTACAAACTGTTTTTGAAGGAACATAATTCAATCCATGACATGATGGGTTTAACAAACAAAAATTTAATATCTCAAAGTTTAGGAAACTGGCAGTCCATGTTTAGGGTGCCAGCTCTATGGGAAGGCTTTCTCTCACTATAATCTCTGTAAGAAGATTCTTGTTTCTGTTGAGCCTCTGCGTCTGATCCATCTTCATGCGGTGTGGCATCTTTCTTCCCCCATCCCTGTTTGCTCACTTGCTTGTTTTCAGTGTTTTTTATATTTAAAGACAGATTGACTTAATATACACCACGGTCTGATTCATATAACAAAGAAAACATATTCTGATATGAGATTATAACTGCATCTATAAGAGTCGTAACCCAAAAAATACACTACCGTTGAGTTGATTTTGACTCACAGTGACCTTCCTAGAGACCTGAAATACTGCCTTGAATTTGGAGACCATCAAGAATAGACTTGATGCAGTGAGCACTAGTGACTACAGCCAGACAAGCTGTGGGAAGACATGAAGGACAGTCAACATAAAGAACGCAAAGATCATTAAAGAGACAAGAAAGAAAGTCCAAAATTGATGTCCATGAGACTGTGAAACTTTTTCTTGAACATAGGATAGCTAAATCAAATGGAAGAAATGATGAAGTAAAAGAGCTTAACAGAAGATTTCAAAAGGTAGCTAAAGACAAAAATTAAATATTATAATGAAATAGACAGAGATTTGGAGTTAGAAAACCAAAAGAAAAGAACACACTGTTTCTTAAGCTCAAGAAACTGAAGAAAAATTAAGGCCTCAAGTTGAAATTGTGAAAGATTCTATGAACAAAATATTGTATGACGCAGGATACATCAAAAGCAGATGGAGGGCATACACAGAATCAGAAAGAGTTGGCTGGCTATAAACTATTTCAGAAGGTAGCATGTGATCAATAACAGATGATGTCAAAGGTAGACGTCCAAGCTGCACTGAGGGCGTTGGCAAAGAACAAGTCTCCAGGGACTGATGGAACTTAAGTTGAGGTGTTTCAGCAAACGGGTAAATCACTGAAAGTGCGCACTTGTCTATGTCAAGAAATTTTGGAAGATGGCTACTTGCCAAATGACTGGAAGAAATCTGTATTTATGCACATTCCAAAGAATGGCGATCCAGCAGAATGCAGAAATTACTGTCAATATCAATAATATAACAGTGACCAGTAAGGTTTCTGAGGCTGTAAATCTCTACAGAAGCAGATTGCCACAGCTTTCTCCCACACAACAATTGGTGGTTTCAAATTTCTGACCTTTTGGTTCGCAGCTTATTGTTTTAACCACTATGCAATCAGGGCTCTTTTGAAGATCACACCAGCTACAACTTTACTGAATATCATTCAGAAGCAGTTATAGCAATACACTGATAAGGAATGGCCAGAAATTCAAGCCAGATTCAGAAGAGCATGTAGAACCAGGGATATCATTGCTGATGTGAGATGCATATTGGGTGAAAGCAGAGTGTACTGAAAGATGTTTACCTGTGTTGTATTGACTGTGCAAAGGCCTTTGACTGCTATCCTAACAAACTACAAAGTGACATTATGAAGAATGAGAATTCCAGAGCACTTAATTGTGCTTTCTTGAAGCCTGTGTATAGACCAAGAGACTGTTCAAACAGAGCAAGGCAAAACTAGCCAAGTGCTGTTGAGTCGGATCTGACTCATGGAGACCCCAGGCAATACTACATGTTAAAAATCAAGAAACATGTGTCAGGGTCATACCCATTCACCATATTAATTCATTCCATATACTTAGCAAATAATCTGAAGAGCTGGGCTATGTGAAGAAGAGGATGGCATCAGGATTGGTAGAAGACTCATTAACAATGTGCAGTATGCAAATAACGCAACCTTGCTTGCTGAAAGCTGAGAATCCTTGAAGTACTAACAGAAGATCAAATACTTCCAACTTCAGTGTGGATTACATACACCTCAACATAAAGAAAACAGAAATCATCAAAACTGGACCAGTAGGTGCCACTATGATAAATAGAGCATAAATTGGTGTTGTCAAGGATTTTTATTTTACTTAGGCCCATAGTCAGTGCCTTTGGAAGCATCCGTCAGGAAATCAAGTGAAAAGACCTGTTTATATTGTTAAAAAGCGAAGATGTTCCTTTGAGGACTAGAATGTATCGAATCCAAGCCGTGACATTGTCAGTCAGCTCATATGAATGTGAAAGCTGGACATGAGTAAGACTTGAGAGGACTTGATGTTTTTGAATTCGGATGTTGATGAAGAGTAATGAGTACACCACAGACTGCCAGGGGAATGAGCAAATGTATCTTGGAAGAAGTCCAGCCAGATTGCTCCTTACAAGTGAGGATGTCATGGACTTTGTCTCACTTAATTTGGACATGTTATCAGGATGGTCCAGTCCCTGGAGAAGGGCATCATGCTTGGTAGAGGGTCACCCAAAGAGAGCAGACCCTCAGTGACATGGATTGACAGTTGCTGCAATGTGAATTCAAACACTGAAATGATTGTGAGGACGTAACAGGACTGGATAGTGTTTCATTTTGTTGTGTGTAGGGTTACTGTGAGTTGGAAGCAACTTGTGTGGCACCTAACAACAACAACAGCATAATTATTAGGATTTACAAGATTTATTCTTGGAAGATACAATTCAGTCTCTGTGTTTTGATCTGGTGTTGCACCCGCTGTGTCATTTTATCACTTTGGTGGTCTTCCTTGTTTTCACTAGCCCTCTGCTTGACCCTCTATGATGTCTGTCATGGGAGTTGTGTCCCCCCAAAAATATGTGTAGTAAGGGTCGCCATGAGTTGGATCTGACTTGATGGCACTTGGCTTGGCTTGGCAATTTGCCTGGACAAGGATTCCCTGTATTCTGTGATTGCTCTCCATTTTGTGATTTTCTGATTCTGTAAATGCTAGTATCTGCCTGTGGTTAACAGTGGATTATGTTAGAGAGGATTAGAGTGGGACTGTAAATTTCTTCATAAGGTCACCTCCCCACTCCATTGTAAAGGGATCTTCTCTAGAGTGTGGTTTGCACCACGTTTTATCCTTTCATCCTATGAGAGATAAAAGGAAAGGGAAGCAAGCAGAGAGTTGGGAACCTCAGACTGTCAAGAAAGCAGCACTGAGAGAAGAGGGCATCCTTCAGATCTGAGGTTCCTGTAACAAGATGCTCCATGTGCAAAGACTGACGCAACACAAGGACTTTCCTCCAGAGCCAACAGAGGAAAAGCCTTCCCCCAGAATGCACACCCTGAATTGGGACTTGCAACCTACTGGACTGTGTAAGAATAAAGTTTTCTTTCTTAAAGCCATCCATGTGGGGTTTCTGTTAGAGCAGGACTAGATGACTGAAACAATGTGCTTCTTTAAGGACTGATCCCTCCGAGTAACATGCTCAAAGTACATGAGATGTTTTGCCATGCTTGCTTCTGACGAGTACTAGGGCTCTGCTTCTTCTGGACAGATTTGTTTGTTCTTTTGTCAGTTCTTGTTGTATTCAGTACTCTTCAACAGCACTGTAATTCTGTGTGTCAGTTGTTCAGGCTTTTTCGTTTTACAGGTTTCAAATGCATATGAGGTTATTGGAGGTACTATGGCTTGAGTTAGATACCTGTTAGTCATCAAGATGACATCTGTGCTTTTTAGCACTTTAAGAGGTCTTTTGCAGCAGATTCTTTCAGTACAGTGTGTCCTTTGACTTTGTGACTGTTGCTTTCATGGGCATTGATTATTGGTCCAGGAAGAAGGAAGTCCTTGGTAACTTCAGTCTCTTTATCACTTATTGTTATTTTGTTTATTGGCTGAGTTAGGAGGATTTTTGCTTTCTGTGTGTTGAGGTATAATCATATGGAAGGCTTGGTCTTTGCCCTTCATCAGTAAGTGCTTCAAATTGTCTTCACTTGCAGCAAGCAGGATCATGTCATTCACATATTACAGGATGCTAAGGAGTCTTCCTCCAGTCCTGATGCTGAGCAGTATTTCTGTGCCTTTTAATCGGAGGGACTCATCTCTCAACACCCTATCAGAAAATGTTGCATTTTTATCCATACGGTTTCTGTTGGCTAGCTTTTTTTTGTTACTGAAGTAGTTTGTCTTATTAGTTTACCTTATTCTGGAAGGTTTTCTGAAAGCTCTTCACCATGGGTGTCCCTGGTAGTATGGAAATACCAGTGGCATAGCTTCTAGTGTGATAGCAACACACAGGCCACTCTGGTAAGACAGATTGACAGATGGGGGAGGGAAAGGCGATTACCAAAGCCTTATCTACACTGTTAAGAAATAACATTAATTTTGAAGGTGTTTTGTTAATAGGGTGTTAAGATTTGTTTCAGTGATAAAGAAGAGCAGTACTTTCATACCACATTACTTTGTGGGCAACTGGAGGAACGAATTTTTTATTTTTTTTTTATGCAAACATTCATTGATTGTTTTTCTTCAATTCTAGGATGCAGATTTTACAAGATCTTTGACTTATTTATTTTTCTTTATGTCTCCCACCCATGTAGGTGACCTTCTTTTACAAGGCCCTGTATTTATCAAAGAGCCTAGCAACAGCATTTTCCCTGTTGGTTCCGAGGATAAAAAAATTACTTTCAATTGTGAAGCAAGAGGCAACCCTTCACCTCACTACAGGTACAGTGAAAAGTTGGAAAATTCACCTTATTAACAAAGTAGTGTAGCAATTGTTAACTTTGTTTTTGCTTCAGTATATTCATGCCATCAGTAATAAATACTACATGAAGCTGTAGTTGTGAGTTTGACGTTAAACTGATACAATATGAAACTTTGAACCCACACAGTCCATCTTTGATTGATTGTTCATTTATAGTAAGATTTTATTTTGATTACAGTTTAAAGTAAAGCCTGCTAGTATCTCTTGAAGAGTCAGTGACTTTTCACTAACCTAGAGTATGATTTATTTTATAGACTTGTATTTACATGTGGTAATTAAAAACTCATCTATTGTGGGATTAGATTAAATACTTTCTAAAGGAATTGAGAGACTGCAATTTAAAACCAAGAAAAACTTATTACTGTCCCTCTTACCTTCCTCTATCATTTTATTGGATATGTTTTAGGGATTCATTACATATCAAAAAATAAAATATAATTTTACTGATTTTAGTTGTTCTTAAAAATAAAAATTAATTTCATTGTATACATGTTTTTATTATGTTGAAGCCTTTTTTTGATTATATAAATAATATATGTTCACTGAAAGCCTTCAAATATCACAGGAAAGTGCAAAGAAAAGGAAACAAAGGTTATTCCATAACTTTGGAAAAAAAATTAACATTTTTGAGATCCTGGTGGATTATTTGCAGTAGATAGATATTTGCTTTATTAAATAACACAAGATAAACACTTTTTACTCTTGGGGTACTTAAGGGAGCTACTTAATGAAGAGTTGAGTTTATACATAGCATATTTTGCCTTTGTATAAGTGGCTCTGATAAAATGCTTGAGGCAGTTTGAAAACAACATGCTCTTTTAAGTATTGTAAACCACCTCCAAAACTTTATTTATGCTATTAGTTTGCTTAGCTAGCCTTTTTCTGTAACCTGTAAAATAAGCAAGCTTCAGCTTGTACTAATATAATTCTACCTTTTAGAGTCTTTAATATTGAAGTTATTGAACTTCTACTGTTCTCTTAAGCCTTATAAATAATGGAAACCAACAGGTGTTAAAAATTGGATCAGGATTGGTTTAGAGTAGATACCTTTGCATTTGTTCCATTGGAAGTAGTCTTTCTGCAATATGGCATATTGTTCAGATGCGTACAACATGTTTATTGAACACCTGCTGTGTAGATGGAAACCCTGGTGCCGTAGTGGGTAAGTGCTACATCTGCTAACCAAAAGGTCGGCAGTTCAAGTTCTCCAGGCGCTCCTTGGAAACAGTGGGGCAGTTCTACTCTGATCCGTAGGGTTGCTGTGAGTCAGAATCAACATGATGGCCATGGGTTTGGTGCGGTGCACTGTGTACTTAGAGCAAAATAAGTATTATGACTTTCGATGACTGCTCAGAATTTGCAGATGATGAACGTGTTTTCTGTGTGACTCCTTTCTCTGCAAGAATAACAAAAGCATACCTTTTAGTTATTGTTAGGTGCCAGCAAGTGAGAAACCAAAAGACTTGTCTTTTATATGGTAGTTCAGTTAATCAGGCATACACTTAAGCAAAATCTGAAACTCTCTTCTATTTGGGGAAAAGTATGAACAGATCAACTTTACAAGACATTATTCTGGAAATATTTTTCTTCTCCAGAATTTTCATAGGACATTCTAATACTTGTCAAATCCATCTGTTTATTTCTTCTTGAAAGGAAGATGATCTTCATAGCCAAAAGCCAAGCCAAGTGCCGTCGAGATAGAGATGACTGTAAATATGACACAGTCCATGTGAATGACTCATAAGTGGATTGCTTTTCTGGTATCAGTAAAGTTGTACTTCTTGGCATTTATCTTATGAATAATTTGTTGATAAATGTGCTTGGCTGACAAATTATCAAGCTACAAGGTTTAGAATCATATAGGAATACATTTTTAAGTGAGTAGGTTAATTATGCTGGTCAAGTTTTATCAGATAGCCAGAAGAAGCCATGTTGTGTAGCAATCCAGAAATAGTCTTCTGTCGTATTTCTACATATATACTAGGCAGTAATTGAATGTGTTTAAACATGCCGATAACACACGTAAAATGTGTATTGCAAAGTTTTATTATTTGTGGAGTGATTTTTGTGTTTTATTATTAAAGGACCTGAGATGTCATCCTAGCATTTATGTTACAGTTTAAACAAAATTTGTAAAGGGGACTGTGAAATGTGTGACTTAAGTTGACTTGTCACTTTTATGTCTAGCAGCTGAAGAAATTAAACATGCTGTGTATTGTTAATTATATTTTGAGATGTTTGATTTGTAGCCAAGCAGTCTTTTATTGTACCTTTAAAGACTGTCTAAATTAAAGGCATCTAAGAAACATTAGATTTCACTTGTACTGAAGGTTTATATTCACTAGAATTAGAGAATGTGAGAAAGTGCAAGGTAACCTCTTTTTATTCTGAGCAATACTGAGTTTTCCTCTAATAAGCAAGAACTCCCTATTATTCATATTCTCTCTGCAAGAAATAGATTGTGCTGATGGAGTAAACGGAGTACAGAAAATGTGGCTTATAATTACAACTGTATTTCTTTAGACACTGTCTTCATTTTTGGCCTGTTCTATTTTTTTCTCTAGGTTTTAATTTTTAATAGGCAGCTAGAAAATATTCTACAGTATTCTTTAAATGATACAGAAAAAAATCATTTGTGCATTTTTTTATATCTTTGGGCAATTATAGATTTATAAATATGGAATAATATTGAGGACACACACAAAAAGGATGAGGACTTTTTTTTACAAAATATAGACTGTAGTATGTGTGTGTATGTATATATGTATATATATATGTGCGCACATACATAGATATGGTATAGTGAGAGAGAAAGAGAGAAGGAAAATTGAGGTTGTTTAGAACCACACGTTAAAGGCAATCCAAACATGTTTCCAAAGATTTAGAATAGAGTTTCAGAGTCTTATAAAAGAGTCTCCTTTGGGAGCCCAGATCCTGTCTTGTAGACTGAGGCAAACTTACCTGTTTAGAGATCTTTTTTTTGTTACTATTGCATTGTGTAAAATGAACTCTTAATTGGCTGTATTAGCAATCTAAAAGTTCAGAAATTCTCAGGAGAAATCACATGTCTTAGGGCTTAATTGAGAATTTTATTCTTTTTTTTCACATTTCCTCACCATAGCCCCAAGACCTATATTTAAAGATTAATTAGTATTGAGTCCCATCCTAATTGCTGGTAGTGCAGAAAGAGTTTACCCTGAGGAACTCGTAATAGTTTTTCTTCCTTTTCACAAGGTAAAAATGCACAATGTTTGTTAGGATGAAAGTTCACAAATAGGAGAAATTACTGATAACTTTTCTGATGTGCTATTTAGCATTAAAAAAAAAAGTTAGCTAAGACTTGACTTTGGCTGATGGTAACCCTACACATGTTGTTATGGTAGAACTTTGGCTCCACAGGGTTTTCAAGGCTAATTTTTTTGGTAGTACATTGCCAGGCCTTTCTTCTGGGGCATCTGGATGTATTGCATTCTTTCAGCTAACAGGCAAGCTCAGTGATAACTGCACCACCCAGGGCCTCCTTATCATGGAAAGAGAGTATATGTTTGGGCTAGAGTGGGCTAAAATACAAGCCTAGCAGCAGGGCCAGGCAAGTAGCATGACTGAATGTGGTGGAGCATACAGACATATCAAATAATGATTAGAGAACACCAGAGAGTCAGCTGTGTGCCCGTGGAAAGTGACTGCTTCTCAGCAGTAGCCAGTTATTACCATTCAGGAATCCTTGTCCAGTCCTGCAGAAGGTTGTTTTAATGGAAGTTGAAAGTACAGATGCTTTCTTTTTGTAATGTTTTTCTTTTTAAGCTTTGGCTTCTTTTTAAAGGATTGACTCTTCTTTTCTTTTAGAGATGAGTGTAAGAAAATAATGATGGAGGCTCAGTGTGGCCCCTGAAGATGCTGTTTTTTCAACTTTTAGTCTTACTGGAAGCTCGAGAGCTTTGCTGTTCCATATGATAGCTGATAGCCACATGGTGCAGTTTAAATCAAGAAAATAAAATTCAGTTCCTAATCACATCAGCTATATATCAAGTGCTTGGTGGTCACATGTGACTAGTATATACTATATTGGATGCTGCCAATGAACATTTCCATCCTTGCAGTATGTTCAGTTGGACAGCACCGCTTTGCATCCATTCTTCTTTTTTTATTATTATTTATTTATTTTTCATTGTGATTGAGTGAAAATGTACATTTACTTATAAATTTTCAAGCCCAACTATATGCAGCTTCTACTACTCTCCCTGCCTGGTGACAGCACACTCTTCCTCTCAGCTCCATTTATGTCTCATCCTCCTAACAGTCTCCTGTCCCCTTCTTTTCACCCACTCCCCCACCTCCAGTAAGGGGTCAGCAGGATGACATCCTATGGATGCATATAACCATAAAGTGCATACATGATATGGTCACTCTGTGTCTCCAAGTCCAATGCCTTCCTGTCTGAAGAGTTGAACTCCTTTGCAATTTGTGGACAGGGGCAGCATCAGGGCCATGGGCCATGCTCCCAGGGGAACTCTGAGGCCTCTGGACCATCAATTGTGGTTTAGTGGAGATCTCAGGATGCACTCCTTTTTATACTCGTGTTGGCAGTGAGACTCAACTTTGTGAGCTCCATCATGGCTATCACTGGTGGTGGCCGGGCACCATCCAGTTCTTGTGGTCACAAGTCAGTGTAATCATCCACTCATGTGGGTCTCTCTGTCTTCTGGGTTCTCTTTCCCCCATGTCATTTTGGTCCTTGGTGATCATTCCTGCTGAGTTGGGACCATTTGCTGTACCCTCAGGTGGCAGCTTGGCAGCTTTTAAGAACTCAGATGCCACTCACCAATGTGGGGTGCAAAGGGCTGTCTTAGCAAAATGATAGTTGTGCCAATTTGGCCTTGATTTCCCCTAAGAGCATGGTCTCTGGCCCCCGGCCCCAGCTACTCTGTCCTTTGTGCATTGGGTTAAGATGAGAGGAGTAATTATGTTACATTGAAGTCCAGTTAATATTCATCTTCTTTCTAATGTGTGCTGTCACAGATTTCACTGAACCAAATTCCTATGAACTATCTAAACCCTCCCCCCTTCACCCTTGCTCCCTCCCTACCCTTGCAGCCATCAAAGAGTGTTTTCTCCTATGCGTGTGTCTGTTTTTAAGTTCTTATTGTAAGGGTCTCATACAACATTTATCTTTTTGTCACTGACTACTTTCACTCAACATAATGTCCTCCAATTGAAACCAGGTTATAAGATGTTTCCTAAAATCATCATTGTTCTTTATCAGTGCATGGTGTTCCATTGAGTATACATACAATAGTTTACCTATCCATTCCTCTGTTGTTGAGCATCTGGAATGATTCCATCTTTTTGCTCCTATGGACTGTGCTGCAATAAACATTCGTGTGCATGTATCATTTGGTGTCAATGGCCTGGATTCTGTGGGATATATTCTGAGCAGTCAAATTACTGTGTCAAATGGTATATCTATATCCAGCTTTTTAAGGAAATGTCAGATTACTTTCCAAAGAGGTTGGACTATTTTGCAATCCCACTAACAATGTAGGAGAGTTCCACTTTCTCCACAGCCTCTCCAGCATTTGTTGATTTGCATTTTTTGACCAACCTTGTTGGGGTGAGATGGTATCTCATTTTGCTTTTCATTTGAATTTCTTTAATGGCTAATGGTTGTGAGCATGTCTGCATGTGTTTTTTGGTTGCCTGGATCTCCTCTTTAGAGAAGTGTCTGTCCATCTCCTTTGTCCGTCACTTAATTGGATGATTTATCTTTTTCTTGTTGGTATTTTGTAGTACCTTATGGATTATTGAGATCAGGTGTCAGTCTGACGTTTAACTGTCAAATATTTTTTCCCATTCTATAGGTGGCCATTTAATTCTGTTAATAAAGTCTTTGGATTGGCAAAAGTATTGGGTTCTTAGTAGTTCCCATTTCTCTATTTTCTCTTGTTTGTGGTTTCTTTGTCAGATTTTGAAGTCTGTCTACATTGTGTATTAAAGCTTTCATTGTTGTTCCTATTTGTTTTTTTTTTTAATCAGCTTTAGCGTTTTAGGTTTGATATTTAGGTCTTTTATTCAGTTCGAGTTGGCTTTTGTATAAGGTGTGAGATATGGGTCTTGTTTCAGTTTATTGCAGATGGATATCCAGTTTTGCCGGCACCATTTGTTGAAAAGATTGTTTTTACCCCAGCTTAATGTCTCAGAGACTTTGTCAAATATCAACTGTTCATAGGAAGATGGTGTTATCTCTGGAGTCTCAGTTCTGTTCCATTGATCCATCTGTCTCTTTTTGTACCAGCACCAGGCTGTTTTGACTATTGTGGCAGTGTAATAGGTTCTAAAGTCAGGCAATTAGAGGCCTCCCAGTGTGTTCTTCTTCTTTAGTAGTGCTTTACTTATCTGGGGCTTCTTCCCGTTCCAAAGAAAGTTGGTGATTTGTTTCTCCATCTCATTAAAAAAAGTCCCTGGAATTTGTATTGGGATTGCATTATATAAGTAGATTGCTTTGAGTAAAGTAGACATTTTCACAGTGTTAAGTCTTCCTATTGATGAGCAGGGTAGGTTTCTCTGTTTATGTAAATCTCTCTCAGTTTCTTGTAGTTAGGTCTTGTAGTCCTCTTCGTAATGGTCAGTTTTTTTCTCTGCTTAGATTTATTTGTAGGTACTTTATCTTCTTAGGGGTATAGTAAATAGTATTGATTTGGTGATTTCTTCATTAATAATGTCATTGTTGGTATAAAGGAATCCTACTGACTTATGTATGTTTATCTTGTATCCTGAGACTTTGCTGAACTCTTCTATCAAATTTGAGCACTTTACTTATGGATTCTTTAGGATTCTCTGCATATACAATCACATCATCTGCAAATAGTGAGATTTTTACTTCTTCTTTGCTGATGCAGATGCCCTTTGTTTCTTGGTTTTGTCTAATTGCTCTGGCTAGAATGTCTAGTACAATGTTAAATAGGAGAGGTAAGAGTGGGCATCCTTGTCTAGTTCCTGTTCTCAAGAGAAATTGTTTCAGTCTCTCTCCGTTCAGGATGATGTAGGCAGTTGGCTTTGTGTAAATGGCCCTATTGCATTGAGGAATTTGCCATCTATTCCTATTTTGCTGAGAGTTTTTAGCATGAATGGATGTTGGACTTCATCAAATGCCTTTTCTGCATCAATAGACAAGATCAGATGATTCCTGTCTTTTGTGGTATTTATGTAGCTGATCACAGTAATTTTTTTTTCTGATGTTGAACCAGCCTTGCATCCCTGGTATGAATCCATCTTGGTCATGATGGATTCTTTTTTGGATATGTTGTTGTATTCTGTTGGCAAGAATTTTGTGGAAGATTTTTGTATCTAGGCTCATGAGTGATATCAGTCTGTAGTTCTCCTTTTTGTTGAGTCTTTCACTGGCTTTGGTACCAGGGTTATGCTGGCTTCATAAAACGAATCTGGGAGTATTCCATCCCTTTCTGTGCTGTGAAATAGTCTGAGTAGTATTGGAGATTACTTTTCACTGAAAGCTTGGTAGAATTGTGTGGTGAAGCCATCTGGGCCCAGGCTGTTTTTGGTTGGCAGTGTTTTGATGACATTTTCAATCTCTTCCTTTGTGATGGGTTTATTAAGTTGTTCTCCTTCACCTTGTGATTATTTTGGTAGGTAATATGAATCAAGGAATTTGTCCATTTCCTCTAGGTTTTCAAATTTGTTAGAGTATAGACTTTCATAGTATTCTGTTACTATACTTTTGATTTTTGTTGGATCTGTGGTGACAACTCCCCTCTCATTTCTTATTTGGTTTATTTGTTTCCTTTCCTGTTTTTCGTTAATAAGTTTACCCAATGGTTGGTCAATTTTGTTGATCTTTTCAAAAAATGAGATTTTGGTTTTCGCAGTTTTTTCAATTGTTCTTCTATCCTCTAATTCATTTAGTTCTGCTCTAATCCTTAGGATCTGTTTTCTTCTGTTGCCTTAGGGGTCCCTCTGTTGTTCTGTCTCTACTTGTTCAAGCTGTAGGGCTAGTTCTTTGATTTGGTTTCTTTCTTCCTTCCAGATATGTGCATTTATGGAGGTAAGCTGACCTCTGAGTACTGCTTCGGCTGTATCCCATAGGTTCTGGTAGGAAGTGTTTTCATTCTCATTGGAATAAATAAATTTCATGATTTCATCCTTGATTTCATCCATAACCCATGGCTTTTTGAGCAAGATATTGTTCGGTTTCCATGAGTTCCACTTTCTATCTATGTTTTTTCTGCTATTGATTTTGACTTTTATGGCTTTATGATCTGAGAAGATGCTTTGCATTAATTCAATGGCATGGATTTGGTTGAGAATTGCTTTATGTCCTAACCCATGATCTATTCTGGAGAATGTTTCATGTGCACTGGAGAAGAAGGTGTAGTTATCTGCTGATGGATAGAAAGTTCTGTGTATGTTGATAAGGTCCAGTTGGTTAATTGTGGCAATAAGCTCTTCTGTGTTTATTGAGCTTTTTCTAAATGATCTGTCCAATATTGAGAATGGAGTGCTGAAGTCTCCCACTACTATTATGGAGTGATCTATCTCCTTTTCGAGTGCAGTGTTTCTTCAGTGTATTTAGGTGCTCTAATATTAGGTGCATAAATATTTAATATTGCTAAGTCCTGCTTGTGTATTGAACTTTTCAGCAGTAGTGTCCATCCTTGTCCATGATGGTGGATTTTACATTAAAATGTGTTTTATCTAAGATTAGAATTGCCACAGCTGCACTTCTTTGTCTATTGTTAGCTTGATATATATTCTTCCATCTTTTAACTTTCAGTTTGTTCATATCTTTAAATCTAAGGTGAGTTTCCTGTAGGCAACATATAGATGAGTTGTGTCTTTTGAGCCAAGATGTTACTGAATGTCTCTTTACTGGAGTATTCAGTCCATTCACATTGAATGTAATTATTGATAGGTATGTGTTTAGTAGTGTCATTGTGATATGTTTATTTTTGTGTTGATGTGTTCTCTGTTGTTCTTGTTAATCTGTTCTGGGACATTCTTCATTGTGAGTTGATTTTTCACCTTTTTCAGTGTTGATTTTGTGTTTGTTGAGACTCCTGTATTATGTGTCTTGATTTGATATGTTGCATCTCTATTGTGCTTTACAGCTGCCCCTATGATCCCCCTTAATAAACTGCGTACAAACTCAATTTTAATTACTACCAATCTTATTAACTTCCTCTCCATCTGGAAGGACTATAACCACTGTAGGACATCACTCTTCATACCATGATGATAGCATAGTTTTCATGACGGGATCACTGGATCATTTCTTTCACTGTTATAGGTTTGACTGAGTTTGGAGTCCTCTGTAACTGAGTAGGTTTCTGGGCAATGTGTCCAGAATTTTTCCTAAAATATAAAGTTAGTGGTTTTGTTCTTCCAAGCCAAGAGATTCTGTCAGTATTTCTTGTAGCTTTGGTTTGGTTTTCACAAAGTCTCTGAGTTTCTGTTTATTTGTGAATGTCTAATTTAATTTTCATATTTGAAAGATAGTTTTGCAGGATGTATAATTCTTGGTTAGAAGTTCTTCTCCTTCAAGGCTTTGAATGTGTCATGCCACTGTTTCCATGCCAGCATTGTTTCTGCTGAGAAATCTGAAGAAAGCCTCCATAGTTTCCCTCTGAATGTTAGCTTTGCTTTTAGTCTTGCTGCTTTGAAGAGTTTCTGCTTCTATTTCATTTTGTTAAGCTTGATTATAATATTTCTTGGAGTCTCTCTTTTGAGATCTATATTGAGTGATGGTCATTGTGCATCTTCGATATCTATATTATCTTCTTTCATAATTTCTGGGAAGTTTTCTGTCAGCAGCTCAGCAGCTCAGCAGCAATGCTCTCTTTGTTCTCAAGCATCTTGCCCTGATTAGGATGGCTTGGCTAATTAATTATAAGTTATTCCTCTTAATAGAGTCTAACGTGTTTTTTAAAGCTTGTTTATTTTTCTTGTTTCTTTTTTTCTGATTTCTCCTCATAAACGGTAGAGTCAGCAGCTCTGTCTTCCAAGTCAGAAAGTCTATTTTCCACTTGTTCCATTCTGTTTTCTTGGCTTTGAATTCAAGTTTCTATGTCTTTGACTTTGTTCTTCATTTGTTGAATTTCAGAGTACTGGTGTTCCATCAGATCAAACAGCTTGCTTAATTTTTCATTTTGCTCTGCTACGTTTTGTGTAAGGTCTAGGAGGGCTCTATAATCCTTTTGTATTCACCTTCTGATAGTTTGAGAAAGATTTCTTTGTCTGGGAAGTTCTTTGGTTGTTTCTTTTGAGGTCCTTCTGAAGCCATAGGAGATTTCTTGGTTATGCTTGTCTCCAGAGTTTGTTGCTTTGGGGGCATCATGTGAATCAGTAGACCCTGGGAGAGATGCTGTGAGGATGGACTGTAGTTGTTTCTGTAGGCCATCTTAAAATGAAAGATAAAAGTATCTGAGAACGTCCAAAGTCAGTCAGGTTTTCAGGTGTAAAGATGTCTCTTCCCAGCTGGGAAAGTAAGCACCTCTATATCAAACCCCAGATTATATAAACTAGTTCAAAATACTTAGAGGCTACTGCCCGGCTTGGCTCTTCTGCCGGGCTCCAATCGTAGGCGACACTGTGTAGAATATTGCTTTTCTGCCAAAAAAGCACTCTCCTCCGGGCCGGCGCTGCCTCCCAGCCTAGGAATTAGGTCCAACTGAGGCCTCTGTGTGGATATATCCACCTCCCAATGGAAGAAGATGACATCCTATACAAGCTCCCTGCCTGCATGGTACAGGCTACTCAATAGCGGAGGCAGGAATAGAGGCCAAAGGTGCTGAAATACACAGAGTCCAAAGCCGAACTCTCAAAATGTGGCAATTTTGCCTCCTGATCTCACCAGCTGTGCATCTGAGATTAACTGCTAGTTAAGTCCCAGCTCTGCCCACAGGCTAAGACAGAGAAAAAAAGTTAAAATGGTGAGTTACCTTCAATCCATCAAAACCAGCACTCATCAAGACTGGGGGATGGTGAAAGAGAGGAGATTTTCCATTCAGTGGTATCAAGTCCGAATTAACAGCCCTATGCCGTGTCCTAGGGCTCACTAGGTGTCCAGAAGGCTCCATTTAATTATCAATTCAGGTCTTGATTTCCAGAGGGACTTAGGGAGATGTGTGTTTGTTCTACCAACTTGACTCCATCCCCTGGATCCATTATTCTTTCTATAAATGTTCTTCTATTCCTATCACTATGCCCAAGCAAATGAAACACATTGCCACTGGATTGGTTCTAGGTCACAGATACCCTGTAGGACAGAGTTGAACTGCTATATAGCATTTTTGAGAAGTAGCTGGGCGGGGGGGGGCGATGAGTTACCAGTCTTTTGGGTAATCCGACATGACGGCACTTGCCTTGGCTTGGCTTGGGTAGCAGCTTATTTCCTAACCACTGCACACCAGGGATCTTTTTGTTGCAATCAATGAACAGAAAATCATTCTCTCCCAGCTCTGTAGAACAAGGGAAGATGGGTGTGAAGAACCTTGGGTATATATTTTCCAAAAGATAAGGAATATTCCAAAGTTCAGGTTTTCCTGGCCCTGGTTTTATCTTAAGTGAGGTTAAGAAGTAACATTCTTCCCAAAGTTAACCTACTACTGCAATTCAACTGAATGCATTCAGTATAAGAAAAAAAAAGAAAAGAAAGACTAATTTCTGTTAACCATATATTCAGCAGCAACATAGGGTTGATATGAGTTGAATTCACTTGATAGCTGCCAGTTATAAAAGATGCACAGAGCCCTGCTGGTGCCCTGGTGACATGCTGGGCCACTAACTGAAAGGTCAGCTGTTTGAACCTGCCAGAGGCTCCTCAGCAAGAAGATCTGGCAGTCTGCTTCTGTAAAGATTCACCCGTAGAAGCCCTGTGGGCCCTTTCTCCTCTGTGCATTGTAAGTGGCTCATCAGCCCCTAACAAGAAAAACAGGAAAGGAACAGTATAGCAAAATGTTTTGTTTGGTTTTTATTTTTATTTTATGTAGTAGCGTAAGGAGGAAGAATATACACAGGTTGACCAAAAACATTTTAAATCACTGGGGCTACTGTCATGTTCCTAACTGAGCACCAACGCCTGAAAAAGGAACTGTTCTGATTGGGCAGATCAGGGTCCTGCAAGGCCTGGCCTCTCCCAAGGAAAATGAGAGAGCTCTGCTCACAAAATGCCAAAATGCATGCAGGGAAGGGAGACATCAACACTTTCTATAATTCGCCTGTGAGTGATGTTAAGACAGTAACTAGTCATTTTAAAACAGACTATAATTTTGTAACAGAAGAGTTCTTTTTAAACTCACTGTAGCTCTAATGTATGTTCTTTTATGTATGTATATATATTTAAAATGTATTAATGAATGACAAATTGGGAGTCTATGTAATGAAACATACTTTTAAAACTCCATTTTTAAAAGCACAGCGTCGCAACTTAACTCATCTGTATCTTCAGCAATTATTGCTGAAGCCTAGCTGGTTATTTTTGGAGAAAGTATTGAATATGCAAATTCAGACATTCATTCTTTCAAGGGCTGCAATTATTCTCATCACTTCAGTAAACATATTAACAAACATTGCATTTGAACACAAATGCATTTGCTTATTAACTTGAATGCTGCATCTAAAACCACAAATTGCTTCTGTGATTAAATTCCTAATTTTCTTGTCAAACCCCAAATAAAGTATTGTCTGTTGATTTAACAAGTGTTTAGTGTAGGCATGTTTCCCAAACCCAGCTCCAGCCCCCGAAAGATTTTTAGTACATTATTCTGTTCGTTTTGCCTTGTTTTGTGTAGATGTCTAAAATGTGATGTTTGTTTTTCCTCAGAATATTGTTTATATTTGTGCTTTCCTGACCAGACTGCATGCAACAGTATATAAACTGTGAAGTGAATTATTTCCTGCGATTAATTTTTAAGTAACCTGAAACCATTTGACTTATTTTCAGTATTTTTGGTTTGTGTTTCAGTGAATGATGATCTCTAACCTTGTCAAATTCCAGGGGAACTCTCACCTTAGAACTTGGTTCCTTAAAGTATGCTGGCAAGGTATATCTGCATTTAGATTCAGGATTGTTATTCTGTTATTCTATTATTTTGTGCCAGAGGTTGCAATATCTGATAATAGCTAGTATGATAGATTAAAAATAACTGTTAAAGTAAATGAAACGAATAGCACATTAATGCCCCATTTCCAACAGGTATGTTGACAGCATGGATGACCTTAACTAAGGGAGACTATTGGCACCCTGTTGATACACTGGTTAAGCATTTGGCTGCTAGCCAGAAGTTAGCAGTTCAAATCCACCAGCTGCTCCTTGAAAATCATATGGAACAGTTCTTCCCTTTCCTATAGGGTCATTCTGAGTTGGAATCAAACCAGTGGGATTTTTTTTTTTTTTTTTTTTTTTTTTTTTTTTGCATAATACCCTGATTGAAAGATTGGCCATTTAAACTTACCAGCCCTCAATGGTAGAAAAGACTTGGCTGTTGGTGCCTGTAAGAATCAAAGCCTAGGAAACCCTACGAGGTAGAACTGCCTATCAACTCAGTGGCACACAACAGTGACAACAGTAACACATGGAGCTCAGTGTCATGGACTCAGTTGTATTCCCCCATGTGTGGTGGTTTGGTTTGCTGTGATTTCTGGTATTGTGTATTGTGTGGCGCTCCTTTATGCTGTAAACCCAGCCTCTGTAATGTTCATGAGGGAAGATGGGCAGCAATTGAGTTGATGGGGCAGGACTTAGTATATGGGATTGTATTGTGTCTTGGGGCAGCCTTTTGGGATACAAGAAAGGGGAGGCAAATGGAGAGTTGGGGACCTCATACCATCAAGAAAGAAAGCAGTGCTGGGAGCTGAGCGTGTCCTTTGGAAAAGAGCAGGGTCTCTGTACCTCAGAAGCTTCTAGTCCAGGGTAAGATTGACAACAAGACCTTCCTCCAGAACCAGCAGAGAAAGTCTTCCCCTGGAGCTGACACCATGAATTCGGATTTATCACATACTGGGCTGTGACATAATAAAATTTCTCTTTTGAAAGCCATTCACTTCTGGTAATTCTGTTAAAGAAACACTAGATGATGAAGATAGCCAGTTAGGGCTAGAATCCCGTATCAGAAACCCATTTGCCATTGAGGTGATTGGGACTCATAGTCAGTTTGTAGGACAGAATAGGACTCCCCATAGGGTTTCTGAGCAATGGCTGTTACCTTCAAACTGCCAACATTTTGGTTAACAACCTAAGCTCTTAATGACTGTGCCACCAGGGCACCTCTGTGGCTAAGTAGACAGTAGAATTGGATTACTCCATTCAAGAAACTTCTGAGTATCTATAGCTTGTGCTCAGCATTGTGCCAGATGGGTAAAAATTCAGCAGTAATTAAACCATTCATGATCCAGTGGAAGAGCTTACATGCTTCACAAAGTCTCTTTTAACCCTGATAATGTAGGAGTTTTTTTTGCCCCCTCTCTTTTGTAGTGATTAAACTCATTGCTATATACATTTATTTATGATCTGACTCGACGGCACTTGGCTGGCCATATACATTTATGTTTGTATACATGTGTACATAGCTTATTCTTTGTAGTGGAAGGCAATAGTCCATACACACTCAGTCACTGTTGCTTTTATCTTTTTTCCTGGAAATAGCAACTTCAATTTTAATAGTTGGGAAGTAATACTACGTATTTTTACAATATCTACAGTGTCACTTTGTGCTTTATATGCATGATTCAAAGGCAGATGACAATTTGTCACAGACTCCACCACTCTGTATTACATTATACCTGACCCTTTACCTGAGAAACCTCTTGCCAATCAATTAGATAGTTTTAGCATCCATGTTTCATAGACTACGTAAGTCTGAATCAGGCAGGCAGTCCTTGAAAACTGTGGAATGGTTCTATTCTATCTTACAGGATTGCTGTGAGTCAGAATCAACTCTACAGCATTGGGTTTAACTGAGATTTAGGATAAGTGGATTGGTGAGTGTATGCTGCCTCAGGTGGACCAGTGGTGTGAACAGACCAGGAGTTCTGATTCTAGCGCTCCAAGAATTTACCTCTAGCTATTGACCATGAAATGTATTCACATATAACCTCTGCCTCAGTAGTGAAAGGGCATGAGAGTAGTTGACTGAGCACAAGTAGATTTGTGAAATGTGAATAAAAAAATCATTTTTCACTTGTAAATTCTAAAAACAAATGCTCATTTGTGTAGAATGAGCATTTGAACACTGAAGGCTGATGGCACACACATAGGATCATTCAGGAGCATTGCAACATGATATTCAAAGGCACCTAGTCTTGTGACACTTACTGCTGAGCTAAAGCTGCAAGTTTACTGGGTTTCTGTAATACAGTATAAATGTTATACAACTGAAATGCTGGTGTGTATAGTCCCAAGAGCCATGGATCTGTCTTCTTTGCTTCAGATCATTGCACTAAGCCTTTTGGGATGGAATTTGAGTATGCAGGTATACTTTGATGAAGTTTTCAGTGATTTCCATATTTCAAGATGATTTTATTCTGAGACTTAACTTAGAGCTCGTGGTGAACTGGAAAGCTGTTGGATGAAAGTAGAAATCTGTAACTTCTATAAATTATTATGAATGCCCAAAACTAAGAGGCAATAACTGACTCTAAATGTTCCCAGATTTATGACTTGACTGTGATTTTCTTGTCACAGTTGATGACTAAAGATTGTGTTTATGAACTCTCAACAGTTGGATTACAAATCCCCACAAAGGAAATGAGTCTAATGTGTAGATCCATTGGACCCATATTTGTAACAGAAGGCACTGGGTATTATCTTTAGTTTTCCTCAGTGTATCTTATGCAAATGAAAAATAATCAGGTTTATAAATTGGTTAGGGGCAGTATTTGTTCAGTGGTAGGATTCTTACCTTCCTTGTAGAAGATGCAGGTAAAATCCTTGGCCACAGCACCTCAATGTGCAGCTACCGCCTATCAATAAGGGGCTGTGTGTTGCTATAATGCTGAACTGGTTTCAGTGGAGTGTCCACATTAAAAGGAACTAGGAAGAAAGGCCTGGTGATCTACTTCTGAAAATCAGCAAATGCCGTCTCTGTGGATCACAGTGGATGGATCTTGGGGGTGGTGCAAGACCAAGAGTATTTTGTACCATTACTCATGGAGGTACCATGAGTCAGGAACTGACTGTGCCACAGCTAACAACACAGCCAACAGCAGGCTTGTATACTTGGAAAACTAAGTACACTACTTTGTTTCTTTATGTATAATAAACTGGAAGCTCAGGCCCCGAGTTCCGTGCTTTGAGAAGTTAAAGCAAAGACAGCCTTTTTGAATTCAGTGTGATTTTTTTCAGCAAGAGAAAAAACAATCAACGTTTAATAAGATATAGAGAATTTTTTTTTCACCTGGGGAAGAATTCCATTTAATGATGAATAGCGTTAAGGCAGAGAGAAATAATTATATTGCTTGGTTGAGAGAAAATGAACATTCTGCAAGGTATTTCAAGAAAATCAGAAGAGCTTGCTAAAACAAATGCATTAATGCTTTTGGTAGTGCAGGAGCATATTTAAAATGGAATAGCTTTTAGAATTTGACATAGTTAAATAGTTTAGAACTTATGTATATCTGTTTAAGTCCTAGCTAAAGAAAGGGAGAAACATTTGCACATAAAGGAAAAGAAATTTCCACTTGGGTTTTTAAGTCAAAACTTTGAAATAATAGTTCTTAGATCTTAGACATTTACTGAAATAAACTATTTTCTCATGTATTTTAAGATCTCTTAAATCTTTCCAGCTATTAAATAGATAAGAAACTGTGCTGCTCCATATTTTTATTTATTTGTACAATTTTCCACATAGCCATTATATGTTTATTATCTATCAGCTAAGCACAAAAAGAATTTTCAAATGAACCTATCAGGCATATTTAGACCATAAACATCATAACTCCAGAGTTAAAATTATTCCCCCCCCAAAATATACTTCATAGGTAATGAAACACAAGTTCCCTTTCTTATGAGAGTCTCCCATTCAAAAGTGGGTGACGTGAACTACATCTTTCCTGATTTACACTTACAGTCTTTTTACCCCTGTAAGCATTTAGTTGCTTAGTAACTGACAGGTCATTTAAGCGTAAAAATCAAACCCACCCATTTGTGATTTACTGTCATATTTATTCTTTGAAGGTCGAGCTCAGCATGTTCCTCTTCCAGCTTTTTGCTGACTTCTCAGGACATGTAAGAATGTAAACAAACCATAGATAGGAGATACATATGAGAGGAGATGACCTGAAGAACTGAATCAAACAAGTTGCATATAACTAACAAGGGCTCGATGGGATGGAAAAAAGAATAAGAAAACCAAGTGGACAGATGAGTTTTTGACTTCTTTATTTTGATAGAGGCCTTGCCCAAATTAACATGTAGCCTGCTCATTTGTGATTGCCAACCATGTACCAGGCTCTGAAGTGCTTTGAAGACATTGTTTTAATAAGTCAGTAGAAAAACTCTATGAAAACAAGTCATGCTTTTCATTTTGTATACTATATATGGTGCTTAAAAGAAACACACCTTAGACTTAAAGATATGAACAAATTGAAAAAGGATGGAATACTATATACCAAGCTAAGAATATACAAAGAAGAGCAGGTGTGGCAATACTAATCTCAGGTAAAACAGATTTTAATGTAAAATCCACTATTGTGGACAAGAATGGTCACTATTTATTGCTGAACGGTTCAATACTCAAGCAGGACTTAACAATATTAAATATTTATGCACCCAATACCAGAGCACCTAAACACATTGAACAAATACTGACAACACTGACAAATGAGACAGATCATTCCACAGTAATAATGGAGAAGTCCACACTCCGCTTTCAGTTATGGATAGATCATCCAGAACAAAGCTCAGTAAAGATGCAGAAGATCTTATTGCAACAATCAACCAACTTGACCTTACTGATATATACAGATCTTTTCATCCATCAACAGATAAGTACACCTTCTTCACCAATGCACATGGAACATTCTCCAGAATAGACCATGTGTTAGGTCACAAAGCAATTCTCTCTAAAATACAAACCATTGATGCACTGCAAAGTATCTTCTTGGACCATAGAGCTATAAAAGTTGAAATCAATAACAGAAAATTCATAGGTAGAAATTCAAACTTATGCAAACTGAGCAACACTTTGCTCAAAAAGCCTTGGGTTACAGAATAAATTAAGGACAAAATAAAGAATTTTATGGAATCAAATGAGAATGAAAACACATCCTACCAGAATCTATGGGATACAGCAAAAGTGGTGCTCAGAGGTCAGTTTGTCTCTATAACTGCACACATCCAGAAAGAAGAAGGGGCCCAAATTAAAGAATTATCCTTACAGCTTAAACAGGTAGAAGGAGAGCAACAGAAGAACCCCTCAGGCACCAGAAGTAAACAGATTATAAGGATAAGAGCAGAACTAAATGAATTAGATAATAGAAAAACAGTTGAAAAAATTAACTAAACCAAAGGCTGGTTCTTTGAAAAGACCAACTAAACCAAGGAACCATTGGCTAAACTTACAAAAGAAAAACAGCAGAAGATACAAATAACCCAATTAAGAAATGAGATGGGAGTCTTTACAACAGACCCAGCTGAAATAAAAAATATCGTAACAGAATACCATGAAAGGTTGTACTCTAACAGGTTTGAAAACCTAGAGGAAATGGACAAATTTCTAGATTCATATCACTCACCAAGATTATCACAAGGAAAAGGCATTTGACAAAGTTCAACACACATTCATTCTTAAAACTCTCAGGAAAATAGGAATAGAGGGGAAATTCCTCGACGCAATCAGTAGCATCTATGCAAAGACAACTGCCTTCATTGTCCTGAATGGTGAAAGACTGAAAGAATTCTCTTTGAGAACAGGAAATAGACAAGGATACTCACTCTCACCACTTCTGTTCAAGATTATTTTCAAAGTTCTAGCCGGAACAATTAGATAAGACAAAGAAATAAAGGGCATCCGTATCAGCAATGAAGAAGTAAAAGTCTCCACATTTGCAGACAAAATGATTGTTCATGCAGAGAATCCAAAGGAATCCATGAGTGAACTAATAATTGGAACTAATAGAGGAGCTTAACAAAGTAATGGGATACAAGATAAATGTAAGTAAATCAGTAAGATTCCTTTATAACAACAGTGAAATTATTAAAGAATAAATCACCAAATCAATTCCATTTACTGTAGCCCCCAAAATGATACAATACCTAGGAATAAATCTAACTAGAGAAATAAGAGAACTACAAGACCTTACTACAGGAAACTAAGAGAGACTTACATAAATGAAATCATCTACCCTGCTCATGGATAGGAAGACTTAATATTGTGAAAATGTCTGTTTTACCCAATATAAAATGCAATCCCAATACAAATTCCAACCACATTTTTTAATGAGATGGAGAGACAAATCATCAACTTTGTTTGGAAAGGGAAGAAACTTCGGATAAGTAAAGCACTGCTGAAGAAGAAGAACACACTGGGAGATCTCACTACCCAACTTTAGAATCTGTTGCACTGCCACAGTAGTCAGAACAGTCAGAACAACAGTACAAGTTGAGACCCCAGGGATGCCACCATCCTCCCATGAACAGATGATATTCAACAAAGGCCCCAAGATTTTAAACTGAGGTATGAATGATCTCCTTAACAAATGGTGCTGGCAAAATTGGATATCCATCTGCAAAAAAATTGAAACAAGCCCCATATCTCACACCTTATACAAAGCACAACTAAAATTGGATAAAAGACCTGAATGTAAAATATAAAATGATAAAGCTCATCCAAGATAAAATAGGATCAAAATGGAAGTTTTACTACACAATGTAGACAGACTTCAAAATCTGACAGACAAAGCACATTCAACAGAAGAGAAAATAGACAAGTGGGAACTACTAAGAATTAAATACTTCTGCTCATCCAAAGACTTCATCAAAAGAATTAAAAGACCACTTGCAAAATGGGAAAAAATATTTGGCAACTCTATGTCAGGCCGACGTCTGATCTCCATAATCTGTAAGATATTACAAAATATCAACAACCAGAAAAAAGGATAAATAATCCAATTAAGAGACGGGCAAAGGAAATAGACATTTCTCTAAAGAGGATATCCAGGCACATGCAAAATTGCTCATGATCATGAGCTATTAATGAAATTCAAATCAAAACTGCAATGAGATACCATCTTACCCCAACAATGTTGGCCATTGTTTTAGTCAGCTAGGGCTGCTCTAACAGAAATACCACAGAGTGGATGGCTTTAGTAAAGGAAAGTTTATTCTTACATGGTCTGGTAGGCTGCATAGTCCATATTCCAGGTGTCCGCTCTAGGGGAAGGCTTTCCCTCTTGTCGGCTCTGGAGGAAAGTCTGGTATTGCATCAGTCTTTGCCCAGGGAGCATCTTGGCGCAGGAACCTCAGATCTGAAGGATACGCTCTTCTCCTGGTGCTGCTTTCTTGATGATAGAACATTCCCAATTTGCTGCCTGCTTCTCTTCCCTTTTATCTTTTGCAGGCTGAAAGGATTAAGGGTGGGGAAAGCCATACTCCAGGGAAACTCCCTTTACAGTGGAGCAGGAAGGTGATCTTCTAAAGGGATTTACAGTCCCACCCTAATCCTTTAACACACAGCATAGAAAAACCACAAAATGGAGGACAGTCACAAGATACTGGGAATCATGGCCCAGCCATGATCGAAAAAACACAAAACAACAAATGCTGGAGAGGCTGTGGAGAAATTGGAACTCTCCTAGACTGCTGGTAGGTTTGCAAAATGGCACAACCACTTTGGAAAACAGTCTGGTGCTTCCTTAAATAGCTGGAGATAGACATACCATTTGATCCTGTAATTCCACTGCTCGGAATTTGTCCTTCAGAAACAAAGGTTGTCACACGAACAGACACATGTACACAAATGTTTGTGGCAGCACAGTCCACAATAGCAAAAAGTTGGAATCGACCGCGATGTCCATCAGCAGATGAATGGATAAGCAAGCTGTGGTACATATACTCAGTGGAACACTGTGCTATGATAAAAAACAGTGACAGTTTTAGAAAACATCTCATAACATGGTCTCATTTGGTAGAGATCATGCTGAGTGAAATCAATCAGTGTCAAAAGGACAAGTTTTGTATGAGACCTTGTTATAAGGACTTAACAAGAGAATTATCCACAGAAGAAATTAATTGTGTTGGCTACATGAGTGAGTGGGGGGCTGAGGGTTTATCATAGATGAGATAATTTATAGATGTTACAAATTTTATTCTTTTACTGTAATTAATAAAAAATAAAAAAGTTGAAAACAAAACAAAACAAACAAACAAAAACAGGCTCTGGGGAGTTAAGTAATACACCCATCATTATTCGGCTGATGAGGTGTGGATCCAACCTGTAAACCAATGAATACTTGGTGCTGAATCTATTTCTGTGGATTATACTGTTCCCTGCAAGAAATGGCTGCTTCCTGAGATCAAACAAATGGAACAGAACTTAGGAAAAAAGTCCTTATTAAAATGTAAGCTCATGGGAAATAGAGATCTTATTCACCACATTTTCAGCAACTAAAATTTGCCTAGCATTGTGGTAGCAATTACTGATGTTAACCGCTGTGAGTCAGCCCAACTCATGGTGACCGCACACACAATGGAAGGAAATACTGTGTGCCTGGGTCCTGCACCATCCTTATGATAGGTTGCAGATCAAACACTTGGGATCTACAGGATTTGCATTGACTGATTTTAGGAAGTACAAAGCCTTTGTTCTTTGTCTTCATCTAGAAGTTTCTCTGAAACCTGTTCAGTGTTATAGCAACATGGAAGTCTCCATTGACACAGGGATGGTGTTTATGCATGAGGTGCATTGGCTGACCTTGAACCCAGGTGTCCCACATGGAATAATTCTTTTTGACTGATAGTGACTGAGGATGAGGGGTAGGAGGTTAAGAAAGAAGATGAGTTTTGGTTTGATGCGTGGAGAGAGGGAGCAAGTTCTTTATGAGCTTGTGTTCTAGTATAGGCAACTCATGCTTGCGTGGTGAGGAAGCTCTAGACAGACTATTCTCAAACTTGTACAAATTAAACCTTGGAGCTCTCTTTATAAGTAGATTGTGATTCAGTGGATCTGTGATAGGGTCCAAGATGCTGTGTTTAGAACAGATTTTCATATGATGGCAATGACATTGATCCTCTGTCCACACTGTGTATCAAGAGTGCAGAGAATTCAGAGATAAAAGGTGGATAGACGTGTTCTCATTTATTACACTTCCTTTTATGAGTCTCTGTAGTTCTGGAATTTGGGAGGAGCAGGATGTGGGGTGGTATAGATGGATAAGCTCCAGGGTATTAACTGAGAGGTTCACTGTTCAGCCACTTAGAAGGCTCCCATAAAAGAAAGGGCTGATGATCCGTTTTCAAAAATTAGCCTTTGAAAACCTTATAGAGTATGTTTCTGTTCTGAAATACATGAGGTTGCTATGGGTCATAATTGACAGGTTTTTTTTTTTGGTAAAATGAGGGAAGGTTAAGAAGTGATTGTAGTTCAACTTTAGAATTCTACAGACAGAATTAAAGTCAAAATAGAAGAAAGAATGACCCAAAGTGCTCATGCAGATAAAGACTTGCCCCAGGAAGTGTTATAAAAGAGCTGTTCTACAAAGCAAAACAAAAAGCAACAGGAACAATCTGGTACAGATAAGGAAAGGTGATAGCTGTTTCTGTTCTTCAGTATTTTTACTCTTTTAAGTTCCAAAGAAAAGAGTAAGAGCCTTGTGTTTTTGTTTTTCTCTTTCTAACTTATTTTTATCAGTGGAATTGTTGATTTGTATCTGGGATACTTGTATGCCAATAAAGAAAGTCAAGAGAATCCTAATTCTAAAAATGAGAACATGATAAAATATTATGTTGGGCAATAGAGATTAAATTTACAAACTTGTTTTCTTTAGTACCCGATTATTAAAAATTTATTATGCATTATTTCACATACATAAAACAATGCAGACAGTCAATAAAGTATAATGTTGAACATGTATTTCACCGCTACTCAATTTGAGTAATAAAGCTGTAAATTCTTAATACCCCAATACTTCCTAAACATTCCTACTCCCTCCAAGAGTGGTTTTAAATACCTTTAAAGTTGCCATTCTTACACATTTTAAAATGTTAACTACATACTTAATATGTTTGTTTTAAAACTTTATGTCAATGGTATCAAAATGTGTTTTCATTTTTTTACTCATGTTTGTGAGATGACTTCTGTGATTAGAAAGTTCATTCCTTTCCACAGCTACGTGATACTCCATTTCACCGCCTTTGTTTCCGAATTTGAGGTCCATTATCACAGTCTGAAAATGCTTAACAACAGATAAAATTTACAGGTTAAATATTTTATATTTAATATATATTTAATATATTAATATATTTTATATATTAATAGAACAATTTTTAGATGACCTATGACATTGCATCTGACTCGATGGCACCTAGCTGGCTTGGCTATGACATTTTTGAAGAAAATTTGGGCTAAAATTCAGATGGATGCTATACCTGATTTAGCCAATTAAGTTTTGTAACGGTTGACTACTCACTCAACTTCTGTTGTTTTGCAATCTCCATCTATAAAATGGGCAATATATTACCTATTGTGCTTGATTCTCAAGATTATAAAGGGGAGTTAAGATGATCATTGTGATAATACTTTAAAATTTATAGAACTGATGAGAATGTACTTTTATTGTAAAATTGTGGTCTTTCAGGAGGAGATGCCTCATTTTATACAGCAAATACGCTCTTGAGATTGTTGGATAAGAATGAATTTTTTGAGGTGAAATCTACTTTGATGTGTCAAGTATATTTACTGTTTTTAATATTTCTGGAAAATCTCTTGCTTAAAAAACAACTTCTTCCTTCCTTCCCTCTGTACCTCCTTTCTTCTTTCCTTCCTTCTTCTCTTTCCCGTGGTCTATTTCTCTGTCTCTGTCTCTGTATTTACAGACACACACACACACAGACACACACACACACCCCTTTCTTTCCTTCTTTATTCCCATTGATAAATATGGCTGTGGGGTTAGTGCCTGACTTACTCAGACCCATAGAGGGTATCTGGTTTCTTTCGCCGCTAGGGTGTGATTTAGTGAGCAGCGTATGATGGCTTTAAAGAGTGGCAAGTGCCCTGGGGATGGGTATTTTACACAAACAGATTGAAATGGACACTTGAGCACTTATCCGACGAATTTTTAAGTGTGCTTAGTCAATTTAGATAAATCAAAGAAATATGTGCTTTTTCTCCTTCATCAGTGTGATATTGGCCCGAAGTATCTGAGACAATTACCTCAACTCTGACTTCATCTTTGCCCACACAGACCTAGCCTAATTTCCCCCTAGTGAGCCAACTAAATTATTCTCACCATTTCTGACAACGTGTTTAAAAATGTTTAACTTCTAGATGTGACTCTGTTGTACTTTCTACTTTAACCTTTTGCTTCTGATAAATACGTGGGTGTATTTGATCTTCAAACATGTACCTCTTGCATAATGTATGCATTATCTTTTATTAATCAGAAGAATAATGCTTAAAGTAGATTCTTAATATAGCCATTTTAAATTTAAATATACTGAGAGGAGGTTAAAAAAAATCCTTGACATTTGTTTTACAGATGGCAGCTGAATGGAAGTGATATTGATCTGAGATTGGAATATCGCTACAAATTGAATGGAGGAAATCTTGTGGTTATTAATCCCAACAGAAATTGGGACATAGGAAGCTACCAGTGTTTCGCAACAAATTCACTTGGGACAGTTGTCAGCAGAGAAGCTAGACTCCAGTTTGCCTGTAAGTTCATGTTTACACTTCTAGCAAAACCAACATTTTAAAATATGTAGTTTCATTTGTGTGAATATTTTGTGTTTGAGAAGCAATACATGGATTTTATTTTAATTTAGGAAATAGGATGAAAAGATCAATTCAATATGTTTTAATTTCCATATACTGTATGAATCAGATATTAGGCATGTGTATTTTGTTTTACTATTTTATAAGGATTCTGTTTTGTATTGCTCTGGGCAAATCTGCTGCTAAAGACCTTTTAAAGTATTAAAAAGCAAAGTTGTCATTTTGAGGACTGACATCAGTCTGACCCAAGCCGTGATATTTTCAGTCTCCTCAAATGCATGCAAAAGATGGACAATGAATAAGGAAAACTGGAAAAAAAAAATGATGCTTTGAATTACGGTGCTGCAAAGAATGTGTAATATAACATGGACAGCCAGAAGAATGAATAAATCTGTCTTGGAAGATATTTAGCCAGATTGGTCCTTAGAAGTGAGGATGATGAGACTTTGTCTCACATTTTCTGGACATGTTATCAGGAGGGACCAGTCCCTGGAGAAGGACATCATGACTGGTAAAGTACAAGGTCAGCAAAAAAAGAGGAAAGCCCTCAATGAGCTGGATTGACAGAGTGGTTACAAGACTGGGACAACCACAGTGATTGTGGAGATGACTCAGGACTGGGCGATGGTTCTTTCTGTTGTATATAGGGTTGCTATGAGTCTATGAGTCTAATGGAAACCCTGGTGGCATAGTGGTTAAATGCTGTGTCTAGTAACTGAAAGGCCAGCAGTTCAGATCCTCCAGGTGCTTTTTGGAAACTCTGGGGCATTTCTAGTTATGACTGATAGGGTTGCTGTGTGTTGGACCCAACTTGATGTCAGTGAGTTTGGTTTGATTTGGTTATGATTCTGAGGGAACTCAGTGGCATCTAACAATAGTTACGAAAACATCAAGCTAATAAAGTAACCTGCTGTTGCCTCGTGTATACTGCAAAAGACATGAGATTAGTGGGTCAGTGACAGAGGACGTCATTATTTTCAGCACCCCACCCCCCCCAAAAAAGAAACTTCACAGTGTTTTCATTGGTTGTCTTTGCAACCGATTGCCATGAGAATGATGCTGTCTCGCCAAGATGGACATGACATTTGCAATAGGTTTGTGGCACAGCTGGGAAGAGCGGAGCTTGGAGCATCTATCTGTTTTATAGCAAGTAGTAGACCAGCCAGCTTCTTGCCCCTGATGAAAACGTTACCTTCTAGTTTGAGATTGCTTGCTGCAAACAGGGCCCTGAGAAATGGACTTGGTAAAGAGTGAGTAGGCCTTTCATTCTTGGCATAACCAGCGTAATCCTGCAAGGACACTCAGACATATAGTGCAATACTCTTTCCCACAAAAGTTAACAAATCTGTTTTCGTTGTTTGTTTAATGTTGTCCTTGAGTTTCTGAATTGGGCTGTACCATATCAGGGTAAAAGTGGTGAATGAGGTACAAAAGATCTCTCTTTCGTGAATCACACTCCTTTAGTTTCTTGAGTTTCACTTAAAACTGTCTTCATCTGCATTACAGTAGGTTTTAGTTACTCCTGTGTTTGATGTGGAATCCGTAGATGGTGACAGACTTAACATGCTCACTTGCTAACTGAAAGGCTGAAAATATGTGTTCATGAAAGTCACTTTCAAAAGAAAGTCCTTGCAGTCTCCTTCCAAAAACCCAGCCGCTGAAAACCTGACAGAGCACAAGTCTATTCTGACACACATGAGCTCCCCACAACAAACGGTTCTGACAACAAACGGTTATTTTTGACATCAGATGGTTTTGCAGTCTAGGCAAAAATGATGTTGTGTTTTTTTGTTTTTATTTTTTGGTTTTGGATTTTTTTTTCCCTCTTCCTTTTGGTATTTTCTTAGGTATTTTATTTAGAAGTTACAAGAAGTAACAGTGGATATTAGCTTGATTCCACATAAGCTAGAATGTATAAAATGCTTCGTTTTGTTTTTTTAAGTCCTGTGGTTGCATATAGTTTTCTGGGAAAGAAACAAAAGAAGGTGGTAGATCACCAGTGATAGCCACGATGGAGCTACAGAGAGGAGCCTCACTGGCAACGCAAGAATAAAAAGGGGTGCATCATGAGATCTCCACTAAAAGACCTCAATTGATGGTCCAGCGGTTTTGGGGTTCCTCTGAGAGCATGGCCACCGGCCCTGATGCTGCCCTTTCCCATAAATTATAACAAAGGTCCACTCTTTGGACAGGAATGGATTGGACTTGGGAACGCAGAGTAACCATATATTGGAAGCACTTTATGGTTCTATACATCTATAGGATATCATCTTGCTGACCTCTGGCTGGAGGAAGGGGAGTGGATGGAGAGGAGGGGAAAGGAGACTGTTGGGAGGATGAGACATGTATGGAGCAGAGAGGAATAGTGTGCAGTCACCGGACAGGGAGAGCAGTGGAAGCTGCATATAGGTGGGCATGTAAATTTGTCACTCAGTTATGTTAAATAATAAAAAAAAAGAGGAAAAAAAAAAAAAAGGTGGTAGAAGAAGTGGAGAATATTTGATACATTAGAGATTCCAAATGACCAGGTTTGAGAAAAAGCATTGCTTTAATCATAGTAACCTTGAAGGGTTGCAATACATTAAGTGAATAGACAGGATTAAGGTGGAGACCCGTGTGTGAGTTCAGTGCTGCTAACTCCAGTTTAGAGGAATTTTGACTGTCTTTGCTGCAGGCAAATGGAAGAGCAAACGGTTGTTACTGACAAATGTTCTGATTGTTCAGTTTAACTGTCTCTCCTTTCTTGACTACATTTGTATGTTTCATTACTTGGCAGTCCTTCTTTGTTTCGCCTCACCATGGAGAAAGCACCTAATATGTGTCTCATGTATAAGTGAGTAAATGAAAGTATGGTCAGTATACAACTTTAACACTGGTGAAAAGGCAAGTGATTTTACCTTCGTTTTCAGGTTTCCTAAAAATACTGTGGGTAGTGAAATGAAACTGAGAAGGCCAGTTATAGTGTAAGATGCCAGCTTTCTTGAAGCACTTCTGACCTTTTTAACAGACTTTATAGGCAATACTCAAAAAACCTATACAGGAAAAAAAGTAAGTAAAATTACTTAATGTTTGAATTATACACATTTTCTCACTAATTTTCTGCTATGATGCATATATGTGATTTTTTGTGTGTGCTTATTTGATATATGCCAAGTGCCGTTGAGTTGGATCCGACTCATGGCGACTCTAGGGGCCAGGGTAGAACTGACCCCCAAAGTATTCAGGAAGCGCCTGGTGGATTTGAACTGCCGATATATACGCAGATGTTTTAATCAGCTTTTTAGTCTCAGGTAGAGATGGTTAGGGATATATCTTCCAAATTCCAAATATCCACAGTTTGTTACTAATTGGCTTTAATTGCCTTATTCTAGACTTTCTTCTAATTCTTTGCTTAAAATGTTCTTACATGAAATGTATTTGTGATGCCAATATGTGTTTTTATCATGAATTATTTTAGCCATACAAATTTTTTAGAGATAAGTGTAAGAGCATCTCTATAGCCCCCACATAATTTAAGACATAAGGCTTTTGAAGTACAACTGAAACTACCTGGTAGCTCACTCTGCTAACATCTCTTTCCCTTCCTTATCCCTCCCCACAGGTGGTCTCATTTGTTCCCATGCAGCTTTTTATATCTTGGCTATGCGAACCTAGCGCAAAACCTAAACTCATTGCCGTCAAGTTGATTCTGACTTGTGACAAACCTATAGGACACAATAGAACTCCCTATAAGTTTTCCATGGAAACAGACTGTCACCTTTTTCTCCTGTGGGTCAGTTGGTGGGTTCAAACTTCCATGCTCCTGACTACATGTACATGTGCTTCTAGATAACATGTAAAATTGTTATACCTTTTTATCTTTTTTTTTTTTCCTACAGAAGCATTATTCTGTTTGCATATGTCTACAGCATCCCCCCACTCCTCGAACTGTATGTCAGAGAATATCTGTTGGTACGTTCTTGCCAACACTTGTTACTGTTCCATTTTTATAACTTGTGCAAATCTGGAATACAAATCTGAGTTTTGTGCAGGGTTCAGTTTACACCTCTGTGAAATAATGAAGTAAAAGGGCTGAACAGAAGATTCCAGAGGGCAGCTCTAGAAGACATGGTAAGGTACATAATGACATGTGGAAAGACCTGGCATTAGAAGACCAAAAGGGAAGAACATGCTCACCATTTCTCAAGCTGAAAGAACTGAAGAAAAATTTATGCCTTGAGTTGCAGTTTGAAGGAGTCTATGGAAATCCTGGTCACATGGTGCTAAGTGCTTTGGCTGCCAACCAAAAGGTCATCAGTTCAAGCCCACCAGCTGTTCCCTGGAAACTCTGTGGGCTGTTTTACTCTGTCCTATAGGAAAACCGTGATTGTGTAGTGGGTTAAGTGCTGCGTCTGCTAGCCAGAAGGTTGCTAGTTCAAAACTGCCAGGCACTCCTTGGAAACTCTATGAATCTGTTCTACTCTGACCTTTAGGGTTGCTATGAATAAGACCCAGTTCAACAGCAGTGGGTTTGGTTTATAGGGCTGCTGTGAGTTGGAGTTGACTCAACAGCAGTGGGTTTGGTTTGGTATTTTTTTTTGGCATGGGCTAAATATTGAATGACACAAGAAGTATATATATATAAAAAATACACAGTCACCATGCCAAAAAAATTTGGACAAAGTTCAGCCGTATAACGTGATAGCGTATCATCAAGAACCAATGAATGGTACTGAACAAAGTCGGCAACTGTGGAAAACAAGGCTGCAGGATTTATGGAATCAAACTAAGATGTTTCAATAAACTAATGCAACACTGGAGTGCTCACATATGCATGCTGAGAAATTTGGAAGACAGCTATCTGGCCAACTGACTCTAAGAGATCTCTGTTTGTGACCATTCCAAACAAAGATGACCCAACACAATGTGGAAAATATTAAATAATATAATTAATATCACACGAGGGTAAAATTTTGCTGAAAGTAATTGAAAAGTAGTCGCAGCAGCATACCCACAGGCAATTCCCAGAACTTCAAGACAGATTCTGAAGAGGACTTACAATGAGGGATATCGTTGTTAATGTCGGATATATCTTGAGACTGAAAGCAGAGAATATCAGAAAGATGTTTACCTGTGTTTTCTTAACTATGCAGAGGTATTTGTGTGGATCATAACAAAGTGTGGTTAACATTGCAGAACACAGAAATCCTAGAACATTTTGATGTATTCATGAAGAACCTAAACATGGATGAAGAGGCAATTTCGAACAGAGCAGGGGGATACTTTGTGGTGTAGAATCAGAAAAAGGTATACATCTGTGTTATATCCTTCCATCATACTTATTCAAACTGCATGCTGAACAGATAGTTAAAGAAACTGAACTATAAGAGGAAACTCTACTTGTGTAGTGGTTCAGTGCTCCAGCTACTAACCAGAAGGTCGGCAGTTTAAATCTGTCAGGTGCTCTTTGGAAACTCTGTGGGGCAGTTCTACTCTGTCTGTCGGGTCACTGTGAGTCAGAATTGAATTGACAATGGTTGGTTTGGTTTGGGTTTGGACTATAGGAAGAATAGAGCATCAGGTTTGGAAGAACACTCATTAACAACTTGCATTATACAGATGATGTAATTTTGGTGAAAGTGCAGAGGATTTGAAGCACTTAGTGATGAAGAACAAAGACTACAACCCTTAGTATGGATTGTATCTCAACACAGAGAAAACAAAAATTCTCACAGCTGGACCAATAAGCCACATCATGATAAACAGAGAAAAGATTTTTAATTCAAGGATTTCATCTTTTTGGATCAACAGTCAACACTCATGGAATAAACATCCCAGAAATAAAACAATGTATTACATTGGTTGAAACTGCTGCAAAAGACCTTTGTAAAACGTTAAAAAGCAAGGATGTTACCTTGAGGACTAGGGTGCACCTGACCCAAGCCATGGTACTTTCAGTTATCTCATTCATATGCAAAATTGAACGGTAAGTAAGGAAAGCCAAAGAAGAATTGATGCCTTTGAATTCTGGTCTTGGCGAACAATACTGAATGTACCATAGACTGCCAGAAGAACAACCAAGTCTGTCTTGAAAGAAGTATAGCCAAGAGTATTCTTTGAAAGTGAGGACAGTGAGATTTCATCACAGGTACTTTGGACATGATCGGGGGAACCACATCCTGGAGGAAGACATCCTTCTTGGTACAGCAGAGGGTCAGCAAAAAAGAAGAAGACTCTTAATGAAATGGATTGAAATAGTGTCTGCAAGGATGGGCTCAAACAAAGCAAGGATTATGAGAATGACACAGGACTGAACAGTGTTCCATTCTGCAGTATACAGAGTCAGTATGAGTTGCAATGGACTTGGTGACACCTAATAATAACAGTGATTGCAGTGAAGTTAAATAAGCTCCCTTTCATGTAGTATTTACTGGGTGCTTGTGTTTCTCTGGAAGCCATGATGACGTAGTGGTTAAGTACTATGGCTGCTAAACAAAAAAAGATCTGTGGTATGGAGTATACCAGGCACTCCTTAAAATTCTATGGAACAGTTGTCTTTTTGTGGGATCACTATGACTCAAAGTCAACTCTACGGCAGTGGATGTTTTTGTTATGTTTCTATTGTATGTGAGACAAAGCATTGCTGTCTTCAGTTTTGAGAAGCATTCCAGCTGTACTTCTTCCAAGATAAATGTGTTCTTCTGGCAGTCCATGTATATTCATTATTGTTCACCAACACCAAAATTCAAATGCATTATTTCTTCTTCGGTCCTCCATTTTTACAGTACAACTGTTGCAGAAAACATCAGGATTTGGGTAGGTGCACCTTAGTCCTCAAAGTGACATCTTTGCTTTTTAACACTAAAGAAGTCTTTTGCAGTGAATTTGCCCAAAGCAATGCATCATTTGATTTCTTGGCTGCTCTTTCCATGGGTGTTGATTGTGGATCCAAGTAAAATGTAATCCTTGACACCTTCAGGCTTTTCTGCATTTATTGTGGTGTTGCTTATTGGTCTAGTTGTGAAGATTTTTGTTTTCTTTATGTTGAGGTGTAATCCATAGTAAAGGCTGTAATTTTTGATCTTCATCAGTAAGTGCTTCCAGTTCTTCATTTTCAGCAATCAAGGTTGTGTTATCTGTATAATGCAGGTTGTTAATGAGTCTTCCTTCAATCCTGATACCATGTTCTTCATATAATACAGTTCCCTGGATTATTTGCTCAGCATACAAATTGAATAAGTATGCTTAAATGATACAACTCTGACACATGCTTTTTGGTTTTTTACTATGTGATATCTCCCTACTGTTTTAGAACAGTGTGTCTTTATATGTGTACAGGTTTCTCATGAGCACAGTTAAATGTTCTGAAAGGCCCATTCTGTGAAGTTCTCCATAATTTATTATGATCCATACTGACACTTTTTATCAGGTTAAGAAAATTCCATTCTTATTTAATGTTACCATTTTTTGAAACATTTTTTTCTACGTTCTATTGGGATGCTTTTTGTTTTTCATGTAGTCTGTTGATATAATACACATTTTCTATTATTAAGCCCCCTTTAATTCTTGGGTTAACTTCAATGTAGTCTTTATGTGAATATTTTTTATACCTGGATGTTGTCTGTTTGCAATAAATTGCGTAACATTTCCTATTTATCTTAATATAGATTTTTATCCTCTCATCCTTTTTCTTTGGTATCAGTTATATTCATCTGAAAAATAGATGAATGTTCTTATTTTTCTTTTCCTTAAAAAGCATTGAAAAATTCTTGAATTATCTGTTCTTTGAATATGAGGGAAGCATTTACGATAAAACCATCTGGGTCTAGGATTTTCTTTGAGGAAACATTATAAATATCAATTGGATTTATCCAATTGTCATAGAACTATTCTTCCTGTGCATTTATTTTGATAAGTTTTATATTCTCTAGGAATTTTATTCATTTTATGTTTTCCTGTATATTGGCTAAAGGTTACTTGAAAATACTCTCTTTTGCTGTTTCTCATCTCTGTCTTCCTATATGGATGTACCCTGATTCACTCCTAATATTTTAGGTCTCTCTTATTCAGATCTGTTGAACTTAACTTGATCATTTCTCCCTGATAAAACTTTTTACTGTATTTCATTCATGCTTCATTTATTTTATTAATATTTCTATGTTATTGGAGTATTTATTTTTCTTTGTCTAACATTTTCAGTTGTATGGTTAAGTAAATTATTTTCCAACCTTTCTTATGTTCTAATAGAAATAAGTACGTCTTTAAATTTTTTTCTAACTTTGTTACTGGTTTGTAACCTAGGGACACCTTAGCCACCTTGTGTTCTGAAATATAATTGTCATTATGTATTCTATGGCCCAGTAATTCATATGTCCTTGAAAACTATGTGTATTATCTGAATATTGTGTATAGTGTTCTTCAGTTGTTCATTGTGTTACATTTATTAATCGTGTTTTTTTTTAATTATGCATGTCATTACTGATGTTGGATGTAATTAATCAATGTATCTCAATGATGATGTGCTTGCTCCTTTATCATGATAAATCTATCCATTTTTGCTTTATGCATTTAGTAAATTATTAATGCATAAAGATACAGAAGTGAGTGCATGTTGTTGGAGGAAACCCTGATGGCCTAGTGAGTGTCACATGTGCTAACCAAAAGGTTGGCAGTTTGGGTCTACCAGATGCTCCTTGGGAACTCTGTAGAGCAGTTCTATTCTGTCCTATAGGGTTGCTGTGAATAGGGCTTGATTAGAAGGCAGTGGGTATGTTTTTGGCAATGTGAGGTAAAGCTCTCTAATGATAATAAAGTATTTTGCCTGCTAGCCTTGCTGTTAGGATCCCTGGTAACTGACATTTAAAAGCTGAGCTGCTAACCAAATGGTCAGCAGTTTGAATCCACCAACTGCTCCTTGGAAACCCTGTGGAACAGTTCTGCTCTGTCCCATAATGTCATTATGAGTTTGAATCAACTTGATGGCATTGGGCTTGGTTTGATTTTATGGCAATACGTGCTGTTTTTAATTTATTTTTTTAAACATGTGTTTCTTTTCCTTCTATTTGTTTGCATTAATTGAGACATTATTCTCTATTTACAACATTGGAAAATAATGCATCCTTTTTTTTGTATAAATTGCTGTAAAAGTTTTAATATGCATCTTTAAGAAAGTCTAAAATTAATATCTTCCACAGTGAAACAAAAAAATCAGAAACTTTGCCAGTAAGTTGATTCTGACTCAGGGACCCTATAATGACAGAACAGAGCTGCCCTAGAGGATTTCCAAGGAGTGCTTGGTAGATTTGAGCTGGCAGCCTCAGAGCTAGCAGCCAAAGCATCTAACCGCTGTGCCACCAGGGTTCCGCAATGATGAACTTTGTATCAGATTTAGGTTAAACTGCATTGAGCTCTCCCAAATTCTACACTATTGTTTCTAGCTTTTTTTGTTATTTAACCCTATAAACTAGGCTTTATTGTTACTGTTACTTTTACAGTTCATATGGTTTTCTTTTAAATTAGTAATAATGTGAATGTGTACAAATTTGTTTGCAGTTTTTTTATTTTTAAGGAAAAATACGAGATTTCTGCCCATATCCGGTTTCTCTTTAACAAGACATAATTATTTTCAACTTTTTTTGACTGCCTCTTTTGATAGTTACCTCCATTGTTGTGAATTACTTGGATTACTCTTGTTTTTTCTATTTTAGACAGTTGGTGTCATAGTTGGCAGCTGATGCTACAGCTGTCTCACCGCTGGCACAGTCTGAGGTTGCATTGTTTAGCAGGTTTATGAAAAAAACAGTTTTTTTAGTATAGCTCTTTAAAAATCACTGTTAAAAACACAGAAATTTGCACTACATTCTATTAAGTATCTCCTGATTGGATATAGTCACAAATTATCAGCAACCAGTTCATTCCATATCTTAGCTTCCCAACCAGACATCCACAGATTGTAAAATTTTAGGCTGTTTGTAGTTGAAAATGCCTAACATTGGATATCCATTGGCTTAAAGAACAAAATGCTTCTTTGCTGTTGAGTCAATGCTGACCCATAGCAGGCATACTGGACAGAGTAGCACTAACCTTAGGGTTTCCAAGGAGTGGCTGGTGGATTCGAACAGCCCACCTTTTGGTTAATAGCTGAGTTCTTAGATGCTATGCCATCAGGGCTCTACTCATCATCTTGAGGCATGTTATTACAGCAATCTACTGGCCGTCAATTTGGTCAGCTGAGTAGTCAGTGTTAACGGTATTTTGACTTTGTGAAAAGTGATATTTGGAGTTGAGTCCAGAGTGGAAAGGGAACTTCTACCATCATGAATTGAGAACTAGAGGGGGTGCACATCCTTTGGACTTTGGATCCTTTTGCTTAGAAGTTCGTATATCCGGCAAAAGTGGTGACAAGGACCTTCCCCCAGAACCAACACAAGGAGGAAGCCTTCCCCTGCAGCTGGCTCCGTGAATTCACACTTCTAGTCACCTAGACTGTGAGAGAAGAAGTTTCTGCTTTTTAAAGCCATCCACTTGTTGTATTTCTCTTATAGCAGCATTAGATAACTAAGTCATAAGGAAAGCAGATTTTTGGCTAATTTTCTAAATGTCCTATCATATATTGATGTGCAGGACATACTCTGTCTTCCTGGAATTTCCCTTTATCATCCCTCTGAGAATCCCACACCTCTGCTGCATCTCTGTCCTGTTGTGTATATTCCATATCTCTTTTTCCAGTGGTGTCCCTTGTTGTAGAGTGCCACGTCCTCAGGTGTCATAAAAAAGATCAATGATACCTATGATTTATTTAGCTGGTTTCAATACAAGACCCTTCACAGAATGTACCTGCTAACCTTGAATCTAAAAAGCTTCTGTTTTATTTTCTTAGGAGAAGAAACCTTTTGCCTTTTGGAGTGAAGTACGGCATTCACTCAGTTTCATAAGGTCATCTGGATATCTAAGTGCTTTACAGCCTCCACTTTATTTTGTTTTCCTGCTGTGCCTGCTGCCTCCATGTCTTAAGCAGGGTTCTCTAGAGAAGCAAAGCCAGTGGAGCGTAGATAGGTAGACACAGAGACACACAGGGCGCACAGTTTGTCTCAACGAAGTGGTTCATATGGTTGTACAGACTAGCAAAGCCCAAGTCTATGTTTCAAGCGCCAGCCTAGAAGTTTTTCCTGACTCAGGTAGCAAGGTCAGCAAGTCAGATGGTAGGTTACTAGCTCTCACACTGTGGAGTCTGATGAATCCCAAGCAGACAGTATAGCAAGCCACTGGCTCAAGTCCCAAGAACTGGAGGTCAGACAGTGATGAACTGGATGCAGGATCCAGAAAAAGAAAGAAATCATTGCTGGGATATGTGTGTGTGTGTGTGTGTGTGTGTGTGTGTGTGTATTTGTAGGATGTAGGCCACACCCATGAGGAAGCTCCTCTTACAACTTACTGGCTGATCACATTATGGAGAATTACTACTTTGTTACATAACTGCCAAGTTACATCATTACATAGCTGTTAAGCCACTGAGAATCATGGCTCATCCAAGTTGACAAACTGCCTTAACCACCCAGTCCTAAGGCCTTTGAGGATTCCACCCACCAATTTACTAACATCTAAGCTTTCCTTACTGTGATGTGTTGCTTAACATCCACAGTACGTTCTGTGAAATAGGATATTGTGTGGTTTGGGTGTTGCTCAAATACCGTTTTATATACTTAGCAAATATGTATGGAATGCTGTAGTTTACCTTGTTGATGGAGTAGGTAAGATAGTCTGTATGTACAGTACTATATTTCAGCTAATGTATCTGGCAATATACAGGATTGGATGCTGCTGCCTGTATATTCAAGCGTGTTAATATGGTCAACTTTTTACTTGTAAGTAGGGAAGTATTCTTGGCTGAAGTATCTGTGCGCATCCAACTCTTACCCAGTCCCATCACAACTTCACACCAAAGGGAAAAGAGGTGGACAAATTTCCTTCTGAGTCGTCTGTCTGAGATCCTGGGTATATTTAACCATGAGTGCAACTCTTCAAGTGTTCAGGCATACTTCTACATGCTTACTTTCCAGGTTCAAGACCTTGTCTGTTTCCTCATGGACTCTTAAACCTAAGCTACCAGGGTATCAAAACTGATACTTACTCTTATCCTCAAGACTCCACTGCTTAGCAACCACAGCATAAGTTGTTGATTTGGTTTTTCTGTATTGTAGGTTTTTTTTTTTTTTGCCAAGCCTTGCATTGAGCTTCCTTTGTATTGTATTTTAATCAGCATTGCTAAGCAATTTGTGAATCTTCTACCATGTCTTGAGCCTCTATATTTCTGTCCAGTGCTGTTACCTAGGAAAATACTATTAATGAGTGAAGCTAGCTTTATACAAGCAATAAGGAGTAGTAGGATGTGGGAAGGACTAGAAGATGTATGGTCTTTCGAAAAGGGTCACTCTCTACTCATCCCCCTTATTTTTGTAGTTTACCACTAAGTTGATTCTGACTCATAGAGACTCTGTAGGACAAGGTAGAACTGCCCATTGAGTTTCCAATTAGTGCCTGGTAGATTTGAACTGCCAACCTGTTGGTTAGCAGCCATAGCACTTAACCACTATGCTACCAGGAAATAAGCAGCTGCCAATTCTGTCACTACTTTGGATGTCAATAGACATCTCAAGTTTATATTTCCAAACTATAATCTTTGCTTTCCTTATAAAATGAACTCACCGCTAGTGTTCTGCATCTTAGAAAAAGTCATTCTTTTATTGTGTGGTCCAGGCTAAGAACCTCAGTCATCTTTGAGTTCTGTATCTCTTCCATACCTGATTGTAATCATCAACATAGTCTTCGAAATATGTTCAGTAACTGATTACTTCCCTCCCTTCCACTACCTGCCATTCTTATCCAGAAAGAGCTCGCAAACTTGCCTGGCCTTCTGCAATAGACTTCTAATTAGTCTCTCTCTTTCTAGTATCATACTCAAGGCCCTAGCTTACCTATTCTCCAGATAACAATCAGAATGATTCCTTTAGTTTCATACTTACCAAATCAGAGCCTTCTAGTACAAAATCTCTAAGGGCTTTCCTTAAGAATAGGAATATATCTCACTCATGACACTGGCTCTCGAGGCATTCATTATGTGTCTTTTCATGGGTGATCTCCTATGACTTAACTTTACTCATTCCTCACTAGCCACTGTGACCTTACCTTTCCTAAATGCCCTGAGAACACCCCTCTCAGGGCTTTCCCCAGATGTGTTTGGCTTGCTCACTTCATTCAGGTCACTGCCAAAAAAGACAAGTGATGACCCAAATCGCTTTCTATCCTTTCTGTATTCACCCTGGACTTGATCTTTATCTGACATTGTATATCTTTTTGTGTATTTTTCTTATGCCCTCCTAGATTGAAAGACATTGTGTTGTTTGCTGAGATATTCCTGGAGGCTGGCTGAGCTCCTGGAATTTAGTAGCAATTCAAGCAGTATTTGGTCAATGAATAAAACAGTGAATGAGAAAAGACAGTAGCAGTGTTATCATAGCTAATCAATTTTTAAAATAAAACATAAATCCATTCTTTACACAAACTGTGCTGACTTTTTATACCCTAGAACCTAAATTTGAATTGCATAAAAACTCTACACGTACCAGCCCTGTCTGCATCAAACAAAACACTTCTGAGGGAGAGCTGTGACCCAAGGATTGCCAGGTCATTACCCTTGACCTAGACAGTGAGAGTAGATATGCTATGAGATTAAAATTATTTCATTGGATTATGAATTATCCTAACTGTCTCTTAGCAAGGTATTCAAGATAGCATCCCTGAGCCTAAGAGTTTTTTTCTCTTTCTCTTGGCCAAGCCAAGTGCCGTCGAGTCGGATCCGACTCATCTGGGGGTCAGTTCTTTCTCTTAGGTTTTAAAATATTTTCTGGTCTGTGTTGCAGTCTCTTGTGTATGGTGGAAAACTGATTGTATTGCCCCTAAAAAATTACTCTCTCTCCTACCAAGTAAAGGTTTATCATATTTAAGTGCTTTTCTTGGACCTTTGAAAGCCACAATGAAACTTAGAAAAAGCAGTTTGAAGAAAAATTAAACAAATGCAAAATATATGAATGTATATTAAAGATGAATTCACAAGTAGTTGACTGTTATCTGAAAGGAAAATTACTACAGGCTAATTAGCTCAAGTTGTTATATTAAAATTAGTGAAAGCTTAATGTGAATTATAGGTAGTTCTATTTCTTATAACTAAATAGTGCAGCTAAAAATATAAAATTCATCTTTGAACATAAGTGACCTTGATAAAGTTCAAAGCTGTTTTGCTTTGATGGTCTAAAAATAAGTTAAATTCAAAACAAAAGGCTACAGCTTTATCAGTTTACCATTTATGCTGTATGCTTTTAAAAATTAGAGCAAACACTTTGAGTCATGGATCTTACTTTTGAGCCTAGTTACATAGGAAGGTTGTGATTTTAAAAATAAAGGTCCTGTAGAAGGTAACAGTTTTCATTAACTTCTGTCTGTGTGTTTTATGCTTCCACATAGAAATAGATTATATTTGTTGTTTGTCTTTTGCATCATAAAAATGTTTTAACTTGCAAGATATGCTGTGAATTTATTAAACTGTTCATAGTGTCACAATATTATTTCAGGGTCTCCATTTTAGGGAAAAACTTAGTTGAGGCTATTCAACTGAGAGATTTCTTAATCAAAATTTCCATTGGGTTTTCTGTCTTTATCCACCAGTTGTCATGCCTTTGAGTGTGGTTATCTGTGAATGAATAGAGTACGTGGTATATGTATGGCTAGCGTGTTGAATTAATCGGATTGTTTTCTAATCTATTTCCCATTAAAAACATAATAATAGGAATTTCTCATCCCAAGATCCTCTATTCTGTTTAAATGCTCTGTGCATGCTTTTTTTTTGTTAGATGCCACATAATCAGTTTCGACTTACAGCAACCCTATGTGCAACAAAAGGAAACGCTGCCTAGTTCTGTGCCATCCTCACAGTTGTTACGTTTGAGCTCACAGTTGCAGCCACTGTGTCAGTCCATCTTGTTGAGGATTTCCTCTTTGTTGCTGACCCTCTGATTTGCCAAACATGATGCCCTTGTCCAAGGACTAGATTCTCCTGACAACGTAACCAAAGTACATACGACCAAGTGTTGCCGTCCTCTACTCCAGTGAGCCTTCCAGGGCTTTCTTCCAAGAAAGAGTTGTTTTCATGGCAGTCCATGTTATATTCAGTTTCCTTCACCAGCACTATAATTCAAAGATGTGAATTCCTTTTCTGTTTTCCTTTATTCGCTGTCCAGCTTTCACATGCATATGAAGGGATTGAAAATACCATGGGTTGGGTCAAGTGTACCTTAGTCTTCAAAGTGACATCTTTTCTTTTTTACTCATTAAAGAGATCTTTTGCAGCAGGTTTGTCCAGTGTAGTACAGTGTTTGATTTCTTGACTCTGCTTCCATCAGAATTGATTGTCGATCCAAATACAGTGAAATCCTTGACAACTTCAATCATCTCTCCATTTATCATGATGTTTATTGATCCAGTTGTGAGGATTTTTATCTTCTTTACAGTGAGGTTTAACCCATGCCAAAGACTGTAGTCTGTGATCTTCATCAGTATGTGAAATGCTTTTCAAATTTCAGCAGTCAGGATTGTGTCATCTGCAAGATGCAGGTTGTTAATGAGTCTTCCTCCAATCCTGATGATGCATTCTTCGTCTTACAGACCAGCTTCTTTATTTGCTCAGCATACAGATTGAATGAGTGTGGTGAATGGGTGCAACCCTGTCGCACACCTTTCGTGACTTTAAACCAAGCAGTATACCTTTGTTCTATTCAAATGATAGCCTCTTAATCTATGTACCGTTTCTGTACAAGCAAAATTAAGTGTTTTGAGATTCTCCTTTGTTTTCTTGGTTAGTCTGACAAAAGGTTTATCAGTTTTAGTGATCTTTTCTAAGAACTGTTATTAGGTGCCATTGAGTCCATTCCGACTCATAGCAACCCTACGCACAGCAGAATGAAACACTGCCTGATCCTGTTCCATGCCCCCAGTAGTTTTTATGCTTCAGGCCATCGCTACAGCCTCTGTGTCAATCCATTTCATTAAAGATCTTCCTCTTTTTCACTGACCTTCCACTCTACCAAGCATGATGTTCTTCTCCTGGAACTGACACCTCCTGACAGCATGTCCAAAGTATATAAGACACAGTCTCTGCTTCCAAGAAGCATTCTGGTTGTACTTCTTCCAGAACAGATATATTTGATCTTTATGGTACGTTCAATATTTTTCCCCAACACCACAATCCAAACGCATCATTTCTTCTTTGGTCTTCCTTATTCATTATCCAGCTTTTGCATGCTTGTGATGTGACTGAGAATACTGTGGCTTGGGTCAGGTGCACCTTAGTCTTCAAGATGATGTCTTTACTTTTCAATACTTTAAAGAGGTATTTTACAGCAGATTTTCCCAATGCCTATTTTAATTTCTTGACTGCTGCTTCCGTGGGCCATGATTATGGAACCAAGTAAAATGGAATCCTTGACAACCTCTATCCTTTCTCCATTTATCATGGTATTGCTTACTGGTCCAGTTGTGAAGATTTTTGTTTTCTTGATGTTAAGGTGCAATCCATACTGAAGGCTATCATCTTTGATCTTCATCAGTAAATGTTTCAAAACCTCTCTTCTTCCAGTATGCAGGGTTGTGTCATCTGTACAGTGCAGATTGTTAATGAATCTTCTTCCAATCCTGGTGCCTTGTTCTTTGTATTGTTCAGCTGTTTGGATTATTTGCTCAGCATACAAATTGAAAAGGTATAGTGAAAGAATACAACCCTGATGCACATCTTTCTTGGCTTTAAACTGTACAGTGCCCCCTTATTCTGTTCGCACAACTAGCTCTTCATCCATGTACAGATTCCTTAAGAGCACAGTGAAGTGCTCTGGAATTCCCATTGCCTCAATGTTAGCTATAATTTGATATGATCCTCACATGAATGCCTTTGCATAGTCAATGAAACGCAGGAAAGCATCTTTCTGGTATTCTCTGCTTTTAGCCAAGATCCATCTGATATCAGCAATGATATCCTGGTTCTGTATCTTCTGAATCCAGCTTGAATTTCAGGCAGTTCCCTGTCGGTATGCTTTTGCAGTCACTTTCGAATGATTTTGAGCCAAATTTTACTTGTGTGTGAGAGTAACAATATTGTTTGGGAATTTCGGCATTCAGTTAAGTCACCTTTCTTGGAAATAGGCATAAATATGGATCTCTTCCTGTTGGCTCGGTAGCTGTTCTCCAAATTTAGTGGCACAAATGAGCGAGCACTTCCAGCTCTGCATTCATGTGTTTAAACATCTCGATTGATGTCCCCTCAGTTCCTGGAGTCTTGTTTTTTGACAGTGCAGCTTCAACTTCTTCCTTCAGTACCACTAGGTCATGATCACATGCTACCTTTTCAAATGGCTGAACACTGACTGGTTCTTTCTGGTACAATGACTCCGTGTATTCTTTCCTTCTTCTTTTGATACTTGCTGAGTCATTTAATATTTTCCCTGTAGAATCCTTCATGACTGCAACTCAAAACTTGAATTTTTCCTTCAATTCTTTCAGCTTGACAAATGCAGAATATGTTCTTCCCCTTTGGTTTTTCTATTTCCAGCTCTTTGCACATGTCATCATAATGCTTTATTTTTGTCTTTTCGAGCTACCCTTTGAAATCTTCTGTTCAGTATTGTTACTTCATTATTCCTTCCTTTTGCTTTAGCTGCTCGATGTTTGAGAGCAAGTTTCAGAGTCTCTGCTGACGTCCACTTTGGTCTGTTCTTTGTTCTTAGTGACCTTTTGCTTTTTTCATGGATGATGTCTTTGATGTCATTCCACAACTTGTCAGGTCTTTGGTCATTAGTGTTCAATAAATTAAATCTGTCCTTGAGGTGGTCACTGAACTCAGGTGAGATATACTCAAGGTCGTACTTTGGCTCTTGTGGATTTTTCTCATTTTCTTCAGCTTCATTTTGAACTTTCATATGAATAATTTATATTCTGTGCTGCAGTTAGCACCTGGTATTCTTCTGCCTGCTGATAATGAACTTTTCCATTGTTTCTCTCCACAGAGCTAGCTTTTGCTTTTGTTAGTTTCTCCATTGTATTCCTGTTTTCAGTTTCATTTGCTTAGGCTCTAATTTCATTGGTTTTTCTGTTTCCTTTGGGTTTAATTTGTCCCTCCCCACCCAGTTTTCTATAGTAGGAGTTTAGATTATTGATTTTAGATCTTTCTTCTTCTCTCATATATGACTTCAGTATGATAAATTTTCCTATAAACACTGTTTTGCTGCCTCCCACAAATTTTGATAAGTTGTATTTCATTTAGTTCAAACTGTGTTTAATTACTCTTGAAACTTATTTAATCCATATGTAATTTAGAACTGCATTGTTTAATCTCCACGTAACTGAGATTTTCTAGCTCTCTTTGTTTTTTATTTCTACTTTAATCACCTTGTGAACTGAGAGTATACTTTGTGTGGTTTCTGTCCTTTTAAATTTGTTGAGGTGTATTTTATGACCTAGTGTGTGGTCTAAGTAATTGATACATATCAGCATGAGAAGAATATAAATTTCATTATAGTTGGATTTAAAATACTGTATAAATGTCAATTGGATCCAGTTAATTGATCAGTTCAAATATGTCCTTGCTGATTTTCTGCATGCTGGATCTGTAAATTACTGATAGAAAAGTATTGAAGTCTCTAACTGTAACAGTGGAGTTCTTTTAGTTAATGAGTTTTGCATGAAATATTTTGATGTTTTCTTATTAGATGCGTATCCACTAAGTGTGTTTATGTTGTCTTGGAGAACTGACTCTTTTATCATTACACGTCACCTCTCTTTATCACTAATGACTTCTTTACTCTGAAATCTACTTTGTCCAAAGTTAATATAACTACCATAGATTTAGTTGGATTAGTGTTGACATGGTATATTTTAGCATTTCTGAACTTTTAATTTGTGTCTTTATGGGTTTTTTGTCGATAACATGTAGTTGTGTGGTGTTATTTTATCAGCTTGTTTTATTCAGTAAATTCTGCTCTGCCAGAAATTCCATGAGTAGATGACTGTAAAAAGAGAAACTTTATTCTTATGCAGTCAGGTAGGTTGCAAGTCCAAATTCAGGGTGTCAGTTCCAGGAGAAGGCTTTCCTTCTTTGTTAGCTCTAGAGGAAAGACCTTATGTTGCATCAGTCTTTGGTTAGGGAGAATCTTGGCACAGGAACTTCAGGTCTGAAGGATGTGCTGTACTCCCAGTGCCACTTTCTTGATGGCGTGAGGTTCCCAACTCTCTGCTTACTTCCTTTTCCTTTTGTCTCTTGTAGGATGAAAGGATCAAAGGTGGTGCAAGCCCCACTCCAGGGAGAACTCCCTTAGTGAGAGTGTTGCAGCAGTCCTACCCTAATCCTCTTGTGATATAATCATCCTATCTATTAGCCTCTAGCAGAGATTAGGCTTTGTAACACAGGAAAATCACAAAATGGAGAACAATCACAAGATATTGGAAACAATGGCCCAGCCAAATGGCCACACATATTCTGGTGGGTGACGCAGTTCAATCTATGACACTACTCTAATAATCTCTGACTTTTAGTTGGTGTAGTTAGACCATTCACATAACAAAGTGATTATTAGTATAGTTCGTTAATGTCTATTTATTTGTAACACTTTTCTATTGGCCTCCTTTCTTTATCTTTTCATTTTTTCCTCTTCTTTCAACTGAGCATTTCATATTATTACATATTCTCTCTTTGTTTATATATCGGTTATGCTTCTTTTCCTCCTGTTTCACTGGCTATCCTAGTGTCTGCAAGGAGCCATGGTGGCACAACTAATTAAATGCTTGATTGCTAACTAGAAGGTTAATGATTCAAAACTTCCAAGTGGCAATCCCTGTCCATGAAGGAAACTCAGTGGAGTAGTTCTTCTCTGTTATGTGGGGTTACTGTGAATCAAAAACAACTTGATGGGATGTAATAACAACAGCTAGTGTTTGCAGTATACATTTAAAACTAATCCAAGTCCACTATCAAATAACGTTACACCACCTCATGGGAAGTTCAGTTACCTTATTACAGAATATTCTCAACTCCTCATTCCTACCCCTTGCAGTGTTTTTGTCATTTGTTTAATCTATATGTAAGCTCTAATTATCCAATACATTTCCTCTGTTACTATTTTAAACAAACTGTTAATCTTTTAAAGCAGTTAAAATGAGAAAAAATAAGATTTTGTTTTTACCATCTTTTATTTATTCTCAAGTGCTCTTCTTTTCCTTATGTATCTGGGCTTCTTGGTGTATCAGTTTTCTTCTCTCTGTAGAACTTCTTTGACCATTCCTTGCGGGCATACTGGTGATAAGTTCCTCCCATTGATTTGTCCAATAAGCATTACTTAAATTTATGTCCTGTATTCAGATATCTCGTAAGAGGCTGGACATACTTGAAAGATCTTATTTTCATGGAACTGAGATCTAGCGAGGAATAGAACTTTATCTAAATTAACACAGGGATATGTGAGGTCTGACATTTAACTTTGCAAATTTGATTGTTCTAAATGCTACATACCTCATTGCTGAATATCACTGTGGTCACCTTTGAAGGACTTCCTTTGTGAAGGTATGCACCAATGACAGCAGCTACTCTATCCTTCAGAGCAATTTTGGAACTCTTTCTGGAATGGCCACCTCACACACTGCCATGGTGGCATGTTTGGGAACTTAATTGTACACTCATCTGTAAAGAAGTTTTTAGCCAGTAAACAAGTAACTGTATTGGAACAGCCTCCCTACTCACCTGATTTGGCCCCAGTGACTTTTTTCTTTATTCAAAGATAAAGGAAATAATTGAAAGAAAGATACTTTGATGACATTCAGAACATCAAGTGTAATACGATGACAGCTCTGATGGCCATTCCAGAAAAATAATTGTAAAATTGCTTTGAAGGGTGGACTATATGCTAGTGTTGCTGCTTGACTTCCCAAGGGGAGTACTTCAGAGGTGACTGTAGTGATATTCAGCAATGAAGTGGGTAACAATTTTTCTAGGATGAGTTTGTGGACTTGTTTTTCAGACTTTGCATGCATACTGTGACAGGTACTAGAAAGGAAAACAACAGCTTTACTTTTCTCCCTAATCTGTCTTTGATACTTGGAATTCTTCACTTCAAGCTTCGTTCTTTAGTGTTAAAGAAAATGAGGTGAAGAACAGGTCAAAATAATCTGTTTCTGAATAAAAGTCAGTTTAGTGTAGCCATCAAAAAAAGACTCATGAAAGGAATTTGCAGAAGTTTTATCAGACTGGGTTGTAAAAATTCATGTAAACTCTCTCATTTTAAAGGTTATTAAACAGGGTAACATAGTCTAATTTATAAACAACCTAGCTGCTCTTGGCAATTAGATCAGAAGGTTCCCAGAATGGAAGAAGGAGACCACTAGGAAAAGGTTGGCTCTGTCCAGCCAGCTACTGATTATTGAAGGGAGATGGGATGTAGAAATCCTGGAAATAAAAAGGACAGAACTTGGTAGTAGAGTGGATGTGGAGGATGTTCACTTTTATGTATATGTGTGTGTGTATATTATATATATATATTTGTTTGTTTATTGTGATTGAGTTAAAGCGTACAATCCATTTTAAATTTGCATGCCCGCCAACATGCAGCTCCTTCTGCTCTCCTTGCCGAGTGACAGCACACTCCTCCTTTCTGTGCTATGCATGTCGTATCCTCTTAACAATCTCCTCTCCCCTCTTCTCTACTCTCTCCACTCCCCTCTAGTAAAAGGACAGTAGAATGACATCCTATATATGCATTGAACTGTAAAGTGCACATGTGATATGGTCCATAAATCATTACTTATGTTCATTATTTTTATCATATGAAACTGGGTATATGGGTGGTGCTGGTAACCAAGATAGGTAACATTAGAAGACCAGGGTATTTTGGGTGGGCAGGTGGAGTGGTATGGAATATGAAAGTGCAGCAGGTGCATAAAGACCAGAAGTTTCTTTCTGTGTTGATTTGATGAAATCATCTATAGGTAACCTGAAGAAAATGTTTCTTCCTCCTGATTTGATAATTGACGGATCTCTAAGTCAGATTGTCCTGCATACTGGCAGAAGTCAGTCTAAGGCTTTATTCGCCAGGGATGCATTTTGTCTGAGGTCTGACTGTATCTGCAGAGAGAAGTGGTTGGCCTTTTAAGTCTTTCTCAGAAGAGGTAGCTGTTTCTAGTTCCCATTTAGGAGGATAGTGTATTATAACAGTAGGTCTCAAAACAGCTGTGTGGGCCTAACAGTGGATAAATTCAGGTTTTTTTTTTTTTTAATATAGCTTCATTAAGATGTAATTCACATATCACACATTTCATCCATTTAAAATGTATTGTTCAGTGATTGGAAACCCTGGTGGCTAGTGGTTAAGTGCTGCATCTGCTTACCAGAAGGTACAAATCTGCCAGATGATCCTTGGAAACTATAGAGCAGTTCTGTTCTGTCTTGTAGGGTCGCTATGAGACAGAATCGACTCAGTCGCAGTGGGTTAGGTTAGACTTGGTTCAGTGATTTGAGTGTATCCAGAGTTGTGTAGCATTTGCAAAGACTCATTCCTGTGGAGTGAATTCTGACCCATAACAACCCTACTGGACAGAGTAGAACTCCCCAATAGAGTTTCCAAGGAGTGCTCGGTGGATTCAAACTGCTGACTTTTTGGCTAGCAGCTATAGCTCTTAACGACAGCAAATTACCACAATCAATTTTAGAACATTTCTGTCATGTCCAAAAGAAATCATGTACCCATTAGCAGTGACTCCCTGTTTCCTCACAACTGACTTCCAGCAGGCAACCCCTGATCCACTTTCTATCTGTCTGAATTTGTATATTCTGAATATTTCATAGAAATGGAATTATATAGCATACAGTCTTTGCATCTAGATTTTTTCCTCTTAGCATGATATTTATAAAGTTCATCGAAACTGTAGCATGTATCAGTGCTTCATTCCTATTGATGGCTGAATAATATTCTATTATAAGGCTCTGTCACATTTTGTTAGCCAGTCATCAGTTCACGAAAATTAGGGTTGTTTCTCCTTTTTGAGTGCTATGAATAATGCTGCTGTAAACATTTTTATGGACATGTGTTTTTCTCTCTAAGATTGAAATTGCTTAGTGATTTGGTAACTGGTTACATTTACCTTCTTGAGGAACTGATAGAGTGTTTTTCAAAGATGTTGTACCATTTTACATTCTTACCAGTTTCAGTTTCTGCACATTCTTGCCAACATTTGGGATTACTGATCTTTTTATATCCATTTTAGTAGATGCAAAACAGTATTTCATTATAGTTTTTATTTCTGTCTTCCTAATGGATAATGATGATAATCAACTTTTCAGGTGCTTTTTGGCCATTTATGTATATCCTTTGAAGAAATATCCATTCAGATATTTTAGTCATTTTTGTTAAAAAATTGGTTGTCTTTTTATGATTGAGTTTATGAATTCTTTATATAGTCTAGATATATGTAAGTCAGATATTTGCAAAAAATGTCCTACCGTTCTGTGGGTCAGATGGTTTTTCAAGTTACTGCTGTAAATCTCCGAGGTCATTTGTGAATGTTTTCTATAATTATTATACTGAAAAGGTTTATCTTCAGTTTGAGAGTAATCCAGAAGGGTTAAAATGAAATATTTTTCTAATCAAATCAATGTGCTAGAATGGAAGAAATTCAATATTAGAACTTGAGGACTTTGGTTTTAGTCCTTGTTCAGCCACTCAATAGGAGTCGCTTGTCCTTCATAGACCCTGGTTTCTTTATTTGTGAGGTAGGATTGATTATATTATCCAAAATAATCTCTTGTTCTAACATTGTAGTTTAAAAGGTAAGCTGAACAGAGTGAAACTAATTTTCCTTTCATGGCAAAGATACTGACGTCTGGATTTTGAAACAACAGAGGGCTTTGGATGGAATTATTTTTCTTCCTTTTTTATTGAGAATTTGTCCAAATATCACCTTGCTAAAATGGCCTTGAGCATCTTGCTTTCTTCCTTTCCAGGCTGTGTTTGTTGAAACTAACAACTAAATGACAGGCTTAGAAATGATTTCTTTAAGACGATGTAATTCCCAGTTTGATGAGTAATGTTTAAGCTCTTCTAGAATCTGTCATCTGAAGGAGACTCATCTGTCACATGTACGTGGGTGCTGATCTTTGGAACTGGCACTTGTTTGCTGCAACCACTGGGAGAGCTTAGAAAATAATCTCTTGAGAGCTTAGACACCTCGCTGTTTCTGTATTGTAATGGAGTATAATTTATGGAAATCTGGTTGATTGTTTGGTATGATTTTTTTGTTTTGTTTTGTATTGTTTTCTTTTTGCTCCTCTCTCCTGGCTGTGGTTTTGTTTTATCTAGTTGATCTTACTGGATGTTACGGATGCCAGAAACTCTGGTCGTGTAGTGGTTAAGTGCTCCGTCTGCTAACCAAAAGATGAGCAATTCAGATCCACAAGGTGCTCCTTGGAAACTCTGTGGAGCGGTGCTCTTCTGTTCTGTAGGGTGGCTCTGAGTAGGAATCAACTTGATGCCAGTGGGTTGGTCTGGTTTTGGTTTTGGATGTCATGGATAAAATTATAATCATCTAATTTAAGAATTCAAATAAGACAGTAACTTCAGGGGTGATAGTAGTAGAATGAGGGTCATCCCTGCCTGTATGAACCAGTTGCTTATGGGACAGTTTTACTCTATCCTATAGGGTCATTGTAGTTCATAATCAACTGAATGGCCATGAATATGATTGATTTATTTATTTTGGATGTATGGAATTCAGTAAGTTAGCCTGTTTGGTGCTGATGATAGTGTACCTCAGGTCAGAGTGTCTGAGAAATTTCTGACCTCTTAATTACTTCCATATTTTAGTTTTTATTCCACTTTATTAAAACATTTACTTCTTTTTGGGTATGAAGCCATGGCCAGATATCAGCTCCTTTCTCATTTCGGTCACTTATCAGTCATAGAAAACTTCTAGACTAAAGATGTTGCTGGAGCTATGAATAGGGTTTTATTTTGACTTCCTATAAATGTCATTTATGAATGTAGAACATGTTGCGTACACCACTGCAGTGATCAAAGGGAAAATGCTCATTAGCCTCCTATGAATCCCATCAAAGCTGATTCCTCTTCCTGCAAACCGAGTGCAATTAAAACAAACATGAAAGTCCCCCAGTCCTGTCTTAGTGGAGTCCAGTATCCCGGAGACTTGGCAATTTCTGGAGATTGACAGTATCTGTAGCCCATTTGGCCCTTTGATTAACCAGCATTCTTCTGTACAGGTTGTCTTCTGTTCCACTATAATGCCCTTACAGTACAAGTAGATTGATCTCTTCTTAGGATGGATCAGTTTTATTTCTTTGAACTTCGGAAAGGTGCTTGCTTAGAAATCATCTGTGTGTTGTTGTACTTTTCCTTTTTGGTCTCTCTGAGAATGTTCCTTTATTGGTGTTCTGTTGGATTATTTTGTTTTAATCATGTCTTCTTAAGAACTCTGAAAGTAATTTCTTATCTATGCTAGAACTGCTCCAGCTTGCCTGTGGGAGAAATGGCTGCCTGCTGAAGGCAGCAGCTGCTTGGGTGGTATATTTAAAGTTAAATGGCTTGTGAAAAGGCTAGGATTGAACTGAACCCTTTAATTTCAAATAAAATGCTATTATATGTGTGCGGTGTTTTATAGTGTGTCTTGTACCATAATTTTTAAGCTGTTGTGTTCTCTTGCTATAGCATGCTAAAAATATTCTGTATTTTTTTTTTTTTTTCTTATGTGAGCTTCTATTTAATTGAGTCTTGGACTAATACTCATCCATTATACTGCTGTGATTCTATTTTGCTAATGTTGGAAAAGGCTTTTAAAATCATACCTGGAATCTTACAATTTTCCAAATAACGATCTCTTCTGAAGCATGTATTTTGTCTTATTTTTTTCTCTCTCTTAATTTTATCAGGTTCAGATTTTGAGTTACAGGTTTCAAAATTAGGTTAGTTATGATAAGCCTGTACTATTTGACTCTACATCTTTTCATAATTTCATATTTGGGACAGCATTCTGTATTTGTCAGTGAGGATTTTTAATGACGTGATTTACAAAAGACACACTAATAATATTACTTATTACTTGCTTTTTTTCCTTTGAGAATTGTTTGCCCCAGTGCTTCTGTGATACAGCCAAAAATATCTTACTCAAGAGTGTAATACATTTTCTTTTTTCAGAAATTTTCTGTTTGCCATAAATTATACTTCAAAACTTTAATTTCAAAATCTCAAAGGACAGTGGTTCAGAAAATAGGGTTTTTCATCACTTTGGTTATTTGAGCCAGTGAAGTTATTGATAAAAATCTACTACAGTGAACACTAATCAGTTTTTCTACTTTGCTTGTGCAGACAATGATTAACAATTCTGCCTGTCATTTTTCTACTGCATTTTTAATCCTTTGTACTCAACAACACTAATATATAATGACTTGTAGTCAATAGGTGCATTCATTTTCATGGTTCTCTTTTGTTCCTAATACCTTGATTATGACTCTTGATTACCAGACTCAATTTTTTTTTATGATAACTGCCTTCTCTGATTATTAAATATATTTGATGTGTACACTGGAAATGTTTCCTAAAAGTCCATATATAGATCCAGATTGTCCGGTAGATAAGTCATTAATAAGATTTTTCATTCCACCCATGATCTTTTGATAAATTCTCCACCGTTACAGCTCATCTAATGTCCAAGCTTCCATTAAAATAGGTAGCAATAATAGGACACATAATTATGCATATTAAAGCTTTTTCACCTCTCAAAGTAGTTAAATTTCCCAATATGCAGTAGTAGTTTCAGCATCATATTATGACAGTTAAGCTAAATTTCATTATCATGTGTTTCTTTGTTTCTTGACTGTGAGCCTTTTTGTTACTGGTATTTTATGCATGTGTTTCTTACACCATATTTCAGTGGTATCAGCAACTCAAATCCTTTTGGCATGACTGCTGGACTCCCACTCTATGTAATTCAATGTCTAGTCAAACTAAGTATGCAGTTTGTCTTCTCCCGTAGCTTCTTTCACCTTCCTCACTCCCCTCGGCTCTTGCCTCAGCACCTGCCCTTTTATCACACTCATTTATTTTCTCCATATTTCTCTCATTCTGGTAGCGTTGCTCTGTGTCTGCTCAGATCCTATATGTTTTGCTGTGGACTCTGTGGGTGACCAGTGATAGAAACTGAAGTCAGAACTGACATAAGTTCCAAAGGAAAGTTTGGCTCCTTCACCTGACAAGTTCAGGGTAAATAGCCTGTAGTCAGGACAGGATCCAAAAGTTCAAGTGATGCCCTTAGGTCTTGGTTTCTCTCCATCCTACTTGCTTCTCTGTTGGTCTCATTCTGGCTCCTATTGTTTGTCATTCTCAGTGGGAAAAAAAGGATCTACAGTTCGGCCTCAGGGTTCAGCACAATTCCTAGGTGTCAGCCTCACCAACTGGCACCGAACATGTGTTCATTCCTGGACCAAATCTTGAGAGAAGGACACGGAGGAAGATGCTGATGGTTTAAAATCCAGCTGCCAAACTTATGTTGTAGTTCCGAGGAAGTCAATCAAAAAGATTTCCTCAAAAGCCACTTGACCCCGGGGAAAGTACCTGTTGGTCCTTATGCACTGAGGGTGGTGGTAGGGGAGGATATTTCCTGACAAAAAAGTTAAAGGTTCTGTTACTAGCAGGTGGAATGGATGCTGAGTTCAGAAAAAAAAAGGAGTATTTTCCTAGAATCTTTTCCTCTGATAGAAAGATGTACTTCTGTGTATGCAAAGATGGCTCTTGAAAAAGATAGAAAGGAATTTAACATCCTTGAAGATATTTGCCACTTTACAATGCTTTCTCGATTTTTCCATTTAGAGAAACAACAAAGAAAAAGCATATCAGAGGATGTTGGTTAATTAGGGCTATAATCCAGTTGTGTCTCTGTGTGTGTCTGCTTTAGCCTTTTACTGTATAGATTTCTATTTTTTTTTAAATCACGTCTGTGCTCCTTTACTGGCTTCTGAGTGTGACAGGAGTGGTCATAGACTTTGTATTTTATTCACAACACAAAACTTCATATTTTGTGTGAAGTATTTTGTATTCTTTGCATCCTTAGAATGAGACATAAGGCCTAGTGGAAAATAATTTTAGCTGATTGTTAATAGTTATTGAGGGCCTGCTGTGTACTAGTAACTTTCCTCCGTATCATACATTTTCCTTCTCTCTCCTCCTTTCCAAATAGGCACTTTTCCTTGGGTCAAGTGGCTTTTGAGTAAATTTTTTTGACTGACTTCCTCTAAAATACAATGTAAGCTTGGCAGCTGGATTTTAAGCTGTCAACATGTTCCTCCAGTGTCATCTTTTGATTTAAAGCCCTCTGCTCATGTCTTGCCTTCATATTTCTATACTTCTACCTCAGCAACCCTGGTGGTACAATGGTTAAGTTCACCAGAAGGTCAGCAGTTTGAATCCTCCAGGCACTCTTTGGAAACTGTGGACAGTTCCACTCTATCTTGTGAGGTCCCTAGGAGTCAGAATGGACTCAATGGCAGTGGGTGAGTACATCTCTATACACTGTCAAATCATTGAGCAAAGAAGAAATCAGGGCACATTAGCTCAGATCCCATAAACAAATTTATCTGAGGGGCAGGAGATAGTAGGTTCAACTGAGAACTGTACTTATTGTTAAACAAAGACACATATGATATTTCTTTTCATATACACATTTGAGATGTTATGAACACAATCATGTTTATTGAATATTTATTATGGGTCAGACAGTGCAAATGGTACATTTTATGAGATCATCTTGTTTAACTCTCACAATGATGAGATCTTTGAGGTCATCTAATTTGCACAGTTCTGGACTGAGGGAGCTTCTTCAAGACCACCCCTAGGTTCAAGGATTCTCTTGAAGGATCCAATGGACTTTGCATTTGTTTTTACTCACATCTGTGATTTGATGCAGCCTCTGGGTACAAAACAAAGTCTGTAAAGGACAAAGGTGCATGGGACAAAGTCCAGGGGAAAACAGGCACAAGATTCCAAGAGGGGAAGCACTTAATTCCCCAAGCAATGAGTCATGACAAGGCGTGTGAAACATTGCCAACAAAGGCAGCCTGGTAGGGCCACAGTGCTCAGAGTTTTTACTAGGAGCTGTTCACATCGGTGGTGTTCCTATATGGCACAAATGGGTAAGTGCTGGACTACTCTCCAAAAGGTTATCAGTTTGAATCCAGAAGGACCTTGGGAGAAAGTTCTGATGATATTCTCCCAAATGATCGTGGCCATGGAAACCCTATGGAGCAGTTCTACTCTGCAACACCTTGGACTGCTGAGAGTCAGAATCAACTCAACAGTGACTGGTTTGAGGGTTTTTTTTTTTTTTTTTTTTTTTTGGTCACATAGGTAACCTCTACCTACTATGTAACAACATTATAGACTCCTAGATGGAAAGTAGATGTTTAGTATAAACTCCATTGTTTATGCAAATAGTGTAAGCACAGTGAACCACTCCTATTAGAGTAGTGGGAATTTTTCTCAAATCCAAGTTCCAGGTGCTAGCTAAGGACCAACCTTGTAAGCAGTGTTTTCAAAGAATAAGAGTTCAAGCCAATCATCTTAACTCTTTTGTGTATAGACTCTGCAAATAAGTAATGTTAATATCTTGATTTTGCTTGTGAAGCACTTGAGCATTTGAGAAATTAAGTAGTTGTTTTCAGGCTCACACAGCTGGCAGGTGAGGCATCATATTGCAAAGCCTGGGAATTTTTACTCTGAAGTCCGTGCTTTAGTTACTACATAGGTTTTGACTACTGGGGGAAAGACCTCCAAAAAACATTCAAGACCCAACTAAGTTTGAAATAGAATTGTATTTTCAAAAGATACTCTAGGAATGACTATGTACAAATTTCTGAATCTGCTGTAACAGAAACTGTAAAATGAGGCACATGCACTCTTGGCTGGAAACCATCATTTCTTTTCTCTGTAGATTTTTGTGTTTTCACATCCAACGTCTGTGTAATATGGATAGATTTAAGGATACTTGCAGTCAGAACAAGAGATTATTTAGACAAAAGCATCATTTCATTAGAGAGACATGAAGGGCGTGAATAAGGCATGCTGGCTCTCCAGGAGATGTTGACCTGGGAACAAAACAGCAACAAGAAGACATGTTTTTCAGTCTTCCTTAAATGACTGACCAGGAAACTAGGCAGATCAGTGTTACACTGGGAAGATGTAGTATTTCTAAGATAGTCTTGTCCCTGCTGTGAGATATGTCTGTATGAGGTGCAAACTTATTTGACATCTTGTGGAGGGAATCTGAAATCCAGAAAACCAATTAGTTCTTCATAGTGACATTCACGAAGGGAGTCCATTTGATAATGAGAGAAAGAACCCTGGATTCTAACAGCAGGAGGCTGGGGTAGGTGCATCTCACTCCCTTTTTTCCATGCCTGAACTCCCATTACGTGTAGCGCCAGCTTTTAATCTTCCACTATTACTTACTAAGTAGAATTCTTGTCTATTCGTATTAATGCTATCTGTCAGTCACTTGCAGATATTCACAGATATGAAGCTCTCCGAGAGAGGGAAAGGGCCGTGTCACGGACTCATGCTATTTCACATCTTACTGGAGAAGGAAGACACATGCAAAATGCAATTTAGCCAAGTTTAAGCATTGTAGAAATCAAATAATTACTGAAACAGAGTTGTTGCATCTCTCTGTTGAACCAGTGTTTTCTGAACTTATTTGATGCTTCAGGCAATTTAAATTACTAATCCTTTATAGGGTCACTACGAGTCAGTATTGACTGGATGACCGTGGCTTTGACTTTAGCCTTATTGAGTTTCAAGTGCCAGCGTTTGTGCTAAATGTAAGCCATAGATAGATGTAGTCTATACCATTAATTGTCCCATGGACAAGCAAGAGAGACAAACTGATCTTCAAGTAGCAATTTGAAAATCGATGGAAGCAGAGTAGGGAGAGGTTAACAAGGCCAAGGCCAAAATGGAACATTTCACTTTGGGGATGCCAGTTGCTTTTGGACTTCAAAAATATGTAGGTCTTTGTTAAGTAAGTAAAACAATAACAAATTTTATTCTGGGGATTGTAAGGAGATCAAAGATGATTCAGCTCTTAGCCTCAGGAAGTTTACAGACCAGGAGGAGAAATAACATGTTATACATGTTTCAGAGAAAATGCTATGATCCTGACTGTTAATATTTCTGTTGGGCTATGGGAATCTGAGGTGATCAACAGAGATATTGGGGAGGAAGTAGCCTAATGAGTAGTTTCCTTAAGTGTGCTGAAGATTTGGAATAGAGCTGCTTTTCAGCTGATACCCACCAGGGGGATTTACTAGCTGGCTTTCGGTCTGATTTGTTGGCATCTATGTCACACAGGCCATTAAGTACTGTGAATATGTCTCCATTTTAGCTATTTGGAGGTTGTATTCTAGCCAGGAGTCCTTTTTCTTTAAGTAAAAGCTAGGCATAAGAAGTCACCTGAGTACAAGGGAATATTTTTTGTGACTAAATTGTACATGAAGGGGAGTAGTGAGAAAAATTAAATGACAAAAAGTCATGTATGCTGGTGAATGACATTCAAGTTCTGCTTTCTGTGTAATGCCATTACTGGCTGTTGAGTTGATTGCACTTCCTGGTGATCTCATGTGTGCAGAATAGGTCTGCTTCCAAGTGTTTTCAAGGCTGTGACTTTTCAGAAGCAGATCACCATGACTGTCCTCCAAGGGGCATTTGATGGGTTGAAATTGCCAGCAGTTCAGCTGGTAGTCCAGTGCTTAGCCATTTGTGCCATCTAGAGATTCCGATTTCTTTCTTTTTTTTTTTTGACTTTTTTTGTGAATTAATAACAATTTTACAGTCTATGTCCTGTTACCATATAACACCCAAAACTTTCACCTCTGTTTTATTCTAGCTGCCCTGCCACCCCTTCCCATATGTGACAGCACACTTCTCCTTTGGTTTGGAACTTCCTGTGACCTTTTGATCAAGGTCTGGCTCTGTTCACCCAGTCAACTTGGCTCCAGCAAAGTATCACTCAGACAACTCCATGTGCATTAGATTACAATTTCTAAGTAATAATAGTCCGAAAACCAAAGCCACTGCCTTCAAGTTGATTGGAATTCATAGTGACCATATAAGACAGAGGAGAACTTCCCTGTAGAGTTTCCAAGGAGCATCTGGTAGCTTTAAACTGCTGACCTTTTGCTTAGCAGACATAGCACTTAACCACTATGCCATGACGTTTAAAAATTTTAGGGTCGACAGTATGGTTAGATTTGTGTTTTAGGAAATGTAATGTGGCAGAAACATATGATGGTTTGGAAGGGAAGAGACTGGAAATAGGAAGGCTGATTAGGCTAGGTTTTCTAAAAAGGTAAAACTAGTAAAGTAAATTAATTAATTATAACATAAATACAAATGTTCCATATGTATATTATATATTATATTTATATGTAGATATAAATATAATATGTCGATCTGACTCGGCGACACTTGGCTTTGGCTTGGCATATATATATATATGGAAACTCTGGTGACAGAGTAGTTAACAGCTATGGCTAGTGACCAGAAGATCAGCAGTTCAAATTGATGAAGTACTTTTGGGAAACCCTGTGGGGTAGTTCTACTGTGTCCTATAAATAAGGGTTTCTGTAAGTCAGAATCAATTCAGTGGAAACAGGTTTGGGTTTGTGTGTGTGCATGTGTGTGAATGTATGTGTGTGAGCACAACCCCCCAACAACCACACAGAGAAAGAGGGGGAGAGGGAGAGGAGCAAAGACAGATTGAGATTTATCATTAGAAAATGGCTTATGCAGTTGTAAGTAATGGCAGGTGCATCTCAAACTGATAGGTCAGTGGTCAGGCATCAGGCTTCTTCTGACTCATGTGGCTTCAGAGGCTGCCAGACTCGAGTGGCAGGTAAGGTGGAAAACCATTGGTTGACGTTCCAAGGACTAGAGGTAAGATGATGATGAGCTATATGAATGATCCAGAGCACTTTTGAAGCTGAAAGAACTGAAGAAAAAAATTCAGTCTTCAAGTGCAATATGGTAGGATGCTATAGGCAAAATATAACATGTGTCTGTCAGTTTTTTTAGACTTTGGAGGCTTGCTTATTGCTGTGATGCTGGCATTTTCGGCATAGATATTTAAATACTTCAGGTTCTTATTTAGTGGACAGGATTCAGATGAACTTCTAGACTAAGACACTCTAGGAAAAAGGAGCTGGCAGTCAATATCTGAAAAAAACTGCTGAAAACCTTGTAAAAAAACAGGGAAACACTGGTATAATGCCAGAAGATGAGTCCTTTAGGTTGGAAGGCGCTCAAAATATGGTTGGAGAATAGAGTCTAACTTAATGACATCCGTGGAGTCAAGCTTTTGAGATCCTCATGCACCAGTGTGATATAACTCCAAATAAGATAAAACCATTGCAAACGTTCATCAATAATTGAAAGGCGGAGTATACAAAGTATAAATCTAGGAAAATTTAAACTTGTCAAAAGTGAAATGAAAGGCATAAACATCAGTATCCTAGGCATTAGTGAGCTGAAGTAGACCAGGATTAGCCATTTTGATCAGACAATCATATGGTTTACTATCTTGAGAATGACAAATTGAAGAAGAGTGACATCACATTCATTATCTTAAAGAACATTTCAAGATCTGTTGTAAAAGTGTACTGCATCCCACTTTGTGGGTGGTGTCTGAGGTATTAAAAGTTAGCAAGTAGCCATCTAAGTAGCATGAACTGCTCCCAACTATCTGGGGCAGAAGACAGTGAAGGATATCAAAGACATTAGGAAAATATGAGCCCAAGAAACAGAAAGAGTCATGAAATCCAGAGACTGTATCAGCATGAGAGCAGAGCTGGACAGTGCTCATCCAGCACCAAGGATTGCCCTGATGGGCAGTACAGCATAGAGTTGCTGATGTAGTGGAAGAGAAATGGGTATGCACAACTTGAACTTTGTTGAAAAGACCAGATGTGATGGTCCAACAGACTGGAGGGTCCCTGGAAGACATGGCCCCCAGACTCTCTTTTAGCCCAGAACTGAAACCATTCCCAAATCCAGTTCCTCAGGCAAAGATTGTACTGGATTGTAAGACATAAAATGATACTGGTGAAGAGTGTGCTTCATGGTTGGTTTAAGTAGATACATGAGACCAAATGGGCAACTTCTGTCCAGAGGAGAGATGAGAGGGCAGAGAACAGGAGCTGGTTGAATGGACACAGGAATTACAGGGTGATGAGGAGGAGTATGCTGTCCCAGTGTAGGGAGAGCAGTTAGAGTTATGTAGCAGTGTGTTTGTAAGTTTTTTTATGACAAACTGAGTTGAATTGTATATTTTAATTTAAAGCACAATAAAATACATATGTTTTTTAAAAAAGATATATTCTAAAGTGTAGTACTGTCATGATAGGATGACATCCATATACCTGGAAAGAAGATCAGTTAGGAAGATTATTCAAACTTAAACACAAACTACTGAAATGAAAGATGAAGAAACTGAAGACTTTTAACAACTTCTGCAGCTTGAAATTGATTCAATATGACATTAAGACCCATTGATAATTACTGGTGATTGGAATGCAAAAGTTGGAAACAAGGAACAAGGATCAATAGTTGGAAAATATGGCCTTGGTGATAGAAGAAGTACTGAATATTTCATCACAGAATTTTGCAAGTCCAGTGACTTCTTCATTGCAAATAAGTTTTTCCAACAATGTGAATGGTGACTATATATGTGGACCTCATAGATGAAATACACAGAAATCAAATTGGTGACATCGTTAAAAATAGATTAAGGAATGGCTCAACGTCATCAGTCACTGCAGGGCCAGAGGCTGACTGTGGAACAGATGATCATTGCTCACATCCAAGTTCAAACTGAAGTTGAAGAAAAACAAATCCACAAGAGCCAAAGTGTAACATTAAGTGTATCCACTTATATTTGGAGGCCATCTAAGAATAGGTTTGGTGCATTGAACATAATGATAGAAGACCAGGTAGTTGTGGAAAGATGTAAGGGGTATCAGACATGGAGAAAGCCTGAGGTCATAAAAAAGATAGGAGAAAAAAGAAAATACCAAAATTCATGTCAGAAGAGACTGAAATTTGCTCTTGAACATAAGTACCTGAAGGAAAAGGAAGATATGATGACGTGAAAGAGCTCAACAAAAGGTTTCAGAGTGGCTTGAGAAGACAAAGTATTATAATGAAAACTTCAAAGACTTGAGGATGAGAAAAAAAAAAGGAAGAACACAACATTGGTCAAGCTAAAAGAGCTGAAGATAAAATTCAAGCCTAGAGTTGCAACATTAAAGGATTCTCTGTGCATTGCTTTGGGAAAATCTGCTGCAAAGGATCTCGCTAGAGTTATAAGAAGTAAAGATGTCACCTTGAAGACTAAAGTACACCTGGCCAAGCCATGGTATTTTCAATCACATCATACACATGTGAAAGCTGGACAGTGACCAAAGAAGACAGAAGAACTGATGCCTTTGAATTGTGGTGTTGGAGAAGAGTGTTGAATGTTGCATGGACCACCAAAAAACAAACCGATCTGTTCTGGAAGAAGTACAGCCAGAGTGCTCCTTGGAAGCAAAGATGGCAAGGCTGCATCTTACATACTTTGGGCATATTTTCAAGAAGGATCAGTCCTGGAGAAGGACATCATGCTTGGTAGAGTGGAGGGTCATCGAGAAAGAGGAAGACTCTCGATGAGATGGATTGACACAGTGACAGCAACAATGGACTTCAGAGCATAAAAACAATTGTGGACGTAAAAGCAATTGTGGCACAAGACCAGACAATGTTTTGTTCTGTTGTGCATAGGATCGTTGTGAGTCAAAACTAACTCAACGGCACCTAACAATAACAATGTAGAGAGTATTAAACAACCAAGAAGCAGCAAAAGAAGGTGGAAGGAATACACAGAAGCCAAAATATTAAAAAAAGTTGATCAGGATTTGATCATTTCAAGCGGTGTAATTAAAAATCATGTAATCAAATACTGATGGTACTGAAGGACAACATCTAAGCTGCACTGAAGACAGTGGTGAAAATCAAGGCTCCAGGAGTTGACAGAATAGCAACTGAGATAGTTCAACAAATGACTGCTGCACTAGAAGCTCTAACTCATCTATGCCAAGACAGCTGCGTAACCAACTAACTCAAAGAGATCCATATTTGTACTCATTCCAAAAAAAAAAAAAAAAAAAAAAGATCCAACAGAAGTTACTAAACAATATCATTATTATCACCCACAAGAAAATTTTGCTGAGGATCATTCAAAAGCTGTTACAGCCATACATCAACAGGGCACTGCCAGAAATTCAAGCCAAATTCAAAAGAGGGTGGGAGACACAGGATATTATTGTTAGTATCACATGGATCCTAGTTGTGTGGATCATGGTAAGTTATGGGTAACATTGGATAGAATGGAAATTCCAGAATATACTTAATAGTGCTCTTCAGGAACTTGTACATAGGCCAAGAGACAGTCAATTGAACAGAACAGGGGACTAATACATAGTTTAAAATCAGGAAAGATGTGTGTCAGGCTAGTATCATTTCAAAATACTTATTCAGTCTGTATGCTGAGCAAATAATCCAAAGAACTAGACTATATAAAGAAGAGAGGGTCATCAAGACTGAAGGAAGACTCATTAACACTCTGAGACATTCATATGACACAGCCTTGCTTATTGAAAGAGAGGAGGTCTTGAAGTGCTTATCCATGAAATTCAAGGACTCCAGCCTTCAGTATGGATTATATCTCAACATAAAAAACCAAAAATCTTCACAACTTGGCCAGTAACCAACATCATGATACATGAGAAAAGATTGAGGTTGTCAAGGATTTTATTTTACTTTGATTCACGGTTAGGGCTTTCAGTCAAGAAGGCTTCTGATGCCTCAAATGACCCAAATCCTTTTCTAAGATTTAGACTTCTAAGTGAGAATACAATGGTGAGGGGTGGCATTAAAAATGTGGGTTTCCCTTATATAACATATGAAGTTGAAAGCCCCTCTGTTAGGTATATATGACAACTTAAATAGAGGCAGTTGAATGATATGAGAAATATACTAAAAAAATCTCATGTAATCTTCTTCAGCTTTCACAAAACCTAAGAATCAGGATCAGAGTTGCTGTGGTTTCCCCATCTTGGGCATTTTTATCATGTATGTCAATTTAGTTCTTTTTCTACTACCCCAACCTGCACTAACTGTTATCACTGTTGCTGTTAGGTGTCACTGAGTCAGTTTCAACTCACAATGACCTGATTTCTTGGCTGGAAGCAGCAGTCAAGAAATCAGACAATGTGTTGTGTTAGGTAAATCTGCTGCAAAAGCTTACTTGAAGTGTTGAAAAGTAAGGATGTCGCTTTGAATGAAGGTGCACTGGACCGAAACCGTGATACCTTCAAGTTGTCTCATATGTGTGTAAAAACTGAAAGTTGGGCAATTGAAACAGTAGAGAATTGATGTCTTTGAGTTGTGGTTCTGGTGAAGAATACTCGCTATATCTATGGTTTCCCGAAAGAATGAACAAATCCGCCTTGGAACAAATACAGTTAGAATGATGCTTATTAGTGAGGATGGTAAGGCTTCATCTCATGTGTTTTATACAAGTTACCATGAGGGACCAGTCTGTGAAGAACTACATCATGCTTGGTAAGGTGAGGGTCAGGAAAAAGAAGACACTCCCTGGGATGGATTCATATAGTGGTTGTAAAAATGAGTTCCAGCACAGCAGTTATTACGGAAGTGAGATTCTGTCTCCTCCACTGGTAGGTGTATCTAGCGGTCTGATTGGCATGAAGTTGCACAATCTGGAACTACCAACTTCTGAATGCTCCTCTTTTGGTGATGCTAAAATTAGTCAGCAAGTGTTTGTACCTACAACGCGTTGTTGTTGTTTCACTCTTTTGTACAGGGGGTCGCTAGGAGTTGAAACTGACTCAGTGACACCTAACAGCAACAATGGTAATGATTAGTGCAGCTTGGGGTGCTAGGAAAAGAAGTAAATTGACACGTGTGATAAAAACGTCCAAGATATACCCAACTGAACTTGAGAAGACCAAAGCAACTCTGATCCTGATTCTTAGATTTTGTGAAAGCTGGAGAAGACTGCATGAGATTTAAAATGAAAAAAAATAGTGTATTCCTCATATTATTCAACTGCTTCTATTTTTGTTGTCATGTGTACTTAGTAGCGGGACTTGTAAATTCATATATTATATAAGGGGAACCCACATTTTTAATGCCACCGTTCCCCATTGTATTCTTATTTAGAAGTCTAAATCTTAGGAAAAAGATGTGAGTCATTTGGAGGATTAAAAGCCTTCTTAGTATTCAAGTGGTCATTATCTAATTCCTTGCAGTTTTGAAGTAGAACTGAGAATCCAAAGTCATCTTAATAAAATAATTCTTCAGTGAACAAGCACTTTTAAAATCATTCCACACTAGAATATTCTTCCCAGTTCAACACTAAAGTCTACTATACCATTCCTCAATTTGTTTTATCATACCATCTCAGTGATTATACAATATTGTAAACACCCCCAAATACAATATCAGTTAGGTACAAATAAGGTGAAAAGTGAAGTTGCTGATTTTGCCAAAGATTCTTGTTAGTAGAAATTAATGCGTTGTAGGTACAAACACATGCTGATTAATTAACATCACCAAAAGAGGAGCATTCAGAAGTTGGTGCTTCCAGATTGTTCAACTTCATGCCAGTCAGACTGCTAGATACACCTACCAGTGCAGGAGACAGAATCTCACTTCCATCAAGTCAATTCCAACTCACAGCCACCCTACAGGACAAGGTAAAATTGGCTCCTAGGGTTTCCAGGGCAATAATCTTTGTGGAAGCAGGCTGCTACATATATCTTCCAGAGAGTGACTGAAAGTTTCAAACCTAATCTCTTGGTTAGCCACTGAGTGCTTAAGTGCCATGCCACCAGGGTACCTTTTAGGAGCTACAAGTTAAAAGGCACACGGGGAAGCACTTCGCCTACTTCAAAATATAATCTGTTCAATTACATGAGTGATCAAGTTTGTTAAACACATACATGATATGAACAAAAGTTAACTAAAAGAAAGCATAAGAAAGAAGATGAAAGTGGGTGGTTAGTGTCTGCATATTAAATCTAAACATGGTGACAGGCTACCAAAATAAAAGATTAAAGTATGACCCAGAATCTACTAACATAATAAACAGTGTCCGTGATTTATTATTATCCATGACACCTGCGTGAATAAGAAGAAACAATCAGCATCAACACTGAAGTGAATCAGATGTTGGAAGTATCAGATGATTTTTAAAGCTGCCATCATAAAATTTCTTCAACTGCTATTCACACATTCTCTTGAAACAAATGAAAAGTTTTGAAAATCAAAGCAAAGGGGATAGTTGTTATAAATTCTAGAGTGAAGATACAATCAGTAAGCTTTGAGTACAGATGAATAGAAAGTCACTCAATCTGAACAGCAGAACATAGACTGAAGAAGGAAAAAAAAAAAAAAATCAACCAAACAATGAACAAACAAAAAACAGAGCCTCAGAGCTCTGGAACAGTAACAAAAGGTCCAACATTTTTATCCTCAGAGTCCCAGATAAGGCAAAAAGTGGCTGAAAGGATATTCTAAGAAAGCTGGATGAAAGCTTTCTGTATTGAGTGAAAGACACAAACTCATAGATTCAAGAATCTGAGTAAACCTCAACAGTGTAATTCTAAAGACGTCTGCATCAAGGCACATAAATAAACTGAAAACTATGAAGGTAAGAAAAAATCATGAAAGTAGTCAGAGGAATGGTACATTAATTGTAAGGAGAATGGAAATAAATGGGATGGAAAATCAAAAAACAGTGGGGCAAGAGTTAGTGAAACTAAAAGCTGGTTCTTTGAAAATGTTATAAACTTCTACTAATTTAAAAAGAAAAAAACACCACCATCAGAAATAAAATCATGAGGTATCACTGTCCTAATTATTTAGTGCTGCTATAACAGAAATTTCACAAGTGGATAGCTTTAACAAACAGAAGTTTACTGTTTCGCAGTCTAGTAGGCTAGAAGTCTGTATTCAGCATGCCAGCTCCCTGGGAAGGTCTTTTCTCTCTCAGCTGTGACGTTCCTTGCCATTCATCTTCTCCTGGACTAGGAGATTGTTGGCACAGGAATGCTAGTCCAAGGGATGCACTCTGCTCCTAGAACTGCTTTCTTGGCCTCTCTGTTCACTTTTCTCTTTTCTATCTCCAGAGAGATTGTCTCTAGTCATAGACTGAGGGCTGTCTCACTGACACGACTGCTGCCTATCCCACCTCATGAACTTTAATAGAGATAAGATTTATAACACATAGAAAAATCACATCACATGACAGAGTGGTGGACAGTCACACAATACTGGGAATCATGGCCTAGCCAAATAGATACATGTATTTTGGGGGGACGCAATTCAGTCCATGATGATCACCTTTAAATATGTGACTAGGAAATATTATAAATAACTTCTAATTTTAAATTCAACAGCTTAGAAGAGATGAACCAGTTCCTCAAAGAAAAAACTTCTAAAACTCAGTCAACTTAAAACACAAAATATGAATAGCCTTAAAAACAGTTAAAGTAATTCTTTAGTTAAAAAGCTCCCCCAGGGAAATTGTTAGGCCTAGATTGTTTTCCTGGATAATGCTGCCAAACAGTTAACTAGTAATTAAGACAGTTTTACACATTCTCTTCCAGAATGTGGACAAGAGAACATATCCTAACCTATTTTATGAAACCAGTTTTACCCTAATAACCAAGATCGAAATCAGTGCAGAAAAGAAAACTATACACATATATGACTCATGCACTTGGATGCAGAAACCTTCAATAAAATATTACTAGAACAAATTCTGTAATGTGCAAAAAGATTAATATATTATGAACAAATGGGATTTATTCCAGCCGTACAAAGTTGATCCAACATTAGAAAATCAGTCGTTGTAGTACTTCATATCAGCAAGCTAAAGAAAAATCATATCAGTTGACATAGAAGAAACATTTTGCAGAATATAACACCTATTCATGATAAAAAACTCTCAATAAGTTAGAAATACAGGTTAATTATCTCAACTTGATAGACAGCATCTAGAGAAAAACCTACAGCTGACATATTCAGTGGTAAAAGACTGATAGTGTCCCCTAAGATCAGAGAGAAGGCAAAGCTATCCATTGTCATCATTCTGACTCGGTATAACACTAAAATCTCCAGCCACCACAATAAGACAAGGAAAATAGTTTATGAAGCACACATCTACTTGTAGATGCACACATCTACTTATACAATGTGTAAGGTTGCTGTGAGTTGTAGTCAACTCGATGGCAAACAGTATGCAATCTGAAGAAATCTACTATACCTGAGTTTAAGAGAATGAAAGCATACAAGATCAACACATAGAAATCAATCACACTTTTATATACTGACAAAGGAACTAGCATAAACCAAAATAAAAGCACAACTGATTACAATCCCTCCAGGGAAAATGAAGTTATTTGGCATATATATCACATAACATGTGTAGGATCTATATGCTGCGTTCATAATGCTGATAAATGAAATCAGACGAGGTCTAAATAAATGGAGGGATGTGATGTTCATAGATTGGAAGACTCAGAATAGTAAAGAAGTCTGTTCTTCCCAAACTGATGTGTAGATTTAGTGCAATTTCTATCAAAATCCCAGAAAGGATTTTTGTTTGTTTTGGAGGCATACTAAAGCTTATTCTAAAATTTGTGGAGGATGGTGGCACAAGCCCTAGAATATCAGAAGAAGGCTTCCTGAAGCATAAAATGTGAGTAGTCACTGTCTGATGTTAAGAATAGTTACAGTCATCAAGACAGTTGTATTGGTGGAAATATAGACACATAGATAAGTAGGACAGAATGGAGAACTCAGAAATGGACTCACAGATACATGTTCAACTAATTTGTGGTGAAAATACAGAGGTAATTCAGTGAAAGAAAGACAACGTTTCACAAAATGCCAAATGATGCTGGATCATCGTTTGGGGAAGATAAGAGTTTGATCTAAACTTAATGTCTTACATAAAAATTAACTAAAAATGGATTATGAACTTAAATGTAAATGAACTTAAAATGTAAAACTATAGCTCCGTTACCAAAAAAAAGTGGAAATCTTTGGGATCTGAGATTAAGCAAACAGTTGTTCACCTTATCATTGGAAGTATGGGCCATAAAAGAATAGTTTGATAAATTACATCTCATCAAAATTTAAAACTTTGCTGTGTGACTAACAATGTGAAGAGAATGAAAAGGCAAGCTACAAACTGGTAGAAGATATTTGCAAACCACTTACCTAGCAAAGGACTCATGTTATATAAGGAACTCTACACTCAACAATCAGTTTAAAAAATGTGCAAAGGATTTGAATAACCAGTCCATAGAGACAGACAAATTGCAAATGAGCCCATGAAAAGACCTTTAACCACCTAGAAAATACAAACATAACCCTGGTGACATACCACTGTGTACCCCTCAGAATGTCTAAAATAAAAAGTGACGACATGAAATCCTGGTGATGATATGGAGAAATGGTCACTCACACATTGTTGTTGGAAATACTGAATATCACAACCAGGCTGGGAAACAGTTTGGCAGTTTCTTAAAAAACTAAATATACATTGACCACGTGACCTAGCCATTGCACTCCTCCACATTTATTCTGCAGAAACAAAAACTCATGTTCAGATAAAAGTGCATAGGCAAAGGTTTATACAGCTTTATTTATAATAGCCCCAAACTGTGTACAAACTAGATGTTATTTACTAGGTGACTGGCTAAATAAACTGAATAAATCCATCACCTGGATACTACTCAGTAATAAAAATGAACAAATTGTTGCTTTACATAACAACTGGATGAGTCTCCAGGTAATCATACTGAATAAAACAAGCTCCTCCCACTAATTGTAAGATTCCGTTTATGTATTACTTTTGAAATGACAGCATTTTAGAAGTGGAGAACTGATTAGTGGTTGCCGAAGACTACAGACTGTGCTAATGGACTTGGGGGTTGTTACAGATTGTATTATGTCCCCCCAAATGTATATCAGCTTGGCTAGGCTTACATTCCTAGTATTGTATGGTTGTCCACCATTGTGTGATCTGGTTTGAGTATCCAATCAACGCCCGTGGAAGCAGCAGTCAAGAAATCAAAAGATACATCACATTGAGAAAAATCTGCTACAAAGGACCTCTTTGAAGTATTCAAAAGTAAGATGTCACCTTGAAGACTAAAATGCATCTAACCCAAGCCATGGTATTTTCAGTCACATCATATGTACTTGAAAGCTGGATCATGAACAAGAAAGACAGAAGAAGAGATGATGGCTTTGAATTGTGGTGTTGGAGAAGAATGTGGAATGTACCATGGACTGCCAACAGAACAAACGGATCTGTTCTGGAAGAAGTACAACCAGAGTGCTCTTTGGAAGCAAAGATGCAAGCAAGACTGTGTCCTACATAATTTGGACATGTTGTTAGGAAAGATCAATCCTTGGAGAAGGACGTCATGCTTGATAGATTGGAAGTGAAAAAGAGGAGATGGATTCACACAGTGGCCGCAACAATGGGCTTAGGCGTAAAAACGGTTGTGGACATGGCGCCAGACTAGGCAGTGTTTCGTTTTATTGTTCCTAGGGTAGTTATGAATCAGAACCAACTTGAGGGCACCCAACAACAAGCACAGTATATATTGTAAATCATAATTCCTGTGATAAATTGCAGCCCTGGTGGTACGGTGGTTAAGAGGCTGATAACTAAAAGACTGGCAGTTCAAGTCCACCAGCTGCTCGTTGGAAGCTCCGTAGGGACGGCTCAACTCTGTGCTGTAGGGTTGTTGTGAGTCAAAACCTACTGGACAGCAATGGATTTCTGGTTAATGAGACAAGATTAGGTTGTATTAAAGACAATTAGGGTGAGAAGAAACACTCTGGCTCAGTTACAACCCTGATGCGATGTAAGAGGAGTTTCCCTAGGGTGGACCTGCAGCACCTTTTATCTTACAAGAGATAAAACATACAAGAAGCAAACAGAGATGTAGAAATCTCAAACAGTCAAGCAAGAAGTGCCAGGAACAGAGCTTGCCCTTTGGGCCCTTTGGGCCCTAGGTCCCTATGCTGAAAAAAATCATAGACCAGAGGCATACTGATGACAAGGACTAGAGCTGTCAGAGAGAGAAAGCCTAACCTGGAAGCTGTCACTTGGATTTCCAGCCTTCTAAACTGTGAAAAAATAAATTTTTCTTTGTTTAAACCACCCACTTATGGTATTCCTATAATAACAGCACTAGATAACTAAGATAGGGTGTGTGGTTATAATAATAGTGTCCTATAAGGAATACCTGTGGTGCCTTAAGTGTTTTGTATTTTGAGTGTAGTGGTATATATGCAAAACTGTGGAGATAAGATTGTATACAAGTGAACACACCTAGTCAAAAATTAATAGAAGTATAATGAGATAAATGTGAAAATTTGTGTGTTATCCCAATGTTAATATTGTAGTTGTGATATCATCTGTAGTTTAGCATAATATTTCCACTGGGAAAATTGCTTATACTGTACATACGACCTCTACGTTATTTCTTATAGCAGCTTGTGAATCTACAGTTATCTTAATAAAATTTTAATTGAAAAAAATATGAGACAACAACCAAATACACTGTTGGTCTCTCTGTTCTGATCTGAAGAAACCTACTGTAAAAAGGCATTATTAATACAGTTACAGAAGTTGACCCAGAATGGGTAAAATATATTAGGAATTGTTTTTAATTTTTTTTTTAAGTGTGGCAATAGTAGAAACAAAAACAAAGAAGAGTGTATCAGCAGTTAGAAGTAATACTAAAATGCTTAAGGTAAAATGATGAGTTCTTTGAATTTGGTTTAAGTCCTCTAGGAACAACTTAAAAAAGCCAGGTTTTATTAAATGTAATTACAGATGTGATGGCAGGCTTTAACAGAAGAGAATAGCCTAGTTTGGCATGTTATGGCAAGTTATCTTAAAGGTTGGAGATGTGTTTTAACTGAGAAGAAATGAATGGATAGAGCACTGAGAAGCTGAATAAGAGGAGAGGGAAGAGTTTCAGGAGAGGAAACGTCATGTTGAAAGGCCTAGCAGTGGGAAAGTTGGGAGGCATAGAACATTCAAGAGCCTGAGAGAAGTTTGATGGTTGGACTCTAGAATTTGCAGCAATCAGTGGACAGAAGGAGGTCAAGGAGACAGGCAGGTCAGCACTCTTGCTGGTCCTGTTGAGAAGTCAAACCAGGTGGAAGCCATTGGGTGATTTAACTAGAACATAAGGTCTCCACTTGGAAGATTGTCATGGCTGTTTCCTACAATGGATTCATGACAGTGACCTAAATGAGGATCTTGGCTGTGGAGGTGAAGAGGATCTGATAGGTGGTACAAGTAACAGAACTTCGGGATAGATTGCTGAGCGTGTGGAAGAAGATACAGTCAAGACCAAAGGTGAGCTCATTCTGGAAAGGGCAATGGAGAGCAGGAAAGACAAGCTTGATGGAGGAAACTTTACCCAGCCCACCAGTACATCAGAACTGAAGACTTGAGGAGCCCCAAGCCATTAGGTGCTGCACGCTGCTTGCAGAGCAATCATTCAAGTTGAGAAAGGCTTTAGCCGACCTTTCCATGAAGGAGACTGTTCAAGATTCTTTTTTTGTTGGAAAATGCATCTCTCTTCTATTTCAGGATTTCTTTAACTGAGACGAGAAACTTACAGTTGGTCTGTGGCTTTGCACTGAAAGAGAATGGGATTGGAAGGTAGTCTGTATTCTGTTGCTTCTGTGTGGCTAGGAGGTTTGGAGTTTAATAGAACAATTTTTCCCCATTCCTGAATTATGTACAGTAAATAAAAGTCACACCATTCAGTATAGATTTATAAATGTTCACTAGTACAGTAGTGACATGATCAAAATACAGATGGTTTCATCATTCCTCCAGAATTCTCTCCAGCTGCCCCTTTAGAACCCCTCCTTCTCTTCATACCTTGCTCTGGCAGCTACTGATCTCTTTGGGTCTGTAGTTAAACCTTTCCCACAGTGTTGTATAAATGAAACCATACAGCACACAGCCTTTGAAAATATTTTTTAAACGTAATTTGTTATGTTAAAGTATGTGTAACATAAAACTTGCCATTTTAACCATTTTGAAGTGTACAAGTCAGTGACATTAGTTATTTACAGTGTCTGGCCACTGTCACCAGTATCTGTTTCCAAAACCTTTCTGTAACCCCTAGCACAGCTCTCTACCCTCTTCCTCACTTCCCCAGAACATAGTAACCACTGATCTACTTTTTATCTCTATCAAATTGCAGATATTTCATGTAAGTGGAGAATGTCCCGTTTTAAGCCTGGCTTCTTTGTGTTCTGGAAACCTTGGTGGCCTACTGGCTAAGTGCTGTGGCTGCTCATTGAAAGGTTGGCAGTTTGAATCCACAAGACACTCCTTGGAAACTGTGGGGCAGTTCTATTCTGTCTTATAGGGTCACTATGAGTTGGAATTGACTCGATGGCAGTGGATTTGGATTTTCCTTGTGGGCTATAACATCTCTTTTGCAGCTATTCGGCTCTGCCATTATAGCATGGAAGTAGTTACAGACAATATCAAAATGATGGGCATGGGTCTACTTCACGAGAACGTTATTTGTAGGCACTGAAACTTTAGCTTCATAAAATGTTTGCATGTCATGAAGCAGTATTCTGTTTATTTTTTGTTTTCAGTAGGTTTAAAGTATAAATATTCTTCACTCTCAGGCCTGACACAATCAGGTTACAGGCACTTTACACTGTCAGGCCATAGTTTGTCAGCATATGAAACCATAAGCCCTTGGCACATTGGAAGACCTGAAAATGTAAGCTCCTTTTGTTATTGGTGATCATACCAATTTTCTAAATATGAATTGCTGAGTGAAAATTGAAAAAAATAAATATTACTTCATTAGAGAACAGTTTACTCAGGCCTCATCAAATTCCGAGTCCCTGCCTCTATCTCTCATGGCGACAGTATCCGACTCGATGGCACTTGGCTTGGCTTGGCTGGCCTCTATCTCTGTGGAATTAATCTACCCATTGGATTCATGGAAGGTGATAGGTTGTCCCAATTCTCTTGGGTCACTTGCAGTTTACACCTGTTTACTCTGATTTAATATTGGATAATTTTTGTTTTCACTTTCAAAAGTGACTAGGTGTTGATGATAGATTGTGTGTTTGAACTGGGATAAGCATATTAACCAACAAAATGCTGTGAGGAATAATGCTATATAATCACCCTGGGTACATACCTGGGTGGCACAAGTGGTTTTCTGTAACCAGAAGGTTGGCAGTTTGCATCTGTCCAGTTGCACTGCAGAAGAACGGTCTGGTGATCTACTTCAGCAAATGGATCACAGCCAAGAAAAGTTTCAGTTTGTAACATATGACATTGTTGTGAGTCAGAATCAAGCTGATAGCATCAGGTATCTAGGATTTTCGTGTGTCCTGGATGGTTGCTGCTGAGGATGTTGTTCTTTTTTATGAACAGAATCACCCTTATGGGGACACACAATTCTTATTTTTTCTAATCTTGGTATCAGGTTACTTATAGTTCCACTGTGGAATTGGAAAAAAAAAAATCTTTCTAGCTGTGGTGAATTCTGTAACTAAACCAATGACTGTTTTCTTGATGACTCTTAGGAAGCTCAACCCAGGTTGTATAGTGATTAAAAATTACAGCTGTTAACTGAAGGTGGGTAGTTCAAATCCACCAGGTGCTCCTTGGAAACTGTACAGGTCATTTGTACTCTGTCCTGTAGGGTCTCTGTGAGTTGGCATCAATCTGATAGCAATAGATTTGCGTTTTGGTTGTCAGAAAGCTCAAAATGGAGCTTGTTATATGTATGTAAATTGATAGAGCTTTATAACAGTTGCTGACTCCATTTTATTTATTTTATATCTCTGATTTTATAGTTTTAATTTCTTAGGTCCTTCTTATTTGTGGTTGTGCATTAATTTATATACCCTTGTGAACCATGTGAAGTTCTTTCTCTAATAAGCATTACCGTGAAATTTTTAAGGCACTTTACGTTCCTTCAGACTTTATATGTGCTGCAAGTAAAAGATTTTTTTTTTCAAGTGGCACCACATTTGTTAACCTTTTTCCCATTAGTTAAATTATTTTAAGAGTCCCTGGGTAGTGCAAACAGTTAACACACTCTGCTGCTAAACAGAAGGTTGAAAGTTTGATTCCAACCATCAGTGCCTTGGAAGAAAGGCCGGGTGATCTCTTTTTTTGCTATTTTTATTGTTGTTGAGAATGTGCACAGCAAAACACACACCAGTTGAACTGTTTCTACATATATGATTTGGTGACATTGTTTAATTGGTTACAGTGTTTAAGTTGTGCAACCATTCTTACCCTCCTGATCTGAATTGTCCTCCTCCATTAACATAAATTCACTGCTTCCTAAACTTCTTTATCTAATCTTTCGAGATCCTGTTGTCAGTTTGATCCTATATGGACAGAGTTTAAAAGGCAGATATTCTGTAGTAGTTATGCTAAACTACTGTTTGGATTTAAGAAGGCTTCATGGGATATTTTTAGTTTAAGGTTTAAAGATCATTTCAGAGAAATAATTTCAAGGATTCATCTGGCCTTTATGAGAACTGCTGGATTCCATGTCAATTTGGAATTCTGATCTACATTTTCCCTCCTTCCATAAGGATTCTTTTATAGGATCTTTTATCAAAAAGTTTAGTATGGTGATCTCATCTTAAAAGTCAGCTACTGAAGATCTTACAAAGCGTAGTTCTATTGTGACATGCATGGGTCACCATGAGTTGGAATGGAGTGGGTGTATAACACTCCACCCTACACTACAAATAAGATTGTTTTTTGAGGGGGCGGGGACATGGTGTTTAATATACTTGAAGTAGATAATATTACTGCGGTTTTCCTAAATTACTGATGAGAATACTGAGACTCAAAGGTGATTTGCCTTAGGTGCATGGTTGATAATAAAGTCTGAAGCCAAACCTTGACCAGTTACCTGTAAGCCAAAGGCTCTTAACCCATACCCAGACTTACAAAAATTTGTCTCAGTAGAAAGGTATTTTCTGAAAACTGATGTTACCCATTTGCAGTCAATTAAATTTTTGCAAGTCAAAACACTGCTTAGTTGCTGTTACTCTTATACTAAATCACAACCTCTTTTTAGTCCACCAAAGTCAATTGCATAATATTCGTTAATCATAGGACTCTGTAAAATACCGTGTTTTAATATTCAGATAAAATAGGCCATTAGCTGATAGTGGGATATTAATTTTGTTTATCTCATAACTTTACAAATGATAGTGTTTTAACACTACTAAAATAAAATCTAGCATTAACTGATTGTAGTTTATTTGTAGAATTTACATATATATATTTTTTTGTCCTTTAGGATTAGTTCTTTTGTTTTATTTTTATAGTAGGTAGAGTGCATATAAAAATGTTCTTGGCAAGTTGTTTGTTTTTCCTTTGAGTGTACTCTTGGTAATTTGCTGTTTCAGTCTACAAGGAATATTTCAAGATTTCAGGTAGATGAAATGAGTATCACATTTTCATTGCCAAAACAGTTTTAAGCCAAGTTATAACAAGGAAAGTTCAGAAAATTTTTGTTATATATGTTGAAAATGTGAATTAGCTACTGTGAAACTCCCTACCAGTCTTTCGCTTTCTATTTTAAGAAATGCTCAGTACCCCAACTGTTTTAGACAATTTACTTTCTACCTCTGAAACCAGAGTGAATATAGGGTACTTTTACCAACACATACCACCTAAAGGTAAATGAGCAGATTATCTCTTTCTGTGTTTTCCTTTTTTCCTACATGCTGACTTTAAGTTACAATTTTAGCATTGTACTTCACTGCTCGAAAAGAAACACATCATTTTTCATATCTGTCCCCCTCCTTCTGAGCCCATTAATGTGCCGTAATCATTGCCAAGAAAATGTATAACAGGAGCTGGGTTTAGGATTCACCAGATTTTGAGTTTTATGCTACTGCAGAGCTGTTGAGGTAAGATGCTTCCAGCCTAGGAAAGTGGTAGAGATTCTATAAATCAGCTCAAAAGAAATTAAGCTTAAACACTCTTGGATTGCTTTTTTCTTTCTTTCTTTTTTTAAATAAGTGGTTCTTCATTTTAAAAATGATATATGCACATGTAAAGCATTAGAGCTATGCAATGAAGATGATCCTTCCTTCCCAACTCCATATCCTTGGCTTTCAGGAGGTAACCCCTATGTGCCTATGCAAACATATATAGGTATGTTGTTGTTATGTGCCACTGAGTCTATTTCAACTCAGGGTGACTCCAGGTGAGAGAGTGGAAGTGCCCTGTAGCGTTTTGTAGGCTGTAATCTTCATGGGAGCTCACTGTCAGCTGTCTCTCCTAGGCAGCTGCTGAGTGGCTTCAGACTGCCAAACTTTCACTTTTACACTGTAAGTGCTCCTTATAGATATAATCAAAAGTTCCAAACAAAACCCCCTGCCTCAAAATCATCTCTGATACATAGTGAAGCCATAGGACAAAGCAGAACTGCCCAGTAAGGTATCCAAGGAGTGACTGGTAGATTTGAACTGGCAGCCTTTTTGGTTAGCAGCTGAACTCGTAACCACTGTGCCACCAAGACTCCCAATCAAACCAAACTCACTGTCGTCATGTTGATTCTGACACATAGTGACCCTGCAGGACAAAGTGGAAGCGCTTTTCCAAGGAGTGTCTGGTTGATTTGAACCACTGACCTTTTGGTTAGCAGCCATAGCACTTAACCACTACTCCACCAGACTCTAGATGCTTTAAAATCATTACACCAAACAGACTGACTTGTACCTTGCAATATAAATTTAACATATTTAGGGGATTAGTCTGTGTTAGATTGTATGGCACTCATGTTTCTTCTTCCCATAGCTGTGTGACAAACCATGGCATTGACCAGTGGGGTCACAGTGTGGGTTCCCAGACCAAAAGTACCAGCTGCATCTGGAAACTTGTCAGAAATTCAGATTCTTAGGCCCTCCCTCCAACCTGCTGAAGCAGACACTCTTAGGTGGGCTCATGGATCAGTCTTTTCACAAGCCCTGCTGTGATTCTGATACATGCTACAGTTTGATAACTAGTTACTTCTTTTTTAATAATAATTTTCTATTTAGCATCATTTAGGTTGTGTCTACCTTTCTGCTATTACATATAGTGAAATAGCTATGTATAATAATCCTATCTGTGGAGACTGATAGAAATTTGTCCAACTATTTACTATTTCCCAAGGTAATGCCAATTTATATTACCACCAATAATAGATGAGGATTGTTTTTGTTTGTTTTCTAATTTGTTTGTCTATGTATTTATTTATTTGTGTATTTCTTAAGCAATCTTTGTGGAGATTTTCTTCCTTATGTTGCTGAAAGATTGGAAGTTTTTGTTCTGTTTTTTTTTTTATTTTATCTGAAAAATGTGTATTTTAACACATGTTTTGAATATACAAGTTCTGACAAGTCTGCGAACTTAATTGCTCTAAGTGCTACTTACCTTATTGCTGAATATCGCTATGGTCATCTTTGAAGTACTTCCCTTGGGAAGTTAGGAGTCAATGTAGTCATCTAGTTCACTCTTCAAAGCAATTTTGGAACTCTTTTTGGAATGGCCATTGTGCATGGTGGCACAGTGGCAAGTTCATGAACTTAATTGTATAGTTGTATGTGAGGGAGTTTTTAGCCAGTAAACAAATAAATGTAGTGTGACACCCTCGCTACTCACCTGTGGCACCCAATGACTTTTTTCTTTACCCAAAGATAAAGGAAGTATTGAAAGAAAGACTTTTTTTTTTTTTTTTAATTGTGCTTGAGTGAATGTATACAATCCAAGTGAAATTTGCACGTTCACCTATCTGCAGCTCTGTCTGCTCTCCTTGTCTGGTGGCAGCACACACCTCCTTTCCATTCCATACATGTCATATCCTCTTAACAATCTCCTGTCCCCTCCTTTCCACTCTCTCTCCCTTGTAGTAAGAGGCCTGTAGGACGGCAACCTGTAGATGCTTAGAACCATAAAGTAGACACAGCATGTGGTTACTTTGTGTCCCCAAGTCCAGTCTATTCCTGTCCAAAGAGTTAACCTCACTAATGATTTATGATCAAGGTCAGCAGCAGGTCTAGGGGCCATGCTCCTAGGGGAACCTGCAGGTCTTTGGACCATCAATTGCTGTCTTCTGGTAAAGTTTTTGAGGTGCACCCTCTTTTTCTTTGTTACCACTGGGACACAACATTGTGTGCCCCATCACTGCTGTCATTGTTGGTGGCTGGGCACCATCTAGTTCTTTTGGTCATATGTTGATACAGTCACCCATACACATGGGTCCTTCTGTCTTCTGGGCTCTTTTTCCCTCATTTCTTTGTTGTCTTTGGTGACTATCTGATCCAGCACAGTTGGGACCATTTGGTGTACCTCAAAGGGCAGCTTGCTGGCATTTAAGATGCCAGATGCCACTTACCAATATGGGGTGCAGAAGACTCTCTTAATGATAGTCTAGTTATGCTAGTTGGCCTCGATGTCCCCTGAGAGCATGGTACTCGGTCTCCTGCCCCTGCTACTCTGTCCTTGCCATATTAGATTAAGATTAGAAGAGTTTTCAGTTTATGTTGAAATCCAGTTAAATTGATCTTCTTTCTAATGTGTGTTGTCACTGCTTTTACCCAATCAAATTTCTATCAACTATCTAATCTATAACCAACCCTCTCCCTCCCTCCATCCTCTCCCTTGTAGCCATCAAAGAGTCTTTTCTTCCGTACATGAGTCTGTTTCTAAGTCATTATGTTAAGGGTTTCATACAGTATTTATCCATGTGCCACTGACTGATTTCATTCAACACAATGTCTTCCATTTGAAACCAGGTTATGAGATGCTTCCTAAAATCACCATTGTTCTTTATCATTGCATAGTGTTCCATTGAGAATATGTACTGTAATTTGTTTATCCATTCATCTGTTGTTGGGCATCTGGGTTGGTTCCATCTTTTTGCATTTATGGACTGTGCTGCAGTAAACATTTGTGTGCATGTGCTTTTGCTTCTGTAGGATATATTCCAAGTAGTGAGCCTACTGGGTCAAAAGGTATATCTATTTTCAGCTTTTTAAGGAAGTGCCAGATTGCTTTCTGAAGACATTGTACCATTTTGCAGTGCTGCCAGCAATGTAGGAGAGTTCCAGTTTCTCGATAGCACCTCCAGCATTGGTTGTTTTCTATTTTTTGGATCATGGCCAACCTTGTTGGGGTGACGTTGTATCTCATTGTCGTTTTGATTTGGATTTCTTTAATAGCTAATGATCATGAGCATTTTCTCATATGTCTTTTGGCTTCCTGGATCTCCTCTTTAGTGAAGTATCTGTCCATCTCCTTTGCCCAGCACTTAATTGGGTTATTTACCTTTCACCTGTTGACATTTTGCAATAACTTGTAGATTATGGAGATCAGACATCAGGCTGACATGAAGCTACCAAATACTTTTTCCCATTCTGTAGGTGGCCTTTTAATTATTTTGATAAAGTCTTTGGATGAGCAAAAGTGTTTGAGTTTTAGCAGTTCCCATTTATCTATTTTTCTGTTCTGTTCACTGAGCTCTGTTTGTCAGATATTAAAGTCTATTTAAGTTGTATATTAAAGCTTCCATTGTTGACTCTATTTTTTCTTGCATGATCATTATCATTTTAGATTTGATATTTAGGCCCTTTATCCAGTTTGAGTTGATTTTTGTGTAAGGTGTGAGATATGGATCTTGCTTCAGTTTTTTGCAGATGGATATCCCATTTTGCTGACACCATTTGTTAGACTGTTTTTAATCCAGTTTAGAGTCCTAGGGCCTTTGTTGAATATTATCTGTTCATAGGAGGATGGTGTCATCTCTGGTATCGCCATTCTGTTCCATCGATCTGTCTGTCTCTTTTTGTACTAGTACGAGGCTATTTTCACTACTGTGGCAGTGTAATAGGTTCTAAAGTCAGGTAGTGAGAGGCCTCCCATAGTGTTCTTCTTCTTCAGTAGTCCTTTCATTTTCTGTGGTTTCTTCCCTTTCCAAACAAAGTTGGTGATTCATTTCTACATCTCATTAGAAATTGCCACTGGAATTTTTCTTGGGATGGCATGTATATCTAGATCACTTTGGGTAAAATAGACATTTTAGCAATGGTAAGTCTTCCAATCCATGAGCAAGGTAGGTTTCTCCATGTATGTAAGTCTCTCTTAGTTTCTAGCAGTAAAGCTTTGTGATTCTTTTTGTATAGGTCTCTTATTTCTCTAGTTAGCTTTATTTCTAGATATTTTATCCTTTTGGAGGCTGTAGTAAATGATATTGATTTGGTGATTTCTTCTTTAATGATCTCTTTGTTGGTATAACAGAATCCTACTGATTGATTTATGCTTATTTTATATCCTTATATGTTGTTGAACTCTTCTATTAGTTTGAGTAGTTTACTTACGAATTCTTTAGAATTCTTTGCATACGCAATCATATCATCTGCAAGCAGGGAGATATTTTACTTCTTTTATGATGTGGATACCCTTTATTTCTTTGTCCTGTCTAGTTGCTGTGGCCAGAACTTCTAGTACAGTGTTCCATAGGAGTGGGCATTCTTGTCTAGTTCTCGTTCTCTAGGGGAATTCTTTCAGTTTTTCTCCCTTCAGGATGATCAGGCTTTGCATAAAAGCCAAGCCAAATGCCGCATAGATGCCCCTTATTGTGTTGAGGAATTTTCCTTCTATTCCTATTTTACTGAGAATTTTTAGCATGAATAGGTGTTGGACTTTGTCAAATACCTTATCTGCATCAACTGACAAAATCAGGTGATTCTTTTGTGTTTTTTATGTGATTGATCACATTGGTTGTTTTTCTGATGTTGAGCTGGTGTGATATCCCAGGTATGATTCCAACTTGGTCATGATGAATTATTTGTTTTTGGTGTTTTGGAATGCTATTGGTAACAATTTTGTTGAAGATTTTTGCATCTAGGTTCATGAGTGATATTAGTATGTAACTTTTATTTTTTGTGAAATCTTTCCCTGGCTTTGATATCAGGATTGTGCTAAGTTTCAATAGAATGAATTTGGGAGTATTCTATTCTTTTCTATGCTATAAAATAGTCTCAGTAGCAATGGAATTAACTCTTTTCTAAAAGCTTCGTAATTCTCTAATGAAGCCGTCTGGGCCAGGGCTTTTTTTTTGGTTGGTAGCTTTTAGATGACTTTTTCAGTCTCTTCCTTTTTGATGAGTTTATTAAGTTGTTTTACGTATCTTTGTGATAATTTTTGTAGGTAATGTAATTCTAGGAATTTGTCCATTTCCTCTAGGTTTTCAAATCTATTAGAGTACAGTCTTTCATAGTATTCTTTTATGATAGTTTTGATTTCTGTTTGATCTGTTGTGACATTTCCTATCTCATTTCCTATTCAGGTTATTTGTTTCCTTTCCTGTTTCTCTTTAGTAAGTTTAGCCAGTAGTTTGTCAATTTTATTGATCTTTTAAAAAAAATAGCTTTTGTTTTATCAGTTTTTTCAATTGTTCTTCTATTCTCTAATTCATTTAGTTTTGCCTAATTTTTATGATCTGCTTTGTTATGGTGCCTGAGGGTTTCCTCTGTTGCTCTTTTTCTACTTGGTAAAGCTATAGGGTTAATTCTTTGGTTTGGGTGTTTTCTTCCTTCTGGGTATGTGCACTGAAAGATATAAATTGACTTCTCAGCACTCCTTTGGCTGTTTCCTATAGGTTCTGGAAGAATGTGTTTTCATTCTCATTTGAATCTATAAATTTCTTTATTTCATCCTTGGTTTCTTGTATAACCCATGGCTTTTTGAGTAAAGTATTGATTAGTTCCCATGAGTTCCAATTTCTATCAAAGTTTTTTCTGCTGTTGTTTTTGACTTTTATGACTTAATGTTCTGAGAAGCTGCTTTGCAGTAATTCAGTGGTTTGGATTTTGTTGAGTTTGCTTTATGTCCTAACACATGGTCTATTCTGGAAAATGTTTTGTGTGCATTGGAGAAGAAGGTATACTTAGCTGTTGATGGATAAAAACTTCTGTGTATGTTAATGATGTCTAGTTGGTTCATTGTGTCTGTATTTAGCTTCTGTGTCTGTATTTAGCTGTTTTTCTAGAAGATCTGTCCAATGCTGAACATAGAGTATTGAAGTCTCTGACTATCATTGTGGAGTGATATATCTCGTTTTTCAGTGTAGGCAGTGTTTGTTCAATGTATTTAGATGCTATGATATTGGGTGCATAGATATTTAATATTGGTAAGTGCTGCTTGTGTACTGAACTTTTCAGCAATAGATAGTGTCCATTGTTGTCCACCATGGTGGATTTTACATTAAAATTGATTTTACCTGAGATTAGAATTGCCACACCTGCTCTTCTTTGTACATTGTTAGCTTGGTACATATTATCCCATCCTTTAATTTTCAATTTGCTCATATCTTTAAGTCTAAGATGTGTTTCGTAGAGGCAACATAATAGAAGAGTCATGTCTTTATCTAAGATGTTACTCAGTGTCTCCTTGCTGGAGCATTGAGACCATTTACGTTCAGTGTAATTATTTATAGGTATGTGTTTAGTGCTGTCATTTTGATGTGTTTATTTTTGTATTGGTGTTTTCTTTGTTGCTCTTAATATTTTTGTTGTGGGTCATTCTCTATGAATTGATTTTCAATCTTTTTCAGTGTTGGTTTTGTGCTAGTCGAGACTCTTGTATTACATTTCTTATTTTGATGTGTTGCATTGTTATTGTGCTTTGTGGCTACTCCTATAGTCCCCATTAACATTGTGAGTTTAAACCAAACTTTAACTTGTACGTATCATGTTAACTTCATCTTCATCTGAAAGGACCATAACTACTGTAGTATATTTATCTTTTTAATGTGATGGTATCTTATATGATCACTGGTTTCCTTCTTTTAATGTAGCTGTGATTAAATTTTGTGTGTAACCGAGTAGGTTTCTGTATGTTGTGTCCTGCCTTGTCTCTTTAAATGTACACTTAATGGTTTCATTTTTCTAAACAAAGTGCTTCTTTTGGTATTTCTTGTAGTTTTGGTTTGATTTTTACAAAGTCTTAGCTTCTGTTTATCTTCAAATGTCTTAATTTCCTCTGCATATTTGAAAGACAGTTTAGCAGGATATACAATTCTTGGTTGGAAGTTGTTCTCCTTCAAGGCTTTGCATTTGACATCCCACTGCCTCTGTGCCAATATTGATTCTGACAAGAAGTCAGATGAAAGCCTACAGGGCTTCCTTCTGAATGTTAGCTTTGTTTTGAGTCTTGCTGCCTTTAAGAGTTTCTGCTTATGTTTCATTTTATTAAGTTTGATTATAATATGTCTTGGTGTCTTTCTTTGGTGTCTGTTTTTTGTGGAGTTTGATACACGTCTTGGATATCTATGTTCTCTTATAATTTCAGGGAAGTTTTCTATCAGCAACTCAGCAACAATACTCTGTATTTTCTGGTATCCACTCCTGTTCAGGAACGTCAATTAAACTTAGATTATTCCTCTCGATAGAGTCTCACATGTTTCTTAATTCTTCTTCCTTTTTCTTATTTCTTTTCTCTGATTTCTCCTGATAAATGCTGGTGTCAATAGCTCTGTCTTCAAGGTCAGTGAGTCTAATTTCCAGTTCGTCAGTTCTGCTCTTTTGGCTTTGAGTTGAATTGTCTAATTCTGAAATTTTGTTATTGATCTGTTGCATTTCAGAATGTTGATGTTCCATCAGATCAAATAGTTTGCTTAGTTTTTCATTTTATTCTGCTGCATTTTGTTTAATGTCTAGGAGGGCTCTCTATATAGTTCTTTCGTACTCAACCTCCTATAGTTTCAGAAAGGCTTCTTCATCTGAATTTTTTTTTTATTATTATTTTGTGAGTTTTCTGGAACCATGGTAGGGTTTTTTTTTTTTTTTTTTCTTTTTTAAATGCCTGGTGATGGTTAGTTGCTTATGGGACATTTAGAGGCTGTTTGGTTTCTCTGGTGTTGCCTGAGCAGGAGATCAGACATAGTTCTGAGAAGGGGATTGGTCACCAGCCACCTCTTTGTATTCTAGTGACTGGCCCTAGTGGACTCTGAGGTGACAGGCTCCTCCTCCTGTCTGGAAAACACATTTCCCTATTTATGGAGTCACTGGGAGGCCATCAGCCTATGATGTGGGTCTGTAAAAGCTGGAAGAGATACCGTAGGATTGCACAGCAGTTATTTCTCCAGGCAGTCTTGTTTTAAAAAGCTAAAAGCTGCCTGGCTCCTTCCAAAATCAGTCAGGATGTCAGGTGTGACAGGCACCTCCTTCCAGCTGACAATGGAGGCACCTCTTGGGTGGTCCCCAAATGCTTTGACACAGATCAAAGCAGGGAGGGGCCACTGCACCACTGTCATTGCCCCCTGGGTGCCACCCTCAAGGCACCACCGTGCTATACACAGCCCCTTCACTGGAAAAACACTCCTTGGATTAGCACTACCCCCACCCCAGGAATCAGCCCCTGCTGAGGCCTTCAGTTGGGCAACTCTACCCCCTGACTGAAGAAGATAGCATCCTGGTCAAGCTACCCTGCCCTCCAGGATACATCTGAGTCGATGGCAGAGCTCCAAAAAGGGAGGTTGGATGGGCTGTCATGCCCCTAGTCTGCTGTCAGGGTCTTAAGTCATTCCACACTTGTTTTTCTGCTGCAGCATACACTGTTCACTTCAGCACTTTGATTCAGCGTAGCTGCTGGCTCATGCCCATCCCCCACCTACTGGCCAACAAAAAGAAAATGAAAAGTAAAAACTGCCAATACCTTTGGGTCTGCATGAGTCGATCTCTCTGCAAGAGTGGAACTCAGCAGAGAGAGAAAGATTCCTGCTTGGTATCAAGTAGTCCAAAGTGACAGACGTATGCTGTGTCCTGGGGCTCAGTGGCTGTCCAGAAAGCTCTGTTCAGTTACCAATCCAGGCCTTAGTTTTCAGAAGGAATTAAGGAGATGTATGTCTAGTCTACCATCTTACCTCTGCCCCCTGAAAGGAAGACATTTTGATGAAATTCAGGATATGAAGAGTAATGCGAGGACAGCTCTGGTGGCCATTTCAGAAAAAGAGTGCCAAATGTCTTTGATGGGCATACTAGACACTGGTATGAGTGCATAGTTTCCCAAGGGTGGTACTTTGAAGGTGACCATAGTGATACTCAGCAATGAGGCACATAGCATGTTTTCTTACTCAGCACAGAGGCATGTAGCATGTTTTCTAGGATGAATTCACAAACTGAATTGTCAGTCTGTGTATATAAAGCAGAATGTAAAACCTTTCCTACCAAATAGTTGCACACTGTTAAAATTTATTGAAACTTCACTATGTTTTACAGACATAAGTTGCTTAATTTTTACAAGCCTGTAGGCAAAGAATTATTCTCATATTTTAGATAAGGGAGAAGATAGGCTGAAAGTAACTCAGTCTCTTACTGTTAAATATTTGTTTCTTTGATGTGCCACTGAGTTGATACCAACTTATAGTGACTCTACATGATAGAGTAGATCAGCCCTGTAGGGTTTCCCAGGCTGTGATGTTTGCAGGAGCAGCTCAACAGGTCTTTTGTCACAAGGAGCAGCTGGGTGGGACCTTTCTATCAGTAGCCCTGTGCTCTATTGCACCATCAGGGCTCCTAATTAAAGGATTATGTACCTACTAAGTGATCATAACAGAGTATTATAAAAATCAGAGATACATTTTAACATGCTTTTTTAGTAGTATGTAATTAAATTTGCCATATGTGGCTAGAACATTTAAACACTTCTCTTGCTTAGTGTCAGTGTTCAAAGAAAATGCCTCTGACTGCTTCATCCAGGGTAAATATTTTTGGGCTCATTATTTAAAGAAATATCTAGCTATTCATTGTCAATATTTGATAGAAGACCAATTAATGCCAGCTGGCTTTTGGTAAATGTCATAGTGTAAATGACTTTAATCAACCACAGCTTACAGTTTAATGGAACAGTGTACTACATCTGCTGAAGAAAAGGTTGGCAGTTTAGATCTGCCAGGTACTCATTGGAAACTTTATAGACACTTCTACTCCACCTTATAGGGTTGCCATGAGTCAGCATCAACTCAATGGCAGTGGGTTTGGGTTAAGGTCAGTCTAGGAAACACTGGTGGTAAAGTGGTTAATTGCTACAGCTACTAACCAAAATTTTGCCAGTTTGAATCCACTAGGAGCCCCTTGGAAACTATGGAACAGTTCTCCTCTGTTCTGTAGGGTCGGTATGAGTTGGAATTGACTCAGTGGCAATGGGTAGGGTATGTCTGAGGACTTTTCTTCAAAAAGCTTGACTACCTGTTGTGCTTTGTATCGCCTAAGCAGATCCAAAGTCCCTCCCACACATGCTGAATTAGCATCTTTAGGAGTGGGCCTCCCGAAGACTTTCATTTCAATCATGCTCCCATGCTGATGATTGTAAGCCAAAGTGGATTTTATTCTTCTGCTAAAATTTATTGCTTTTTTTTTTAATTGAGCAAAATGACTAAAGAGATTGGTGTTCCAAAAGAGTATAAATAATTCAGTTTTATACTCTTTTTTGCAATAATGTGACTTACTTAAGACTCCAAACCTCATCTAAAATGATTAAATTAATTTCAGTTCCTTTCTTTTCATATTTCTTGTGGGAGGATGTCAACTAGCAATAAAATGGCCCCAGAGCAGACAAAATAAAAAGCCACAGCCTTCCTTTTTATTGTAGAGTACACATGTATTTATTATTTTTACCTCAATGACTTCTGAAAAGACTTGTGTTGGCTTACAAAAGGAAATTAATATAAAATAGGACAAGCACAGATTAAGAAAAGAGGGGGACCATTTAAAAGGATTAACGGCACCTGGGAGCCATTATTTCTAACAGTTGAGAAGTGTTCTGATAGCTGAAACCAGAATGCAAACATGTTGGCTTATAAATTTTTCATCTTGGATATAGAAGGCATATACAATTAAGAGCAGAGTTTTTTTTTTGTTTTTTTTTTTAATCTAAGCAAAGGATGAATGTGAGGTTTGTGGTGGTGGGTATTGTATACCAGAGAGAACAGGGCCTTGAAGGACTTCTTTGCAAAAGACAGAAAGAGAAAAATACAGAAGTGAGCTGGGCCATTCTTGTAGACACTGAAGGCCTTTTGGTAAATATAGCCACAGTAGACATTTTTTTCTGCACTGATGGTTTATTGTTGTTGTTGTTGACTGCCATCCTGTTGATTCCTGTACATGGTGACCTCATGTGTGCAGAGTAGAACTGTTCTATAGAGTTTTAAAGGTTCTGACTTTTTGGCAGCAGATCTCCAGACCTGTCTTCTGAGATGCCTCTGAGTGGATTTAAACCACTAACCTTTCAGCTAGTTCTGCAGTGCTTAACCATTTGCAATATCCAAGGATAGATAATTTACAATATATAGCTACTATTTTAGTGTTTATCCCTCCTTTATATATTATCTCATTTAATGCTCACAGTAATGCTAGGGATGTAGGTAACCTTATTTCCCTTTTGTTTGCAGCTAAAGATCCTTAGGGGTAAAGAGTCTAAAAACTTTCCAAGAGGTTCTCAGGTTGATGAGCTCTGGTAGTACGGTGGTGAAGCACTCAGCTGCTAACCAATATATCAGTGGTTTGAATCCACCAGCTGCTCAGCAGGAGAAAGATGAGGCAGTCTGCTCCTGTAAAGATTATAGCCTGGGAATCCATACGAACAGTTTTAATCTGTCCTGTAGGGTCACTATAAGTCAGAATTGACTCAGTAGCAAGTGATTTGGTCAGATTTATCCAACTGGTTTTCTTTCTGATCATATACTCTAAAATAATGTATGATTCCATATTGGGGAAAGAAAGGATGGATAAAGGGTATTTACATTATCACTATCTTTTTCATTTCCTAGACCAAGGAAAGTGTTTTAATGATTCTATCCAGTACCACAAGATGAAAACTTAGCATCTGGTGGCTCTGCTGTTAGTCTATGTTGTTCTGTAAAAGAAACCTACATACTTATTAAGTGCTTTATTTGGCAACACACAAACAACAAAGTATGTTTTTGGAAATGATGTAGATGTTCAGGAAGAATGATAAATCTGCACCATTATTCCTACCTAGACACAAGGCTTACCCACTTCAGCATGGTTGTGAATCACAAAACTACCTAGAGGAAGAATGAATGGGTACTCAGTCCAGAGAAGATCCAAGAATCATATTGTGGACATTTATAAGTAATTTGCTAAAAATCCCAGAGTTCTGCTTCATGTAGCAATAAAGGCAAAACTTTAGTCAGGAAAATCTTAAAGCAGATGTTCCCAGCTGATTGCCTCATCCATAAAATGACACCACACACTGGGACACATGAATCATCCCATTTTAAACTGGCCTGCATCCTGAACGAGGTCTTCCAGAATGCATTATTTGCCAAGTAGCTGAGAGACTTGACCTACAGTGATTGCTTTTAATCTCTTTGTTAAAATAATGGTGATGTTTTTCAAATGGAGCAATTTAATTTGAGATCCAGAAGATTCTCTCTCCTACTGGGAGTACCTAGAGTCAGTGTAACTCCTCATGAACTCTGCAACTCAGGATAATAACATCTACAGATTATTCATTGCCAAAGAGAAATTTGATCATAAATCTTGAACTTGAAACTAGGACAGGTGGTGAGAGCATTAACACCACGTCACCAAAAACAAAACAAAAATGCCAGACATTTTAGCTAAATTCAATTCAGCCAGTTTGGGAGACTGTTTTAGTATGTCTTTTTTGCCATGTAATTGCTGATCCCCTTTGTTTACTTCATTGGCAAGAGACATCTTTTGGAACAGTTAAAAATACATGTACCTCCAGATCCAACTTCCACCCGGCTTCTTGACTCAGGAGAACCCTGTAGACAACAGCAGAAGTTTCCCTTGTCTTCCAGCTGCTAGGTGGTTTTGACTAGTGGGAGGCAAGGTCAAGAAATTGGAGAGTGGGAAAAATATTCACTGAAAAATGGGAAGAGTATTTATTGGGGAGTGGGAAGAATATTTATTCCTCTGGTTCCTCCGCAGCTAGATGCCTTCTGTTGTCTAAGAGTCCCCCCAGTGGAGGCCTCACTCGTCACAGTGTGCTCTTCTAACTTAGCTACCTCTTTGACTTGTCTGTCAATTTGTCATAAACGGTGATGGCTTGCATGTTGCTTTGATGCTGACAGCTATGCCACTGGTATTCAGATGCTAGTAGGGTCACTCATGGTAGACAGGTTTCAGCTGAGGTTTCAGACTAAGACAGACTAGGGAGAAAGACCTGGCAGTCTACCTCTGAAAAGAATTAGCCAATGAAAGTGTTATTACTATCAGCAGAACACTGTTAGATATAGTGCCATAAAATGAGCCCCCCAGGTTGGAAGGCACTCAAAAGACAACTGGGGAAGAGCTTCTGCCTCAGAGTAGAGTTGACATTAATGATGTGGATGGAGTACATCATTCTCTGATGCAGCATGACTCAAAATGAGAAGAAACAGTTGCAAACATCCCTTACTAATCAGAACCTGAAATGTACCAAATATGAATCTAGAACAATTGGAAGTCATCAGAAATGAAATTGAACACATGAACTTTGATATCCTAGGCATTAGTTAGCTGAAATGGAGTGGTACTGGCAATTTTGAATCGGATAGGCATGTGGTCTACTACGCCAGGAATGAAAACTGGAAGAGGAGTGGTGTTACACTCATTGTCAAAAAGAACATTTCAAGATCTGTTCTCACACGAATTTTTATTACAGCACAGTTCACAATAGCAAAAAAATGAAATCAACCTAGTTGCCCCTCAACAGATGAATGGATAAACAAACTATGGTACATATACCCAATAGAATACTATACAATGATAAAAAAACAGTGAAGTTTTAGGAAATACCTCATAACCTGGTTTCAGTTAGAAGACATTATGCTGAGTGAATTCAGTCAGTGACAGAAGGACAAATGTTGTCCCCAGCTGTAAGGATTTAAAAATAGACTTATGTACAGAAGAAAAGACTCTAACAGCTATAAGGGCAGGAGAGGAGATGAGGGTTGGTAATAGATTAGATAATTGATAGAAATTTGGTTAGGTGAAAGCACACAGCAAAAAATAGATCAACTTAACTGATCTGCACCATAAACTGAAAGTTGTGTATCACCCCAATATTGCAAGGATAGAGTAACAGGTGCAGGGTCTGGAGGCCATGCTCTTGGGGGACATCAAGATCAACTGGCATAATTAGCCTATTGCTAAGAGAATCTTCTGCATTCCATATTGGTGAGTGATGTCTGAGGTTTTAAAAGCTAGGAAACTACCATCTGAGTTACACCAAATGATTCCAGAACACCAATGATACAAGGAAAAAAGGGCTCAGGAGGCAGAAGGACCCATGTGAATGGGTGACTGTATCAACATTTGACCAGAAGAACCAGATGGTGCCCAGCCACCACCAGAGACAGCTGTAATGGGGCACACTATGTTGAGTCTCTGTGGCAACACGAGAAAAAGAGGGGTGCAACTCAAGAACTCTACTAATAGACCACAACTGATGGTCTGATGGCGAAAAGGATCCCCTGGGAACATGTCCCCTAAACCTGCTGCTGTCCCTGTCTAGAAAACACTACTGAGGTCAACTCTCCAGGCAAAAGTGGACTAGACTCAAGGACCAATGTGACCATATGGTGGGTGTACTTTATGGTTCTTTGCATTTATAGAATGTTGTCCTACTGGTCTCTTTCTAGATGGGAGAGATGATGGTGGATAGGAGGAGGGAGGAGCTTGTTAAGAGGATACGACAAGTATAAAATGAAAAGGAGTGTGCTGTCATGGGGCAAGGAGAGCAGAGGAGCTATGGATAGGCAGTCATGCAAAATTGATTTGGATTGTATACTTTCACTTAATCACAATTAAGAAAAAAATTTTAAAAAAAAGATCTGTCCTGAAGTACAGTATAGTGATAGGATAATATCAGTATGCCTGCAAGGAGGTCCAGTTAATATGACTATTATTCAAATTCACACACCAACCGTTAAGGCCAAAGATGACGAAACTGAAGATTTTTACTAGCTTCCTGTAGTCTCAGCTGGATCGAACATGCAATCAGAATGCACTGATAATTACTGGTGATTGGAATGCAAAAGTTAGAAACAAAGAAGGACTGGTAGTTAGAAAATATGGCCTTGGTGACAGAAATAATGCCAGAGATTAAATGATAGAATTTTGCAAGATCAGGTACTTCTTGATTGCAAATACCTTTCTTTCACCAACATAAATGGCAGCTGTATACATGGACTTCACCAGAGATAGAGTACACAGGAATCACATCAACTACATCTGTGTGGAGAGACAATGGACAGGCTCAACATCAGCAGTCAGAACAAGACTGGGAGCTGACTGCAGCACAGACTATCAATTACTCATATGCAAGTTTAAATTGAAACTGAAGGGAAGCAGAACAAATTCATAAGAGCCAAAGTATGACCTTGAGTATATCTCACCAGAGTTTAGAGACTGTCTCAAGAACAGATTTGATGTATTGAACACTAATGACTGAAGACAAGGCAAGTTCTGGAATGACGTCAAAGACAACATCCATGAAGGAAGCAAGAGGTCATTAAAAAGAAAGAAAAAGCCACATTGGATGTCAGAAGAGACTCTGAAACTTGCTCGTGAACATTGAGAACTAAAGCAAAAGGAAGAAGTGATGAAGTAAAAGAACTGAACTGAAGCTTTCAAAGGGCAGCTTGAGAAGAAAACTGAAGTATTATAATGCAGGTGCAAAGAACTGGATATAGAAAACCCAAAGGAAAGTAAATACTCTGCATTTCTCAAGCTGAAAAAACTGAGGAAAAAAATCAAGCCACAAATTGCAATAGGGAAGGATTCTACAGAAAGAAATATTACATCAAGAGAAGATGGAAGGGATACACAAAGTCATTATGTCTGAAAGAACTGGTTGATGTTCATACATTTCAGTAGGTATCATATGATCAGAACCTGATGGTATTGAGGGAAGAAGTTAAAACTGCATTGAAAGCACTGGCAGAAAACAAGGCTTCAGGAATTGATGAAATATCATTTGAGACTTTTCAACACATTTTTCACTGGAAGTGCCCCTCATCTATACCAAGGAATTTGGAGGACAGCTACCTGGCCAACTGACTGGAAGAGATCCATATTTATGCCTATTCCCAAGAAAAGTGACCAAACAAAATGCAGAAATTACCGAACGATGTCATTAATATCACATGCAAGTGAAATTTTGCTGAAGATCATTCAAAGCAACCACAATAGTATATTGACAGGAATCTGCCAGAAAATCAAGGCAGATTCAGAAGAGAATGTGGAACCAAGGATATCATTGCTGCTGTCAGGTGGGTCTTGGCTGAAAGTGGAAAGAATACCAGAAAAATGTTTACCTGTGTTTCACTGACTATGCAAAAGCATTTTACGGTGTGGATCATAACAAATTATAGATAACTTTGTGGAGAGTGGGAATCCCATAACACTTAATGGTGCTCGTCAGGAATCTGTATATGGATCAAGAGGCAGTCATGCAAACAGAATAAGAGGACACTGCGTGGTTGACAGTTAGGAAAGGTGTGCATCAAGATCATACCTTTTCACCATACCTTTCTCTATAATCTGAGAAAGTGGACTATGTGATGAAGAACTAGACATTAACAAACTTCTTTAGGCAGATGATACAACCTTGCTTACTGTAAGTGAAAAGAATTTGAAACACTTACTGATGAAGATCAAAGACCACAGCCTTCAGTACGGATTGCACCTCAACATCAACAAAACAAAAATCCTTACAGCTGGAACAATAGGCAACATCATGATAAATGTAGAAAGTATTGAAGTTGTCAAAGATTTCATTTTACTTGGTCCCATAGTTAATGCCCATGGAAGCAGCAGTTAAGAAATCAAAAGATACATTGCACTGGGAACAAAGGACATCTTTAAAGTATTGGAAAGGAAAGATGTCGTCTTGAAGACTAAGGTGTGCCTGGTGCAATCTGTGGTATTTTCAGTGACATATGAGTGCAAAAGCTGTACAATCAGTAAGGAAGACAGAGGAAGAATTGTGGTGTTGGAGAGGAACACTGAATGTAGTGTGGACTGCCAAAAGGATAAACAGACCTCTTCTGGAAGAAGTACAGCAAGCATGTTCCTTGGAAGCAAAGATGACAAGACTGCATCTCACAGACTTTAGACCTGTTATTAGGAGGGGTCAGTCCCTGGAGAAGGACATCATGCTTGGTAGAATGCAGGGTCAGCAAAAGAGAAGAAGGCCCTCAAGGCGATGAAATGACAGAGTTACTACAATAGTAGGCTTAAGTACAGAGATGATTGTGGGCAAGGTGCAGGACTGAGCAATGTTTGGTTCTGTTGTACATAGGGTTGCTGTGAGTTAGAACCACATTGATGGCACCTAACAACAACAACAATTCTGGGTCTGGAAAGCTCTGAATTGTGGACAAGGTGCAAGACTGAGCTTGGTTCTGTTGTACGTAGGGTTGCTGTGAGTTAGAACCAACTTGATGGCACCTAACAACAACAACAATTCTGGGTTCTGGAAAGCTCTGCTGCCCTCATCCTTCAGGTCTGATCGTGGTGATGATGCGCACTGTCACTAGCCCCGTAGCACCGCGTTATCCCTTGTTGATTTTCTTACATCTTTATCAAACTCTTCTCAAAGTACCACACTTAGATGTACCACATGTACAATGCAAGGGGCCTGATGAATGGATGTCTATGAAGTGATTGTAAAGGGAACAATGAGACTTTAAAAACACTTTGTCTTCCATTCACATGTAAGAGCTGGCAGGGAATATTTACATGGAATATAGTAGGGTAAAATTTACCAACGTGTGCTAGAATGCAAGTCAGTCTGTTTAGAAGTCCAAAACATGCCTCCTGACCCTGATCTCTACAAAGATATGCAGGTATGAGTATTTTGACTTCCAAAAGCACTGCCATTGGAAATAGAATGTGGGCCATATATGTAATTTAGCATGGTACCATAGTCACATTTAAGAAAAAAAAAACTGAAAAGAAACTGGTGGAATTAATTTTGACACAGTTTTTAATCCAGAAAACCTAAAGTACTATTTTAATGTACAGTCAGTACAAAAAAAAAAAATTATTAACAAGGAAGTTTACCTTTTTTTTTCATAGTAAGCATTTGAAATCTATATTCTTTTTTTATAACATTAACACATCTCAATTCATATGTGCCACATTTGGAGAGCTCACTAGGCACATGTGACCAGTCATTACTGGACAGTGAGGATTTAGGATTTAAGATATATAAATCCACACACAACAGTTCCCCTACCAATTCAAATAAACCGTAACATTGCCTGCCTATCTGCAAATATGAGAAAGTCCCTTTGCTGCAACAGTTAATGCCTATAACACACTACTTAGACAATGTGTGATGCATAGTAAACTTTCAAATGTATTATTTTTGTCACTTAAAACCTCCTAAGGTAGTCTGGATAAGTGTTACTCTAATCTAATATATGAGGAAACCAAGATAGAGAAAATAAACAGCTGGCCCAGAATTAGAGCTATTAAGCAATGTATCATAGATTCTGACTTAATCATCTAGTGCTTCTATAAGAGAAATACCACAAGGAGGTGGCTTTAACAAAGAGAAATTTGTCCTCTCACAGTCTTGTTTTTAGATGTCTTCAAGTTGGTTGTGACTCACAGTGACTCTCTGTACAAAGAATGAAACACTTCCTGGTCCTGTGCCTTGTTCCTAGTCATTGATGTACTTTCATTAGCTCGTTTTTGCAGCCACTGTGTCTGTCCATCTCATTGAGGGAGTTCCTCTTTCTCGCTTATCCTCTCCTTTATCAAGCATGATTTCCTTCTCCAGGGACTGATGCCTTGTGATAGCCAAGCCAAGTGCCGTCGAGTTGAATCGCCTTGGGATAACCTGTCCGAAATATTTGAGACCTAGTTTTACCATCCTTGCTTCTAAGGAGTGTTCTGGTTGTACATCTTCCAAGACAGATTTGTTCTTTCTCACAGTCTAGGAGGCTTGAAGTCCAAATTCATGACACCAGCTTCAGGGAAACGCGTTCTCTCTGTGTTGGCTCTAAAGGAAGGTCCTTGTTAACAATTTTTTACTGGTAGAGGAAATTTTCAGTGTAGGAACCCTGGGTCTAAAGGAGGTGCTGTGGTCCTGGTGCCTCTTTCTTAGTGGTACAAAGTCTCCATATGCCTCTGCTCTCTTCTCTCTTTTATGTCTTAAAAGAGATTGGTTTAAAACACAACCTAATCTTGTAGAGAAACTCTGGTGGTGTAGGGGTTAAATGCTACATCTGCTAAACTAAATGGTTGGCAGTTCAGATCCACCAGGCAGTCCTTAAAGGCTCTGTGGCACAGTTCTATTCTGTCCTGCAGGGTCTCTATGAGTCAGAATTGACTCCACGGCAGTGGATTTAGTTTAGTTTAATCTTGTAAACTTAACCCCTCCTCATCCATATAACTGCTGCTAATCCCATCTCATTAACCTCATCGAGATAGTATGTACAACACTTAGGAAAATCAGATGACAGCATTGTAGGCAATCACACAATACTAGGAATCATAGCCTAGCCAAAGTGACAGATATTTTTGGGACACACAGTTCAAACCATGATAGACTTCAGCCCAGTTCTAATGAGTCTAAAACCAGTGCACTAGAAGTCAAAATTATCTTCCCTACAGGTCTGACTAGGAGTGAATTTGATCTCTGGGAACTGACAAGAGGGAATGGAGAAAAATCTCCATCTGCCACTACTTGCCTTCTCTAGGCAACATCACTGTGAAGGAATTCATGCAGTAAGGTAGAAAGATCAGGACCGAGAAGACTTAAACTTTAAGCAGAGCTGTCATGGATTGTGAAAGTTGAACACTGTTCTGTGGTTCGTAGTTATCGAGCACATCTTTCCCTACTAGCATTGCGGCAGCATCCTTCAATTTCATTGCCATTGCTTTGGCAAGGCACATTAAAAGGCTGCGTAAAATGTATTGCTTCTCAACATCATGTCTTCGTAGTGCTACTTTTGCTTACTGGCATAGTTAAATACGTGTCTTATTAAAGTATTTCTATTTAATTTCATTGATTCTAGTGGAAGGCATTTATAAAACAGGAGTAGTTTTTAATGCTTCCATACATTATTGTCAGAAGATGATGACATTTTAGAAAGTGTTGTATTGCAAACATCATTTAACCTCCTAAGTAAAATGTATCATTAGAGCGTTAAATATTATGGATGCCGTTAGTGGCATCAAACCTACTGAAAGGCAATATTCATCACAGAGTAATAACGCCATAGCTGTCTAGACACTATATCCTTTACTGAAGCTATTCTGTTTGCTGAGTTCGGGAAAGATAGCTGTATTTAATTTGTTTTATTCCACATTTATTATCCTCTTTCTATGTTAATATGTGTGGAGTCATGGGTATAATGCTTTGACACTATATGAAAATACTTGAAAGTAGGTATATTGGATACTTCCTGATTTTACTCATTTGTGGACTTTAATTAAGATTAATTTTTATAGTTGATAATGTTGCTCATTTGGGTAGTAAAGGAGCAGCCATTTTCAGCTAATAAATGACAGGCTTGTAATTGAAAACATCTAAGATTTGCTGAAAGTGCCTCAATTAAAATGTTTTTCTAGAAGTATTTCATAACTTAAACTGATAGTTATACCTGAATTGTATTGCATTTAGCATTCTTGGGGTGGTGAAGAGGAAACTAAGGAAAAGAGTATTTATAGATACTTCAGAAGTTGGCTGTAGTGGACCCTAAAAAATGCCCAGAAAATTATGCCATCATCTTGAAGCTTGTGATTAAACATGGTCTATTGTAGGAGTTCCTGGGTAAAAAATAGTTAAGTATTCTGCAGCTAACTGGAAAGTGGGTAGTTCAGATCCACCTATAGGCACCTTGGAAGAAAGGTCTGGTGATCTACTTCCAAAAGGTCATTGAAAACCTTACAGAGCTGAGTTCTATACTGATATACATGAGATTGCCGTGAGTCCAATTCAGCTCAATAGCAACTGATTTTATTTTATGATAGGTCAAAAGTTCTGGATAAAGACATATAAGATCCGACAATTAAGTCAGCAAACTTAATTTTTCTAAGTGCTGCATACCTCATTGCTTAATATCACTATAGTGACCTTTGAAATACTCCCTGTGGAAAGCTGTGCCCTGGCGCCAGTGCGTCATCCACCCTTTGAAGCAATTTTGGCTCTTTCTAGAACGGCCGCTGCACATGGTGGCATGTTGGAAAGTTCGCGAACTTAATTGTATAGTTGTCTGAACACCCTCCCTACTCACCTGATCTGGCCCCCAATGACTTTTTTCTTTCCCTGGAGATAAAAGAAATATTGAAAAGAAGACATTTTGATGACATTCAGGACATCAAGGACAATACGACCACAGCTCTGATAGCCATTCCAGAAAAAGAGTTCCAAAATTGCTTCAAAGGGTGGACTAGGCACTGATGCTGGTGACACTGGTGCACAGTTTCCCAAGGGGAGGACTTGGAAGGTGATTGTAGTGATATTCTGCAATGAGGCGTGTGGCACTTTTTCTAGGAAGAGATGGTGAACTGTAGGAAACGTAACTTTCAGTAGGGTGTCTGCTGTGCAGTTAGTGTGAAACTTGTATGTGTAGTGTGACATATGCTGTAGTCTGTTCTTGAACATTCTTTAGGTACTAACATGACATGTTCACTGGATTTATTTATTCATAATATTGTACACCACCTACAAAGTGCCAATCCTTAAACCAAGAGGTCCTTGCTCTCATGAAACTCAGTATCCAAAATCACTATGCTATGATAATAAGCCTCGGTGGCATGATGGTTAAGCACTCAGCTTGCTAGTGTATAGGTCAACAGTTAAAACCCACCAGCAGCTCCCTGGAAGAAAATAACTGGTGATCTGCTCTTATTAAGTTTATAGCCTAGGAAACTCAATGGGGCAGTTCTACTGTGTCAGATAGGGTCCCTGTGAGTCAAAATGTACTTGATGGTACACAGCAGAATGATAAGGAGCTTAATAACCAAGACCGCACTCCTGAGATGAAATTCAGGAGTTAATTATAATTATCCAAGTAAAGAGAGTAGAAGAAGGAAAGTCAGAGAAACACAAGTTGTGTGCTTTAAGCAAGTTAGAGAAAAACGTTTTATTTTACAGAGATATGGAGTGTGTCACAGACACTGCGGAGATGATTGAGGAGAGACAGATAGGGTTCTGACCTTACTGGACTACATGAGCCATGCTGAGGCGTTAGGATTGATGTTTCAGGCAGTAGGGAGCTGTTGAAGGAGGGGAGTGAAAGCATCAGATGTGCGTGTAAGAAGACTGATGAAGCCGTGGTTTACCGGGTGGACTGAAGGAGGCTGAAACTTTTCAGGTAGTCAGGTTTACATAAAGGTTTGGGTCGGAGTGATCAAGACTGGAGGGACTGGTGGAAAAGCAACGATGTTGAGAATTAAGTGATCCCAGGACCCAAAAGGAAGAAGGTACAGCTAGTTGAGTTGCATTCCACCTACTAAATTCAGTATTTCTGCCGTACAGCTTCTGCTCCATTTGAAATATTGAGGTGGTTGTTTCCCATTCAGCGTGCCAAAGCCTTCCCATTTGCCTTTCTGCTCAAACCTGAAGACATGTATAGAATCTAGAAAAACTCAATACTGTTTGCATGAGTATTTAATATGTTGTACCCTTCTGATGTATGGACCCTTTAAGCAATATATAGTGAACTTTCTTGTCCACTGTTTTGGACTTTACTTTAAAGTCTGTTTTATCTGAAAGTAACATCGCCATTCCTGTTCTTTTTTTAGAATCTGTTTGCTTGGTATGTATTTTTCCATCCTTCAGGCTTCTACCTAAGTTTCTACAAGAACATGCTTAGCATCATGGGCTGCCTTTCTGCTCATTTAGGCTCATTTTCCTTATCTCTAAAACAGGTAAAAATAAAGTATCTCCTAAGATGAATATGAGAGTCTTACTCCAAGTCCCCGTGCTCATTAAGAAATTAAAGCAGTTATCCAGCACTTTTGTAAGACTGCATTCAGTGGTAGGTATTATTATCATTACTGAACCTTCTAGTGATTGAGGATGTCACTATTCTAAGCTACAAAGCTATGATGAATATAGCTTTCCTCTGTTTAGTCTATGTGTGAGTTCTGAAACTTATGGAAGCACAGAAGTATAATATTGGTGTGACAAGTAGGCCCTGTGAATACACAAATTGATATATGTGTGCATATTATGTACACACACACACACACACACACACATGCATGTGTTTATACCCAGGATGCTGTGAGTTGAGTTAGTCATACTCGTGTTGACTAACCACTACCACTATCAGTTTGGCTAAGGCCCACCTGGTGGTTTTTGAAAACAGCTGTCATATACCCTTAAACTCTTCTCTTCCAGTGAAATGCATCCAGTTTTTTTTTTTTTTTTCCTCCTTGCCCAGGCCCACCACTATTTACACATACTATATCCACTAATGGGAATGCCCTTTCTTTCTCCTTCCCAGATGACAGTAGCTTCTTTCATTCTCTCTCTCTATTCCTGTATTGTAAGATGGTCTCCCCTGCTGTAGAAGTAATGGCTTTTTTCCCCCAATCTAGCACTTTTTGTTTCTTTCTTATCAATATTTCCACATACAGAATCAGTCTCCTAATTTTAAGCTCTTAGAGAAATTTCTGAACTCCCTCTTCTACCTTCTATCCTATTTCTACCATCTTTAGTCAGACCTTTTTCCTGCCTAATCTATTTTACTGTAAAAGCCTCCTACCTGGTTATGTAATAGTTATGCAAAGAAGAGAAATGAAAGAAATAAATTGGTTACAACAGAATTTAGAGATGTCAGCTTTGCTGAGTCAAGCTTATAGGATCTATACTTGTGGTAAAGTATTTTCTAAGAGGATGGTAGCCTCATTTATCATGTTGTATAAATGCAAATTAGATTTTATGGAGAGAAACATCATTTACAGGATGGGTATAGCACATTTCTTCTTCTAGCTTTATGATTTTTGGCAGATCAAATACACAAACAAGTCCGAAGATAATGTAACCCATTTAATAATTGGGCACATTTATCCTAACTAAAATATGTTTACATTTGTTCCATTTTCACTTCATTTTACCCTCCACATCAGTACGTTTGCCTTAATTGCTTTCTAGTTTGTATACATTTCTGTGCTTTAAAAATTTAAATGGAAAATCTATCATGGGCTCGTAAAGTGCTCACAGGGTGTAGGGTCTACAAGACTAATGGATCCAAGTGTCACTTAGTGTCATATGTAATGTGTTTCTGGAGCACAAAATTACACTCCATTCTTTGCTTATGCTAGTCCTCAGATGGAGCTTATAAAGAAAAACAAGTGGTATGAATTTAGACTTGTTTCTTAGCCAGAGAAACATGAGCAAATCCATATTCAGAAGTACAATGAGAGCGATGTTTCCAAGGCAACAAGCAGGATACCATAATATTTATATCCATCTAATATGCTTGAGTTTATTTTGGGATATGGTGTTAAGGTGACAATATAATATGTGCTTTTATTTTCTTAAATAACTTTACATTAGATCTTGTCTTCTGGATTAAATATCTTTTAAGACTCACCTCTTAGAAAATTAACAAGAAGACATTATTACCAATGTAATTGTGCATCATTCCTGTAAGTTGAAAATTGCGTACATAAGTTTGTAAAACTCTGGGTATCAAGATACATGACATGGTAGGTGTGATCCAGTGTTAAATTTCAGGGATAAATACACTGATTTTTTTACATTCACAATTATTTTTTATGGAAGTCTTTTTCTAGCTGTATATTTACAGGCTTTAAATTAATGATTTAAGGAATCTGCAGCAGAAGATGAAAAATCAACTCTCCAAGGTTTTCATCCAAGATATTAACAATCTTCCACTAACCAGGTTGGTTTGTTGAAGTCAGTGTAGGGGTATAGCAGAAAGGGGTCTCGTATGGAAGTCATATCTTTATGTACTCAATGTGTAATACGTGCAAAGAGCTGTTTTGTGTACTTAGAATATAAGAGTTCTCCAGAAACGTAAAGAAGTCAATGGTCTTGTGATGTTTATATTCTAATAAGGGAGGTGGAAACCAGATAAAGATACCCGCAATATTACATATCTACTTTGAAGAAAAATAAAGCTATTTTTATAAAGAGTGAAGGCTACTGGAAGCCAAATTAATCCAAGAATTTGTTGTCACTTATATTTTGAAGCTCTGTCTCAGATTATTGCTTTTGATCTTTCTGTCCAACTGTAAGGGGTTACTGGCAGGTGTTTTCTTAGTTGTTGAGAAGGGGGAAGCCATGACACTGTGCGGTTAAGGATCCAGCTGACAAAGTTCACAAGGGCAAAACATGTGCCTTGTGGCACTTGAGAGGATTTGATCGAAGAATGAACACATGTGAAGGATGACTTCTGTTTGCAGTTATCCCGTTCAACTGTTTTAAGTGGTGTTTCTAAAAACTAAAAAGAAGTCAAAAGCTTAAACTTTAGTTTGGATTTGATATTTTTAATTTTTCTTATTTAGACATTAGGGCATGTGCTATCAGGCTGACTCTACCACTTAAGTGAAACTGTGGGCAAAATTCTAACCTCCCTTGATCTTGGTTTGCCCATGTAAAAATTGGGAATAATAATAGCTTGTATGTCCTACAACACAGCTTTTTGGGGGTGGAAATAATATGAGATAAACCATGTAAAATTTTAGAGAATCATACACATATAAGTCATTTTTGACCCCCTAAAATGTGATTAGAAAGTAATCTCTATTTCACTTGAATTACATATTTTTTCAGCTGATCCGTAAGTATTTTTTGATGTTCCTTAGTGTTTTATGTTTACGAAAATATTCAGTTATGATTAAGGAAAAAAATGAGACTAATTAGTTTTTGTCTACTGAACAAGGGTACACCTTGAATGCCAAACCAGTGAAGTTCTCACTACCTGTGAGCTACCCTTTTAGTGCTGTTGAATGAATCATTAAAAAAATAAACTGTCTATTTGTGATAAGGGAAAAAAGCATATATAGGTTTTTTTTTTCATTCTTTTAGAGTTAAGAGAATTACTCCACTGTGCTAATTTTCATTGGTAGGTAGAAGTAAGCTTACAATGTACATCATATATTTATTCCTGAAACCCAATGTGCCTTAAACTATTCATGAAATTCCTGAACAGTGTCAATGATAAATATACCTTACCAGCCACAGGAGCTTTAGAACCGTTTCATATGTTGAACTCAACAAATACTAGGTAGCACCTTCTCTAATTGCAGTGGGAAAATGATAGAAATTATGGTGTTCCTAGGGAAAGAGACATGCCTATATAAAGCAAGAGGATAGATACAGGTAAACTGGAGTAGTTGCTGACGGTATCAAAGAAAAAAATGTTTTCTCTAGGATTTGAATAACATAGGTTTGGGTAGATGAGGCTAGAAGGTGATGCATGCTTTACCCTTGTTTTAAGAGAGAAAATTGCATGCTAACACTTAAAGACCATCTAAAGTAGTCTAGGAGCCCTGGTGGTGCAGTAGTTAAGAGCTTTGGATGCTAACCAGAAGGTTGGCAGTTTGAATCTACCAGCTGTTCCCTGGAAACTGTATGGGGCAGTTCTACTCTGTCTGATAGGGTTGCTATGAATGGGAATTGACTCAAAGGCAATGGATTTGGGTTTTTCTTGGCATGTATTCCAAGCACTTTACATTTATTTCTCATATAACCCTCTCAGCAAGCCTATAACACAGGTTTTATTATCTGCATTTTTCAGATGAAGAACTTTAGCATTCAGGTCTGATAAATTTGTGCAAAACCTCAGAGCTCATTTTGTAACAGATATTCCAATTGAAGTCTAACTTCAAGTTCTTTGCTGAAGAAGGCACTGTGACATTTTAATCTAGACTATTAAAACGCTTAATTAAGATAACTGCTTTGAAGTGGCATGAATTTGCTGCACATTCAGAATATTGTCATTTTTCTGTGATCTCTTTATTTTCAGATTGGTAAGTAGATGTTACCGAATGAAAAGAACAAGCACAGTTTTCTATAACTAATAATTATAATTAATAGGTACATCAAATATGTTGGTCAGTGCTTGAAATACGACTTCAATAGTGTTGAAAATATGGCTTTCTTTATTTGGTACTGTTTTGTATAAGAACACTAGCTTTTTCTGTTTTCCTATTAGGATCATGTTGAGTTTTTAAATGTAGTTTTCACACGGATTTTCTGAATTTTATCAAACCTCTTATGTATACCTAGAGAGATTTATTTTGTAAGAAAAGAAAACAGTTTCGAGTATTATCACAGAAATGAAAAAGGAATGTAATTTTGATGACAAAGCTTGACTTTTTTTGTGAAACATGAAGTGTAGGAAAAAATGTTTGAGAAAGTAAGGATCTGTTTTCCTCTTTAGTTTACATTGACTATTCATGCTTCAAAATTTAGTATTATGAGAAAATTAATGTCCATAATCAAAAAGGGGTTGTTATTTTGTTTTCTTTAAATGTAGTATACTAGAAGAGAAAGAAGAGTTTCTTAATCACTGTTAAAAACATTAAAGTGTAGGCATTGAGTGCTCCCCAGTATACAAAGAAAGGGGGTGAAAGAATGAAGGTAATTTTAAGAGTTTTGAGAAACAGATGTGGCAGAGGCTGAGTTTTGAAGTTGAATAAAATAAAAATTTGCTGCATCACTGATGGAGTAGAAATGCCATATGCATGAGACGTGGAGAAGGATTGTTTGCTTGGGAAATCCAAGACATTTGTTATTGCTTTAATTTGTAATTCAATTGCATAATGTACATAGTGGGGAGTTAGGAGTGCAGGAGTGCTGGGGTGATGGGGTGATGGGAAGTTGGACTGTAGACTGCCATCTAGAATGGTCTTATAGAACAGGAGCGTAGAGTTTACCCTTTGTGCCATTACTTAGCAAATTGTGCTCATGGACAGTTCCTGGAGATGTTAAAATATAAAGTGTTTTCCTGTTTCAAGTAGGCATAAGAAACTACTGAAAACTTACCTTTGCTTTTCAGAACTACTTTATGCATCTATTTTAAAACCTTTAAAAAGGCTGAACCTTAAGTAAGACATCTAGTTGCAGTAAGAATGTATCACATCCTTTCTACTCACCTCTGGTTCATTTGTGGCTTGGGTAGACAAGTTATCTGCAAATTACAATGGGAATTCAGACAAGTATAGAGGAATTGTCACCCCCAGGAGAAAATTTCCATTGAAGAAGTTGGGAACCAGTATATAAATGTCCCCAGACTCTCATCTTTCAAATGGATGATTCTGGAAGGCATTCTGTATGCTTGTCAGAAATTCCTGCAGAATCAAACCGCCATTGCCTACAGTACCATCTTCAATAACGCATCCAGGTGTTGGCTTTTCCTCATCCCTTTCTTCACCTTTCAGTCTGCTCTCTCCTGCCTCCTGACTTCACTTCCCACAGTAAATATCTCACCCAAGTCTTTTCTTAGGCTCTGCTTTTGGCGAAATCGATCTAAGCATGGTTGAACTTTGTTGAGCAAGCTACAGGTTTTTTTATTTTTTTTTTAATTAAATAAAAAATGAAAGTGTACATACTCTGTGCTTACAATATTGGGTTAAGATGGGAGGAGTACACAAGTTGTGTGGAAGTCCCATTAATATTGATCATCTTACTAATGTGTATTCTCACCAATTTCACTTAGCCAAATTTCTAACAACTATCTAATCTAAACCCTCGCCCCTCGCCCTCCCGCCTTCCCACCCTTGCCACCCTCGTAGCCATCAAAGAGTCTTTTCTGTTACGTGTGAGTATGCTTTTAAGTTTTTATCGTAGTGGTCTCATATAATAATTGTCCCTCTGTCACTGACTAGTTTCACTCAACATAATGTCCTCCAGTTGAGACCAAATTGAGAGATGTTTACTGCTATCATCGTTGTTCTTTATCAATGCATAGTACTCCATTGAGTACATATACCAAAGTTTACCCACCCATTCTTCTGTTATTGGGCATCTGGGTTGATTTCAACTTTTTGCTGTTGTGGACTGTGCTGCAATGAACATTCGTGTGCATGTATCAGTTGGTGTGAATGGCCTTGATTCTGTAGGATATATTCCAAGCAGAGGAATTACTGGGTCAAATGGTATATCTATATCCATTATTTTAAGGTAATGCCAGATTGCTTTCCAAAGAAGTTGCACCATTCTGCAATCCCACCAAGAGTGTAGGAGCGTTCCAGTCTCTCCACAGCCTCTCCAACATTTAGTGTTTTGCATTTTTTGGATCATGGCCAATCTTGTTGGGGTGAGGTGGTATTTCACTGCTGTTTTGATTTGAATTTCTTTAATAATTAATGATGACGAGTGTGTCTACATGTGTTTTTTGACTGCCTGGATCTCCTCTTTAGAGAAGTGTCTGTCCATCTCCTTTACCCATCGCTTAACTGGATGATTTGTCTTTCTCTTATTGATATTTGGTAGTACCTTATAGATTATGGAGATCAGGCTTCGGTCTGACATAGAGTTGCTATATATTTTTTCCCATTCTGTAGGTGGTCTTTTAATTCTTTTGATGAAGTCTTTGGATGAACAGAAGTGTTTGATTCTTATTAATTCCCATTTATCTATTTTCTCTCCAGATGAATGTGTTTTGTTTGTCAGATTTTGAAGTCTGCGTATATTGTGTATTAAAACTTCCATTGTTGATCCTATCTTATCTTGGATGAGATTTATCATTTTAGCTTTTATATTTAAGTCTTTTATCCAATTTGAGTTGATTTTTGTATAAGGTGTGAGATATGGGTCTTGTTTCAATTTTTTGCAGATGGATGTCCAATTATGCCAGCACCATTTGTTAAAAAGACTATTCTTACCCCAGTTTAAAATCTTTGGACCTTTGTCAAATATCAGCTGTTCATAGAAGGATGGTGGCGTCTCTGGGGTCTTTACTTTGTTCCTTTGGTCTATATGTCTCTTTTTGTACCGGTACCAGGCTGTTTTGACTACTGTGGCAGTGTAATAGTTTTTAAAGTCAGATAGTGAGAGGCCTCCCAGTATGTTCTTCTTTTTCAGTAGTGCTTCACTTATCTTAGTGATTTTACTTATTAGATAATGCAATCCAATACAAATTCCAGCGACATTTTTTAATGAGATGGAGAAACAAATTATCAGCTTTATTTGGAAAGGGAAGAAGCCCCGGATAAGCAAGCTATAGTTTTTGCATAAAAGGGTTTTCCCCCCTCTTAAGTCATATCTGTTGTGAAGGAAGAAACCAAGGGATTTCATAATTGTTTGGAGAATTGGGCCAATGTGCTAAATAAGAAAAGTAACAAAAAGGAGGAGAAACTTAATTTGAAAGTTAGAAATGAGAACAGGAGAAAATGGTTGAATATTGGACATGCAATACTGAAAGTAGTTAAGTCAGTTGGTTAACTAGGTGAATGTGTTGTTGGTGGTTGGAATTAAGTAGATTCTGATTTGTGACAATCTCATAGTGTTTGCAAGGCTGTGAGTTTTTTGAAGCAGATTGCTAGACATTACTTCTGAGGCAGCTCTGGGTGGACTCAAACTACAAACCTTTACAGCTACTAGTTGCTCGCTTAACCATTAATGCCACCTAGGAACTGTTCTTTTATGTGGTTTGAGAGCTGTTTAGCAAAGAAATTGTATGATGTGACGTATCATTTTGCAAGACTGATCTTATGGTAAACTTGTATATTACAAGGCTCATAAATAACCCAAAATAAAAGTGCCTCAACTTTTGACAATGATGAAAGAAACTATGTCTGTGTATTAGAAGGCAGATTAAGATCTAATAACATTTACAAATGCAAATAAAGTGTTATCACATTCTAATCTTCAAAAAAAAGAAAAGGGAGCATGAGTTGGCAAGTCTTATATTCATACAGATTTGGAAGATTCCACATGCTTCTGCACAATTCAGAAAATAGAAACCATGATCATCTGCTGAACATGGGATTTTTCTTCTTATGGGGGAACCTACTTTCATGCAGTTAGTATGCTAATTGAAATTTTACTGCCTGATCCTGGAAGCTGAATCGTTGCATGCAGCTCTTCGTTATTCATCACATCTGACACAGTGGAGATGAAGATGAAAACCTTAACAGAACTGCAATCTTGATTTTTATTGCCTTCTCTAGTGCATTAATTGACTTTTATTTCTTAGCTTTTGTATAGCATTGCAAAACTTTCTTTTATTGGCAGCTACATGATCCTTTCAAATGATAGCTTTGTCATTTACAGTACTGATGAAATGATTTAATTTGATATTTACCAACTCCTCAGTATTTCAACATTAAACATTAAAAACATTTACAGTCTGAAAAACCCTATGGTGCAGTTCTGCTTTGTCAGATGGGGTCACTGTGAGTTAAAAGCTACTCCTTGACTCCCAACAAGAACAAAAGTTCTGTTACATTGCCTATACTTGTGTTCCCTGGTACAGTTTATCTGTCACCACTGAATAATGTTTTGTGTTTTAACAGAAGAGGTAAAGCTTTATTTATAGCATCATGTAAGATTATGTCCCACAGTAGTGAAGTTCATTTGTAATTTTCAGAGATAGAGATTTTATTAAGTCCTCATGTACTAATTGCAAGTGATCACAAGATATTTTGAGGCTGAGCTTTTTATGTTTTAGAACCATTTAGTCAGCTGGTCACAGTTTCAGACATATTTCCACTTTTATCTTCCATTTTAATCCTCTTAGGAGAAAATGATTTGGTTTTCTTTGCAGTCTCTTACTAGAATCTTTTTTATATTTATGTACCCAAATGCCCACATGGTATTGGACAGAATTTCCTGTAAAATTCTGCACACAGTATTCTTTGATCACATAGATTTAGGACACTGTAATATCCATCTCACCGTAGTAGACATTGCCAGTGCACATTTTATAGTAAGATCTCTGGGAAGACCAGCATAAAGAAGCTCACTGACCTTGACTTAAACACAGGGTTTTACAAACTTCCATGATGGGAAATGACGGTAGTTCTGTTGGCTGCTTTTCAGTCATGTCAGAGGTAGACTTAAACACTATCACCTGCAGTAATATCACATTTCATTTCACATTCTCTGTTTATAGTTAACTACATAGATTAAGTCTAATGAGGACATCAACAGCAGCAAATATATAGAAGGAGAGCTAATATATTAAACTGACCATACTGAAGAATAAAGGTTGGAATCAGCCCAGTCTCTTTTTTTCTGTATGCACTGATGGTTTCATGTAGCCTTCCTCTTCATCGGGAGATAGATCAACCTCAATGTGGAGTGCTTGAACAGTCAATAGAACATCTGGCCCAACAACTAAAATTAACAGGCCTGTAACACAAATATAGGAGCCGTTATAGCGCAGTTAAAGCACTTGGTTGCTCACCCAAATGTCAACACTCTGAACAAAAGCAAGCCACTCTGCAGTGGAGAGATTCGGTAGGTGGCCTGCTTCTGTAGAAAGATTATAGCCTTGAAAATGCTATGTGTCAGTTAGGATCACTGTGAATTGGAACTGACTCCGTGGTAGCAGGATTTTTGATAAGAGATATATACCCAAAGAGATTCTCGTCAGTTTTTACAAGGAAAGCAGTCATGATGGGCATACTTTCTGCAAGACTCTGCACACTTGTCTTCAAAGTCAGGAAGTGAAATACTGGCTCCAGGTTGTACCTGGAACTTTGGGCTTTGTTGGAGCATTGCAGTAGAGCTGATGGTCCGAAGGACCATCCAGTGGGCTGCTCCCAGCCTACACTTGATATGGAGGAAGAGACAGAAAAGGGGAGAAAAAAAACATGGGATTACAGAGAACCCTGGTGGCGCGATGGTTAACAGCTCAGCTGCTGGCCAAAAGGTTGGAAGTTGGAACCCATCAGTGGCTCTGCGGGAAAAAGACCTGCCCCCATAAAGATGACAGCCTAGAAAACCCTATGGGATGCTTCTCCTCTGTCACGTGGGGTCTTTCCAGAGTCAAAATCAACTCAGTGGCACCTAAGAACAATAAAAGCTTTTCTCTTTGTTTATTTGCTGAGTTTTTATTAATTCAGATTTCATCAGTTTTGATTATACTCATTTGTGTGTATATGTGTGTGCTATGCTGTTTTATCACATAGTTTATCCACCACGACAGTCAAGATGCAGATAAGTGCTCTTCCCATGAGACCTTGCATGGGTCCCTTTCAAGACCGTACCCACATCCCTCTCCAACCACTAATCTGTCCTCCATTTCTAAAGTTTTACAATTTACAAAGTATTACATGCAAGAATCATGCATTATGTGACCTGTTGAGATTAGATTTTTTTTTACCCCACATAATTCGCTTAAGTTGAAGTGTATATCAGTGGTTCATTGCTTTTTATTGCTGAGTATTACTTTGCTTCATGGATGTATCACTGTTTATTTAACCATTCACTTATTTAAGGACATTTAGTTTGTTTCCAGTTTTGGATGTTACCAGTGAAGCTGTATGAACACTTCTATGTAGGTTTTTACACAAATGCATGTTTCAATTTCCCTGGAACATATGCCCAATTATGCAGTTTCTGGGTCGTATGAAGTGGTGTGTTTGGTTTTATAAGAAACTGCCAAACTGTTTCCTTCAGATTTTTTTTACACTTCCATTTTTTTGTTTGTTTGTTTTTTTAACATATTTTCCTTCCTCATCAAGGTTTTTTTCTAATTAAAATTCTTACTGGGATTTGACTAAGGGCAGCCTTGGTGTGAATTTGGGTTGCAGATATAATCTACAAGTAGCTATTCAAGTGGTTTGAAGCTTTTTAGACATTTATGCTACTTTTCTCTCTATAGCTCTCACAGTTCCAACAAAAAACAAAAGTCTTGGTAGGCCTTGAACATGACATGTTTTCTCAATCATGTGTGCTTTTCCTATGCTGTATCCTGTGTCTAAAAACAATGCCCTCCTCCTCCCCCACAAACGCCACCTTCTACTTACCCTGCCAACTCCTGCTTATTTGAAGTGTCCTTTACATCTAGGTTAAATGTTCTTTCCTCTGTGTACTTACTTCCCCTATAGCAAGTGCTGCTTTAAATGTCATTGGTAATCTCAAGACTTACCTCCTCACCAGACAGGCCTCTCCTTGAAATAAGGACCTCCATGATTCATACCTTCAGAACCTTGTGTACAGTAGGCTGAAGTTTTGGAAGCATTCGGTAAAGAATTGGTTAATAAGTGGCTGCCCTCTTTTCTGTCTCTGGTGCTAAATGGAAGTATAAAAAAAATTTCTCTCTCATTAGACACTTTCCTAAGTGCCAAAATGCTGAGATACATTTTAAAACACTTCAAGAAAAGATTGAAATTTACACATCTTCATGGGAAACCAGAAACCCAGGTGATATAGTGGTTAAGAGATACAGCTGCTAACCCAAAGGTCAGCAGTTTGAATTCACTGGGTGCTCCTTGGGAACTTTGTGCGACAGTTCTACTCTGCCCTAGAAGGGCAGCTCAATGACAGTGGTTTTGGGTAAGAGGAAACCACAAGATGGTATTTGGTGTACATGCTGTTCAGTTAATGAGCTTGCTAAAAATACAGATCCCTGGAGTCTTGGTGGTGTAGTGGTTAAGTGCTACAGCTGCTAATTGTAAGGTTGGCAGTGCAGATCCACCAGGTGCTCCTTGGAAACTCAGTGAGGCAGTTCTACTCTGTCTATGGGTTCACTATGAGTCAGAATCGACTTAACAACAGTGTTCTGGTTTTGGTTTGGGGGTTCTTAAAAGCTTGCTAGCTACCATTTGAGGCAAGACAATTAGTCTTTGTTCAGGTGGAGCACAGAAGGAGTAAGGAACAGGAGGAGGATATGGAATGTATAGCTAATTGCCTCTTTTGCCTTGAGATCGGAAAAAATAGGTCGTGGCTCTTACCGTTACCAGTAGATGGTCAGTGAAAAAGAGGAAGACTCGCAACAAGATGAATTGACACAGTGGCTGCAGCAGTGGACTAAAGCATAGCAAGGATTGTGAGGATGGTGCAGGAGCTGGCAGCGTTTTGCTCTATTGTACATAGGATCGCTGTGAATCAGAACCAACTTGAGGGCACCTGACAACAAACATTACAGATCATTTTGATCAAATATCTTGTAGATGAATTCTGATCAAAAAGGAGAAGATGTAGAACAGAATTTCATATTTTCAGGGACTCCAGATAAACTTTAAACGTTAAACTAAACCTGTCCAATGAAGTCTTAAAACAATGTAAGTCTGGCTTAACTAGTAAAGAAATGTCTCCCTTGAGCATTTTGCTGTTTTAAAAACTATGTATATAGGATCAAGGAAATATTGGTGGTGTACTGGTTAAGTGCTATGTCTGCTAACCAAAAGATTGGCAGTCTGAATCCACCAGGCACTCTTTGGAGACTCTATGGGGCAGTTCTACTCTGTCCTATAAGGTTGCTGTGAGTCCACATCAACTCAATGGCAGTGGGTTTGGTTTTGGTTGGGAATATGGGACTAAAGTGACAACAGCAACTCTAAAGGTTAGATAGGAAACTTAGGGCGCAGTGAGTTTATGCTAGTGGAGGGGCAACATCTCAGAAAGGGAGAATGAGAAAGGTTGTACAGCTTGCATAATGTCATCAGTGTCACATGTAGAAACAGTAGAACTGATGTATTTTTCCTGTGTATATTCTCAACAACAGAATAATTTTTAAGAAAAAAGGAAAGAAAAATGCAGATCCCTCCATCTAATCCCTATTGTTTTAATTGGGGTTAAGTGATTCTCAGAAATCTGAAGTTTTTTTTTTTTTTTAAATCTTCACCTAAAAGCTTTAGGTGAAAGTTTACAGCACACATTAGGGTCTCATTCAGAAGTTTATACAAAAATTGTTTCTGACATGCATTGAAACCCCACAATGTGCCGACACTATCTCCCTTCCTACTCCAGGTTCTCCTTGTCCATTAGTCCAGTTTTCCTGTCCTTTTCTGTCTTCTCATCTTGCCTTTGGGTAAAAGTTACCCATTTGCCCTCCTATACGTGATTAAACTAAGAAGTACTTGGGTTTCCGTTTGTTTTATAAGCTGATCTATAGTCTTTGGCTGAAAAGTAGACTTTGAGAGTGGCTTCAGTTCTGAGTTAGGTGGGAGTCTGGAGGCAGTGGTCTCAGTAGCTCCTTAAGACTCTATCAGATGAGTGAGTCTGGTCTTGGGTGTTTGAATTTGGTTCTATTTTTTTCTGCCACTGTACTTGGTCCCTCTGTTATGAACCCTGTCAGTTGGTGGTAGCTGGGCACCATCTAGTTTCTGTGCATCTTGGCTACTAGAGGCTGTGGGGCTAATGTTTTCTTGTGTCTCTGTTATTCTTCATTGTTCTTTACTTTGGAGAGGAGAGTACCAATAGATGTGTCTTAGATGTTCATTTGCAAGCTTTTAAGACCCCAGATAGTATTCACTGAAGTAGCATGTAGCGCATTTGCTTTATAATCTATGTTGTGCCAGTTGATATAGATGTCCTGCGGGACCATGGTCTGCAGCCCTCAGCTCCTATAATTGTTTCCCTCAAGATGCTTGGATGTGAAGTTGTGTTGACTTACCTATGTCGTTACTGTATTTCCCTTTACCAAAGTTGACATGTGTCTACTGTGCAGTGACTTCCCCTTCCTTTCCTCTCCTTCCCCATCTCATAACTATCAAATTTTTCTTTTTTTTTATTTTTGTGTATAAACCTTTTGATCCGACTTGACGGCACTTGGCTGGCTGGCAAACCTTTTTTGAGTTTTATCATAGTCATCTCAGGCAATATTTGTATTTTGCGAGGTGGAGTCAAGATGGCAGACTAAACACATGACTCCTTAAATCCGTCTGGGAACCAAGACCTGAATAGGTAATTAAATGAAGCCTTCTGGACACATAGTGAGCCTTAGGACGTGGCATACGGCTGTTAATTTGGACTTCATACCACTAAATGGAAAACCTGTCTTTTGCTGTGCCCCGCTCTTGGTGAGTGCTGACTTTGACCGACCAAATGTAACTCACTATTTTAACTTTTGTTCTCTACTTTAGCTGGTGGGCCTAGCTAGGACTTGACAAACAGCTAATTTCAGATGCATAACTGGTGGGATCGGGAAGTGAAATTGCCACATTTTTAGAGCCCAGCTTTGGACTCTGTGCACCTTGGCACCTTTGGCCTGTCTTTCTGCCTCCGCCATTGAGTACTCTGTACCATGGCAAGCGGGGAGCTTATGTGGGACGCCATCTTGTTCCACTGAGAGGCAGAGATATCCATACAGAGGCCTCGGCTGTACCTAATGCCTAGGCTTGAAGGCAGCACCTGCCCAGAGAAGAGCACTTTTCCTACAGAAAAACAGTATTTTACACAGTGCCACCTATGGCTAGGACCCAGCAGCAAAGGCCAGCCAGACAGTAGCCTTTCTTTTATTTTGAACTGGTTTATAACATCTGGAGTTAGATATAGAAGTGCTTAATTTGCCAGCTTGGAAGAGGGACCTGTACACCTGAAAACTTAACTGACTTTGAAAGTTGTCAGATACCTTTACCTTTCATTTTAAGACAGCCTAGAGCAACAACTCTAGTCTATCCTCACAGAATCTCTCCCAGCCTTTATTGACTCACAGGATGCTTGCAAAAGCAACAAACTCTGAATAAAACAGTAGGTATGAAATCATCCATGGCTTCAGAAGGCCCCCAAGAGAATCAGCCAAAGAACTTGCCAAACAAAGAAACCTTTCTGCAACTACCGGAAGGTGAATACAAAAGAATTATATAGAGAGCCCTCCTAGAACTTAGCCAAAATGCAGCAGAGCAAAATGAAAAATTAAGCAAGCTATGTGATCTGATGGAACACCGGTACTCTGAAATCCAGTAGATCAAGGATGAAGTCAAAGACACAGAAATCTCAATTCAAAGCCAGAACACAAAGCAACAAATGGAAAAGAGATTTTATCGCTTGGAAGAAAGAGCTACTGACTCCAGCATTTATGAGGAGAAATCAGAGAAAAGAAACAAGAAAAATGAAGAAGCATTAAGAAGCATGTGGGACTCTATTAAAAGGAACAATCTACAATTAATTGGAGTTCCTGAGACACTTGAGGACACAGAGAGTATTGTTGTTGTACTACTGAGGGAAAGCTTCCCAGAAACTAAGAAAGAAGAGAATATAGATATCCAAAGTACATATCAATACAGATCTGAAAAGAAAGAATCCAAGACATAATTATAATCAAGCTTAACAAAATGAAACAGAAGCAGAAACTATTAAATGCTGCAAGACTCAAAACAAAGCTAACAGAGAGAAAACCTGGAGGCTTTTGTCAGATTTCTCAGCAGAAACAATGCTGGCGTGGAGACAGTGGCATGGCACATTCAAAGCCTTGAAGGAGAAGAACTTCCAACCAAGAATTATATATCCTGCAAAACTATCCTTCAAATATGAAAATGAAATGAAGATACTTGCAAATAAACAGAAACTCACAGACTTTGTAAAAACCAAAACTAAGCTACAAGAAATAGTGAAAGCATCACTTGACTTAGAAGAACAAAACCAATAGCTTTATATTTTAGAAGCAAATACAGGATACATAGCCTGAAACCTACTCAGTTAGGAAAGGCTCCAAGCTCAATCAAAGCTATAATAGCAAAAGAAATGATCCAGTGATCATATCATGAAAACTATGATGTCATCATATTAAAAAGAGGGATGTACTTGTAGTGTTATACAAGTAGGTGTTATAGTCGTTCCAGATGGAGAGGAAGTTGATAAGACAGGTAGTAATTAAAGTCGGGTTTATACATAGTTTATTAAGGGAGATCACAGGAGCAGCTGTAAATCACAATAAAGATGCAACATCTCAAATCAAGAAATGTAATACAGGAGTCTCAACAACCGCAAGACTAACCCTACGAAGCTGAAAAATCAACTCACAAAGAAGAATGTCCCAGAACAGATTAATAAGAACAACAGAGAAAACATCAACACTAATATAAACATATCACAATGCCAGCACCGAACACATACCTATCAATAATTACATTGAATGTGAATGGACTGAATACTCCAGTAAAGGCACATTGGTGACATCATGGATCAACAGGCACAACCCATCCATATCTTGCCTACAAGGAAGTCACCTTAGACTTTAAGATATGAACAAACTGAAAATTAAGGAATGGAAGAATATTTATCAAGCTAACAATGAACAAAGAAGAGTAGATGTGGCAATTCTAATCTCAGATAAAATAGATTTTAATGAAAAATCTGCAATCGTGGACAAGGATGGACACTATTGCTGAAAGGTTCAATACATAAACAGCATATAACAATATTAAATATTTATGCACCTAATATTAGAGCACCTAAGTACATTGAAAAACACTGACTACACCAAAAAATGGGACAGGTCATTCCAAAATAATAGTGGGAGACTTCAACATTCCACTCTCAATGTTGGACAGATTGTCTACAAAAAGCTCAATAAAGACACAGAAGATCTTATTGCCACAATTAACTGACTAGACCTCATTGACATATATAGAACTTTCTATCCATCAGCAGACAACTACACTTTCTTCTCCAATGCACATGAAACATTCTCCAGAGTAGACTATGTGTTAGGACATAAAGCAATTCTCAATAAAATCCATACCATTGAATTCATGCAAAGCACCTTCTCAGATTGCAGAGCCATAAAAGTCGAAATCACTAACAGGAAAAACATAGATAGAAAGTGGAACTCATGGAAACTGAACAACATCTTGCTCAAAAAGCAGTGAGTTATAGAAGAAATCAAGAATGAAATAAAGAAATTTATGGATTCCGATGAGAATGATAACACTTCTGCCAGAACCTATGGGATACAGCCAAAGCAGTGCTCAGAGGTCTGTTTATCTCCATAAATGCACACATGTGGAAGGAAGAAAGAAACCAAACCAAAGAACTAACCCTACAGCTTGAACAGGTAGAGAGAGAACAACAGAGAAACCCCTCAGGCACCAGAAGAAAACAGATCCTAAAGATTAGAGCAGAACTAAATGAATTAGAGAATAGAAGAACAATTGAAAAAATTGAAAAGATCAAAAGCTGTTTTTTTGAAAAGATCAACAAAATTGGCCAACGATTGGCTAAACTTACTAAAGAAAAACAAGAAAGGAAACAAATAACCGAAATAAGAAATAAGAGAGGAGTTGGCATAACAAATCCAGCAGAAATGAAAAATATTATAACAGAATACTATGAAAAACTATACTCTAACAAAGTTGAGGATATGGACAAATTCATTGACTCATGTCACCTACCAAAATTATCACAAGGTGAAGCAGAACAATTTAATAAACCGATCCCAAGGGAAGAGATTGAAAAAGTCATCAAAAAACTACCAACCAAGAAAAGCCCAGGCCCAGAAGCCTTCACCACAGAATTCTACCAAGCTTGTAGAGAAGAGTTATCTCCAGTACTACTCAGACTATCTCACAGTATAGAAAAGGATAGAATACTCCCAAATTCATTCTGTGAAGCTAGCATAATCCTGGTACCAACGCCAAGGAAAGACCCAACCAAAAAGGAGAACTACAGATTGATATCATTGATGAATCTAGATGCAAAAATCTCCAACAAAATTCCTGCCAACAGATTAATATAACAACGTATCCCAAAATAATCCATCATGACCAAGTTGGATTCATATTAGGGATGCAAGGCTGGTAAAACATCGGAAAAACAATTAATGTGATCAACCACGTAAATAACACAAAAGGCAATAATCACCTGATTTTGTCCATTGAGGCAACAAGGTATTTAATAAAGTCCAACACCCATTCATGCTAAAAACTCTCAGGAAAATAGGAATAGATGGCCAATCCTCAATGCAATAAGGGCCATTTATACAAAGCCAAGTGCCTACATCATCTGAAATGGAGAGAGACTGAAACAGTTTCCCTTGAGAATGAGAACTAAACAAGGACACCCACTCTCACTTCTCCTATTCAACATTGTACTAGAAGTTCTAGCCAGATCAATTAGACAAGACCAAGAAATAAAGGGCATCTGCACCTGCAAAGAAGAAGTAAAAATCTCTCTATTTGCAGATTTGATTGTATATGCAGAGAATCTAAAGAATCCACAACTAAACCATTCAAACTAATAGAAGAGTTCGGCAAAGCCTCAGGATACAAGATAAACATAAGTAAATCAATAGGATTCCTTCATACCAACAATGAGATTGTTAAGGAAGAAATCACCAAATCAATACTATTTACTATAGCCCCTAAGAAGATAAAGTACCTAGGAATAAATCTAACCAGAGAAATAACAGACCTTTGCAAAGAGAACTACAAGTCTTTACTACAACAAACTCAAAGAGACTTACATAAATGGAGAAACCTACTCTGCTCATGGATAGGAAGACTTAACATTGTGAAAATGCCTATTTTGCCCAGTCTACTGATATAATGCAACCCCAGTACAGATTCTGGTGGCATTTTTTAATGAGATGGAGAAACAAATGACCAACTTTGTTTGCAAAGGAAAGAAGCCGTGTATAAGCAAAGCACTTGCTAAGATGAAGAACACACTGGGAGGCTTCTCACTATGCACCTTTAGAACCTGTTACACTGTCACAGTAGTCAAAACAGCCTGGTAATGGTACAAAAAGAAACAGATTGATCAACGGAACAGAATTGAGACCCAGAGATGACACCATCTTCCTATGAACAGTTAATATTCAACCAAGGCCCTGAGATGTTAGGCTAGGGTAAAAACAATCTCTTCAGCAAATGGTGCTGGCACATTTGGATGTCCACTAGCAATAAATTGAAACAAAACCCATATCTCACACCTTATACAAAAACCAACTCAAACTGGATAAAAGACCTAAATATCAAATCCAAAATGATAAAGCTCATCCAAGAAAAAGTAGGAACAACAATGGAAGCTTTAATACACAGCATAGACAGACTTCAAAATCTGTCAAACAAACCACAAACAACAGAAGAGAAAACAGATAAACAGGAACTACTAAAAACCCAATGCTTTTGCTCATCCAAAGACTATTAATAGAATTAAAAGGCCACCTACAGAATGGAAAAGAAATACTTGGTAACTATATGTCAGGCTGATGCCTGATCTCCATAATGTATAAGTTGCTACAAAATATCAATAAGAAAAAGATAAATCATCCACTTAAGTGATGGGCAAAGGAGATGGACAGACACTTCTCTAAAGAGGAGATCCAGGCAGTGAAAAAACACATGCAGACATGCTCACAATCATTAGCTATTAATGAAATTCAAATCAGAACTACAATGAGATACCTTCTCACCCCAGCAAGGTTGACCATGAGCCAAAAAACACAAAACAACAAATGCTGGAGAGGCTGTGGAGAAATTGGAACTCTCCTACACTTTTGGTGGGATTGCAAAATGGTGAAACCTCTTTAGAAAGCAATCTGGAGCTTCCTTAAAAAGCTGGATATAGTTACACCATTTGACCCAGTAATTCCACTGCTTGGAATATATCCTACAGAATCAAGGCCATTCACATCAACTGATAGCATGCACACCAGTGTTCATCACAGCACAGTCCATAATAGCAAAAAGATGGAATCAACCCAGATGCCCAACAACAGAAGAATGGATACGTAAACACTGGTATATATACTCAATGGAACACTATGCAACGATAAAGAGCAATGATGATTTTAGGAAACATCCTATAGCCTGGTTTCAATTCGAGGACGTTATGCTGAGTGAAAGCAGTTGGTGACAAAAGGACAAATATTGTATGAAATCACCATGATAAGATCTTAAAACAGTCTCATGCATAGAAGAAAAGACTCTTTGATAGGTGCAAGGGTGGGAGGGAGGAAGGACAAGGGGAGGCGGGTTTAGATTAGACAGTTTATAGAAATTTGGTTGAGTGAAATCTGTGACAGCACACATTAGAAAGAAGATCAATATTAGCTGGACTTCAGACATGATTACTCCTCTCATCTTAACCCAATACTACAAGGACAGAGTAGCTGGGGCTGGGTGCCAGGGACCATGCTTTCAGGGGAAATCAAGGTCAAACTGGCACAACTAACATTTTGCTAAGGCAGCCCTCTGCACCCCATGTTGGTGAGTGGCATCTGGGGTCTTAAAAGCTGCCAAGCTGCCATCTGAGGGTACAGCAAATGGTCCCAGCTCAGCAGGAGCAGATGATCACCAAGGACCAAAACAACATGAGGGAAAGAGAACCCAGAAGACATAGAGACCCACATGAGTGTGTGACTACTTTGACTTTTGTCCAAAAGAACCGGATGGATCCTGGCCACCACCAGTGATAGCCGTGATCGAGCTCACAAAGTTCAGTCTCAATAGCAACACAAGAGTAAAAAGAGATACACCCTGAGATCTAAACACTAAAACACCACAATTGATGGTCCAGGGGCCTCGGGGTTCCCCTAGGAGCATGGCCTCTAGCCCTGATGCTGCCCCTGTCCATCAATCATAATGGAGGTCAACTGTTCGGACAGGAATGGATTGGACTTGGCAACTCAGAGTGACCATATCGTGTGTGCACTTTATGGTTCCATGCATCAATAGGATGTTGTTTCAGTCAGCTAGTGTTGCTCTGACAGAAATACCACAGAGTGGATGGCTTTAACAAAAGAACATTTATTCTTACACAGTTCAGTAGGCTACAAGTCCATATTCAGGGTGTCCGCTCCAGGTGAAAGCCTTCCCCTTGTCAGCTCTGCAGGAAAGTCCGATATTGCGCCAGTCTTTGTCCAGGGAGCATCTTGGTGCGGGAACCTCAGGTCTGAAGGACGCGTTCGTCTCCCGGTGCTGCTTTCTTGATGGTACAAGGTTCCCAAATGTCTACTTGCTTCTCTTTCCTTTTATCTCTTTCAGGATGAAAGGATTAAGGATGGGAAAGCCATACTCCAGGGAAACTCTCTTTACAGTGGAGCAAGGAGGTGATCTTATAAAGGGATTTACAGTTCCACCCTTATCCTTTAACATATAGCATAGGAAAAACCACAAAATGGAGGACAGTCATAAGATATTGGGAATCATGGCCCAGCCACATGGCTACACATATTTTTGGGGGGGACACACTTCAATCCATGACAAATGTCGTCCTGCTGACCTCTTACTGGAGGTGGGGGAATGGGTGGAGATGAGGGGATAGGAGATTGTTGGGACAGCATGACATATATCAAGCAGAAAGGAAGAGTGTGCTGTCGCTGGGACAGAGAGCAGTGGGAGCTGCATATAGGTGGGCATGCAAATTTTGTGAAAATGCATATTTTTACTCAGTCATAATTAAAAAAAAAAGTGTCCTTTTATGATGGACCAGTTTCTCCTAGAGTAATGCCTTCCAGATTCATTCATGTTGTGAAGTGTTTTCTGGATTCATTGTTCTGTATCAGTGCACAGTCTTTCATTGTTTATATGTACTGTAATTTGTTTATCCATCATCTGTTGATACACACTTAGGTTGTTTCCATCCTTTTGCTATTGTGAGTAGTGGTGAAATAGGCATGAGGTTGCTGCATCATGAGGCGTTTTTATTTCTAGCTTTTTAACGAGGTACCATATAATTGTGAGTGGTTGTACCATTTTGCAGTGTCATCAGCAGTGCATAAAAGTTCCAGTCTCCCCACAACCTCTTTAACATTTGTTACTTTCTTTTTTATTAGTGCCATTGTTGCTGAAGTAAGATGCTACTTACTGTAGTTTTTTTTGTTTTTGTTTTTACTGTGCTTCAGGTGAAAGTTTACGGCTCAGGTTAATTTCTCATACAAAAATATATACACATTGTTATATGACCCTAGTTACAATCCCTATAATGTGACAGTAGATTTCCCCTTTCCACCCAGTGTTTTCTATGTCCAGTCAACAAGCTCCTATCACCTTTGACCTTTATATCCCCCATGGAAGATTAGACACTTAGACTTAACTTGCATAGATTCAGCACTGTTTCTCCCTGCTTTGGGAGACTTGAGCAGACTCTGTACCACTTGGGTTCTCCTGGTGTGAAAAACACATCCTGAACACTGTTACTTGCTTCAAGCTGTGTGCAGCACCCTTTCTAGCCGGCAGGGTGCCAGTCAAGTCAGGTCTGGAAAATTCTCCCTGCGTTTGAATTGCCTCTCCCTACCCTAGCCACTCAGTCTGACTCCTCAACTTTATCTCTGATGTTCAGAGTGCCTGGATTGTATAACCTATTTATGTGTAACCTATTTTCTTGGTTTTTCAGGTCCTTGTTGTAAGAGGAGCCATAGGAAGCATCTGTCCACTTTTCTGCCTTAGCCTTACCCCCCATTGTAGCATTGATTTACATTTCTGTAACAACTAATGGACAAATCTGTCTTGGAAGAAGTACAACCAAGACGTTCCTTAGAAGTAAGATTGGAAAGACTATGCTTGCTTTGGATATGTTTTCAGTTCCTGAAGAAGGACATCATGCTTGGTAAAAGCACAAGGCCAGCAAAATAGAGGAAGACTCTCAAGAGGATAGACACAGTGGTTCCAATAATGGGCTCAAGCATAGCATGGATCGTGAGGCTAGTGCAGGACTGGGCCGAGTTCTGTTGTCTGTAGGGCTGCTACGACCAGTAACCAACTCGGCAGCATCCTACAGTAACTATAATGGCTAATTGTCAGGGATGTTACTTAATATGTTAGTCGTCTGAATGTCTTCTTTGGAGAAATGTCTGTTCATATCCTTTGCCCAGTTTTAGCTGGGTTATTTGCCTTTTTGTTGTTTAAGTGTTGTATGGGATTTTAGAGATCACATCCTTGTCCAATACACTACAGCCAAGATTTTTTTTTCCCATCCTGTAGGTTTTCTTTTTACTTTTTTGGTGAAGTCTTTTGATGTGCATAAATATTTAACTTTTATGAGTTCATAGTTGTCAAGTTTATCTTCTAGTATTTGTGCATTGTTTTAGTTATGGTTTGTATTATATTTATGCCATGTATGAGACTTGACGGCACTTGGCTTTCATTAGAACATCTAGAAAATCTGAATTTTTAAATACATTTTCCGTTGATAATTGTCATGGATTGAATTATGTCTCTCCCAGAAATGTGTCTGTTAATTTGGCTAGGCCTTGATTCCTGGTATTGTGTGATGTTCCTTTATGTTTTAAACCCTGCCTCTGTGCTGATAATAAGGGAGAATGGGTGGCAGGTGTGGGGCAGGACTCAAGATTGTATTGTGCCTTCAGGCAATCTCTTGAGTTATAAAGGAGAGATGCTAGCACCAGGAAAGAAGCAGTGTCAAGAGCTGAGCATGTCCTTTGGAAAGGACCTGGGACACCCTATATCAGAGGCTCTCAGTCCAGGGGAAGACTGGCAACAAGGACTCAACTCTAAAACCAACAGAGAAACCCTTCCTCTGGAGCTGACACCCTGAATTTAGACCTTTAGTCTGCTGGATTGTGACAGAAGAGAAGTTCTTTTTTTAAAGGCGTCCATTTGTGGTATTTCTATGAAAGCAGCACTAGATAACTGAGACAATAATGATGATGTATTCATGGGATCACACTTTGATAACCTAAGCTAAGAATTCAGGAGATACTGCTTTATGGAAGGCAATTTATTGTAGTCATAGTGTTGTGCTGTCCAGAAGGAAACACATTAATGCACCAACAGTTAATTTTTGTTTGCCATTCCTGATACATGTGTTCCATGACCTGACCATATTAGTTATTTAAAACTAGTGTTCCCCACAAATTTAGACCTCATCACACTCTGTTGCTTACTAAGAGTTTTAAGGTTCAAGTTCACCAGCTGGAAGAAAGACGTGGAGACTGACTGCTGAGTGATGAGCCGTGGAAAACCTTATGGAGCACAGGTCTACATAATCAGTGTCAATACCAGCATCTAGAGGAATGGTCACATCTGTGCCAGATAATATTTGTGCTTAGGCAAAAGTGATATAACCTCCGAAGGTGACATCATTAGTTTCTGTAGAGCTGTTTGGTCCTTTCTTGCACATTGTAGTTAAGTAAGTTATGAATACCCTCCAGAGGGTGAAATTATGTGGCACAAGACATCAAGAAATTGTACAGGAAAGCAGCAATGGTGATATATATTCAGTTTCCAGAAAATAATCTTTGGAAATTATTTTTCATATGTAGGTTTCACTTTGGTATGTTGTACTTTGATGTCTAGCCACTGGGAAGCTTTTGGATGGAGCAGTTTTGCAGTTGCAACTTAGTTACACTTCAGAGGCCTTAATGTTTTGATAATGTTGCATTTGAGCTACAATTTTAAAATAATACAATGCTATTTTGTCGTATCATATTTCTGAGGGATGACCTCTGGTTAAAACAAATCCTTAAACACGGTTTTCTTCTTCTTTTGTGGCCATACATAGATGCGAGTTTTGCTGAATTGCTTGAATCTGTGCTTATAACCTAGCAGTTTAATATTGTTTTTCAGAAACAATAAAATGAAGCCCCTAGGCCTTCTTATTGCTCTCCAGAGCACTGATTCATGGTGTTTCGAATATTCATAAGTGTCTACAGTTTATGATTTTATTTGTCTGGAGATAATTATTTTGACTTTTACAGTTTCCAGGGCAAAGTTGAAATTTTCCAAATTATGTTCTAAAATACATACACTGGCTGACTTTGTATTGTCATCATATAGGCAATTTGTATCAGCCCTTAAGAGCTATGAAGAGATCATGTTCTTTTACAAATTGGCAGTGCAATTGTTCTGATTCAGAAAGTGATACTACTGAGTATATTAAGTGTATACTTATTACACACTTTTATTCTAAATTAGACTTAAGAGAAATAATAGATGTTTCTTCCTATGTCCCCCATAAACTTAAGATTTAAAAAAGAAGAAGAAAAAAATGAAGCCAATAGCATGTTTTTGCTATTCTGTAATTTAAGCTGGAGAGTACAAATCAGTGAGTATCTGCCACCTTGGATTGATAATGGAAGAGATTAATTTTTTTCTAATGATAATTACTGATAATCAAAATAACGTTTGTCTTTGGTTGCTGTTTTTTTATACTTTATTAGTCAAGTGCCATCGAGTCAGATCCGACTCACAGCGACCCTAGGAGGTATTTTTTAAGTGTTTAATAAAGCATAAAAAAAATTATACTTTATTAAACACTTAAAAGATACCTCCAGCCAAGCCAAGTGCTATCGAGTCAGATCCTACAGGATGACGCAAATTATTATTTTTTTACAGCTATAAATAAAAAGTTATATGTGGATTTGAGTTATGAGTATCCTTTGATTTATATTTAATAATGAATTTTACTAATGGTAATTACACTGATTTGATGCATAGGCTTTCCTGGAACCCTTTAAGACATGAAACAAAGAGGACTTATACCCAGAAGGTGAACATGTTCTTTTAAAAATAATGCTAATAATTACAGAAGAATAAAACTGATTTCAGAATATTAAGGTAAAATATTTCAGGGAAGAACTTTATTAAGAGTTGGCAGTTATTGCAAGGTTAGAGGTAAAAGTCTACCAGTGATTTAGTGTGACACATATGAAATTCACACATAAATGTATTTTTGGTGCCAAATATTTTGTTTCCTCCTTGGAATCATATTGTCTGGTTAATTAATTCTCACTATAATTCACCTTGTGGGTAATCCATGCTATTGTGGACAGATTTACAAAATACAAGATCAGATCAAACCAAACCAAACCAAACCTACTGCCATTGAGTCAATTCCGACTCGTCATGCCCCTATGGACAGAGTACAACTGCCCCATAGAGTTTTCAAGGGACACCTGCTGAATTTGAACTGCTGACCTTTTGGTTAGCAGTCAGAGCACCTAGCCGCTATACCACCAGGGTTTCCAACACAGAGATCAGTGGGTGTGTATATTTACATTGCTGAATTCTCGCAGGTTTAATAAAGACGTAAAAATCCTACTTTCTCTTCTCATAACTAGTGCTCTTCTCTTTGGGGTCCTCCAAAGAAATTTTTACACTGTCTTCCAAAAGAAAAGAATGTTTCTGTGTGAAAATTTTAATATTGTTGTCCTTTCTGATACTCAGTGTTATTTTGTTTTCAAATCAGATCTCGAAAATTTTAAAACCAAAATGAGAAGTACAGTGTCCGTGCGTGAAGGCCAGGGAGTCGTTCTGCTCTGCGGTCCCCCGCCTCACTCTGGAGGTAAGAAGTGCTCTGTGTTTACTCTGTATGTGTATGGAATAAGTTTCAGGGCAAGGTCCTTGGCGTCTGTACTGGTATTGCTTCTGTAAATTACCCTGGGAAACTTGATAACGTGAGCAGCGTTGAATTGTCACCTGAGCTGGAATATAAAGAAGCCCTACAAAAGATAGTCCATCCAGAGAAGCTTAGAAATATAATTAACGCATTCTGTCAAGAAGGGTTTTCAGGGAAAGAGAGAGATAAGCTCTATTTTGAGTACCCACCAGTGCTGAACAGTGTTTTATCCCGACACCGTTACAATTTGTTACTTCCTTTTGCAGCAGGACACACACTGGAATCTTTGCAGTCACTTCACTTTCTCTTTCGCTGTCATACTCTTGCATTCACACACTTACACATGCTCATTAATATATGCTGTTAGACCTCTTTATATAATATATATATGAAAACAACGTGTATAGGTATATGTGGGAAACCCTGGTGGCATGGTGGTTAAATGCTACAGCTGCTAAGCAAAAGATCTACAGTTCGAATTCTGTGGGGCAGTTCTACTCTGTTCTGTAGGGCGCGTCAGAATTGACTTGCAAGCAGTGGGTTTGGTTTGGTATATATATGTGTGCATATAAAATAATATATATGTATATAGAGAGAGTTTTCCTACATACACATATGCTTCATTTTCATTGGGATATTAGAATTGCATATTTATTCTGTATCAGTATAAATTGAAACATAACTTGAAATTATGGAGCTTAACCAAATAGCTGCTTAAAGTGTAAATGAACTTAAGCACATATAAAAATAATTTAATAAGCACTGCTGTTCTGTATAAGCCTGGAGTTCTGTTTTGATTTTACTGTCAAGCTTCCTCTTGCAAATTTGGTCACTTTGGGGAAAAAAGAGGGCATTATTAATATATAAATCACTGGAGTTAGAGAAACAAATGCGTACTGTTATTGAGAGAATGAGAACTACCAAGAAATAAACAGGTTAGAGAAAATCTTTGTGACTAAGGGCAAGACTGAGGAATCTGCTGTCCATCATGATAGAGCTCATTCAGACAGAAATATGCTGAACTCTGTGTGTACTGTGACAAAAAATCCAAAGCCCTGTTTCCCAATAATTTACAGTTCTAATTATAAAATCATGAGTCTGATAAAATAAACATCTACTGTCTTCAATTTCTAGCCACTGGTCATGTGGGAAGTAGCTGGAGACCACAGATTTAGGACTGATTGACAGATATGGTTGCCATGAGGTGAGCAACCATGGGCTGAAATGGGTTCCAGAAGCTTTTAATAGTGTACTTTCTGGAGAAATGTTGAATTTTCATAGAATCTTTAGCTTTAAAGGAAAACCTAGAATCTCTTCATTGCAAATAAAATGAACTGAGCTCATACTGGCTGGAAGAAAACAGGGGAGTTTACTAGCTCACGTAACTGGGATGTTCAGGAAGTTTTTAGTACAGCTATGCAGTCAGCTCAGGTATGTACTGTCCAAAAGAACTTTCTTCTGCACTGTGATGAGTGAGTTTGAAGGATGATCTCTACCTGTCAGTTCTTCTGCGTCTGTTGCATCTGCACAGAGCAACTTTGCCCAAGGCCACACCCTCCACCTAGCCAGTATTCTGGAGCTGAACAAGACAGGGAAAGGCTCGCTGCTTCTGCCCGGTGCCGGGCAGCTCTATTATGTATATTCACTCCACAGATTTCTGCCAGCATGACCATGGTTTTGTTGGGCCATATCACATTTTTTCTTCCTTCTCTGCCCAGTTCTTTTTTCTTCCTGTCTCAGGTATTAAACACTAATAAAATAATATTTTATCCCCCATTGCCTCAATGTCTGTTCCCCAAAAACGCAACCTGCTGAACCCAGAGGTTGAACTCCTGTTGTAGACAGTCATCTGCCTTCCTGGGTCTTGGTTCTGCCGTGCTCCTCGACTCATTTGGGGGCCGAGATGGCCCCTGGCAACTTCAAGCCTTTGTGAGTTAATGCTAAAGAGAAAACCAATAAAACCATAAGCCAAATGCATTGTTTCTGGGTCAGTTACAATTCATAGTGACCACATGTGTTGCAGAGTAGGATGTCTCCATAGGGCTTTCTTGGCTATTTAGAGAAACAGGTCACCAGGCCTTTCTTCCAGGCTACTGAAGAAACAACCTTTAAGTTAGTAGTGGAGTGCAAATATTTGTGCCATGCAGAGATTCCTTTAAGTTAGTAGTGGAGTGCAAATATTTGTGCCATGCAGAGATTCCTTTAAGTTAGTAGTGGAGTGCAAATATTTGTGCCATGAAGAGATTCCTTTAAGTTAGTAGTGGAGTGCAAATATTTGTGCCATGAAGAGATTCCTTTAAGTTAGTAGTGGAGTGCAAATATTTGTGCCATGCAGAGATTCCTTTAAGTTAGTATTAGAGTGCAAATATTTGTGCCATGCAGAGACTTTGTTTTTCATAATTCCTGCAAAATAGCCAGGCTGATTCTAATTGAATTAGTTTTTTCTATGGGATTATCCTAGTTGCTGAGTCAGTTTCACCTAATGACAGCCCTGGAATGAAGAAGAAACAGTTTTCAAAGGAAAGGAAGGGTTTTATTGTCGGGGTCGGGGGAAGGAAGAGTAGGTATAAGGACTAGAACTAGACTTAGTAAGAAAGTTTTGAAATAAGTTTATATTGAATCAAGTCAACATTTAATAGTAGTTGGATAGTCTTTTGTATAATGAGTTTCAGAAATGTTGACCGAATTCAAGATTCTGACTGAATGCTCTTTCTTAAGTGCTTTATGATTATCTATAATCAATGATAATAGAAGGAACCTTTTGGTTGACTAGACATATACACTGTGAAAATATCTTAATAAACTGTTGGCTGAATCTCTTCTAAGACCATTAAATTGGAGAATTGTTGCCCAGTCACAGTTAAGGTAATAGCCCATTAACCCAATTCTGACTCGCAGCAACCCTAAATAATTGAATCCTGATTTCTCTTGACCTTTGCTGACTTTGGAGCTCTGGTGGTGCAGTGGTCAAGACCTGTAACTGATAACCAAAAGGCTGGCAGTTTGAATCCACCAGCTACTCCTTGGAAATCCTCTGGGGTGGTTCTACTCTGGCCTACAGGGTCTCTTGGAATTGAAAACAACTCATTGACAAGCTTATTTTTATTTTTTTGGAATCACTATAATAAGCACTGCTGTTCTGTATAAGCCTGGAGTTTTGATTTCAGTCAAGCTTCCTCTTGCAAATTTGGTCACTTTGGGGAAAAAAGAGGGCACTATTAATATATAAATCACTGGAGTCAGAGAAACAAATGCATATTGTTATTGAGAGAATGAGAACTGCCAAGAGATAAACAGGTTAGAGAAGATCTTTGTGACTGAGGGCAAGACTGAGGAATCTGCTTTCCATCCTGACAGAGCTCATTCAGACAAAAATATGCTGAACTTCGCATGTTTCTCTTTTACTTTTAAAGTAGTTGAATGTGGGGACTGTGGAAGTAAAGCAGGATTGTGGATATCTTAGTGAACTAGTACTGCTTTTACAGAAATATGAGTAGATGGTTTTAACAAATAAAAGTTTTTTCTTGCACAGTCCAGTAGACTTGAAGTCCCAGTGCTGGGTGCCAGCTCCAGGGGAACGCCCTGTCTTTGTTGGCTGTGGAGAAAGGCCCTTGTATTACTTTGTTCTGGGGGCATCATCTCAGTATCCAAAGGGTATTCTGTGCTCCTCAGGCCCAAGGGCTATTCTGTGCTCCTGGTGCTGCTTTCTTGCTAGTATGAGGTCCCTACTCTCTGCTTGCTTCGCTTGCCTTTTAGGCTCCTCCTTGTAGGAGGAAAGGATAAAAGAGGGTGCAAGCCACACTCCGGAGAAACTCCCTTTACATTGGAGCTAGATGACATTAGGAAGGAGGTTACACTCTCACCCTAATCCTTTTAAACATAATGCAGTGTGTTAACCCCAGGCAGAGATCAGGATTTACAGCATAGGAAAATCACAGAATGGAGAGCAGTCACTTAATACTGGGAATGATGGCCCAACCAAATTATGAACACACGTGTTTGGGGGGTAGAGACAGAAAGAAATTTCTCCTGATGTGATCACTTAACCTTTAAGAATGTGGAGAATGAACAAGAGAAGAAATAATATTGAACAAAATCAGTTCTTTGTCTGTCATTGCTAGCTAGTGCAGGAAAGCCATCAGGACCAGAGTGTCAGATTCAGATGCTGAAACAGGATCCCCACTGATCTCTGCCTCCCCGAAATGCTGAGATCTTTGCGACTCACGTCCATTGCCCTGACTCAGTGGCTTGTGGGCAGCTTGAGAACAGGGGTTAGGTCAGTGTTTGTTCTACAACCAAAGTGCCTCGCACTGGCAACTTTCTAATAGTGAATGTCAACTGTATGAATGAGTGAACACGTTCAAGAAATGAGTAAACAAATCCATTTTTAGATGTATTGTTTCTGTTGGCTGTCATTGGATTGATCTTGACTTATACTGACCCCATCTAGCAGAGTAGAACTGCCTCCATAGGATGTTCTAGGCTGTAATCTTGATGGGAGTAGATCCCCTGGAGCTGCAGAGTGGGTTCGAACTGCCAGTGTTTTGGTTGGTAGCTGAGCATGTAACCATTGAAACAGTTAGGAAATATTTGTAATAAATCATCTATAAGAATATAAGTATGTGTTTTTTGAGAATTCACCAGAAACTTTGTTTTTGGAGACATAATCAAAACATCCAAACCTAACTCATTGCTGTTGCACCACTTCCAACTTGTAGCAACACTGTAGTTGCCAGCGTTGTAAATCTCTGAGCAAGCGGACTGGCTGCATCACTGCCCTGTGCAGCTGCTGGTACTTTTGAGCTTTCAGTCACCAGTCAGTCACCTTCTCTGCTGAAGGAAACACCAGGGCTCCTTCCAGATGTACAAGCATTTAACAGTCAATATGCCATGAGTGCCGGCCACACAGATGAGGCCACTGACACATCTGAATGACGTCTGCCTATAAGCAGCTGCCAGCCGTCCTAATCAGTCGTCCGTGTTGACCTGGGGACATTCCTTCAGTATATGCCTTGAGCCCGGCCAGAGAGCACCACAAGCAGTGTGCCCAGGGTTTATCAGTACACGTGATACAGGGTGCTCCTGGCCCACTTCCGGCAGGCCACAGGATGTCTGCGTGATGTGCAAGTGCCCTGCTCTGAGGTCACCACTGTTTCTTATGTTCACTCACTTGTCTTGCTTCTGTATTTCTATGCAGTTCCTTCTCAGTGGTTGGAAATGTTTAAATTTGTTGCTACTTTCTGACTACTTAAGACAGCATTATATTTTACTGATCCACCGTGTTCTCTTCTCTAACGGAGTAAACACAGAAAGGTAATACTGCATGTAGTCCCTGACTTACGACAGGTTCCATTCCAGTGACTTCATTGTAAGTCATTTCTGACATAAGTTGAATACTTCACTTTTCCTTTTTTTTTTGGTTCATTATTACTGCTTTTGTTATCAGTATCTTTATAAATCCAGTCTTTATTTTTCTTTGAGGGTTGGAAACACCACATACAAAGTTACAGATCTATTTGAATATATATGTACATACATAAAAAAGACACAAGTCTTATATAAAGATGTACTTAAACAATGAAGAAGAGTTGGACAAGGTTGGAATTTTGTCAGTTGCAGTAATAACTAAGAATAATAACTTTTTGCCTTCTCACTTGCAGTAATAACTCATAATAATGGGTCTGCTATAGGAGATATTGTTGAGGATACAAGCAGTACAGGTGTTACAGTTAGAGACTGTCTCAGTTTCATATTAAGAATTCATGCTTCTTATGGTATGAAGCACTGAATAAGATCCCGCTTACAGGCCTGGTCTAGACTGACGTAGGTGTTAGTGTAATAGGAATGAAGGTGAAGTTGTGACACCACAACAAAGTTTGTAGTACATATTATGAAGGATAAGGGATATAGGAAAAAAAAAGGCAATCCTAAGTGCACTTCATGTAATTCAAATACATCATAAGTTGGGAACTGCTTGTAGTGTTGATGATAAAGGTGTTATCATAAATCATGGGTTTAAGCCTCCTGCTTCAAAGCCAGTACTGAGATAGGAGTAAAATAAATGACCATGAGGTTTATTGCATGCTGGCGTGCAAGGGACGAGGAGTTCGAGTCCTCAGATCCCATCCGCTTCTTCAGTCAGGCTAGGAGCTTATATTGGGTAAGCAAGGGTACACATTAGATGTGAGCGAAGAAAGAATGTGGACAGTTGGGGGCTGTCCATCAGGAGGCAGGCCTCCGGCGTCTGGAGGAGACATGCATCCGGAACTGGGTAGCGTTCATCTGGAGATTCTCTGTGATGGTTATGTGGGCAGGGGGCCAGAGACTGGCATCTCCACTTGTTTTGATGATTCTAAGAAAAAGACTGTAAAGACTGCAAAGATTTTATCTCGGTGGTTCCTACAAGTTAATGTGTAATTTCCAGAGCCAGGTAGTGCTGAGAAGCCAGGCCTTTAAAGAAAAACAGGTAAAGAAATGGAGTTCGTCCTGACTGCCTACTTCAGTAATAATAATTACCTCTATATACTGAGTACTACTTACATGCTAAGGTTCCTAGGTGGCACAAGAAGTTTGCAAATGACTACTAACCTAAAGGTGGTTCATGCCCACTGGTGCTGTTGGAAGAAAGCCCTGAGCATCTGCTTCCATAAAGATTACAGCCAGGAGAACCCTGTGGAGCAGCTCTGCTCTGTAACCCATGGGGTAGCCGTGAGTCACAATCAAAAGGCAGTAGGCCTACGTACATGCTAAACAGTGGGGTAGGCCTTTTGTGGAAATTGTCTGCTCCTGAGGTTCTTCTGGTTAAATGTATGAAGAGAAACACGATGTGTGATAAACTGGAAGCTCAGTCCAGGGGGTGTCACAAGGCTGAGCTCTTAGTCACCTGATGGGTCGAACTTCATGCTTAGAAATGTCAGCTGAGACAGAAGGCCAAGAACTAAGCCTAGCACCCAGCCTCCCAGTTTTTATTTAGGGCTATGGTTTGGGAGTTCCCAGAGTGTAGCTAAGAAAGTAAGTAGCCCACCTACAATCCCAGAACCGCGTAGTAGAAGGAGCACCTGCGTTTGAGTGCTGTGACTCCTGACCAAGCTCATTCTGTCGTATCATTTCACCAGGACTTTTGACCATTTTGTAAATATTCATGTCACAGAATACAAGGGGTCCTGAATGATAAGGTCAGTGTCCTGAGCCGAGGGTTTCAGATATTTCAAATCTAAGACAGCAGAGTTGATAATTTTAACATATTCAAAGGCATGGTTTACGGACAGAATAGATCAATAATACCCAGAGTCACATTACAACTCATACATACTCTAGCCTGGTGTTCTGAGACAGTACTCTGCAAATACGTCAACTGAGGACTTGTTAAAGTACAAATTTTGGTTCTGTGGGTTTGGGGCAGAGCGTGAGATTCTGTATTTCTACTCAGCTGTAGGTGAAGCCTATTCTCCTGGTCCATGGACCACAGTCTGAGTAGGAAGCAGCTAGCCTGTCCTCTGCTCCGCTGCTGTAAGCTGGGTCCCTGATGGCTTGCCTGTGACATGCCTCCACCCTCCACTCTCACTCTTTTCATGATGCCATTTCTCCTGAAGTGTATATTGCACTTCAGGACCAAAATATACCCTCCCCATTGAAAGTTGCTTTTTTCCTTTCCAGTTTAAGACTGACATGTCTTTCTCAAGATTCTCTTCTTCACCCTGATTTATTCCACTTTATGGTAGCCTTCTGAGTTCCCAGCACATTTATATAATATTTTAATGTCTCGTAAAACTGTGGGTATATTTTTCCTAAGCCTATGTGAAGGCTGCTGCCTTTGTGATCAATATCTCAGAGTCTCAAGGGTAAAAAGGGACCCCAATCCTACCCCATACCTTCTCAGCCTGCAGGGATGGTATCAAAGGCCAACAGGAAACAGTAGGGAAGCTCTAGACACCCCAATTTTAAAAAAGGAAAGTTAAAACAGACAGTTAAAATAATTTGTTTTGTAGAATTGAGTTTTTACTTGTGTTTTTCTTCTCTTAAAACTCCTGAATTCCTTTTTACCTGGCCCAGGAAGTGACATATGAACTGTAGGGAGACACTGAGACAGTAACCTTTGCAGTTTTTACAGCTTTTTTTGGGTACATCAAGCCAGGAGGAGGCCACTGTGGTGGGGGAGCCATCCGGGACCTCAGCTTTTGATATGCATGTTCTGCCAGCCTGCTCCAGGACAAGAGCCCCTCCAAATTCCTCTCAGACAGACCCCTTCCAGGTGCTTTCATGGTTGTGCTGACCCATGCCCAGCACTACGTTCCGTATGAAAACCCCTAGTTATACCTGCCCAATTCGGACAAGCCCGGAGATTCGAGTGTGTCTGCCCCCTGTGTTTGTTTTGCCTGCAAAAACACGATTAATAAAGTCTTTCGATCACTCACCCAAACACCTGTCTCAGAGATTGGCTTTGGGGTAAAGTACCAAAAATACAGAGTTTCATCCCTTAGCAAATACAGCTTCCAGTCTGAGGTTGGTTCAGATCTGTAAACACAACATGAACCTCACCCGAGACAAGTGCTTTGCAGATTTTGAAATTAGATGATATGACCTCTAAAAGCATAGCAAAACAAACATTGTCACTGAGTCAATTCCAACTCATAGCAACCCTATAGGACCGAGTAGACCTGCCCCATAGAATTTCTAAGAAGTGCCTAGTAGATTTGAACTTCCGGCCTTTTAGTTAGCTGCTGTAGCACTTAACCACTAAACCATCAGGTTTTCCTGATATGACTCCAAGTGCCCTGTAATAGGTGTTGATGGAATTCATCATCCGCTTGTTGTTTTAGTTTCTGTAAGATGGAGGATATTTCAAATCTCTGGATGAGATCATCTTTTTATTCTTTTCATCACAGTAACATGGAACTATATGAAACCTCAAAGAGGCAACCATTAGAGTGTGTCGTATACATTTAATTCGTTGTCAGAAGTGGTATGCCTGTGAATCTGTCTCTCTGTTTTGCCTTCACTGCTCCCTACCTTTTCAATGCAGGGAAGGAGGCTTCAGGAGTCCACAGGGTCCAGTACTAGAGAGATGTTGCTTCTTTGGTGATCTGGGCATTGGGGAGTTGAGACTAACACCAAAGATAGTTTGGTTTTGGAGTTTTGATTTTTCCTGCAGCCAGAAGCATAAGAGGTCTGACAGTTAAATCCATGAAGTTAATTGTGCTAAGTGCTACATACTTGATTGCTGAATATCACTAGGTCACCTTTGAGGTACTCCCCTTGGGAAGCTAGGCACTGATGCCGGCACATATTCCGCTTTTCAGGGCAGTTTTGGAACTGTTTCTGGAATTGCCATTGTGATGGTGGCATGCTGGCAAGTTCATGAACTTAATTGTATAGTAAACAAAAAACTATATTGGAACACCCTCCCCACTCACTTGATCTGGCCCCCAGTGACTTTTTTCTTTACCCAAAGATGAAGGAAATATTGAAAGAAAGATGTTTTGATAACTTTCAAGACATCAAGGGTAGTACACCAACAGCTCTGATGGCCATTTCAGAAAAAGAGTTCCAAAATTGCTTTAAAGGGTAAAGTAGGTGCTTGGATCAGTGCATAGCTTCCCAGTGGGAGTACTTCAGAGGTGACTGTAATTATATTCAGCAATGAGGCATGTAGCACTTTTTCTAGGATGAGTTTGCAAACTTAGTTGTCAGTCCTCGTAACTTGAGGGCCAAATAGAAACTGTTTATTAGGGAATAAAAATTGCTGTTCTTACCGTGTTTGTATTTCCTGAGTTTTAGTTATCTTATGAACCCACAGTAAAATTGTATTGAAGTCTATTCTCTTGGTGAAACAAATTTATATGTATCTTTTGTTTACTTGGTATGAAAACCAGAAATGTTCTCCCTAAATGGTTTAGGGCAGTATACCTGAAAAAGGTCTTCTGAAGTATGGAAACAGCATATATCATTCAATTCATCTAGGCAGATAATTTACAGGCAAGTGGCAGCAACCTGGGGCTAAGCTGTTTAGGAGCAGTGGCTATTCATTTGATGCAATAGGAAGGAAAAATTGTTTTGTGGTGGGTGACAGTGCAGAATTTTTCCCAGGAGTCCCTGTAACCTGCAGTCAAAGCATATTGCTGTCACTTTCCTGGGGTCTTATCTCCCACTTATTCTGTGACATTGTCTGACACTTCCTATTCATTACTTTGTCAGCAGAACAACCCAGCATCTCTCTAAGTCAAAGGAATTAACATCACCAAAGCAGTTAAAAAATTAGCAGCTGATGTTGAGAGGAGAGTGATGTGAAACAGAGGCAGAATCACACCAGTCTGAGGGTCCAGTGAAGTTTATTCAAAGAGAAAAGAGAGTGGGATCTGAGCCAAGGGTGACTCAGCCTGCCCCTAGCTGGTAGGACAAATTATTTTATGGTTGTAAAGTTTTAATGCAGTAGTTTAGGGTAAGAGGATTTATGGTTCAATAAGGAAAGATGTTAATTAACAGAAGAGAGGAGGTTGCAATAAATTCCTTCAAGGAGATTTATGTTATGATAAGAAAGAGGTGTTGGTCAGAAGGGGAAGGGATTAAGGTTTGTTTATGGTCGTGGTTTGATAAGGGAAGAGCTTTGCTTAGTAGGGTGGGGTGACAGGCATAAAATTTTGTTTGTGGTCAGTTTCCTGAGGGCTGTTTTTGGGTAACGGTGGGGGAGGATAGCTTCTGCTAAAGCCTCTCTGAAATCCAGGGACATGTCAGGAGATGAAGGTTTGTGTTAAAGCTATCTAAAATCCAGGGACAGGAGGGCATCATTATCTTTTTAGCTGCTTCCTGCTGAAAAAGGTCACTGACTGGTTGTAGGGTTTATGGGGGATCAGAGGGGTCCTCTGGCCTCCTGGCACTCTTTAAAGAGGGAGGTCTGTTAGTTGTTTTTAGGGAGATTTTGGTGTAGTTCTTGTCGAGTGTCTTGAAGGAAAAGCTGGTTCACTTGTTGGTGGGTAAAGTTGTGGACTGACTACTAGATCAGCTGTGTTATGACTGTAAATAAGACCAGGTCAAGAGAGAGCCCTAAAATGAGTAAAACAAAAGGTATTATAAATGGAAGATGCCAGGGAAGCCATTTTTGTGACTATAGCCAGGTATCCCAGTTGCTTCCTTTCTGTCTTTGTAAATTGGCTTCTCTCTCTGAAAGTTTTTTAGCTGTATCTCATACCAGGTGTGATTGGTTAACGTAGAAACAGTATTCTTCATCTAGAAAGAGAGAATTGCCTGACTCTTCCACAGTTACCAGACCCAAGGCATGTCTGTTTTGTAGCGTAACAGCAGGTAGAGAATCTTTTTGGTCTTGTATTTTTACCAATCCTTTGAATATGTCCTTGATGGGCTCCTTTAGGTCTTGTTGGAGGTGAAAATAGCAGAGTGAGGTATTCAACTCTTCTATTCCAGTACCAATACTGTCTGTGACCCCCCAGGGCAGTCAACTGAGGTATAAGGATGGGTACCCTCTTGGCCTGATGGAGACTTGTACAGGTACTGGCATGGATTGGTTAGGAGGGGCAATATCAATATTTGGGAATGAGTAAATCAGAGTGCCTGTTCTCATCCAGTTTGTGGACAGGCAAGAATATGCCTTGTCCCTTCAAAAGAAGAAAAGACCATCTTGTAGGAGACATATGCTGACATGTGTAGAGAAAAGGTGAAGGAAAGCATATGACCCCCGCCTAGTGGATGGTTCATTACTCCAGACTGAAAGTATGTTGGTAAGGGCTCCCCCTAAAAGGGAGCTTATTTGGAAGGTCTTTGGGAGCAGGGGAGAGTGTTAATCCAAGGAAAGAGGCTTTGGCTTGGGGCAATACACATTTCAGAGGACACGCCTTGGAGCTGGGGTGGACACGAGGAATGTACTGGTTGACGAAACTTGCCATTGGCTGAGAAGGAAACGGAGTAGTCTACCTTTTGACTCTGGGTCCCATGATGGGGTGAAAATCCGATAGTATTGCTGCAGAGTTCATACTCTAGGTGTCCTAAGTTTTGGCTCTTATTCATTGCGTGCAGAAGGGAGCTTGCCCTAAGAGAGTTAAGCTCGGGGCTGTTGGTCCTGAGATTTGGGTAGGGGTGTTGGGGACCGATTGTATGTGTCCCATGAAAATGTGGAACAGTAGCATGGCTTGACTGGTCAAGGCGGTTGAGTAACTTTCTATGAGAGTGTCTTATCCGTGAAGAAAGGCGGACCCTTTATCTTTAGTAAGTGTCATGTGAATGGTAGTCTGGGTTCATATCTCCCTAAGGACTAGAAGTACAGTGCAAACAGTTGGGGAGAGGGACGTACAGATCTAAAACCTCTGAAATTTAGCAGTGTGGTTCAAGAGAGAATAATTTGGGTTAAGGGTGTTAAGTAGTTGTGAGCGCCTTGGTAGAGAGGGAGCTGGTTATGAAGAGGCAAATAATTATAAGGAGGTAAGGGAGCCTGTTTTTAACTCTTAGGAGATTTCTTGCCGTGAGTACCCAGTGAATTCTCCCTGTAAATATCAGTCGCAGACAGGAGAAAGTAAAGATTCAGGTGGGTTGGGTGGAGGTAAGTTGAAGATTAGGTCATAGAATGTTCCTGCAGAGGGCATGGGAAGGAAGGTATGGGGTTTGTCTTGTGGGTTAGGAGTCCCTGTAGGGTTAGAGTGAAATAGAAGTAGAAGTGTTGGAAGCTGAGAATGTTTGTCTGGGTTGGACAGGTATAGCATGGAGGTTGTCTGGAGCTTGCTAATGAGTTCTCTGCCTAATAAGGGGATGGGGCATTTGGAAATTACTAGAAAGGTGTGAGGAAAAAGTTAAGTGATCTAATTGGAAGGTTAAAGCAGAGGGAAGCAGTGGTGCCCTCCACAGACCATAAGTGAAACTAAATCACCCTAAAGGCAGATAAAAAGTCTGATGCTTTCCTGAACAGACTCACAGAAACTTGAATCAAGTATGCTAATCTAGATCCCACTTCTGAGGTGGGATACTTCTACTTAAAAACCCACTTTATTTCCCAATCTCCCTCAGATATTCATAAAAACTCCGAAAACTTGAGGACAGTCTACACACTCCCCTAAGGGATCTTTGAAAACCTGGCCTTTGGGGTCTTTAATAGCCTAGAGGAAGAGGCTGCCTAGGAAAAACAGGAATCTTATCAGATAAGATCCCATCTGTAACAACAATAGAAACGGCAGAGGGGAGAGGCTTCCCTGAAAATTTAGTCAGTACCAAATAAATGGCTGTGTATCTAGTAGAAAGAAGATTTGCTTACTCACAATCTGAAGATAAACCCAAATCTCCATCAGTGAGGTATTCATGGTGGGGGCCTTAGAGCCCAGGCCTCCTGAGTCCTCATTGGCCAGACCAAGGAGATATGGCAGGGTGAAACCAGGCTCAGCCACTGTCTTTGAAGGGATGGCCCCAGACCCAGCAGTCCGAGGACACTTGTCCTTCCAGTGGCCTTGGACGCCACAAGCTAGGCATGGCTTGGGTGGAGCTCGAGGGTTTTGGCAGGATCAGACGCAGGGACCTTCTTTGCCACTTTCAAAGCAAGGGCCTGGAGGCTGTGAAGAGCTACTGTTGAGGTTCAGATTTCAAGACGTGACCCAGAATCTCTTTAAAGGTTAAATTTTATTAAAAAATATGCCCAATAGGAAAAAGATTGGTGCACCAGGGATGCACTCCAAACTATGCAGAGCAGGGGGCGACCCCGAGTTTCCTCAGCACCCAGTATTTAAGTTGTGAAATTACAAAGCAGGGAGGGGGAACTGACCTTTACATTAATTGGTTAAGGCCACCTGGAATTCCTGTTAGTTGTAAAATGTGGTCAAGGTCTAGGAATCACTTGCAAGGTTGTCCCCAGGCTTTGTCTTGTGACAGATGTTTTGTAAGACAAAGGTGAGATTACTCTATAGTATTTTCTGCTATTAAGTTGTTTCCTGGGGCTTTCTTTAATATCTTGAATTTGTATTGCACCCTTCCTCAAAATGGAGCCACTTTTATGCCTCATTTCAACACTACATTGGGTTTTTTGCAGGTTGCCGGGCAATCTCCACTTTTTCCTTGAAGGACTGAGGCCAGCATTTAGTATTTTGCCTGTTTTTCCCAGGCAGCCTCTTCCTCTAGGTTATTACAGACACTAAAGGCCAGTTTTCAAAGATCCCTTAGGGGAGTGTGTGGACTGTCCTCAAGCTTTCGGAGTTTTTATGAATATCTGAGGCAGATTGGGAAATAAAGTGGGTTTTTAAGTAGAGGTATCTCACCTCGAAAGTGGGACCTAGATTAGTATACTTGATTGAAGTTTCTGTGAGTCTGTTCAGGAAAGCAGCAGACTTTTTATCTGCCCTTTGGGTGATTAATTTCAGTTACGGTCTGTGGAGGGCACCACTGTTGCCCTGGGGGTTGACAGGGTTTGGGTATGAAGTGAATCAGCAAAGGCTGTGGCCACGGACCATGTGAGGTTGTAAGACTGGGTTAGATGTTGAAATTCTTTGTGAAAATGAGAGAGGTCAGATGAAAAGGTCTTAACATCTTTTTTATTTGGGATAGGTTGGCCAGACTGAAGGGAACATGTACTTGGATGATGCCTTCAGCTCCCGCTACCCCTCCAAGGTGTAAAATGGGTTTTGGGTATGTTGTCTCCTAGACCTAGTATGTGGAAGTAAAAGGGGTTTGGCGGAGGGGTCAGAGGAGGACCTCAGGCAGGCAGTAGGTCATGGAATGTGTGAGAGTGGAGGGCAAGTTGGCATAGAAGGAGACAGTGGAGTTTCAGAAGAGGTGGGAGAGTCTGCCAGAGATGAAGGGGGAAGGGAGGTGTAAGGGGGAGCAGCATGCTAAGGAGGACCAAAATCAGGTTCAAAAAGTGGTGGCTTAGAAGGCTGAGGTTTTTCATTAAGTAGGAGGATCTCAAAAGTGGTACAGGTTTGGCAGAGAAAGGGGCACTTATGAAGGATTAAGACTTGGATATGAGGAACCTTGAACCACTTGCTGTTGTGCGTTATGAAGTTGTCTAAATCACAGAGAATATTTGCAAAAGGAAGTCAGTTGTTTTGGGCCATATTCAGCCCTGGAGTCCTAGGGTGTTTAGATTTTTAGGTGCCCCCCCCCCAGTGGTGTCTTTAGGGGGCTTAGCTTGACTAGTCCCCATAGCTTAGAGGGTGAGTAGGAAGAAGAGAGAGGGGGAGAAGACTAGTCTGACCAGGGAGAGGAATGCATCCTTGTGTCTCACTGGGGACCAGGTTCTGATAGACCCAACTCGCTATCCAGACATCCCCAAAGAGCAAAGATTGGGGGACCAGGAACTGGTGTTCCACGCCCTGTGGGAAGCCTTGACCCAGCACTGGGTTTGTGCAAAACAGAAACAAGAAAGAGATACCAAGTTTTCCCAGAGGAGGCATATCTCCCCCTCAAACTCATGGGTTTAGAATTCTGTCACTGTGCTTTTGGTTGGTTGGAGTACCACAGCAAGGGTCTGAGGGAGGTGAGAACCCTGGAGCTGGTGGCCTTGTTCATCTCTGTCCTGGGTTCCAACACTAAATTCTGGGGAGAGAGTGGCACGAAACAGGGGCAGAGACACACCGGTCTGAGGGCCCAGTGATGTTTATTTGAAGAGTAAGAGAGTGGGATCTGAGCCAACGGTGACTCAGCCGACCCATGGCCAGTAGGGCAAGTTTTTATAGTTTTAAGGTTTTGATGAGGTAGCATGGGGTGAGGGGATTTATGGTTTGATAAGGGAAGAATGTTAATTAAGAAAGGAGAGAGGGTTGCAAGAAGTTCCAGCAAGGGGATTTATTTTCTGATAAGTGTTGATCAAAAGAGGGAAGGGGTAAGGTTTGTTTATGGTCACTGTTTGATTAGGGAAGAGCTTTGCTTGGGAGGGTGAGGTAAGAGGCATAAAGTTTTGTTTGTGGCCAAATTACTGTGGGCTGTTTTCGGCTGATGGTCAGGGAGGATGGCTTATGCTAAAGCCTCTCTGAAATCCTGGGACATGTCAGAAAATGGCTTCTGTTAAACCTCTCTGACATTCAGGGACAGAATACCCTCAGTTGGGAAATCAGAAACAAGAGACTAGACATGAGTTATCTGAAGTGTAACTATTAATGTAGTTACCAAAAGTTTGAAGAATTGAAAATGAGCACAGTTACCACTGCAGTTGTTGATGTCACTGTGAAGTCAATAGAAATTCAAATGCCTGAGAAAAGTTACTAAGATGGTCATAAGTCTAGGTCATAATAAATACTAATCAGATAAGAATTCATAGATAATCAAGTTAGGACATGCACACTTGTTCAGAAAGAACTGGTTTTTGTGGGATTTATTCTGAGTAGAGTAGTAGAAGAGACTTGAGACCACCCCAGTGTTTAGTCAACAAATGACTTCGGCCTCTGATCCACTTCTCTGTGTCTGCACTGTGTGCATATTCTCCCTGAAACGGCAGCCAGTACACTGGCATCCAGTGACAACGGCAGAGCCTCTGGGATGTGAAAGGAGAATGTGTGATGCCCAACAGTAGGCAGTGGAGGCTGAAGCGACATGATGCTAAAAATTGCTTTGTAAATTGTGGTGTGACAGAAGTGAAAATTGTTAGCAACATTACCAGATGGCTTGGGATTTACACCCTCTGTATCAACATCTTTTTTATTTATTTTCTTTCCCCAAGATGTATAAGGCAAAAAAAAAAACTAACATTATCTCAGATAACTTAGAGGAAGTAGCCTGAAGAAATGGTGCTGTGTTAGTTTCTGACAGCTGCTTTAACAAAAGACCACACATCTCTGTAAAACGAAAATGTATTGTCTTACAGTTCTGAAGGCTGGAAATTCTTATGAAGAACAATTCCTGGGCTCTCTCTGCTCTGGAACTAGTTCTTCCCTTGTGTCTTCCAGCTGTGGTGACCCCAGACATTTCTTGGCATTCCTGGGTTTGTAGATTCATTTTCAGAATGCCGTCTTTCTTCTGTGTGCCTTTCTATGTCGGTTCTCCTTCTTGTTAAGGGTACCACTAAGATTGGATTAGGATCCACCCTACTCTAATGTGACCTCATGTTGACTGAATTAATATCATCTTCAAAGACCCATTTCTAAATAAGGTCATGTTCATAAGTACAAGAGGGCAGGCCTTCATCATAAATTTTGGAGGACACAATTCAGTACATAATAGGTACCAAGTAGGAGTTTTCATCTTTGCAAAGACTTGTGCAGTTGCTAGTGCCTTTAATAAAGGACATGAGACACATTGCCTAGTGTTTTGGGATATAATTATGACTCCAAACAGTAATTTAATCTGTAACCTTTTCATCGTCTCCTAGTCACTCGATTTTTCATGAACTACATTTGTCTACTTTTCTACTTGTAATGCAGTCAACTCTAACACTGGTTATCAAATTTTTATTTATTTATTTTTGTGCCGTGTGGTTATAGTCTGAGAATGCCTGTTTACTAATTGAATGCATTAAAATTTTTGATTGGTAATATGGTTTTTGAGAAATATAATCTCAATATCACCATTGAAGCATTGAAGCTAGTGGCACTTTGGCATCAATACTCTCTGATCTTATGACAATGAACAACTGAAATCTATAATAATAATTTATTCCTAGGGCCTTTCCATTAGGTTAAATGGGGAACCTCTGGTTTCCTAAATATGACACAGAAAAAAGCAAAACAAAATCATCAGGCTCCCTAACCATCACACAGGGAAGCAGTAATTATACTTGTAAGTCTTATCGCACAGAACTAAAGGGGAAAAAAGGCAAATGTTTACAAAACAAATGCTAGGTCGTCTTAGAAAGCATCACCTAATGGAATTCTCAATCTGTGTAACACTGAGGTTTCAGCTCTGGTCTGCTGAGCTTCATGCATTTCAAAAGGGACCTATCTTCATGCTAAATGCATTAGAGTCAGAATAAACCAAAACAACGAATCCACTGCCTTCAAGTTGATTCTGACTCATAGTGACCCTATGGGACAGAGTAGAACTGCCCCATAGGGATTCCAAGGAGTGCCTTGAACTAGCTAGTACCTAATGGGGGAACCCTGGTGGCATAATACTTAAGTGCTATGTCTGCTAACCAAAAGGTCGGCAGTTCAGATCTGCCAAGTACTCCTGGGAAACTCTATGGGGCAGTTCTACTTTGACCTATAAGGTTGCTATGAGACAGAATTGACTCAATGTCAGTGGGTTTGGTTTAGTACCTAATGGCTGATATGGGAACACTAATTAATAGTACTAATTAAGTGTACTAATTAAGAGCTATGACTGTTATCCGAAGTGTCAGCAGTTTGTATATGCCAGGTGGTCCTTGGAAACCCTATAGGGCAATTCTACCTTGTCCATTAGGATTGCTGTGAGTCACAATTGACTTCATGGCAATGGATTTTAGTGGCAACTATGGAGCCCTGGTGGTGCAGTGGTAAAGAATTGGGCTGATAACCAAAAATTTAGCAGTTTTAAATCATCAGCCACTCCTTATAAATCTTTTGGGACACTTCTGCTCTATCCTGCATGTCCACTAGGAGTTGAAATTGTCTCCACTGTAACTTTTTTTTTTCTTTTTAAGTGGCTGCTATACTCTTATCCTAGTGGTAAAGATAGGTAGCTTTTCCCTAATCTATGAAGTAAAAAATACATGATATGTTCATGGTGGCTAACCATGCCTTCTGGCTCCTATCACATTTCCATTACTGGTCGCTGTATGGAGTGATCCCCCGAAAACTGGTGGTGTCTATTTTCTCTAAAGAAGCCTCTCCAAAAGTTGCGTTACAGCAGGCACCTTGTTGTTCACTGCCACTGAACCACTCCTGACCACGCACAATGAAATGAAACATTGCCTGGTCCTGTGTGACCACTGTCATCCATGGTGCTTTCCTTGGCTGATTTTCTATCACAAGTTGTGCTATCAAATTAAGAAACAGATGATCAGTGGACCATCAAGGACTTACCATCTGTTGCAGAGAGCACTGCTCCTAATTTATTACCTCTAACATGGGAGTAGGTTAACATGTTATGGCAAAGAGAGAATCCATCTGTAAACTTTATGAATAGCATATCACAATTGTAAAACTAATTTTTAAATATATGTCAAGGCAAATGTAACTATTGACATTGAAAGGAACCAAAATATTAACCTATCCATAGTTGACATTCAGACAAGTATGTCCTGAATCAATTGCAGCAACTATTGTATGGATAACTGCAAAGTATTTTGATCTCTAAAGGGAATAGTTGTCAGAGTTGATAGATCAAATTGTTACACATCTATTTTGTAGTTAGAAATGGAGATCAAAAAAATCCTGAATTCTTGCAAATGACTTGAATGTGGAAATGGTGAAATACAAGTATTTACTGAGCCTACTTTCCTTCTGTTCATTCATCCGTCATTTACCCATCCATCCACCCATCCATTCATCCATCCATCCACCCATCTTATGTATTCATTGATTTACTCATGCATCCATCAAATCCTGTCCCAAATGTGGACATAGCTTGGGTGGTGCAAATGATTAATGGGCTCAGTTACTAAGTGAAAGGTTTTGGAGCTTTGCATCCACCTAGATTTGCCTTGGAAGAAAGGCTTGGTAATCTGCTTCTGAAATATCAGCCATCCTTGTGGAGCACAGTTTTACTCTGACACATAGGGGGTTGCCATGAATTGGAGCTGACTCAGTGGCAACTGATTTTGATCTATCTAGATAGTAGACTCAGGGGTAGGGCAAGATGGCAGACTAGACATGCATCTCCTCAATTCCCTCTGAAAACTGAGGCCTGAAATAACAGTTGAACAGAGCAGTGTAAGCATCCTGGGAGCCCTAGGATCTGGCATAGGATTGTCAGGTTGGACCAGGTACCAGTAAGGGGGAAACTACCTCTCTGAAAGATGAGGCAGAGGCTCACTGAGTCCTGCTTCTGCTGACTCATCATTTGGGAAGACTGCAGGTGCTGACACCTTAGTTATGTGGGAGGCAGAGACTGGGCATAAGCCAGCTAATATGCTGAACTGCATTGCTTAAGTAAACAGCATATGGTGCAGCAGAGAGACTGTGCTCAGGATAGCCACATATTGAGAGCCGGGTTCCCAACTGAGGGCACCACCACCCGTCCACCCTCTCTTTTCTGAGATGCACCATATATTCTGCTGTTTCATGACAGGAAGGGTAGGTTGGGCAGGATTCCATCTTGGTCAGCTGGGAGGTAGAGTCAGCCACCTGGAGGTCTCAGCTGGAGTTAATTCCCACACTGTGCAGCAGCTCTTGTTTGGACAGTGCTTCTCCAGCAGAAAAGATATGGTTAGGACAGTGGTGCCTAGAGTTATGGGTAGAGCCTGGCAGAGGATGGCAGCAAGGCCCTAACCCCTCCCTTCTTTGAACCACATCATAGCATTTGGGGATGGCCGATGAGGTGCCTTCTTTGTCAGCCAGGTGGCAGGGCCTGCTGCACCTGAGAGCCTAACTGATTTTGGCAGAAGCTGGACAGCTCCTTGCTCAGTAGTAAAGCACCTTTTAAAAGTAAGATCACCTGGAGAATTGACTGTTGAGTGGGGCAGCGGAATCTCTACAACATTTCATTGATCCACATCATAACATCAGCTGTCAGCCCCCCACTGACTCCATAAGTAGGTGCTATCTTTTCCAGCCAGGGAGCAGAGACTGCCACACCAGAGAGTCCACCTGGAGCCAGTGACTAGAGTACACAGAGGCACCTGATGACCAAATCTAGTAGTGTCCTTACTCCCCAGTTAGAACTATGCCTCAGCTCCTATTGAAGCAATACCAGAGAAACAGAACAGCTTCTTGAAGGCACAGAGACAACAATCAGTAGCTAGCCATTTAAAGAAACAGTCCACCATGGCTCTGGAAAACTCCCAAAATAAAGAATCAAAAAACTTCCCAGATGAAGAAGGCTTTCTGAAATGATTGGAGACTGAGTACAAAACAATTATATATACAGCCCTCCTAGAGATTAAAAAAAAATGCCTTAGAGCAAAATGAAAAATTAAGTAAGCTATTTGAACTGATGGAACATCAACAATCTGGAAGTCAGCAGATCACTAATAAAATTACAGAATTAGACAATTCAATTAACAGCCAAAAGAGCAGAATTGCAGAAATGAAAACCAGAGTTACTGAGCTGGATATAGAGCAACTGATACCAGCCTTTAAGAGGAGAAATCAGAGAAAAGAAATAAGAAAAATGAAGAAGCATTAAGAAACAAGTGGGATTCTGTTAAGAGGAATGATTACAAATAATTGGAGTTCCTGAATGGGGACTGATAGCTGAAAATACAGAGAATATTGTCTAGACTGTAGATTCAACAGTATGGATTTAGCTAGTTAGACAGATAAAGTAGCTAGCTATTATCTATTCTATTCTATTCTATTATCTATTCTATTCTATTATTTACTATAATAAATATGGCCCATTACTCTAATAAACTTGAAATTAAGTGGGGGAAGAAACTGTGAACATTGTTGATAAACTTCATAGGAATGTATTCAAACCAATACTTACTGAACACCACAAACCACAGCCCACTTGAAAGGCACTGGGGTCACTGTTGGAGATAATAGAAAAATAAATGATACCCTTGTCCTCAAGGACTTAGGGCCCCACAAGGATCAAGACATCTGTGTTTCCTGGTAACTGATCAATCCCCCATTGCTGCTGAGTTGATTCTAACTCACAGAGGCTCTGTAGGACAGAGCTGCTATGCTACCATCAGATATTCATTGTGGTAATAACCACCCATTGCTGTCAAGTTGATTTTCACTCACAGGGACTCTATAGGACAGACTACAACTGTCCCATAGGGTTTTCAAGGAGCCCCTGGCAGATTTGAACTTCCTTTTGGTTAGCAGCCACCAGGGTTTCCTTCATTGCAATAATAAACCAAAAAACCAAAAACATGGCCTTTGGGCTCAGTTCTGAGTCATAGCGACTCTATAGGACAGAGTAGAATTGCCCCGTTGGTTTCCAGACAGTAGCTGGTTGATTCACACTGCCAACCTTTTGGTTAGCAGCTGAACTCTTAACCATTTCAGCACCAGTGCTCCACAGCAATACTAGGTACCACTTATTTATTTTTTTATTATGACTGAATGAAAATGTAAATTCCCATATAAATTTGCATGCCCACTTATATGCAGCTCCCACTGCTCTCCCTGCCCTGTGACAGCACCCTCTTACTCTCTGCTCCGTACATGTCTTCTGCTCCCAACAATCTCCTATCCCGTCAGCTCCACCCACTCCCCTTCCTCCCGTAAGAGCTCAGTAGGACGATGTCCTATAGATGCATAGAACCATAAAGCGCACACATGATATGGTCACTCTGTGTTGCCAAGTCGAATTCATTCATGTCTGAGAGTTGACCTCCATTATGATTTATGGACAGGGACAGCATCAGGGCTAGGGGCCATGCTCTCAGAAGAACTCCGAGGCCCATGGACCATCAGTTGTGGTCTTTTAGTGGACATCTCAGGTTGCACCCCCTTTTATTCTTGTGTTGCCAGTGACACACTGGCTAGGCACCATCTAGTTCTTCCAGTCACAAGTCGATGTAGTCACCCACTCACGGGTCTCTCTGTCTTCTGGGTTCTTTTGGTGATTATCCATTCCTGCTGAGTTGAGACCATTTGCCGTATCTCAGATGACAGCTTGGAAGCTTTTAAGACCCCAGATGCTGCTCACCAATGTGAAGTGCACACAGTGCTTTCTTTGAAAAATGCTAGTTGTGCCAGTTGGCCTTGATTTCCCCGGAAAGCATAGTCCCCAGACCCCACCCCAGCTACTCTGTCCCAGTAATATTGGATTAAGATAGGAGGAGTAATCACTTTATGCTGAAGTCCAGTCAGTGTTGATCTTCCTTGTAATGTGTGCTGTCACAGATTTCACCCAACCAAATTTCTATCAACTATGTAATCTAAACCCTCCCTCCCTCACCCTTTCTCCCTCCCTACTCTGTCAAAGATTCTGTCAAAGAGTCTTCTATGCATGAGTCTGTTTTTAACTTCTTATCGTAGGGGTCTCATACAATATTTGTTCTTTTGTCACTGACCACTTTGACTCAACATAACATCCTCCAGCTGAAACCAGGTTATGAGATGTTTTGTAAAATTATTGTTTTCATTATCACTGCATACTGTTCCATTGAGTATATATACCATAGTTTACCCATCCATTCCCATGTTGTTGGGCATCTCAGTTGATTTCCTCTTTTTGCTGTTGTGGACTGTGCTGTAATAAACATTCATGTGCATGTATAAGCTGGTGTGAATGGCCTGGATTCTGTAGGATATATTATGAGTAGTGGAATTACTGGGTCAAATGATATAACTAGACCCAGCTTTTTAAGGAAGTGCCAGATTGCTTTCCAAAGAGGTTGTACCATTTTGCAATCCCAGCAACAATGTAGGAGAGTTCCAATTTCTCCTCAGCCTCTCCAGCATTTATTGGTTTGCCTTTCTTGGATCATGACCAATCTTGCTGAGGTGAGATGGTATCTCATTGTAGTTTTGATTTGAATTTCTTTAATAGCTTATGATCTTGAGTATGTCCACATGTGTTTTTTGGCTGCCTGGATCTCCTCTTTAGAGAAGTATCTGTCCATCTCCTTTGCCCATCATTTAATTGGATGATTTATCTTTTTCTTATTGATATTTTGTAGTACCTTATAGCTTATGGAGATCAGGTCTCAGCTGACATAGAGTTGCCAAATATTTTTTTCCATTCTGTAGGTGGCCTTTGAATTCTATTAATAAAGTCTTTGAATGAGCACAAGTGTTGAATTCCTAGTAGTTCCCGTTTATCTGTGTAGTTCCTATTTATCTGTTTTCTCTTCTGTTGTTTGTGGTTTTTTTGACAGATTTTGAAGTCTGTCTACATTGTTTATTAAAACTTCCATTGTTTTTATTGGATGAGCTTTACTGTTTCAGACTTGATATTTAGGTCTTTTATCCAATTTGAGTTGCTTTTTGTATAAGGTGTAAGATATGGGTCTTGTTTCAATTTATTGTGGATGGATATCCAATTTTGCCAGCCCCATTTGCTGAAGAGATTGTTTTTACCTCAGCTTAATGTCTTAGGGCCTTTATCAAATATCAGCTGTTCATAGGAAGATGATGTCATCTCTGGGGTCTCAATTGTGTTCCATTGATCCGTCTGTCTCTTTGTACCAGTATCAGGCTGTTTTGACTACTGTAGCAGTGCAGTAGGTTCTAAAGTCGGGTAGTGAGAAGTCGCCCAGTGTGTTTTTCTTCTTCAGTAGTGCTTCACTTATCCTAGGCTTCTTCCCTTTCCAAAGTTGGTAACTTGTTTCTCCATCTCGTTAAAAAATGTCACTGGAATTTGTATTGAGATTGCATTATATAAGTAGATTGCTTTGGGCAAAATAGATGTTTTCACAATGTTAAGCCTTCCTATCCTTGAGCAGGGTAGGTTTCTCCATTTCTGTCAGTTTCTCTTAATTTCTTGTAGTAAGTTCTTGTAGTTCACTTTGTAAAGGTCTGTTATTTCTCTGTTAGATTTATTCCTAGGTACTTTATCTTCTTAGGGGCTATAGTAAATGGTATTGATTTGGTGATTTCTTCCTTAACAATCTCATTGTTGTTATAAATGAACCCAACTGATTTACTTATGTTTATCTTGTATCCTGAGACTTTGACAAATTCTTCTATCAGTTTGTGTAGTGTACTTATGGATTCTTTAGGATACTCTGTATACAAACATATCATCTGCAAACAGGGAGATCTTTATGTTGTTTTTGCTGGTGCAGATGCCCTTTATTTCTTGGTCTTGTCTAATTGCTCTGGCTAGATCTTCTAGCACAATGTTGAATAGGAGAGGTGAGAGTGGGCATCCTTGTCTAGTTCTTGTTCTCAAGAGAAACTGTTTCAGTCTCTCTCTCCATTCAGGATGATGATGACATAGGCAGTTGGTTTTGTATAAATGGCCCTTATTTCATTGAAGAATTTGCTGTCTGTGCCGATTTTGCTGAGAGTTTTTAGCATGAATGGGTGTTGGACTTTATCAAATGCCTTTTCTGCATCAATAGACAAAATCAGGTGATTCTTGTCTTTTGTGTTATTTATGTGGTTGATCATATGAATTGTTTTTCTGATGTTGAACCAGCCTTGCATCCCTGGTATGAGTCCAGCTTGGTCATGATGGATTATTTTTGGATATGTTTTTGTATTCTGTTGGCAAGAATTTTGTGGGAGATTTTTGCATCTAGATTCATGAGTGTTACCAGTCTGTAGTTCTCCTTTTTGGTTGGTTCTTTCCCTGGCTTTGGTACCAGGGTTATGCTAGCTTCATAGAATGAATCTGGGAGTATTCCATCCCTTTCTATGCTGTGAATAGTCTCAGTAGTATTGGAGATAACTCTTCCCTAAAAGCGTGGTAGAATTCTGTGGTGAAGCCTTCTGGGCCAGGGCTTTTTTGGGTTGGGTTGGTAGCTTTCTGTTGACTTTTTCAGTCTCTTCCTTTGTGATGGGTTTATTAAGTTGTTCTGCTTCACCTTGTCATAATTTTGGTAGGTGATATGAATCAAGAAATTTATCCATTTCCTCTAGGTTTTCACGTTTGTTAAAGTACAAACTTTCATAGTATTCTGTTATGATACTTTTGATTTTTGTTGGACCTGTGGTGACAACTCCCTTCTCATTTCTTATTTGGGTTATTTGTTTGCTTTCCTGTTTTTCTTTAGTAAGTTTAGCCAATGGTTTGTCAGTTTTGTTGATCTTTTCAAAAAACCAGCCTCTGGTCTTTTCAGTTTTTTCAATTGTTCTTCTACTCTCTAATTCATTTAGCTCTGCTCTAGTCTTTATGATCTGTTTTCTTCTGCTGCCTGAGGGGTTCCTCTGTTGTTCTCTCTCTACTTGTTCCAGCTGTAGGGTTAATTCTTTGATTTGGTTTCTTTTTCCTTCTGGATGAGTACATTTATGGAGATAAACTGACCTCTGAGCACTGATTTGACTGCATTCCATAGTTTCTGGTAGGAAGTGTTTTTGTTCTCATTGGAATCCAAAAATTTCTTCATTTCATCTTTGATTTCTTCTATAACCCATGGCTTTTTGAGCAAGATGTTGTTTAGTTTCCATGAGTTCCACTTTCTATCTGTATTTTTTCTGCTATTGACTTCGACTTTTATGGCTTTGTGAAGTGACAAGATGCATTGCAGTATTTCAAGGTTTGGATTTTGTTGAGAATTGCTTTGTGTCCTAGCCCATGGTCTATCCTGGAGAATGTTCTATGTAAACTGGAGCAGAAGGTGTAGTTGTCCACTGGTGGATAGAAAGTTCTGTAGATGTCGATGAGGTCTGTTTGGTTAATTGTGGCATAAAGTCTTCTGTGTCTCTTTGAGCTTTTGTCTAGATTATATGTCCGATGTTGAGAGTGGAATGTTGAAGCCTCCTACTGTCATTGTGGAGTGATTGATCTATCTTGTTTTTGATTGTAGTCAGTGTTTCTTCAGTGTTTTTAAGTGCTCTAATATTAGGTGCATAAGTATTTAATATTGTTGCATCCTTTTTGTGTATTGAGTCTTTCAGCAATAGTGGCCATCCTTGTCCACAATGGTGAATTTTACATTAAAATAGATTTTATCTGAGATTAGAATTGCCACACCTGCTCTTCTTTGTGTATTATTAGCTTGATATATATTCTTTCGTGTTCTAATTTTCTTTTTGTTCGTATATTTAAGTCTAAGATGAGTTTTTTGTAGGCAACATATTGATGGATCATGTCTTTTGATCCAAGATATCACTCGATGTCTCTTTACTGGAGCGTTTAGTCCATTCACATTCAATGTAATTATTGATAGGTATGTGTTCACTGCTGCCATTGTAATATGTTTATTTTTGTGTTGATGTTTTCTCTGTTGTTCTTATTAATCTGTTCTGGGGAATATTCTTCTCTGTGAGTTGATTTTTCACTTTTTTTAGAGCTGTTTTTGTGGTTGTTGAGACTCCTGTATTACATTTCTTTATTTAATATGTTTCCTCTTTATTGTGCTTTACAGCTGCCCCTAAGATCCCCTTTAGTAAATTATGTATAAACCCCATTTCAGTTACTACCATTCTTACCAGCTTCCTCTCCATCTGGAAGGATTATAACAACTGTTGTACGTCCATCTTTTTAATATGGTGACTTCATAGTTTTCGTGATATGATCACTGGATTACTTCTTTCACTATTACAGGTTTCATTGAGTTTGGAGAATTCCCTGAGTAGGGTTCTCAGTGATGTGTCCTGTGTTTCCTTCTAAAATACAAAGTTAATCATTTTGTTCATCTAAGCCAAGAGATTCTTTCAGTATTTCTTATATTTTTTTTTTTGTTTTTACAAAGTCTCTGAGTTTCTGTTTATCTGCAAGTGACTTAACTTCATATTTAAAAGATACTTTTGCAGGATATGTAATTCTTGGTTCAAGTTCTTCTCCTTCAAGGCTTTAAATGTGTCATGCCACTGTCTCTGTGCCAGCATTGTTTCTACTGAGAAATCTGACAAAAGCCTACAGGATTTCCCTCTGAATGTTAGCTTTGCTTTGAGTCTTGCTGCCTTGAAGAGTTTCTGCTTCTGTTTCATTTTGTTGAGCTTGATTCTAATATGACTTGGAGTCTTTCTTTTGAGATCTATGTTGAGTAGCATTCGACACGTATCTTGGATATCTACATTCTCTTTCATAATTCTGGGATGTTTTCTGTAAGCAGCTCAGCAGCAACACTATTTTCTCAGGTGCCTCATGGTGCTCAGAAACTCCAGTTAATTGTAGATTGTTCCTCTTAATAGAGTCCCACATGCTTCTTAATTTTTCTTGTATCTTTTTTCTGATTTCTCCTCATAGATGCTGGAGTCAGTAGCTCTGTCTTCCAAACAGAAAGTCTATTTCCATTTGTTCCATTCTTCTTTCTTGACTTTCAGTTGAAGTTTCTATCTGTTTGATTTTGTTCTTCATCTGTTGGATTTCATAGTAGTGGTGTTACATCAGATCAAATAGCTTGTTTAATTTTTCATTTTGCTCTGCTGCATTTTGTATAAGGTCTAGGAGGACTGTATATGTAATTGCTTTGTATTCTCCTTCCAATAGTTTCAGAAAAGCTTCTTCATCTGGGAAGTTCTTTGGTTGTTTCTTTTGGGGGCTTTCTGTAGCCGTGGGTGATTTCTTGTTTACAATTTTCTCCAGAGCCAGTTGCTTTTTTTTTGGCATCATGTGAGTCAGTAGAGGCTGGGAGACATGCCGTGAGGATGTACTGCAGTGGTTTCTCTAGGATGTCTTAAAATGAGAGTTAAAAAGTATTTGAAAACTTCCAAAGTCAGTCATATTTTCAGATGTATAGTTCCCTGTTCCCAGCTGACAATGTAAGCACCCCATATCTAACTCCAGATGTTATAAACTAGCTCAAAATATAGAAGGGCTACTGCCCTGCTGTCATCTGCTCTTGGGCCCCTGCTGTAGCAACACTGTGTAGGATACTGCTTTTCTGCAGGGAAAGCGCTCTTCTCTGAGCAGGTACTACGTCCCAGCCCAGGAATTGGGTCCACCTCAGGTATCCATATGGGCGTATCCTCCTCCCAGTGGAACAGCATCATCTCCTCCACAAGCTTGCCACCTGGCTGGGATCAGGCTACTGTATGACGGAGGTGGAAAGAAGCATCCAAAGTGCTGAGATGCACAGAGTCCACAGCCTCTGTTGGCGGGCCCCAGCCATAGGCGACACTGTGTAAACTACTGCTTTTCTGCTGGAGAAGCGATCTCCCCTGGGCAGGTGCTGCCTCCCAGCCCAGGAACTAAGTCTAGTTGGGACCTCCTTATGGGTCTGTCCACCTCCCAGTGGATCAAGATAGCATCCCACACAAGCTTGGCACAAGCTCAGTACTGGCCTCTATATGTCAGAGGCAGAAAGAGATGCCAAATGTGCCAGGATGCACAAAATCTGAAGCCGGGCTCTCATAATATGACCCTTTCACTTGATGATCCCACCAGCAGTGTGTCTGAGATTAGCGGCTAGTCAAGTCCCAGCTCCGCCCACCAGCTAACACAGAGAAAAAAATAAAATAAAATGGTGAATTACCTTCCATCCATGCAAGAGTGAGATCAGTGAAAGAGTGGAGGTTTTGCATTCAGTGGTATGAAGTCCAAATTAACAGCACTGTGCCACATCCTAGGGTTCACTAGGTGTGCAGAAGGCTCCATTTAATTATCATTTCAGGTCTTGGTTTCCAGAGGGATTTAGGGAGACATGTGTTTAGTCCATTATGTTGTCTCTGCCCCCAGGCACAATTATTAACAATACTAGACAACATTATCAGAAATTCTTGTGGTGTAGTGGTTAAGTACTTCAGTTGCTAACCAAAAGGTAGGCAGCTCACATCTACCAGGTGCTTCTCACAAATTCTATATGGCAGTTCTACTCTGTCCAGTCGGGCTGCTGAGGGACAGAATTGAATAGATGGCAGTGAATTTAGCAGTGAGAGATACCCTTATTAACCCAGTGAGGCCCTGGGTTTATTGCTCCTAAGAGATCTTCAAGGAATGGTGTATATCTCTTATTCTTCATTAAGAAGCTGAAGCTCAGAGCAGTTAGGCAGCTTGTTCAAAGCCACACAAAAGGAGATTTGAGATTTGGGCCCAAAGCCTATTCCTTTTTGATGGAAAATTCACTATACCCTCAAGTTCCAAGTTTCCTTTCTATGTCACTTTTTGATTTGTACATTTACCACATTCTACGAAAACACTGTCTAATCCTTGTTGACGGATGTAGCTTTGTAATTAAGATTTTTAAGTACCTCTCCCCCAACATGCACATAGAACACACATAAAAAGTATAGAGAGTTCAAGTAAGCCCTCAGGAACTATATAGCTTAAGTTCCAATTCAAACTCTAATATTAATAGCTCTGACACTTTGGGAAAGTTACCTGACTTCCATAGCTATTTTTTATCTCTAAGTGAAATAACCACAGAAACTAAATCTTAGCCATCTGGTGCTGCTCTAACAGAAATACCACATGTGGATGGCTTTAACAAAGAAAAGTTTATTCTTAAGTAGGCTACAAGTCCAAAATCAGGGTGTCAGCTCCAGGGAAATCTTTCCCTCTTTGTCAGCTCTGGAAGAAGATGTTTGTGTTGTTGTATCAGTCTTTCTTTGGTCAGGATACATCTCAACACAGAAACCTCAGGTCTGAAGCATGTGTTCTGTTCACAGTGCTGTGTTCTTGATGGTATGAGGTCCTCAACTCCCCACTTGATTCCACTTCCTTTTTCTCTTGTAGGATGAGAGGATAAAAAGTAGTGCAAGCCACACTCCAGGGAAACTCCCTTTACGTTGGGTTCTCCTTAACATAATCCATTCTGTTCATCATAGGCAGAGATTAGTTTTTATAGCATAGAGAAAATCACAAAATTGGAGGATAGTCACAAAATACTGGGAATCGTGGCCCAGCCAAATTGTTAGACACAATTTTGTTGGACTCAGTTCAGTCCATGGCAACCTGCTTCTCATCTTTACCTACTGCTACCCACAAGTGGATGGCTTTAAAGAACAAAAATTTATTTTCTTAAAGTTTCAGAGGCTAAAAGTCCAAATCGGCGTTTCAACTATAATGAGTCCTTGTAGGTACAACCCCACCCACACCCTGTTGTTTCTTATTTTTTTGGTGTATAGGTGCTTTTCATACTGGGATTATCTTTTTACCATGGGTGCCTACCTGTGTATCTAATGTTTTTTTTTTCTTTCTTTTTAAAAAAATAGTTTCTAGGTTTAGAACCCAGCCAACTCAGGTTTGATCTAATTAACTTATCTAAGAAGACCCTTTTTTCTAACAGGATTACATCTACAGGTATTTAAAAAACAAATCTGTTGCCATCTAGTGGATTCTAACTCATAGCAACCCTATAAAATACTGTAGAACTATACACTGTAAATATTTTTGAAGCAGATAGCCACATCTTTCTTCTGTGGAACAGTTCGGGGATTAAAACTGCAAACCTTTCAGTTAGCAACTAAATGCTTTACCCCCTGAGCCATCAGGGCTCCTTCTACAAACACAGGAGTTGGGATTTCAACAGGTATTTTGGGGTGGGGGACACAATTCACTTTGTAGCACTATCCTTATAAGATAGATCATTGTGAAGATTCAGGAAGGTAGTGCCTCTGAAATATTTGAAATGTCTGTTTTATTTATATATATGTATATACATATAAATATATATATTTTTTCCATGTAATAAACATATTAGAGCTGTGGTATCTTTTATATATGTTATATATATAAGGTATATATGTATTTATATAAATACATTTATATATATACATATATATAAATAAATTGGTATATATAGATGCCAAGCCAAGCCAAGTATTATATATATTCATATATATGTATATATGTGTGTGCGTGTGTGTGTACACCAGATGTATATATAAAAGATACCACAGTCCTTGTATGTTTACTATATGGGAAATATTGACATTTAAGATACCTAAATGAGCAGAGGTCTGTGAAGAAGTCTTTTTTTTTTCCCCCTGCACCTCAGTGGATTGTCTTATGTACAATATTTGCACCCCATTTTGGGAAATACATTTCTGGAAAATGTTTAGATCTCTTTCATGACTGGATTATTTGTGGTTGAAGAGGAACGACTTGACTGCTTTTTTGTTTACCAAAACGGTTCAAGGTAGGAGAATGGGAAGCCTTTGGAAATGCCCATCCGGTACAAGCCTCAGTGGCTGTGCGTTCCCCTGGGAATTACCCTCCTGGACTCCATTGGTGGGCCCACAACCGGTGTGTTCCAACTGGCCTTGGCTGATTGTCTCAGTGTAGGACTCCTAATGAAAGCTGGGCCAATCAGATACTCTTTCCTGGAGTATTGGGCTTTAACCTGAAAGGCTAGGAAGTTGGGATGGAATTCAGGGATGATCTCTTCTATCAAGTAGATGAGGCAGCTGAGAAAGTTGATCCACAGGGAGCAGAGATACATCCTTGGTGATATTAGAGACACAGAGAGAGGACTGTGTGCCCTGCAGGCTCCCCAGCCCTCCTCCCAAGGGAGACAGCTGCTTTCTTCCCCTGGGGTACTACACAACTACCTTACATCTGTCTGTGGTATTTCTAGTCTTACTGAGACTGTCGCTGGTAGGTTTCCATTGTGTGCAATAGTGAGCTGGGAAATAATGCACCAGGCATTAATTCTAGGGCTACATCAATGTCTCTCTCTCTCTCTCTCTTTCTCACTCTCTCTGTGTGTGTGGTAATGAAACGGATAGAAGGAATATAGGAAACTTAAACAGAGAAATGAAGAAACAGTAGCTATGTGTTCCAACAAGTGTACTTGGGCTATTCAACATCCTTTTATGTCTAATCAGCACTGAACACATCACAGATACTCCTTGGTGAAGCAGGGTCGGGTGAGACAGTTTGAAGAACATGAAGATTCATTGGTACTCCAATTTTCAGTCTATGCATGAGTTTACTTGAAATTTATGATATGCCACTGGGCATTCCACATATATTTTATCACAGACATATGACTTCCTGCTTGCCCTCTCATTCCTTTCTCAAATCCTTTACCAGATCCCTTAAATGGTCTGCGAAAGTGTGATGAGAAAAATCATTTTCTCCCATTCTGAGGACTGCCCTGGTCTCCTTGCTCTGATTCCATCCACCCACAGACAGAGCTTTAAGCCTATGGGAAAAAGAAAATTACAGGCAGAAGCTTGGGAGTTTAAATCTGCTGCAACAGAGATAATGCTTTAACAAAAATTCCTTTTAAAAATACTCAAACTGATGTTTTTCTGTTTTAGGTGAAAGCATAGGTTGTAATTTAGTGCAAATCAACATTCTTAAAGTCTGTTTCCAAACATCTCAAGTAGAAACTGGACAATATCAATTAGGTGGTGCATTTTGTTAGAAAAATTGCTTTGTGGCATTAAGGTGAGACCTAGGAACTAATCTGTTAACAAGACTCATTACTATTAACTCACTCGGCAGCAATACAGTGACCCACAGGACACAGTAGAGCTGCCTGATGGGGTTTACAGAGCTGTAATCTTTTACAGAAGCAGACTTCCACATCTTATTCCCACTCAGTAGCTGGTGCTTTCAAACCACCAACCTTTCGGTTAGCAGCCAAGTGCTTAACCACTGCGCAACCAGGGCTTCCTGTGTTAGCAGGAGGCAGAGGTAAACTTTCATTGACTTGCCATAAAAGGTACTTGTATGTAATATGGTTAAGTTGGCACAAACTGCTGCCGCAGGCACCCTTGGAAACGTGTTGGCTCAAACCAAAGTGTACTCCTGGTTCACATGTAGTGCAATCAGGTGTCGCTGACCAGCAGAACTCTGGTTCCATCTGTTTTGTGCTCGTACTTTCCAACATGTAATGTTTGAGGTCCATGCCTCTGTCTCCATCAAGCTGGCTGAGGGAGGCAGGCAAGAGAAGCCAAGTATGGGTTGTTTTCATGAAACAGGCCTGAATGTGGTACTCACCACCTGTGTGTACAGTCTACGGACTGGTCCCTAGTCACCTGACCACACCTGAATGTGAAAGAAGTGAGGTAATAACTAGCCTGTGCACTCTGCCAAGAAAGAGGTAGAAATGTTTGGGGTGAGTGGCAAGCCTGCTCCTGTGGTACTCAGGTAGACTTGTGTTTGTGCCACAGGCATAGATGATGCAGTCCTGTGTCTTAAGGGCAGTGCCTAATAAACTTCTGTGGCTATATAACCAAGCTTGTTTAAAACATAACCATGAAACATGATTCCATAGTGTGGCTGGTTCCTAGAACAATGCTCTTAATAAATGTCGTAGAGAACTTTTGATCAGTTAGCCCTTGAGCCATGCTTTGAAACCCCTTGCCTTCGAATCACACACATTTAAATGTATTAAAAGGCTGTTCAAAGTGATAAAGCAATACCACTTATGGTGGAGGAACTGTAAGACTGATTTTGAGTGGTTGGACTTGATGAAGTAGGACATTTTCAATGCTGAAAGGGCAGTGGAATTCTGGATATAGGCAATTCCTATCTCAACTGACCTTTTTCTTCGGTATCAATCATGGGCCATGGTACATGGCTGCTAGTGTCACTACACATGGACCTAAAAACTCCCTGATTTTCATCCATCTCTCTAGTGTGCACCTGTATATGCTGAACTCATGGGGACTAAGCATCACACCCACACATTTAAAACTACACGGCTTGTGATCTTTTCCAGCTCCATGTGCCGTCTCACCTCTGAGTAACTTGAGTATGTTTTCTGTTGTTGTTGTGTGTGTGTACCATGTGTGAATATGTATGTATGAAATGTGTATGTATGGAGTGTTATTATGTGGAGTGAGTATGCGTATGACGTGTGTTGCCTCCCAAGGTGTTATGTTTGTCTAAAGTTAAAAGCCAGATTGGGCTTGTATTTCAAAATTGATCTCCTTCCCTTTCTTAGGCTGCCTCTCACTTAAAACTTCTTTTCCTATTAAATTTTCACAACTTGGGTATTGAAATGATACTAGAATTTAATGGTAAGAAATTTCAAAATGAATTATGTGAAAATGTTTCAGGAATATTTCAAAAATCTGTCAGAAAACTCAGTTACAAAGGTGGCATGGTTTTTATATTTCCATATTCTTGAAAGGGCCAGGTTTGGAGGCTACCATGGATTGAACTCTATCCCACCAAAACTGGGTGTAGCAGTTTGGCTAGGCTGTGAGTCATGGTATTGTGTGATACCCTGTATGTTATAAATCCTACCTCACACTGTTACTAAGGGAGGATGGGTCTTGATTGTGTTAGTGAGGCATGACTCAATCTAGCAGTTTGTATTGTGCCTGGAGGCAATCTCTTGGGATATAAAGGAAAGGGAAGCAAGCAGAGAATTGGGGACCTTATATCACCAGGAAAGAAGCAGTGCCAGGAACAGAGTGCATCTTTTGGACCTGAGGTCCCTAAGCCCCAGAGGCTCCCAGTCCAGAGGAAAATTGACAGCAAAGACCTTCCTCCAGAGCCAGCAGAGAAAGACTACATCTGGAGTTGATGCTCTTGAATCTGAACTTTTAGCCTACTTTTTTTTTTTTGTGAGAAAATAAATTTCTAGTTTTTAAAGTCATCTGTTTGTGGTACTTCCGTTACAGCAGCACTAGAAGACTAAGATAGAGATCTGGTCAATTCTTTTTCTACTAACGTACTCAGCTGACTTAACATCATTTATTTGTATTTTTTTTAAACAGAAGTTCAGTTCTTTTTTGAGTTTATTAATTTTTTAATGTTATATTGTGTTCAAGGTAAAAGTTTACAAAGCAAATTAAATTGTTACTCAAGAATTCACTTACACATTGTTCTGTGACATTGGTGACAGCCACCCCAATGTGTCAGCACTCCCACCATTTCCGCTTCACCTGCACTTCGTTGGTGCAATGGTTGGGCAGTTAGCTGTTTTAACCCAAAAAGATCAAACCCACCAGCCATTTTGTGGGAAAAAGATGTGGCAGTGTGTGCGCATAGATTACAGCCTTGTAAACCCTTTGAGGCAGTTCTGCTTTGTACTGTAGGATCCCTATGAGTCAGCATCAACTTGAAAGCAAAGGGTTTGGTTTGGTTTCCTCAGTTTCCATCCATGCACTTTCGCTGTTCGCTATTATGTTCTCATATTTGCTTTTGGGTAAATGTTGACCATTTGGTCTCATATAATTGAGTATTTAAATGAGCACAGTCTTCATTGCTGTTAGGTGACCTCCAGGATGGCTTCAGTTCCAGGTTAAAAGGCTTTTGAAGGTTCCTTTAGTGTTTATCAGTCCAATAAGTCTGTTCATTTTTATTAACTTGAGTTTTCCGCTTTCTCCTGTTCTAGCCTGGACCTTTTGTTGTATTCCCTGTCAGAATGATTGGCAACCAGACATCATCTGGTTTTTCTGGTCTCAGCATAGAAGAGGCTGTGGTTGTGTGGGCCTCAGTCCTGTGGACTAATTTTTATCTTGAGTTTTTGATTTCCATCACTCTCCTTTGCTCCAGAAGGGAAATGACCAACAGTCGTATTTTAGAAGGCTGTAGATACTGCTTCCCAATGAAAATGTCAAACATTATGGAGTTTTATAAAGTTTTTTGTCATGCATATTTTCCATTTGCTGGTTACAGTTCTTACCATGTTTCCCACCCACCCCCAATATTCTTTTGAGTTAAATTCATTAGATACAGTCACAAATACTTTGCATGTTAAATGCATAAAAACATGTTTTACTGTCTATAGGATACTTGCTCCGATTCAGTCAGCTTTTGCTAGGTTATATTTCAGTAATAAGCAATTCCATTGTCTCAGCGACCTATAGTAACAAAGATTTATTTCCTGTTTGTGTGGGGTCTAGGCTGTTAATTGTAGCTATACTTTATGTATCTTTATTTGGGGAAAGGGCAGCTGTTTTCCGAGACTTACTGTTCTCATGGAATTAAAAGAAAATTTGTTGAAGTATGCAGCGTTACATGCATGCGTACCACTCATGCTCTCATTTTATTTGCCAGAGAAAGTCCTATGTCTTAATGTGAAGTCAAACAACTAAATCCTCAAACTTAATTGTTCTAAGTGCTACGTACTTCTTGCTGAGTATCACTATGGTCACCTTCGAAGTACTTGTCTTGTCCACCCATCAAGGCAATTTTGGCACTCTTTCTGGGATAGCCATTGTGCATGCTGGCAAGGTGGCAAGTTCACGGACTTAACTGTATAGTTGTCTCTTAGGGAGATTTTAGCCAGTAAACAAATAGCTGTATTGGAACAGCCTCCCTGCTCATTTGATCTGGCTCCCAACTACTTTTTTCTTTACCCAAAGATAAAGGAAATATGGAGAGGAAGACATTTGGATGACATTCAGGACATCAACAGTAATATGATGACAGCTCTGATGGCCATTCCAAGAAAAGAGTTCCAAAATTGTTTTGAAAGGTAGACTAGGTGTTAGCATTAGTACATAGCTTTCCAAGGGAAGTACTTCAAAGGTGACCATAGTGATATTCAGCAATGAGGTATGTAGCACTGTTTCTAGGATGAGTTCACAAACTTAATTCACAGTCCTCGTATAATCAGCCAATATTTCATCTCATTTTTCTAGGTTATTTAGCCTTTGTAGTTACTCTTTCATATTCCCCATACTCGATAAAGACCTGGCACAGTAACTAGCTTATATTACTTCAACTCAACCAAGAAGAAAACATCAGAACAAGAATATATCAGGATGAAAAATGGGACCATGTCAATATGGCAGCAACTGTGGTAAACCAGAGAGAACATTCTGTATCTCGGGGGCTCAGGTGCTGCTCAGCTCCAGCTGATTATTTCCATGGAGAAAATAATCTTTAGATTTTTCAGTAAGAATGACATTTTAATTTTTTTTTTTTTTTTGACAATGTGGATCAAACAATAAGCATTTTGAGGTTCCCTTCGTCTTTGGGGGTATTCAATTAATGTCAATTAAAAAAGTTGATAAGCATTATTCATTCAACAATCTAAGGGAAAGCAAGTCTGAAGACAGTAAGGATGTCATTTATAGGCTTTAAAAATTCACTTTTACTAGATTCAGGAGTATAGAAAATAATTCCAAACCAGACTAAGTAAAGCAGCTAATTATGGCTTCTGGAAGGCATGCAGTATTTGTGAGTAGAATCATAATCCTTCTGGAAACAGTTTTTGGACTTTGTTTTACATACTTTTTCTGAATTCAATAAGCATTCTCCTCTTCTAGTCTAGTTTACATGATTACATTTCTTTGCAAATGTTCTGTGCTCCCAAAGTGAGGATAAATCAGTTAGTGAAACACAACCAAGTCTTGGGAGTTTAATGAGCAAAGTTTTACTACAGATAGGTACGAGTTATAATTTCTAAGGTTGATTTTATCTGGAAGGAGAGGAATTTGGAAGATTAGTTATAAGTGTCAGCTGAAACCCAGTACCAGGGAAAAAGTACCATCTTACAAAGAGTAAACACATTAATTAAGCATAAACTTTACTAGTTTTTCTATTTTAACAGTTGGTTATTCCTAATGTAGATTATTATGTAAATGTAGAAAATTAAAGTTTTTTTTCTTTCTTCTAATATAATTTTACTGTTTTAGTAGCATTGTTATATTTAGAAGTACTGTGCATTTTGCATCTGACTCTTGTTACTTCTTTTAAATTCCCCTTTGAATTTTATATAACAGGCCACATAATCAGTGTGCTATTACCATGTAAGCAAAACTTTGACTTATTAATTATCTTTCATAGATGAGAAGTCCTGGTGGTATGGAGTTTAAAAGCTTGGCTGGTAAACAAAAGATCAGCGTTTGAAATGACCTGCTGCTCTTTGGAAGCCTATAGGGCACTTCTACTCTGTTCTATAGGGTCACTGTGAGTTGGAACTGACTAAACAACAATGAGTGTGGTTTTGTAGATAAGAGACTTTACTATGCCCTGCTTCCCGGACAAAACTCCTTCAATAATAGGCTGATACATTCAGTAACATTGGTAAAGGTAAATTCTGTATTCTCCAACTGTGAGTACCTTAATTTTCCCTGTGGTCTTATACTTTTCTTGGTGTATGTATGTTACCCTAAGTGATAATTTGTGTGATATTGTGCAACATTTTTCATAGTGTGTTCTTGTGCAGTGGTATTTTGCTAAAATCTTTTCACAAATGCTGGGAAGAACAAAAGCAGGCATCATTTATTTCTCAGAGCTTTTAATGGGCCAGTATTAATTTTACATTTCCAAGAAGAGGAATTTAGCTTGCAGTGTTTCCCACACACACCTGAGAAGAGAACCCTGTGCTCAGGGTGCACCTTGCAGGATTGATGCTCTGGGGAACACACTGCAGCAAATGCTGACCTAGTTTCAAGGTCTCGTCTCTGAGTAGTTTTCAAAATATCCTTGTGCTCTCACAGTTTGTTGAAGTACTTAAAGGGGTAGCTTAGTGCACAGGCCTGGAATTTCACTTACTTCTCTTGAAATAGAGCAACTCTGTTTTCTGCTAATTTAAATATAATTTCATACACTTGTTTTTTAAAGATAAGATCTGTACTGAAAAAGCATGAAGAAATAGGGCAAAGAAGGACCAAAGGAAAAATAGAAGGAAGAAGAAGTCTAGTTCTCTTATTATTTAGGACGTAGACAGCTCATCCAAAGACTTTATAAATAGAATTAAAAGAACACCCACAGAATGGGAAAAAATATGTGGCAACTCTATGTCAGACCGACGCCTGATCTCCATAATCTATAAGATACTACAAAATATCAATAAGAAGAAGATAAACCATCCAATTAAGTGATGGGCAAAGGAGATGGACAGACACTTCACTAAAGAGGTGATCCAGGCAGCCAAAAAACACATGTGGACATGTTCATGATCTTTAGTTATTAAAGAAATTCAAATCAAGACAACAATGAGATACCATCTCACCCCAACAAGATTGGCCATGATCCAGAAAACACAAAACAACAAATGCTGGAGAGGCTGCGGAGAAAGTGGAACCCTCCTACACTGTTGGTGGGGTTGCAAAATGGTCCAGCCTCTTTGGAAGGCAATCTGGTGCTTCCTTAAAAAAATGGATATCAAAATACCATTTGACCCAGTAATTCCACTACTTGGAATATATCCTACAGAATCAAGGCCTTTCACACCAACGGACACATGCACCAGAATGTTTACCGCAGCACAGTCCACGATAGCAAAAAGATGGAATCAACCCAGATGCCCAACAATAGAAGAATGGATAGGTAAACTGTGGTACATATACTCAATGGAGCACTACGCGATGATAAAGAATAACGATGATTCCAGGAAACATCTCCTAACCTGGTTTCAACTGGAAGACATTATGTTGAGTGAAAGTAGTCAGTGACAAAGGGACAAATACTGTATGAGACCTCTACGATAAGATCTCACAAACAGACTTGTGTATAGAAGAAAAGACTCTTTGACAGCTGCAAGGGGGGGGAGGGAAGAAGGGTGCAGGGGGAGGGCTTAGTTTAGATAGTTACTAGAAATCTAGTTGGGAGAAAGTGGTGATAGCACACATTAGAAACAAGAACAACATTAAGTGGACTTCAGCATAACTTGAGTACTCCTTCCATCTTAACTCAATACTGCAAGGATAGAGTAGCTGGGGTGGGGGGGCGGGGGACCATGATCTTAGGCGAAATCCAGGCCAATTGGCACAACTAGTGTTTTGCTAAGAGGGCTCTCTGCACCCCACATTGGTGAGTGGCATCTGGGGTCTTAAAAGCTGCCAAGCTGCCATCTGAGGACACAGCAAAGGGTCCCAACTCAGTAAGAACGGATGCTCACCGAGGGCCAAAATGACATGCGGTAAAGACAACCGAGAAGACAGAGAGACCCACAAGAGTGGGTGCCTACATCGACTTGGGACCAGAAGAACCAGATGGTGCCCAGCCACCACCAGTGATAGCCACGATGGAGGTCACAGAGAGGAGTCTCACTGGCAACAGAAGAATAAAAAGGGGTACATCATGAGATCTCCACTAAAAGACCTCAATTGATGGTCCAGTGGTTTTGGGGTTCCTCTGAGAGCATGGCCCCCGGCCCTGATGCTTCCTTTTCCCATAAATTATAACAAAGGTCCACTCTTTGGACAGGAATGGATTGGACTTGGCAATGCAGAGTGACCATATATTGGAAGCACTTTATGGTTCTATACATCTATAGGATATCATCTTGCTGACCTGTGTCTGGAGGAAGGGGAGTGAGTGGAGAGGAGGGGAAAGGAGGCTGTTGGGAGGATGAGACATGTATGGAGCAGAGAGGAATAGTGTGCAGTCACTGGACAGGGAGAGCAGTGGAAGCTGCATATAGGTGGGCATGTAAATTTATACGTGAATGTACATTCTCACTCAGTCATGTTAAATAAAAAAATAAAAGAAAAGAAAAGAAAAGAAAAGTAGACAGAGTAAATTGCCTGAATTTTATCCAGATGCAGATTTTGGAATTTTTGATTTGTTAGGAGTCGGCTTCTTCATTACATCACTATGAAATCTGGGGGAGAAAATTAAAGCATACTTAAACTAGTTAATGTACTCCTGGCATTTTATAAAGTCAATTATGTGTGGATCACATTGCATCTGTTATAGTAGTAACAGCAGGCTGGTGTTTTTGCTGGGGAAACTAGTCCATAAATCACCCGTAATCACTGATCTTCAGATGAGTGGACCTATCCTAGCTGTCTTTACAGTAATCATAGTGTGTTTTCAACTCTTCTACCAAAGCATAATTGTGTTCCACAAATCTCTGAAGAAGGCCTATTCTGTTGTCACTTGAGGTATGAAATGACACCTGAACTTGTGATGTATGTAGACTTAAAGCGATCTTTTTCAATCATTATAACCTTTAAGCAGCACTAACATCCCTCAGGATTCTTTGACCTTTTGTCTCTGTATTACACTTTTTGACAGCTCAGAGAGAGAAGCAGTGTACCTGACAGCTGGTATAAACATGAAACATTAATTCTTGTCACACACTTAATATTGCTATCCACTTACAGATACCCATGTGATATAGATTGTTTTTCCTCTGGTTATAACACAAGATGTCTATGGCTTTTCTTAATCCAATGCTACTACTACCTCTCCTTGCCATCCAGTTGATTCCAGCTCATAGCAACCCTATAGAACAGACAAGAACTGCCTCATGGGGTTCCCACAGAGTTGGTGGTGAAGCTGAACTACTTTTTGGTTAGCACCTGAGCTCTTAGCCACCTGTCCATTGGGGCTCCAATCTAATGCTAGTGAGCAATGAACATTATTTTTCAGTTGTCTAGAGCTCTATTCTGAATCTGGAATTCATTGCCATCAGTTGGGTGACAGAAAGACATTGAACTTGATTGAGCCACACAGTGACAGTGTAGAGAATAAGAGAAATAGCCTACAATGAGAAAAAGATAAAGCTGCTAGGGGAATTGTCAAGTCCACGGGGTGAAATTAGGGCATTCAGAATCTTTCTATGAGTGACTGTTGTAGGAGAAACAAAATTCTGAATTTCCAGTAGTATTGGTTCATATTATATGTCCTAAAAAGTCATTGGATCATCTACGATACTGTCCTTAATCTTGTGAAATGTATTGAAGGTATGCAGTTCACGCTCTGCAGGATCTGCAAGAACCTTCCATTAAATTGAGAGAAATGCTAGTTTGCAAAAACCAAGCCACTGTAACCAGACCACTGTAATGCAATGAACAGATTTTCCAGGAAGGAAAAAGAGTTAATGAAATCTCAGTGGATATTCAGGTATCTCCACATTTGGAGGACTTGGAAACAAGCTATGAATTGGCTTCCTAGCCCAAAGAAGCAGGCATTAAATAGATAGCCTGGAAATTTCAGTTAGAAGTGTTACATAGAGAAAATTTAGAATCAAAACTTAATGAGACGGTCTTTCTCAAGGAATGGTATCTATGTATGTATGTTTTCTGTTACATTTGTGAACTTCTGGTTCTTATACACGTGATTAGGGACAGACTGCTAGAATAAAATGACATTTAGTTCATAAAGACTGTGATAAGACATCCTGATAACGAACAAAGCATACAGGTCTTAAATATATGTGACGGTTCCAAATACAGTGTGTCGTTGCAGAGTACTTATTCTAGGCCACTTGGAAACCCTGGTGGCATAATGGTTAAGTGCAACAGCTGCTGACCAGAAGATTGGCAGTTCAATCCTCCAGGCATGCTTTGGAAACTCTAGGGTGCAGTTCTACTCTGTCTGCAGGGTTGTTATGAATCAGAATCAACTAAATGGCAGCAGAATTTATTTTTTGTTTTTTTATTCTAAGATGCATATCATATGTGGGCGAAAAGACTTGAAAATCTTTACACTTAGATCTGACTCGACGGCACTTGGCTCTTGGCTAGAATGGGAAAATATTACCACTGAATTGGGGTGGGAAAGCGTATGAAAATTATATTCCATTTAGCCTTAGAACAGTACTGTAGTACTTAGGGAAAACAGCATTTCAATGGTCTCTCTGGAACAATAAAGCTGTATTAGAAGACAAAAGCAGACACAAGCTACAGGAACAGTCTCTGGGAATCAAGGATGCAGGAGCTGCAGCTGGAGAACAGTAACTACGAAGAAGGCAGAGGAGGCCCTTAACAAAGCTGTGGACAGAAGGTATAGGACATTTCCCGAAGAATCCCATGTCTTTTTGCAAAGGATTGGGTGTGAAGAATTGAGGGCAGGGAAGACTGTGACTGCATATGGGTGAGTGAGAATGGTCACAGCAGTCTGGCCTGTTGTGAAATGCATCTAAATGCAAATACAAAGCCAGTTTCAGGGTTCAGGATTGTCCCCTCTAAAGACAGAGACAACTTCCGAATCTAAATGCAGTTGCATGAGTTAAAACGTGCCCAGCCTCAGAAGCATGCCCTCTTATTACCTGCCTGGTTTCTGTGATGCCTATAAAACACCAACCACTGTTTTTAAAAGAGATAATCCAAGGATAAGATTTACTCCACACAATCCTTTTATCAGAGGCCTACACCATTATGTTCTGGAGAATTTTGTTTTCTTTTTCTTAAATAGTAGTTAGAGCAGATTTTTGAAAGTACATCAGCAATATTCCTAGTCTTAAATGCGGGGATTTATGTAACACAAAGTTGCAAGACCAGTGGGAAATCAGTTTCCTTTGATGCACATTAGCTTGAAGTTTGTGCCCTCCCACAGCAGAGCAGAGTTTATTCAAGCACCCTGATAATCCTTTAAGGACTTTCCTCCCTTGAGTATAAGCTGACAGCAGGAAGCCAATGATTGCCTCAACCATTCTGGCTGCATTGGAAAACACCATGTCAGGAAAGGTTAACTGTTGCTCACATCCGTCAAGAGCCGCTGGAGACCTTATTATATGTATGGACCCCACAATATGCTTCCTATTCAAATGAAACAGATAATGCAAAACCAAAAAATCAAATGTGTTGCCCTCAAATTGATTCCTTAAAGTTAACAAGTTATTATTTGTTACCAAACTGAGATATACCATTGAATGGTTTGCAAGGTGGTGTTATATTTTACCATCAAGTAATTACTTACCAGTATTTTCCAGACTTGCTATTCAGAGATCTTCTGTAAAGGAAAGTTCTGGATCTTCCAATGAGAATTGTCAGCATGCCTATATTTTACCCACATCTTTGTATTTTCTCAGTTATGCTACCCTAGCTTAGAGTTTAGAGTATCTGTGCATTCTTTTGTTCATTGTTTTTTAAAGTTGTGCATAGTTTATCTTCAAGCTGGATTCAAAAGAGGATGTGGAACCAGGGATATCATTGCTGATGTCAGATGGATCTTGGCTGAAAGCAGAGAAGAGGTTTACCTGTGTTTCATTGACTATGTAAAGGCATTTGACTGTGTGGATCATAATAAATTATGGCTAGCATTGCAGAGAATGGAAATTCCAGAACACTGAATTGTGTTCTTAAAGGATTTGTATAAGGACCAAGAGGCAGTTGTGTGAACAGAACAAGGGGATACTGCATGGTTTAAAGTCAGGAAAGGTGGTTGCTAGGATTGAATCCTTTCACCATACCTGTTGAACCTGTATGCCAAGCAATGATCTGAGAAGCTGGATTATATGAAGAAGAATGAGGCATCAGGATTGGAGGACGACTCATTAATAGCCTGCATTATGTAGACAACACTACCTTACTTGCTGGAAGTGAAGAAGATTTGAAGATACTTACTGATGAAGATTAAGGATCACAGCATACAGTATGGATTGCACCTCAGCATCCAGAAACCAGAAATCCTCACAACTGGACCAGTAAGCAACATCATCATAAATGGAGAAAGGATTGAGATTGTCAAGGATTTCATTTTACTGGGGTCCACAATCAGCATCCATGGAAGCAGCAGTCAAGAAATCAAAAGTCTCATTGCATTGGGAAAATCTGTTGCCAAGAAACTCTTGAATGTATTGAAAAGTAATCACCTTGAAGACTAAGGTACACGTGACACCAGCTGTGGTATTTTCAATTGCATCATATACATGTGAAAGCTGGACAATAAACAAAGAAGAGAGAAGAATTGATGCCTTTGAATTGTGGGTTTGGAGAAGAATATTGAATGTTACTGGGCCACCAAAAGAACCAACGGATCCGTTCTGGAAGAAGTACAACTAGAGTTCTCCTTGGAAGCAAAGATGGCAAGACTGCATCTTACATAATTTGGACATGTTGTCAGGAAGGACATCATGCTTGGTAGAGTGGAGCATCAGTGAAAGAGAGGAAGACACTCGATGAGGTGGACTGACACAGTGGCCTCAACAATGGGCTTAAGCATAACAACTGTTGTGGACATGGCGCAAGGCCAGGCAGTCTTTCATTCTATTTTTCACAGGGTCGCTAGGAGTGAGAACTGACTTGATGGCATCTAACATCACAATTTGTCTTGGGCACTGCATAGAAATACCCAACATACTTCAGTATCAATCCAAAAATTTAAACCACAATTCAGCATTGCATTAGAGTGGAGAGTGGGGATCTATTTTGATTCTGTAAGTCTTCAGGTGTCAAAATATTGGGCTTAGCATGGAAACTTATACTTTCAATTCTTCTGTTTAGTTTTCCAGAAACAGTGTGACAAAGTGCAGTTGTCATTTTGTCCCTGAAAAGAATGAATAAGTACATGTTCACTTCTGACATCATCCTATATCTCGTTCTATTATGTCTTTCTTCCTCTGGCAGAAATAAAATAATTTCTAGCAAAAGAAATAATGTATTCATTACATTTTACTGTTTATTTTCTTCTTCTCCCTTTTTTCACACATTCACCTGCATGTGAATACTGACACACACACACACAGAGAGAGAGAGAGAGAGAGAGAGAGAAAGAGAGAGAGAGAGACACCATATAGGACAGAGTAGAACTGCCCCATAGAGTTTCCAGGGAGCACCTGGCAGATTCAAACTGCCAGCCTCTTGGTTAGCAGATGTAGCACATAAGCACTCTACCACAAGGGTTTCCTGGGTTTCCATAGCTAATTTAAAATATATATATTTTAAATATATTTTATATATATATATATATATATTCTCTGCACCTTTTTCAGATTGTTTCTTTTGGCATTGGATCTCGTATACAAAAAGTTTTCCATATTTATTAGCTTTCTGTATTTATTTGTAAATTGCTTTAGACTTTTTTTAGTGCCAGTGGATTAGTGGATTCTCGGGTAACATACTTATGTTCTCAGAAAGTCTCTTTTTCTCTCTTTCTCTTTTTATTTTAGTTACCCCTGAGGACATAAAGAAAACCATTGTCATTTTATCACTAAGGGCAATTATTTCAGATGCTCTCAGTAGGTACTCTTTATCATGTTTAAGGAAGTAGCCTTTCATTCCTCATTTTCCTGTTAATATTTAGATCTTTCTCACTTTTGCAGTTATAATGCTTCAATGAATATCACTGAGTATAGGTTTCTGCCTGTAGTTTGGGCTGTAGTGAAAGAATTTTATTTGAGTTTTCTTTCAAGAGCATAATTAAGGCAGGCTGGGAATACAGTTTTTATAGTTGGAATATGAACTACATTCTTGGCTAATCTTGTCTTTTTCACATCTTTTGCCCTGCACTATAAAAGTCCCTCCAGACAAAAAGACATCAGTATCTGTAGTGCATACTGAATTGTTTTGTAACTGTTTCAGCGTCTTGCTGTGATGTGCTCAGCATGGAACACGCAATAGAAAACTCCTATCTAATTTCTTTATTTTGCAGATGTGGAAACTGAGACCACTATAGGTCGATTGATTTGAGCAAACTTACAGGGCATGGTTACAGGGCCATACTAAAACTTAGGTGTCCTAATAACTCTAATTCTTCTTTCTACCACAGCATGCTGCCTCCTGGGTTGCATGAAGAACATACTGGCTGGTTTTTTCAAACTTATCTTCAAAGAAAACAGACTTCAAGTTGAAAGTGTGTTTTTACTTAGCTAAATTTTGGCTGGGAAGAAAAGGTGAAATGGTAATCAGTGAGAGATAAGTTAGAAATGGTTAGATACCCCTTTCTATGGTATCATGTCCCTGGGCAGTGTAAACAGCCTGCCCTGGGGCACTAATCTGCAAGTTAGAAGTTGGGACTCACTCAGCCACGGTGTGGAAGAAGGGCCTGGTCATCTACTTTTGCAAATATGACAGCCAAGAAAACCCTAAGCAGCTCAGTTCTGTTCTGTGACACACGGTGTCACCATGAGTTGGAATGCTCTTAAAGGCAGCAGATTTGGCTTAGTTTTTTCCGTCATATCGTGTTCAGAATTTCCAAACTTGATAAAGCATGGTGATGGACGTTGTAAAGACTTTTAACAGCTATCTTCATTTTCTTTGTTTTTAAACCAATACCTACAACATCTCTGGTGGGCAGTGGTGGTTCAGTGGTGGAATTCTTAATGTCTGTGCGGGACACTCAGGTTCTGCATAGCCACCCTTACCTTGTCTAACGTGGAGGCTATGATGCTGAACAAGCTTCAGGGAGTTTCTGGACTAGGATGGAACGGCCTGAAAATCTACTTCTGAAAGTAAATCAGTGAAAACCCTGTGAATCACGGCAATCCAGTTCCATTGTTCATGGGGTCACTGTGATTAGGTACTGACTTGATGGCAGCTAACAACAGTACAACATTCCTGGCACATTGGAAAGGCTTAATAAACAGTTGGTGAATTAATGAATGTCTGAGAGTTCACTGTCTTCCCAATTCAACTAAAAAAGGCAATCTCCTATTCCTTGGCATCTACTGTACTGTAGCAGTGGAGTCCTTATAGAGCTAAATTTAGTGCAGCAGTTTAGATAGTTGTTTATTTTGTGTATGCATATTGGGTGCCTGCTGTATTTGAGATATTGTATCTGAGGGGAGGTTCTATCAAAAAGTTAGATAATAAATAGTCCACATTGTGTAACAGGGAGGGTTAGATGCGGACCTAAATAATAAAGACAGAGGAAGATGAGACCCCTAAGAGCCAAACAGGTGAAATATAGAACATGGAAAAGCAAAGCTCAAGGAAGAGGTGGCAGGCGTATTTTTTAAATATGATATGATAAGAAGAAAGGGTTTCCTAGTAAAGGAAGCCCTAAGGAGACAGACCAGTTATAGCTAGCAAATCTGGAGAAGAGGAAAGAGAACTGGAGGAACCATGAGTTCACCTACCCTATATTAATGGATTTCAGTCTATTGTTGTTGCTATTGTGTCAGTGCATCTCACTTGATGGATGAGCATTTCCCTCACTTTTGCTGGCCTCCTACTTTACCAGGAGACCCTGAGTGATGTAAGCAGTTAAGCTCTTCACTATTAACGTAAAGGTTGGTAATCGGAGCCCACTCAGAGGTGCCTCAGAAGAAAGGCCTGGCAGTCTGTTCCTGAAAGGTCAGGGTCTTGAAAACTCTGTGGAGCTTAGTTCTAATCTATAATACATGGAGTCACCGTGAGTCAGAACTGACTTGATGGCAATTGGTTGGTTGGTTCTACTTTATCAAATATGATGTTCTTTTCATCTCCAGCATACCAAGTCATGCTGATGGTCCTGGACTGGCCAAAGTTTTGTTATGTTGTACGTGTAAGGTTATAATAAGTTGGCGTCAACTTGATAACAACTTACAACATATTAATGGCTTTAATGACTAACAAGGTGAATAAGGAGACCAGATAATCTCCAAAGGCTGGAGAGTTTCTTTTTTGTTCTGTTATCAACTTGAATTGGCTGCTTACATTTCTTATAAAAGTATATACCTATTTGAAACACTGGTGGCAGAGTAGTTAAGTGCTAAGTCAGTTAACTGAAAGGTCAGCAGTTCAAATCCACCAGGCACTGCTTGGAGACTCTACAGGGCAGTTCTACTGTGTTCTGTAGGGTCACTATGCATCAGAATCAACTTGATGGGAATGGATTTTGGGTTTTGGTTTATTAACTTATTGATGAGTTTGTGTTTAAAACTTGAAACACAAATGACCTTGTAATATGGAGAAATTATGGAGTAAATTCAAACAGCAGGTTAAGTGGTAATGAGATTAAATCTTAAGCTCCTTTCTAACTATGCCATCATCCTTACTATTAATTAGAATTTCTGAACTGACAGCTAGTTTGTGGAAATAGTCCGAATTCTGATTTAAATCCTTGACTCAACCACCTAACTTATTTTGTCATCAGGATAATAATTGCACCTCTTAATTCTTACAGTTGTTATGAGAATTCAGTGACAGAGTACACATTTGAAATGCATTCACACAGTCCCTGACACACACAGTGAATAGTGGCTGTCAACAGTGAGCCTCATCCTTCCCTTTCCCTTTGGTCAGCAATTCCTGTCCACAGAATCTTGCACATTTACCAGGCTCCCTCCTCAGTCTAGTTGAAACCAGCAGTTTCTCTCCCACGAGATGTCTCCTAACTGATCTGCTGTGTCCAGTCTGGCCTCTCTGCAGCCGTCCTCCACACGGTAGCCAGAGTTATGACTTTAAAATGTAAATCACATCACATTATTCCCTTGCTTAAAAGTACTTCAGCAGCAGCAGCTTGTCAAGTCCGTGATTGTGGAGGTTGGGTCAGTTCTAAAAGCCTTAGGTCAAGCAACAGTCTGGAAACTCCCACAGTCTTGAGTTCAGAATTGGTAGGCCAAGTCAGCAGGCTAGAAACTCCAGTAGGATGTCTTGTGTTATAATTTAGAGACAAAATCCTCCTCTTCAGAGACATCTAAATTTTACTCCTAAGGCCTTACATTTTTCAGGTGAGGCCCATCTACACTGTGGAGGGTAATCTGCTTTACTTAGGAACAGCTAGTTTAAATGCTAACCACCTGTGGCATACCTTTAAGCAGTATCTTTACCAAGCAACTAGGCATTATAACACATAAAACTGACCATCATATATTTCTCCACAGTTGTTATATATGGATTATATGGTTATATACAGTTGTTAGACACAAATTTAAGACTTGCTAAAATTTTTAGTGCTGTATCATTGGAGGAGTTCCTGGGTGATGTCTCTGGTTAATGCACTTTACTGCTAAATGAATAATTGTGGGCTGAGACCCACCCAGAGGAGCTTTAGAAGAAAGACCTGGTGATCCATTTGTGAAAGATCACAGCCATTGAAAACCGTATGGAGCATAGCTGCACACTGGTACTCATGAGATTGCCACGAGTGGCAGTCTTCTCAAGGGTGAATGGATTTGTTTTGGCTTGGTAGCCTTAGAGCCAAGAAGTTGTTATTATTAGCTATTATTATTTGCTATTAAGTTGGCTCTGACTCATAGGGAAAAATGCTGCCTGACCTTGTGCCACCCTCAGAGGCCTTGCTGTGTTTGAGCCCGTTGTTGCAGCCACTGTGGCAGTCTGCTTCATTGAAGGTCTTCCGCTTTCACTCTGACCCTGTGCTTTACAGAGCATGGTGGCCTTCTCCAGGGACTGGTCTCTCCTGATAATGTGTCCAAGGTATATGAGATGAAGTTTCAGCATCTTTACATCTAAGAAGCATTCTGACTGTACTTCTTGGAAGACAGATTTATTTGCTCTTCTGGTAGTACACAGTATATTCAGTATTCTACCCTAACACCATAATCAAAGGCATAATTTCTTGTTTGCTTTTCTCTATTTATTGTCCAGCTTTCACATACAGATGAGGCTATAGAAGATACCGTGGCTTAGGGTAGGCACATCCTAGTCCTGAAAGTGACATACTTGCTTTGTAACACTTGAAAGAGATCACTTGTAGCCAGTTTGCCCAATGAATTCATGATGTAAATTGGCTACAAGAGATTTCTTTTGATTTCTTGACTCTTGTTTCCATGGGTATTGATTGTGGATCCAAGTAAAAGTAAATCCTTGAAAACTTCAATCTTTTTGTTTTTTTCTTTGTTTGTTTTTTGCATTTATTATGACACTACTTACTGGCCCAGTTGTGAGAATTTTTTTTTTTTTTTTTATGCTGAGATATAATCCATACGGAAGGCTTTAGTCTGATCTTCATCTGTTAAGTGCTTCATGTCCTCTGCGAGGTTGTCTCATCTGCATATTGCAGATTGTTAACAAGTCTTCCTCCAATCCTGATAGTGTTGTTCTTTATATTGACACCAGGGTGAGGGTGGGGGAAAATTGAAATAGACAGTCAGGACTAACTGTTTACCTGTTTCATAGGACTGACTCTTCACTTGCTTTTCTTAAAATTCCTGGCTTCCTTAGCACTGCCTGACCCAGGAAATCACACATTAACTTGCAGGAGCCACTGAGATAAAATCTGTGTAGCCTTTTACAGCTTCTTTAGGAACACCATGAGTCGGATCCGACTCGACGGCACTTGGCTTGGCTTAGGAACACCGGACAGTGGAGGCACCAGTGCAAGGACTCCATGCCTCAGGTGACAGCCGAGAGCATCTGGACCCTAGTTCCTGATGCACATGCCACCTGGCCACAGAGGCCCCTCTCCAGTGCCCCTGCCCCTGCCTCTCCCTTAAAAGCCCAAACTCACCAGATGGCTTCAGACAGGCTTTGAGAATGAAAATGCTGTCTGTCGCCTGTGTTTGCCAGCAACACAGAAATAAAAAAATCATTGATCATTTACCTAATCCCCTGTCTCTGAGATTGGCTTTAGCAGCAGGTAGTGAGAACTCTGGAGCTTTCTCCAATAACAATGTAGTCTAGCTTCTCAGATTCTTAGCTTAGCATGTAAATAAGTATGTGAAAGGATGCAACCCTGACGTATACATTTCCTCATTTTAAACTACACAGTTTACCCTTTTCTGTTCAATCAGCTGCCTTTAGGTCTGTGTACAAGTTCTGCATGAGCCTAAGTGTCCTTAAATTCATCCTCTCTGCAATGTTACACGTAATTTGTCATGGTCCACACAATTGAATGCCTTTGCAAAGTCAGTAAAACACAAGTAAGCATCTTTTCTGGTATTCCCCACTTTCAGCCAACAACTATCTGACTTCAGCAGTGCTATCCCTGATTGCAAAAGGGATACCTAGTGTGTAGCAAACAGTAAGTAGGTGGTGGATACCTGCTGGGACATTAGTTATGTTAAATATAACTTACTTTATTCAAAGTAATGGGCTTATAGAGGTTTCCTGTCATAACAGTTAATCAGGTATAACTTGTGATACAGAAGAGGAGAGAAGAAAGAAGTGGCTCTGAATAAGACAAGGTAGGAAATTGTGAGTTCCAAAGGTTTAAAGTTTTATGAGCTTTGATGAGGTTTCATTTGGTGGGCTGTTACTAGAAAAATCACCTGTCATTAAAGATCCCAGCTACCTTATTAGAAACCTCATCTATTCATAGTGTAATTCCCTAACCATGCCCCAAGCAATGCTTCTGCATTTTAACTTGGGAAGAGGGGAGAGAAAGCTCAGACCTTCAGGGTTCTGGTTTATTGCTGTAGAAGAGCAGCTATAAGCCCAAGCTTCCTTTTAAGTCTACTATTTTACTTTAAAGAGTCATGTGATTTTTGCATTATACACAACAGTATGTGTGAATGGTAAAATCGATGCCCTGGGGAGATGTACTATGTGAATCCTAGGGCTTTAGATATCTCACACCCAGTATTCAGCTTCTGGAGAACAAACCTTCCAGTCTACAAAAACGTAAAACACTGTGTCTTTTGCAGAATTTGTTCTTCGGAGAACATGGACTTTATTCTTCTTTCTCAGGCAAAAACTACTACTTTAAAAAATAAATAAATAAACCAGTGTGCCTGTCAGATGTCTTCTAAGTAGTAGTAATGCAGTAGGGCACAGTAGAAATGCCCCATAGGGTTGTCAAGGCTATTAATCTTTAGGGAAGTGGACTGGCACGTTTTTCTCCCACCGAGCAGCTGATGAGCTGGAACCAGTGACCTTTCAGTTAGCAGAGGAATGGTTAACCACTGCACCACTAGGGCCCCGTAGTGCTTCAAGGAGATGTAAAATGCTTGTTGATATAATATGCTTGGTTGCTGGAGAAAAGTGAGAGTGGTCGGAAGAGTGGGATGTTCTGGAAAAATGACTCTGAATAATAGCAGACAACTGGGAGGTGTAGAGGTGAGAGAATGTGAGAAATGAGAATATGTGCAAGCAGTGAACCACGTGAACTCTCTCTTACAGTGACTTCTTGAGCGTTGTGATGGATTGAATTGTGTCCCTCAAAAAATATGTGTAGTAATTTGGCTGGGACATGTTTCCCAATATTTTATGATTGTCCTGCATTTTGTGACTCTCCTATGCTGTATGCTAAAAGATTAGGGTGGGACCGTAAGTCCCTTTACAAGGTCACTTCCCTGCTCCACTGTAAAGGGAGTTTCCCTGGAGTATGGCTGGCACCACTCTTACTCCTTTCATCCTGCAAGAGATACAAGGAAAGGGAAGCAAGCCGAGAATTGGGAACCTCACACCATCAAGAAAGCAGCACCGAAAGAAGAGCATGTCCTCCAGACCTGAGGTGCCTGCACCAAGATGCTCCCTGGACAAAGACTGATACAATACCGGACTTTCCTCCAGAGCCCACAAGTGAGAAAGACTTCTCCTGGAGCAGACTTGTAGCCTACTAGACTGTCTAAGAATAAACTTTAAAGCCATCCACTCTGTGGTATTTCTGTTAGAGCAGCGCTAGCTGACTAAAACAAGCATCATAGTAGCAGTTTTTTACACCACAGTACATTACCATATTTTGCCTCATGCTTGTGTTGTAAGAATAAATAGACTCAGGGTACTAAGAAAGTGCGCCGTACATATTAGAAGGATTCCTACCAATACTACTTTTTAATGCTTTATTAGGCCTTAAAATCAGCTCATTTCATTTAACTTTGTGTGTGCATATGTGTCTGTGTGTCTATGAGAGAATTATAATTATTACAATTAAAAAAAACTGCAGTCGAGTCAATTCCAACTCACAGCAGGACTTTCTTTGCTGTGGTCTTTACAGAAGCAGATCACCGGGCCTTCCTTCCATAATACCAGTGAGTGAGTTCAAACAACCAGTCTTTCAGTTGGCAGTCAAACACAAGTCATTGATGCTACCCAGAAAATGAGGGAATAGAAAAAAATGAAACCAAACCTTTGGCTGTTGAGTAGATTCTGACTCACAGTGACCTGTAGGACAAACTAAAACTGTGCTGTAGGGCTTCCAAAGAGTAGCTGGTAGATTTGAACTGATGACTTCTTGGTTAACATCTTGTTCAAAGGTGTTCAAAGAAGGAGTCAAGACTTGTGACTTGATGCTGGAGATGGAAAGGATGTTTCTCTGAATATTATTTTCCAGTTTTCCTTTTAGAGTATGTGATTTTTTGAAAACTAGTTTGGTTGTTAGTAAGGAGAGTTTGAAATTCTTAGTGTAAGGAGTTAAAAAATTGTGGTTTAAGAAAAACTTGTGGTTATTGAGCCTCAAAGTAAATTAAATTGGGTCTTATTGAGTTACAGCACAGGATACATTACAGTTTGGGAGATCATCATCATTAATAACCAAGTTTGTTTCACAGCAGCCAGGCACAGATGGCCTGTCAGTTAGGAAGCTTTTCTGTATAAAACATTTCAGTAGTATTAGAGATAACTCTTCTCTAAAAGCTTGGTAAAATTCTGCAGTGAAGCCTTTTGGGCCTGGGCTTTTTTGCTTGATAGTTTTTTGATGACTTCTTCACTGTCTTCCTTTGGGATGGGTTTAAGTTGTTCTGCTTCACCTTGTGATAATTTTGGTAGGTGATATGAATCAAGGAATTTGTCCATTTCTGCTAGGTTTTCAAATTTGTTAGAGTATAGTCTTTCATAGTATTCAGCTATGATATTTTTAATTTCTGTTGGATCTGTGATGACAACTCCCCTCTCATTTCTAATTTGGGTTATTTGTTTCCTTTCCTGTTTTTCTTTAGTAAGTTTAGCCAATGGTTGGTCAATTTTGTTGATCTTTTCAACAAAAACCAGCTTTTGGTGTTTTCAATTTTTCAATTGTTCGTCTATTGTCTAATTCTTTTATCTTTATGATCTGTTTTCTTCTGGTGCCTCGGGTTCCTTCCAGATGTGTGCATTTCTGGAGATAAACTGACCTCTGAGCACTGCTTTGGCTGTGTCTCATAGGTTCTGGTAGGAAGTATTTTCATTGTTTGGAATCCATGAATTTATGTCACCCTTGATTTTTTCTATAACCCATTTTTTTTTGAGCAAGGTGTTCCATGAGTTCCACTTTCTATCTATGTTTGTTCTGCTATTGATTTGGACTTTTATGGCTTTATGATCTCAGAAGATGCTTTGCATTAATTCAGTGGTATGGATTTTGTTGAGAATTGCTTTATGTCCTAACACATGGTCTATCCTGGAGAATGTTTCATGTGCACTGGAGAAGAAGGTGTAGTTTTCCACTGATGTATAGAAAGTTCTGTAGATGTTTATGAAGTCTAGTTTGTTAACTGTGGCAGTAAGGTCTTCAGTGTCTTTATTGAGCTTTTGTCTGGATGATTTGTCCAGTATTGAGAGTGGAGTGTTGAAGTCTCCTGCTACTTTTGTGGAGTGATCTATCTCCATTTCAAGTGCAGTCAGTGTTTCTTTGATGTATTTTGGTGCTCCAGTATTAGCCAAGCCAAGCCAAGCCAAGTGCTAGGTGCATAAATATTTAATATTGCTAAGTCCTGTTTGAGTATTGAAACTTTCAGCAATAAATAGTGTCCCTCCTTGTCCATGATGGTGGATTTTACATTAAAATTGATTTTATCTGAGATTAGAATTGCCACACCTGCTATTCTTTGTGTATTGTTAGCTTGAGATATATTCTTCCATCCTTGAGTTTTCAGTTTGTTCATATCTTTAAGTCTAAGTTGAGTTTCTTCTAGGCAACATATGGATGGCTCGTGTCTTTGGACGCAAGATATCACTCAGTGTCTCTTTACTGGAGCATTCAGTCCATTCACATTCAATATAATTATTGATAGGTATGTGTTTAGTGCTGTCATTGCGATATGCTTATTTCTGTGTTGATATTTTCTCTGTTGTTCTCATTAATCTGTTCTGGGACTTTCTTTTTGTGAGTTTATTTTTCACCCTTTTTAGGGTTGGTTTCACGGTTGTTGAGACTCCTGTATTACATTTTTGATTTGATATGTTGCATCTTTATTGTACTTTACGGCTGCTTGTATGATCCCTCTTAATAAACTATGTATAAGCCCAGTTTTAATTACTACCAGTCTTATTAACTTCCTCTCCATCTGGAAGGACTACGACTTTAGTACATCCCTCTTTTTAATATGATTACATCATAGTTTTCATGATATGATCACTGGATCATTTCTTTCACCATTGTAGCTTTGATTGAGTTTGGAGCCTTCCCTAACAGAGTAGGATTCTGGGTGATGTGTCCTGTATTTGCTTCTAAAATATAAAGTTAGTGGTTTTGTTCTTTTAAACCAAGAAATTCTTTCAGGATTCCTTGTAGCTTTGGTTGGTTTTTACAGATTTTCTGAGTTTCTGTTTATCTGCGAATTTCTTCATTTCATTTTCATGTTTGAAAGATAGTTTTGCAGGATATATAATTCTTGGTTGGAAGATCTTCTCCTTCAAGCCTTTGAATGTGTCATGCCACTGTCTCTGTGCCAGCATTGTTTCTGATGAGAGATCCAATGAAAGCCTACAGTGTTTCCCTCTAAATGTTAGCTTTGCTTTGAGTCATGTTGCCTTGAAGAGTTTCTGCTTATGTTTCATTTTGTTAAGCTTGATTATAATATGCCTTGAAGTCTTTCTTTTGAGAGCTATATTGAGTGGTGTTCGATATGTATCTTGGATGTCTATATTCTCTTCTTTCATAATTTCTGGGAAATTTTCTCTCAGCAGCTTAGCAGTGGTACTCTCTGTGTTGTCAAATGTCTTGCCCTGTTCAGGAACTCCAGTTAATCATAGATTGTTCCTCTTAATAGAGTCTCACATGTTTCTTAATGCTTCTTCATTTTTCTTGTTTCTTTTTTTCTGATTTCTCCTCACAGATGCTGGAGTAAGTAGCTCTTTCTTCCAAGTCAGAAAGTCTGTTGTCCATTTGTTCCATTCTGTTTTCTTGGCTTTGAATTGAAGTTTCTATGTCTTTGATTTTGTTTTTGATCTGTCGGCTTTCAGAGTATTGGTGTTCCATTGGATCGAATAGCTTGCTTGATTTTTCATTTTGCTCAGCTGCATTTTGGATAAGGTCTAAAAGGACTCTCTATATAATCATTTTGTATTCACCTTCTGATAGTTTCAGAAAGGTTTCTTCATCTGGGAATTCTTTGGTTGTTTCTTTTGGGGGCCTTCTGAAGCCATGGGTGATTTCTTGGTTATAGTTTTCTCCCCAGTTTGTTGCTTTTTGGGCATCATGTGAGTCAGTAGAGGCTGTGAGAGATGCTGTGAAGTTGGACCACTGTTGTTTCTCTAGGCTGTCTTAAAATGAAAGGTAAAAGGTGTCTGACAACTTCCAAAGTCACTCACATTTTCAGGTGTAGAGGTCCCTCTTCCCAGCTGGCAAAGCAAGCACCTGTATATCCAACCCCAGATATTATAAACTAGTTCAAAATATGGAAAGGCTACTGCCCTACTGACCTCTACTACTGGGCCCCAGCTGTAGGTGACTGTGTATAATACTGCTTTTCTGTCAGAAAAGCTCTGTCCTCTGGGTAGGTGCTGCCTCCCAACTAAGGATTTAGGTCCAGCTGAGGCCTCCATATGGGTATGTTGCCTCCCAGTGGAACAAGATGGCATCCCACACAAGCTCCCTGCCTGCCTCTGTACACGCTACCCAATGGCGGAGGTGGAAAGAAAGGCCAAAGATCCACAGAGTCCAAACCCAGGCTCTCAAAATATGGCAGTTTCGCCTGCCAATCCCACTAGGAGTGAGTCTGAGATTGGCTGCTAGTCAAGTCCCAGTTCTGCCTGCCAGCTAAGACAGAGAAATATAAGTTAAAATGGCAAGCTACCTTCAGGCACTCACCAAAAGCGGGGTAATGCAAGAGAGAGATTTTCTGTTCAGTGGTGTGAAGTTCAAATCAACAGCCCTCCTAGACCTTTTACAAACTACAGCAGAGCGAGTTGCCTTTAATCCGTAAAAGCTAGCACTCACCATGAGTGGAGGGCAGTGAAAGAGAGGGAGTTTTCCATTAAGTGGTATGACATCCAAATTGACAGTCCTGTGCCATATCCAAGGGCTCACTAGGTGTCCAGAAGGCTCTGTTTAATTATCTGTTCAGGTCTTGGTTTCCAGTGGAATTTAGGGAAACATGTGTTTAGTCTGCCATCTTGACTCCACCCCTCTGTATAAAAGGTCTCAATTTTATACCTATTGAGTTTTCCTTTGTCTTCCTGAACAAGCATTAGTATCTTTAATGAAAGTACTGGTGAGTCATATACATGTTCTTCCTTTCAAATCCAAGATACAAGGAATCTTTCTCTGGTTTGATCTCATAACAGATATTAAATACTGATCCTCAGATGTATATGAACATAAATTCTGCATTAGTGTTTCCTTTGGTGTGTTAATCAATCCTTAAAATAGCATGGTTACTGTGAGATTCTTATTAGTAAGAAAACACCCAAATATTCACATAGAAGTTCTGACAGCTGGGTTCATGAACTCATCCTAGAAAAACTCCTAAATACATCACTGCTGAATATCACTACAGTAACCGTTGTAGTACTCCCCTTGGACAGCCGTGCACTGCTGCTAGTGCCTAGTCCACCATTCAGGGCAATTTTCAAACTCTTTTTCTGGAATAGACATCAGAGCTGTCATTGTATTAGCCTTAATGTCCTGAATGTCATCCAGATGTCTTCCTTTCTGTATTTTCTTAATCTTTATGTAAAGAAAAAAGTCATTGGGGATCAAATCAGCTGATTAGGGACAGTGTCCCGTACACTTATTTGTTTACTGGCTAAAAACTCCCTTACAGACATTGCTGTGTGAGCTGGTGCATTGTCATGATGCAAGAGCCATGAGTTGGACAAAAGTACAGGTCATTTTCATTTAACTTTTCACGCAGCCTTTTCAGCACTTCCGAGTAGTAAACATGGTTGGTAGAAATTCATAATGAACGGTTCCTCTGATATTAAAAAAGGTTAGCAACATTTTTTTGACTCCTGATTTGGACTGATGGAACTTTTTTGGCCATGGAGAATTGGCTGACTTCTGTTGTGCATTTTGGTGCTTTGTTTCAGGACCGTGTTGGTACACTCACATTTGATCACCAGTGATAACATGGCCCAAAATATCTTCTTGCCTCTCCAAAATATTTTGGCAAACTTTGACTCTCATTTGCTTTTGTTTATCTGTGAGCTCCTTGAGGACCATTTTGCACACACCTTTCTCGTGCCAAGATTTTCAGTTCAGATTTTCTTGTTTATTGGTTACTTGGTCTCCTCTGTTTCTTACGATCAGCTGATGATTTTGACACACAATTTGGTGAATTTTTACCCTGTTTTCTTCAATTCTGCTCATTACTGACCACCCTGACTTCTCTCAATCAGTGATGCTTTCTCTCCCCTCAGAAAAACATTTAATCCATTTGTACACTGCTGTTTCCTTCATGGCATTTTTCCTATAAACTTGGACTAACGTGTCTCTGATTTCACTTCTACTTTTGCCAAGTTTTACTAGAAATTTAATGTTTATTTGTTGCTCTAATTCAAGCTCCTGCATTCTTGTGACAGCACACAAAAACACAACAATAAAGAACCCCACTCAGCAAGATACTGCCCCATGTCAGCACCAGCACAGCTGGGAAACACTGATATACCAAAGTTATGAAACCTTGCTGAGTTGTTTGTACAGTGCGGCCAACCAAAGCACATGTTGGTAAGTTTGCAAACTTAATTGTCACCCCCATATACCGGTGTGACTCCAGACGGTTACCAATGCATTTATGAAGCTACATACTCACAGCTTGTATTCTAGCCTCTGTAAAATTGACCTGATACAGCAAGTATGGTAATCTTAATCCTCAAATAGACCTCTAATTGCATAAGGGTAAAGTGCTTGAAAGGGGAAGGTTGTGTTGTCATTGTTTTGGGGAATTGTTGTTTACAGTTACACTTTTAAAACTAAAATGGCATGGTGCTTTTCACAATAGCCTGCAGTTGTAAAGTTTAGATAAAAATTTCTGAAATAATTCTTCCTCAGGTGGAAATTTCCACACTGGGATTCTACAAAGGATGATTATTTTGCAGGCTAAAGAAAATGTGTTAATTACTAGGAAGCAGATTCTAATTAAAAGAGTAATGGAAGATGCAAGACTTGTCTTATGACCTCAACTGAGATTGTGCTCTTCTTTGAGAAAGCAATTAAACAGTAGATGTAAAACTTCAGTGTTCCCATCTGTTAAATGGAGACTATTTTGAACACCTCCTGTTTGAAGATAAACAAATGAGAAAGTTAAAAGAAAAAGTAGTAGGATCTTTGAAGGGGGGAAAGAGCTTTGTGTTAATTTGGAGAATTGTTTGTATAAACTTTACCAACAAATTTTAATTAGACATATCATTCACAGATTTATTTTTAACCTTTTCATGGGTGAGTTGTGGGGGTTCGAAGAATTTTTTGGTGACACCATGTTTGTACACTAATGGAATGAATGCTGAATCATTGTTGCTAGTTTAGTAACATAAAAAACAAAAACAAGATACCAGTTGCAAGTAGACATATCAGACCCCTTTTCCATGAAGCACATCACACGGGAGGGACACATCATTCCCATGGGGCATTACACTTCCTAGTTATGCTTGAGCCATAAAATAGGTGACTTAACATTCTAAAAATATACAAAAATACACAAGAAATACTAAAAAAATATAGCACTTGCTGCACATGATCGTTAGCACTTTAGATTGTGCCATACTGATAGATGCACATCACTTTTGTGGGACATATTGGTCACATGGCCCAGGAAGTACATCACAAACTGTTTTTACCCCTGGGATGGTTAAAATTGTGTGTCAGCATGACTGGGCCATTATTCTCAGTATTTTGGCAGTCATGCAATGTTATGGTCACCACCATCGTGGAATCTGCTGTGGTACCAGCAAGGGCAGGGCCTGTGGTGGCTCACCATGCACTCAGCCTTCATCTCTCTGTCTTGCACCACCTGCTTCCCATCTGCTCACCTTTGCCAAGGTTTTGGCTTGTTGTGGATGCAGCAGCTGCTGCTCTTTTCTCTTCTGATGTTGGGTTCTTGGGACTTGAGCTAGTAGCTTACCTGTCAGTCTTTGAATTCATCCCTCCACTGCCTGCGAGTAAGAGTCCTATTCCCCAACCTGCTCATCCTGTCTTCACCAGCCACTGCAGCTGTGTGAATGAAGACAAACTTTGCAGTCCTGCCTACCATCGTGGGATTCATAGACCTGCACAGCTTGCCAGGGTGAACCCTGCTCTCTGACCTGGTAGCCTTGGGTTTGCCAGCTTCTACCGCTGAATGAGGCTTGTATGCTGACCCAGGCCTTGGACATTTCAGTGTCTACAATTGCATGAGCTCAGTCCTTGATGTGTGTCTCTCTATGTGTACTAGTTTTGCTTGTCTGGAGAACCCAGCCTGAGACAATCTCTAAAATAACTCATTTACTTGAATATTTCTGAATGCCACTAACCATACCTTCTTAGTACTACAAAGGAAATAGTAAATATACCTGAAAGCCTTATCTCACTGTACATAAACAAAGACACAGTTTTACACAATCACTTTTACAGGAAGCATCCCCTCACACGAATCAGTCTCAGTACTCAAATATGGCTGAGACCACCTTCCTTGTTTTTCAGGCAGTTATACTAGTGTCTTATACAATGTCCAAACATACTAAATTAGTTGCTCCAATGCCTTCCAATAAACCTCCTGGGGAGGAAAAATGTTTTCCACAGGAATATGTCCCATGCTCCATGAAATGGGACTCATTTTATAATGCAGTCTAACCTTTCTATTTATATGATAAAAGCAGACATAAGAAGACTAGTCATTATTTTGTTTTAATTCCTCATGTGTAACTAGGTAATGTCATTCACCAGACATTTATTTTACACCTACATGGGCTGTGTACCAAGGACATAAAATAAGGCATAATTGTACTTTCAACTATTCATAGTCTTGAGAGGGAAGAGGCACATAATAAAAACTCTTATAAGTCATGTGATAAAGGGTATGTCAGGCATATGCATTACAAATCCTATCTGCATCTTCTGCTATGAAACATATGGGTTTACCATAAATGGGAATTGACTCTAAGTAATATTTTTTAATATATATAAATTGTAATGGTGAAACTCAAATTGAGCAAAGCCAAGCAAAGTGCCGTCGAGTCAGATCTGACTCATGGAAACCCTAGGGGCCACAAATTAAGCAAGTGACTCCTATTTTTTCAACCTTACCTTAGAGTCTGTAATACCTTTCCTATTGTGGGACTTTTCATCGCTAAAGCTCAATCAATGGTGAAATACTCAAGAATTGAGTTTGATACACACTAAAATCATTTCGAACAGTTTTTTTCTAAATTAGGCAAAAGCAATGGGGGAAAAATAAGTATTTTTTTTTTTAACACTTGAATGCTTAATACTTCTCTCTGTCTTTTTCTTGTTATCTACTTTTCAGAAATAAGGAAACTCAGGCTTGGAAAAATGAAGTAACTTGCCCAACGCTGACTGGCATAGAGCCAGCAAGGCCTGGTTTATGTTTATTTCTTTTATCAGACATTTAAATGTTATTGTTGTTGTGTGCCATTGAGTCAATTCCAACCCATAGGTGGTGGAATGTAACCAAGTTGAACTGCCCTGTAGGGTTTTCTCTGCCATAATTTCTATGGGAGCAGATCGCCCAGTCTTTCCTTCCACTAAATTGAAGCCACCTACCTTTTGATTAGCAGCCAAGCACCTAGCCATTAGGCCACCAGGGCTCATTACTTAAACTGTAGACAATATCATAAGTGCTTTATAAATCAGAATTCATTGGAATCTGGATACAGTTCTTTCTGGCAGTAAGAGTCTTTCCAAGTCACCTTTTAAAACATATAAATACATAAATACACACACACACACACACACACACACACACACACAAAACCAAGCCCATTGCCATCAAGTTGATTCCAATTCCTTGTAACGCCATGTATATCAGAGTAGAACTGCTTCATGGACTTTTCTGGGCTGTAATCTTTACTGAAGTAGATCACCACTTCTTTCTTTGGTGGTGCTTCTGGGTGGGTTTCAGCCACCCAACTGATTACAGAACGTTTATATCACACAGGGACGTATACACACATGTATATGTGTGTGTGTGTGTATATATATATATATATATAATTCATATGGATATGGGGGCATGTTTAGCATGCTGATGGTTACAGGATTGAATCAGGCCAATCTTTTTTTTTTAATCTTGGTAAAAATACAGTGGTAAAACATTTACTAATTCAGCAATTTTTACATATACCATTTGGAGACATTGATTAGGTTCATTGTGTTGTGCAAACATCACTCGTCATGTATTTTACCAAATTATTCCACTACCGTTAACAGAAACGCAGTGCCCCCTAAGCAGTGATTCCCTCTTTCCTCTTTCCACCTACCCCAGACAACCATTAATAGACTGTGGGCTCTATGTAGCCTACTGTAGATATTTCATGCAAATGGGATCATATATTTGTCCTTTCGTAACTGACTCATTTTACTCAGCATCATGTTTTCAAGGTCCATTCTTCCAGTCTTGATTTCATTCTCCAAAGTATTTACAATTATAGTCAGCTACTGATTAGGTCAAGTTGTTCCATTCCATGAGTTCTAACATTTCCTGAGCTCTTACATCAATCCACACTCTGGGGCCACAGACATGAGGGCAACATAAACCTGCCCTGAGATGCTTAGGGTCTAGAAGGAGAAACAGAAAAGGAAAGACACAGTTAGATGCCAACAGAATGAACACCACAGCCGTGTGCAAGTGAGTGCCTCATCTAGACTTCTCTGGCTATTTGGAGTTCATTACAATTTTTACATCATAATATTGGTATATATTATTTGCATTTTGTCTTACTACTTTGTTAACATTAATTTCATTTTCACTGCACATAAAACATTTTCCAAGTATTTATTTGAGCTAATGAGAATTCTATATTTACAGATTGTTTTTTTCCTTGTAAGTTCAAAGCCCTTCCAGGCACATCAAATTACTTATCAGCACAGCGGTGTATCAATGAGTGATTCAGATTATATTGTCTTTTACATTTAAAAGCCACAGATAAAGAATTGAAAGAAACCAGTTATTTTCTTATTTGTAAAGGTGGTTTTAATGTTTATTGCAGAGGCTTAAAAACTAGTGGTCTCTCAGCTTTGTTAGTTTCATGCCATCGTTTCAGATTAAACTAAGACTTGAAAAAAGTATTTAACTTTGCTTTTAACATCTAAAAATATTCACTTATCTGTAGATAAACAAAGATACATTCCACAGTATATTATATTTACTATTACTGTTCTTTGCTTCTTTATTTTCTTGGAAAAGTTGAATGATAATGATCATCCCTCTCTTCATAATACCTCTCACCTGTTCCCTGGACACACAAATTGAGATTAGATGTCATGTGTCCCAGTAAAAAGCAAATACTTTTATGGGCCTCCATGAAAGACACAGTGCCACTTTGCATTAAATACTATTGTGTGCTGTCTAGTCAATTTCAGCTCATAGTCATCTTCTGGAACACAGTAGAACTGCTGCATAGTTTTGTAGGCTGTAATCTTTACAGAAGGAGATTGCTAAATCTTTCTCCCAAATCTTGCTGTATATTAGATTTTTCTTTTCTTTTCTTTTTTAAAAAGCCTCACATTCATGTTCTCCAAAAGTCTTTTAGTGAATTGCTTCAAAGTCACATTATTTTTTAATGCTATATGGAAACCCTGCTGGTGTAGTCGTTAAGGGCTACATCTGTGAACCAAAAGGTTGGCAATTCGAATCTACGAGGTGCTCCTTGGAAACTCTCTGAAACAGTTCTACTCAGACCTATAGGATTGCTATAAGTCTGAATAGACTTGATGGTAGTTGATTTGGTTTATGTTTTTTTTAATATGCTTAATTGACACCCAGAATATCATTTCTTTTATTGAATATATACTGTTCTTACCAATTATATGCAGGCTTTTCAATTTTTTTTTTTCCATTTTGTGGCATTAGTTTAGGATCTTTTGCATTTTTGACATAAATGAGAACAGTTTGTCCTTAAATTTAAATCTCAAAATTCCTGATCTTGGGTAAACTCATTTCTATAGTAATTTAAGGTGAACTTCTCTACAGACAGGTATCATTACATAAGCTTATTATTACCATTATTTTGGCTTTTCCAGTGAGCCACACCAAGTGCCGTCACGTAAGCAATTTTGAGTTCTTTTAAAAATGTAATTATTTGTAATATAGTATCTCCTCTACCTTTTATCTTATCTTTTAGCTTTCTGTTACTGAGATTTTTAGGGAGTATGTTTTTGTGATCTCCTAAGTGCTGTGAATCACAGTTGTTGCTCTGCTTTTGTTACTATGAAACTCTCAGAGGCTTATCAGCTTCAGTTGTACTTGCCATCCTCTCTTCACTGATGGATGGTAAAAGGTCAGGTTCAACATTAAAATTTCTGCTGATGAGGCAGGAAAACCTTGCACACCAAGGCAGATCACAGACGTCTCTGGTCACTCTCTCACTCGTACTTCTTCCTTTCCTGCTTTCCCCTTTCTCACTCTATCCCAGCTACACTGATTTTCCTTCTTGTTCCTTTTTACTTGGCAGCCTCAGGGCCTTTGTCCTAGCTACTCCCTTTGCTTGGAGCTCTCAGATTTTTTCTAGATCTGCCTCTCCTGTTAATCACATTTCAGTTTACCTCTTCAGTAACATTTCTCATGCACATTGTTAAGAGGGGGAAAGCCACACACATTGAAAAATGGGCCAAGGAGAGAACTGTGAATTTACAGAGGAGGAAATTCAAGTATTTTAGAATTCTGTGAAGATTTTTAAAATGGAAAGATGGCATGCCACTGTAATCAACAACCAGGTATTCCTGGCAGGTGACGGTGTAGGATGGTGCAGGAGGCTGCCGTAACTGAACTGTCCCCCAGTATTGGAATGTAAGCCCCTTGAAAACAAGGAATTATTCTAACTCGTCTGCCATCACACATCACATATACTAGCACCTTGGTGGCATAGTGGGTTAAGTGTTACATCTGCCAATCAAAAGGTCGGCAGTTCAAATCTACCAGACACTCCTTGGAAACTCCATGGGGCAGTTCTACTCTGACCTCTAGGGTCGCTATGAGTTGGACCCGACTCAGCAGAACTGGGTTTTGTTTCTTTGGTTTGGAGTTCTCTATGTTACTGTGCTACAGAGTGTCTCTACCTAATATGGAATCTTTTGGCTTTTTTATTGAAATTGCTATAGAATGTAATGTTAGGATGTCCCACCAGTAACTGGTTCACATCGCATTGTGTTCCGACTCAAGGCAGACCCATGTGTTGCACAGTACAACTGTGCTCTATCGAGCTTACAAGACTGTGACTTTTCAGAAGTGAATCACCAGGTCTTTTTCCCAAGGACCTTTGGGTAGATTTGAACCACTTGCCTTTGTTTAGTAGCCAGGCCCGTAATTGTTTGCAGAATAAATATTTGTTCGGTTGTTCGTTAAATGGAAAGAGGGAAGGGAAAGAAAGAAAAAGGGAGGGAGAGAGAAGAAGACAAAGAAAGGAGTTTAGAAAAGAAGGAGGAAGCAGAAGGAGAGCCATGAGTGTTTTCCCCTTGCCTTCTCATCTCTGGCCCTCCTTTGCCTAAACACACTTCTTTTCTCTGTGTTTCACTAATACGCTTCAGTTGATCTTTGTAAATCAAATTCTCACCATACTTAGTACCTGGGTTATACTGCCTCATTTGACCAAACTTTCTCCCTTGTCTCTTCCCTTTACTTCCCTTCTCTGATTTTTTTCTACCTCCTTTTACCAATGCATTCTCTTTTTAGCCCTTGGCCTATATCTAGTTTCACATAAGTACAGCAACATAAGTAGTTATCATAAAAAATGGAAGGCATTGTTTTAAAGTAAAAAATCTAAATGCAAAACATATACTAAGAATAGCAAGGATTTGTTGAGCATTTACTATGTGGGAGGCACTAAAATGCACTTTACATCTATTAACATTGGATTTTCCCAGCAGCCCCGTACAGGTCACCAGTTTTACCTTGTTTAACAGAAGAGGACACTGAAGCTCAGAGTTAAAAAGAACAGCACCAAGTCACACAGCTGGCAAGCAGTAGAGCTAGAAATTAAGTTCAGATGGTCTGATTTCAGAATCCACGTTCCTAATCTAGTAAACAAATATTTATGCTTCTAGTTTGCCCTCATTTAAACAATCTTATGTCATTATGATAGCATAGTTCTCCAAAAACAAACAGAAAAAAGTTGCTGTCAGCTTCAACTCATTGTGACTTCATGTGTGTCAGAGTAGAACTGTGCTTCGTAAAGTTCCTTTGATTACTGTAAAAACTCATATAACAAAACATTGGCCAATTTAATACTTTTCATCTGTACAGTATAGTAGCATCAATTACATTAATTATGTTGTGTGACTGTCACCAATATCCATTGCCAAATTTTCCATCACCGTAAACAGAAACTTAACACTTCCAAAAGAATGACCTTTTCCTCTGCCATCCCTACTGCCCCTGTAAAACCGAAAAACAAGAAAGCTCACCGTCATCAAGTCAAGTCTGACTCTCTACTACACAGCAGAACTGCCTCATGGGATTTCCAAGGACATGCTGGTGGGTCTGAACTGCCTGCCTTTTGTTTAGTAGCTAAAAGCTTAACCACTGCACCACCAGAGAAACCACTACCAAATTTTGGATATTTCATGGAAACTCTGGTGGCATTGTTGTTAAGCGCTGGGGTTGCTAACCAAAAGGCTAGCCATTCATATGAGTAAGCACATGTGATTTATGTACTTTTGTGTTGAACCAACTTCTCTAGGGTGTTTTCAGTGGCTGAGTTTTGGGAAGTAGATTACCAGCTCTTTCTTCTGAGGTTCTTCTGGGTGGACTCCACCTCTCAGCCTCTCAGTTATCTTTTTAACCTGAAAACCAAACCAAACCCACTGCCACTGAGTCGGGTCCAACTCACAGCGACCCCAGAGGTCAGAGTAGAACTGCCCCATAGAGTTCCCATGGAGCACCTGGCAGATTTGAACTGCTGACCTTTTGGTTAGCAGACGTAGTACTTAACCCACTATACCACCAGAGTTTCCTTTTAATCTGAAGGGGTGGGAGAGGGAGTCATTTTGAATAGGGCACATGTCAAAAACCAAAACCAAACCCACTGTCATTGAGGAGATTTGGTCTCCTAGAGACACCATGGAATTTCCAAGGCTGTAAATTTCTGAAAAGCGGAAATTTGTACCTCTTTCTTCTGCAGCCATTGGTGGTTTGAACTGCTAGATCTTTCAGTTATCAGGGAATCTGTTTAACCACTGCCCCACCAGGGCTGCTTTAACTACACATACCCTGACGCCTTAAAGTGGCTTTTTCTTCCCAGGTGGAGCACATTTCCGTTAAGCAAGGCTCCTAACTTCAGCATAAATTTCAAGGTGATCGTAATGTTTCATTCGACTGCCAAACTCAAAGTTGTTAAAACACTTTTCTTTATATAACAGGCTATTAGATGTTTAATTTCTCTGGTAAGTCACATAGCTGGTAATTCATGGCCGGGAACGGCTTCTTATTTTAATTTGATAAATAGAACAGTGGCAGGAAAACTAATCAATGTGAAAGAAAATACTTACAGAGTACAGGATGCCATTTTTTTTTTCCTACCTTTTCACCTAAATTAACCTTTGTATCGTAACTCTGACATTTTTGCCAGGTTACATTTAGCCATTTGTCTGAACATTGCTGAGTCTGACTTCTATTATTATTCCATTATCATCTTTATGATGATGTGTTGAGGAAGCATCTGCTACATGTTAACTAGATATTAATTTGAAGACCAGGTGGGTGGGTGGATACCGTAGACTTACTGTGGCTTGTGACAGCGAGCATGGCCTTTGTGCAATTTTCTGAGGAGAGATGCTTTCTTTCCGTGACTTACGCTTTACTTCTAAGTGTCTGTCTTTCAGACTGTGCTGTGGAGCTTCAAAGATGGGTTGAGTCTATTCCTTGATTTTCTTTTTTACAGTACAGCTCAAAGCTTTCTGGGGCCTTATGGAGGCAAGAACATTGACGTAGAAAACTGTGGAGCCAGAGCCAGTTTTTCTGCCACAAAGTAGTTTTTCTTCAAAAAGAACAGCTACTCAGCAGAGAGAATATAAAATGGTGCACTGCCAGGGCTGCTTAACATTTTTCTTCTGTTTAGTGAAACCTTTTAACAAAAGCTAGTGTTCTGTGTCTCTGTCCCACATAGGTCAAATACTGTGGGATTTGAGAATCCAGGTCTATTAAGGCTCTAAGTAGACCGTTGGAATAATGCTTCTTAATGAGATCACTTCACTTATAAATAGCAGTTTTGTTCTTAATAGTGCATAGAGTACTCTTTGAAGATCATTGCATGCAATTCCCTGTGCTGTTTCAGTACAATGAGAGGTGAGGAAGAAATGCAAGTAGGGAATCCGTTCTAAAGAGGAGATCTGAAGAAAGGCAAAGGTTTAGCGTTGACTCCTGCAGTAAGTTATTATCATGAGTGTGCCCCCAAATCTCAATTATGTCTCTTAGGAACTTACTCTTTACCTCAGAGAGAATATGAAGACTTCATTCCGAATCATTAAGTTTTGGATCTGAATTTTAGACCTTCAGTTTCTTTCCTTTGTCTTCAGCATATGGCAAAGAGCTTGGATTAAAGAGGGAGCAAGGGTAATGATGGTACCCCTGCGTCTCTGAGTGCTTAACTGCGTGGGCTTTAGGAGCAGGGGCTTAGGACTTGGGCTGAGCTCACACCTCACTTCTTCCTCCTATGCATGAGATTTTATTTACCATTTATGGGCCTCAGTGCCATCATCTGTAAAATGCCTCCTTCCTCACAGGATGTTTGCAGACTCAAGGAGATGTTACCGTGTGGTAGAGTAATACCTTACACAAAGTCCCATCTCAGGAAGTTTTAACTTTTCCTGAAGCTGCTTTAAATGTTGTTGTTAGAAGATACTCTTCTTCTAGATATATATGTATATGTGGCACTTTTTGAAGGAAAAACATTTGTAGGCTGTATATAGCCTACAAATAATGCCACAGCCATCTTTTTGAGTAATTTCTATGTATAATGTTTGTGCGTATAAAATGGCTTTTACATTGAGTGTTTTAAGAGCCAGATACGTTCTTCTCATGAGAAAGGGAGAATGTGTGCATTCTCTCATGTCACTAAAAAGGTTTCACTCACTGAGCAGTGTGTCACATTAACTTTCAAAATTAATCCCCGGTCAGTGACAACATCAGGTTGATTCATTTCACTTAGTCTTTCTACACTATATCAACTTTCCGTAAGCCAAAAAAAAACCCCAAAACAAAAAAAACCCATTGCCATAGAGTCAATTCTGACTCATAGTCCTAGTGTAGTGATTAAGAACTCGGCTGCTAACCAACAGGTTGGCAGTTCAGTCTACCAAGCACTTCCTAGACACTCGTTGGGCCGTTCTCCTCTGTCCTATTGGGGTCACCGTGAGTCTGAATTGGCTCGATGCACGTGGCACTCTCTGTAAAAGCTAATGTAATTCCACAAAGGTTGTCTAATACTCTTCACTCTGGTATGCAGTATTTGAAGAGATAAGGGTCAGTAATTGAAGTAATTAAACATATATTATAAATACCATAATTCATCATGTCAAGGACTCCATACAAAGTTGTTTGTAGCTGTGTGTTGACATTGTGAATCCAAGCCAAAAAATTAATTGGTTTCTCAGAACTAGTGCCACCAGTGCCTGCCTCGATGGATAATACAGCAAACAGCAGAAATAAGCTTTAATCATGAAATTAAAACTCAGTAACTAACTTAAGAGGTGGGGGAAGAAAAAGTCTGTTGGATTGGCTTTATTCTTTCTTATGTTAATTCAAGTAATGTAAGTTTGATTTCTCTGGATTTTTTACCCAAGACCTTCTACCATTTTGGTTACACACTTTCTTTGTTGAGGTTGTAAAGGCCAGTTTTTCTAACCTTCGTATCTGTGAGCATTGATGTAGGATGTTCTGTGAAAAAATATACTAGGGAAGAAGCAAAAAATGAAGTGGAATGCATTCTGTGTCCGAAGACTAGCTTCGTTGCCCTTGGTCTGTAAATTATCAGGAAATACTCATTATAGTATATACAGTTGTGTGATCAGTACTCTTGAGTTGGCTGTGACTCAGCAACTGTCTGCACAACAGAAAGCAGCAATGCCTAGTCCTGCATCATCGTCATAGTTACTGCTGTGTTTGAGCCCACTGTTGCAGTCACTGTGTCAAGTTCATATCCTTAAGGGTCCTTTTTTCCCAATGTTTTAGTCAGCTGGTACTGCCCTAACAGAAATACCACAAGTGGATGGCTTTAGCAAAGAAAAGTTTATTCTTACACAGTCCAGTAGGTTACAGGTCCAAATTCAGGGTGTCTGCTCCAGGAGAAGCATTTCTGTCTGTGTCAGCTCTAGAGGAAAGTCCTTGTGTTGCATCAGTCTATGTCCAGGAAGCATCTTGGCACAGAAACCTCAGGTCTGAAGGATGCGCTCTTCTCCTGGTGCTGCTTTCTTGATGATGTGAGGCTCCCAACTCTTTGCTTGCCTCCCTTTCCTTTTATCTCTTGTAGATAGAAGGGATAAACGGTGGTGCAAGCCACACTCCAGGGAAACTCCCTTTACAGTGGAGCAGGGAGGTGATGTTATGAAGGGATTTACAGTCCCACCCTAATCCTCTCTAACATAATCCAGTCTGTTAACCACAGGCCCAAATTAGGATTTACAGAACCAGAAAATCACAAAATGAAGAGCAATCACAGAATACAGGGAACCTAGGTCCAGCCAAATTACTTCGCATATTTTGGGGGGACACAATTCAATGTATGCTACCCAGCCCTCTAGTTTATCAAGTATGATACTCTTCTCCAGGGACTGATACCTCCTGAGAACCTGTCCAATGTATGTGAAACAGATTCTCACCATCATCACATGTAAGGAACATTCTGGCTGTACTTTTGCCAAGACAGATTTGCTTATTCTTCAGGCAGCCCGTGGTGTATTCAGTATTCTTCACCAGTACCTTGATTCAGATGCATCATTTCTTTGGCCACCCTTATTCATTGTTCAACTTTGCTGGGATTTATTTTAAATTTCACTGCTCCAGGAAAATTTTTATAAAAGTAAATTTCTTACCAAATTTTTAAAGCTGTTTTCTACAGGTTATTGTTTCTTTTCTTCTTCATTTTATAATTATTGAGACCTCAGAGCATATGCACGCTGTAATTTCTCTTGTACTGAGTTTTTGAGGGAAACCTTGATGGGGTAGTGATTATGTGTTGTGGTTGCTAACCGAAAGGTTGGCAGTTCAGATCCTCCAGGTGCCCCTTGGAAACTCTATGGGGCAGTTCTCCTCTGTCCTCTAGGGTTGTTATAAATTAGAATCAATTCTGTAGCCATGGGTTTTGGTTTTGATTTTTTGAGTGATATTTAAAACACTTGAGTTTCTAAAGTTACTCATTTGACAGAAGTTCAGTTTCAGTGTATCTGTTCATAAGAATTGTATAGCTACAGCTGGTATTCCCTGGATGCTTTATATACACCATGAATGTCTCACGTATCCTTAAGTATGTAGGAGAAGAGAAATTTGGGTTTATATTCTCTTTTAATTCATTAACATTGAATTATTTGGACTTTCTATTTTTTTTGTATATGTTTGTTGTCCAACTCTGTGGCTGTTCAGGGAGCCATGGTAGATGGTCCTGTCCCAGCCTGTGGGCCGAGCATCCCACCCTTACACATTCTCCCTGTAACTCCAGGATGACAGTTCACCAACTGAAGAAAAGATGAGGACATTTTTAATTACCAAGGTCCTGTTTTTTTATGCATGATGTTAGAATGTTTAAATATACATGAAGTTTCTCTTCCTACCTTGTGTCTTTATGTCATCATTAAGGTTCAGAAGTTAAGTGGAATAGAGACCTTTTCTCATCTTCATTTAATTTCTGTATACCACCCAAAACAATGACAGGGAGATGAGGATTTAATTAACAGCTCTTTTGATTTAAAAGGCAAAGCCACTCTCAATATCCTCATAGGGATGTGATGAGGTATTGCTATGATTTAAGATTAGAGATAGTCAAGATGACATTTAGAAATGATTAATTGCCATTTGGAAATGTTCCCAAAGCGAGTTAGAAATAGAACTCCAAATGAGCAGCATTCAGAGCTGTGCTGTGTGGAGCAGGGTGCTCGTTCCGCAGCTCACTCTGCACCACCTGGGCCGTGAACCCTGCCTTGTGGCAAAGTTTGCTTTCTGATTAACTTAGCAGACAGGATGCTGGGTTTTGTCATCTCTGTATTCTGCATCATTCTCAGAATCAAGGTTCAGTCCTATTAGCTTTCTGTTCAAGCAAGACCAGGTGATTTTTTTTTACATGACTTTTATTGTCTTCTATTTACTTTTCAGAGTAAAATTTTAATTTTGATTTTTCCCATGTTAATTCTTGTATTCTGTTTCAACCAGTTTTGTCATTTATAATGAAAGTTTATTCCTGCTGTGCACCCTTTTCTGTTTTTAATGTGTAATAGTAATTACTGTGTTACTTGTAAATAGCATCCAGTAGTGTTTATCTAAAACTTTGGTGATACAGTTATTAAAAGCTATGGCTGCTATAACAAAAAGGTCATTGGTTTGAATCCACCAGCCACCCCTTGGAAACTCTATGGAGCAGTTCTGTTCTGTCTTACAGAGTGACTATGAGATGGAATTGACTCGTCAGCAGCAGATTTAGTCTGCGTTTAGTGTTTATCTGAGTAGTCCCTGAGTAGACCAAATAGTTAAGCACTGTGCCACTTACAGAAAAGTTGGTGATTTGAATCCACCCTGAGGTGGCTTGGAAGAAAGACTTAGCTCTCTGCTTCCACTAAGCACAGCCATGAACACCTCATAGAGCGCAGTTCTAGTCTGCAACACATGGCACCACCATGAGTTATAGACAACATTATAGCAACTACTTTAGTAGTTATCACTCTGTCTCCTTAAAGTATATGAAAATTCTCTGGAGGAGCAACTCTGACAACTCACCCTAGTTGGCCAGTGGAGTCAGATGTCTCCACATCATCATTTAGAGCTTCTGACGTCATCCAAGCATAGGAAGCCTATTGGACAAGTGTTTTGCTCCACTTCGACTGCCCACATACTATGCTCCTACAGTCGTTTTCATCTGTTACCTAGAACTGTCAAAGAAAGACGATACGCAGTTCTTCACCACTGTTGTTTAGGGCTGCCTCTCTCCCTCCTTCACAAATCCTACCTTTGGAATGTGAAATTTCTTTTAAACTCCTCACCAAGGACAATCAAGAAGAACAATACAATAAAAAAAAAAAAGAACCACAAATATTTATTGAACATTCACTGTTTGCCATGCACACCCGTGAGTGTTTTGTGTGTATCTTCCTTGATCTATGACTAGGGAATCCAACAGCAACAACAAAACCAGACTCACTGCCATCAAGTCAGTTCCAACTCAGAGTGGCCCTATAGGACAGAGTAGAACTTCCCCATAGAGTCTCCAAGGAGTGCCCTTTGGTTAGCAGATGTCACACTTAACTACTCTGCCATGAGAGTTTCCTGACTGTGGGATAGGTACTGATAATATCTTTACAAACAAGGAAACTGAGGAGCAGAGAGAAAAAGTCTTTCCCTAGGTTACATAGTTTGTAAGCAGTAGAATTAAGGTTGGATCATAGTTATGATTTTGCCAAAAAGCTTGTGTTTTTAACCACTCTTCCAGACTAACTTTTGCAAGAAGTGAGACTCATAACGGAAATTTCATATTTTGAGGGAAAGAAAAAAATCACAGCATTAGCCTTCAAGTCTTTTGAGTTCATGGCTTTATTTTAGCTGTCAGAAATTTCCTATCACTCACATATTTGTGTAGCTAGAAAGACAAGGTGGTTCTGTATAGCTTAGGCTCTGACCTCCTGCTTTAATTCAGATTCATCCTAACTGTGTCACCTTAGATAATTCCTTAATTGCTTTTGCTGCCTCAAGTATAAAAGGAGAGCATAACAGTGCCTTCCTCATAGACTTGCGTGTGAATTACATGAGTTAATATGTGTGTGACTCAATCAGTACCTGATTCATAGTAAGTACGCAAAGTTAGCTGTTTTTATTACTTTTCATATTTGGGGAGAAAAAAATACAGTGATACCCCCAAATTATCATGATGTCAGTAACCTTTTTTAACTGAGTCCGTATTTTTGTCAGAGTGTACCCTATAGGACAGAGCTGAAGTGCCCCATAGGGTTTCCAAGGTTGTAATTTTGGAAACCCTGATGGCTTAGTGGTTGAAAGCTGTGGCTGCTCCCTAAGAGGTCAGCAGTTCAAATCCACCAGGTGCTTCTTGGACACTCTAGGAGGCAGTTTTACTCTGTCTGTAGGGTCGCTATGAGTCGGAATTGTGGCAGTGAGTCATCTTTACAGAAGCAGGCTGTCACATCCCTCTCCTGCTAACCATTGTGCCACAAGGGTTCCTTAGAGTATATAGCTATACTTGTGTGTGTATGTGTGTGTGCGTGCGTGCATGCATACTTTAGGTGAAACTTTACAACTGAAGCTAGTTTCTCATGCAAAAATTTATACACACATTGTTGTGTCACCCTAGTTGCTATCTATCCATGTAATGTGACAGCACACTCTCCCTTACTACTCCGGAAGTCCTGTGTCCATTCATCCAACTTTTAGCCCTCTCTGCCTTCTCATCTTGCCTCTGGGCATGAGGTTCCCATTTACTCTAGTGTATCTACTTGAACTAAGAAGCACACTCTTCACAAGTATCATTTCATGTCTTACAGTCCAGTCTAATCTTTGTATGAAGTGTTGGCCTCAGGAATTGTTTCAGTTCTGGGTTAACAGGAGAGTCTAAGGACCATGTCTTCTGGGGTCCTCTAGTTTCCATGAGACGATATTGTTATGTGAACTTGAGTTCTGTACCCCACTTTTCTCCTCCGTCAGAGACTCTCTATCATGTTCTTTATTAGAGTGGTCACTGGTAGTAGTCAGAATCATCTAGTTCTTCTGGTCTCAAGCTGATGGAATCTGGTTTATCTCCTGGGCTAGTATTTTCCTTGTGTTTTTGGTGTTCTTCATTCTCCTTTGCTCCAGGTGGGTTGGGACCAATTGATGCATCTTAGATGGCTGCGCTAGCTCTTAAGACCACAAATGTCACTCACCAAAGTGGGATGCAGAACATTTTCTTAATAAATTTTGCCATGCTAATTGACTGAACCCAGCCCCTAGTAACACTGCCCTCAAAGTATTTGGTTGTATTCAGGAAACTTCTTAGCTTTTGGTTTAATCCAGTTGTGCTGATTTCTCTCGTATGTTGTCCATCTCTTCACCTAAGATAATTCTTGTCTACTATCTAGTTAGTCAGTTCCCCTCCCTCCCTCCCCACCCTTGTAACCATCAAAGAACATTTTATTATATGCCTAACCTTTTTCTTGAGTTCTTATTGGAGTGTTATCATATGATATTTATCCTTTTGCAACTAATTTCACCCAATATAACTCCTATAGCTCACATGTTTTAACAGTAGTATCTGTATATGCATTTCACCACTCATCTGTCAGTTTGTCTTACAGTATGGCTTGTCTGTTGCTATGATGCTGAAAGCTATCTGCCACTGGTATTTTAAATACCAGCAGGGCCATCCATGGTGGACGGGATTCTGCAGAGCTTCCTAAGTCAGACTAGAAAGGTAGACCTGGTACTTCTAAAAAAAAAATGGCCAGTGAATGAATAGCAGCAAAACATTGTCTGATATAGAGCCAGAAGATGAACCCTTCAGATTGAAGGTACTCAAAGTATGATGAGGGAAGAGCTCTTTCCTCAAAGTAGAGTCAACCTTGATGATGTGGATGGAGTTCAGCTTTGGGGATCTTCATTTGCTGATGATGTGACCTGAGTCACAGTGAGAAGACCCAAAGTAACAGTTGTGAGGGTAGAGCAGGACTGGCACTGTTCTGTCCTGTTGTACATAGGGTTGTTATGAGTTAGAATTAGCTTGGGGGTGTCTAACAACAATGCAAACAGCATATCTGCATGTAAAAGAAAGACGTGGCAATCTCTTCTGTAAAACTTGAAGCCTTCAAAACCATATGAGGCAGTTCAGCCCCGTCACATAAGGTCACTATGAGTCAGAATTGACAGTGGTTTGGATATATGGATAGCATACAAATTTTTCAGTATCTTCATCAAGTAAATATACACACACACACACACACATATATATGGCTTCTGCAATCCCTTGTGGCAATTCCACAATTCCCAAAGAGTCCCAATCCCATAGGCTGAGAACCAGGGTTATACTCCATCTCCTGCAATCTCATGCAGCACTTGGCTGGCCTGCAATCTGCTCATTTTTCAGAGAGAAGAAACTGAAACCAGAAAGTCTATGTGCATTTACCAGAGACACATCCTTGGAAAAATTCAAATTAAAAATTAAATTTCAAATCTTGTACCTCAAAATGCAAAGATTCCTTTTTCCATCCCAAAGATATACCAGGAAACTTATTTCAGGTTTCTTTTTATAGTTAGAGAGACAACTTTGGTGAGATACTGTTGTGTCCTTATGCAGTATTTTGCTGTCTCTTGAGTCTCTGTTCTCCACACAACTTTTGCTGTTTTTCATTATGTAATAGAGAAACTTCCCTTCATATCTCATACACCGGGGGGCAGAAGGAAATTTGGAGAGATGATCCATGTTTGGTCTACCTGCCACTACTAAAGATTACCTGGCATGGTTAAAAAAACAAAAAATAAAACCACAAAACCACTGCCTTTGAGTCAATTCCGACTCATAGTGACCCTATGGGGTAGAGTGGAACTGCTCTACAGAGTTTCCAAGGAGTGCCTGGTAGATTTGAACTGCTGACCTTTTGGTTAACAGCTGTAGCACTTAACCCACTAGGCCACCAGGTTTTCCGCCTGGCATGGTAGGGGTCGGTAATTAAATCCTCAGAGCTAAGATGGTTTTCATTGCTTTCTTTCCCATTTCTTCTGGGGAACCACCAGCTGCTATCAAGTTGATTGCAACTTATGTGAGTAGAGCTGTGCTCTGTATCGTATTCAGTGGCTGACTTTTCAGAAGTAGAGCACCAATTGATGCAAAAGCAAATTTTCTCTAGGATCTCAGAACTATTTTCTGAAGAGCAGAGACAAAATTTATTATTTTTACCAGAATTCAAAAACCATAGGTGTCTGTGAGATACAGAAAAAAAAAAATATATAGCTATGAGGTTGCTAAATCTACAACATGGAACTCTAAATATTTCTTGATTTAATACATTTAAATTGGAAGCTTCGACAGTGCCTTCATTGCATGCCAGCTGAAGATCGGCTAATTGAATTAATAAAATAAAGGTATGAAAGAAATAAACATCTTCATAAATTTCCCAGAAGGTATGTTGTTGAAATAAAATGTGTGCAGAACAAATATGAGCAGTTTCCACAATTCCCAGGGCCTCATGAAACACATGGTCTCAAAAAAGTCCGAAGCAAGCGTCTGGAAGCAGAGGGCTAGATTCTCAGAGGGTAGCTAAAATAGATGTATGGCTTTAAATTATTAAAGAATTATCAGCTGCCTAAATGTAACTGATAGTAAAGGCAGGGTCTTTCGATCACCTTAGATAAAATTAAGGGAAAAGAAACAAAATAAGCAGAGTAAATCAACAGGACAGGTTGTTTAGTATGAAGTCATTTGGGAAGTAAAATTGCAGTAGTGTTAGGAAAAATAAATAGAATATGTAATATTGAATTAGAATTTGAAGGAATAGAATTCAGCATTCTCTTCTTCTCCCTCCCCCCCTCCACCCCTGGGCCCCAGTTAAAAGAGGATCAATGACCATTTATGTGAAATAGGTTAGATTTTTTTCATATGTTCTTGACCTCTGATCAAGGCAGAGTCAAATCCTCTTGTGCTGAAAGTCTACGTATTTGCTTCTTGGAATGAAAAGTATTTCATCAAGGTGGCTGAAAAACACTCAAAGATTGCTGTCTTTCTTATTATAGGGAACCTTATCTCCTTTGTAATAAGAAGTGCTTTAAGCAGAAACATTTGAAAGAAAGAGCAGGTGGTTATATAGTAATTTCTTTGTGTCTTTTCAGGTAAATACATTTGGGGCAAATAAAGCCAACATTCTTACAGCTTCTAATATAAAAATAAATAAATTGAGTGAAGTAGTAAACACAAAGTTTATTCCAATTTAGGGACATCTGTATATAGAACCATCATACTTAGATTATATCAAATATTTGAGTTAGTTTTAACTGTCTTTTTCACCACTTGAAGCTGATCACATGAGCTCTGAAACCTTTCATTTGAGATGAAAATGAGCTCAGTTACTGATTTTGAGTTGAATTAGGACACATTTATTTTCCATTTCTCTATCTCTGCCTGCCTCAATGGCCTGCTGTTCTATGACTTTGAAAATCACTGCAAAATCTCATTAGAGCAAAAATCAGTTTAGAGTAGTTTCTCCCACGGAATGTATGGATCCTGGATGGCATAGTGGTTGAGAGCTCAGCTGCTAACCAAAAGGTCAGCACTTCAAATCCAACAGCCTGTGGCATGATTCCTCTCTGTCCTTTAGGGTCACTGTGAATCAGAATCCATTTGATGACATCTCACAACAACAGCAACACAAAATGAATAGGCAGATTATTGAGATACCTCTATTTATCATTAGCCTGCTATAGAGACAGGAAAGCTACATAGCACTGGAGTATATTAGTATAGAATGCCTTTGTTAAAAGGTTGTTATTGGCATACTGTATGTCAAGATGCTACTAATTCATCTTTATACTTCTGCCTTTATTGACTAGTAGGACACACAGCTGTTAGTTAAATAGGACATGATTATTAATAGATGGAAACAATGTTGAAAAATTAAATAGGGTGATAAAAATTCACTTATTTAGCAGGGGTATAAAGCTACTGCTAGACATTAATGTTAGATCAAAAGACCTTTTCAAAATTTAAAGAATCTCACTGATGTAAACAGCCATCATTGTTAGGGGATAGAATATGAGCAATACATTATTTACTAACCTTTAAATCTCATTTTTCCTTACCCCTTGGTAGTACAAATTGTGAAGGAGACGCTGAATTGGACATTCATATATTTGTTTAAGCCTCCATGTTTTTTGGACCAGAATACTGTTTGGGTTCACTGGGTGTCATGGATTGAATTATGTTCCCCTCCAGAAATGTGTGTAGCAGTTTGGCTAGGCCTTGATTCCCAGTATTGTGTGGTATTCCTTTGTGTTGTAAATCCTGTCTGTATGATGTTATCAGGGTGGATGGGCAGTAGCTGTGTTAGTGAGACAGCACACAATGTGTATGATTACCTGTTAATAAGCGAGGATAAGCAATAGTTGTGTTAGTGAGACAGGACTCAGTGTACCATTTCATTGAGCTGTGAGGCAATCTGTTGGGATATAAAGGAAAGGGAAGCAGGCAGAGAGATTTAGGGACCTCATACCACTAAGAAGTAGTGCTGGAAGCAGAGCTTGTCTTTTGAAAAGGACCCAGGGTCCCTGAGCCTTAGAAGCACCCAATCCAGGGGAACATTGATGACAAGAACTTTCATCTACAGCTAAACAAGAAAGCTTTTCCCTAGAGCTGATGCCATGAATTTGAACTTGCAGCCTACTGCACTATGACAGAATACAATTTCTCTTTTTAAAGCCATCTACTTGTAATGTTTCTGTTATAATAGCACTAGATGACTAAGATACTGTGCTATACTGCAAAGAGGGAACAGTTAGTAGGGGATAAATAGGCATGAAGTCACAGCAATGTGGAGGCTTCTCTAGGTAAGCCAGTTGATCAGTTTAGTAAATACAATAAAAAATAAACTATTTCTAAAACAGGGAAAACACTGAACAAATAAGAATTTTAACTGGTGCCTGAATCTGAGCTTATACCTTTTATTTCTCTATAGCATTAACGTGTTTTTTCTTTCTTAACTAAATTATTTAAAAAATATATATATATTTTAAAAAAGGGCTGTTTGCATTTGTGTGTGTGTGTGTGTGTCTGTGGCTTTGAAAGACATTTCTCCAGAGTGATGGAGTTATATTTTTCACTGTATATATGCACATATCCCAGATAGACAAGAGCTACAGAGATAATGCAAGTAGAGATGAAATATATGTATAAATATATGTATTTATTATTTGCATAAAAACTTGAGGTAGTGCAGTTACTGGCTTTCTAATTCTGTTTTCTGTCATTTTTCTCAATCTTGCAAGCTGCTCTGTGTTTGACTTGAACCTGAGGCTGCTATGAAATTTCGGGCATATCCTCCAGTGACTTAAGAAACTGGCATTTATAAAGCCATACTGAACTGAGGGATGGGAATTACTTTTGATTACTGAATTCTTTGAGCAATTTTCTTTTCTCATGTTTGTTTCACATACTGAGGTATAACTGTATGTTTTATCTACTATAATCAAATGTTTAAATATATAATATTTCTTAGAAGTCAGGTGGGCTTAACAGTTTCAGTAGTGAGATTTAAAATCAAGAGAGGTGGCCCACGAAGTCAGCTTCCTTACATGACTCCATCCACGTATAGCAAAGACCCAAGTGAAACAGATACAGATGACAGTCTTGGAACCCTGAGCAGCAAACAGAAGGGTGAAGAATTGGATTGAATATCGAATGGAAGGAAAAATTGAATGAAAGCAGCAAATGAGGAGCTTTGCAGATCATAGAGGCCCTGCTGGAACCCTGGTAGCTCAGTAGTTAAGAGCTCAGCTGGCAATCGGAAGGTTCATCGTTTGAATCCATCAGCTGTCCTTGGAAACTTTGTGAGGCGGTTCTACTCTGTCCTATATGGTGCCTAGGACATGGAATCTACTAGACAACAACAGGTTAGATCCCCTGCCAGCTGGCCCAGTGCAGCGTTGCCATCTTGACACAAAACAAGCAGTATGGACAGGTGAGGAACACAGGGAGGTGGCTTCTTGGCATTCCGAGTAGGAGACAGAGCTACAGTGTAAGATGAACCTGGAGTGAAGCAGGGTGAGCAGAACATGAACAGGACCTAAAGAGAGAAAATACAGTAAGTGAGACTTCTGGGGATCTTGGCTGCCACACGGAAGAGGAAGAGTCAGAATCTGGGAAAAGAATTACTCAGTAGCTTCCATCACTGACAGTCCGAGGGGGCAGCACGGCAGCTGGCGATCACCCATCCTGTGGGACCCTGGGCTACCCCCTCCTCCTGTTTAGTTGGGACAAGGCCTTCGTGGCTGGCTGCAGACTTTAGGGAGTCCTGGCTTCTATACCAGCACAGTGTACCCTTCCCCATCTGCCCAGAAACTGGCAGCACAGTCCCTTGTTTCCTCCCTTCCCTGCCAGTGACCAGTGACATGGGCCTGCCCTGCCCACCTGTCAACCAGTGGTCTTCCCCTGTCAGTTCACCCTCCTCCTAACAACACAGCGGTTGGTGGTGCACACTCCTGAACCCCAGACTAGTGAATACACTCATGGACTGGTGAGTGCACTCACCCTGCCTGTTCCCATGCCATGCTGCCCATGTGGCGACCAGCTGAGCAAACCCTCCTCTGGCCTGCCCTGCCTACCCAGTGACCAGCAGTGTGAGTGCCACACCAGGCAACTACTGGTGAGACCTCTAGTGTGAACCACCTGGCAACCAGTGACCCATGAACCGCTTTTCCAAATTTCTGGCGATGAGTGTCGTGCACCAACCGCACTATAGCTCTGCAACCAGTGAAAATGTTCCCTGCATCCTCACCTGGGCATGAGTTGAACAGCCATATCAACTCATGAACAACATCCATCATATCTCAATAGGTGCCGTTTTGATCTGTCAAACAATGAGCAAGTGATCCCAGTGCCCTAGCCAATGTCCTCCAGGTTGCAGTATCACATATCCCACCCAGACAGTTCCTGCAGGCAGGCTCGGCATGTATTCAAGTCCCCCCCCCCCCCCCCGCCACCTAATGGGATGCGAGTTTGTATATGCGCAGAGGGCCTAGCCCGTCTGTTTGGGCAGCACTGTCTCACAGCAGCTATGGAGAAATTCTGCCCTCACTTCCAGAGGATGCAATAATTGCTGGAATTAATTTGGAAAGAACTTAGTCCCTAAAGCGCTGTAGATGGACCCTGACCAGGCGATATTTGTTGTCCAGCATCAGAGAAAGACCCTGCTCTGCCACCTCCCCTCAATCCTGTAAAGGAGGACATGTGAGCCTAACCACAGAGGATTTGCTCATGGATGTGGCCTGCCATACTGGCTAGTGAGAGAAAATCACACCAAGTCAACCAGTACCACCAAAGTCACACAGACAAGTACCATGAAGCAATAACAGTTAAAATAATACAAAAAAAAGGAAGTCATTCTAAAAGAAACAGATGAGGAAACAAAGCTCCTAATATGTCAAATCAAAACAAGTAAGACAAAAGAAGCAAACATAGCCTCAATAAGGAAATACATAAGAAAATTAACACTGTAATGTTTTGGAAACAACAAACAATAGCACATCATATAGACAGGATGAGATAGCGCAAACAACTGAGGAAAATAAAAGGAGAGAAAATCTTCCTGAGAAAGAAATTATAATAGAAATACCTCTTGAGGAATTCAAAAGATTGATATTTATTTAAGCATCTTGAAAAGATGAAAGAAAATGCAGAAAAAAAACCTACAGAAGGATTCGGGAAAACAAGAACAGAATGATAAACTCCATAGAAAAATAGAAGCCACATAAAAACAACTAGAAATCCAGAAAGTTAGCAATAAAATTCCGAAAGTGGATAATGGACAGACACAGTAGTAGCATTAAATTGAAGGAAGAAAGAGTCAGCAAAAAAAGATGACAAATCTCTTGGTACTGATTTGTTTGAAGAATAATCAGAAAAAAAAAGAATGCAGAGAAATGAGAAATGCTGAGAGTTAATGTGGCACACTATGAAGAGGAACAATAGACACATAATGGGAATTTCAAAAGAGGCTAAGGAAAAAAGCCAGAAAGAGAATTTCTGAAGGCATATCAGCAGAAACTTCCCAAATATCATAAAAGAAGTTTCCATCCAAGTAGCTCAGTGAACTCCATACAGGATAGGCCTCAAAAGAAATTTACTGATACATATATCAAAATCAAAGTTTCCAAAACCAAAGCCAAAGAGGTCTGAGAGCATCTCCTGAAAACTGAAATGCCACATACAAAAGGGTTACAAGTAAGACTAAATGTTGATTTTTTTTTTTTTTGTCAGAAACCACTTGCATAAGAATACACTTTGATGACCAACATACAATTCTAAAAGAATTGCCAATCATGACTCGTATATCCAGCAACATTGTTTTGGAAAACTAAGACAATCCCAGATGAGCAGAAATCAAATGAACTTCTAAATACCAGACCTGCTTAACAAAAACATATTAAGGAGAGTCCTTCTGATACAGAACAAATGACATCGGACAACAATCTTAGATAAAAGCATACAAGTCCACAGAACTTACCACCTCCGCAAATCAGTCTCTTCTAGCCAGAGACTAGAAGAACCTCTAGACTCTCACAGGAAGATCATGTTTTAAGTTGGAACTGAAACGGCTTCTAGAGTTCTCCTTTCATCCAAACAACTAACTGCCTTTTAAAATAACAATACTATGCATGAGGAATGTATCCCTTAAGCAATTAGCTGGACAAGACCAAATGGTCAATGTTTACCCAAAATCAAAGATGAGATGGTAAGGAGGGGCAGGGAAGCCAGAATAGTGGAAAACACATCAGCAGAGTGGAAATAACGAGAATGCTGAGATATTATGAAAATTGTAGCCAATGTCATGGAGCAATTTGTACAAGATTTGTTAAAGGGGAACATAATTTGCTGTGTACACATAATTTTTTTTTTTTACTTATAAAACATTCAAAAAAAAGACACTTGTAATCAAACTGTCTCTCTTGTTTAATGAATCCTTCAGAAAAGTCTGATAGATCAGAAAGGGTAAAAATCTCTTTTAAAATAGATTTTTTAAAAAAAATGATGTTTATCTCATTCTAATGAATGTTTTCATATGCTGCTATTGTTAAGAAAGTCAAGACCCAGGATGATGAATATCCAGTTTGTGGACAAACCATAGTTGCCCTTTAATGATATGTAAATCCACCCTCAATTGGAAATGACTGAACCAACCCAAACTCCCATAAAACAACTGTTTTATCACAATCACCTTCACTGGGTAAATATGACGCTTTTAAGTCACTAAAAAGCTTTGGGCCTTTGTTGCTGTAAAGTGAAACTAAGTAAGAACCCTATGAACCTGTTTGACTTATCCACAAATTGTGGTAACTTGGGGGCTGCCTGTAGTATTCTGTGTGTGAGAGAGAAGGTGAAAGAGAAACATTAATTATTCCAGCTTCATGAGGAACCATATATTGTCCTCAGAAGGCCTTTGGGGTTTGGCAGATGGAGTTGATCCTTTACTAAGGACTCATTTCTATTTACCAGTGAAAGAAACATTTTACCTTGCTTTTAAAAAACATGGGCATCACAAGAAGTGAAAAACAAAGCCCCCATAACAATACTTAAGAAAGCAGTCTACATTTTCATAAAAGAAAACTAGACCTAATGAGAAGTGGGCAGTTACTGTGATATTGTGCCCTTGTTCAAGGAGCCCTGGAGTATTTGTTATTTTGTTGCATATTTTCTTCATCTACTGAGCTCTCTGGTATCCTTTACAACTCTCTGAAACTTCCTTCTGGAATCTGCTTCTGAGAATTGATACGGGAATTATAACCCCAAAGCACAACGCTTGGAGTCATTAAGGGCTGGACTTCCTGTCAGTTGTTTATGCTCAAGAAAATTTCCATTTTGCAAGGGCAGTGTAAAGTTTGCATATCATTTTAATAGCAAGGCAGGTCAATCAAATTATAATTGGCTCCAATTAACACTCCCATGAGCTATAAGATTCTTTACCTTCCCCTGGACTGCACTTAAAAGGAAAATGTTATTGCCTGTTCACCAAAGTCATTAAAAAAAACACACACATCCAGTGTTCAGTCAGTAGGAGTGAAGAGAGAAGTGCAGATCTGGTAGGACGGCAGGGAAGAGCTGCACCCACTGCGTACATTGTATCAAGTGTGGCAACTGGAAAAGGAGCTACTTCCCTGCACTTTCTTTTAGCTGCTCAAGCAGGTCTTGGCTGTGAAACTAGCAGTTGCTGGCCATGTTTTGGTTTTGAGCGAATATTAATACAGCTCTCTAGCAAATGCATTTTCAGTGCCTTTGAACTCCTTTGTAAAGGTACCTTTTTATAATAAAAATGGAGCAGAGTAGAAATAACGTCATGTTTCTGTATCTTCTGCTATCTCAAGTTCCAACTCTTCCGTTCTGGAGTTCTCTCCCTGAGTGTCCTCACGGTGCTAGCACAGGCGGGGATGCGACATTAGCCACGTCATGCTTCTTTTGTGATCTTGCCAGAGGAAGTATTTCAGTGACTGCATTGCCACTGTTTTTCGCTAGTCCTCCTCAGGTACTGCAACCACCGTTAGGGTTCGTGTTTTGAGCACTCTTGCCCGTGGTCCCATTGTACTTTCTTAACTGGAGGTCTCTTCAGAGCGAGGAGAGAAGTGTAGTGTCAGGCCCACCAAAACAACTTGAACCAAGGATGGGAGAAGGGAGTTTCATTAAAAAAAAAAAAAGTTATTTTTGAGAAAGAGAGGAATGCATGCATGCAAGCAAGAATGTAAAATAACTTCTAGAGGGACTTTATTAAAAGACCAGACTTGATGGTTCGACATCCTGGAGAACACAGCCCCTGGACTTGTGCCAGCCCAGAGCTGAAACCAGTACTGAAGCCAACTCTTGACATGAAAATTTGATGATTATAAAACAGAGTGATGCAGGTGGTGTGCGTACTCCTTCACTTAAATATGTGTATGAGGCTGTCTGCCCAGCTCCTCTCTAGATGTGAAAAGGGAGAGTGGAGAGGAGGGGACAGGTGTTGGTTGGATGAATACCAGAGGTACAGAGTGGAAAGCAGTAGTGTGCTGTCACAGGGTGTGGAGAGGAGATAGAGTGGCACAGAGATGAGTATTTGGGGTTTTATATGGCAAAATGGGTTGGATTGTAAACTTTTACATAATCATAATTTTCAAAAAGGGAAAAATACAAATAACCTCTAGAAGAGCTTCTGACATTTCTGTGTTGACATATCTGGAGGAAAGAGCTTCACTCTTGTGCCTGGGGACCATAGCCACATCGGCGACAGTAGCCATGGGACCAAGCAAGAGATGGGGGCATATACTAAAAGAAAAGTTTTTATGACCGAGACATTGAAAATGGTGATAATGGACAACAGTACCTTGTGTTGTCAGACTATGCTGGGAGAGATTGGTTCCTTAAAGACAGTGGAAGAACCAAAATTGGTGATCGCAGAGGACAGTGGGAAACATGTCTTACATCCTGGGTGCATCTGTTACACAATGGACATGGCTCATCTGTGTTTACCAAAGGCAGCAGCTAATAAAACAAGAGAGAGATACAAAGAAATATGGAGCTTGGAAGACTTAAGAGATTAGTAGATTAGCTTTGGGAACCTTCACTTGGAGGTTAGGACAACACTAAGGTCCTGGAAAGAGAAATACCAAAACCAAACCCACTGTCGTCAAGTTGATTCTGACTCATAGTGACCCTGTAGGACAGAGTAGAACTGTCCCACAGAGTTTCCGTGAAGTGCCTGGTGGATTTGATCTGCTGACCTTTTGGTTTGCTGATGTAGCACTTAACCACTACATCACCAGGGAGACAAAAGAGAAAACTGAAATAAATAGGTAGGGGATTACTGGAAACCTTGGTAGTATAGTGGTGAAGCGCTATGGCTGCTAACAAAGAGACTGGCAGTTCAAATCTACCAGGCACTCCTCGGAAACACTGTGGAGCAGTTCTACTCTGCCTTGTCGGGTTGCTATGAGTCAGATCTGACTCAGTGCCACCTAACAGTAATGACAAGGGATTACCAACAGCATTAACCTGGTCTATAGATAATCTCAACCAACAGGAGTCAGCAAGCTGTTTTCTCAAAGATCAAATAGTAAATGTTGTAGGCTTTGTAGGTCATGAAGTCTCTGCCACAGCTACCGTACCTTTGTAGCATGAATTCAACCGTGTCATTTCTAGTTGCCACTGAGTCTGCTTTAAGCCGTGACGACCGTGTGTAGAACACAACAGAACATTGCCTAGTGCTGTGCCCCCTCCGTGGTCTTTGATCCATTGAGGCCGTTGTTGAGGTTATTGTGTCAGTCCGTCTCACTGAGAGTTTTTTTCTTTTTGCCAGCCCTCCACTATATCAAACATGATGTCCTTTTCTAGCAATTGATCTTTCCTTATGACGTGTCCAAAGTAAGCAAGGTGAAATCTCACCAACCTCATTTCCAGGGGCCGTTTTGGTTTTATTTCTTAGAATGATTTATTTTTCTGACAGCACATGGTGTATGTTCAGTATTCATCTCCAGCATCACTATTTAAATGCATTGATTCTTTTTAAATGAATAGATGTGACTGTAGTCCAAAAAACTTCATTTGCCAATGCAGGCAGCAGTTGGGGCATGACCAAACACCAAGTGTAATTAATCGTTCACTCCTGGGTAGATCCAGCTCTAAAGTATGAAAGAAGGAAGGAAATACAATTTTAAATTATTTTTCATGTTTTGCCTACTCTTCTCCTTATCTCAGGACCCTCAAGATTCAAGCTCATTAGCACTAAATCAGAATGGATTAGACATAGACTAAGCAAGGAACCTACTGTGTGCTGTTTGTCTCTCTGGAAGCATAGGAGCCCCTAGATGGAGCACATAGGCAAGTGAGGGACCACTAACTGAAATATTAGTGTATGGATCCCACCCAGAAGTACCTGGAGATCTGTATCCAAAAGATCACAGCCTGTCATGGATTGATGTGTGTCCCCCCCTAAAATGTATATCATTTTGCCTGGGCCATGATTCCCACTATTGTGTATTTGTCCTCCATTTTGTGATTTTACTGTGTTATAAATCCTAATCTCTGCCTGTGGTTAATTTGGCAAAATTGAATTATGTTAGAGAGAATTAGAGTGAGATTGTTATGCCCATACGCAAGTTACCGTCCTGTTCCAATGTAAAAGGAGTTTCCCTGGGGTGTGGCTTGCATTCCCTTTTATCATTTTATCCTACAAGAGATAAACAGAAACGGAAGCAAGAAGAGATCTCGGAACCTCATACTATCGACAAAACAGCACCAGGTGCAGATGGGGTCCTTCAGACCTGAGGTTACTGTGCTAAGATACTTCCAGACCAGAGGACTGGTACAACACAAAGACTTCCCTTCAGAGGCAACAGAGAATCCATTCCCCTGGAGGTGGCACACTGAATTTGGACTTGTACCCTACTGGACTGTAACGGAATAAACTTTTTATTATTAAAGCCATCCTCCACCTGTGATATTTCTCTTGGAGCAGCATTAGATGACTAAGACACAGCCTGAAAACCTTATGAGGCACAGTTTTATTCTGCACATAGCTTGTACTGGGTCACCATGAGTCAAAACAGACTCAACAGCAAGAGGTTTGCTTTGTCGATGTTCTTTGTTTTTTTTTTTGTTGTTGTTGTTTTTTGTAATGGGAGTATAGATCTTTTAGCTCCAAGGAAACAAATTACAAATGGGGCTTTTGAAAACCAGCATGCTGAAATGCTAGAAACGCCCTCCCGATGCCTTTTGTCTTGTGGAGATTCTTCAATCCTGATCACTAGATCTTTTCTTTGAACCTTAAATTATCCTCAGTCTTCTGAAGTATTTTAGATTGCTAAATATATACTGCATCCTAGACCTGCTGCTAACATGTGACATCTGTGAACCTCATCACTAAATTCTCTCCCAGTTGTATAAATCAGTAATAAAAGTCTGCGTGACACCAAACAGGCTTTCACACTCTTTAAATGTGTCTTTTTTTAAAGTAGGCTGAACTTCCCAGATGGCACTAGAAAAAATGGCGCAAGTTACTTCTTGAAATTTTGCCCAATGATAGTTTTGTTTGACAGAATTTTTTATAGACAACATCTATATAAAGGCTTAGATCTCCCACATAATAGAATTTTATAATGGAACCAGAAGTAAACCCTTAAGTGTCAGTAATATGTGTATTAATGTATCTCCAGGTAAACACTAGAGTGACATATTTCATGTGAAATTGTCTAGCCTTATACTTAAGTGACCCTGGAAGGCCCTGAAAGGAATGTGGCTCAAGAAGCCATGTCATTAATCACATATTACTTTTTAGAAAGTGGAGTTTCAGTACTTCGTTTTCTTAATTTATGACTTTGATTGGTAAAATCTCTTTACTGTAAGAAGTATTTCACAGTCATAATATTCATATAGCATTGCTTATAGAATGCCCAGTGGACAAGTAGCTTTTGCATAATGTATTTGTGATTTACAGAAGTTATGAAAGGCTTTGTGAAGTCTAGCTTATTTGAGCATATAAGACTATCATTTTTTACAATGTTTTAATTTATCAATGTACACAGAATTATTTCTAATATTTGCCAAAGAATGCTGATGTGATAGATAGTTTACTTTGTTGTATGCAGTTAATATTTATTGCAGATGCAGATTTTTATAGCTAAACTGATAGGTTTAAAATACATGTTTTTTAACTTTATTCAGCTGTAGTAAATCATATAATTCTCAAACATTTTCAATCAGAGTAACACCATATGTATTTTAACACAGCCATGCAGGCAATAAATGAAAAGTTAAGTCAGATCTTCTAAGACATAAAGAAAGTCCTTAGGGGGGAAAAAAAAAAAAAGTAGGTAGGTGCTATAAATCTCTAAATAACCTCTTATGATGTTTATGATGATGTATACCGTATCAAATGTGGACTTAATTTTTCTCCTGGAATCTTTTTGAAAAGCACTCAAATCACTAATTCATTTGCTTTTTGTGGATTGTAATTGGATATTTCCTTTGGAATACAGCTCCCCTTTTTATTTTCTTGTAGACACATAAGACCTGATTCTTAGGATTTCTGAAGACAGCCTGTCTCACACACCCTAGCTCTGCTGTTTTTTGGACAATGATTTTCTTTGGGAATTTGCTCTCTAGTGCCCAGCACTGAACCTGTCACACCGTTGTAGCTATTATCACCGCTTGTGTTAGTTCCATATTGCTACTGTAACAAACTGCCACAAACGTAGTGACTGAAAACAAGGGGCTTGTGTTGCATTTCTGTAAGCCAGAATTCCAGCATGGGTCTCCCTGTGCTCGTTGAGATATTGGCAAGTTCCTCTCCAGAGGCTCTAGGGAATAACCTGTTTCCTTGGGTTTTGTAGCTTCTTGAGGCTGCCAACATCCCTTGGCTCTTTGCCTCTCAGCCAGCACTAACAACATCACTCAGACCTCAGCTTCAGTAGTCACATCTCCTCTGACTCTTCTGCTCCCCTTTCTTATAAGGTTCCTTGTGATTCCATTGACTACCTAGCTCCACCTCAAGATGCTTAATCAAATCTGGAGAGTCTCTCTACTGTGTATATTTAAGGTTTTGCTGCCTTGAAAAACCACCATAAATGTACAGTAACACAATTGTATTATACTTCTAGAGGTCAGCATTCTGACATGGGTGTCACTAGAGTATGGTCACAGTGTTAGCAGGGCTGTGTTCTTTATGAAGACTATAGTGGAGAATTCGTTCTGTTGCCTTTTTCAGCTTCCCAGAGAGCACCTTCGTTCTTAGCTGGTGGTCCCTTCATCTGTCTGTAAGCTAACAGCATAACATTTTCAGTTCTCCCTGACTGTGATCCCTACTTCGTTATTGCATTTCCTCCCCTCTGGTTCTGCTCCTCTCATCTCCTTTTTGTAAGGACACTTTGGTTATATTAAGCTTACCCAGATAACTCTGGATAATATTCCCACCTCACAATCCATAATTTAATGACATCTACAAAATTCCTCTTACCGTGGAAGGTAACATATTCATAGGGTTCAGGGATTACTGTGGACATCTTTGGGGGCATGGCTTTATTCTGTCTACCACACCATCTGTGTTCCTTGATTTGCTCATATCCAATTCTTATTGTTTGTTTGGAAGCAGCCAAAAAAATGATTTTAATTTGGACTTTGTTATGGATTGAGTTGTTTTCCCCCAAAATGTGTCAGTTCATGATTCCCAGGATTGTGTCATTAGACACATTTTGTCATGTGATATGATTTTCCTATGTGTTGAACATCCTATCTCCGCAATGTAAATGAAGTGATATTAGCAGCAGTTAAATGCTATTGAAAAAGGAGGACTCAATCTACAAGATTAGGTTGTATCTTAAGCCAGTCTCTTGAGATGTAAAAGAGAGAAGCAGGCAGAGAAATAGAGAGGCTTCATACCTCCAAGAAAGCAGTGCCAGGAACAGAGTTCATCCTTTGCATCTTGGTTTCCTACATGGAGGAACTCTCAGACCAAGGAAAGATTGATGACAAGGACTTTCCTCTGGAGCTGACAGAGAGAAAAGGCCTTCCCCTTGAGCCCTGAATTCAGACTTCTGGCCTACAAAATTATGAGAAGAAACTTCTGTTTGTTCAAACCATGCACTGGAGGTATTTCTGTTATAGTAGCATTAGATAACCGAGACAGAGTATGTTTCCCTACTTCTGTTAAGAGTCAAAGGCAATGTAGTGATAGTATATGACCAAACCTGACCCACTGCTGTTGAGTTGATTCTGACTCACTGCAATCCTGTAGGACAGAGTAGAACTGCCCCCTAGGGTTCCCAGGTCTATAAATCTTGATAGAAGCTGACTGCCACATCTGTTTCCTGCAGAACAGCTGGTGGGTTTGAACCACTGACCATTCAGTTAGTATTCGAGCACCTTAACCACTGTGAGCAACTAGGGCGCCTTAATAATAACATATATATATATCTCGACAGCACTTGGCTTTTTGGCATATATATATAATGTAAGCCTGTTGTCGTTGAGCCCATTCTGACTCATAGTGACCCCATTTGACAAAGTGGAACTACCCTGTAGTGTTTCCAAGGAGCACCTGGTAGATACAAACTGGCAGCTTTTTGATTAGCAGCTGCAGCTCTTAACCACTGTGCCACAGGGCTCCAGATGATAGTGTAGTACCTTCAATCGTACCAATTTTAATTTTAGAATTAAAAAAATACTATGACTTGAAACATACAACCTTGCATATTGTATTCATCCCAAATTGTCGTGTGCAGTTCTAATGCATTTATTCTCTTTGTGTTATAATATTCTCTTTTATCAATTTTCCAGAGCTCACATGTTTTGACTGTGAATCTGAATTCTTTCCATCAGGCACTCTCATTTATGTTTAAACTGGTTGAATAAGATTAGCTTCTTATTCCTAATGCCCAGCTGAGGTCAGATACAGTGGGGAACGATGGAAGTTTTAATCTGGCCAGCTGAAAGGGAGAGTAACAAACGCATACTAGAACACTTTGGAAAGCTGAATGAGTTTGTTCTGCCTCCTTTAGAGCAAGGTGCGGTTGCAGGGCAGGGCAAGGATGACAGCAGGGAAGGTGGGACTGGATGCCTTGAGCAGCAGGAAGACCCAGAAGGACAGTGCTACAGCAGCTGCCACTTTTTACAAAGTCAGAACAAATTCATTCTACCTTGCTAGCTTTATTTTCTTCTATGGTTTATTCAATAATATTGTAATAGAAAACCACCGTGGTAGTAGGCGCGAGGCCAACCCTGGAATAGATGTTTGAAATGCATTTTTTTTTCCTTCAGCTTAACAAACAACTTTAGATTTTACAGCCTATCACATGACGTAATGGAATTTCATGAAACACTCTGCCAATACAACTAGCATGATTTAAGCATCAGGTTGAGGTTCCAAATCAATATTTTGAAATGTCTGGACAATTTGCTGGCGAGTTGCTAATCTTTGGAAACATCTAGTGATTGCATTGAGAGTAGAAGGGAGTCAGTCATCACATTTTCTACCTACTCTAGACCCAAACACCATATCCAAGACTACAGAATTGATCCCAAGTCACAGTGACTCTGTAGGACCCAGTTGAAACACCCCATGGGGTTTCCAAGGCTGTCAGTATTTAGAGAAGCAAATTGCCACATCTTGTCCCACGGAGCAGCTGGTGAGTTCAAACCACTGAGCTTTTGGTTCACAGTCAGGAGCTTAACCACTGCACCAGCAGTGCTTTGCGTTGGTCACCAAAACTCCAGATACCAAAAACCACTGCTGTTGAGTCAGTTACAACTCATAGTGACCCTATAGGACAGGGTAGAAGTGCCCCATACAGTTTCCATAAAGTGCCTGGTGGATTTGATCTGCCAGCCTTCTGGTTAGCAGCTGGAGCACTTAACCCCTACGTTACTGGGGTTTCCTTTTGTACACCATGTATGCCTGTATTCTCTCTTGTGACAGCTTCCACCTGCTCTTCCCTCCACCAGTAGTACTTTTATCTCTACTTGTCACAGTGTTCTCTTGTCATTAAGGCCTGGACCTTCGGTGGCAAAGCACATACTGCCTCTCCTTCCTCTGAAGGCCCAGCGACTCACCAGCCTTTACACATTGTCTCATTGTTATTGGAACTGACTGACTCCCCTGTGGCATGCAGAAAGACACTTCACTCTTGGACTAAGGAGAAAATATTTTGTACTTATTATTCATTCAATTTATTTCGATTCCATATGGTTTCCAGTAATTCTTTTGGAAAAGCATTACCGTCATCAGCCAATGCAGTGAGGTACCTCAAATCATGAATGAAAATACGACCAAGGAAAGCAGGAAGCAGGTAGTCCAACCATGGCAATTAGGGTTAAACTTTAGCTTGAGTCTGAACAATTTGAGTTCTGCAGTGGAGCAGTGTAGTCCAGATAGCCCTCGTTAGCACAAAGAAGAAAACGAGCATTTCCTCTGGAGAAAAGTGGTTTACCTTGGCCCTAACGTTCAAGAAAATTCTTATAATGAACTTCACCTAAGAGTCAGTGGGATAGTTTTATCCTTAATTAACTTGGTAAATATCTGTTGAGATATTTTTGTACTGCATTTAACTGGTTGTTGGCAGAGAACAATAAGGCAGGATAAAAATTAATGCATCACTGGTTTCCTGGTTGTGGAGGGCAGAGAAGTGGATAATTCATCATCATACATAATGACAAGTGTTCAGTGACCACTGAAATAAGCTTTTATAGTTTTGTTGTGTGTCGTTGAGTCTATTCCGACTCATAGCGATTCTGTATGACAGAGTAGGTTTCCTAGGCCATGGTCTTGACAGGAGTAGGTCACTTGGTCTTTTCTCCTGAGGAGCTGCTGGGCGGGGTTTGAACCACCACCATTTCTCTTAGCAACTGTGTGTTTCATTAACTACTGCACCACCAAGGATCCTTGAAATAGACCTAGGGTATTCTATACTGGTGCACCAACCCAGGCAAGAGTAATTAGGAAGAGTTTTTGTGGAGGTAGGTGATCCCTGATGTTGAAACCAAGCTTTGAAAACTGTTTACCAGTTATCTAGGCAGAATGGGGCTTGGTGTTGACTACAGAGACAATGGAACAGTGGGCAGAGTTGTGGGTCATTGCAGGCCCAGGGAGCAGCGTGTTCCGAGACCTAGGTGCAGGAGAGCATAGTTTTGTTATGTGTCGTCAAGTGGATTCTGACTCACAGCGATTCTGGGGTAGGTTTCCTAGGCTATGGTCTTGACACTAGGAAGATCCCTAGCGTGGTTCAACATTGTTAAGGCTTTGGGCAGGGACTGTATCACCGGGTGTCTTGTTTCAGGTTAAGCAATTCTGCATAATTCCTGAAGGTACTGAGAGATAGCAGAAAGTTTTATGTCAGAAATCAATGTGTTCTGTTCAGTAATTTTGGAAGAGAACAAAAAATACAGCATGGAGATAGAAAATAAAGGCAGCCAGGCTGAAGCCAGAGAGACCTGTTAGGAGGCATGTGGAGTGACAGGAATGATGACGGTAATAATGTTGCTCTGCCACGAATGCTAATCTACAGTGCCCTCCTTAATTAAATAGAATGAATGCAGAATCATTGTCTGTAACTGTTTCTTGTCATCAACTTCAACAAAACCATTAAGTGTGATTTTGAAGGAACGGTAATTTTGTAAAGGGGCAAGCAAATGGGGTCCAATGTTTGAAATGTGTAGTTTCAGAATTCAATCTAAGGGTAGAATATAGAGCACTTTTCCTGGTAAATCTGATCGTATTGATCTTAAGCCCTAGCATATTTGGCTTTGTTTTCATGGGAGATGAGGGCTGATTCCCGTGTTCTGCAGATAGCTCAGACACCATGGTGGCCCAGTGGGTTAAGTACTGTGTCTGCTAACCAAAAGGTCGGCAGTTCACAAGCACCAGGCACTCCTTAAAAACTCTATGAGCAGTTCTACTCTGACCTCTAGGGTCACTGTAAGTTGGATCGGACTCAGTGGCAGTGGATTTGATTTGGTTTTGGCAGACAGCTCAGGTGTCTGAGGAGCACCTGCACTGTATATGGGTTCTGGGCTAATACGGGGTACATTCTTGTGATCGGGAAGCCATACAGCTGACTTGTGAGGTGTCCATTCACTTCAAGTAAAGAAAAACTTGGTCTCTTTCTTGCCCCATAGACGTTCACCTCGTACCTCAACAGACCTTCTTTATTCCTCTTCTCACTGAACTTCAGTAACAGTAAGAATTCAGCAGAGCGTGTCTGGTCTTGAGGGGTAGAAGATTTCATTCAATATGCCAGAAAACCCCAAACCCATTGCTACTGAGTCCGTTCTGACTCATATGGGACAGATTGGAACTGTCCTGTAGGGTTTCCAAGGCTGGAGTCTTTATGCCACCAGATTGTCACATCTTTCTTGCATGGAGTAACTGGTTTGTTCAAATCGCCAGCCTTTCAGTTAGCAGCTGAATGTTTATCCACTGCGCTACCAGGGCTCCTCTGATGGCCAAGGCAGCATTATTATCTAATGTGCTGTGAGTCTTATTTTTCATATGTTGTGGAAGACCTTCTTATAGCAATATTTCTTCCTCTTCAATAATTGTATTAGAACTATCATACGCTTGGATCTTCAATGAATATCCATCGTTCGTTGAAGAAGATAGTCGGAGATTTGTTTCCCAGGAGACGGGGCACCTCTACATAGCCAAAGTGGAACCATCCGATGTGGGAAACTACACGTGTGTGGTCACAAATATGGTGACAAATGCCAGAGTTCTGGGTTCACCAACACCTTTGGTGCTACGTTCTGATGGTATGAAATGTTTCAAAGTGTTATTCTGATTGGAAATCTTGTTGTGAATCCAAACAAAAACAAATTGGAAAAGGTAAAAAGTTTATCAGGAAGAATTACTTCATTTTTTATTTCCTGAGCTAGGAATACGTGTGAGCCCAGATGTCTGAAATGGTTCCCTAAGCCATGGATCCCAGTGCATAACCCTTACCCCACACCAGGACCTAATGCAACATGGAAACACAAGACCCCTCATCTCAAAATTCTAAAGAATTGCAGGAAAGTGACTGTGGAGCCTTCAGTTAAGCATGGGCCCTTCTGAGTGTGGGGCTCTGCATGACAGCACAGGTTACAGGGCCGTGAATACACTTTTGTTGTCCTTAGTGTTCTGAGGTTTGGGATATTTCAGAAACCCTGGCGGTACAGTAGTTAAGAGCTATGGCTTCTAACCAAGAAGTTTGCAATTCAAATCCACCAGGTGCTCCTTGGAAACCCCATGGGGTAGTTCTCTGTCCTGTAGGGTTACTATGAGTTGGAATCTGCTTGTAGACGGCAATGGGTTTCGGTCTTGGATATTTCATTACAGGTTAAAAAAATCTCTAAAAAAGATTATTAAAGGCAAAAAGATGTCTTACCACCCCTTTGATGGCAGTTTAAGGGAAGTCTGTGACCACCATGGAGGCAGATTTGAAAGCCTGGGTAGTTGACCTACTTACACAAAACTTTATTTGATGCAGCCATGACCACAGAGTAGGTAAGCACTATTTCCAGTCAGTTATAACTGAATTTGACCTTTTCCATTTATTAAGTCACTGTTTCTTGCCTCTGGAGAACCATTTAATAGGTTTAAGATTGGTATCTATGCTAACAGGGTACCATTAAGTAAATTCTCTTCCATAATTTTTGCTCTTTAGGAAATTTCAAGAAGTCGTAATACATTGTATATTCTGGTTTGACTAGAAGCAATCATCTTGAATGCTAAATTTTAAAAGCCTCCCATGTTTTATAATTTAAAAAGTATAGTGGTTTTCTCAGGTCTGTTTCTATAAGAGTAACTTATGAGTCACTGAGTCCAGAATTCTTAAATATTTAGTGATATTGCATATTTGACCCGTCTTAGAGTATTTCTGGTAATACCTACCTGATGGCTGCTGAGTAATTGCTATTACTAGGAGAAGTTGATTGAAAAGAGAGCAAAAAAAAAAAAAAAAAAAAACTTTTTTAGTTAAAGAAAACAAGGCATTTGCAAAGGCAACATTGAAATTAATAATATTGTATTGTGTATTTACAGGTGTGATGGGTGAATATGAACCCAAAATAGAAGTTCAGTTTCCAGAAACTCTTCCAGCAGCTAAAGGTTCAACTGTGAAATTGGAATGTTTTGCCCTCGGAAAGTAAGTTTTATAACATTGACCGCCTGTGGGGAAATGTTGAGTTGCTATAAGAAGTCAGGGTGGGTTTTTCACAGTCTTCTACTTTTCCTTAATTTCTGAAATTTACTTTCATTTAGAAGCAAAGGAAAATAAAATACAGGAAAAATGCACTTCTGTAATTTAATTTGAAACTTGAAAGGCAATTTGGAGAAAATGACTGTGCCTTCCTAATTTCATAAATTAAATTGGTGATATTTTTCCTTTGCTTGTAAGTTCATTGTAGTTTAGTACAGTGTGTTAACATAACTTCTTCCAGCCCAGATTTTTTTGCTCTAAATCATGAATTAAGAAAATGCACAATTTCTTTTATCTAAATACCAACTTAAAGAGCTAAATTTTATATTGGGTTTATGTCCTATAGCAGACAGTTGGTAGTGTTTGGTATTTGAAGGCCTGTGCCTTTTAGCTCTATCCTAACCAAAACTTCATTTTGTCAAGGCAAGCAAACTTCCGGACGTGAGTTCAAGAACAGCAAGTAACTTGATGCTTTTCTTCCTAGTCCTGTACCTCAGATTAACTGGAGAAGAAGTGATGGACTGCCATTTTCCAGTAAAATTAAATTGAGAAAGTTCAATGGTATGCTTGAAATCCCCAATTTCCAACAGGAAGACTCAGGTTCATATGAATGCATTGCTGAGAATTCACGAGGGAAAAATGTCGCCAGAGGGCGTCTAACATACTATGGTGAGCGTCCACTCTGAGCAAATTGATGACCTTTCTAGTTTTTGTAAACTCTGGTCGCCATGGGTCGGATCTGACTCAACGGCACTTGGCTTGGCTGGCAAACCCTGGTAGTGTAGTGGTTAAGAGCTGTGGCTACTTACCAAAGGGTCAGCAGTTCAGATCTGCCAGGTGCATCTTGGAAACCACATGGGGTATATAGGGCTGCTATGAGTCAGAATAAACTCAATAGCAATGGGTTTGGTTTGGTTTTTACCTCTTGCTCTTCTGTAAATTGTTGTTGCTGTTGCTATTGGGGCAAGGGTATGTGATAGCAGAATTTGAGTGTCCAAGTTGTTTTGTTCTGTGTTTTGTTTGAGTGTAACCACTTCATCTTAAACCAAAAACACCAGACCTGTTGCTACTGAGTCAGTTGTTACTCACAGCACTGAAAATCGAAGAATTAAAACAGAGTTCCGTGGTAAGTGGGTCAACTGCTCAGACTTCAGTATTCTACAATAAAAGGTGAGGCCTGAAACATTTTATTTTGCCTTTTTAAAATGATTCTTGTGATAATGAAATATTTAATTTTTTTTCCAAGAATAACTTTTTACATAGTAACATATTCGGGAGGGATCTCTTTTCTGTCCTCCAGAAAATGTGGCTTTATAGCTTTTCATATTACCTTTACTAAGCAGAAAGAAACTGCCTACTGGGAAGAATTTCAGTTATTGCATTAGAGAAATCATAAACTAAGGCTCTTAGTGAGTACTTCAGTGCTATTATCTCCCTTCCAATAATGTATCTTTACGTTGTTTGCTGCCTTTAATTTGCAGTCACATTTATTTGTTATACTGTTCAATGAAAGTAAGGAAAGAACAATAATGTTACTTTTTTTAGACTCTGTTTGCAGGAAAATTAGGTTGTCTTTTTGTCCCCCAAAGTTATTTTCAAAACCTTTTATTAAATTAAAAAAAGAAATAAAAGAGTGACTGAGATTATTGATGGCTTAAGCTCAAAAAAAAATCCCCAAACCCAAAGCTGTTGTCATGAAGTTGATTCGGATTCATAGCAACCTTATAAGACAGGGAGAACTGTGCTGTAGGGTTTCCAAGAAGTGGCTAGAGCATTCAAACTGCCAGTTTTCTGATTCACAGCCAAGTTTTTAACCACAGCACTGCAAGGGATGGCATACATAAATGTTTTGGGGGGACTTGAAAAGTCTGCAAGGTATTGAAGCTATAGGGTTTATTATGATTCCTCTAAAAAATGTTTGAAATCTGCAGATACATTATGTCTGAATACATTGATCAAAACACAAAACCCACTGCTGTCGAGTTGGGTGTGACTCATAGCAACCCTATAGGTCAGAGTAGAACTGCCCGATGGAGTTTCCAAGGAACGCCTGGTGGATTTGAACTGCTGACCTTTTGGTTAGCAGCTGTAGCAGATAACCCTTATACCATCAGCATTTCTGACTACACTGATGTTTGTTATATTAATGTTTCAGTTAGAATGTTTTGGACTACCTATGGTAGCCACCCTGTATAACTAATAAATGCCTACTGTTTCATATGACAAGAACTCCAAAACTAATTTGGCTTTTAAGCACCTTGAAATCAAAACCTGGTTTAGTTTTTTTTGTAGTTTATATTTATTTAATTGTTAATTCTTCCTTTTTTTCTCTTTCTACTTAGTCTGAGTATTAGTTTCCCTTATGATCACGAAACAGCTGTCCACAGTGACCAGCATGTCATTCCTTGTTCATACTTCCTTTTCCAAAGAGCATCTTACAGTCTTCACCTCAAATCTCTTGGGCTCTGTGTTCATTTCAGATGAGTCACTGGCAAGGAAAATAGAATGACCGTAATGGACTTAGACAATTCAGAGCCCCTCTTTAGAAAAGAGACTCAGTTCAGATTTCCCTGGGTTTCATAAGCAGTGTGAGATGAAGAAGGAGAAGACATCTGGGAAAAAAAAAAATAGAATTCACTTAGGAATAAAGGAGAAACGGAAGCGCAATAGACAACCGACAGCATTCGCTATTCTTACTAAAAGAGGTTGACACTACTTCAGCCTAGTATGCAGGTTATATGATGTGTACATAAGAAATCAACTAGAAATGAATCACAAGTTTCTCATAATAATGAATTCTCATATTAATGCATAGGGTTTTATGAAAGTGACTCAGAAAATTCACTCTAAGACTAAGATACTCAATAAGTGCCATGAGATTCTCTTGTTACTGACTCTAGTGTCTCATATAAAAAAATCTGACAGAAGATTTTGGTCTTATGTGATGGAATAAATGGGGTAAATCACCATTAACTCAAGAGTTATAATGTGAGAATTAGCTTACTCCATCAAAATTTTTTCCGTTAGTAGCAGAAGAATATTAATCCGGAAAGCAGTGAAAATTTTTTCTAGAAACTCAGGCTTCAGTCAAAGGCTCATGTTTGGGCCTGTTTGTAGTCTCATTCTATCCCAGGCTGATAATATCTGAAAGAAGAAAATGTCTTTAAACATGAAATAGAGAGCAGTGGTTTGAAGCTGAGCTACATTTCACACTGGGCAAGTAGTTTATTTATTTGTTTGTTTTAAAAAGGCAAAATATGGTAAAACTTAGTCCAGTGCATTTTCTCTAAAAGCTAAATAGCCATAGTTTCATTTCAAATTCATTTAAAAAAAAAAAAAATATGAGGTAGAAATGGAAAGACAAATCTTCCTCTTGGTTGCAATTAAAGAGAAATACATAAACTGTTTTTCCATATGGAGGATGCAAATGTGAACCCCACAGTAGACATCACATGCATAATGCAATGTGCAGCCAGTAAGACATCACACCTCCCAGTTTGGGATCTGAAACACAAGCTGAGACTTGGCTGGATATGCTGTGTGTATTGAATGACTTTCATTGTAAGTGGTATGTTGCTTTCATCTGTAAAAAGAATTTTCCAAATATCTTCTAAAACATAAAAGAAAATGATAAATCCATTTGATCCAAGTGATTTGCATACATAATTTAAAGTTGCTTGAGTTACTTCTTTTTCTGTTCAAAAAAATCATGTTATGATTCAGATTGAACCAATTTATCCGTCTTTGGCTGCCTTCGTTTTAATTTGCACAGAGGTTCATAAGATGCTCACTGGTTTGTATTTAATTAAGAGTTATTTCTAACTTGAGGGAAATATTTTTTCTCAGCTATAGAACTTTTACTTCTATGGATGTTAATTTTTAGTGTGTAATTAAGACTAGTCTCTGCTGACACTTACATATTAAATTGTTAATAGTTGCAATCTCATAATTCAAACATACACTTGGAAAATAAAATCAGATTTGTTTACCTGTATCCAAAATGAAAAAAACAAACAACCAACCAAACCTATTGCTGGCAAGTTAGTTCCTGCTGATGGAGACCCCTTGTGTGTCGGAGTAGAACTCTGACCTTTCAGAAGCAGATTTCCAGACTTTTCTTCTCAAGTGCCTCTAGGTGAGTTCAAGCTACCAGCGTTTAGTCATTAGTCCAGCTCTTAACCATCTGTGCTGCCCAGGGACTCCTATCTGCTAGCAGACAAGCAAAGACTGTATGAAAGTGCCCACAATTTTGAAAACAAGTCAAGAGTCTGGTGTAGGTAATTCCAGATTCCAGCATCTTTCCTTAAATCTAGACACATTTCATACATCCAATTAGTAAATAATTAGTGAATTAAATGTTTCCAGTTACTATGTTGAGTTTAATCCATTGCTTGCAAGCTTATTTATATCCATTGATAATTACCTGGATACAATTTTTTTTTATCCTTTAACTGAATGGTTTGATTTATTTTTGTTTTTTAAATACAGCAAAGCCTCACTGGGTTCAAACCATAAAGGATGTAGAAATAGCTGTAGAGGATAATCTTTACTGGGAATGTCGAGCGAGTGGCAAGCCCAAACCCTCCTACCGATGGTTGAAAAATGGAGATGCTCTGGTGCTAGAGGTGAGATTATCTGGTTAATCCCACTCTCCGTGCTGTGTTAACTAAATGCGTTCTCCAGGACCTAGGACAGAAGTCGTCTGCAAGTTTGCATGCCCTTGCATTTCCATGTGAGTGGTACAGGGAGAAATAAAATAAAATAAAATGAAGCACCCAGTCTGCCATGGAGGAAGTTTATTAACACTGAATTTTATTGGAAAAGGGTGATTTGTGAATTTGATCTATGAAGTAATGCACTATGGTTTAGACTTGAAATCAGAGAAGACTTTGATCAAGTGTAGAATATAATTTTCTTTTTTCTCTGTTTGACAACTTTGTATGGCCTCTGCAGAGTCACCATATCTATTAACTGATTACCCTGTTACATAGGTACTCTTTTTCTCCATCACCTTCCTTCTCAAGCCATGTAATTTGTGCTCTTTTAAAAATTATGCAGTAAGTCAGTTATGTTCCTTCAAATTTCCATACATAACCTTTCATAGTAAATGCCCTGGTAAATATTTGTGTTTCCCAAGTCCTTTCTTAATGCACAGACTTTGTAACATCTTAAACTTCCATGATTAAAAAAATGAGAAAGGCCTATCTAAATGCTGAGAAAGAAAGCAATCACATGTGCGTTTTTTGTAATCTGAAACTTGAACCTCATGGAAAAACTAAAATGACTGTTGGATTTTAGTTGTTGCTTGTTATTTGTTTTACAGATTATATTTAGGCTGAACAATGTTTACTAATATTGCCACTATATGACTATTCAGTTAAAGCCATCCTTTGTCTTCCCAATGAAGAAAGGGTAAATTTCAGATCAGATTGAGGAAAACATTGAAGGTTTCTAAGTAATTGAAATGATAATCAGTGATGTTTATTTTTCTTCCAAAATGATCTGTCTGTTCATGTGTAAGATGTTTTTGTCATCCTCTAGGAGAGAATACAGATAGAAAATGGTGCCCTTACTATATCAAACCTAAATGTGACTGATTCTGGCATGTTCCAGTGCATAGCCGAAAACAAACACGGTCTTGTCTATTCCAGTGCCGAACTCAAGGTTGTAGGTAAGGCTGCAGTTCTTTGTTCTTATTTTATTATTGAAGCAGATCACTGGGAGAAAGCTTTGACCTAAGACATACTTAGCCAACTCCAATATACAAATTAAGCAATGCTTAAGAATGAAGGACTTGGGTGTGTTCTCAGTTGCTGCTTCATAAAAGTAAATACCAGTATTTGAATTAATCATTTATTGATTCAAAAGCAATGACCATTGTCTTCAGTAACCCTGCTAGAAGAATACAACTCTGGGTATCCTGAAACCATAATTGGCTAAGGTACAACTGCTTGAAATTCTGACTGTTTTCTTTTTCCCATAACTCAGGTATGAGAAAGGAAATGGTATGTCCTGTGTAGGGTAGGTGTCCCTAAGAACACATTAAATTGCAGATGCCTGAAAATCCAGGCAGAGCTGTGCAGAGCATGAATGACTGTATGAATAAATAAAAAGTGAACAAATGAGTACATAAATAAGACCCTTATTGTCCCATATAATTAATAAGGAGAATTTGAATTTGAGTGTAACTTGGTCCAGACCTTGAACAGAATCACCGTTTTCAAGTTGTATGCGATATTCCCCAAAACGTTTGCTTCATTTGCATCACTATGGTTAATCTAGGGGATACCAGATGGCTCCTTTAATTGTTTGACTGTAAGTCCCAGTTATGAGCATCACTGGCCCTGTGTAGTCTGATTTGGATCATGTGGCCTATTCATTGCTGGCCCAGTTCTTAAAGACCAGAGGTCTAGAAAGCCCTGATAAGTGAAGGATGGTATTTGCTACCACTAGACATTTGGCAATGTCTGAATGCTACCTTTCCGTCCCAAAATGGGTGGTAGGTGATGAACGGTGTGTACTACAAGCCCCTAGTAGGTAGATGGGCCGGGGATGCTGCTAAATATCCTGTAATGCGGAGATAGTGCCTAACAACAAAGAGTCATCCAACCCCAAATGTCTACGGTGTCGATGTTTTGAAACCCTGGTTTAAAGGAAAGAAGTCTATCACCGCTGATGCTTGGAAGTTAGAGATACAACTTCTCCACCAAAAATCAATCAAACTTGCTGGCCAGTGAGTTGATTCTGACTCACAGTGATTCCCTGTGTTACAGGGTAATACTGCGTTGTAGGGTTTTCTTGGCTGCAATTTTTACAGAAGCAGATTGACAGGCCTTTCTTTTGTGGCACTGCATAGTATGTTCAAGCCTACCAACCTTTAGGTTAACAGCCAGTGATAAAATTGCTTGTGCCACCCAGGAAACTGTCATCTTCACTAGGAGAATTAAAGTCTGGATAGGGCAAATCATTAACCAAAACCTTGCTGCTGTTTTCAATGACAGAGTGGTAGTGTAATGTGGTAAAAGAGAGGGAAGGATTTTAACAGAATGTCTTAAGTTGAAGCCTTTCTGTACTCTGTGTAAAATTAACATGATGCACCTTCAATTCATCTTTAAAATGCAAGGAGGGATCCTACCCAGCATGCCTTGTGGGGTCGTTGTATGAGGAAAAATACAAGATACGTAAAAATGTATTGTGTTCCATTTTTCCTCTTTTTTTTTTTTTTTTTTTTTTTAGTAAAAATTAGTATTTCTTCAGGATCTTCATTTTAATGTCATCTACTTCTGGGTAACATGTCTTTGTTAATCTCAGTTGTGTAATTCACTGTATTATCTCTTCTTATCCAAAAAAAGTTATATTCACCAGATTTTCCAAAAGACAGAGCATTAGATGTTTGAAGAGAGATGCACTAAGTTAGTTTTCCTGCATTCCCAGTAAAAACAGTGATTTTCTTATTAACATTTAAATATCTCCATATCATTTTCTTCAAATGGCACATTGTTATTATATTTTGAATATCATTGTTGCTTCAGAATCAGTATTCTGTGCATTATTAACAAACCTAGTGCTTTCTACATACTATATTTAATGTAATAGTGTAATATTTAATGTAACAGTATGTGTTAGAATATTTTTCCTAACTTGGGAGTTAAAACTAACCATATGAAAATTTTATAACATATTTCATTTTTTTAACAAGAGAATTTTAGTTCAATACTCAGCCTTCATTTTAAAAATACGGAGCTCCTATTGAGTGAGGCACTTGCCACTTCTAGTACCCTAGAGATCAAAAGGAGAGACTAACCCTACCCCTGCCTTGCTGTAACTAACTCTAAAATCTTTCTGTGTTTTTCTCTCATTTGATAAATTAATGATTGAGCTATTTTCAGACTTTAAGAAAATCTTTTTCAAAATCCTGTATAAACTAACCATCTCAAAATTTAGAATTTGCCAGAAAACATAATACCGTGAATTACTGTTTGGGCAGTGAGATACCTATGTGTGTTATAGTAACTCTTAATGTCAAGTGTCTTGTGTGCCCAGCAAATTTTAAAGTGGTTAAAAAGTCCATGTTTTGAATGTACAGGAGTTTAAACAATGAAACTAATGATCTTTTTCTCACTCTGAGGGGCCCTGGTGGCATGGTGTTTAAAGTGACTGACTGTGAACCAAAAGGTGGGCGGTTTGAACCCTACTAGTGGCTCACTGGGAGAAAGAGATGGCAGTCTGCTTCCTTAAAGATTTACAGCCTTGGAAACCCTATTAGGGTTGCTATGAGCTGGAATCAGCCCGAGGCAGAAGATTTGGTTTGGCGTTGTTGGTTCATACTCCATCTCTTCTTTCTTTCTCTTCAGCCTCTGCTCCAGATTTTTCAAAAAATCCAATGAAAAAGTTGGTGCAGGTGCAAGCAGGCAGCTTGGTCATATTGGAGTGTAAGCCCCGAGCCTCCCCCATTGCACTTGCTTTCTGGAAGAAGGGAGATGGCATTGTGCGAGAGAATGAAAGGTACTGTGTTCTGTTATTCAACAAGGTGATGATGGTGGTGATCTACTTCTCACCACAGTAATGTTGCAATAGGTTTTTGATATCCCAGCATTTCAATAGTGAATGGGGTATTTAGGAACCAAAATAAAGCTATGTTTTATTTGCTAACACTGTCGTTTTTACAGTCAGCATTTTTTTATATTTAATGTATGTATAACAAAAAAATCTGCCACATGAACCATTTTTAAGTGTACATTAATTACAAAGAAATCGGTTACCTCTACAGTATTGTATAATCATCACCATTACTATTTCCAAATTTTTTGTTTACCCCACATAAAAACTCAGTGCCCTGAAGCAGTGTCTCCCCATTTCACCCTTTCCTGGGCTCCTGATGACCGTTAATAAACTTTGGTCTCTATGTTTTTGCCTGTTCTAGGTATTTCAGATCAGTGGCATCTTCCAATATTTATCCTTTTGTACCAGACTTATTTCATTCAGCATGTTTTCTAGATTTATCCATACTGTAACATGGATGAGAACTTTAGTTCTTTTGCTGGCTGAATAATTTTTCCTTGTATGGATATATCCCACTTTGTTTACCCACTCGTCTGTTGAGGCACACACCAGCTGTGCCATTTTTGTCTACCGTGACTAACACTGCAGTGAATCCTGGAATACAGTTTCTGTCTAAGCACGCTCTTTATTTCTTTTGGATTTATATCTAGAAGTGGAATCACTGGTTCATATGTTAATTTTATATTAGCTTTTTGGGGAACTGCCAGACTGTTTTCTACAAGGGCTGTAACATTTTTATATTTCTACCAGCAATGCACGAGACTTCTGATTCTCCATGTGTTCACCAACTCTTGTTACTTTTAGTTTTTTGGAGAATAGCGGTCGACTATGGTATCCTACTGTGTTTTAGCCTTGTATTGCCCTGAGGACTAATGATGTGGAGCAATTTTTCAGATGCTTAATGACCATTTATATATTACTTTAGGGAAATGTATATTCAGCTCCTGTACCCATGATTTGATTGAGTTGTCTGTCCTTCTGTAGTCTGCCTCAGTAGTAGTTTCCTGGAAACCCTAGTGGCATAGTGATTAAGTGCTATGTCTGCTAACCAAAATGCTGGCAGTTTGAATCCACCAGATGCTCCTTGGAAACTGTAGAGGGCTGTTCTGTTGTGTCCCTTAGGGTCACTGTGAATTGCAACAAACTCAGTTGCACCTAACAACAACAGTAGTAGTTTCTTATGTATTCTGGATATTAACTCCTTCTCGAATATATATAGTTACCAAATATTTTCTTCAATCTGTAGAGTATCTCTTTGTTTTCTTGAAAAGTCCTTTGATGTGCAGAAGCTTTTTGATTTCAGTAAGGTCCCATTTTTTTTTTGTTGTTGTTGTTGTTTTTGGCTTATGCTTTTGGTGTCATAGCTAAGGATCTGTTGTCAGAAACCAGGTTGTGAGGCTCTACCTCTGTGTTTTCTAAGTGTTTGATGCTTTAAATTCTTGATAGTAAGCATTGTTTTTTGAAAGCTGAAAATAAAGTAGACATAGTTAACCTTTTCCCACAAGAATATTTTATCAAAAATTTTCTTCCTCAGTCACCCTCTCTGGAGAGACGCAACCTGGAATGATAAAGAAACCTTGGTCCTGGACCCAGCCCCTTACTCTAGTGGCCCATCATCTCAGCACAAAGAAGAGAAAGTAATACACTAACCAGCTAGCCACTAGCATGTGCCAAACAAATATCAATTTTGCCATTATCCCATAATGAAACATGATATCATTACTGATATTAAGTTTAAACAAGGGTTTTCTTGATTTCATGATTATTATGATAACATTTAACACAAAGAGGCAAAATGAGGCTTAATTGAAAGAAGACTCTAAGGCCACACTGCCTGGATTCCAGTCTTCTGCCTGTTAGTAATTAAAGAAGTGACTTTTGTGCCACATTTCCCCATTTGCTCATGAAGTTCATGATGTAGTACCTACTTCAGGTCTGAAGATTGCTATGTATCTGAAAGGTACTACTACCCATAGAGCACTTAGGGTAGTGCCTAGCAGAGAGTAGAAATGAGAGTTGGCTATTATTCTTGTTGTTACTATGTACCCGCCACAAGCTGTACAGCAGTATTATGTATATACACTTAAGGATTGTTCTCAGACACTGTAGTAGACAGTATAATGGCCTTTGTATCCTAATCCTGGGAAATTATGAATGTGCAAAGGCAATTATGTGGCAAAAGGCAATTGATTTTGCATATTTAATTAATTTTGCTAAGAAAATGACCTTAAAATAAGGATGTTATCCTAAGTTATGCAGGTGGACTCAAAGTAATCACCTGGCACCTTACAGGAGGAAAGGCAAAGCAGAAGACTGAGTCAGAAAGATGTGATGGGAGAAGAGACAGGTGAGACTAAAGTATAAGAGGGAATGATTGCTGTTACTGGCTTTGAAGATGGAGGAAGAGGGTGCAAAGAGCCAAAGGAATGCAGGTCCTCCCTAGAAGCTGGAAACCATTCTCCACTGACAGCCAGCAAAGAAAGGGACTTCAGTCCTGTCACCACAATGAAGTGCATTCTGCCAACAACCTGCATAAACAAAGACATCAGTCTAGAGCCTCTGGACTAGAAAGGAACACAGCCCCGCTGGCACCCTGGCTTTGACTTGCATTGTTTTAGGGCACTAAGTCTGTGCTAATCCATTGCAGCCACAGTAGCAAACAGTACAGCTTTATAATTATCGTCTTCATTAAATCGTCTGAAACTCTGAAGTGTAGGCCCTATTATTATCTCTGTTTTACTAATGAGAAACTCAAAGATTATGTAAGAGATTATGTAATATGCCTAAAGTCAAAAATTAGAATTTGTACCCTTATCTCTTTGACTTGAGAGCGTACGACTAAGCCATTTCACTGCCACGTTTGGATAGGGAGCTCGGAATCTTAGAGTGGTCTCAGACTTTGGAGTGTGGAGTCCTACTTAGTCATTACAGCTAAACTCACCGCAGTAAAGCCTGAGACCAAGAAATGTGGATTTACTTTTCCAAAATTACAGAATCTTATTGCAGACAGTCAGATTGAACCCTAAGGTAGCTTTATATGAGTTAAGACTGGGTTCCTCTCAATCTTTAATGTGGGACACCTTCATTAAAGGCAGGCACTGCAGGATGACAAGATGAAATTATGAACTGAGTGATTAAAAATCATTCAGCCAAATGGTAGCCATGCTGAATAAGTTTCTGGAACAGAAATTTAATTAGTGATACAGATTTTGACTTTATAAAACAGTCTAAGGAAGTACGGATACTCTGTCTTATAGGATCACTAGGAGTTGATGTTGACTTGATGGTAACGAGTATATGGGTAGTTAGTTCTGTTTATGCTGCAGGTTAGTAAGTATCAGCAACTGCTAATATTTTGTGTTCAAAATTTTTTTAACTAATATTCTTTATGGTATAGCCACTGCCGTGAGGTTGATTCTGACTCATAGTGACCCTACAGGTGTAGAACTGCCCCATAGAGTTTTCAAGGAGTGCCTGATAGATTTGAACTGCTGACCTTTTGCTTAGCAGATGTAGCACATAACCACTACGCAATCACAGTCTCCCTTAATGGTCGGCGTACTTTAAATAATGATTTTTGTCCCAGTAGTAAACCCACCAGTCCTCATAATAGTAACCTCAATGTGCAGAGGTTTTTTTGTCTTAATTTTAAAAGAGTATAAAAAGACTAAAGAGACTCAGCCAGGGGCACACATAGGAGACATTTACCCTGACAGTGTATAGAGAGGAGGAGTTCTGCTGTTGCAACAGTTAGGGCTGCTAAAGGAAGGGTTGGTGGCAGTTCAAACCCACCCAGCAGCTCTGCAGGAAAAAATCCTAGAGATACAGATAATGCCTGTCTTATGTACGGATAATTCCTGTCCTATATATGGAAACCCTAGTGGCTTAGTGGTTGAGTGCTACATCTGCTAAGCAAAAAGTCAGCAGTTCAAATCTGCCGAGTGCTCCTTGGAAATTCTGTAGGTCTGTTCTGTTCTGTCCTCTAGGGTCACTATGAATCCGCTCAACAATAGTGAATTTTTATGTGATTGTATTAAGTAATCATTTAGCTTTAAAAAAAAATGACCAAATCAGTTGCCATTCAGTAGATTCCTACTCACAACAACCCCGTGTATGCAGACTAGACTGTGCTCCATAAGGTTCTCGTGGCTCTAACCCTTTGGAAGCATGTTGCCAGGCCTTTCTTCCAAGGCACTGCTGGGTAGATTTGAACCACCAACCTTTCAGCTAGTAGCTAAGCACTTAACTGCTTATGACACTTCAAGCATTTAGCATAGTGACTGATAGTCATAAGTAGACTAGTCAATAAAAATGCGGTTGTATTACAAGGGACAAAAAGTCTGACAGTAATAATGACTGAAAATGGTAGCCTTCTGTTTGGCTTTTGGTCCGCTCTCAGGGGAGACAGGCAGTCAAGGCTACCTAGACTCCACAATATTCAGACATGGGCTCCTTCTGTCTTCCTGTTCCATCAGACTTACCTCGCTAACCAAGGTGGCAGCTGGAGTTCCTGCATTCCTTTGCTATTTTGCTGAATAGAAGGAGACTGGGAGAAATAAGAGCTAAGAGCATACACCCCTGCTTTTAACAGATCACCCAGAAGTTCCGTAAAACACTTTCCCTATTACCTTCCTGATTGGAAATAAGTCTCTGACCACAGTTAGCCACAAGGGAGCCTAGGAAAGATAGATTCTTTTTTTTAAAACAAGATAGATTCTCTTTTTTAAAAAATCCTGGTTGGAATTGTACCCAATAGAAAACTGTAATTCTAGGGAGAAAGTTGAAAATGGCTACGATTTCAGCAGTGGCTTACAGACCTCAATGTTAACACTGTGTGTTTTCAGACCTGTGAATGCTCTACTTTCTACCGAGTGTTTTTTTGTCTCCCATGTGGATAATGTTGTTGCTGTTGTTAGGTGCCATCGAGCTGGCTTTGACTCGTAGCGACCCCAGGTACAGGACAACGAGACGCTGCCCGATCCCGTGTCAGCCTTGGCACCCTTGTTGTGTTCCAGTCCATCGTTGCAGTCACGGTGTCAGTCCATCTCCTTGAGTGTCTGCCACATTTTCACTGACCCTCTACTTCAGCGAGCGTGTTGTCCTTCTCCAGGCACTAGTCACTCCTGATAACGTGCCAGAAGTATGTCTGATGAACTTTTGCTGTCCTTACTTCCAAGGTGTACACTGGCTGTACTTCTTCCAAGGCAGGTCCATGGTGTGTACTCAGTATTCTTCGCCAACACCATAGTTCAAAGCATCAGTTCGTTTTCTATTTTTCTTATGCATGTCTAGCTTTTACATGCATATGATGCAATTGAAAATACCGTGGCTTCAATCAGGTACACGTTAGTCCTCAAAGTACCATCTTTTTGCAAAGGCTGCAAAAGGCCTTTGGGTAGTGAGGACATGTTTAGATATGAAAATGGAGTTTAAAAGAGGAAACATCCTTTAAGGAGAGGACCTATAGTGCTGCTGCACTTCCTGCATCTGGTCGTTTGGGTTTTGCTTTTATTTCTTTGGACAGCAAATGTGCTGACAAGCCAGGCCCTTGCTGCTCAGGGAACAGACTGCTAGAAGCAATTATTGAACAAGTTGCAGATTTGAATCTTTTCCAAGTTCATGGGAAATCAGAGCAAGCCTCTGCCATCACTTGGCAGGGAAAGCCCCGCGTCTATCTTTTTGCTGTGACTGACTCTGCAGGGTTATGCCAAATTGGAGGAACATATTAAATGGTAGATTTATTGTGGTTGTTTATTCACAGGCTGCTGCATCTCACAAAATGCAGATTCATACTCATTTCAGAGACAAATGATTTCTTGAATATGTTTGAAAATATGACTGAAGACTTTCTAATGAGATACTTTATGTCAAAATTTTAAATCCATTATTTTTTAGTTTGTATTTTTGGTAGGCGAATTGGGGTTTGTTACTGAATATGACATTTATGATAAACAGAAAAGCCTTCTTCACCTTAGGCTGGGAGCTGTTGGTAACAAAGTCTGTTTTAATTAAACCAGTCTTCTGCTATACATAGTATCATTCAAAGTCTAAATTATGAAAAACAATTCAAGGATTAATACATGTCTTTTTAAAAAATCATGTAAATTAGTGTCTGCTATACAAGTCATGGGAACCCTAGGGGCATAGTGGTTAAATGCTATGCCTGCAAACCCAAAGGTCCTCAGTTCAAATGTGCTGGGCACTAATTGAACACCGTGGGGCGGTTCTACGCTAATAGAAGGCTGTGAGGTGGAACTGACTCAATGGCAGTGGCATGCATGTGCATCATAGGGATCCCTAGTTGGCCCAAGTGGTTAAGTAGCTGATTACTACCCCAGAGGTTGGTGGTTCAGCCCCACCCAGAGACACCTTGGGAGGTGGGACTGATGATTTTGAATGCCCTATGAAGTGGTTCTGCCCAGCTCACACAGGCCTGCCCTGAGGTGGACTAGACGTGACAGCAACTGAAAACAACTTGTAAATTAAACAATATACTTGAATAATTATACTGTACCTGCCTTGTAAGATTTTGTTTAAGTAAAACAACAGCTTTGTAATTATGGACCGGCATTGGTACTTGCAGATCTGAGTCTGCCAGATGCCTAAATAATTTTTAAGAAATTGGTGTGTTGCTTTCAAGTATGGAGAGCATTTCAAGCTAAGACAGTAAAGGGATTACTGTCCAAAGCAGGCGTCCAAAGGAGGCCTGGAGCTGCTTGACTAGATCACAGTCTTGTTATGCCAGTAGTCTCACTGGGCTCTTAAGTGATGTATTCATCCATTCAGAAATACTTGACTACCTACTACGTGCCAGGCTATTAATATTTAATTTTTATCAGAGAAGTCTAACCCATAGGTTATAGTTTTTTAGTATTCAGTAAAGCAGCACAGGGTCGAAACAAAAAACAAATACCTCATTACCATCAAGTTGATGCTGACTCATGGTAACCCTGCAGGGTAGAGTAGAACTCCCTCATAGTGTTCCCAAGGAGCACCTGGTAGATTTGAACTGCCAACCATTTGGTGAGCAGCCATAGCACATAACTGCTATACCACCAGGGTTTCATAGCACAGGGCAGTTAGCATAAAACCTAATTGGCAAACTACAGAATGCGTAGGTATTATCTGAGCAGGCCTCATATCAGAATTGGAGATCAAAGCACGCTATCTAGAAAATACATTGTCTATAGCAACACCTAAAAGGTTCCTAAAACTTCTCCAGGAAACCCTCGTAGCATAGTGTTTAAAGAGCTATGACTGCTAACCAAAAGGTTGGCCGTTTGAATCTACCAGGCATTCTTTGGAAACCTCATGGGGACAGTTCTCCTCCGGCCTATAGGATTGCTATGAGTTGAAATTGACTTAACTGTAATGAGTTTGGTTTGTTTTATTTATTTTTTTTGAAGGGTTCACCTGGGAAGAATTCTCAGGCAGAAGGAAGAGCATGTCAGAGGCAGAGAGGTGGCAGGTAGCATGGGCATTTGAGCTACTGAGTGTTCACTGTACCTCGGAGGTAACATGCAATAGGAAAGGAAGATACAGGGAGAGTGCAGTTGTAGAGAAAAGCTGGGGTCTTATTGTTAAAGACTTTTGTAATAATGGGTTGCATACACCACCCCTGGAATCCATAGCCACCTGGAATTTGTGAATGTGCCCTTATTTTGAATTAGGGTCTTTGAAGATATAATTAAGATGAGGCATACTGAATTAAAACAAAATGAAACCAAAAACAAATCCTCTGCCATCCAGTTGATTACTGACGCAAAGCGACCCTGTACACATAGTAGAACTGCCCCATAGAGTTTTCAAGTAGCGGCTCCCAGGTTTGAACTGCTGACCTTTTGTTAGCAGCCATATCACTTAACTACTCTGCCACCAGGGTTTTCCTTACTGAATTAGTGTGGGCCCTAAATCTAACATGACTGGTATCCTTATAAGAGGAGGGAAATTTGGATGCAGAGATACGAACCTACAGAAAAGAAGGCTCACATGAAGACACAGACACAGAAATGGGAGTCAATCTTGTGAAAACAGAAGTTGAGATTGGAATTATGCTGCCGTAAATCAGGGATGCCAAGGATTACCAACAACCATTGAAAGCTAGGAAGAGACAAGAAGAGAACTCTTCCCTAGAGCCTTCGGAAATACTGTAGTTTTGTTGACACCTTGATTTTGAACTTCTGACCCCCAAAACTCGGAGAGAGTAAATTTCTGGTATTTTAAGCAGACCAATCTGTGATAGCATGTTAATGACAAATCAAAGAAACTAATACAACACTGTAAGCCAACTTAAGGAGTCTGGTCTTGATTGTGTAGGCAGTAGGAAGCAGCTGAATAACACTGAGATTGCAGAGGTATAACATCTGATTATAGAAATCAGCCTGACAGCAGTGGAACATGACTGGAGGCAAGAAACTCACTTAGCAGGAAGCCACCTGTCTCAGCAAGGGAGTATTGTAGAGGGAAAAAGAAAAAGAAAATGACAGTGAGAATGGAGAGAAATAAGGGAAGGTATGAGGGGAAATTAATAGGATTCGGTAATTGGATTCATGGATTTCCAGTTTAGGTATCTGGAAATGGCTAGTGAAACAGGGAACATTATAGAGGGCTGGATGGAGCAAGGGGTGAAGATGTTAAGTTCAGTTTGGAATTGGTTGAATTTGAAGTGCCCGTTGAAAAACCAACCACATACTTCTGTGTGCATGTTGGCTAATGCACTGTAAGTATCACTAAGTGATAGAGAAAAGCTAAACATTCTTTAAAATATGCCAACTGGCTGTTTCTGTGCAAACTATGCTTGTTCACATTCTCAAGGGTCTTAATCAATTATATTTTGCTTAAAAAAGGCAGAAGATTTAAGTCTTTTTGAAGATGTCTATTTAAGTGCATGATTGGAGCAGGGCTAAAACATTGACACCCACTGAAATACTGCTGAATGCTCAAAGGGGCACGTATTTCTTGATACACAGTTGACTGTGAATCTAAAATTAAAGAGAGAAACCCAGACTGCAGATAGAAGCATAGACATTAAGAGTATGTACATGATAGCTTGAAACTATGGCAGTGAATACAATTGTCTAGGAAAATAAATCTGTAGAAGGTAAAATCATAGAAGGCCTGCATCTTAGCTCTGAAGCTGGTGGGTACTTAAGTTCAGAATAAAGAATGCCTATTTTAAAGTCTTATTTAAATGGATAACAATAAAAACTTATACTTTATTTATTAAGTAAGTAAAGTTCAACTTATGTCAGCTGTTGCTCAACTGTTTTCAGCTCCCAAAGCACTAGTATCTGGTATCTGGGAAAGATTTTTTGTAATTTTATTGTGTTGCCTATTATTTTTCCCCTTTGTGAAACCTTTTTCTGAATAAATAGAAATGTCCCACTCTTTTGAGCATCTAATAGTATTTTTACCTTTCATCAGTGTTTTAGTGCTGTCATCCATTCACTTAAATGCATGTGTTTTCAAAAGTAACTTGAATTAAAATTGAGTCTTTTGTCTCCTTTAAGCCAAATGGAACTGAAAAAGATCCTGAAAACATGAGCAGACATGACTTGAGAGAAGATATAGTTAGTTGATGTATTTTAAAGAGTGTTTACCTTAATTTAGTCACTTAGTAGTGTTTAAAATGCATTAGCCAATTATTTTTAAAAATGGAGGCTTTCATTTGAGTTTGATTGCCTGTAATAGCGAATAGTTTATTGCAGTAACCTTAGTTAGAAGAGAGTTCAAGAATGGGCCATTACTTCTAATTAAGCACATTAAAATTATTTCAGATGTTCTGTGTACCATTTAATACTATATAATTTTAAAGCTTTTTAAAGAAAGGGTAAAAATTTTACCCAAGTAATATTAACCAGAATCCAGACAATGTATTTCCTAATTCTTAATGGGTTTTCTGTGTATAGTTAGAAGCTGGTTTTACAAAGCAATGAGCAGTACATGATGTCTGATTCCATTCATGCAATGTTCTTGAAAAAGGTACAGCTTTAGGGATGGAAAACGGATCATCAGTTGCCAGGGTGGGAAATGGATAGAAGAGATGACCATCCAAGGTCTTATGGGGATTTTTTGAGGGTAGAAATTGTTTTGTATATGGTCATGTGACTGTATTCATTTGTTCGAACTCATCGAACTGTATGCTAAAGTGATTAATTATACTATATGAAAATTACACCTTAATTATAAAAACGAAGGAAAATGAAATTATATATTCGTCAGCTTCTCATTTCATTAGATGCTCAACACAGGAATGTAAAAGCTCCAGAAATGCTCCCACCAGGTCACTTTTACCTATTGTGAGGCATCAAGCATCAGTTCAGTGATGATCCTTGGACACAGCAGCCAGACCTTTGACAGTAACCAGGATAACTGTGGTAGAGCATGAGTGTCGTAGCATCTCTGTCACTGTCACTCCCAGTGACCACAGCCATGCTTTAGTAAAGATGTGTCTAGAAACTGTGAATATTCAGCAAACCTATAAGGTGCTACTTCCACTTGGCTCAAGCTCTAAGGTGAAGATATAGAGATCTTTTTGCCAAGTAATTTGCATCTGCATCTTTTCCCCATTCACTCTCACTTCTTAGCTTCCCTTCCTCTTAACACAAGAAAGTCTTCATTTTTCTTCCTTGTATTCAAAACTTCTGTTCCCATTCCTGACTGTTCCCCATTGTTCTCTTCCCAAAGGGCCTGAATCTACCATCCTGCCCCTTCATCCACCATCTCCCCTTCCAAATAGCTGTTTCTCTCACAGCTCTCACCCAAGGGTGAAAGCTCAATGAATTTCAAGGTCTCAGCTGTCCACTACTCCTTTACCTTTGATTCTAAATTAATCTGTAAATTTCACACACGAGGGAGAATTTTCTTGAATGTGTGTGATGCTGCCACTTGCAGGAACTAGATCTTAGATGATTAGAGATTGGTGTCCCTGATCTCAGCTGTAGGAATGACGACTCCCTGTTGTCCATTAATTTGTCACATCTCTATCCAGTACTGGGCACCCTGGTAGCATAGTGGTTAAGTGTTACAGTTGCTAACACAGGGTTGACAGTTCAAATGTACTAGACACTCCTTGGAAACTCTATGGGGCAGTTCCACTGTGTCCTATAGGGTCTTTATGAGTCGAAATCAACTGGACAGCTTTGAGTTTCACATTTTATTCAGTACTAGGGATGGTGGAAAGTGTTGAGAATATGTAGATGAATAAGAAGTGGTAAGAGCCTGTAAGGAGCTTTCAGTCTGTTTAGTATGAAGAAGACTAAGCCATAAGTTGCCTTATAGTGGGTAGGCAGTAGACTTAAGATGACTATACAATAAATTTCATGAACTGGCACAGTATGAAAGGGGAAGAGGATACAATTAATAATTGGAGTCCCTAAGTGGTACAAAAGCTTAGCTGCTAATTGAAAGGTTGGAGGTTTGAGCCTGCCCAGATGTGCCTGGGACGAAAGGCCTGGAAATTTACTTCTGAAAGATCAGCCATTGAAAACTCCATGGAGCTTTGTTCTACTCTAATATACATGGGGTGGTTCTGAGTTGGAATCAACTTGATGGTAACTCTTTCGTTAGCTTCTTTTATTAATAATTACCTCAAAGGAAATACAGACAGGGAAATTGGTCATTGTCCTGGTGTCTTAGGCATCTAGTGCTGCTCTGACAGAAATACTACAAGTAGATGACTTCAACAAAGGCAAGTTTATTTTCTCATAGTCTAGTGGGCTAGAAGTCTGAATCCAGGGTACTGGTTCCAGGGGAAGACTTTCTGTCTCCTTTGGCTCTGGCAGGATGTTCTTGTCATCAGTCTTCCTTGGGTTGGGAGCATCTCAGCACAGGAAGCTCACTTCCAAGGGATGCACTTTGCTTCCAACACTGCTTTCTTGGTGGTATGAGGTCTCTCACTTTCTGCTTCCTTCTCCTTTTATCTCTTGTAGGATAGTAGGTGGTGCAAGACATTCCCCAGGGAAACTCCCTGTACATTGGATCAGAGCGGTGATCTTAGTAAGGGTGTTACAGTCCACCCTAACCCTATTTAACATAATCTAATCTTGCCCTATTAAACACAGGCAGAGATTAGGATTTACAACATGGGAAAATCACAAAATGAAAGACAACCACGTAATAGTGGGAATCATGGCCCAGCCAAGTTGATACACACATTTTAGGGGGAACATAACTCAATCCGGGACACCTGTCTATAATAGAGAGCATCTCCAAAAGGACAAGCATCTCAAGGGAAGGGACACTTGAAGCTAAATCCTGAAGGATCTGTAAGTACAAGCAAAGCAAAAAAGGAAGGGAAAATGCCATCTGAACAAAAGGGATTGCATAGACAAGAAGTGAAGCTAACTATTTATTTCAGTTGTATCAATGATAAAAGTTCACATAGATTGTGAAAATAAGACAACCTGACATGAGTTCATTCTTAGGCAGAGGAAGATCCCTCTCCTTCAAAGGAAGTAAATATTGGAGCAAGTTAAGTTTTCTTCATTTCCTCAAAGGAGATGTGGATACTTTGGTTGAGTGTTATAAATATATAAGTGTATCAAAAAGTAGAGGACAGCTTTGTTCCCTATCTGGGTTCCCTAAGCTCTATCTCTGTTTTCTCCTGTTTCCCTCTGGAAAGAAGACAGACAGTATATTTCTCCTATGACTCCCATAACCTATGAGCTGGAGGGTTAAGAAAAGGGGGAAGACAGCCAAGAGGAGAATTACTGCAATCCAAGATTGTTGTTTGGGATGGTGCTCCTGCGAGGGCATCGTAATCACTTCAGTTCCTCTCTGCCCAGCTTACTCTAGTCTCCTACCCCCAGCCCATAGCTGCAAATCTTCCTTGTTAACCACCTGACAAATTAAACTAATGTGTGTGTTTGTATCATTATTTACGTGGCTTGTTTATGCCTAATTGGCATGCAGTGTACTAATTACCATGGACTTGAATAACTGTGCCAGATGAAGTTAAATCTAAGCTTTATTCTTTATTTAACTTGTAGAAAGAACAAAGTATTGTAGTGAGAAAGACCTAGATCAAGCTTGACTCTGCAACTTTATCACTGATTTGCTGTTAGACAAGTTACTTAACTCTGAGGTTTGGTTTCTTTATTTATAAAGCAGGGACAGGAGTCCTTAACTTCAGAGTTAGTCAATCTGTTGGATGACATTTGCTTAGCAAGAGTTTGACTAAAGAAACTAATCTTACCTGAGATAAAGAATAAAGACAGGATTTCCTTTGGAAAAATTCTTTCCAACTCACATTCATTTCCCTCACATTCTGGGACTCTCCTTTCTTTACTCCAGAAAGTTCTAGTTGCAAGGATGGAAAAAAAAAAAAGTGTGTGTAAAACATCTACCTTGTAATTATAGTTGCAGGCTTCTGTATTGTCTCTCTGAAAATGGTATTCACTGCTGTTGACATTGTTTTTAATATTGCTTAACATTTTTCATCATGCTGCTCAGCTATTTTAAGAGTAATCTTCACAACTGGTTCAGTAAGCTATAGTGTCATAAATTTAGAAAGGATTGAGGTTGTCAAGGATTTTGTTTTAGTTGGTTCCACAATCAATGCCCATAGAAGCAGCCATAAAGAAATCAAAAGACGCATGACACTGGAAAAATCTACTGCAAAGGATCTCTTTAAAGTATTAAAAAGTGACTAAAGTATTAAAAGGTGAAGATGTCACCTTGAAGACTAAAGGGCGCCTGACTCAAGCCATGATATTTTCAGTCACATCATATGCATGTGAAAGCTAGACAGTGAACAAAGAAGACAGAAGAAGAATTGATGTTTTGGGGTTGTGGTATTGGAGAAGAATGTTGAATGTTCATGGACCACCAAAATAATAAACAGATCTGTTCTGGAAGAAATACAACCAGAGTGTTCTTTGGGAGCAAAGATTGCAAGACTGCATCTTACATGCTTTGGATGTGTTGTCAGGAAGTATCAGTCCCTGTAGAAGGACATCATTCTTGGTATGGTGGAGGGTCAGCGAAAAAGAGGCAGACCTTCAATGAGATGGATTGACACAGTGGTCGCAACAATGGGCTTAAGTGTAAAAATGATTATGGACATTGCACAAGACTGAGCAATATTTCATTCTGTTGTGCATAGGGTTGCTATGAGTCAGAACCAACTCATTGGCAACTAACATCAACAGCAACAACAATAGTGGAATCCTTGGTGGTGTAGTGATTAAGTGCTGCAGCTACTAACCAAAAAGTTGGCAGTTCAGAGCCACCAAGAGTTCCTTAGAACCTCTGTGGGCAATTCTACCCTGTTCTATAGGGTTGCAGTGAGTGTTTTATTTTGTTATTTCTTTTTTAACAGTGGGTTAAAAAGAAAGATAAGCACAAGACTTTCTTTTTTTTCTGTTTTCTTATAACATTCCACTCAGCTTTATATTATGGAATTTTTGTTTAAATAAATACATTAAATCCAAGTATTCCTTTAAGGAAATTATTTGTCAGTGCTGTGATTTGGGTAGGGAAAGTGAGTTAATGAATTTAACATACTAGATGCTGAGGTCCACTTCAAGCCAGTTCATTGTTGGATTTGGGTGGATTAGTTCATATTCATGCCCAGTGTAAATATTCTGTTTTCTAGGAGCATCTGTGTATACCAGATTTATTTGGTCACATAACACTTCTCACACAAGCCCAGATATCCCACAGGCAATCAGTATTCTCTATTCTTATGCTTAGGAATAATTTAAAGAAAATAATGATTTTGTACAATACTGTAATAGCATCACTTAATACCTTTGCATTTTTTTCTGCTAGTGTGTTTAATATTAAAAAAATAAATAAATAAACCATAGATGTTACTTGGACTGAGAATATCGACTGTCTTGATACTATCAAGAGAACAGGAGTGGGAGGAAGTAGAACCAACATGGCACCCTAGAGAAATACATCACACTGTCCCTCTATAGCAAAGACCTGAAAAACTGAGTAAAACAGATGTAAATATCAACACTGGAACCCTAAGCATCAAATGAAGGGATGAAGAGCTAGATCAAACACTGACTAGAAGAAGAAACTGAGTGAAAACATAATTTAAAGAAATACAGAGTGGAAGTCACCTGGCAGTTACTGTGACAGGTTCACCATCCTGGAGCACAGCCAGAGACAATCCTGGATGGGAAATAAGAGAAGGCAACTCTATGGGGTTGCCAACAGGAGACAGAGCATCTGCATCTTCTTCTACCCTGCACTTCCTGCTGGCCCTCAAAGTGCTGCCAGGGTGAGACCATTCTCAGGTCAGGCCCACTTCTGCACTGGGCTCAAACGACCCCTGCACTCCCACCACTTGGCCAACTGCCACACAGAAGGAATTAATGAGTACCATGCCTCACGTGACACCCCTCCTTCTCTGGTGACAGGTTATGAATGCCCCATACCACTGGATCAACAATAGGTGTCAGACAACACCTACCCAGTCCACCCCAGCAACCTTTCCTAAAACATTGTACAGTGAAGTGACATGCCCTGTCTGCTTCTGCCCTGAACACCTGGTGAAGGCAGTTGAGATTTACTGTGCCCATAAAGAAGCAAGTAATATTTATGCTGGCCCACCTGCTCTGATATATCAAAACAAAACAAAGAAGCAGAACAAAACAAAGTAACACTGCACAATAAATACTGAAAACAGTACCTTAGTGTTTTGGAGATAGCAGATAATATCAAAACACATAAAAAGGTAAGGCAGCATGGCTTTAACAAATGACCAAAATAAACATATGGCATTCTGTAAGAAAAGGCAGAGGAACTACCTGATAGAGAATGCAAATAACTAATATTTACATCTGTTCAAGAGATTAGGTGAGGCATCAAGGAAAACACAAGCAAAAACTAAACAAAATCATGAAAAATGCAAACAAAAATCAATGCAAACATAGCCAGAATCAAGAATAACACAGACAAAACAATAGAATAATTCAGGAAAATAATGTAAGAATTAAATGTCAAAATAAATAATTAGAAATCATACAAAAAATAGCAATTTGAATAAAAGATAAAAACAACAAATTTTCAGAAATGGACAACTCAACAAAAGGTTTTAAGGGTAAATTCAAAAAACTGGAAGCCACATTGTGGCTTCATCAACACTGAAGCCAAGTCCATGGATGCCACTTTGTTTGAGGCAAAAAAAATAAAATAAAAATAAAAATCAGAGAAAAAAATGAAGAAAATCTAAGAAGTATGTGAGACACAATCAAAAGCAAAAATTTGCACATGATTGGAATTCCAAGACAGGAGAAAATAGAAAACACTTAGAAGAATTTTGAATATTTGCTGGCAGATAACTTCCAAAAATATCAACAAAGAAGAAAAGCTGACTGCTCAAGAAACTTAACAAACCCCATGTAGGACAGACCCCCCCAAAAGAAAATCATCAAGACACGTCATAATCATCAAGAGACATCATAATCACACTTACCAAGACCCATCATAATCATGCTTCCCAAGACCAAAGAGAAAGTAAACCTGGAAGCAGCTCAGGAAAAACAACAAAAAGTCACTTACAAAGGATAAACAATAAGATCTGAATTGAGATTACTTGGCAGAGACTACGCAGGCAAGAAGGAAATGGGATGACACATATAATAACTTGAAAGAAAAAATAATCTACCAACAAACAATAATGTATCTTACAAAACTTTCAAGTGTATTGATGAAATTAGGACACTTCCAGATAAACAAAAATTAAGGAAATTTGTAAAAATCGAATGAAAATTACAAGAAGTACTTGGGGGAGTCTTCTGGTTAGAGAACCAATAACATCAGGCAAAAACTGGAATCTAGGACACAGGATAGCATTAGCCAGATGCCACCGTAGGTAGTGAATTCTCAATAATAAAACAAAGTGAAAAGACTTAAAATGGGGAATCAGAGATGTCAATTGCTAAAAGACAACAGGATCAGAATAACAAAAGAGGTAATTAGCTATGTAGATATAGAAATTTAAAGGGAGAGGAAGTGAAGGGGACACCAAATAATAAAAGGCTGATTCAGACTTAAGAAGATGAAGGTAAACTTCAAGGTAACCACAAAGAAAGCTAATAAGCTTTACATCAGAGTAAAAAATAAGAAAAATACAAACGTCTCAGTAAACACAAAATCTATAAAAGAAAAAGAAAACAAAGTCCACAAACAAAAGAAATTCAGCGTAGAGGAATAAGAGGAACAAAGAAAAGAGAAGCACCACATAAAAAGTACCATGTGACAGCAGTAAATTCGTACCTATCAATAATGACACTGAGTGTAAACAGCTTAAATATGCCTGTTAAGAAGCAGGGTAGTAGAATGGATAAAAACATGACCCATCGATATACTGCCTACAAGAGACACAAAGACGTAAATATATTAAAAATCAAAATATGGGGGAAAATACATCAAGGAAACAATAACCAACAAAGCACAGGAGTGGCAATAATAATCTCAGGAAAAACAGACTTTAAGGCAAAATCAACCATAAAAAACAGCGAAAGGCATTCTATAATGATAAAGGAGCAATGCACCAAGAAGATAAAACCTTAATAATTACCTACTCACTCAACAACCAAACCAAAAAGCAAAGCCATTGCTGTCGATTCCAACTCATAGCAATAGAGTAGAACTGCTACAGAGGGTTTTCAGGAGGGGCTTGTGTATTCGAACTACTGAACTTTTGGTTAGCAGCTGAACTCTGTGTTGGTCCCATCACATTTGAAACAAAGGAAAATTAAGAAACTAAAGACACAAGAAATATATCAGTCCGAAGAAATTCTCAGCCTCCATCAATCCGAGATCAGAACAATTAGATGATACCTGGCTACCACCACCAGCTGCTGTGACAGGGATCACAACAGAAGGTTCCATACAGAGCAGGAGGAAAATGTAGAATGAAAATCCAGATTCATAAAAAAAGGCCACACTTGTCTGACAAAGACTGGTATCCCCAGTCTGACAAAGAGGGTGTCCCCAGACACCCTCACTAACACAGAACTGAAAACATGCCCAAAGTCTGCCTTTCAGTCACAAATTAGAAAGAACTATAGAACAAACTGTAATACCTGTGAGAAATACCCTGCTGAAGTCAATCAAATATAGGAAAACTAGTAGGCAGTGCCCTAAAAGACAAGATGACAGGAAGGGACAAGAAAACTGGACAAGAGGTAACTCGGGTATAAAGGAAAAGGGGTGAAGCATGCTGACACATTGCTGGGATTGCTACCGGTGTCTCTAAGTGATTTATGCATACATTTTTGAATGAGAAACTAATTTGTGCTGTAAACTGTCATCTAAAACATAATTTTAAAAAAAAAAAAGTGTGAGAGTCCATTTCACTACCTTCAAAATAATTTTCAAAGGAAAAGGAAATAGGAGCAGAATTCTTTCTGCATTCTGCATTCAAACTCTTTCAGTTTCCTCTACCTTGAATGTCTGCCCCCCACAAAGTGGAAAACCTTTATCACTGTAGGCCCAGCTTCTATGTACCATTCTACATCTAATTCTAGTACTTAGCACAGTATTTTGTAACTATTTGTACTGAGGCCATCTCACCTGTGTTCCTGCAGAGCCCTCACTTTAGCTCTCCATCTTCAGTGTCTGAACATTTGTTTCAAAACTTTTATTCATCAAATATTTATTTAACATCTGGCATTCCCATTACCTATTTGCTGCATAACAGATCACCCTAAAACTTAATGGTTTAACACTCATCTTGTTTTATTTTTCACGTCTCATGGTTTTTATGGGTTAGAAATTTATGAAAGGCTCAACTGGACAGTGTTGCTCAGAGTTTCTCATGTATTTGCAGCTAGAGCTAACATAGATGGACGCTAACTAGGCATCTCTGCAACTTTCTCTTTGTTGTCTTTAAAGCCTGTCCTTGTAGGCTTCCTTAAAGCATAATAGCCTCGGGGTAGCTGTCATGCTGACGTGGTAGCCGGACAGAAGGTGAATAGCCTAAACTCAGAAGCCATAGAATATCACTTGCCCCAAATTGAAGGGGACGGAAATTAGACCCTACCTTTTAATGGGACAGTGGCGAGCTTCTAGAAGGGCATGTGGGATGGGAAGTACTATTGTGGTTGTCTTTAGGAGAGGAACCTGGGCCCAGGTGCCATGTGCCATTCGTTGTGCTGTGAACCAGATAGACATGGCCCCCTGCCTTGGACCTTGCTTAAGGGAGAGACAGAACACACATAGTTATAAGATAATTACAGCTATAAAGCAGAAAGGAAGCAAAACAGAATGATTACACATGGCATTTCAGGGAATGCCTCTTTATTAAGGTAACATTGGTCATGCCAGTAACTGGAAGAAATGCCTTTCAGATGGAGGCCCCAACAAGAACAAAGGCCCTGGGGCTGCCCTGAAATTGGCTTATTTGATAAACAAGAGGAAGGCCAGGATGGGGGAGTCTCAGGGGTTACACAGAAGAGTAATGAAAGGTGAAGTTAGAGGGATAAAGCAGAAACCCAATATATGAGTCCTTGAAGACAATTATAAAAATTTTAGATTTTAAGTGAAATGAAAAGTTGTTGATGGTTTTAAAACACAGGTGTGACATGATACGGTGAAGAAATAGCTCCAATGCTGAAAGTTGATTGAAGACAGCAAGAAGGAAGGCAGTTAATCAATGAGGAAACAAATTGCGGCTGTCAGGGCAGCAGTTGTTAGCTGCCGTCCTGTCAGTCTTCAACTCATGATTGTCCCGTGCACAACTGAGTTGGTTGCTACCTAGTCCTGTGCCATTCCCATGACTGGCTGTGAACTGTTGGGATCCATAGAGTTTTTATTGGCTGATTTTCAGGCCTTTCTTCTTTATCTGTCTCAGACTGGAAGCTTTGCTGAAACCTGTTAGACATCATGGGGACACTCAACACTCCACTGAGAGATGAGTGGTGGCTTTGCATAAAGTGTATTAGCAGGAATCAAATCCAGGCCTCCCCACATGGAAGGCAAGAATTCTACCACGGAACCATCTCTTGACACAGAGTAATGGTGGTAGAAATGGAGAAGAGAATATTGTATATTTTGAAAACAGAACTGGAAAAAATTTGTACCTCAAGTATAAATTTTCATAGATAAGATTTACGTTTTGTGATTAATTATGCCTGAACTGTATTATCTCCTCCTTCCTCATTAAATTGTAGATCTCTGAAAGATAGGAGCTAGTTCTTTATTCGTGTTTGCATTTTCCAAAACACTTTCTACATTGTAAATACTCCACAAATATTTGTTCAAGTGAATTTTTTTGGAACAGCTTCCCGTGTCTTAAAGTACTTATAATTTTCTGCTTTAATTTATTGCAACTATTTCTTAGAAATGTGTAGAATTGATTTTTTTTATGGATTTCTTCTTCAAGCATCCTATTTAAAAATATGGAGAGTGCTATATGTTAGTATATTTTTCACTGAAATGGGTAGGAGGATGGATAGATGGTTGAATGGATGGTTAGCTGAGGTTCCATTGCTTCTGTATTTCCATCAAAGAGGAATAAACATGCAAACTGGTAGCAGTGTTTGCTGTCTCCCACATTCTGATACATGGAGCGTACTCGTAATTTATGATTTGTTGTATAAGTTTTAATGAGTTTGTAAACTGAATTAAGTTTCTTACTGCCTAATAAGCTCAAAGTTTGATTTGTACTTTGATCTGTTTGCTGCTTCAGCATCTTATTTGTGGTATTTGACGGTCCTGTCTTAGTACAGATTTCACTGCTGGAGTAGTTTCTTTGGGAAGAGAGAGTTTCTGATCCTTTGCAAGTGTGTAATCCTGCAAGCGTTTATAATTGAAGTGGGATACATAAAAACCAACTGTCTTTTGGGAAAGACAAAAAATATTTATAACATTTACATTCCAGTGCTATAGACAAGGAAAGCTTTAACTTGAAAATGTTATTAGATGCTTAATTTTCCCTAGTATGTATTAATTAACTGGAAGAGCCATAGTGTTTCAAAGGTTGATAAAAATCTTGTACTTTTCTAGTTTAGATAATTAAGAAACTTTAGACCTTACTATACTTATTTTTTAAATTACTTCCACCTTGTTTTAATTGTAGTGAAAATACATAGAAAAAGACCTACATTGCCTCAACCTTTTCTACATTCCCAGTTTGGTGACACTGGTTGCATTTTTCAAGTTGTGTCACCACTGTCATTACTGTTTTTCAAATCATTCTACTACAATTAACATAAACTTAGTGTGCCCTGAACAAAGCTCTGCCTTTCCCCTTTCTTCCATAACCACTGGTGATCTTTGGTACCTGTATATTTGCTTATTTCATGTACATGAGGTCATACTATATTTTCTTTTCTTGTGATTCACTAACTTTGCTCAGCTTCCTAGTAACAGTCTTTGGCTGCTAATCAGAAAGTCAGCAGTTCAAATCCAGAAGCTGCTTGTTGGAAACCCAGTGGGGCCATTCTGTTCTATCTAAGTGGGTCACTTTGGGTTGGAATCTACTCAGTGGCAGTGGGTTCAGTTTTTTATTTACTCCATTCAGCATGATGTTTTCAAGGTGCATCCATGTTGCATGTGTGGTGTATCCAAGGTGCATTCATGTCTGTTAATGCTGAAGTAGTATTCCAGTGTGTATTTATATTGTATAAATACAGGTTTTTTTATTGCATTCTGCTGATAGATGTTTCAGTTGTTTACATCTTTGGGTGCTTGTGAAAGGTACTGCAAGGAACACTGATGTACAAGTTTCTGTTTGTGTTACAGCCTTCACTTACCTCGTTGTCTATCTAGGATTGAGATTCCCAGGTCCGTGTGGTAGTTCAGTATTCAGCTTTTTGAGGGACTGTCCAACTGTTTTTCATAGGGGCTATACCATTTTACAGTCCCACCAGCAGTAGATGGGGGTTTCTATTTTTCTGCAACCTCTCCAGCAAATACTGTTTCCAAATTCTTGATCACTGCCATTCTAATAAGAGTGAAATATGATATCTCTTAGTAGTTCTGATTCACATCTGTCTTTAAGGTATCATTTCATGTGCTTGCTGGCCATTTGTTACCCTGGTTTTCATAACTCTTGTCTTCTGGATTCTTTCAGTTATATATCTATATATCATGATTCATTGAAAAATTATTTGAGGTAGTTTGTCAAAGTATGCTTAAAGTGAATGTTGAGGAGAAAAAAAAATATGCCAGGGTTCTAACTGGCTGAAATATAAGGACAAATATTAGGACAAAAGAGTCATTATTGCTTATCACAGAGTGAAGTCCATAGTGGATGCCCAGTGAATACTACAGAATGAAAAACTGAGGTTAGTTTACAGACTATACACCAAGAGACCCATTCACTTAATTGAGATCTTTAAGTGTGGCTCAGAGCTTTCTCTAAGACCAAGATACGTGTATGTCCATGTCCAAATCCACTGCCTTTGGACACCAGGTAATCTAGTCCTAACACTAAACATCCTTAAGATAAAATACAGTGGATTTTAAATGTTTGCTTTTTTATGATTTTCTACAATATCTAACTTATCCAATGGTAGCTCTGAGTATTAAACTCAAGATTTGGATGGGCCACATTCCCTTTAGATGGGAAAATTATTTCTCTCATGTAGACTTTTAATAACTTTGGGATAGAAATTATTTCAGGGCTCAGTGTCCAGAATCTGGGTTACAGAGAAGGTGCTGCTGCGAAAATGAGGAAAAAGTCTATTAAACTACCATCTTATTAACGATGTAGTGGCTTATCAGACTCTGTGTGGAAATAAGTATTGACTTCATCTCTGCATGGAAGTGGAACAAGAAAGTACAGGTTATCAAGGCTGAGATTTTTTACCAGAAAACCGTTCATGACCCACTCCATCATTGGGCAAACCTGTGATGCAAGAGCCCAACTTCTTCAGCTGCAGAACTGCGACAATGCTAGGCAAGATGAATGTACACCATCCTCACGTAGGAAACTCTCCGTGAGGCGCTTCCAGAAAGGCTGACAGTGGTGCATCCAAGACAGAAACAAAAACAAAACAAAACCTGTTGCCCTCCAGTTGATTGTGATTCACATTGACCCTGTAGGATAGAGCAGAACCACCTTGAAAGGTTTCCAAGGGGCATCTGGTGGATTTGAATTGCTAATCTTTTGGTTTTCAGCTGAAAGCTTAACCACTTTCCTCCCAGGGACCCTTTCTAAGACTAAAGCCAAGTGCCATCCAAACACAATCATCTAGTCCTTGGATACATTGGATTGCAAGCAGGAGTTCCTAATTGGAGGTTCGTGGAATCTGAGACAATCCATTCCAAATTGGATTAAAGCTGTTGTTTGTTCGGCAGAGAAGTTTGTCAGATTTTTAAAATGCTTGAAGAACTTTGAGCCTCAGAAGAGTGAGAAATAGTGAGTGAAGTTGTAAATGAACCACTTAAATATTAATATTAATATCATGGACTGCCCAAAGAATGAACAACTCTGTCTTGGAGGAAGTACAACCAGAATGCTTCTTAAAACCAAGGATGGTGAGACTATCTCATATACTTTGGACATGTTATCAGACGGAATTAGTCTCTGAAGAAGGACGTTATCCTTGGTAAAGAGGGGGGTGAGGGAAAAAGAGAAAGGCTGTCGATGAGATAGATTGACACAGTGGCTGCAACACTGGGCTCAAGCATAACAATGATTGTAAGGATGGTGAAGGACTGGGCAGTGTCACAGTGTGTTTTACATAGGATTGCTATCAGCCAGAACTGACACGGCAGCACCCAACAACAACAAAAAGATGATGACCTTGGGGTTACTGTCTCTGAAACCAAAACTAAAGTCTGTTGCCATCGGGTGGATTCCAACTCCTGGGACCCTGTATGTTGCAGACTACAGTCACTCCATAGAGTTTTTTTTTTGGCTGTGATCTTTACAGAAGCAGATCACCAGGCCTTTCTTTTCGGGAGGGTTGGGAGGTAGGGCTTGAACTGCCAATCTTTTAGGTTAATAGTTGAGAACATCCCAGTTGTGATGCGAGCAAGGAATATTGACTGTACTGTGGACTGCCAGAACAATGAACACATCTGTCTTGAAGGAAGTACTCCCAGAAGGCTCCACAGAAGGGAAAATGGCAAGACTTTATCTTATGTACTTTGTCTGTGTCATTAAGAGGGACCAGTCACTGACAAAGGCCCAGGCAATATTTCATTGTGTTACACATAGAGTTACGATGAGTCTAAGCCAACTCTACTAACAATAAAGCACGAATGGTTCATGCCACTCAGGGACATTTAGGATTGGAATAGTAGATCCCAAATCATTCTTTCTTGCAACAATTTGACAGCAGGGGAGGCTTCTGTAGGATTACTCTTGATTTATGATAAAACAGGTACTCTGTAGATAGAAGATTGTTTCTGACTTCTTTACATTTGTTGAGACAACAGTATATTTATTTTAAAAACAATATGTAGAAGACAGAAACTTTTGGTACCTTGCATCTGAAACGTAGTTTAAGGAAATTTCACAGCATTATTAGATAAATTGTAGAAGCTGACTTAAGAATGAATCTGAAGCTGGATAACGCAAAACCCTGGCAGCAGAGACTGTGCGCCATTATGAGGGTGAGTACTGCAATGAATAAACTCATCGTTATTTTTGTCAAAGTCTGAGAGGACAAAACTTAAAGTTTCTCAGAGTGTGATCACTACAGCAGTAGCACCATCATGTCCTGGGAATATTAGAAATGCAAGTCCTTGAGTCCCAGTCAAGACCTAATTTCATAGTGGGCCTAGCAGTGTGGAGTTTAATGAGTCATCAAGGAAAATCCAGTATATGGTATAGTCTGAAAACTATTGACATGTTACAATTCTAACCTTTGACTAGGATAAGAAGACAAGGGGTCTTGATTCATAGTCCCACCAAGACTGCATATGACAGGGAAAACAGAATTCCCCAAAGGATAATCAGAGTGCAGGTTATTAAAAGGGGAGTCAGTTCTGGGCACTCAAACAATATTCAGCACCCTCCACATAGATAGTGCCTCCTTTTGATAAACATACATGCTGCACATATCCCTTGACTTGAAGGAACATCTGTTTGAGAAGTTTTGTTCTTTAAGTAGGACAACCATTGGAGTAACCTTGGGCCTTTTTTTCTCTACCTCTCCAGAAGAAGTATCTGACTTGTGAATCAGAATGTTGTTGTTGTTGTTAGGTGCTGTTGAGGGGTTCCAGCTCATAGTGATCCCTTGTACAATAGGATGAAACACTGCCCGGTCTAGTGCTACAGTCATTGTTAGGCTGAGGCCCTTCATTGCAGCCACTGTGTCACTCTGTCTCATTGAGGATTTTCCTGTTTTTTTGCTGACCTTCCATTCCACCAAGCATGATGTTCCTTCTCTGGGGATAGATTCCTCCTAATAACATGTCCAAAGTGTTTAAGACTCAGTCTCACCATCTTTGCTTCCAAGGAGCATTCTAGCTGTACTTCTTCCAGAACAGATCTGTTTGTTCTTTCAGTCGTCCATGAAACATTCAGTATTCTCCAGCACCACAATTTAGAGGTGTCAGTTCTGCTTTCTCTTTTCCATATTCATTGTCAGGGTTTTGCATGCATATGATGCAATTAAAAAATACCATGGCTCAGGTCAGGTGCACCTTAGTCTTCAAGGTGACATCTTTACTTTTCAATACTTTAAAGAGGTCTTTTGCAGAAGATTTTCCTAATGCAATATGTCTTTTGATTTCTTGAGTGTTGCTTCCATGGGCATTGACTGTGGACCTAAGTAAAATGAAATCCTTGGCAACTTCAACCCTTTCTCCAGTTATGATGATGTTGTTTACTGGTCCAGTTGTGAGGATTTTTGTTTTCTTGATATTGAGGTACAATCCATACTGAATGCTGTATTGTTTGATCTTCATCAGTAAGTGTTTCCAAAGCGTCTTCACTTCCAGCAAGCAGGATTGTGTCACCTGCATAACTCAGGTTATTAATGAGTCTTCTTCCAATCCTGATGCCCTGTTCCTGTTAATATAGTATAGCTTCTTGGATTATTTGCTTGGCCTACAGGTTGAAAAGGTATGGTGAAAGGATACAACCTTGACACACACCTTTCCTGACTTTAAACCATGCAGTGTCCTCCATTCTGTTCCCCTGACTGCCTCTTGATCCATGTACAGATTTCTTAAGAGCACAATTAACTGTTTTGGATTTCCCACTTTCCACATTGTTATCCATAATTTGTTATGATCCACAGAGCCAAATGCCTTTGCATAGTCCATGAAGCACAGGTAAACATCTTTCTGGTCTTCTCTGCTTCAGCCAAGATCCATCTGACATCAGCAATGATATCCCTGGTTCCACATCCTCTTGTGAATCCAACTTGAAGATAAATTATGTAGAACTTTAAAAAACAATGAACTAAAGAATGCATAGTTACTGTAAACTCTAGTTAGGGTAGCATAACTGAGAAAATACAAAGGTGTGGGTAAAATTAGGCATGCTGACAGTTCTCATCTATTTCCCCTCCAGAAGAGGATGTGGATTAGGCTGGAAGACCTTAATATTGTTAAGTCAGCCCCCATCACACACAGGCTGCTTAAGCAGACCGGTTCTTGTCTAGTAAACTGTAACTCATGGCTATCCCCATCTGTGTCAGAACAAAGTTGTACTCTGTTGAGTTTTCATGTCTGTGACTTTTTGGAAGCAGATCTCCAGGCTTGTCTTCTGAGATGACTCTGGATGGGTTTGAACCATAGGTTAGTAGGTGAGCGTTTAATCTTTGCATTATCTAGTGACTCCCGTGCCTACTCTTTGTTTTTAGGTGCTGTTGAGTTTGTTCTGACTCACAGCAATTTTATGTACAGGAGAACAAAATACTGCCCAGTCTTGTGCCATCCTAAAAAAATCATTGCTATGTTTTAGCCAGTTGTTGCAGCCGCAGTTTCAATCCCTCTCTCAGTGAAGGGCTTCTTTTTTACTTATCCTCTGCTTTACCCCAGCATAATGTCCTTCTCTGAGTACTGGTCCCTCCTGATGACATATCCAGACGACGTGAAATGAATTCTTTCTATCTTTCCTTCCAAGGAGCATTCTGGCTGTACTTCTTCCACGACCGATTTATTCATTCTTCTGGCAGTCAATGCTGTATCCAATACTCTTCACCAACACCAGACTTTAAAGACATCAATTCTCCTTCTGTCTTCATTGTTCATTGTCCAGCTTTCAGATGCCTATGAGGTGACTGAAAATACCATGGCTTGGGTCAAGTGCACTTTAGTCCTCAAAGACACTTCTTTTCTGCCTGCCTGTACAGAGTGCTTGTTCTGCTGTTCTCTTAACCATGCCACAATGGAGTCTGTCCTTTGTGGAAGGCTTGTGATTGTTCTCTTTGCCCATTAGATTAAGTCTGCCTCATGCTGGAATGAAATATTTGAAAACCAGTGTTGTTTGTACAAGCAGTTTTACATCCACTTTATGATGTAATATAAATAATAAAGCTGTGATTTTAGTTTTCATTGATTTCACTCCTGAATCTATTGCTTGAACAGAGAAAAATAATGTCAATCTTGGCCTGTTCTGAACTTAATAGTTACTTCTTTTGAGTTTTTATTTTAACATGTGAGCATAATATATATTTCTAACTTTTGCAGCCATTCTGCTGTATAAAGATGCAAATGTTTCAAAGTGAATTATTTCCTGGGTCTTATGAATTACTCATATGGTGAGCTTTATGTAATCATTCAAATTAGGAATTTCCCCTTTTTTGAAGATTTTTCTCCTATAAGCCTGAGTCCAATTTAGAAGGAAATGACATAAAAACGAATTGTATCAAAATGAATGCAGCTCCAGATGTATTTCCCATGATTGATATACATTTGGGAAAGTTGAATGAAGTTCTTCTTTATTGTTGATTCTCTTCATATGAAGTGTCTGCTCCATGTAATGCGTTGTATTCAATGAAATAACAAAGCTACATGTTATCAGCCCCGTGTTTACTCCAAGATAGGATAATTAACTGCTGATTCTTCCCCATCCTGCCTCTCTTTTCCTTGGAGATTTTCTAGCCAAGAAACTACTAACCTAACACTGCTGAATTTTATATGAGGAGAGCCCAAAGTGGTGCAGCTAAGAGAATAAAAATTCTAATATCATTTCCAAGATATTGTTTGCAGGTTATCTGTGAACTTGAGGGGAGAAGTTATTTAGGCATGCAGGTGAGAGTGGTGTAGGGGAGAACATACACTCTACACTCTTTTTTTTTCTGACATCTATTTTCTCATGCAGTTTCATCAATATCTGTTTGCTTTTTTTAACTGTCATTATTTATCTGGTAATACATGCATTGTGAGTTCTTTTCTCTTACAGCTAATTATAAGCATCCATCTCTTTGAATATGTGCTCAGAAAGCACCATGCAAAAGAGCCTTATTATTTTCTGTACAGTAGTTTAATCATTGTGATCTCATGTGATCACGTCTCTGAGATACACATCCTGAGACACTGCAGAGTTGCAGCATGTTTGTTAAAATTCAAGTTGAATAAATTACCATAATATTCAGAACCTACACAGAGGAAAACAGTCTTTTCAGAATTTCTGCCTTGTGTGTATAATATTCCACACTATTCCAGTTTCAGAGCAAACTGTATTATTATGGATGCTTAAATGTCATCCTAAAGTACATGTCAGTGTTGCCTAGACAACAATGTATTTTCTGAGCAAACAAGATTTCTTAAAAGTCATAAATTCAGTGCCATCAGTGAATTACAACATGGATCATTAGAGCAGATTAGAGCAATTACGTCTACTTATCCCAAACTAACCATAGCCTGCACAAAGTTAAGTGAAATAATTAACCTCTTTTACCACAAAAGGGAAGACTAATAAAAGGGTACATATAAAGGTATATTATAAAATCGATCGGAGTTAAAATGCCATTGTAATTTATTTAAATGCGCTGTTGTTCGAAGTAAATCAGAGTACAACATTTCTGAAAGTTTGTCTCATAAATCTTCATTTAACCTTTTGTGCCAAGACTAGAGCCACTCGTGTTTGTCTACATTTTCAGTTCTACCCATTTGGGTAAAAACCTATTCCAAGGAAGCTTAGAAATCAGTTTCATTTATAATGAAGTGGTATGAAATTTTCACTTTGGATCTCTGCAGGGAGGCAGGGATTATTGAAGGATTTCTGTTGAGAAAAAATTACTCTATCCATTTACTGAATATTGTTTATTTTTATCTGGTGCAAAATACCCTGTGAGCCTCTTAGAATTTACTGGAAGAACCAATTTAAGAAGAAAATAGTCAATTAAATAAAAATTTTACAGTGTACACAGAGTCTGTATTCTTTGAGAGTCAATATGTTTGTTTTGGAGATTTAACTCGATTCCTAAGGTGTTAGACCATGCCTTTGAAACTGTTCCTCAGCTTGACATGATCATGAAGATAGCTTTGTTCATTTGAAGCTACTAATGTTAACACACTGAAAGACTTCTAATTCTTCCAATATTTCAAGTAGTTCTATATGTGTAGAGAAAGATTAGCTGTTAGCTGAAATTATAGCATAAGAAAATATCCGAATTTACCTATCTCTTTTTATGGTACCCAAATCACAACATTTAAATTTGAGCTCAGAATTTGTTCGGTCAACAAAGAGGTATATTTAGTTGTTTTAGTGCTGGCTAATCTCAGAAACTGGTCGATTTCTCAGCCTCCAGAAACTTCCAATTCTGTCATACCCTGTAATTTAGAGAGGGTGAGTTTGTCCTACAATCTAAGTGTCTTTAAGATGTTCTGATATCATCTGCCAGATTTTCTTCCTTAAATATTAAAACGTTCAGCAATGTGTATTTTTTTATTAAAAAATAACACTGCCATTGAATTGATTTGGACTCATAATGACTGTATAGGATAGAGTAGAATGGCCCCTATGATTTCCAAGGAGTATCTGATAGATTCAAGTTGTCAACTTCTTTGCTAGCTGCTGTAGCTCTTAGCCAGTATACCACCAGGATTTCTGAAATAATGATAGGTAAACTTTACTGAGCAGTGCTACAGGTCAAGGACTGTTCTTTTTGGGAGTCATGGCCAAAAATTTTTGCTGACGGAAGTAGCAATCGAAATGGGTTGGAGTGCATTGCTCTTGATTATACTCTCTCTTTCTTTCTCTGAGGATTTTCTCTCAGTTTTTTCTCTTACCCTCTTCTTTCTTCCCATCTTCCCTTCCATTTTTTCTCTGTCTTCAGTCTCACCCTCTCCTGGCATCTTCCCCAATAGTGCAAGCAGGTTTTTCTGTATTTCCAATTTTCTTACCATGGTAGAGTCATTTGGAACTTCTCTTCATCCAGTCTTCTGCAGTTTTATCTTGTGGGGTGTGTGTGTGCGTGTGTGCGTGCATGCATGCATGCGTGTAATTTTTATTGTGTGCTGTCCAGTTGATTCAAACTCATAGTCACCCTATCGGACAGAGGAGAACTGCCCCAAGGGGTTTCTTAGGCTATAATCTTTATAGGAGAAGATTACCAAGTATTTTCTCCCGCAGAGGCACAGGTGGGTGTGAACACCAACTTTTCAGTTAGCAGCCAAATGCTTAACCGTTGTGCCACCAGGGCTCCTACATGTATATATGAATACACTGTGAACTTTCTGAATCTGTTTCTGTCTTATTCATGAATTCTTCAGTGTCTTTCAGCTTGGCTTCGTTAGTTCTGATCATCCTGCCGTGATTCTCCAAAGGCATCCACTCATGTCTTTATTCAACAAGTTTTTTTTTAAACCATCAGTTTGATAACAGGCACTGTTCAATGCTCTAGAGGTTTAATGGTGAATACGGTTGTTGGTTTAAACCCACTCAGTGGCTCCTCAGGAGAAACATGTGGTGATCTGATCCTGTAAAGATTATAGCCTAGAAGTCCCTATGGGAGAGCCCTACTCTATCATATGAGGTTGCTGTAAGTCAGAATGACTGGGTGGCACCCAACAACAACAACAATCCAAGCACTAGCCCTGCCTGCAAGAGAGTGTACAGTCTACTAGAAAAGGCCAACATTAATTAGATAAGCATGCAAGTTGCCAGGTGCTTTATAAAGAGTTTGGATCCAATACAGGAAGACCTAATTTAGCCCATCGGGCTTAGGGAAGTACAGAAATTTGAAGAATGTTTACAAATTAAGCAAACATAAGGAATGACTTCTCTAAAGGCGAGAGGAAGAATAAAATTTTAAAGAAGCCTTCTGTAGCTGGAAAGTGGTTGGACAGGAGAGGAAAGGAGACTGTTGGGAGGATGAGACATGTATGGAGCAGAGAGGAATAGTGTGCTGTCACCGGACAGGGAAAGCAGTGGAAGCTGCATATAGGTGGGCATGGAAATTTATACGGGAATGTACATTTTCACTCAGTCATATTAAATAAAAAAAGAAAAAAAAAGGATAAATTTAGTATTCATATGAGATTAGAGAGACTCAGGTGCCTGACTGTAGCATAGGAGTTAGATTTAGGATTGGTAATGTCAGAGGAGGGGGCCTAAGTAAGGATTTTGCAAGCAAAGAAGAGGGATTATGTGATCCTGTATACATTTATTAAAGTCTACATGTTTTGCAAATCGTCCAGTCGTTGTATCCACATTTGGCATTAATTTTTGCTTCTCTACAGGGTTTCATTTTTCAATTATTACCTATTGCTTAAAGTTATCTTTTTTCTCTAATGAGTTATAATATAAAGAATTTTTCCTTAAAGTCCTTTGAAGCTCTTCTATAAGAATGATGGACTTGAATTTCATAACCAAAAAGTTGTCAGGATTTCCTAATGGATATCAGCTACAGCTCCCTTTTTACAGATACCTGGGAATGTTGTTGTGACTTTTAACCTGTTTAGTTCCTCAAATAGAAATATGATACTATATGTTCTTTAATTAACTTTTAAGGCGATTGTTCTCAGGTCCTGTTATTTTAAATATACCTTGACACATACACACAACAGATGACATGAGCAATAGACATTCATGGATGGTCCAACCTAGCATCATAAATGGGTCCCAGTGTACTAGCTTGAATTCATCATGATCTTGTCACTCAAGAGCTTGTTATCAGAGTGTAAGCAAATGTGAGAAACAGGAGAGTCAAGCATATAGGCATGCATCTCATGTACATTATTGATGCAAGTAACCAAATACTTGTAACACAATTGAAAATCTTGCAACAAATCTGATCATATTTAGAGACTGAATGAAGATTCTCCTCTCTGCTTCTTTCCTGACTCTTCTGGTGAGCAACTCAAACATCTGAGATGTTTACTGAATATGGTTCATGTATCAGCTGCTGTGCTAACACTGGGCTGACAAACCTTTGTAAGAAGTTTGCCATCCACTTGAGTAGAGTTGATGCTCGTGTGTCCATGAGGTTAACAGGGTTCTAAGTGGCAAATACATTGCATGGATAGTGATAACTTTAGGAATTGAGAGAGAGAGAAGGGAGTCACGGGAAATAAAGCTACAGGAAACAGACTGATAAATTAGCCCCTTCTCATTCTTCTTTCTGAGTTAGATGTCACTTGTTTAGAGAAGCTTTTCTGAACTACTCTACTATGGTAACAATGGCTAAAGTAATACTCTCTTGTACTCTCTGTCTGCCTAAGAGTACTTTTCTGATACTTGAAATTATCATATTTATTTGTTTACTATATACACCATCCACCAGAAGATTATTTCCATGAAGAGAGGGACTTCTGTTCTGCTCGCAATGTGCCTGGCACCTATTATATACTTATTATTTTGAAAAAAAAAATCCATTACCATTGATTTTTAACTTATGACAGCCTCATGTGTTACAAAGTAGAACTGAGCTCCAGTGGGTTTCCTTTGCTAGAGTCTTTATGGAAGCAGGTTGCCAGGCTTTTGTTACTTTCTTCTTTTGTTTCATTCTTTTGTCCCTAATTATATACTAAAGCTTTAAGAACTTTCTATAGATGCTCAGAAATTCTAAAGTTATATTCATTTTGGTTGCCTAGGTTCTTTGAAACAGCTCTCCAGCTCTCAGGCAACCATGCAAAACTTCTTTTACAAAATTTGGATTTTTATTGGATCCAGTGTAACCGACCTAGTTCACAATGAAAGACAAAACAGGTTTCTTATTTCTCATGTATAAAATTTAAGGGACATTTTATCATGCCAACTTTTAATTTTCTCCAAACTTATAAAGTCAGCCCATGAGTAATCTACCACACTATATATTTTTGGAAAACATTTCACACTTATTTGATTTGATAAGGCAATCCCAAAATTAGGTGCAAAGTTAAGTAATGCTGTTAAATAATGCTGGGTAAAGATGCCATGCAAACTTTACACTGATGGAGCATCTTTTCTCACTGAACTCTGTGTGTGTGTGTGTGTGTGTGTGTGTGCGCGCGCGCGTGAATTTACTTTTAATTTTCCTTTTTCCCAGAATGCTAAAGCTAGTTTGTTATGCTTTAAAAATACCAGCTTAAAACAACTTGTCCCATAAAAATTTTGCAATTTATTTGGAAAAATCCACTGTTCCACATTTATTTGTCTAATTTGTATTTCTTTTAGAATCTCATTTTTAAAGGATGGAGGACTCAAAATAGCCAATGTGACTAAAGCTGATGTTGGAAGTTACACCTGCCTAGCAGAAAACCAGTTTGGAAAAGCAAATGGCACAACACGTTTGGTTGTGACAGGTATGTGCATGTCTTAAAAGCTACCCTATTTAAGGATACACCTGATGGCATATTGGTCTACTATTAAGGTCAAAGAAAGTTTGTGTTTTTCACAATCTGAGGTTTACTGCAAAGGTAGAGCATATGTTTGCACTTGTGTTATTTCCAAGGGATAAAAATATCAAGGGAACAATTCTTAATGCTTCTTTAGCACAATGCAGTGTATTCCCAGAAACAGCCAGTCACTGTATTGTGATGATGGGCAATGAGAATTACTGATAGCAAATGCTGATGTAAAACTGTATTTTGTGCTCTTTTACTATGTCACATGTTTTACAGATACTTTTTTCTTTCTCATTATGTTTGAAATTTTTCAAATATTTTTGAGACCGTGGAATAATCCTTGATATCAGTAAGTATTCAATATAGTAGTGGATGTATTTTATTCATTTATTCACTCACGGAAATGTGTGAGCAACTACTGTGGCCCAGGTGCTTCCCTATCCCAGTGAAATGACAGATACTGCTTTCCAGATCTTACATCTTACCAGAGGAAGAGAGAAAATAAGTAATAAATAAGTTAATTGTAATCTGGAAGTAAAGAGCAGTGTGTGAGTAGAGGCAAGCTGAAGGATGACATGGGGTGATCAGAGTAGGCCTCATTCTGAAGGAAGAACCAGTAGCTTTCTAGGGAACAATCAGGTAGGTGGCTCAAAGACCATTGTTACAACTGCAGATTTTAGTTGAACTGAAAAGTGGAACCAGTGCAGGGTTGTAAGTCACAGTAGTGTGCTCTGCACTGCACTGTTAACAGATGTCTCTAACTGCTCAGTTGAGAACAGACTGTAAGGAATCAAGGGTGGAAGCTGGGGAGTCTCAGAAGCTATTGCAGGAATCCATGCAGGAGGTGATAATGGCTAGATGAGGAGGGCATCGGAGGAGTGGATGAGAAGGGATCAGACCACACATATTCTGAATATGGAACTAACAGGATTTGCTGACACATTGGACATGCAGTCCAAGAGAAACAAAGAAAACTGAGCGACTATATGACATTTGGTGAGCAATCAGAAGAATGACAGTCCTGATAGGTTTGGGAGGAAAAAGGTTAGGAGTTTAGTTTGAGAGATGTTACAATCGAGGTGCTTATTGGGTTCTGTATTCGTAAAGCAGACCAGGGTATTCTTCAGCAATAAAGAAATCTAAGATTTAGTACTTTTTGCTCATGCTTGCTAGTCCACAGAGGGTTAGGGAGGAGTCTTCACTCAGGAATCAGAATTCCAGTACCTCTACCATCCGACATGTTACGTATCTATCAGCTTGGAAGGAAAAAGAGGACAAGTAAAATTGCCCATTAGTTCTTCTAGACATCGGCCTGCTAGTACTGTACACAACTTCTGCTTCTGCTCAGGACTATCCTAGAATTCATATGAGTTAACAATTTAGTTGCACTCCATGCTCTGAAAGAGGAAAATGGGAAATAGTGTCGAATGACGTTAATATCTATCACAACAGCCAAGTGGAGCTGTTGAGTAGGTATGAATTTGCATTTGAGGAAAAAGGTCAAGGGTGGAGACATACATTTGGGAATTGTTAGGACTGTGTGAATTCACCAAGACAGTGATGAGTAACGAGAATTAAAAAAGACCGAGGACTGCGCTTGAGATACTCCAACATTAAGAAATTTGAGAAAAGAAAGGGACTATAAAAGTAGGTAGAAATGGAGTGACCGGTATATAGTAGGAGAAAAGAAGGAGTGTAGTGTTCCAGAAACTAAGCAAGGAAAATGAGTGCGGAGAAGACAATAATCAAGTGCAACAGATTTTGCTGAGGTCAAGTAAAATGAAACTAAAGAAGTTATCACCAGAATTCGTGGAAGGGTAGTTATTGATGACCTCGGTGAGAGCAGGTGGTTTGGGGGAGGAGAGAACTGGGCTGGAATGGGCTAAAGAGACAATTTAAAGGAGGACTACCAGACAGCATATATAGATAACTCTTCTGAGAATTTGGGGGGCAACACAGAGGAAAAACATGAGGAAGAGCAATGGAAAAGAGGCGTGCTGTGAAGTTCATTTCAGTGTGTCCGGAAGGTCTGTAGGGCAATATTGTATTTATCGACATTTGCATTGAGGGAAATAACAGGCATTATGAACATTTTAACATAGTCCTCTTTGTTTTCTTTCATTTTAACCATTTCAACCATCTTCTGTGTCTTTCAAATCCCTAGTAATCTTAAATGTTTGGCTCTGTTTATGTTGATGGTAATGTATTTGCCAGTCATTCAAATGTGGAGAAAACAGTGGTTTCACTTTCTATTCATGGGTTTCACAAAATCATAAAACTAAGTTGACCTTGGTTTTGTAATAGACTTCCAACGTCCAACAATTAAGTCTGCAAACTTAATTGCTCTAAGTGGTACATACCCCAGTGCTGAATATCACTGCTGTCGCCTTGAAATACTCCCGTTGGGAAGCTAGGCGCCGATGCCAGCACCTAGTCCACCTTTCAAAGCAGTTTTGAAACTCTTTCTGTAATGGCCATTATATTCGGTGTCATGGTCACAAGTTCACGAACTTAATTGTTCGCAAACTTAAAACCATGAGGGAATTTTTAGCTAGTAAACAAAGAACTGTATTGGAACACTCTCCCTGCTGACCTAGTCTGACCCCTGATGAATGTTTTCTTTACCTGAAGATAAAGGAAATATTGAAAGAGAGACATTTTGATGACATTCAAGACATCGAGGGTAATACAACAGTAACTCTGATGGCCATTCCAGGAAAAGAGTTACCAAATTGTTTTAAAGGGTGCATTTGGTACTGATGTTGGTTCATAGCTTCCCAAGGACAGTACTTTGAAGGTGACCATAGTGATACTCTAAAATGAAACATGTAGCACTTTTTCTAGGATGAGTTCACAAACTTAATTGGCAGTCTTTGTATGACTCTTCTTTATAGATGCCTTTGATTTTTCAACTCAGATACCCTGTAAACTCAGATATTCCCATTTGTATAACAATTTGTAGACTCAGTGAAATATATGCTGACTCAGCACCAAATTGCCTATGCTTTAACCTGGTAATCTTTACTTACATGTGTGAGTATATATGTACATGCGAATACCCCCCAACACAGTATGATCAACAGTCTGGCTGTGTAAATCGTTTTACTTACAGTTAAAATGCTAAACTTTCACTTTAACAATTTTTTCCCCAATAGAACCAACAAGAATAACTTTGGCACCTTCAAACATGGATGTCTCAGTTGGTGAAAGCGTCATTTTGCCTTGCCAGGTGCAACACGACCCCCTGTTAGACATCATGTTTACCTGGTATTTCAACGGGGCCCTCACAGATTTTAAGAAAGAAGGCTCCCACTTTGAGAAAGTCGGTGGAGTAAGTTGTAATGCTTTCTTTTTGCTTTTTGAATTATATGGTGCTCTGCTATGTTCTCTGTAAACAAACATCTGACACCTAGGCAATCGTGGAGAAATCTTGGTTAGATGAGGAGTAACACTCAGTTCTTTTGTGATCCAATTTTATTTTTTATAATTACAGAAAGTGTGCCCCTTTGGCTTTGACCTATAATTTATCATTTTCTTGAATTATGCATATTTATGGAGCCCTGGTGGTGTAATGGTTAAGTACTCAGCTGCTAACCGACAGTCAGAGGTTCAAGCCCCCCAAGTGCTCTGCAGGGAGAAAAATGTGGTAATCTGCCTCTGTAAAGGTTTATGGCCTTTGAAATCCTATGGACAGTTCTCATCTATCATTATATAGGGTTGCTGTGAGTCAGTATTAATTTGAAAGTGGGTATTTCTTTTAATAGGTATGTTATATTTCTATTAAAAGTTATTATTTATGTTAATTTCTGGTTTTGGTGGACCATTGAGGGAAACTTTTCTTATGCCTGTTTTTACTTTGCACTTGACATATTTATGATGAAGTGGGAGGCCAGTCCCACTTGCTAAGTACCACATGTCCAGTCGGGTACTTCATCCCTGGGAATTCTTAGTACGTTCCTAGTAAGAATCTTCATTTCACAGATGAACAAAATGTCAATTTGAAGAGTTTATGAATTTACTGAGGATCATGCAACTACCTGGTGGTAAAACTTGTATTCAAATGCTTTCCAGTGCTCTATTCTGTCTCCTCATTTGTGGTGATTCTGCATGAGAAAAGATTGTAGATTAGGAGGAAAAGTTGACCCCTTGGGTAGATTTGCTTAAGAAGATTCAGTGCTGGGGAACCAATCCACGCTCAAAGCCTGTGTCACTTCTGTGAATCCAGATTGAAAGCCAGTTTCCATTGCAAGCTATCAGCATTGACTCAGGAGTGTTTCTTCATTCTGTTTAACTTAGATGTCAGGGGCTGTTTAGTAAAGTCTGGGTCTTATCCTTATGAACTTAGAATGTAAGCTTTACTAAAGCAGAAACTATGTGATAGACAGCAATTATATACTTGTTCGATAAAGACTTATTAAAACTGTGTATGTGGACATAGCACTTTGCTGCTAACCAGAATGTTAGCAGCTTGAAACCATAAGATGCTCCATGGAGAAAGATATGGCAGTCTGCTTCCATAGTGATTTACAGCCTTAGAGACCCTGTGAGACAGTTCTACCCTGTTGTATAGAATCACTACAAACCAGAGTTAATTGGACATCACTGGTTATATGTGTACGTACAATGTATTAGGGTCCTATGCAATTGGAAATGATGATCTTTCAAAGGAAAAATAATGAAAATGTTTAAGTAGCTAGCTACAGTTAAGTATAATTTCAGTAGCCATGCTTGTTTTCAACATTCTGCCTAATTCATAGTTTTTAGAAGTCCTAGCTTTTTAACTGTCCTGAGGCTTTCCAGAACTGCCTCTGTTTCTTCACTCCTTTAGCATTTCTCCTAGTATTGCTTTAAATACGTATTTTAAAAAATGTTGCTGTTTTAAGTCAACAGGAAAGACACATGCCAGTATTCTCAGTCGGCTCTCCACTCCATCCTGAGGTCCCCTGTCGTCTCCCTTTCCTTGGACAGACAACAAGGGGAGAGACAAAGGACTGAAATATTACCTTCACAAAGTCCCTTTCTCTGCTTGGGAGAAAGCTTCTCCTTAAGCTTGCTGTACTTTTAAAATTGTTAGATATAGAACTTGATTGGAAACACCAGCTACCTTGGTTGTATATTATAGATCATTGAGTTTATGTTTAATTAGCTGGTCTGTGAGCTGTTGATCATGTCTTGCCCAACTCAGTGCCCTACATTTGTTAATGCTAAGTAAGTATGCATTGAAGGAATGCAAGTCTGAAGTAGTTTGATTCTAATCAAACAGTCTCCAAGAAGCATTTGCTAAGACTGAGTTAGATTTTTGCTTTCTGTAAAAGGAGTTTAGGATTAGGACTATCAGGGTTTATAATACAACTACTCTTGTTTTATGCAGCCCTGAAAAGGTGCTACGTAACTCATAAAGTCACTGTTGTACAAGGAACAGGGATATGAAACATGAAATTTCATAAATTAATGCTCTCGCTTGCCAGTTCTGTCCTTTTCCTAATGCGCTAGTTTGTGGCCTATAAATTTGTTTTATTGACTTGTGCCATTAGTAACTTAATATTCTCCAATCAATATAAAATGGTAAGCCATACAAAATGGCATTACCCTCAAGCACAGGCAATTAACTAAATGGTTTTTCTGTTGCGTGAGAAGGGAATCTCTGATTGGTATTCATTGCAACACTCACATTAATAACTAGAAAGTTGGCTTATCTTTTATCCCGGTATGTTCATGGATATAGCCTCTGGTTTCAGAAGCAACAGGAAGCAAGGGAGGAGGCTGGTAAATGAGAAAGTTGCTCAGAAGCGTAGATAGTAAAAGTTTCATTGATAAAAATGTGAAAAGTGGTTTAGATCACAGAACATCCAGTTCCGTTTTTTCAACCACATCAGCCAGTTGTCTTTGAGACACTTGTGAGTGTTAAAAAACACACAGCTTTAGGGAAAAATTCAGAAGCTTGAAAAACTCCAGCAATCTTAAATAAATCTCTTGTGTTGACTTGCATGTCATGGCAAAGGGGTGTGGTGACAGTAGACACAGGTTTCTGCAGGATCAGAGAAGTTTATTAAAACAAGCATCTAAACCAGATTGGCAAAGGAGAAAGAAATATGTCTTCAAACATGGGATTCAACCTGTGCTCATGGAACAAATCAGAGCCATATAATCAATCTATCTGTAAAATACTTGCACTTAACCCCAGTTGTTGCCACAGAAATCTCAATACGGGGCACCATAGTGAAGCAACCAAAAAAAAAAAAGAATTTGTGTTCAGGTACACACAAATTCTAGGCATAATGGCTTATGAAATGATGACAGTGGGTGACTCGAGGGACAGATTACCCAGTAAGCAAGGTAAGCACATGCTTAGAGCATCAACAAAACAGGAACACCAGTTGTCCAAAGACCCATGGATGACCAGCAGACAGGTCACAAGGAGAAGCGAGCGTGCATTTCTTGGCACAGACAAGTGAATGCTTCCAGCATTGCCTGTGTTTGTTGAAACGTTTCAGTTGGTACTTTTCCACTTCCTGGGACCTTGTTTGTTGCGGGTGCTTTCGGAGCAGCTTAGTGTTTTTCCTTCAGTACCATCAGTTTTTGATCATATGCTGCCTCTTGAAATGGTTGAGCGTCGACCCATTCGTTTTGATACAGTGACTCTGTATTCTTTTTGTCTTCTTTGGTATTTCCTGCATCATGTTAGTTTTCTCCACGTAGAATCCTTCAATACAGCAACTCAAGGCTTGCATTTTTTTCCTTCAGTTCTTTCAGTTTGAGAATTGCTGGACATGTTCTTTGCTGTTGGTTTTCTATCACCAGGACTTTGCACATTTTATTTAATACTTTGTCTTCTCTAGCTGCCCATTGACACATCTGTTCATCTCTTTTACTTTATCATTTCTTCTGCTTACTTTAGCTGCTCTGTTTTCAAGAGCAAGTTTCAGAGTCTGTTCTGACATTTGCTTTGATCTTTCCTGTCTTTTTAATGACCTTTTGCTTTCCTCGTGTAGGATGGCTTTGACATCTTCCTACAAGTCATCTGGTCTTCAGTCCTTAGTGTTCAGTGTGTAGCATCTGTTCTTGTGATGGTCTGTCTCTAAATTCAGATAGAATATACTCAAAGACATATTTCGACTCATGTGAACCTGTTTTAATTCAGCTTCAACTTGAACTCCTAAACATGCAATTGATAATCTGTTCCTCAGTTCATCCATGGCGTTGTTCTGATGATACTGAGTTTTTCCGTCATCTCTTTCCACAGAGGAATGCAATTTGATTTCTGTGTATTCCAACCGGCAAGGTCCACATGTATAGTCACTGTTTATGTTGTTGAAAAAATATGTATTAGAATTGGCACTTGGCTTGGGTTGGCTAGGATAAATAAGTTGTTGATGTTAAAAAAATTCTATCATGCCATGTCTGGCATAGTTTCTATCACCAAGGACATATTTTCCAACTACCAGTTCTTTTTCTCTGTTTTCACTTTTTCCTTTCCGTTCACCAGTGATTCTCAATGCGTCTTGATTGTCAGTTTGATCAATTTCAGACTAAAAAATTAGGCAAAGATCAATTTCTTCATCTTTGGGATAAGTGGTTACTGAATAAATTTGAGTAGTAGTCATATTAACTGGTCTTCCTTGCAGGCATATCAATATTATCCTATAACTGACAGTGCTGCGCTTCAAAGCAGACCTTGAAACATTCGTTGTTGACAATGAATGTGATGCCATTCCTCTTCATTTGTCATTTCCAAGATAGTAGATCATGTGATTGTCCAGTTCTAAATGATAAATACTAGTCCATTACTGGCCACTAATGCCTATGATGTCTATTCCTATTTTGACTAATTGGAATGTTCCTAGATTCGTACTTTGTACACTCCACATTCCAGTTATTAATGGATGTTTGCAGGTGTTTTGCTTCATGTCGAGTCATTCCAAATCAACAAGTAAAGATCTCAAACATTTTACTCTATCCACATCACTAAGATTGACTCTAAGGAGGCAGCTCTTCCCCGCTCACATTTGGAGTGACTTCCAACCTGAGGGCTCGTCTTCTGACACTATCTCAGACAGTGTTTCACTGTTACTCATAAGGTTTATACTGGCCAGTTTTTTCATAAGTACATCGACATGTCCTTCTTCCTAGTTGGTCTCAGTCTACAAGCTCTGCTGATATCTGCCCACCGTGGATGACCTGCTGGCATTTGAAATACCAGTGTCATATTTTCCAACTTTACAGCAACATGCTGCCACCACAGTACGACAAACCGACTGAGTGGTGGTGTGTACGTGCTCACCCACCAATACACACACAACACACACACACAGATTTCCCCTACTACCCAAAAGTACATCATTCCTGTGAAAGAGTATGTAAGTTCGAATGGCGTAAAGCAAAGAAGCAATTACTGCTAATTTATATGGGACATTTTTTCACCATCGCTAGACCCCCAAAATAACCTACCAAATCAGACCAAGTAATGCACAAAACCTGTCCTAAGACCAACATATAATGAAAGCACAAATGATAGATACACAGCCTATGTTCAGTTGAAATAACATATGTGCAGTTTAATTTTACAGGCATAATTCAAAGCTATGGTGGACTAATGCAGAGCGGCTGGAAGTAATTCCCAGGGAAGTTGTTTAGCAGACACCACTCTCGCTGCTCAGGGTGCAAACTGCCTCATTAGTGGCTCACTGCAAAAGAAACCCTGAGTGCTATTTCTGCCTTTCAACATTTTTTGCTAAAACTGAAAATCCTCTTGGGATTTTTTTAGGTAATCAGAAATAGGTACTGAGGTGTGTGTTTTCTAAAAGTGAAGTGGCATGAAGCAAACTTTGGAAAGGCAGGGGATACTTTTATATCTAACTCATGTATCCCTTTGGAATACGTGAGTAAACAGAGGAGGTGGTGGGGGGATCGACAGATTATCAGTATTCAGGGCCCTACATGCCTTAATCTGGCCGTCAGTGAGCCACTAGTTTTTTTTCCTCGTTTTCCAGTCTCTTCTCACATCTAAATAAATAAATAAATAACCCTTTGCCATCAAATGAATTCTGGCTCATAGTGCCCTATAGGACAGAGTAGAACTGCCCCAGAGAGTTTCCAAAGAGTGCCTGATGGGTTCAGGTTGATGACCTTTTGTTTATCATAATAGCAATAAACAACATAAATGACAACAATAAATGACAACTATAGTTGTCACCCACTATGCTACCAGGGATTTCAGTCTTGCACCAGTTTCTGCCATTATTCATCCTACCCCAGGACCCTTGCACGTGCTTGTCTGTCTTCCTGGAACACTGTTCTCCGTCATTTTTCTCTTATTGTCTCCTGCCCATCTGTTAAGGACAGAACTGTGTCCCATGAAAATATGTATTTTCAATCCTGACTTGTATGCCTCTAGCTATAATCCCATTTGGAAATGGGTTGTCTTTGTTGTGTTAATAGGCAATAATCTGTGTAAGGTGTCTTCAGTCAGTGTTTTAGGAGATACAAAAGAAGCAGATTAAGCAAACCAAGACGTGGAACCACAAAACTGGGAAATGTAAGCTGAAGAGACAGGGACCTTCCCCGAGAGCTGTCAGCAAGAGAAAGCTTCCCCGAGAGCTGGTTCCCTTGATTCTGACCCCTAGCCTCCTAAAGTATGAGAACATGGATTTTTCTTTTTTATTTCAGGATGAGGTTATTGTTATTATGATTGTATTTTAGATGAAGGTTTACGGAACAAACTAGGTTCTCATTAAACAATTAGAATACATATTGGTTACCAACCCCATAATATGTCAACACTTTCTCTTCTCAACCTTAGTTTTCCGCTTCCTAGCTTTTGTGCCTGCTCTCACCATCTAGGCTTTGCCTGTAGGCTGGTGTGCTCCTTTAGTCTCCTTTTGTTTTATGGGCCTGTCCAGTCTTTCAAGGGTCAACTCAGCAGTGACTTCTTCACTAAGCTAAAAGGGTGTCTGGAGGTCATACACGCAGGGTTTCTCCAGTCTCTGCCACGCAAATGAGTGTGGTTGTTTTCTTTTCTCTTCTTTTTTCTTTTCCTTCCTTCCTTTTCTTTTCTTTTTGTTTTTTTGACTTATAATTCCATTCTGTGTATTTCTACAGCTCTGTCCACAGCAGTCTATTGTGGTTGCTGTTAGAGCAGTCACTGGTAGCCAGGCACCAACTAGTTGTGCTGGACTCAGTCCTGTGGAAGCTGTGGGAGTTGTGGGTGGCCAGATCAGGTAGTACAGAGGGTGTTCCAATACAGTGATTTGTTTACTGGCTAAAAACGCCCCCACAGACAACTATATAATTAAGTTCATAAACTTGCCGCTGTGCCGCTGTGCATAATGGCCATTCCAGAAAGAATTTCAAAATAGCTTTGAAGGGTGCACTAGGCCCTGGCTTCAGTGTATAGCTTCCTGAGGGGAGTACTTCAAAGGTGACCATAATAATATTCAGCAACGAGGTATGTAGCACTTAGAAAAATTAAGTTCATGGACTTGTCGGACCTCATATACCTTAACTTTACTTACACATAGTTGTGAGACTCAAGCCCGGTAATATATTATATGTATATATTATATATATGTTATATATATATATATATTATATATAGATGTTTTTCATTTCTCAAATACCTGCACCACATCAAATATATTAAAGTATGTCAGTTTAAACAGCCTTACACTGTATAGTGAACTTCCATCCTATAGCACGTTTTAAGTTCAAACATTTCTATGTTCCATGGGTATCCATCATACCTCAGTGAGTCGTTACCACGTTTAAGTTCAAAAGTAAGTTTATTAGGCAAGCCTGAATTCTCCGTAAAACCCAAAAAACAAAGCCATTGCTGTAAAGTGGATTCCAAATCATAGTGCGCTGTTGTCCCCTACATGTTAAATTGCAAGGCTCTAACTCCTAAGATGCTTATCAGTCAAACTAGCATTCTACGATGTACATATACGGAGACTCGACGGCACTTGGCTGGCTTGGCATACATATATATATATAGAGAGAGAGAGAGAGTAGCATTTTCTCATTTGATTGCTTGTTGCTGTCAAGCCAGTTCCAATTCATGGTGACACTACATGTGCAGAGTAGAACTACCCTGTAAAATTTTCAAGACTGTGCCATTTCAGAAGGAGATCATCAGGCCTGTCTTCTGAAGTGGCGATGGGTGGTTTAGAATCCCCAGCTTTTAGGTTAGTAATTGAGCACTTAACAAGTCATTTGTACTACCCAGGGGCTCCTAGCATTTAGTCATTCCCACATTTAACAACAACAAAAAAAATCAACTCCATGGATTCAGTCAAAAGAGAAAGAGAGGGAAGGATGGAAGAGGAGAGAGAGAAACATAAGAGAGAGAACGACCCTGTTATTTATCCCAGCAGAATATCTTGCCTTCACTACTTTGACATAGATCTTAATTCCAGCCAGCACGAAAAGGGAGGTGATAGATCAAAGTTGAAGAGAAACAAAAGAATGCTATTTTGACTGATAAGTGTCTAAGGAGTTAGAGCCTGGCAATTTAACATGTAAGGGGCAAAAGGGTCACTGTGATTTGGAATCGACTTTACAGCAATGGCTTTGGTTTTTGGGTTTTATGGAGAATTCAGGCTTGCCTAATAAACTTACTTTTGAACTTAAACGTGTTGACGACTCACTGAGGTATGATGGGTACTCACTGAACATAGAAATGTTTGAACTTAAAACGTGCTATAGGATGGAAGTTCACTATATAGTGTAAGGCTGTTTAAACTGACATACTTTAATATATTTGATGTGGTGCAGGTATTTGAGAAATGAAGAATGTCTAGAGCCAAGCTATACAGCTTTGCAAACATTTTGTGGAATTGGATCTATGATGAATTAGAATGTGTGGATAAAAGTCACTGGAAGCAATAAGAAGTTTAGCCATGACAACCAATCTGCCTTTCGTTTAACTGGCTCACTGCAAAATGATTTATCTCCCGCAGGCCACAATCTCACTCTAGTTACAGCAGCTCCTTGTGAGCTTGAGGCTTGATGTATTTTCCAGCTCTTGGATATAGAAAAGAACATCCTTGAAAGTGATCCTTTGAGTGTAATAATATGATCTGGTCACTTTGAATTGATTTACTTTGCAGAATTATTTTGGCATGAGGATTGAACATTTGAAAATAACACTTCTGTCAAAGTATAAGGAGCCATGGTGGTGCACTGGTTAAGAGCTTGACTGCTAACTGAAAGGCTGACAGTTGGAATCCACTAGACGCTTCTTGGAAACCCTATGGGGCAGATCTGCTCTGTCCTGTAGGATTGCTATAATTTGCAGTTGACTAACTGGCAACCACTTTGGTTTTTTTTTTCATTACTACATAAAGCTATGTAAAAGATTATGTGTGAATTTTAAATCTGAAACAAAATGCTGATTTAAGACAAAATACTTTTTCCAGAAATTATTTGTGGTAATACTCTGATACTGTTTGTTTTTTATTATCTAAATACTCCTTATATTTTGAAAGGTTTTAGAGAGTCTGTGTGCTCCTCTTGCACACAGTTTTTCCAGGTATTCACAGGTTACATTGATGTGTTGGTTACATCTGATTAATACCAATATATGATTTTAACTGAAGTTCAGAACTGACTCTGTTGTATAGTTAGTCTGATGAGTTATGGAAAATGCATAATGCTGTGTGCTCACCGTTATAATATCCTGTAGAACAGATAAACTTCCTGAAAAGCACCCTGTACTCCACCTCTTCATCCGTCTGTTATTCCTGAATCCCAACCATATTAATCCTTTTACTGTTTCTTTAGTTTTTCCTTTTTCAAACGGTCACAGAGTTGGAATCACACACCATGTTGCTTTTTCAAACTGGCCTCTTTCACTTAACAATATACATTTAAAGTTCCTTTGTTTCTTTTCCTAGCATAATTATTCACTTATTTTTATCACTGGACATTACTGAGTTGTATGGATGCATCCCAGGTTGTTTACCCATTAAGGTGTTTACTCTTGAGTTTTTCAACAGCTCTTGCTTAGTTATCTGTCTTAGTTACTTAGTGCTTCTGTAGTACAAGTACCGCTAGTGGATGGCTTTAAATAAAGACATTTATTTTCTGGCAACTCTGGAGGCTGAAAGTTCAAATTAGAGTCTTGGTAATATCAATTGTTTCATTGTCAGTAGCCCTGGCCATTCCTTAGGTCCTTGGCTTGATAGACACTTTTCAAATGGCATCTCTCTTCCTCCATCTGTGCATTTATGTATGTGAGTTTATGTGTCTTTCTTTGTAATTTACTCTTTTTCATAACTCAGAAGTAATTACATTTAGAACTCATCCCACTTCCACTTGGTGCATTTAATGTTACAAAAGAAATCATTTTTTCAAACAGGATGACATCTGCATGTGTGAGCATTAGGATATCAACACATATGTTGGAGACAAACAACATAATCTGTAACTATCCTATAAATTATACGTCTTCTCCAACTCCAAAGCATCAGGTGACTTTAAATATACCCAGTAATGGGTCAATAAACATGGAAATCAGACCTGGAGGATATTTCCCAGGTTGCATTATTATTATTTATTTTGAACATACTCTGCTGAAACACAACAGCCCCTGCACTGCTATTTGAAGATGAGGAAGCAAAGGTTCTCCAGTGACAGTTGGAAATGGAAATGGACAAAGAACTTGGTGTTTAGTTGCTTCCACAACTCATTGTTTGCTTAGCCAGCCAGACAGATACTCAGCTCCTAGTCAGAGTGTAGTCAGCATTCTAGGGCTGTGTTTATCAAGCACAGTGTTCATTAAGATGAATTGTCTAAACTTACTTCCAGTGTAAACTCTATAAGGTAGAATTATATTTAGAGGAAGACTAGCAGTAGTCTCACTATGTAACATGTGCCTCACTTTACTAAAGCATGTTAAAAAGAGCACAGCTACAGCTAAAACCAAGGATGCCAATGAAAGACTGACCGTATATTTCATCAGGCAAATACCGCAAAAAGGAAGGGAATAAAAAATGTTCATTCCAAACAAGGTGTAACTCAAGTCAAACCTTGAGTGCAAGCCAGATAAATTTATTTTGGAAGAGGTCCATTCCATCATGAATCATAAATTGTAATACCTCCAAAAATGTGCCATTAAAATATATCAAGTCAAAAGCAAAGAGAAATCATGGGAAACAATATTATGTAAATTTTGAGAGCTCCTCTTCTACCTACCAAGAGATCAATTTGTCAAAAATAAGAAAATAGAGAAAGTTAATACTGTAAGAAGTTGAAGTTGAAGAAACAAGAATTTTAAAATTAATGTAAGATATAAAAGAGGAAATTCTTTTAAACATTTTATGTAGCTTGTGAAATTGAGGAAAGAAAAAGAACAAAATAAATCTATCAAAAGAAAATAAGAGAGTAGACAGAATGTCAAAAAGTTATAGATGAATTCTGGAAAATGTAAAAAAAATTAAATTAGAAATGATAACAAATACAGCAGATAAGAAAAATGTACAGGAATGTTAAGACTATTCAGTATTCAGATATATGAAAATCCAACTGGGTAATTTCTGAAGAAATACACATTGTCTAAATTAACAAGAATTAGAAAACCTAAGTAAATCCATCATCCTGAAAAGTAGTCCCTGGTAGTATTTCTAGGGCTAAGAATTTTATGGGTCATTTTTTTCAAGTTTTCTGAAAATAGATAAATTCTGTCTATATTGTATAAACTATATGACAACACAAAAGGTTTAAATTATTTTGTAAGGAAATACTCATGTATCACATCAGTAGATCTAAAGAAAATCCTCACAGCGTAGTGGTTATAGATCTATGGCTGCAAACCAAAAAAGTTCAGTAGTTCAAGTCCACTGGGTACTCCCTGGAAACCCTATGAGGCAGTTCTACTCTGTTCTTTAGGGTCACTATGAGTCAGACTCAGTAGCAACTTTTTTTTTACATGTCTAATAAAATAAAGATCCAATTATTTACAATGGGTACTAAAAATACATTCAGTATAACTAATGACCAGCTTTTGACTTTTAAACTCACATTAATGTAAGAATAGAAAGATAACTTCTGGGATATTCCTCCTAAATGTCCTTAAAGTAAAAGACCAGAAATACTTTTCTTTAAAGCAGCAACAGTATAAGAGTGCACACCAACAGCAATAATATCAAACCCATTTGGAGATGTTGTGGCCCAGGAATAAGGAAACAATTATTATTTTAAGGCAGTATGATTGTATAACTATGCAAAAGCAAGTAGGAACCACTCTCAAATTCTTGAATTTAATTACTGAGTTATAGTCAACTGGTTGGATACAAAATACTTGTTTTAAGAAGTAAAACTGTTGTATCAGCCACAACTGGTAAGAAGGTAGTGCAATGGGACAAAAAGGTCTGCCCCAGATAGGGAAAAGCATGTCACTAGCTTGTATAAGAAATGTAAAGCCTAAACAAAGACAACTATAATAATTTTGTAGATAGATAGAAATACAGAGACAGAGAGAAGAAAAAACATGTATATGTGTTCCTAGGGAAAGGAAAACAACTGTGTGTTAACAAAGCTTTTAATTTTTCTCAGAGTTGTATAACTTTAGAATACTACCAAATCCAAGTTTAAATCATTTAAAGAGTGGCAAAAAGGAAAAATAAAAAAAAGATAAGAATCTGAACAGTTAATAGTATTTTGAAAGGAGAATAATGACACTTTGTCAGTAATCACCAGGGAGTTTTCTGGGGCCATGTTCTCACATAGGGAATGCTGTGTCACGTTATAATTATATAATTAAAATTTCATCATTAAGAAATAGGAAGCCAGCCTGTCCGTGTTTGAATCCTTGCTCAGTCCCTTGTAAGATCTTCATCTGGAGTAAATTATTCCCTTTTACCTCGGTTTCCTCATCAGTAAAACTGAGATGATCCTAGTCCTCTACGCAGAGGTATGCGCCCACGTTGTTACTTGAGGTTGTGGCTGTCCCACATGTGCTAAGTAGCACTGCATTCCATAGGCCTTTCAAGGCTGAGACCCTTTGGAAACAGATTGCCAGGTACCGCCAGGTGCATCTGCATAGGATTGACCTGACAGCTTTTCAGTTAGTAGTCCAGTGTTTAACCGTTTAACCATTTGTGCCATGCAGGGACTCCTAGAGGTATGTGTAAAGAACCTCAAACAATACCTGTTAGCTCTTGTAAGAACAGTTGTTACTACTAGCACTACTCCTACTGGTAACATAGAGTAGTGGTAGGGTGGCTTCTGATCTGTTCAAGAGGGCCTCAGTTTTCCCATATCCTGTTCTATATATTTTTTTCATTAATTTTCTTTCTTTCTTTTTTTTTTAATTTGCCAAATAGATAGTACAGAGGTGATATCTCACTAGTGCCTAAATTCATATTCTCTGAATGGTAATAAGGCTGAGAATCTCTATTTGTTTATCAGTACTTTGGAAACTAAGTTAAGGTTTAACATTTTAAGAGACTTCTGGGGGGGGGACTGGATTTTCATTGACTATTGTGGAAAGTAACACTATTTTATGCAAATATATACCTTTTTATTTCTACTAGAAAAATCCACAAAGAGCCCTGGTTCCTGGTTGATTATATAAACAAGCAAACAAAAAAACAAACTCATTGCTGTTGTGTGGATCCCAGCTCCCAGCAACCCTAGGGGCTATAGTAGAACTGCTCCATGGGATTTCCAAAGAGTACCTGGTGGAGTCCAGCTGCCGGCCTTTTTTGATTAGCTGCTGAACTTTCAAACACGACACTACCAGGGTTCCTAGATTACTACATAGAAGGTTCCAAAAAACCATTTTTTTTAACCTGACAACAGAGAATGACTTTTAAAAGTTACGAAAAGAATTTGAGCGCATCCCCCACCTCTACCAAAAAAAGCAAAAATTAAAAACTGCTAGTTGTTTCCACCAATTAACATCAGCCTCCAAACTAAAAAACCAACAGTATTCTCATGCAGTGTCACAGCACACATGAATTCCCAGTATGTACTGCTCATTTCCTGTCTCATAAGATTGATTTCTCTTTCTGTAAATTGACTATTTGTATCCTTTGTCTTTTTTTCTCTTTGAATTCAAGACTTTTGTTTTATAGGATTAACCAGGTCCAGATGTATGCAAGCAATTAATCATTTCTTTGTTTATTTCATTGCAGATCTCAACTCCCAGTGTGTTGCTTTTCTATTAACTTTGTCTGTTGAGACCTGCATTAAATAAAAATATTTTGCTTTCACATATTCAAACAGTCGATATTCTTATTTTGCTAAGAGTTTTCTTTGCTGAGTAGGATTGCCCAACTGGGGATTTGAAAAGGAGTATGGAGGAGATTTTAGAATTAAACTTAAGAGAGAATTACAAAACAAAAGTTGAGGATGGCAGAGGCTAATGCTACTGGGAGAAGAACTGTGGGAGAAATGGAGATATTTAAAGAAAATGTACATGAGATTTTACTGTGAATTCCATCTTGTTTAACTACAGATCTTCAATACAACTGTATCACTTGGCAATTCATGGTGAGTTACCATGTTTTCTCCCTGAGGAGGGAGGTTTTGTTAGTTTTACCGATCTTAGGGCATTCTGAGATTTCTCTGTTGGGCTTATTCTCATTTTAGCCCTTTGCAAAGCATTAGCTGCAACCCAAGAGATGTTTGTGTATATGTTCATGTGCCTTCGAATATGTTCTTATGCATATATATACATATATATGGGGCCCTGGTGGTGCAGTGGTTACGCATTTGGCTGCTATCCAAAAGATGGGAAGTTTGAATCCACCAGCCCGTCTTTGGAAACCCTTTGGGGCAGTTCTAATCTGTCCCATAGTATTATTATGAGTTGAAATCAACTCATCAGCAATGGGTACATATGTATATGTGGGTATATACACAGGTAGATGTATACATATACACAAAACATACACATATATAATCTTTCAAAAATCCAGATACAATTATTTGTACATACTCTTAAAAATTTCTTTACATTCTGAGAGTCAAGAATGATTTATTTGATGTATCACTTGTAATTCCTTTAGATTTTTCAAATTATGTATATCTTTATTTATATTACCTGCATATGTGATTAGGAAAGGAGAAAGTGAGGGAGGGAAGGAAGAAGGATCAAAAAAAAAAAAAAAAATTCACCTCTGGAAGCTAATGTGGAATCCTTGGTGGCATAGTGATCGTGGTGGTTAAGCGCTAAATCTGCTAACTGAGAGGTAGGCAGTTCAGATCTGCCAGGTGGCTCTTAGAAACTGTGGAGAACTTCTGCTCTGTCCTGTAGGGGTGTTATGAGTCAGACTTGATGGCAGTGGATTTGGTTTTTTGGTTTGGAGGCTAATGTTAATTGGTGGAAAAAACTAGCAGTTTTTAATTTTTGTTTTTTTGGTTGAAGTGGGGGATGGGATCAAATTCTTCACTATATCCTACATTAAAGGATTGAGGTAAAATACAGGGGTAGGTGCAGTAAGTCCAATACATGGACAAATAAATCAAGCCAAATGAGAAGGAAATTGGTATCCACTAAGCATAGCATTATTTTCTCATACTGACTTAGATTTTTTTTTAACAAGTTTATTGAAACATAATCCACATTTATATAGTTCACCAATTAAAATGTACACTTCATTGGGTTTTAAGTATATTCACTGAATTATGCATCTGTCACCACAATCAATTCTGTAACATTTTCATTGCCCCTAAAAGAAACCACAAAGAGTCCTAACAAAATGGTTAAGTGGTTAGCTGCTAACTCAAGGACTGCTGATTTGTAACCTACCCAGTGGCTCCACAGGAGAAAAACTCAACTATCTGCTGCCATAAAGATTACAGCCAAGAAAATCCTATAGGGCAATTCTGCTGTGCCACATAAGGTTGGTATGAGTTGGAATCAACTTTAGGGCACCTAACAACAGCAAAAAAAAAAAAAAAACCTTCATACCCCTTAGATAAAGCCCATAGTTCCCTGCATCTCCCAAACCTAATAACAATAATGTGCTACCATCAAGTTGGTTCTGACTCTTATCAATCCTATAGAACAGAGTAGAACTTCCCCATAGAGTTTCCTGGGAGCATGTGGTGGATTAGAACTGCTGACCTTTTGGTTAGCAGTCATAGCACTTAACAGCTATGCCACCAGGGTTTCCTTCCCAAACCTAGACAACCATTAATCTAATTTTAGTCCCTGTGGATGTGCCTATGAGTCAGAATTGACTGGATGGCAGTGAGTTTGTTTTGGGGGAATAGATGTACCTTCTCTGGATATTTCATATAAATGAAATCATATAATACAGGGTTCTTTATGACTGGCTTCTTTCATTTAGGATAATGTATTCAGGGTTCATACATGCAGTATTAGTACTTCATTGCTTTTTATTCTTTAGTAATATTCTCTCTTATAAGTATACCACATTTTGTTTATCTTGGCATCAGTTCATGGATATTTGAGTTGTTCCCATTTTTTTGGCTTATTGATAAAGCTGTCATGAACAATCATATAAAAATTCTTGGGTGGACATAAATGTTTTCATTTCTCTTAGGTATATATCTAGGAATAAAACATCTGTATCATATGCTAATTTTATATATAACTGTTTGAGGAACTCCCAAAATGTTTGGCAAAGTGGCATCATCATTTTACATTCCTACCAGTAGCATATAAGGCTTCCAGTTTCTCCACATTCTAGCCAACACTTTGTATTATCTGTCTTCTTAATTATTATTATTATTATTATCACTGTGATGGTGAATGGCAAATGGTATGTCATTGTGGTTTTGCTCTGTATTAGACTGATGGCTAATAATGTTAAATACCTTTTCAGGAGTTCATTGACCATTTGCACATCTTTGGACAAATGCCTATTCAAGCCCTTTGCCAATTTTTAATTGAGGTTTTTGTTTTAATATTTATTTGTAGTTGCTCACGATGGCTTAGACTTTATGCTCCAATTTTAGAAAGAAAGTCATTTTACTTTGTAAGACATAATATTTAATTATACACTTAAACAATCTAAACATAGATAACAGTGAAGAATGGATGGTTTGGTTTGGGGTAATTAAAAATTTTTAATTCAGAGTGATCTGTCTGAGAATAAGTGCTGCCTCCCAGTCCTTATGGACAATGGCATTGGGTGCCCAAAGTCCAGCTTCAAAACCTAACCATGTTTATACTCTAGGTGACAGGGACATGCTTCCACCAGGAACTCAGAGGCAGCCATTAACTCACTGCCTTACTCAACACATAACCGTGTATTGTACCCAGATAACTATGCCGGCTCCAATCGTTTCTACATAGCCTGGTCCATCTAGAATTGTAGGTAAGAGCCTGTATGACACACTCAATGACCCCATACCCGCGTACCTGAGGTGAATCTACCCAAGAAAAGTAAATGGACTCCTGTGATCACATTCCTAGTAGAAGCAGTAACCACCTGGAGACAGGACATGAAAGCTTCAGTGATCCCAGTAATCAAAGTAACTCACATGCCCAGTGTATTTGAGCATACCAAAGCCAAACAAAACAAAAAGATTTGAAACTGTAAACAAACATAAAATAAATAAATATAACTTACTGATGGTTTGGAAATAACAGTCAATATCAAATCACATAAAGAGGCAGACGAGATAGCTCCAGGCAGCAATCAAAACAAAGAACCAGGAAACCTCCCATAGGAAAAGAAGACCTCAGAATTACCAGAGATAGAGTTCAAAAGATTAATGTATGCCAGGAAACATCTCATAATTGGAAGACATTATGTTGAGTGAAAGTAGTCAGTGACAAAAGGACAAATATTGTATGCGACCTCTACGATAAGATCTCAAAAACAGACTTGTGTATAGAAGAAAAGACTCTTTGACAGTTGCAAGGGAGGGGAGGGAGGAAGGGTGAGGGTGAGGGGGGAGGGTTTAGATTAGATAGTTGCTAGAAATCTGGTTGAGAGAAATTGGTGATAGCACACATTAGAACAACATTAAGTGGACTTCAGCATAACTTGAGTACTCCTTCCATCTTAACCCAACATTGCAAGGATACGGTAGCTGGGGCAGGGGGCAGGGACCATGCTCTTAGGTGAAATCGAGGCCAGTTGGCACAACTAATGTTTTGCAAAGAGGGCTCTCTGCACCCCACATTGGTGAGTGGCATCTGGGGTCTTAAAAGCTGCAAAGCTGCCATCTGAGGACACAGAAAATGGTCCCAACTCAGCAGGAACAGATGCTCACTGAGGACCAAAATGACATGGGGTAAAGACAACCTAGAAGATAGAGAGACCCATATCAGTGGGTGCCTACATCGACTTGGGACCGGAAGAACCGGATGGTGCCTGGCCATCACCAGTGATAGCCATGATGGAGCGCACTAGGTTGAGTCTCACTGGCAACACAAGAATAAAAAGGGGTGCATCATGAGATCTCCACTAAAAGACTTCAATTGATGGTCCAGTGGTTTCAGGGTTCCCCTGAGAGTATGGCCCCTGGCCCTGATGCTGCCCTTACCCATAAATTATAACAAAGGTCCACTTTTTGGACAGGAATGGATTGGACTTGGCAATGCAGAGTGACCATATATGGTATGCACTTTATTGTTCTCTACATCTGTAGGATATCATCCTGCTGACCTCTGGCTGGAGGAAGGAGAGTGGGTAGAGAGGAGGGGAAAGGAGGCTGTTGGAAGGATAAGACATGTATGGAGCAGAGAGGAATAATTTGCTGTCACCAGACAGGGAGAGTAGTGGAAGCTGCATATAGGTGGGCATGTAAATTTATACAAGAATGTACATTTTCACTCAGTCATATTAAATAAAAAAATTTTAAAAAGATTAATATATGATATGAAGCTCTTCAAGAAATCATGAAGGAAGTCAGGAAAAACTCAGACCAAGCCAAGGAACACAGAGACCAAGTGATAGTATAATTTAGGAAAGATGTGCAAGAACAGAATGGCACATTGAATAGGCTGCTAGAATCCATTAAGAGACAGGAAAACAGAACTCTAAAAGATTAACAATAAAATTTCAAAATTAGACAACTCAGTAGAAAGACACAGGGGCAGAATGAAGGCAGTAGAAGTCAGAATTAGTGAGACTGAAAGTAAAGCACTTGAAACTAATTTATTTCAGGAAAATATGAGATAAAATAATTTGAAAGAATGAAGAAATCCTAATAATTATGTGACATTCTTGCCTAAGGAATAACCTACTGGTGACAGAAAATCAAAAAAGATTGTTGAAGATTTGCTGGTAGAAAACTTCCTTGATATTATGAAAGATGAAAAGATATCTATTTAAGATGCTTATCAAACTTCACACAGAGGAGATGCCAAAAGAAAGTCACCAAGATGTATTATAATCAAACTTACCAAAACCAAACATAGAGAATTTTAAAAGTGGCTGGAAATACACAGAAAGACACCTACAAAGAAGAGTCGGTAAGATTGAACTTGGATTACTCCATAGAAACCATATAGGTAAGAAAGCAATGGGATGACATATATAAAACATTGAAGGAAAAAAAATGCCAGCTAAAAAATATATATCCAGCAAGACTGTCTCTCAAATATGAGGATAAAATTAGGGCATTTCCAGATAAATAGAAAATAAGGGAATTTGTAAAGACCAAACCAAAGTTACAAGAAACGCTAAATGAAGTCCTCCAGCTGGAGAATCAGATAAAGCCCCAAGACTAGAACACAGGACACAACAACCAGATGCCTATCCTACCAAAAAAAAAAAAAAAAACCCACTGCTGTGGATTCAGTTCTGACTCTGACTCATAGCAAACCTGCAGACAGAGCAGAACTGCCCCATAGAATTTCCAAGGAGCACCTGGCAGATTTGAACTGCTCACTTTCTGTTTAGCAGGTGTTGTACATAACCAGTACACTACAAGGCTTTCCTCTACCCAGACAGAGAAGTCAAAAATAAATAAAGCTAAAACACTAAAAACATGGAAACAGAGATGCCAACATCTAAAAGAGGACAACAGTTTAAAAAAGAAGCACTGAATAATGTGGTCATAGGATTTTCATATGGAAAAAAGTTAAGGTGATATCAACAAATGAAATATTGGCTTAAACTTAGCAAAATAGAGGTAAATTTTAAGGTAACTACAAATAAAGCTAATGAATATACATATCAAAATAAAAAACAAGATAAAGATTTAGAAAGTACAAAATCAACAGTAATAAAAAAGATAAAAGAAAATACATGAAAAGAAACCCTCAGCACAGAAAATTAAGTAGGACAACAAAACTGTCAATAACACACACACAAAAATACATCAAAATTACAGCAGTAATCTCATACCTATCAATAATAACACTGAACATAAATAGACTAAATGTACTAATGAAGAGACAGAGAATGCCAGAATGGATTAAAAAAAAAAATTCTGTCTGTATGCTGCCTACAAGAGACACACCTTAGACTCTAACACACAAACTAAAACACAGAGGATATGAAATATATATATATCAAGCAAATGACAGAAAAGAGCAAGAATGACAGTGTTAATCTCTGACAAAATAGACTTTAAAGCAAAATCAACCAAAAAGAAAAAATAAGAACACTATATCATGATTAAAGGGTGTATACAACACACGGTTATAACCATAATAAATATATATGCACCCAATGGCAGGGCTCCAAAGCACATAAACTCTAACACATTGATAAGAGGAAAAGGTAGCTCCACAGTAGCAGGACAAAACTGCAATACACCATTTTCTGTGAAGGACAGAACATCTAGAAAGAAGTTCCATAGAGACAAGCAAGATTTAAAAGCCATAGCAACCCACTTGATCTCATAGACGTATAAAGAACATTCCACCAAACAAGTCAAAGATACTTCCTTTGTGACACACGTGAAATACTCTCCAGAAGAGACATGTCTGGCCCCACAGCAAACTTGAACAAAATCCAAAACATCAGCAATTACAAAGCATCTTTTCTGACAATAAAGCCATAAAAATAGAGGTCAATACCAGAAAAAGCAAAGGAAAAAAAGGCAAGGAAACTGAGTATAAAGAAATGCATAGAATTAAATGAGAAAGAAAATACATCCTACGAAAACCTTTGGGACAAAGCAAAAGTACTGCTCAGAGGTCAATTTGTAGCAACAAATACAAACATGCAGATAGAAGACAAGGTAAAAATCAAAACATTAACCCCACAACTCAAACAAATAGAAAGACAACAGCAAAAGAAGCCATTGGGTACAAGAAGAAAGAAAATAATAAAATTAGAGCAGTAGTAAATGAAATAGAGAAGAGAGAAACAATTGAAAGAGTTAACAAGGCCAAAAGCTCATTCTTTGAAAAGATCGACAAAATAGAGAAACTATTAGCCAAACTGACAAATGAAAAACAGGAGAGGAAGCAACTAACCTGAATAAGAAATGAGATAGGGGAAAAAAAAAAAAAACACAACAAACTTAACTGAAAAGAATCATAACAGAGTACTATGAAAAGTTGTACTCTAATATGAAAAACTGGACAAAATGGATAGTTTTCTAGAAGCACACATCTAAACTACCATAAACTGAGGCAGAAAAAGTGAGTAAATAAATAACAAGATGTTAAAGAGATAGTTTAAAAGAAAAATACCAAGAACAACAAAACAAGCCCTGATTCTGATGGCTTCACTGGAGAATTTTACTAGACTTTCAGAGAAGAGTTGACTCCACTATTACTGAAGGTATTTTAGAGCATATAAAAGGATGGAATATGCCCAACTCCTTCTGTGAAGACTACGTAACCCTGATACCCAAACCATATAAAGATAGCACAAGAAAAAGAAAATTATACACCAGTATCCCTCATGAACATAAATGTAAAAATCCTCAACAAAGTACTAGCCAGTAGAATTCAAGAACATATGAAAAAATAATTCATCATGACCAAGTGGGAGTCATACTAGATATGCAGGAATGGTCCATCATTAGAAAAGCAATCAGTGTAATCCATTACAGAAGTAAAAGTCAAGAACCACATGATCTTATCAGTTACTGTAGAGAAGGTATTTGATGAAGTCCAATAGCCATTCATGATTTCAAAAAAAAGCAAAATATGAATAGAAGGGAAATTCCTCAACCTAATAAATTGCATTGATACAAAGCCAACAGCCAACATCATCCTAAACAGAGAGACTATGATAGAATTCTCCATAAGAACAAGAACCAGATAAGGATGGCCTTTATGACCACTGTTTTTTGACGTTGTGCTGGGATCCTAGCTGGAGTAATGAGGCAAGAAAAATATATAAAGGACAGCCACATTGTCAAGGAAGAAGTAAAAATATACCTATTTGCAGATAATATGATCTTATACATAGAAAACTGCAAAGAATCCACAGATAAAAACTAATGAAACTAATAGATTTTAATGAAAAGTCAGAATATGTGATAAATGTACAAAAACCATTTGGATTTCCCTACACTAGTAAAGAGAACATTGAAGAGGAGATCACCATATCAGAATGATTAACAGTAGACTCCAAAAGAGAAAATACTTAACAATAATTCTATATAAACACATAGCACACTTAGACAAAGAAAACTATGACTCTACTCCAAGAAACCAAGAGCCCTGTGTAAGTGGCAAAGCATGCCATGTAAGATTCAACGTTGTGAGAAAGTTAATTCTAACCAAAGCAGTCTACATATACAATGCAATCTTGATCCAAATTCCAATGACATTTTTGAGTGAAGTGAAGAAACAAATCACCAGCCTTGTATGGAAAGGAAAGAAGCCTTGAATAAGTGAAGTATTACTGGAGAGGAACAAAGTGGGAGGCCTCAAACTACCTGATTTTAGAATCTATTGCCACAGTAGTCAAAACACCCTGTAACTGGTACAGCCACAGATAGATAAAACAATGGAACAGAACTGAGAATCCAGATGTAAAGTCCTTCACTTGTGAGCAGCTGATATTTGACAAAAGCTCGAAGTGCATTAAAGGAGGAAAACATAGTCTGTTTAATAAGTGGTGCTGGCATAACTATGTATCTACATGCAAAATAATGAAACAAGAGTGATAACCAGACCATTTACAAATACTAACTCAAAATAGATCAAAGACCCAAATATAAAATCTTAAACAACAATGATCATGGAATTAAAAATAGAGACAATGCAAGTACTCCAATACATTGCAGAAACAGAATATAAACCATAACTAACACTGCACAAAAGCAGAAGAGAACTTAGTTAAGTGGGAGTTCCTAAATATGAAACACTTGCCATCAAAAGTCTTCACCAAAAAAGAGAAAAGACAACCTACAGATAAGGAATCACTTTTGGCTACAACATGTCTGATATGGGTCTAATTTCTAAAACCTACAAGATACTGCAACACCCCAACACAAAAAGAACAATGATAATTAAAAACTGGGCAAAAGATAAACAGACACTGTGAAAGATGACCTTCAGGTGGCTATTCAAGAAATATTCATGATTATCAGCCATTAAAACCAAAGCAACCAAACCCAGTGCCGTTCAGTTGATTCTGACTCATAGCAACCCTATAGGCAGAGTAGAACTGCTCTGTAGAGTTTCTAAAGAGCACCTGGTGGATTTGAACTGCCAACCTTTTGGTTAACCATTACACCACCAGGGTTTCCTATTAGACATTAGAGGAATGAAAATCAAACCTACAATGAGATAACCATCTTACCTCAACAAGGCTGGCATTAATCCAAAAAACACAAAATATTAAAAGTTGGAGAGATTGTAGAGAGACTGGAAAACTTAAGCACTGCTGGTGGGAATGTAAAATGCTACAGCTTCTTTGGAAATCAACTTGGCCTTTCCTTAAAAAACCTGAAATAGAAGTACCATTAGATCCAGGAGTCTCACTCCTTGGAGTGTATCCTAGAGAAGTAACAGCCATCACACAAATAAATGTAGGCACACCTATGTTCATTGCAGAACTGTTCACGACAGAAAAAAGATAAAAACAACCTGAGTACCTGTCAACAAATGAATAAAGAAATTACTGTACATACACACAATGGAATACTACAGAATGATAAATAACTGTTGAATTCTGTGACCATTTTACAACATAGATGAATCTGAAAAATAAACTGAAAAATAAACAATATTGTATGAGGTCACTATTATAAGAACTCAAGAAAAGATGGAAACATGGAAGAAAGCATTTTTTGATGGTTACAAGGATAGGGAGGGAAGGACAGAGGAATTCACTAACTAGACAGCAGACAAGAATTCTCTTAGATGAACTGAAGGACGCCACCAGTGGATTCAAACAGAAGCTAAAAGTTCCCTGAACACAACTGAACACTTTGAAGGATGGATTTGGTGGGGCTGGCAGCTAGGAGCAACGGTTTTGGGAGGACATCTAGGTTAGTGGGGTAACAAAATTTATTAAGAAAATGTTCCATATCCCACTTTGATGAGTAGCATCTGGGGGTCTTGAAAGCTTGCTAGCAACCATTTAAGAAGCATCAGTTGGTCCCAATACATTGGGAGCAAAGAGAATGAAGAACATCAAAGATGCAGGGAAAATACTGGCCCAGAGGACAAAGAGCCACATAAATCAGAGATGCCTTCAACTTGAGACCAGAAGAACTAGATGGTGCCCAGTTACCAGCAATAAGTGCCCTGACAGGGAACACAGGTGAGAGTCTTTCATGGAGTTGAGAAAAGTGCAGAGCAGGACTCAAATTCAAGTATAGAGATAAGATTTAATGATCTTACTGAGATTGGAGGAACCCCCAAGGCCATGGCTCCTGAACACTGTATTAACCCAGAACTAAAACATTTCTGAAATGCACTCTTCAAAAATTAGTATGGACTATGAAAGATAAAATGATGCTCATGATGAATGTACTTCTTCATTCAGCAGATACACAAGACCAAATGGGCAGCTCCAGTCTGGAGGCAGAATGAGAAGACAGGAAGGGACAGGAGCTGGTTGGATGGACATGGGAACATGGGGTGAAAGGGAAACTGTGATGTTAACTATGGGGTTTACAGATAGGGTCATGTAAAAATATGAGTACAAATTTTTATATGTTCTCAACTTGAGCTGTAAACTTTCACCTAAAGCACAATAAAATGAATAAACTTAGAATTCAGGAACTTGAGGTCCCCCCCAACTTTTCTTACCATGGAAGACACTCCTTGATTTGGTAAGCCATTTATGTTATATTGAGTGTAAAACCATAGATCATGCTCTTTACCAGAAAAACACCCTGTTTGCTAATCACAGTTGATACTAAACCTAGTCATTCCTTATTTACCTCATTATCAGTTTAAAGATGTTTTTACAATTAAAAACAAATCCAATATCAGTAAAAGTGTTGCAATGCATCAGTCTGCAGTTGTAATAAGGAAAAGTATGGTCTCTTTTTCAGCAGCTCTCTCAGGAGAAGTTAACGTATTATCCTCTTTGACCTCGTAAGACCTTACCTTGGCCCACAAGCTACAGACATGAAAGATAGGGTGCCTAGACCAAGATTTTGTTGTTTTTAGTCAATTTTGGGTTTTTGACGCGGTAAGCTCAGAACAGCTTTGCAAAGATGAATCTTTGTTAATACCTATCCCATGCTCACTCTTCTCTGTCCCTTACATTACCTAGTTATTAGCTGGGATTGACTCAATGGCAACAGCATAAATGTCGCTATCCAAAGTAGAGACAAAGTGGAGAGTACTGAACGATTTTCGAGGGGTGTGGTCCATTGTATTTTCCAAAGATGACTTCAACAGCGTACCTCCTGCAATTTACTTTCCTGCAAAAGACCTTGACACTCCACCCCACTGCATGGTCCGGTCTGTGCCCCTTGTGCTTCAAACTCGGGAGATCTTTGTGTCTGACTCTGACAGTAAGAGCCAACAGGAATGATACTGTGTGGTTTCCGAGGACAGGTCATAAAAATGCGTGCACTTCCACCTTCTTCCATTGGCACAAGTGCTCTTGGAGTCTACCCAACACGGAATGAGGAGACTCTAAGCCAACTCTGCAAAGTCCATATCAAACAGAACCAGGGTGTACAGTTCCCAGGAGTGGCTGAGCTCCTTGCCAGCAGTTTGCACTGCCATGTCAGTCAAGTGAGCTTTCTGGTCCCAAGTCACTTCCAGTTTAAAAAGTGGGAACAAAGATGTTCTGTCCCCACTCACCTCAGCTAAAAGGTCACGTTATTGAGCAAAAGTTTGTTATTTTTTTAAGACACTAAGCTTTGGGATAGTTTGTTATAATAGCAATTGTAGTTGGAACTGGGGTAAATGTAAGACATTTTATACAGCTCGGTCAATGATTCAGGAAACAGAGAGTTTCTCTTCCTTAATATCAAGTTACTTTGCTTATGTATCAGTCTTACTGTACTACAAAGGACAAATCACATCCCCTCAGTGAGAATTTCTCTTCTTTCAAATTGTAGGATAGATTAAAGGACTTAATCTATGACTTAGATTGTTACTATGTGTGTCATTAACAAATTATCACTATGTTGAATTATTTCAATGACTTGTTGATGACAATAGCTCAATAGAGAGCCATTCTATTTTCAGTCTTGTTTCACTTATTTTAGTTAACCAAGGAGAATTGTTTATTTTTGTGTTAGATTTGTCATTAATGATTCTCTAATATGGGCCATCCTTGTTGTAGAATTAAGAGAAAAGAGCTCAGGCTCAGAAACTTTAACAGGGTCCAGCTAAAAGTCATTTACATTATTTTATTACATTATTTCATTCTCACTGTGTTGATTTTGGCAATTCCTTATTTTTGCAAGTGCGTTTCCATTTAAAATTTAAAAAACTTCGTGCCCATGGTAAATGAACTTGGTTTTAAGAAAGGAAACTAAGAAAGGGTAAGTAAATGATAGAGCATTTGGTATGAAGATATGACCAAAAAAATGTGACAGTGAGACTCAAATGACTGGATTTTAGAAAACAGTGGCTTAAGGTCATCAAGATAGCAAGGACTAAGCAATCTGGGTCATCATTTCCCAGTTAGTTACTCCATCAATACACCACACTGTACAGAAAATAAAATTTCAAATTGTTAATATGAGATTGATGTGAAAGCAAGGAAAAGCTAATATCTTGAAGACAAGTTGCACATTTAACACAGTCTTGTTTGCTGAAAGTAAAGAGGGCTTGAAGTATTTATTGAAAAAGACTAAAGACTACAGCCTTCCGTATGGATTGCACTTCAACTTAAACAAAACAAAAAACCTCAGAACTGGACAAGTAAGCAAAACTGTGTTAAATGGAGAAAAGATTGAAGTTGTCAACGATTTCCTTTTGTTTACATCCACAACCGATGTGCAGTCAACCGAAGCAGCAGTCAAGAAATCAAACTGTTGAGTTGGACATACCTTTCACAAAATATCTCTTTTGTGTGTTAACAAGCACGTGTCCCTTTGAGGAAAAACATGTGCCTGACCCATATCATGGTATTTTCAGTCGCCTTGTATGCATGGGGAAGCTGGACAATGAATAAGGAAGATCAGAGAAGAATTGACACCTTTGAATTATGGTGCTGGCAAAAAATATTGAATAAATATATCACAGATTGCCTAAAGAATGAACAAATCTATCTTAGACGAAGCACAGCCTGAATGGTCTGTAAAAGCGAGAATAGCAAAACTTCATCTTATATTCTTTGGACCTATCCTCAGGAGGAATCCATCCCTGTAGAAGGACACATGCTCGGTAACTAGAGGGTCAGCAGAGAAGAGGAAGACCGTCCATTAGATGGAGTGACACGGTGGCTGTGACGGCGGGATCAAACATAGCAAGGACTGTAAGAATGGCACCAAACTAGGCAGTGTTTCCTTCTTTTGTACATGGGGTTATTACGAGTCACAACTGGCTCAACAGCATCTAACAACAAAAGACTCATGAGGTGTCTTCACCTAATGTTTTGTTTTTTAACTTTAATGTGTTATTCCTTTGAAACAGTTATGATGCGGCAAGCTGGGACTATAAATCCTATAACGGAACAATTATTCCAGTTAATTGGTACCAAAGAAAACCATGCAAGTTTTGAAGTAAACACTGTGCTTATTATCTGCTTTAAATATCACCTGTTCAGACAACCGACTGACAGCTGAAATTGTTTATCAGTCAGAAAAATGAAAACTCTTTCTAGGGCCTGCTTTCTTGTTTCAGTGGGTGTCAAGTATTTCTATTACTTGGGCCAGCAGAGATTATTTGTAATAAAGGTGCCTTTGTTGTTGCTGTCTTGGGTTGGTGTGAGACAAAGTTTAATCATTTGATTGTTCCATAATGCACGTGAGAGTCAAGTCTACTACCAGTTGCTTTCAGAGACCTTGACAGACGAAAGGACCAACGAGGTTCCAGGAAGACCTTGTGGATTTTATAGTTTTTGGTGACCCTGAAGATGATTTACATGCAATGTCAGAGTCTGGACAACATCACAGAGATAGGTAGATAATTAATATTGGAAGCAAGATAATAACAGGCTGTGTAAAGCGATAAAAAGGAGCCCCCCATTCTACCTTGCCTTCCAAATCTTACAAATATCCGTCAATTTTTTTTCCTTTAGAAGGAAAAATTATGCTTCTTGGCAGACTAGCAGAAGGATTTACATTAAAAGTGCTTACTCGGGATTTAGTTTTTGCTGATAGTATGTCATACTGAAAGCTCGTACTATGTTTGCACTGTTCAAGAGATTTCACTGGTTCCAAAGTTGATTGTATACTTTGATTTTTTTGCATCTGATAAACCAACAATCAAACACTTTGCTGTTGAGTCCGTTCTGACTCAAAACATCTGATAGATACCACAGTATACTTTCAGCATACTTGAAAATAATAGTAGTCTGTTTGCTTATTTATTTTCTCCTAGTATAGCTTATTATACCATGCAGCATTTTTCTTTTAGTGAATGAATAAATAGTGGTTATAAAATTACATTAAAAAATTCCATTACCATCACCCCTTGAGAAAATATAGGGAAAAAGTTAATAGACTGCTCTTCTCTTCCATTTTGTACACACTAGATTTCCCCTCAGCATTTACTTCCAAGATGATTTAGCTTGTAAATATATTTCCTATTTATATGTGTGATATATTTTGGAAAGAGTTTTTTTCCATGGTAGAAATATGCATGACTAAATGGCCACAGAATTGAATAATCAAATAGTTGCAGCAGAATTTAAAAATTGTAAAGAGTACCAATTTTTTTTTTTTTTTTTTAACAAACTGCCTTTAAGGTGAAAATACAAACATGAAACAGCTACATTGAACTTTCAGTTTTCTGGGAACACAGGAGTAACTTGTGGATTACAGTACCACTGGTATCCCTTACCTTCCACTCTCTTGTAACTACCCACGGTTCTTGAGTTCCTTAAGTAGAACCTGTTCTCTTCTGCTTTACAGGTCTGTCCATATGCCCTGAGGTAGACCATTTTCTTATTCTCTTTTCTTAGATGACATCTACTTCTATTATAAGTCTTAAGTCCACTGTCAATTCCCTGAGACCTCACAAAACCGTAGGTACCTCTGTTTACCCTGAGCTTTCATTATTTTGTAATTTTAATGGATTTGAATATCATTTGATCAATGCCTATCTTTTGACATTAAGTTCCATGAAGTATGGGCTGTTTTTATTCCCCTCGCCATTATATTCCCAGCAACTAAAGTACAGTTGTTGGTTAATAAGTGGTTTTTGAATGAATGAGCATATTTTAAAATGGTAGGGCATCTGAGAAAAAACTGAAATTTGGGAAATTTAGGGAAACACCTCCTCCGTGTTAAGCTGCCCTGCAGCAACGGCTGTAGGCCACTTCCATGGCCACATGTTCTTTCTCAGAGTAATCCTGTGGACAGCAGTGTGAAAAAGGAAATGCTTCTGGGAAACCTGCAAACTGTAACATCTCTGCTTAGGTTTAAGACGTTTTAAGGGAAAATAAATAGGGATGAAGACGAAAACGAAATGAAGCTTTGACTCTGCGTCTATGCAATCTTGTCCATTCTATTTGAGGAAGGGGGAGAAAAGGAGATGGGAAAAAGAATACAAACAAACAAAGACTAATTTAACAGTATGCTACAAGAATATTTTTGTTTGTTTATTTGTTTTTTTACCTATTGAAAGAATTATTAGTATTCCTAAGGACAATGAGTTGGGATGCTACTCGATGGCAGCTAACACTAAGGATTTATTAAAGATTATTAGCATTCTGAAGCTGTTTTAATTGTTTTTATACTCTAAAAGGTTGGTAAACATGTGTCTGTATATACCTAGATATTAGTTGTAATTTTCTTGATAAATTTATTTGGAAATAATCTATTGAGTATTATTTCAGCTAATTTTATTTAGAACTCTTCTGGTCATCCCTCTCCAAATCACTTTTATCATTTTTGTTGTTGTTGTTATTTCTTGTTTATTTTTCAATTTTATTGTACTTTAGGTGGAAGTATACAGCTCAAGTAATTTCTCAAAAAATTTATACTCACTGTTTTGTGACATTGCTATAATCTCTACAGTGTGACAGCATACTCCCCCTTCACTCCAGTTTCCTTTTGTTTTTTGATCTATTTCCAGACTTCTCATCATGCTTTTGCACACGAGTTGCCTATTTGGTATCCTATATTTGACTAAAGTAGCCCTTAGCCCCAGTTGGTTAGTCCCTCAAGGTGTTTGGATGTATGTAGGAAACATCTGTGCTTGTCCTGACTTCCTCTGCATTTTGTGTCGCCATTCCTTTGACAGAAGTTGACCCTTGTCTACTCTGTATTTAGTGATTCTTGCCTCCATCCTAATCCTCATATGATCATCAAAGAATTTTTTTACTGTATATAAAACTTTTCCTGAGTTCTTGTAACAGTGATCTCATACAATATTTGCCTTCTTGTAACTGACTTCTTTCACTCAGTGTAATACCCTCTAGATTCATCTATGTTGCGAGATATTCTGTGGATTCATTGTTACTCTTTGTCACTGCTTGGTATTCCATTGTATGTATATATCATAATTTGTTTATCCACTATACTGTTGATGGGCATGTAGGTTGTTTCCATCGTTTTCTATTGCGTGTAGTGCTACAGTGAACATGAAATGTGAATATGTCTATTCATATGATGACTCTTATTTATCTAGGATTAGGGTTTCAGGATTCTGTCACATTTTTATTTCTGTCTTTTTAAGGAAACACCGTATTGTTTTCTGAAGGAATTCCAGCATTTTACATTCACACCAGCAGTACGTAAGAGTTCCAGTCTCCTCAAAACGTCACCAGCATTTGTTATCTTGTGTTTCTCGGGCTATTGCTAGTATTATTGGGATGCTATGGTACTCCACTGTAGTTTTGATTTGTATTACTCTTATGGTAAAAGATCACAAACATTTTCTCATGTGTCTGTTGGCTGTCTGGATGTCTTCTTTGGTGAGGTGTCTGCATTGTTAATTACATTATTTGTCTTTTTGTTTTTGAGATGTTGCAATATTTTGTGGATTTTAGAGACGAGACACTTGTTGGTTATGTCATGGCAAAATAAACAAATAAATAAATTTTCTCTAGTCTGTTTTTACTCTTTTGGTGAAGTCCTTACTGAGCATAATTGTTTGATTTTTTTTCAGAGCTTCCAGTTATGTACTGCCTTTTCTGAGGTTGTGCATGGTTGGTTATGTGTACGTATTGTTATGCCTACCATTGTCCCTATTTTTTACCTCTATGATCTTTGTAGTTCTAGATTTTATATTTAGTACTGTAATCCGTTTTAAGTTAGTTTTTGTGTATGCGTGAGGTATAGATCTTGTTTCATTCTTTTTTACAGATGGTCATCAAGTTGTGCCAACACCACTTGTTAGTGACTGTCTTTTCCGCATTTGATGGGCTTTCTCCTTTGTCAATATCAGCTGCTCACAGATAGATAGATCTACGTCTGGATTCTCAATTCTGTTCCATTGGTCTGCTCATCTGTTGAACCAGTACCAGGCTGTTTTGTCTATTGTGGAAGTATAATAGGTTCTAAAATCAAATTGTGTGAGGCATCCTATTTCATTCTTCTTCAGTAATGCATTAGAAGCCTCATCACTTTCTGTATAAAATTAGTGGTTTGTTTTTCTGTCATGTTAAAGAATATTGTTGCATTTTGGATCAGGATTGTGTTGAATCTGTAGGTCACTTTGGATAGAAGTGAGAGTTTCAATGTTAAGTCTTCTATCCATGAGCATGGTATGTTTCTACTGACATTGGTCTCTGGTTTCTTGCAATAGTTTTGTAGCTTTCTTTGTATAGGTCTTTCATGTCTCTGCTTATTTATTCCTAAATTCTTTATCTTGGGGCTTTTGTAAATGATACTGATTTCATGATGTTCTTTTTGTAGTTCTCTTTGTTGGTGTAGAGGAAACTGTTTGATTTTTTTTTGTGTGTTAATCTTATATCCTGTTGCTTAACTAACATCTTCTGTTAGTTATAGTAGTAGATTTCTTGTGGATTCTTTGGGGTAATCTATGGATAAGATCATACTATCTGTGAATAAGGATATTCTTACCAGTCTGAATGCACATTATGTGTTTTTCTTGCTTTGTTGCTTTACTGGTTAGGACTTTCAGCCCAGTGTTGATTTAAGAGTGGAGAGAGAAAGGGCATCCATGGTCTGGTTTCCATTCTCAAGGGGAATGTTTTCAGTCTCTCAGTCTGTCTATTGGTTTTATATAAAAACTCTTTCTCTTCTCTTCCTGTTTTGCTAAGAGTTAAGAGCTTTTATCAGGAATGGGTTTTGGACTTTTTCAAATGCCTTTTCTGCATTGTATAACAAGGTCATGCAGTTCTTTCATTTTATTTATGTAGCAGGTTACATTGATTTTCTAATGTTGAACTGCACTGGCTAGAATTTTTTTGAGAGTTTTTTGTGTCTGTGTTGGTGCGGAATATTGGTCTTTAGTTTTCATGTGTGTGTGTCTGTGTGTCTGTGTATGTGTCTGTGATGTCTTTGCCAGACTTTATATCAGTTTTATGCTGGCTTCATAAAATAAGTTTGGCATATGTTTTCTCTTTCTGTATTCTGAAATACTTGAGTAACGTTAGTATTAGCTTTTTTCTGAAAATTCATTAGAATTCCCCAGTGAAGCTCTCTGGCCAGGGCTTTTTATTGTTGTTGTTGTTTGTAGTTTTTATTTTTATTCTTACCTCCTCAATTTCTTGTTATAAGTCTGTTTAATTTTTCTATCTTAGTTTGTGTTAGTTTAGGTAAGTAGTGTGTTTCTAAAAATGTGCCAATTTCTCCAGTTTTTCAGATTTTTTGGAAGATGGTTTTTCATAGTATGCTGTTATGATTTTTTTATTTCAGTTGGATCTGTTGTGATATTCCCAGTCTTGTTTCTTATTTCAGTTATTTGCTTCCTCTTCTGTTTTTCTTTTGTGAGTTTGGCCAGTGTTTTGTCTATTTTGATCTTTTCAAAGAACCAAATTTTAGTCTTGTTGATTATTTCAGTTACTTTTTTTTCTGTATTTCATTTTTTTATTCTCCAGCCTTTATTGCGTGAGGGCTCCTTTTGCTGTGCTTTTCTGGTTGTTTGAGTGCTAGGGTTAAAATTTTGACATTGATTCTTCTTTTTTGATATGGCAATTATTGCTATAAATTGACCTCTAAGTGCTACTTTTGCTGTGTCCCAAAGGCTTTGGTGAGATAAGTTTTCATTCTCACTTGATACTATGATTTTTTTTTCCATTCCTGATTTCCTCTGTTACGCATTAGTTTTTAAGCAAGGTATTGTTCTGTTTCAGTGTTTTGTTTTTATATATATATATATATTTTTTTCCCCTTGCACTTTCTGTTATTGATTTCTACTTTTATTGTATTGTTTTGATGTTTTGGAATTTGTGCTTTTACCACTGTTAATCAGTGATTATCTTGACTTTAATCACTAATGATGACACATTGATATGACAGAATTTGACTTGATATAAATAAGAACTTTGTTTTAGAATCTTCTTTTTTTTTCTTTTTTTTTTTTTTTTTGAAGTGTTTGGGAATACTTAATTGTATTTTGAGGAAACCCTGGTGTGGCATAGTGGGTTACATGCTATGTCTGCTAACCAAAAAGGTCAGCAGTTCAAATCCACCAGGTGCCCCGTGGAAACTTTATGGGCAGTTCTGCTCTGACTTCTAGGGTCACTGTGAGTCAGACCCAACTCGATGGCAGTGGGTACTTGCATTTTGATAAGATGCTACAGCACATTCTATTTAATGACACCTTTAGTCAGATTATTATTACTATATTTTTAATTTCTGTCAAAGAAATTGAGATTTAGAATTGTGGTATACTGTCAAGTCAAACCAAATTGATAGCTACCTTATATTGCTCCACAGGTGATTTTAGGCTGTGATCTTTATGGAGCAAATCCCAGGTCTCTTCTCCAGTGGAGCCACTGATGGGTTTGAACTAACAACCTTTTAGTTCATAGCCAAGTGCTTAACTATTGCACCACGAGGGCACCTTGATTTATAATTGCAAGTATATTGTTTGATTCTTCCCCTCATTGTCATATTTAAAGCTGAGCATTTAATTGTAGAGTTGTACATAATAATAACTTCATTTTGATGGCTATTATATGCTACCATTTAATTTTTTTCAACCTTTTCCTCTATGTTCTGAACTTGTTGCTTTTATTTATAGGCTTACAGATTAAACCCAAAGCAATACACTTTGCTGTCCAGTACATTCCAACTCATAGAGACCCTATATGATAGAGTAGATGTCTCTCAGAGGATTTCTAAGGCTGTAAATATTTATGTAAGGAAACTGCCTCATCATTCTCCCATAATACAAAATAATCTACAGTCTAAGTGTACAGCTATATGACTTTTTACAAAATAAGTACAGTCATGTAGCTAGCATTCAGATTTAAAAACCAAAATACAGATTATGACCTGTATCCCAGAAGCCTCTTTCAAGTCACTAAACTTTGGTTACCCTGTCTTAGTTGTCTAGTATTGCTATTACCAGAAATACCACAAGTAGAGGGCTTTAGCAAACAGGAAATGTGTTCTCTTACAGTGTGAATTCCATGTACTGGCTCTAGGGGAAGGCTTTTCTCTCTGTCTGCCCTGGAGGAAGGTCCTTGTCTTCTTTCCATATCTGTAAGTCCAGTGTTCTCTGTAGAGCTATATGTGTCTTGTCATCAGTCATCTGCTAAATCTAGGTGGTTCTTAGCACAGGGACCAAGGTCTCAAGGGAAGTGCTTTATTTCTGCCCATTTTTTCTTGGTGGTGTTCAGGTCCCTCTCCTCTGCTCACTTGTTTCTTCTTTATCTCTTGTCAGATGAAAGGTGTGATTCAAGCAAAAGTGATGTATCCCACTCTAATCCTCATTAACATAACCTAATCATGCCTTATTAATATCATGGACAACTTACTTCCAAGAGGGACCCTAACTGCAGCCATCGGGGTAGGGCTTGCAATGTGTAATTACACCAGACCAAACATGGAAGACAGCCACACAAGACTAAGAATCATGGCCTAGCGGAGGTGACACAGACTTTTGGGTGTCACAATTCAATCCACAATATCCTCCAAAAATGTCAACTTTCTAGGCTTCTAATGCTATAGATTGGTAGTATGTACTCTTTTGTCTTGGGCTTACATGATTTATGTATGTTTTTGAGACTTAGACATCTTGATCCGTCTATTTATAGTTGATTCATTTTCATGTTCTAATAATATTTGATTTAATTCTGCTACTTAACTGTTTTAATGTAGATGAGCAGTGGATTTTTTCCTCTTTTTAACTATTATGTATAACTGAAAACAAAAAACTGCCGTTGAGTCAGTTCTAATTCACAGTGACCCTATAGGTCAGAGTAGGACTGCCCCACAGAGTTTTCCAGGGATGCCTGGTGGATTTGAACTGTGAATATTATGGCTAGCTCTGCTAAAAACATTGCTATAAATATCTTAGGATGGACATATGTGTATGTTTCTGTAGGGTATCTACTTAGGCATGGAATGGTTGGGTTGTAAATTGTGTGTGTCTCCTGCCTTAGTAGGTACTGCCCAGTAGTGTTCCAGGGTAATTGTACCAGTTTCCATTTCCAGGAACAATAAAAAGTTGCTTCATATCTTCAGCACGATTTTAAATTGTCTGTCTCTTTCATTCTGTCATCTGCTGGGTGTGTGCCACATGATTTTATTTAACTGTTGTTACATAAACTTGCTGAATATGTAAAAAGAACTTATTGCAGGCCATCGCATTTTCCTAATACTGCCATAAATTCATTCTTTTACAGTTTAACTTGTTGCTGACAAGTCAGTTCTGACTCACAGCAACCCTGTAGGACAGAGTAGAACACTCTCAAGGATTTCCAAGGAGCAGCTGGTGGATGTGCACTGTCAGCCTTTTGGTTAGCAGCTGAACTCTTCACCACTGTGCCACCAGCACATCTCTTACAGTTGAAGAGGCTAGAAGTCTGGATTCAGGACACCACCTATGGGAAAGAAAGCTCGTTGTTGGCTGGGGGAACATCCTTGTCTCAGTTTATGTAGCCTAGCATTCCTTAGTTCCTTGTCACTTGTCTTGACCCCTTTATGTGCTTACTTGTGTCTTCATCTATGCTACTGCTAATAACTCAGAATTATTAGGTACAGGAGACAGCCTACCCTGAAATATATAAAAATCAATTGGTCCTGTCTTAGTTGATTAGATGCAACCTTAGTTGATGAAAGTGAAGATTTGAAATACTTACTGATGAAGATCAAGGACTATAGCCTTCAGTATAGATTAGGCCTCAACATAAAAGAACAAAAATCTTCACAACTGAGCTAATTAAATAAGCAGCATCATGATAAATGGAGAAAATATTGAAGTTGTCAAGGAGTTGGTTTTACTTGGCTCCAGAATTAACACTCACAGAAGCAGCAGACAAGAAAATAAAGGATGTATTACCCTGGGCAATTCTGCTATAAAAGACCTCTTTCAAATGCTAAAAAGCAATCACTTTAAGGATTAAAGTGCACCTGACCTAAGATGTGCTGTCTTCAGTTGCCTTATATGCATGTGAGAACTGGAAAATAAATAAGGAACACTGCAGAAGAATTGATACCATTGAATTATAGTGTTGTTGGAGAATATTGAATGTGCCACCAACTGCCAGAAGAGGGAACAAATCTGTCTTGGAAGAAGTACAAGCAGAAAGTTCTTAGAATGGAGGACGGTGAGACTTTGTCTTATATGTTTTGGACATGTTATCAGGAGGGACCTGTCCCTGGAAAAGGGTGTGACTCTTGATAAAGCAGAGAGTCAGAGAAAAAGAAGACCTTCAGTGAGACAGGCTGATACAAGGGCTACGACACGGGCCTCAACGTAGCAAAGATTGTGAGGATGGCACAGGACCAGGACGTGTTTCATTTTGTTCTCCATGAAGTCACCATGAGTTGGCACTTATTGGACTCTACTTAACAACTACGCTGAAATGATCTGATGAACATAACAAGGAAAACCTGTTCCCAAATAGAATTACATCCACAGGGGTTAGAATTTGGACACATGTCTTGGAGGGAGTTGAGGCACAACTCAGTCTATAAGAGGGGTGTACATGCTATGTTAACCCTGACTTGAGTTTACATTCTGTAGATCAGGGACCGTGGGTTAAAGCCTCTTCTGCCATTGAGTGGATCTAACATGGTGTATACTTGTGTTCAGGCGAACCTTGACTCTAACCTGCTGTGTGCAAAGGCAGTCTGTATGGTGGGATGGAAGAAGCACTAGAGGAGGAACAAGGCTAAAACAATCAGTTGTGAGGAGGAAAATCAAGGACCTTCTTAATATTTGTTGAATTTTATATTCATCCACTTAACTCCATGTTCCCATTGTCTGCATGTCTTAGTTAATTGCTTCCTTTCCCCATTCTGCAGTGTAAAAAGATAATTAAAAATTGTATTTCCCCTGAAAGCAGCCCTGACTGTAGTTCTTTAGGAACTGTTTTGATTTTTTCATGATCTAGCTAACTTGGGTTAATTGACTTATTTTGTCATTGTAAGGTAACAGTTTCAGAATTGACAAGAAGAACATAAATTCCTTACAATTTTTTTTTTCTCATTCTTTACCCATCACTATAAAGAATGAATAGAAATGTCAGGCCCACACAGCACTCTGTCTATTCCTCTAAGAAACCAAATAGCCCATTTTTCTCCATTTGTACCACTCAAAAAGAGGGGATTGAGGCACTATTCAATCTATAACACACATATGTGTATTGTATTGCCCCAACTTGATCTTACACCCTATAGATCAGGGGCCACGTGTTAGATATTTCTCCAGCTCTGGAAATCATATGAGTGGTACAAATGGTTAAGAGCTTGGCTACTGATGGAAAGATGGGTGATTGAAATGGAGCCAGTGATGACTTGGAAGGAAGGCCAGGCAATCTACTTGTTAAAAGTCACAGCCACTGAAAACACTAAGGAGCACATTTGTTACCCTGAAAAACGTGGTGTCACCATGAGTCAAAACTGACTCTTCAGCAACTGGCTGCTGGTTAAGTGTACAAGAAAGTCCTGTTACAGTTTTCTTTTACCTACCATGTTTTAAAATACAAAATGAAGGTAGAGAGGAATAATAATTCCACTCCAATACCTTAATGACATTTAATAGTCACAATTCCTACTTTCTTGAACGTAAGAAGTTTCTTTAGAAATGATAATCAACCTCCTCTGAGTATATGGAGCTCATAAAGCCTGAAGAGCTTCTAAAGGTCAGCAAGCATTGAAGGTTTTGTCCTGAGGATAAATTTTGAAATAACCCTGAGGAGAAAGAGAGAGATGGAGGGGAAGGGAAGGTTCAACATGATGAAAGTGAAATGTGCAAACTGAACAGTTTCTGGATTATCGTTTAATTATAGCCATCAATCACTTCACATCTGCCTTCTTGCAGTACTCAGAAAATTCAGTACAAAGCCATACAATCCAACCAACAGAAAACAGGTTGCCCGTTAAGAATCCTTAGGATGGGAAGCAATATTTAAGAAATTATCCTGTAGTCCTAGGAAATTACATAAGAGCAGGATAATGGAATTCATCTTTCAGCAAATACTGGGAAAATGCTAGAGTAAGATTACCTTTTAATTAACAGGACAAACACTGCTTTTTTGTCTGCACCACTTCAGAGATTTTTCACTAACTGATAATTTTCCAGGGGCTTTGCCTTGAAAATCATCTGATTTCAGTGCATATTTTTATTAAGGCGTGAAAGTGGCCTACAGTTCAGCCTTTTCATGAACGTGATTTTACGTTCTTTTTAAATGAGGTCCCTTTTGAGTTGAGCTTTTGGAAGTCCATTTGCTCCTTTAATTGGTGCTGGGGGTGCCAGCAAATGTCTTTATGAGCAGCTGTTATTTTTAGAGTTTAAAGTGTTTTAATTTCTTCTTATAGAAGGGTTCATACTGACTGCCCCTAAATTCTGTAGCTAAGGAATTAAATGGCTATAGGCTTTTTAAGCTTCGACGTGTTCACAGAAGTGTTTCAACCGTGGTAATCCCCTTGTTGTACTGTATTCATCTCCCACCAGATACCCAAACACTTCCCTCCTCTTTGCAGGCAGATAATTTCAAAGGGGATAGAACCAGAAGAAAAGACTTGAGCTGGTGCTGAACAGAGGATATAAAAAGAATTGTCACCTGAGTGGAAGTAAATAGACTCTGAGACTGTAATCTCTGCCTGTATTTATTTTTAAAACCATAAATGCCCAAAGGATGCCTTGTCGCATGTTTGACTTCAGAAATGTAGGTCTGTGGTCATGTATGGATTTTAACTTGTTTTGATTTTCACGTATTCAGTCATAGCTATCTTCTGTCTTGCATTACCTTGGTTTTCTCTCTCAGTATAGTTTCATGCTAATATTGTGACTGGCTGCAGAATTCAAGTTCCTTTGTGTATTCAAAATAATCACATGGTTGTTACCTGTTTTTCTAACAGAGTTCATCTGGCGATTTAATGATCAGAAACATTCAGCTGAAGCACAGTGGAAAATATGTTTGTATGGTACAAACAGTGGTGGACAGTGTTTCATCTGCCGCTGACCTCATAGTAAGAGGTAAACGCTGACGCCTCAGTGCGTCTTGAACTTCAGATTGTAACTGAGCAGTGCTTACCTGAGAGAAGACGAGGATGAGCTAGCACGTGTGCCTCTGAGTGACAGGACTGATGTGCTGCCCGCCCCCAGACCAGAGAACATGATGAGGAGGATAGGTACTCATGCAAAGAAGGAAAAATCCCAACTCCACCCTCCAAGGAGTTCTCACTGGCTTCACAGCTGCTGCTAAGCTGATGTGTTTTTAAGCATTTCATTAATTCAGCAGTTGTGTCTGATATGAGAGAGAATATTGCATGTGTGTGTGTATGTGTGCGTGCATGCAGGCACACTTCCAAAAGAATCGAGATTATCCAGAAATTTGCTCAACTGAGCTACTTTCTCCAGGGCCCTGATTTGTTGCTGTGCTGAGAAGCAGAGAGTTTCATAGAGTCCAATTTTATAAGCTGTAAGCTCTAGACAGCAAACTGAGAAACTCACAAGATGCACCACAAGTTAAAGAGAAAGGCCCTGTGCTGAAGATCAGGACATTGAACTTGGAGCCATACAGGAACCATGCCTAACTGAGACCTCACAAGGCAGGTATCAGTGTGGCCTTGGACTATTCTGGCTTGGGAATAACTGCCTTACAACTAGATTTAAAATTTCCCTAACCAAATAATGAGGAAAAAGAAGCAGTTGTTTCAGTGTCAGGTACATGGCCTTTTCCCTGAGTACTGCTGAAATTGGAATCATTTGGAAGCGTTAAAATGTTATTTGATGTATTCTTCACCTTGGGAGGCGAGGATGATTATTTATGGAATTGTTATGCCTATGTAGGAGGTCTCAGGTGATGGAATGGTTAGTGTACTTGGCTGCTGACTGAAAGGCTGCAGTTTTCAGTGTACCCACAGGCATGTCAGAAGAAAGGTCTGGCAGTCTAATTCCAGAAAATCAGCCACTGAAAACTTGGTGGTGTACAGTTCTGCTGTAGCACACATGGGGTCGCTGTGAGTCGAAAGCTAGTTTGATTTTGACCCACGTGAGATTCCACAAGGAAGTCCACAAACTTAATTGTCCTAATGCTGCATACCTCACTGCTGAATATCACTACGATCACCTTCAAAGTACTCCCCTTAGGAAGCTGTACACTCATGCAAGTGCCTGGTATACCCTTGAAAGCAATTTTGGAACTCTTTTTTCTGGAATGGCCACTGTGCGTGTTGGCATGGTGGGAAGTTTGTGGACTTAATTGGATAGTAGTTTATGACGGAGTTTTTAGCCAGTACACAAATAACTAACTGTATTGGAACACCCTCATTACTCACCTGATCTGGCCCCCACAGAGTTTTTTCTTTACATGAAAATAAGGGAAATATTAAAACGAAGACATTTTGATGACATTGAGAACATTAAGGGTGATAGGACAACAACTGTGATGGTCATTCCAGAAAAAGAGTTCTAAAACTGCTTTTAAGCATGGACTAGGTGCTGGCATCAACGCATAGCTTCCCAAAGGGAGTACTTTGAAGGTGCCCACAGTGACATTCAGCAGTGAGGTATGTAGCACTTTTTCTAGAATGACTTCATGAACATTACAGTCAGACCTCGTATGAATAAAGATGCCGTAAAAGTTTTGACTTTTGGGCAGTTGTTTTAGATGTGAGGTCTCAGGCTCAAAAATTCTGCTTCCTTCCTGTGAAGTCCACTTTTTTGCATTCTTTCCTGCCTTAGGTTCGCCCGGACCACCAGCAGATGTGAAGGTAGTTGAAATTACAGATACTACAGCCCAGCTGTCTTGGAAAGAAGGTACAGACAACCATAGCCCAGTCATATCCTATTCAGTCCAGGCTAGGACACCCTTCTCCGTGGGTTGGCAAACTGTTACCACAGGTACGAGGGGTGGAGGCAAATGTCATCGGTACTTATTATAAAATGGATTTCAAATCAATAGTAAGGTACACTGGTTCTTACTGCCCTACGATACTCCTTTACAGTGCCCGAGGTCATCGATGGGAAAACACACACAGCTACTGTTGTGGAGTTAAACCCATGGGTGGAATATGAATTTCGGGTCGTCGCCAGCAACAGAATCGGAGGTGGGGAACCCAGTTTACCCTCAGAAAAAGTAAGAACTGAAGAGGCAGGTTAGTGTTTTTGTTTCCTGAGTAATGGGTTAATAAGTCTCCTCCTTGTTGGCCCTGGTCTGCAGGCCAGCAGCGAATCAGCCTGAATAATCCATTGTTACAATTATCTGACCTTTCTAATGGCAGAACTAGCCATATGGCATTTGTCAAAGGCAGCATGTGTAAGTGATTCTGATGTAATGTGACATTTCCACAAGCTCAGATCATCGTAAATGATCATTAGTGCATGTTGAGTGAATATGTTTTTGTCACTTAAGGTTATAATTACTATCTGACATAGTTACCCTGTTAACTGCAGAAGTACTGTTTTCATTTATAACAAGCATTGACAAATTGGTAGGATAATGACATTTGGGAGTTCCGCTGCTAGGAAAACTCATTCTGCCACCAAACACAGTGAATATGCTTAAACGATTGATGAATAGGTGTATTTTGGGCCCTCAAGTGTTAAATTAAAAAGGAATCATTGTGAAAGAGTTCTACACAGAGCAGTTATTAGTATAAACCATAAAACTACTCTTAACTGACATTAAAATTTGAAATTAGAGACTGTACCGGGTATCACATTTTAGAAGCATCTAGGGAGACCTAGAGATTTTCCTTTCAGAATCTGTAATTTTAATTAACATGAAATACAAGAATGTTGGAAGTAAAAAAAAAAAAAACAATGTTTGAAGTAGAACTAGTGTATCACTTTAGGAAATGGGATAAGATTAGAGTCATGGAATGTGGCTCAGTAATTTTAATGATGCTATTGTACCCAGGACAATGCACATGATGTTTATGCCAGGTATTATGAGAAATAGGGGAACCGCATCTTCCTGGTGCTCTGTTCATGTGCTCTCACTGTGCTTAGGTTGTGTCTGTGTGCCAAACACTTTCTTTATGTTGTGGATGCAGCTGAGAACATAGAAAACAATGAAAGGTGGTCTTTGTGGAACTTACATTCTAGCTGTTATGGGGGTTACTAAGGGTAAAACTGTCAGTAAAAAAAAATCTGTGGCTGTATAAAGTTAATAAAAAATAACTTGTAACAGGATTTAAATCTGGGTTACTGTATATAAAGCCAATGCTGTTCAGAGAGTTATATCTCTACCTGGAATAATCATAGATTAAATGTTCATGTTGGATTGATTTTCCATCATCCCTGTCAAAGAACATTGCCATCTTTTCAACCTTTATACTATTCAAAATGTATCTTCCAGCTAAGTTGTGTTTTCCTACTGTTTGAGAGTTTTTTGAATCATCTTTATAACTTCATGCAAGTAAATATTATTTGATGATCACCCCAAAGACACATTACACACACATACACATATAGTGAGTTGATATTAAAAACACACAACCTTGAGTCTTATTTCAGATTCGTATTCCTAAATGCAAATAGCATTCACCTCTGTGTCTCTGACCCTCACAGTTCCAGAGGTGCCTCCTTCAGAAGTCAGTGGAGGAGGCGGAAGTCGGTCTGAACTGGTGATAACCTGGGATGTAAGTGTTTGGGCAGCATCTACCCCTTCAGAGTGCTGCCTCTTGTGGGTCCGCATGGTGTTCTGGGTAGTGCTGGTGGTGGGGATATGACGAGTAGCTCATATTTTGCATGCTCTCTCTGTGCTAACCACTGTTCCAAGCATTCTGTTTGTTTTGCTTGTTTTATCCTCAGAGCATTTTATAGATGAAAACCCTAAAGAACAAAGATATATTAAACATCTTATCCATGGCTGGTAAATGTAGGAGTGGGAGTCAGATCCTGGCTGATGACTCCAGAGCCCTGCCTTCATGACTTCCTGTACAGCCCTGAATCCCGCAGTCTAGCTTGTGTTTGAGTCTCTCTTTCATTCTGGGCCATTCTCTCAGCCCTTGCTGTATTTCATAGTTAGGATGAATTTTGTTAATACATTTAAAGTCAGAAGGATGTCTGTACTATTAGAAGTTGTTGATGAACACATACAAAGTCAAGACACTGTGAAAGTGTGTCAATAGGATTTTTGACCTGACCCAAGTATGGCTTTAGGTGTAAGTAATTTTGTCTTTTGTTGCCCATTAGTTTATGTTTACTTTTATTCCTTTATGGAGCCCTGGTAGTGCAGTGGTTAAGCGTTCAGTTGCTAACCAAATCCAACAGCTGCTCCTTGGAAACCTACAAACCAGCTCTCCTCTGTCCTATGGGTTTGCAGTGTATCAGAACTGACTCAACGGCAACAGATCACTCATTTATACATAAATGTTATTATACCAGTGTGTGATTTATTCCCAGAAAGTCAACATCATTGACTACATTGATTTCACTTGGTGTAAAAGATAAGGTATGTTTAACTTAAAGTACACCTGTTAGGAACTCAGACTAGGATTTCAATATGCTCAGATATATGAATAGTCCCAGAAAGTTCTAGTTCATTAGGTGGATGCCTTTGAAAGAGTGCATTATACTTATATAAAAGCAGCTGACTCTTCCACTGATAGTTTTCTTCTTTTTTATTTAGCTGCTTTAGTTCACTATAGAGTGTTATTTGATAACTTTACTAAGTACTCAGAGTCACAGCTCCACTCGTTTTTGTTTTGTCCTTGTATGTAAAGATCATCTGACGTGTCTTCCCTTTGTAGCCGGTCCCTGAAGAACTGCAGAATGGCGAAGGTTTTGGGTATGTGGTTGCTTTCCGCCCCTATGGGGTGACCAACTGGATCCAGACAGTGGTGACATCCCCTGATACCTCAAGATACGTCTTTCGAAATGAAAGCATCGTACCCTTTTCACGCTATGAAGTTAAAGTGGGTGTTTATAATAACAAGGGTGAAGGACCGTTTAGCCCAGTGACAGCAGTCTTCTCAGCAGAAGAAGGTATGGAAAACATAATGATTATATATCTGTTCCAACCTCATAAACCAGTTGTGTCAAAACCCGATCTGGAAGTTCTTAGTGATTTTGTATGTATTTCTCAAAAAACAATGATATAAGTCAATACTGGATTCCCAGTCTAGGTCATAAAGATCAACAAATTTGAATTTTCAAGTGAAATTTAGGTACTATGACTATTTCCCTTTTACACCTAAAAAAATGGGAGTTTGGTGAAAGAGATTAATGAACCTACCAGAGTTCATGCAGTAAGCAATAGAGCCAATAGTTGAACTCAGAACCTTGACTCATAATCATTATTGAGCTGATGAAATATGATTTCAGTTTCTCCCCTACCTTGTAGATCTTGCAATAAATTGCAAAACTTCCTTGAGGTTGTCCACAGCTCGCATTACTAAAAATAATTAAAGTCCATTTCCTTGGGGATCTTATCCACTTATTCTTGTCACCTTTTTTCTCTCATTTCTGAGAAGAAAACAAACAAGTGTCACAAAAGTCTTTGCAAAGGACGCTTTTCTGTTTATAGCCACATCTCATATCTACACATTGCTAAGAATTTTCATTTACAAGATCAGGTCAGGTATCTGGGAAATAAGATCATTGAACAGGAGAGTTTTGGGACACTACCTCAACATTGGGAAGTCTGGCAGTTGGGATGGGAACTAAATCCTTTACCTTCTTGCCTCCTTAACTTTTGCTGTCGCATCGTCACTCTCTCTTCCACTAGTGATCTGATTAAGCATCTTTCTCTCCTAAAACCAGAAACAAAATCCTTTGCTCCTAAGAAAGAACCAAGTGATTTATTAGAAATACACAGGGCTTCTTATTAAATCAAAGGAGTTAAAAAGTAAACCTCATGATGAACCTTCATCAGAGAAACTCTGGGCTCTAGAAAAGTATCTTTGTCTTCCTCACTGGAGGATCAACACTGACACAACTGGCCCCAGATCTCCTAGTGTCTTCAAACCAAGTTAGAGCTGTCTCATACTGTTTGCAAGGAGTGCCTACTGGATTCAAATGTTTTGGTTGGCAGCCATAGCTCTTAGTCACTCTGCTGCTACCAAGGCTTCCTTCGAATTCTCTGCATAGAAAGTTTAATAGGCTCTTCTCTGAGCAAAGTCTAACTCAGTTTCATTCAGTCATGCCCACATGCAGGATCATTTAACAATGAAATGAATATTGAGGGAAGGGAAAACTGCCTCAGAAGCCTGTCCTAAGAAGATAGGATCACTGTGAGGCACATAAAGCTGTAATACTTATCTATTTCATAGGGGATTTATACTCATTCAAAAGAGTAGGGCTCCAGCTATATTTCCATCTCGTTTCAACTTGTAACTCTGGTCCTGGCCCATAGAAGGTATTTACTAAATGCATATTGAATAAATGAACTCCTCAGACCTTGACTTTTGACCAAACGAACAAATATATATATATATATATGTAGAGCGTTAAGATATAGGAAATTTCGAGCAACAACTGTGAGATGAAGAGGAGAGAGAAAAAGACAGAGGATAGAACAAAAGTAAAGAAGAGAAGTTACGGAAAATTCTAAGGAGGAAGTACAAAGGAGAAAAGTACATATTTTTATGGCTGGTTAGCCAGGAAAGGTCTGTGTTGGGATGCTGTCTGTCTAAGAACTAGACCAATGTCTTTGTGTTTGAAACATGTGTCTCAGTTTGTTAGGCTGCCGTAACAAAATACCACACAATGAATGGCTTTAGAGAACAGAAATTTATTGTTTACAGTTCTGGAGCCTAGAAATCAGAAATCAGAGTGTTGGTAGGTCTGTGCTTTCTCTTTGCATTCTGGTGGAAGTATCTTCCTTTGTTTCTTTTAGCTTCTGGTGGATCCTGTGTGTTTCTTGGTGTTTCTTAGCTTGTGGACACATCCTCGTGCCCTCTTCCTCCCGTGTGTAAACCTGTCTCTGTGTCTGTTGTACTCACTTCTAAGACACCACTAAGAAGGGCTTAGAGTTAGGACCTCCCTGCTGTGGTATAACTTACTTGATATTTTCAAAGAAATATTCTATTTTCTCAAACAAGGTCATCATTACAGGCACAGAAGGGCAGAACTTCAACATGTCTCCTTGGGGAACATAATTCAATCCATAACAATATTTTTCGTGTGTTCAAATATGACTAGTGACTGTTTTATAATATTTGCAATATATTGACGTATTTTTTAAATGAAGGTTTCTATAGATTTTTTAATCAACTACCAAAATTACAGTTGTATTTGTTTCCAAATAGAGCCTACAGTAGCTCCATCTCAAGTTTCTGCAAATAGTTTGTCCTCGTCTGACATTGAAATTGCATGGAATGCCATTCCTTGGAAGTTGAGTAATGGACATTTACTTGGCTATGAGGTAATTCCCTTTAAAATTAATTATTTTGTGTATGTATGCTACTATACTACCTTGTCTCTCTTATTTAAAATTCTTTGGAAGGACATCTTAAAAACTCACATCTGTCAATTGGGTTTTGATTCATGGCGACCCTATAGAACAGAGTAGAACTGAACCATGGGGTTTCCAAAGGACAGCTGGTAGATTTGAACTGCCCACCTGTTGGTTACCAGCTGAGCTCTTCACCACTATGCTACAGGGCTCCAAGGATATCTCAGGTTAAGTCTGTTTACCAGCTTAATGTCTTGTAAGATCAGTGAGTGTACAATTTAACTTAACAAGCAGATGAAAATAACTTTGGAGAAGAGAGACAAAACAAAACAGAAGAATGTGAAGGGAAATCCTGTGAACCAACTCTTTTAAATGGTTTGGCTTAAAAAAATGGGGTTGGAATGAAGTCACGGTACTCTACTTTATGGGAAACTGATTCCAATAAGAAATCATCTCCCTGCGTTTGTTTGCCTTACTTGCTCACCGGCCTTCTTGTACTTGGCAGTTCTCTTCTAAATTCTAGTTCTTATAGGATTGCTATGAGTTGTAATTGAATCACAGCAAAGATTTGGGTTTTCATAGGCTTCTAAGTTCTAGAAAAGGACATCGTGCTTGGTAAAGTAGAGGGTCAGCCAAAAAGAGGAAGACCTGCGAAGAGATAGATCAGCACAGTGGCTGCAGCAATGGGCTCAGCCCTCCCAGCTGTTGTGAGCACAAAGCAGGACCAGGCAGTTTTCATCCTGTCGTACATCGTGGTTGCTATGAGTCAGAACCACCGTGATGGCACTTGGCAGCAGCAGCAACAAGTTCTAGAGAAGACATCTGTACGCAGCATACTTCTTGCCAGCAAAGAACTCTATTTTTGTTAGAAAAAAAAATGAAACATTTGAACTAGAGGATAACACTAAACCAAAGGCAATGAGTGTCAGAACGATCCAAACAGGAAATACTTGAGTGGTTAAGATGTGTGGGCCATTTTGAACAGCTTCCTAAGGATTATTGTTGTTATCTGTTGTTCAGGTTAGCTCTGATTCATGGTGACCCAGGTCTGGTGTATCTGAGTCCACAGTAACAGCTGTAATATGGCACCTTCCAACATAAAGCCACCACAGCATGCCACACTGACAGATGGGTGTTCGTAAGAGTAGGAAAGCTTAATAGTGACTTAAAGGAAAAGTTAGTAAATGTGGAGAAGGTGGAAAGCATTATATGGCATGTTGGAATTTAGGTGAGCAGGGACCCACTTGTAGAGAAAGGCTTCTATAGGAGAACCAGGTCACAGATAGCTTTGAATACTAAAAACAATCATTTGGACTGCGTTACACAGTAGAGAGCAGTTAGATGTTCTTCAACAGAGAACTGGCAAGAGAAGGGTAAAATATTAAGATTTTGTTGACAATGATACTGTAAGAGTCATACATTGTGATTTTATCCTCTTCAAGAACTGTCTTATTTAGGAACTTACTCATTGTCATAAAATTCTGGTTCTGTAGCAGTCTTATACAACAGGACCATGTACACCTCCACTTGCCTACCCAGGCTTCAGTGATTGCGCTACAGGGGTCAACTTCATCAAGGCAACTGACCAGTTAAGCTAGGCCAGACAGAAGTGTATTTTAGGTATTGAAGTAAGTAACATGAGGTATGACAATTAAGTCCAGGAAGTTAATTGTTCTAAGTTGCTGACTATCACTACGGTTATCTTCAAATTAGTCCCCTTGGGAAGTTGTGCACTGATACCAGTTGCCTAGTCCACCCTTCAGAGCAATTTTGGAACTTTCTGGAATGGCCATTGCACACAGTGGCACAGTAGCAAGTTCACAAACTTAGTTGTATAGTTATCTGTGAGGGAGTTTTGAGCCAGTAAACAAAGAACTGTATTGGAACACTCTCCCTAGTCGCCTGATATGGCCCCCAGTGACTTTTTTCTTTACCCAAAGATAAAGGTAATATTGCAAGGAAGACAATTTAATGATGTTCAGGAACATCAGGGGTAATATGACAACAGGTCTGATGACCATTCCAGAAAAAGAGTTCCCAAATTGCTGTGAAGGGTGGGTTAGTCACTGGCATCAGTGTATGGCTTCCCAAGGGGAGTACGTTGAAGATGACTGTAGTGATATTCAACAGTGAGGTATGTAGCACTTTTTCTAGGATGAGTTTGTGAACTTAATTGGCGTTCCTCATAGAAATTGTAGTAAGTGTCATCTAGCCATATGTCCAATACAAGGCACAGTTCAGATCTGTCAAGCTAAAGTTGTGAACAAGCAGAAAACAGCTAGTCTGCAAAGATGAGGAGTAGACATGTTGGTGTTACTGTGTGCCTTTGAGTAGATTCTGACTCAGACTCCCATGGAGGGCCCATAGAGCCTTTACAGACCAAGTGGAAATGTTTCTTGATGGTTATCAAATTTTCAAGTGCCCTGACTGTAGTGTTTTTCGGGATGTTGATGGTTCAGTGGTAGAATTCTTACCTTTGATGTAGGAGACCTGGATTCAATTCCTGGTCAGTGCCCTTTGTGCACAGCCACCACCCATCTGTGAGTGGAGACTTGGATGTTATGATGCTGAACAGATTTCCGTAGAGCTTCAGGATTAAGAAGGACTAGGAAGAAAGGCCTGGCAATCTACTCCTGAAAATCAGCCAGTAAAAATGCTGTGTGTCACAGTGATTAGAGTGGCAGCTGACCGTATGGGTGGCTCAGGCTCAGGCAGCATTTCCTTTCCTCATGTATGCTGACTTGGAGACAGCTAACAACCAAAATTTAAGAAATACTGGTTTTAATACAGAGAGACCTGATCAGAGATAGAACCATCCGTATTTAAAGAGAATGGAGTGGGAATGAGAAAAGAAAACACCACAGAAATATGGCACAGCAACTTGACCATCATCTTAAGAGAACCCAAGAAAATTTGGAGAGAAAATTCCTTTAATCTCATGACAGTGTATATAAGCAGGGATAGGTGGTGAGAAGCCAACAGTAGCTTCCTAATGATTACAGAAAAGGCAGTGGCATTGACAGGAAATGTACATGGAATGGGAGGATCTCAATTGTAAAAAGAGTGTAACTTTGGGGTCAGATCAACACACAACCTGCTTTTGCTGCTTACTGGCTGTTTTGACCATGTTATATAAACTCTCTGAGACTCGTTTTCCTCACCTGAAGAATGGAGACAATGATAAAGCTTAACCTCATTAGGATTTTAATATATAATGTGCCTGACACAACTCCAGGCTCACGTAACCATCAATAAGTGTGAGCCATAGCTCAGGAGAAGTTTTGAGATATTTTCCCAGTAAATATTATGAAAAATCTTTCCAAGGATGTATTTGACTTTAAGCTTCCTAACCTCAAGGGAGGATGACAAGAGAAGTTGCCTCCCAAGCGCTTCCCCTCTGAGCTTTGGTTCCAAAGCACAAGCTCTTCAAGAGATTTTCCCATGTACCCTGGAAGGTGACAGTGGAGGCAATGCCACTGAAGAAGTAGAGGAGCTAAGGAGATATTTTACTACATGTGGAGAGATTTCCAATGGCTTTGGAGGAAATGAGGATCTGGGCTTTCGAAAGTTCCTGGAGCTTACCTTCCCACCAGGTGGTGCCCTGGTTGGTGGCGAGATCATAGAAGGGAATGTCTGTGTTTCCCCGAGTCACTGAAGATTTCTCAGTCTTCAGTCATTGCCCAGAACTAAAGGAATGAAATAGAATGTAACAGTTAGTTGTCTTGGCAAGATATTGGAGGGGGGCCCCAGCAGCTGGTTGAATTTCCCATTAGCTGAGCAGGATGTGGGATTCAGTGCTACATCAATTTATTTAATAAAGAGAATCAGGGGCTACATGATTTTGCACTCTTCACTTGGTGAACTGACATGCACCCCTGCTGTTAACAGCATTTCCCTTTTACGAACCGTGTGATTAGAGTGTAATTCTTGACCTGGTTGTACTTTATGAAGTAACTAAGAAGCGTAAATGAACAAATGCATATAAATGGGCTCTGTGAGCATCCCAGCACCACAGGAGTCACTGGTGATTGTATACCACATGGGGACAAGTAGATGTTCATTTCTGAAGATATAAACTTAAGCAAATAGAGAAGCATCCAGACAAAGTTAGTCCATAAGAAAGCAGATTTGTAACAGTATCGATCATGTCAGGAAAGAGAGGTTCAGGGAGAAAGAGACCCAAAGAATCCTAGACCAATCAGTATAATTTCTAGTTAAGACCACACTATGTTAAATTTCAACAAGAACTGGGTTCAAATCCCCTAGATTGAAATATGAGCTCCGCAAGAGTCAGGGAGCGCTGCCTGTTCGTGGAGGAGAATCCGGCACACAGGAGGCAGGCACAAACTACACTATGGTTACACACATGTTCTGTTTTTGCCACTGCTGACTGCTATGTGGCTTTGGGCAAGTTCCTAAACTGTCTGAGGCTCCGGCCAAAGAGAGATAATGATAGTGAAGTATTCATCTCTTGAGATGAAATGATTCATTGTCTAAGAATTGAGATACAGCAGCCATTTTCAAAATGATTCACAGAGACATGGGGACTCTACTTGTCTTTAAGTATTGGACTTTGGGATGAGATTTCATTGGCAGGAAATTTTTAAACATCACAGAGATAGAAAGCACATCACATTCCAGTGTATGGCTCAGTGGCTGTTGTTTCTGTTGCTACTGGAATTACCATTAGTATGAGGGGGCCCAAAAATGAGAAGAGTGGTGGAGAGGATGCTTTACTTGAAATGGCCTACAGGTGGGAAGAAACTGACTCTTGCCTATCTGTGTAAAGATATGTCATGAAAGTTAAATCTATTTTGAGGAGACAGCTCTTACTAGTTTTACTGAAACTTTTAACCTGAGGAAGTCTTCTTCCAGACTGTATCAGATAATGTTTTGCTGCTGTTCACCGGATTTTCATTGGCTATTTGTTTTCAGAAGTAGACAGCCAGGTCTTGCTTCCTAGTCTCTGTTACTCTGGATGCTCCTCTGCAATCTGTCTACCAGAATGACACTGCTGGCATTGCCATACTGGTGTCACAGCTTTCAGTATCACAGCAACACACAAGTCATCACAGTATGACAAACTCACAGATGTGTGATAGTCTCACTATGCGTTAGCTAATAACTTAGATTATCCATAAAGTTGAAACCCAAATCAACAGCAAGAATAGCAACAAAGAAATAATCAAGCAGGTGGGTCATAAACAGTAGAACTGTTGTTGGTGTTGAAACCATTTGATTATGTAAAGCAGGGAACAGACAATTAACATAAATATATAAAGCAGACTGAGTACATATTGAGATGTTCCTTGTTAATCATGGAGCATCAGCTCAGCTCTGGTCACTGGGTGGTACAGTGTTGAACACACTCAGCCACTAAGTGAAAGCTTGGTGGTTCAGCAATTTGTGGTCCATGTCCACCCAGAGGTGCCTCTGAAGAAAGACCAGGCAGCCTACATCCAGAATACTAGCGCCGAAAACCCTGTGGAGCGCAGCTCTACTTGAACACACGTGGGATCTCCATGAGTCACAGCTGACTTCAAAGACTACAGGTTTTTAAATTAACTCCAAGGTTTACAGATCATGTTTGTTTGTTTGTTTTTTTAAAGAAAACAGAATCCCAATTTTATGTGAAGTGTCTCAAATTCACGGTTTGCTTAAGTTTTAGAAGACACCGTGTGGGCCATACAGTATATAGCTGTGGGCGGCATATGGTTACCAGTCTCAGTCATCTAAGCAGAAGACACTAGAAGTTACTGCTCTCTTAAAAAATGAGCCATTGTAAAATCTCGTTTAAAAAATAAGTTGATAATAAAGTATAAATCTCAGGTTTTTCAATAATAATCCCAAAGTAGCAAACTATGTTGTGTTAGACCAATATTCTCCATATCTAGTTTTAGCTATAGAATAAACCCTGGCGGCATAGTGGTTAAAAGCTGTGGCTGCTGACCGAAAGATCAACAGTTTGAATCCACCAGGCTCTCCTTGGAAACTATGAGGCAGTTCTGCTCTGTCCTAAAGGATCACTTAGAGTTGAAATTGACTCAGTGGCAAGAGGTTTTCAGTTATAGGCATAGCTATAAAAGTCCTGAAAAATACTCTGTTTATATTGAATGTGCCCGTGTTTTTCTGGAGAAGGAGTTACTAATTTTTGTGGGGACCTCAAAAGGAAGTTGTAAACCCCACAGGGGCTAAGACTGGTTTGAACAAGGTTTCTACAGCTTTACAGCATCAAATTAACATTAAAACTTGGTGATAACATTTCAGCAACAGAAAATTTGCACAACTGACAGTTGCATTTACCATTATAAAGGAAAACCACAGAGACTTATTCATTAATGATAGATAGTACACAAATTTGTCTCTTATAAAGCAGTGGCTAAGTAAACAGTTAATAAATGCTGAAAGACTGTATGCATTCTCAATGTACCAAAATTAAACACCGTAGCGTTATTAAGTTTAGGTTACACCAAAATGATGAGGCACTTTTCCTCCTGTGGGGAGCATTGTGTAATTATAAAGAAAAAGATATAATCAATAATTACAATAAAATGTGACAGAAAGCCTAATAACTTGTGGTCAGGGTAAATATCATAGACTGGGAAACATACACAACACACACATCCAGAGACATACATATGAGCTTAAATAATCCGTATGAAAGAGGAGATAGCAGAGTCATGCTGTGGTTAAGTACCTCAATCAAGAGGATACTGTCAGACGCACTGTTCTCTTGTTTAGTTACAATCTTAAGCCTTTTTTTTTTTTTTTTTTCCACACTGATAAGTGAATTACCTCAGTATAACCTGTCTTAAGAAAATATTCTTAGGAGACTAAATCACACAAGAAATGATAGTTTTTAAATCTTATTCTTCATTGTATTTTAAGTGAAAGTTTACAATTCGTCAGTTTCTCATACAAAAACTTAACACACACTAGTTGCTCTGTCTACTCTGCAAGAGCGCTCTTCTCCCCTCCACCCCATACTTCCCATGTCCACTTAAGCAGCTCCTGTCCTGCTTTGTCATCTCATCCCGCCTCTATCTAGGACCTCCCCAGTTAGCCTCCTTTATCTACCTAAGCCAAGAAGCACACTCTTCATCAGCATCATTTTATGTCTTACAGTCCAGTCCAATCTTTGTGTGAGGTGTTGGCTTTAGAAAATGGTTTCAGTCCTGGGTTCACAGGCCATGTCTTTTGGGGACCCTCCAGTCTGTCAGATGATCAAGTGTGGTCTTTTTTACTAGAGTTTGAATTCTGCTCCCCATATTTCTCCTGCACCATCAGGGACTCTTATTGAGTTCCCTGTAAGGGCAGTCTTTGGTGGTAGCTGGGCACCATCTAGATCTTCTGGTCTCATGTTGATGTAGTCTCTTGTTTATTTGGCCCTGTCTGCCTCTTGGGCTCACACTTAGGAGAAATGGAAATAATTTTTCATTGCCATTTGCAATATTTTTTATAACTTCAGTAAAGTGCTTGAAGGTCCTTAATAGTAGTATGTTTGTGTGTTACATTAACCAATATGTATCCGAATGTGGTATTTTTTCTCAAGTCTTGTTGCCAGCAGGGATCTGGCAACAGACTAAATCAGGGATCAGATCTGTTTAGACAAACAAAAAAATTTCCACATTTGAACATAACACTAAAGCCAAACCAAAACCTGCTGCTATTAAATTGATTCTTACTCATAGGTATCCTATAGGACAGAACAGAACTGCCCCATAACATTTCCAAGGAGTGTCTGGTGATTTCAAACTGCTGGCCTTCGGTTAGTAGCGAAACTCTTAACATCATGCCACCAAAGTTTCTGTATATAACACTGCCAAACCAAGTCAAGCCGAGTGCTGTTGAGTCAAATCCGACTCATGGCACCCTAGATGATCAAAATTGATTGTGTTGTTATTATGTACTTCTGTTGCATTTTAAGTGAAGGCTTGCAATTTAACTTGGTTCATCATACAGAAAATTACACAGATATTGTTATGTGACCTTAGTTGCTTTCCCCAAAATGTGACAGAATACTTTCTCTTTCTACCTTGTATTTGCTTTGTCCATTCGGTCAGCTGCTGTTCCTTTCTGTCTTTGCATCTCGCCTCTAAGCAGGAGCTGCCCTTTTAGTCATGTTTATCTCCTTGAGCCCGAAATCACACTCTTCACCAGTATCATTTTGCATCTTACAGTCCAGTCTAATCTTTGCCTCAGAGAATTGGTTTGGGGAATGGTTTCAGTTCTATGCTAACAGAGACTCTGGAAGCCATGTCAACTGGGGTCTCTCCAATCTGTCAGGCCATCAAGTATGGTTCTCTACTAGTGTTGAAGTTCTGCACCCCGCTTTTCTCCCTCTCTGTCAGGAGCTCTTTGCTGTGTTCCCTGTCAGTGTGATCCTTAGTGGTAGTCAGGCACCGTCTGGTTCTTCCTGTCGCGTACTAGTGTAGTCTCTTGTCTGTATGACCCTTCTTGTCTCCTGGGCTCATATTATCCTTATGTCTTTGGTGTTCATTCTCCTTTGCTCCAGGTGGGGTGGGATGATGGCAGTCTGCTAGTTTTTAAGACCTCAGATACCACTTACCATAGTGGAATGCAGAACATTTTCTTAATAAAATTTATTATGCCAGTTGACCCGGGTGTCACCTGAAACCATGGTTCCCAGACCACTGCCCCTGCTACTCTGTCCCTTGAAGTGTTTTGTTGTATTTCTTAGCTTCTGGTTTAGTCCAGTTGTGCTGACTTTTCCTGGTCTGTGTGTTGTCCTTCCCGTCATCTTGTCTGCTATCCACCTTCATAACCATTAAGGAGTGTTTTCTTCTGTTTTTTTAACCTTTTCCTGAGTTCTTAGTGATCCCATATAACATTTGTCCTTTTATCCGACTCAACGGCACTTGGCTGGCTTGGCTTTGCGACTAATTTCACTCAGCATAATGCCTTCCAGATTCTTCCAAGTTACGTTGCATGGATTTGTCATTGCTTAGTATTCCTTCCTGTGAATATACCATAATTTGTTTATCCATTCATCTATTGATAGGAATCTAGGTTGTTTCCTTGTTTTTGCTATTGTGAGCAGTGCTACAATGAACACGTGTGTACATGTTTCTATTTGTATGAGGGCTCTTATTTCTCCTGAATGTATTCCAAGGAGTGTAATTGCTAGATTGTATAATGTTTCTATTTCTAACTTTTTAAGGAAACAGCATATTGCTTTCCAAAACATTTGTACCATTTTGCATTCCCACTAACAGTGTGTAAATGTTCCAGCCCCTCTACAACCTCTGCAGCATTAACAGATTTGTGGTTTTGGGATTGATGCTGCCATCGTTGGGGTGAGATGGTATCTCATTGTGGTTTTAATTTGCCTTTATCTAATGCCTAATGGGAAACCCTGGTGGCAGTAGTGGTTCAGTGCTATGTCTGCTAACCAGAAGGTCAGCAGTTTGAACCCACCAGGTGCTCCTTGGAATGCTATAGGTCAGTTCTAGTCTGTCCTATAGGGTCACTGTGAGTCAGAATTGATTCCAAAGTGGTGGGTTTTTAGTTTCACGGCTAATGATCATGAGTGTTTCTTCACGTTTCTGTTAGCTGCCTTAACGTCGTCTTTGAAGTGCCTATTGATATCCTTTGCCTGTTTTTTTCTTCATCTCTTCATTGTTGAGGTTTTGCATTGCCTTAAAAATTTTAGAGATTATCTGCTGATTGGATTTCTCATATCCAAAATTTGTTTTCCAGTCTATAGATTGTCTTTTTACTCCTTTGTTGAAGTTTTTGGATGAGCCTAAGTGTTTGATTTTTAGAAGTTCCCCATTATCTATTTTTTCTTCTGGTCTTTGTGCACTGTTAGTAAAGCTTTATTGTTTATATTATATTATTAACTAATTTTTATATTTTTATTATATAATATTTAATGTTATATTGGTCGCCATGAGTCGCATCTGACTCGACGGCACTTGGCTTTATATTCAATATATTTTTTAAAAATTTGAATGACATACATATAATTAAAACAAATAAGAGTGATGTTCTGTAAAATATTGCTCAAAAATGTTTCTGTAAGAACAAATCATAAAAGAAAAGGTAGAACGTTCAAGAAAGACAAAGATGCCATTTTCCCATTCAGTCATATAATTGTTTTAAATGTTAAAAGTACTATTCCTGAGAAAATGAATATAATTACGTGCTAATTTGGATTTTATAGGCACAACTGGAGAACAGTTGAAAAAGGGAAGGTGTCTATTTGAACAAAGTCTAGAAATGCACTTTATAGGAAAGAGTTAACATATAGCTAGCATGAAATGGAGATGGCATCTACAAAAGATGAGCAGAGAGACAAACATTATAAAATACACAAGAAACACCACTACCAACAAAGACAGTCGGTAAAACTGACGGGTAGGAAACTAGCCTCAGGAGTCCCATTGGGAGGAATGGCTATAATACACTAATCTAAGATGCATTTCAAAATTAATGTATTATAATATTCAAATTGGTTAAATAAAAGACTCAATTTATAATACAAAAATAAGAGATAAAGAAAAAATGATAAGACATATTTAAAAAATAAAGTTCTAGACCTAAGAAATGTAACTGTTACCCAAAACACACACAAAAAATTAAGTGGTGGAATGAAGCTGAAGATTATATGATAAAAGAAAGAACTAACACATCCAGAATGTAGCATGGAGAAAGTAATGAAAACTATTAAAAGCAAAGTTAGGAGACAGCAAAGGTGAGATGCAAGATTCCAACCAGAGCTCCTAAAAGAGAGATTCGCACAAACAACATTAAAAAAAAGAATTTTCTAGAACTGAAAAAACACAGGCATTTTTATATTGTAAACTCATTCTGAGTTTAATGTGGGAAAAACAAAGGGTACATCCACCCCAAAGAAAAGAATGGTTAAGACTGAACTGGAGGCTTGCAACACCTTTTTCCTCAATACATAGCTGAGAATATGGTTCCGCCCAACATGAGTGAGTCACTGGTGAGGAGTGTGCGTTTGTGAAAGGAACTCTCAGCATTTCTTAGCATAGAAGGTAGTCACTATGGAAGAACTCTTCAGAGTCTGGGACATGTCTGCCTTGGTCATCAGGTAACTCCAACACTGACAACAAAGCCTGCCTATACTAAGCATTCTCTAAAAAATGGGGGATGACTTGGACAAATGCAGCTTCAAAATGCCTCCCTCTTTCCGACTACAGAGATTCACCAGGCTAGCTATTTATTTGGTGTTAGTCACCTGGTACTGCTCTAACAGAAAATACCATGAGTGGAAGATTTCATGAAAAGAAGCTTTTATTGTCACAGTCTGGTAAGCTGCAAATCCATTAAGTTACAAGTCCATAGAATATGAGAAATCATCACAGTCTGATAGGATAAGTCCAAATCAAGTGAGAGCATCTCAGCACCGGAACCTCAGGTCCAAAGGACATGCTCTGCTCTTGATACTTCTCTTTTGGTGGTACGAGGTTCCCAACTTCCTCACCTCACTTCTCTCCCTTATAACCCACATGCTTGTAGCTTGAGACCTGCCTCACTAAACACAACTGTTGCCCATTCTCCATCGTCAGTCTCACAGAGGAAGAATTCACAGCACTTGGGAGGAAAGGTGCCATACTGGGACTCATAGCCAAATCAAATCAACATATACATTTTTGGGGGGACACAATTCAATCCATGACAGATGCCCTAATATTTTGTCTTTTAAATTATGCAGGTCACTCTGTGGGGTGACATGATTTGGAATTGATTAGACAGGACCTTTTTTATTTTTGTTATTAAACCCTATAACTCCGGTTTCGTGATGTGATGTGATGTGTGTGTGTGTGTGTGTGTGTGTGTGTGTGCGTGTTTGAGAGAAAGAAAGAGAACCAAAAAACTGTTTTACAAAACACTGCATCTTTTTAAGAGAAACAAATGTGAGGAATGTCATGATTTAAAATGCTATCTCTGTATCTACAAATACTTTGGTTATACCAAAAGATGAATGTTTCTGCTGAGAGGAGCCCTTGATACCATTACTTCAGAGATTTCACTTTTTTTTTTTTTTTGGTAGACTTTTTAAAATTGTGATTAAGTGAAAGTATGTAATCGAAATCAATTTTGCATGCCCATCTATGTGCAGCTCCAACTGTTCTCCTCACCCAGTGACAGCATATTCTCCTTTTCACTCTGTATTTTTAGTATCCTCTTAATGAGCACCTGTCCCCTCTTCTCAACCTTCTTCTCTCCCATATAGATAGACCCTGGTAGGACAGCCTCCGATAAATGTCTAAAACCATAAAGTACACACACCATATAGTCACCGTGTGTACCCAAGTCCAGTCCATTTTTGTCTGAAGAGTTGACCCCAGTACTGGTTTCCTGCCAGAGCCAGCAGTGGTTCTAAGGACCATGTTCCCAGGGGAACCTCCAGGCTGTCAGACCATCAGTTTTGGTCTTTTAGTAGAGTTCTTGAGTTGCACCATTCTTTTTCTCGTGTTGCCTCAGGGACTCTACATTGTGTCCTCCATCATGGCTGCCCTTGGTGGTGGCTGGGCACCATCCGGTTCCTCTGGTCTTGTGTTGATACAGTCTCCCATTCATGCGGGTCCTTCTGTGTCCTAGACTCTTTATTCCCCGTGTCTTTGCTGTTCTTGGTCATCATCTGTTCCAGCTGAGTTGAGACCATTTGGTGTACCTTACATGGCAGCTTGCTAGCTTTTAAGACCCCACATGCCACTCACCAATATGGGGTACAGAAGACTCTCTTAACATAAAACTAGTTATGCCAATTGGCCTCAATGTTCCCTGGAAACATGGTCCACAGGCCCACTTCCCTGCTATTCTGTCCTTTGAAATATTGGCTTAAGTTTAGAAAATCTTTCTGTTTATGCTGTAGGCCAGTTATGTTGATCTGCTGTCTAGTGCATGCTGTCACTGCTTTCACCTAACCAAATTCCTGTCTACTATCTAATCTATGACCACCCATCTCCCCACCCTTGTAGCCATCAGAGTCTTTTCTTCTGTACACACATCTGTTTTTCATTCCTTATATCAGAGGTCTCACATAATACTTGTCCATTTACCACTGATTTCACTCATCATGTCTTCTAGCTGAAACCAGGTTATGAGTTTCTTCCTAAAATCATCATTATTTTTTATCATTTCATAGTGTTCCATTGAGTATATGTACCATACTTTGTTTATGCATTCATCTGTTGGTGGGCAGTTAAGTTGGTTCCATCTTTTTATTACTATAGACAGCACCACAGTAAATATTCGTGTGCATACATCTGTTTGTGTAACCATCTTTATTTTTGTAGGATATATCTGGAACAGTGGGCTTGCTGGATCATATGGTATTTCTATTCCTAGCTTTTAAGGAAGCACCAAATTGCTTTCCAAAGAGGTTTTATCATTTTCTGTTGTTATCAGCAGTGTAGGAGAGTTCCAATCTCTTCCCAGCCTCTCCAGCACTTGTTGTTTTGTGTTTTTTGGATTATTGCCAACCTTGTTGGGATGAGATGATATTTCATTGTAGTTTTGATGTGGATTTCTCTGATAGCTAACGATCAGAAACTCCAATTATACATAGATTATTCCTCTTAATAGAGTCCCACATGCTTCTTAATGTTTCTTCATTTTTCTTGTTTGTTTTATATGATGTCTCCACATAAATGCTGATGTCAGTTGCTTTATCTTCAAGCTCACTAATTCTGTATTCCATTTCCTCCATCCTACTTTTTTGACTTTGAATCATCTAATTCTGTAATTTTATTATTGATCTGCTGGATTTCAGATCATTGATGTTCTAGCAGTTCATATAGCTTGCTTAATTTTTCATTTTGTTCTACTGCATTTTGTTTAATCTGTAGAAGGGCTCTATACATAATTTTTTTTGTATTCTACATCTGATGATTTGAGAAAGGCTTCTGCTTCTGGGAATTTTTTTGTGTTATCTTTGGAGTTTTCTGGGGCTGTTGTGGTCTGCTTCTTTAAATAGTTAGAGGTTGATTGTTGTCTTTGTGTGATCAGTAAGCTGTTCAGTTTCTCTGGAATTACACCAACAGTAGCTGTGGAATAGTTCTGAGAAGGCAGTAAGTAAGGAAACTGCTAGATTTGTTTGCTAGCTACTGCTGCATTCTCTGGCAATATAGACTCTGTCAAACCCTGCAATGGTACTTGGTTTGGTGTCTGGCCCCAGTTAGGCCTTCACAGGTGGCAGACCCTACCTCTTGGCTTCTAAAAGTGTCCAGCTAACTTGTGCCAACTCTCCATCTAATGATGGAGACAATGCTGTAGCTCAGGGAAGGGAGGAGAGAAGGATGCCACCACACTTGCCTGCCAGGAACTGCAGGGTTCACTAGATGTGCTTGGGAACTGCTTATCTGCAGTTTCTGCTGAGAGAGGTGCTGCCTAGTGACGGCTGAAAGCAGCTCGGGGGTGGCAGGCCCTGTCTTCTGGCTGGCACCGATGGCACCCTACTTTTGGAGTCTCTGGTGGGCCGTCAGCCAACACTATGACATGTATCAGTAAGGGGGATGGAAATGGTGCCACTGCAGTCAGCCAGCAGTCACTGCTGCTTTCTTTAGCTGCTCTTAACTTGAAAACTATTTTTCTGCTGAGAGAGCCACTTAACAGCTGCAGCTGATAGCCACTTGGCCCTTGGGGTGGCAGGCAAAGACAGCACCTTGTTGGCCATCCACCAACACTATGACATGGCTTAAAGAAGGGAGGGGTTAGGGTACCACCGCATACTCAGCTGCCAGCCTCCACTACTTTCTGTATGTACAATTGTTTTAAAAATAGCTTTTCTGCTGGGAGAAGCACAATCCCGACAGGCACTGTTGCTCAGTGTGGGAATTAGCTGCAGGTGAGACCTCGGGGGTGGCTAACTCCACCTCTCGGCTAACCAAGGTGGCCACCTGCCTGAGCTGCCTCTGCTTCAGTGAGTCACAATACCTAGGCACAGCTCAGAGAAGTGAAGGGGTGGGGCACTGGCACCCTGGGTCACCAGCTGCAGCTGGTTTCTCTGAATGTGGCTGTAGAAAGTACAGTTCCTCTGCTGCAGGATAAGGTGTTTACTTAGACACTGCAGTTCAGGGTCGCAGCCAGTTCGTGCCAGTGTCGCAGGCGTAGCAGCCCCAGTCCCAGCCTCCTGGTTAAAAGAGAAGGCGTCCTCTCAGCTGCTGTACTAGCAGAAATAAGACTCTCTGCACCACTGTGTCACCTCTGACAGAGGTAGTTTCCTCCTTCCTGTCACCCAGTGCAGTCTCACAACCCTACGCCAGGTCTTGGGTCTCCTAGAATGTCCAGACTGTCCCATTCAATTCTTTTTCCAGGCCTTAGTTCACAGAGGGAATCAAAGAGACGTGTGTCTGATTTGCCATCTTGGCCCTGCCCCAGATTTCCCTTAATTTAAACTGAAAATATAATGTAGGTTATAAAGATAATGTAGTAAAACCTGGCCTTTTTTTCATTCAAGTACAGGTATTAAGTCAGATATTATTTTAATAGGCTAAATATAATTTCAGATTTTCAGAGAGGCTCAGCTGTTAGACCAGACACATTTAAATAAACATCAGGCAGACTGAAAAGCATTGAAAGGTCTTTTAGAAGACAAATCTAGGTGTATTGTTTCACTCTACTCTATTCTCAGCCCTGGGAGGGCATTAATTACAAAAGAGAACCTCCCTGCCCTCTGGCTGCACAGGGTCTAAATAGCATTTAGCCAATAAACCATAAAATCCAAACCTATTGCATTTGAGTTGATTACAACTCATAGTGACCCTATAGGTTAGAGTAGAACTGCCCCTGTAGAGTTTCCAAGGAGTTCTTTGCAGATGTGAACTGCCAACATTTTTGGTTGACAGGCATGGCAATTAACCACTTCACCGCTAGGGTTTCAATATGGAGTTTCCAAGGACAGCCTGCCTACCTTTTGGATATCAGAAGAAGCACTTAACTGCTACACTACCCAAGTTTCCTTCAGATGCCAGGAAAGAGGAGGAGAGGGAGGCAGGGATACTTAGTCTCCTGGTTCCCTCAATGGAGCTCAAACCTCATGCCTCTGAGTCAATTCCAACTCATAGAGACAATATAGGATAGAACTGCCACCGTAGAATTTCCAAGGAGTGCCTGGCGGATTCAAACTGCCGACATTTTGGTTAGCAGCTATAGTATACGTAACCATCACAGTGGTGAAGAATTCAGGCTGCTAATCAAAAAGATCAGCAGTTTGAATCCACCAGCTGTTCCTTGGAAACATTATGGTGCAGTTTTACTCTGTCCTATAAGGTCGCCATGAATCACAGTTGACATTGTGACAGTAAGTTTGGCTCTTGGTTTATTCTTACCTGAGGAGTCCCTGGGTGGCACAAACAGTTAAGTGTTTGACTTCTAACTGCAACAGTGGTTCAAACCTCCTGCTGCAGTGCCACGGAGACAGGCCTGTGGAATTGCTTTGTATGAGTTACAGCCTTCAAAAACCCTATAGAGTAGTTCTACTCTGCACACACGGGGTCACCATAAGTTGAAATAGACTCAAAGGCAATTTTTTTTTTCATATCTTTGTCTAACGAAACAAATCTCATTTGAGCAACCCGCATGTATAGCGGCAGCCACTGTTCTCCAGCATAACCCATCTCTCCACCCACTTCAAAGACCTCCAGTTTACTTACTTGAATATATTTTTGCCTTCCTTGTATTGATGTGAATGTTATTCCGTTGTCTATAACCAGTTTTCCGATGTATATCTGACTTGTTCTAGTTGTTGTCATTAGGTGCCGTTCAGTTGGTCACAGCTCATAGCGACCCTGTGCACAACAGAATGAAACACTGCCCCATCTTGGTACCAGGTCCACAGTCATTTTTATGCTTAAGACCATTGTTGCAGTCAGTGTGTCAATCCATCTCGTCAAGGGTCTTCCTCTTTTTCGCTGATCCTCCACTCTACTAAGCGTGATATCCTTCTCCAGTGGCTGATCCTTCCTGACAATGTGTCCGAAGTATGTAAGATGCAGGCTTGCCATCTTTGCTTCCAAGGAGCACTCTGGCTCTTCCAGAACAGAGGTGTTTGGTCTTTTGACAGTCCATGCTACATTCAACATTCTTCTCCAACACCACAATTCCAAGGCATCAATTCTTCTATCTTCTTTGTCTGTTGTCTAGCTTTTGCATGCATATGACGTGTTTGAAAACACTGTGGCTTGGGTCAGGTATACTTTAGTTTTCAAGGTGACATCTTTACTTTTTCTAGGGAAAAGTTAATTCTCTACTGATAGTCAGGATAGACGCAATGCATATGTCATTTTTTTCCAGTGGAATGTCCACATTCTTAAGCAAGTGTTCAATTATTTGGCATCTTTTCTTGTTTTAATTAAATATTAGGCACTAAACACATTCTATACAGCTGTCTGTCATGGGAAGCTAGATGAAATCCTCACTGAATTTTTACTTTGGTGCTCTTTGTACACTTTTTAGTTTTGTTTTTGTGCCAGACTTAGAAAAAGTATTAGATTTTCCTAAAATATGCTATGCTGTATCATTTCACAACTGTAAGTTTTTATTTCAATCACTTATCAAGATAAGTGTCCCAAATTTTATTCTTTCAAAGCCATAAATGACATTAAAGATATTGACTGTCTGTAACATGCTGGGGCATTGGTGGTTCAATGGTAGAATTCTTGCCTTCTATGCCACAGACCCAGTTTGATTTTTGATCAGTGTATCTCATGTATAGCCACACTTGTCTGTCAGAGGAGACTTATGCGTTGCTACAATACTGAACAAGTTTGAATGGAGCTTCTAGACTAAGATGGACTAGGAACAAAGACCTACTTCTGAAAATCAACCAACGAAGACAGTGTGAATCACAGAAGTCCAATCCATAATGGATCATGAGGACAGCAAAGTACTGGGCAGCATTTTGTTCCGTTGTGCATGAGGTTGTAATTAATCAGGAGCCAGCTGGATAGCAGCTAACAACCACAACATTCCATGCTCGAACTTGAGGGACTTTATTCCTCATACACCCACTATGCATGAACTTCAGGGCTTCTGCATCCTCCCCTTCATGTATTCATCTCTTGTTCTTATCCAAAGGTGCACAAGATCTGAGCCAGAGAATAACAGCCTAGCTGATGAAGTAAATTGGAGCCCAGGGAAATGAGCTCCTCAACTACTGCTCGGTGAAATCAGAAAGAAAATTAGTCTAGTTACTAATGATGATATGCACCCAGCATGCACTTGGCACATGATCAACCCTCACTGAGATGAGAGAAAAGCAGGAGCTATTAAGAATTTTAAAGGCATATTGGGGAAACTGCAATCCAGAAAGTTAGCCACATGACTGATAATTATATACTCTGCTAGGCTGTCTATTTATTTTTTCTGGTTTAATCTTTAAATCATAACTGAAACTAAGAAAAGACATATTTTTATCTTGATAGAATTACATTTATCATTTCTTAATGTCTTTCCAATTAGCACAGCTTCCTCTTAGATTGTTTTCTTTCTCTTTGTATTTATTGTATTGGTTTCCTAGGGCTGCTATAAAAAAAAAAATCACAAAACTGTGGCTTAACATGACAGAAATTTATTCTGTCAAGTTTCTGAAGACTTGACGTCTGGATTCAGGGTGCCAGCTGGCCCATCTTCATTCTTAAACCTTCTTTGACTCTTCCTAGCTTCTAGCAATTCTTAATATTTCTTGGCTTATAGAGGCATCACTCCAATTTCTGCCTCTGTTTTCATATGGCCACCTTTGTATTTCTCTTCTCCACTTTTATGAGAAACCCACTCATATTGCATCAGGACCTACCCTACTCCAGTATGGCCTCATGGCACTTTAACTGATAACATCTTCAAAGTCCTGTTTCCCAAACACATTGAAGCTCACAGGTCCCAGGGGTTAGGATTCAATGTAACTTTTCAAGGGACGCAGTTCCATTTTGTAACACTCATCGTATACTTGAAAGAGAATTTTTCACTAGTTGTTGTTCTTTCCATACAGTGTTCATGCTATATTTTGGAAGTTCTATTTGCTAATCTAAATTTTCTAGTAATGCATAAGGAGATTTTATCACACATCTGCCAATATGTCACACTGTGGTGACTTGAGAGTTGCTGTGATACTGGAAGCTGTGCCAGTGGTATTTCAGACACCAGTAGTGTCACCCTGGTACACAGGTTTCAGTGGAGTATCCAGACTAAGACACTAGAAAAGCAAGAACTGGCAGTCTACTTTTGAAAAAACTGACTAGTGAAGACCTTATGAATAGCAGTGGAATGTCGTCTGATACAGTCCAGAAGATGACACCTCAAGTTGGAAGGCACTCAAAATACAACTGGTGAAGAGCTACCTCCTCAAAATACATTTGACCTCAATGACATATGTGAAGGCAAGCTTTTGGGACATTTTTTGGCCGAAATCGCACAACTCAAAAGAGGAAAAAAACAGCTACAAACATCCATTAATAGTTGAGACATGGAATGTAGGAAGTATGAATGTAGGAAAATTGGATGTTGTCAAAAATGAAATGAAATGCCTAAATATCAGCACCTTAGGCATTAGCAAACTGAATTGGACTGCTGGTGGCTATTTTTAATCAGATAGACATATTGAGGATGTTAATACTACAAATGATAAAGTAAAGAGGAATGACAATAAGTTTATCATCAACAACAATATTTTAAGATTTATTCTAAAGTACAGCGTTGTCAAGTGATACAATAATACCCATATACCTACAAGGTAGGCCAGTTAATGCTATTATTCAAATTGATGCAGCAATCAATAATGCCAAAGATAAAAAAAAATGAAGATATTTACCCAATTCTGCTGTCCGAAGTTGATCAAATATGCAGTCAAGTCACATTAATAAATACTGGCAATCAGAATGTGAAAGTTGAAAGTGAGAAAGGATTTGTAGTTGGAAAATATGTTCTTGGTGATATAAACAATGCTACTGATTGCATGATAGAATTTTGCAAGACCAGTGATTTATTCCTTGCAGATATCTTTTATCAGTAATGTAAATGACAACTGTACATGTGAATCTCATCAGATGGAATACACAGGAATCAGATCAAATACTTCTGTGGAAAGGGGCAATAGAAAAGCTCAGTATCATCAGTCAGAACAAGGCTAGGAACTAACTGTGGAACAGACCAGCAATTGCTCATATGCAAATTGAAGCTGAAGGAAACAAGAATAAGTCTACAAAAGCCAAAACATGACTCAGAGTGTATCCTACCTGAACTTGGAGACCATCTGAAGAATAGATTTTATGCATGAATGCTAATGACTGAAGATCAGAAGCTTTGTGGAATGACATCAAACAAATCATATGTGAAGAAACCAAGTGGTTGTTAAAAAGATAGGAAAGAAGGGAAAACCAAGACAGAGTCAGAAGAAGTTCTGAAAGTTGCTCTTGCACTTAAAATAGCGAAAGTGAAAGGAAGTTATGTTGAAGAGCAGAACAGAAGATTTCAAAGGACAGCTCAGGAAAAATAAAATGTTATCATGAAACACACAAAGACCTGGAAATAGAGATCCAAAAGGGAAGCGTATGTTCGGCATTTCTCAAGCTGAAAGAACAGAAGAAAAAGAATTTAAGCTTCAAGTTGCAATAATGAAGAGTTCTGCAAGGAAAAGATTAAGTGATGCGGGAAGCATCAGAAGAAATCGGAAAGAAGACACGAGTCAATGACCAAAAAGAGGTGGACAACATTCAACCATTTCAGGAAGTAGCATGTGATCAAGAACCAGTGGTACTGAAGGAAGAAGTTCACACTACACTGAAGGCATTGGTGAAAAACAAGCCTCCAGGAATTGACAGAATAACAATTGAGATGTTTAAACAAACAGATACAGTGCTGAAAGTGCTCACGCATCTGTGCCAAGAAATTTGAAAACCAGTTACCCAACCAACAACTGGAAGGAATCCATATCTGTACCCATTCCAAAGAAAGGCGATCCAACAGGTGTTAATTACCAAACAGTATCAACAGTATCACTCACAAGTAAAAAATTGTTAAAGATCACTCAAAAGAACTTGCAGTAGTACATCAGCAAGGAACTGCCAAAAATTTAAGCTGGGTTCAGAAGAGGACATGATATGAGAAATATCATTGCTGGTGTCAGATCATGGCAGAAATCACAGAATACAAGGTAGATGTTTACTTGTGTTTTATTGACTAGCAAAGGCATTTGACTGTGTGGATAATAACAAATTATGGATAACTTTGCAAAGCATGAGAATTCCAGAACACCTGATTGTGCTCATGCAGAACCTGTATATAGACTAAGGCAGTCATTCAAACAAGACAGTGAGATATTTCACGCTTTAATGTCAAGCAAAGTGTCTTTTGCACTTCTCCAAAGAAGACATCCAGGCAGCCAAAAGACACATGACAAAATGCACACGATCATTAGCCATTAGAGAAATCCAAATCAAAACTACAATGAGATAGCATATCACCCCAATAAGGCTGGCACTAATTCAGCTGTTGAGAGATTGGAGCTTTTCTAAACTGCTGGTGGGAAGGTAAAATGGTACAACCTCTTTAGAATGTAATTTGGCTCTTTATAAAGGTAGAAATACCCTATGATCAAACAGTCCCACTGCTTGTAATATATCTAGAGAAATAAGGGCTGTCACCTGAACAGACACGTGCACATGTTTGTTGCAGCATTGTCCAAAATATCAAAAAAAAAAAAAAATGGAATCAACCTAGTTGCCTATCAGCAGATGAATGAATAAACTGTTGTATATATACAAAATGGAACACTATGCAGTGATGAAAGAACAATGATGATTTCATGAAATATCCCATAACCTAGAATCATCTGGAAAATGCTGAGTGAAATCAATCAACTGCAAAAGGAAAAATATTTTATGAGACCACTATTATAAGAACTCAAGACTTATGCACAGAAGAAAATACCCTGTGATGGCTACGTTGTGGGGGGTAAGAGAGAGGGTTATTCATAGATTGGATAGTTGGAATTCAGTTAGGTGAAGGGAGGGACAGCACACAGTAGAAGGCTGGTCAGCACGACTGGCCTATGCCATAAGCTGAAACATTTTCTAAATACAAACTCAACATTTTAAAGGACAGAGTAGCAGGGACAGGCACCTTGGGACTATGGTTTCAGGGGGCTTTGAGGTCAATCACCATAACTAGTCTTTTTCTAAGAAACTGTCCTGCATCTGATGTTGGTGAGAGGTACCAGGAGTTTTAAAAGCCAGCAAGCTGGTTAAAAGACATCTAAAATACGTCAATTGATCCCAACCCACCTGAAGTAGATGAAAACCACGAACATCAAAGACATGAGGAAAACATGAGCCTAGGAAACAGAAAGGTCTGTATGATTGGGAGGCTACTTCAGCTCCAGACCAGAAAAACTAGATGGTGCCCAGCCACCACCGAAGACTGCCCTGACAGGGAACACAATATGAAGTCCCTGATGTATCACAAGAAAAAGGGCAGCGCAGATCTAGAACTCTATTAAAAGACTTGGAGGGTCTCCTAAGATCATGACTCTTGAACTTGCTGCTAACTAAGAGCTGAAACCAGTAATTAATGAAGCCAACACTTCAAAGATTGAACTGGACTGTGGGCCACAGAGTAATGAATGTGATGTATATACATTATCGTTTAATATATATATGGGGCTGCCAACTGGGGACAGGTGTTGGTTGAGTGGATACTGGAAGTAAAGAGTGGAAAGGAAGAGTGCTGTCACAGGGGAGGAGAGCAGATAGAGTTGCACAGAGGCAGCTACTTGGGATTTTATATGGTAAATTGACCTACATTTTGAATTTTCACTTAATCACAATTTATAAAAAGAAAACAGTGTCAGAGTTGTCTCCTTTCACCATACTTAGTCTGCCTAAACCAAAGACATACTGTCATCAAGTTGATTCCAACTCACAGCAACCATATACTGAGCAAATAATCTATGAAGATGAATTATATGAAAAAGAACGTGGTGTGAGGATTGAAAGAAAACTGATTAACAACATGTGTGATAAGCAGATGACAAACCTTGCTTGCTGAAAGTGAAGACTTGGAGCACTTACTATTGAAATCAAAGACCATGGCCTTCAGTATGGAGTATACTTAAATCAAGAAAACAGAAGTTCTCACAACTGAACCGGTAACATCGTGATAAAAGGAAGAAGTACTGAAGTTGTGAAGGACTTTATTTTACTTGAATGTACAATCAATGTCAATGGAAAGCAGGGATCAAGAAATCAAACGATGCATTGCATTGGGCAAATCTGCTGTAAAAGACCTCTTTCCAGTGTTAAAAATCAAAGATGTTACTTTGAGAACTGGCTTGGTGCATCTGTGGTGCACCCATGGCCTAGTGAAGCCATAATTTTTAATCACCTCGTACATGTGTGAAAGCTAAAGAATGACTAAGGAAGACTTAAAAAGAGTTGATGCCTTTGAATTGGTGTTGATGAGAATATTGCTTATACCATGGACTTCCAGAAGAATGAAAAATCTGTCTTGAAAGAAGTAAAGCCAGAATGTTCCTTAGAAGGAAGGATATACTTTGGACGTGTTATCAGGAGGCGTCAGTCCCTGGAGCAGGACAGTGTGCTGGGTCAAGTAGAGGTCCTCTATAAAGAGGAAGACCCTGACAAATGGATTAACACAGTGGCTGCAACAACGGGCTCAAGCAGAACAGTGATTGTGACAATGGGGCGGGACCTGACAATAGTCTGTTCTATTGTACATGATGTCACTAGGAGTTGGAACTGACCTGATGACATTTAACAAGAACAACATAGAAAGACTTTTTTTGTCCTTAATTAACCTGTACCTTTATTTCATTTTCCCTATCATTATTCCTGTCTCTCAAACATTATTTCTTACTGTATTTTTACTTTTGTACTACATAGGTATCTTTACAGAAAGCTATGAATGATTTCATGTGGACCTAAATAATGAAATGTATCTCTATATTTTAGTGTGTATTCATAGTAAGAGCAAATACTTTAATTGCCTCCTTCTCTCTGCAGCAGCTCTGTGTGAACAGGTGGGCCTCCTGATTCTAAGCCATTGCTATAGGACAAGCAAGTGACCTGCTGGCTTTTGGATGGCCTTTTCTCAGATAGTTCACTTTCTTTACAGAAGGAACCTCCACTCTCCAACAGAGTGAAAACATGGCTGTCAATGTTCTGCAGTTGAGCTTGGGCTTGGTGGATAACAAGCCGAACTCACTCCATTAAATCAACAGATTTCCAATTAATTCTCCCATTTATACTATCACACCATTCAGTCTGTTTGAATTTGTCTGGCTCATACGTTTGTTTGCATATTATCTGTGTCCTCCTAGGGTTCATCTCTGTGTCTTCACTACTGTGCCACAGCCCTTCTTCTGAAGCATCTCTAAGGAGACTCAGACTGCTGAGCCACGACCCACCAACCTCTTGGTAGCAGCCAGGTGTTATAACTGTTACACCGTCGGACATCCAGAGCTAAGTAGGGGTTCCATTATTAACATGGAGCCTTTGGTGTCCAGTCAGTATCCCCAGGTGTCTTTATTGCCTCCGTGACTCTAAGCCTGAAGATCAATTGCCATTTTTTATTGTGCTTAAACTGCTGTTTACTTATAGCAGGGAAATGGCTTCCGGTTTTCATCTTTTCCTGTCCAGTTCCCCAGTGCAGGTCCTCAGTAAATATTTGCTGAGTCAATAAGAAGATAAATGTGCCTATTTCAACAAGAGCACTTAAAATAAATATTCTGCCAACGCTTTGCATGTTTTATGCGTTCTTTCCTTCAGGTGCGGTACTGGAATAACAATGGAGGAGAGGAAGAGTCATCAAGCAAAGTGAAAGTGTCAGGAAATGAGACATCAGCCGTACTCCACGGCCTGAAGAGCAACCTGGCCTATTACATGGCTGTCCGGGCTTACAATAGTGCTGGGTCGGGTCCCTTTAGCACCACAGTTAATGCAACAACCAAGAAAACGCGTACGTATGTTCTGGTTTCTCAGGTGGCAAGCAACATAGTTTACGTGCATAATGACAGCCTTCTGTAGCATCGTGAATAGCCAGTCCATGTCGTTAGTACCCACTCATTGTCATAACTCTATCTCCAATGCCTTGTAAATTCAGAAACACATATGTTGGTGTTGATGGTATCACTGCGTCTTTGGGTAGAGGTCACGTGTGAAAATGAATGTGCACCTTTTGAAAAACCTCAATATGGAATGTTCATTCATATCTATCTATTTTTTCTTTAATAATGTGTTAAACACTGTTGTGGTTGTCAAGTTGCTGTCTAGTCAGTTTTGACGCTTGGTGACCTTAGTATAACAGAGCAAAATATTGCCCAGTTCTGTGCCGTCTTCATGATTATTGGCATGATTGATTCCATTTATTGAGGCTGTAGTGTCTGTCCATCTCATTGGAGGGACTCCTTTGCTTTCCTTGGCCCTCTGCTTTACCAAACACTATGTGCTTTCCTAATAACTTATCTTTCTTGATGATTTGTCTAAAGTAAATAATACTGAAGTCTCTCCATTCTGGCTTCTAAGGAACATTCTGAGTATTTTTCTTCTAAGGCTAATTTCTTTGTTCTTTTGGTAGTCTGCTGTATTCTTCTCCAATACTGCAATGAAGGCATCACTCTTCTGTCTTCCTTTTTCATTGTCCAGCTTTCCTATTCATCTGAGGTGGTTGAAATGATCGTGGTTTAGGCTAGAGATACCTTAGACATCAAAGCAACGCTTGATTTTCAAAACTTTAAGGAGGTTTGGCAACAGATTTGCCCAGTACATTGCATAGTTTGATTTCTTGATTGCTGCTTCCATGAATGTTGACTTATTGATCTGTGTAGAACGAAATCTCTAATGAATTCAGTAATGTGATAAATGTAATTGGTTCTACTTTCATGTATTTTAAGTTCCCTAAACCTTGAGAATTTCTGATAGGTATGAATAAGCTAAAATCCAAGCCAAAGAATCAGGAGTCATTTTTTTTCTCCTCTTGCTTTCTCCTTTTCCTACATTATTTAAAAGATGGCAGTGTATGCTAAGAGACCATCAGAAGATATAGGTCCCCATGATTGTATTAATACTTCAAAAAATATAACTGGAGATATCAGTGTTGTCTTCAAACTGAGTCTTTGTTAGCTATGCATTCACAAGTAAATTCCCACATTACACTAGCATTGTTGCAGATAATTAAAAATCTATATAAAACATCATTCTTCTGCTTTAGATTTTAGTTTACTACTACTAATGAAGTCAGAGAATTTCAATGTTTATTTTTATATTATCTGTAGAAAAAAGAGTTCAACAGCGAAGTTACTAGTATAGTAAGCATTAACTTTAGCAAAAAACTATTTTAATCCCTTATAAAGCATGCATGTACAAGCAACCAACTAATGTGACAACTAAACTTTATCTATAAGTAACTGTTATGGAATGCCTGACCTAACCTTTATTCATAACACATGGTCGCGCTTAGACCAGAGAGCATTCATTTGAATGTAGAAATACTTAAACTGAAAATATTCTGTATTTAAAACTTCGCACTAAGTATGTTTGGCCTTCCCAATAACAATTCCTTTTTAAATATACATCATTATTTATATATTCAAAGCACAGTATCAGACAAAAATTCTGATTGCAAAAATATATGCAAACAAGATTATCTCACGTTTTCCTCTGACTTAGTAATTGATGTGATTGCACACCAGGAAATTATGATTGTAAAAGACAGTGTGATATCATAATGGGAACAGGGAAAGAATTTCTGTGAATTGTTAAGTCAACGAGATCAATTGTCAATCAGAAATATGATAATATACAATGAATGAAACAAAAATTTTAAGATAAGCAAAAACTCTTTTGTAACATAGAAATAGCGTATAAGTAATCTAAAGCAGAAATTTGCACATGTTGACAGTGTTGGTGATGATGGCTAATACTGAGCATGTTCCTGTCCCTATTCCAAGCATACTTGATGTGTTGATTCTTAACTCTTGCGGCAGCACCATAACTTGGAAGCTATTAGTATCCCAGCTTTAGAGGTGAGGAAACTAAGACATGAAGAGATTCTGTAACTTTCCTGAGATCAGATAGGAGTCCTTGGGTGTTAAAAATCATTAAACTCAACTAATACCTGAACGGTTGGTGGTTCCGTCTCACCCAGAGCTGCTTCAGAAAACAAGCTTGATGATCTGCTTCTGAAAGGTCACAGCTTTGGAAGTTGTGTAGAGCAGTTCTACTCTGCACACATGGGATTGCCATGAGTTAGAGGCCATTCAAAGACAACTGACAACAAGATGGGTATCCAAACCTGGCCATAATCTTTGTTTTCCTCTCTTTCAGTGAGATTATTGGAATATTCATGATTCATTTAATGAAGTTAAGTGATTTTGCTCTGTGCATATTTACTGGGTAAGATAATCAAAGATAGACAGGACTTCTGAGCTCATGGAACTATAATCTGATCAGAACTCTAAAACTCAAATATGTCCTTCTAAAAGTAATGCTCTCTTACTGCTACAATTTAACTAAAAGTCTACATATCGATCTGTCAGTGTTCTTAGGGAAAGGCTTCCTACATTTGGTGATAGATTCATGCAGATAATTAAAATCTATGATAATTTTCAGATTGCATAGAAAGAGCATGTTAGTTTTTAAATGGTGTGTTAAAAACAATTCTTCAAACATTACCCAAAGTATAAGTAAAACAATCTCTTAAAGAAAATCATTTCTGATATGGTTTCTGGTAGATCTTTGCAGTCATTCTAACCCTTTGACATGGGTTTAGCGTCAAATCCTGTACAAGAATTTTGGTAAGGCTTTTGTGATTATCACTAGAAAGTAATTTATCTTCATGCCTCAGGCATAAAGAACCAAATTATCATTTTTGAGTACTTGCTTGCAATCTGTTTTCCTCTCTGGATTGCAGGATTTCTGGGGAAAGAGTTCTTTTATTTCATGTTCACCCAGCTTCAGTACTTAACACAAACACAGCACATAGTAGCTACTTGTGAAATGCTGAATGAATGACTGGCTGGATGAATTAAATCTAAAGAAGCAGGTCAGACTAAAGCTCTATTGATAATAAAATGCCAAAAGACAAGCCAAAGCCAAATAATAAAATGCATGTTATAAATTATTAACTGTACTTTGTAAATTCAAAGATTTGGTGTAGACCTTTACTATCTTGCTTAAAATGTACAAGTAATCACAGAATCCTGTATGCAAGGCTTTATGGCCATATAGGCCTCTGATGATATTTTTGTTAATCTAAAGTAACACAAGGAGTCTCAAAGTAAGTACATTAGCCTCTATTAAACACTTAATCTTTGACGTCAAAATACTTGTGTTTTTAAAAACCGTTTCTAAGTGAAGCACTAATTAGCCTCTTAACATAATCAAAAATGGTTCCTGTCACTTTCAACCGAAAGAGAACTAACTCTAAACAACACTCCAAAGGGACTAATAAGGAGAATTTGCAGATGGCATATAAATGAATATGTTTATTGGCTTCTTAAAATGAAACATATTAAGAGGTTTATGCCCAGAGTTTGTAAGGAATGATATGTAGGGTGAATACTCTGATTTGGATAACTGAGAAATTAAGTGATAGTTCTAACTTTCACTGTGGATTGATCCATACATGCAAATAATATCCTCAAGAACTGTTGAGTAGGATCTGAAAGAAAACATTTCTCAAGCTGAGTTCTCGACTGCTCCCTCTGCCTTTCCCCTCTGCAGTCTCTTCTGTCTCAGCACATTCAATTCTGCTACCTCTTTTGTTCAGGCCCAAAGTCATGGAATCACTCAACTCCTCTCTCTCTCTCTATACCCTACAACCAGTCCAACATCTGACCTTCTAAATTATTCACAAACTACCATTTCTTACTGTGTCTGTTTCAGTCACCCTGGGGCAAGCTGTCTGGGGGATCAGTGCAATGGCCCCTCACTTTTTAGGCCTTTTCTACCCCTGTTCATGAGGTCTCACTGATACTGATTTTCCTTCCTCTGCTCACAGCTTTCTGATGGCTTCCTGTCCCACTCCAAATGAATGCCACATCCTTAACATACCAGGTAGGGCCTCATGCAGTCCCCACTCCGGTTCCTAGTACAATTCATTTCCTGCTTTTCTCCGCCATGCTCCTTCCACTTTTGAGCAAGGCCTCTGGTTTTGCTGTTCCCGCTGCCTATAAAGCTCTTTCTGCAGATAGCCACATTCCACACTATCTTATCTCTGCCACGTCTTCACTCTCTTGAAACTTCAGGGCAACCTGATTAGCGTATTGCAACTGCAGCCCGTTATCTCCTGATATTCTGTATCTCCTTCCCAGCTTTCTTCTTGGGCACATCAAACGTATCATATCTTGTACATAATTTATTTTATTTTTGTCTTATCTGTCCAGCCTGTTATGACTAGGATATCAGCTCACTGAGGGCAGGTGTTTTGCCTGTTTTGAGCATTGCTGTCTCTCCAGAGCTGTGTCGGCAGAAACAAAACGATCATAGTTGGCGTCCAATCAGCACTGGTTGACTGAAGCATGACTTTCTTCATCTTGTGGCTCTGTTCCTTGTGGGCATGACTCTCACAGAGTTTCCTTGTCAGGGTGGCAGTATTGACCCTTGCATCTCAAGGTGTATTTTCTCTCAATAAAACCCTCAGGTGAAAATGGACAAAACCTTCCCAATTATCCCATTCAGTGCCAAGTAAAATTCTTATTGGCTCAGCTTGGATTAATTCCCATCCCTGAACCAAGTTCTGTAAATAAGTGATTGAAAAATTTGATAGGTCGGTCTAGGAACACATGCCCAGACCCTTTCCTGGAATTAGGGGATCCTGTTTTTTTATGCCTTCACTGGAGAGTATACATGTGTGTCTGCTTGTAAAATCAGTTTTGCATTTCATTTTTTGCTTTTTGAAATGGTATGTTCACCTCTGTAGATTGAATCAAAATTAGTTGTCTGGATTTAAGAAAACCAATTATATATGTCTTCAGAAAGTAAAAGATAAAATATGCGTAAGTCAAACACTAAAAGAGTGTAAGACTATGAGTCAGAATATTTTAGAGCTTTTTGATAAAATGGCTATTCTTGCCTCAGACACGTAATTTGGAAGTTAAAGTTGTCTTATATGCAATTTAATTGTGTGATGCTCTACTCTGAAGCTACAGTTCAAAGTACATTTTAAGGCAAGGTTCCTCAAATTTTGTATGTGAATCACTTTCTGAATTTCTTGCCATTTCTGTGGGCTGACTCGACTTATAGGCACTAATGTTTTTTCTGAAAAGTTAGCTATTTTACTTAGAAATCTGGTGGCATGGTGGTTAAGAGATACAGCTGCTAACCACAAGGTTGGCAGTTCAAATCTACCAGGTGCTTCTTGGAAATCCTGTGAGGCAGTTCTGCTCTGTCTTCTAGGATTGCTGTGAGTCAGAATTGACTCAACAGCAGCAGAGTTTCTTGTTTTTACTTAAATTTTGTGTGTGTGTTTTAGGTAAAACTGTATTGAACAAATTAGTTTCTTATTAAGCAGGTCATACACAAATCATTTGTTGACATCGGTTGCCAACTGTGCCATGCCACTTGTCGTAAACACTCTCCCCTTCTCAACCTTGGAGTCCCCATTTCCATTCATCCAACTTTCCTGTCCCTGCTGCTTCCTCATCCTTGCCCCTGAGCTGGTGTGCCCATTTGGTCACATATTGTGGTTGAACCTTATATGTTGTGTGTTTTGAGGGCCTGTCTAATCTCTGGCTGAAAAGCGAACCTCAAAAGTGTCTTCAGTACTGAGTTAAAAGGCTTCCAGGGAACCATAATCTCAAAGTTTCTTTGGTATCTCTGAGACCAGTAAGTCTGATGTGTGGGTGTGTGTATCAGAGAGACAAAGAGACAGAGTTTGAATTGTGTTCTGTATTTTTCACCAACTATTTCTGAGACCTTCTATTGTAACTCCCTGTCTGTCAGTGGTGATAGCTGGGCACTATCTACTTGTGCTGTATTCAGTCCGATAGAAGGTGTGCTAATTCTGGTCCTTTAGTCTTTTGGCCTCATCTTTCACTTGTCTCTACAGTTTTCTTCATTGTCAGTTATGCCAGACAGGGTAGGTCTACTAAAGATATCTTAGATGGACTCACTAAGGTTTTAAGATTCCAGCCGCTGCTCACCAAAAAGAGATGTAAAGCATGTGCTTTTATAAACTATTGTTTTGCTATTGAGCTAGATATCCCCTGAAATCATAGTCCTTAGCCCTCAGTGCAGTAATTTAATCCCTCAGGAAATTTCAATCTATCTATGGATCCTCTGTGATTTTGGCTTTGTCACGTGTTGCTAACTTCTCAGTGTTGTGTACGATCTAACCCTTCACCAGAATTACCATTTATTTACTGTCTAGTTAAGGTGGTTCTATATCTAACCCTTGCCCTCCGTCATAACCATCAAAGATTGTTTCTTTCTGTGTGTAAACCTTTCAAAAAATTTTTATAATAGTAGTCTCATAGGGTGTTTGTCCTTTTGTGATTGACTTAATTCACTCAGCACAATGCCCTCCGATGCATCCATGTTGGGAGGTGTTTCACAGTTACATCATAGTTCTGTATCACAGTGTAGTATTCCATTGTGTGTATGAACTATACTTTGCATTTCCATTCATCTGCTAATGCACACTTATGTTGTTTCCATTTTTTGCGGTTGTGAATAATGCTGCAATGTACATGGGTGTGCCTCTGTTTGTTTGAGTGATAGCTCTTATTTCTCTAGTATATATTCCTGAGAGTGTGTATGGTATTTCTATTTCTAGCTTTTTAAGAAGGCTCCATATCGTTTTCTGAAATTGTTGTACCATTTTGCATTCTCACCAGTGGTGAACGACAGTTCCAGTCTACCTGTAGCTTTTCAAGCATTTGTTGTTTTCTAGGGTTATTTTCATGCTTGCCAGTAATGCTGGGGTGGGGTGCTGTCTCACTGTTGCTTTGATTTGCATTTCTCTAATGGCTAGTGATCACGAGCATCCCTTCATGTTCTGCTAACCCGCTGAATGTCTTCTTCAGTGAAGTATCTGTTTATATCCTTTGCCCGTAGGCATTCTTTATATTGTTTTACTGAAATCTTTTAATGAACCTGTTTTTTTAATTTTTAGAAGATCCGTGGTGTCTAGCTTATCTTCTGGTGTTTGTGTATTGTTAGTAATAATTTGTACCCTGTGATGTATATTGGGTCCCATAGCATTGATCTTATTTTTCCTTCCATGATCATTGTAATTTTAGTTTCTATATTTAAGTGTTTAATCCATTTTGAATTTAGTCTCTGTGTATGGTATAGGTTCTGTTTCATTTTTTCACAGGTGGACATCCAGTTTTGCCAGCAACATTTATTATAAAAGGCTATCTTTTCCCCATTTAATGGACTTTGGGCCTTTGTTGAAGATCAGGTGACCTTGGGTGAATGGATTTATATTTTGGTTCTCAATTCTGTTCCATTGGTCAATGTGTCTGTCCATGTACCACTGCAACACTGTTTTGATTACCATAGTTGTATAGCAGATTCTGAGATAAGATAGTGTGAGGCCTTCTACATCATTCTCCTTCAATAATGCCACACTTACCTGGGGCCTCTTTCCTTTATGTATAAAGTTATTGAATAATTTTTCCATCTCATTAAAAATATTGTTAGTATATAATCAGCAGACACTTGGCTTGGCACTTGGCTATATAGTCAGGTGTCTTGTATTTATATATTGCTTCCCGTAGAATTGACATTTTCACAATGTTGAGTCTGCCTGTCCATGAACATGGAATGTTTTTATGTTAGTTTTGTTTTTTGTTTGTTTGTTTTTTGGTTTCTTGCAATAATGTTTTGTAGTTTTATTCTTATAGTCCTTTTACATACCTGAGTAGATTTAATCCTAAGGGTTTTTTGTAAGTAGTATTGTCTTCCTGATTTCATTCTCATAATTTTTTTGTTGTGTAAGAATTCAAGTGATTTTTTTATGTTTATCTTGTATCCTGCAACTCTGCTGAAACTTTGATAGTTTCAGTAGTTTTCTTGTGAAGTCTTCAGGTTTCTCTTTGTACAGTAAGTCATCTGCAAACAGAAATAGTTTCTCTTCTTCCTATTAATCTGTTGACTTTATGTATATACCTTTTTGTATCTTGAAGAATTCCCCTTGTGCAGCAGTTGTATTGAGGCTTTTTATCAGGAATGAGTATTGGTCTTTACTGAATGCCTTTTTCTCAATTGAGGTTATCATTTTTTTTTTTTAATTTTGTTTTATTTATATAATGTGCTATGTTGATTTTCTAATGTTCAACCATGCTTACATACTTGGGGTGACTCTCACTTGATGAGATGCCTCCCATCTCATTCCTTATTTGGGTTATTGGTTTCTTCTGTTTTTCTTTTGTCACTTTGGCCAGTAATTGTCAGTTTTATTGATCTTTTCAAAGAACCAACTTTTGTTTGTTTGTTTTGTTCTTTCTACTGTTTTTCTATTCTCTATTTCATTTTTTCCTGCTGTGATCTTTTTATTTCTTTTTTTTAAAATGATGCTAAATTCTACTGCCTAGAATTGTGTTAAGAATTTTTGTGTCTATATTGAGAGATACTGATTTATAGCTTTTTTTTCTTTGTCTCTCAGTGATACCTTTGCATGGTTTTGGTATCTAGCTTATGCTGACTTCATAGAATGAATTTGGCAGTATTCCTTTTCTGTGTTCTGAAATGGTTTGAGTAGTACTGGTATAAGCCCTTCTCTGAACATTTGGTAGAGTTTTCCAGTGAAGCCATCTTGGCCAAGACTATTTTTGTGCTGGGAGGTTTTTTTCACTGTCTTTTCAATTTCTTCTCTTGTTATGAGTTTGTTTAGATTTTCTACCTCAGTTTAATGTTAGTTTAGGAATGGAATGAGTTTCTAGAAATTTGTTCATCTCTAGGTTTTCAGATTTGTTGAGTACAGTTTTTCATAGTATTCCTTTTTATTTCATTTAGATCTGTTGTCATGTCTCCCATCTTATTTCTTATTGGGGTTTTGTGTCTTCTCCTGTTTTTCTTTTGTCACTTTGGCCAGTAATTGTCAATTTTGTTGATCTTTTTGAAGAACCAATTTTTGTTTGTTTGTTTTTATTCTATTGCTTTTCTGTTCTCTATTTCATTTTTTTCTGCTGTGATCTTTATTATTGTATTCCTTCTGGTGGCTCTGGGCTTCTCTTGTTCTTTATTTTTTTCCAGTTGTGAAGCTGATGTTTTGATACTATCTCCTCTTCTTTTTTGATGTGTGCATCTATTGCTATAAACTGGTGTCTGAGCACTACCTTTGCTGTGTCCCAGAAGTTTTGCTATGATGGGATTTCATTCTTATTTTATTCTAGAAATTCCTTTATTCCAGCAAAGGGGTTGGGTGGAGATAGGTTCATATTGTATGATCCTATACATACTTAAAACCCAGTGGTTTTCAGTAAGGTGTTATTCTGTTTCCATGTTTTTTGTTGTTTTTGCTTATTCTTCCAGTTACTAATTTCTATGTTTAGAGCATTGTGACTGGAGAAGATGTTTCATACGAGGTCAAAGTTTTGAATTTTTTGAAGGTTGCTGTTACCTAATATGTGGTTTCGTCTATAAAATGTTCCATATGCACTAGAAAAGAATGTGTACTTTGCTGCTATGGGATGGAGTATTCTGTGTATGTTTATGAGGTCTAGTTGTTTGATTATGGTTTTAAATCTTTTGGATCTTTGTTTAGTTTCTTTCTGTGCTTTACCCATAGTGGTGGGTTGATGTCTCCCACTACTGTTGTAAAACTGTTAATTTCTCTTTTCAGTACTATTGGATTTTATTTATTTTAGAGCACCATCAAGTGGCATATAGGTATTTATTGTTATTATGACCTTATAATGGATTGTCTATTTAATTAGAATATAATCTTGTCTTTTATGATGGATTTTGTCATAAAGTCTGTATTACCTGAAATTAGTATTGCTATTCCTGCTCTTTTTTTTGGTCACTGCTTACTTGATATATTCTTTTCCATCCTTTGGTTTTTTAAAGTATTTTTGTCTTTGTTTCTGAAATGTCCCTCTTATAGACAGCATTATTAATGGATCTTGTTTTTTAAAATCCATTCTGTCATTCTTTGTCTCTTTATAGGTACAATTAAGCCATTTATGTTCAGTGTGATTATCAATAGTAGGAGTTTACTGCTGTCATTTTGTCTTTTTATTTGTGGTGCTGGTGTTTTCTTCGTTATTCTTACTTTCCTGTGCTGAATTCCTTTTGTTCATGGTGCCTTCCTGCCTGCCTGCCTGCCTTTTCTTTTTCTCTCTGTATCTCTCTGTCCCTTTCTCCCTCTCTGTAACTCTCGCCTTCCTTCCCTCTCTCTCTCTTTCTTTCATGCCTTTCTTTCTTCCTTGTTTTCCTTTCTGTAGATTTTCTGATTAATGAGACTTCGTTTTTATTCTTTATTTTGATGAGTGGTTTGTTAATTTCTTTGTGGTTACCTTGAAATTTGTCTCTGGCTGTCTCAGTCTGAACTTGGCTCTTAATGGTTGATACAGTCTTGACTTCTTCTCAGTATGAATGTTTAAACGTAGTCTTATTGTTTCTGCGTTTGTGACTTTGCTTTCTTTAGCTGCTCCTAGAATTCTTTCTTTTTCTTTGGATTTGGCAAGTGTGATTTTGATTTCTTAGTGACTTTCTTATGGGATGTGTCCTATGTGGCGTTTATTGATCTTGGTTCATCAGCTTTATAGGGAAATTTTCTATCAGGAAGCCTTCAAGTATCCTCTCTACGTTTTCCATATTTTCTTCTAGTTCTTTAATTGTGTGCAGTTTTTTGCTCTTGATTGCATCTCACTTAAGTTCTTAGGTTTTCTTCGTTCTTTTCTCTGTTTTTATCTCATAATGGTATGTACAGATTTGTCTTCTCTGCTGATCAACATTGTTTCACGTTTGTTTCTAGAACTTATACTTTGCTGTTCATTTCTAAAATCTTGTTTTTCTTTTGGACTTTTAATTAATGTTTTTGTATGATGTTTAAGTGTTTATTTATTTTCACATTTTGTTCTTACGTTATTTTCCTATGTTCTTCCATTTCTTCATAGATATTTTCTCTGTATTTTCCACAATTTTATTTATTTTCCCCTAATTTGATCTGGATTTTTCTTCATTTCTCTTCTAATCCCTTGTTTAACCCTGAATGTTAGACTTTTGAATTCCCTGTCCCCTTTTTTTTGTAACTAAGAGTTACCTGGTGTTTTATTTTGGTTGTTTACTAGAACCATCTTGTCATGGCTTTTTTAAAAAATACATATTGAGATTCTCTGCTGTCTCTATTACATTAGGGAACTATTTTCTTATTGATTATAAGTTTGTTTCACCCTGCCTTTTAAAAAAATATTTGGGTATGTCTGGGCAGGCAGGCTGGGCATGTTATGTTCCCTGCTTGTCTGTGGGCACACTAGTTCTCCTCACCTTGTCCAGGTAGGTAGGACCAGCCTCTTAGCTGTGGTAAAGTGGGGCAGGTGCAAGCAAAGGGGTGGGTGGAGGTGGGTTGTAACTGGCCATTGGCACTGAGACAGACTTGATATAGCAGCCATCTCTCTGGCCAAATAGCCATAGCCCATTGGAAAGTGGCAGTGGCAGCTTACAGTGCAGAAGGGTAGAAGTTGTGAAAGCAGATGTCTCTGGTTACTGGGTGCTCTGTGTCCTTTGGGAGCTCAGTAAAGTTGCCTTCTTCCACTCCCTGTCTGTTGCTTGTGCTCAAATGTAGCAAAACTGTGCTGTTAGCTAACAGGAGATCTCTACTCCATAGCTCTACTCATTCCTTAGTTTTTGTCAGTGTCTTCTTCCATTGGATGCCTGCTTTAGTTCTTTATTCCTTCACTTCATGCTTAGGACTCAGAGACTGATGTTTGTATCTGTTTTATTTAGTTTATTTAGTTTAGTTTAGTCTTTGTTGCAGAGCAAACACTGGTGGCATAGTTGATAAGAGCTACAGCTGTTAACCAGAAGGTCTGCAGTTCAAATCCACCAGGCGCTCCTTGGAAACTCTATGTGGCAGTTCTACTCTGTCCAGTAGGGTGACTATGGGTCGGAATCAACTCAGTGGCACTCAGTTTGGTTTGGGTGTTGTGGCAGAGAGATAGCACATTGCTCCTTCTGTGGCACCGTGTTGGCTCCACCTTACATAAATTTAAAAAGAAAATAGAAAACTTTCTATATGAGTAATGTGGAACAAGTATTCCATAAATAGATTTTAAGAAAGTAGTAGGTTACTAGTACTACTAACAAATACAATTGAAAACTAAGCCATCATCCGTTTTTTTAACACTGGCAACATAGCCTCACCTGTATAAAGTCCTGAATCTGCTCCTGCTCTGTAATGTTAGCAGTAGAGTGATACTGAAGACCTGTTGTTGTTTTCTGTCAGTGAGCCTTCTCCTAACTCATGGTGATCCACTGTATGTGAAACAGAATACTACCTGGTACTGTACTATCCTCTTGATTGGTTGTGGATTAGACTGTTGCCATCCCTAGGGTTTTCACTGGCTGAATTTCAGAAATAGATTGCTAGGACTCTCTTCCTAGTGCATCTTAGTCTGGAAGTGCTTTTAAAACCTGTTCAGCATCGTAAAAAATAAAATAACTATTGCCTCCAAGTTAATATTGACTCCTAGCAATCCTGAAGGACAGAGTAAAACTGCCCCATGAGGTTTCCAAGGAATGGCTAGTGGATTCAAACTGCTAACTTTTTGGTTAGCACCCATAGCTTCTAACCACCATACAACATGCAAACAACTACTGACAGATGGGTGGTGGTTGTGCATCAAATACATTGGTCTAATCTGCTCTTTCACCTAGAAGGTGAGAATTCTACAGCTCAACCACTGATGCTCTGTATTTAAACACACAGTAGCTCCCAAATCCAACTTTCTCTTTCAAGTATTGGGAAGACTAAAAGGGAATTTCTCTCTATGTTATTTAATGTTATTTGATGATATGGTTGTTGTTTGTGTATTATATTGCACAAATCACACAGACAACACTGGTATACAGTGCTTATTAATACATGTATGTCAAATTTAGGAATTATTCTTTGCTTGTATACAGATGAAGTTATTTCTGATTTTTATAAGTTCTGAAGAAAGATGACAATATCATACTGAATTCTATCGGGGTAAAAATGGAAAAAATTAGCTAATATATAATCACATAATTCTTCTGACCCAAGGTATAAATTATATATATACTTTCTTGAAGATGAGGCACTTTGTTTGGAAATGTGTCCCACCTACCTTTGAATCCTCCTGACTATTATACATTTTTCTACTTATAGTTTACCAATTCCAATATTTTCATTATCTAAAGAAGAATAATTTTTTGTCAAGAAAGTTACCTTGAAATTGAAAACAAAGAGTATCTTCCCTGATTTTCTAGGTTGGACTCCAAAGATAGTCTTTTCTGAGTTTCAAATGAGTTAAGAAGTAAGTAGATATTTTTGTTGCATTTTTAAAAATTGAGTAAATTTCCAATGATTTAAAAAATTCATCTGTTTATGCCTTAGTTTCCAAGTACTACTGTGACAAAAATCCAAAAATGGGTGGATTTTGTAAAAAACAGAAAATTATTTTTTTCAGAGCTCAGGAAGCTAGAAGTCCAAATTCAGGGCACCGGCACTAGAGGAGAGCTCTCTGTCTGTCACGTCTGGGGGAGAATTTATGTCTATTCCAGCATTCCTCATTTCCTTAGACATTTTCAGATGGAATGGCATCTATATTCTTCTATTTGTGTTCTTTCTTTGTGTAATTTTCTCTTTTGAAATCTCAAAAATTACTAGGTTTAAGATACATCCTACTGTGACTTGGTTGCATTAATGTAACAACACCAGCAACCAAATAACCATACAAAATTACATCCACAGCTATAAGGGTTATGATTCAAGCACATTTTGGGGGGACACTATTCAATTTATAATAGTGTAAATGAGTCTAAACCAATGTATCCTGTTAGTTGGAAGAAACTGACTTTCAGTTATATGATGTCTGCCAATGCCACATGCTTTAAGCAGTTTCATTACAAATCGTGATTATGTTTATCTCAGGTGAAGTCAGGGTGTGCAGCCAACCTCTTGGCTACTGTTGATCACTTACATCATCTCTTACCGTCAGGTTTTTAAGGAAAAGAGTTGAGAAATATATTTAATTTTGTATAATTGATAACAGCAAGTATATGTTCTTAAAACTGCATGTTTTGAAAGTCAATGCCAACTTCCCCATCAGCACTGTGAACAGAGAAGAAAATAAAAACTCCTATCTTGTTAGTGTTAATTGCCATGTAGTCACCTCCAACTCCCGGTGTCCTTGCATGTAACAGAAGGAAGCATTACCAGGTCCTGTGTCGTATTTACGGTAGTGAGGCTTTCTCTCATTTTCCTTGTTCCTCTGCTTTACTAAACATGGCATCCTGTTCTAGCAATCAGTCTTTCCTGATGATACATACAATAGAAGCAATTCCACGTAGTACCAACCTCGCTTCTAAGGAGTACACTGATTCTTTTTCTTTTAAGAATGGTTTGTTCATTCTTGTGGCAGTCCATGAAATATTCAATATATTAAACATTCAAGCCTACTAAAAGTCACCACTGTCATTCAGAAATAACATCATTAATATTTTTGGTGTTTTTCTTTCCAGATTTCTATTGTATAGACTATTTTGCTTATACAATAAAGGTTATGTTGCATAGTTACCCAGACGTCAAAACTCTTCATCCAGGTCATTAATAATTTTTCATAAATATGTCAATGTATGTATAACAATTCATTGTTGGCAGTTTACCACTTTGCCATTTTTCTATTAGTAGATGTATATGATATCCCCAGCTTCATCTAATCAACAGCCATATAGTAATGACTTCTTTATAGGCAAATGTCTAGAGAACAAATAAATTATTTAAAGTGAATGCTGAAGATACTCCTAATCAAATCCACAGAAGAAAATATGTGGTGCTAAAAGAACAATAATGACTACAAAATCCTCTCTGAATACTATTATTTTTTCACATAACATTGAAATTATTGAAACAACTTTGTAGTCTGTCAATTAATGTCATGATATAAATCTAGTAATGTACCACCTTTATACTAGAATGACATTAGTTTTACCATTTTTTTCTATTTTAGCTTACTATCAGCAGTAAAATTTGACTTCAAAGAAAAATACTCTGCAGAATATGAAAGTCAATAAATGATTTCTGTAAAATATTTTAAAACATAGATCATAAATCAAGCTAGTTTAATAAAGGTGGGTACTCCGTCAGTAAATTCTGGATTGGGTTTTCATATGGGGTAGCATACGAATGATGAAATTAGAAGTTGATAGAGATATGCTAGCAACTCTCTCCTGCCTGTTCCTACTTTAGAACATTCCAGCGTGCATTGGCAAACATTCATCAATGCTATTCAGACTCGTGAATAATAGCTGTATCAGTCAGATTAAGCTAGTCTAGACCAACAGACTTCAGTAACTAAAAGATACAAATATGTCTTTCCCATTCAAATCTCATGTCCATCATGAACTTTCTATTGCCCTAAAGTAGAAGAAGAAGAAGAAGAAGAAGAAGAATCCTTTGCTTTGAACTGGCACGTGTTACTTCTGCTGAGATTACATTGGTCCAAGCAAGTCATTACACTAAGCCTGGTGCCTTTGAGATGCCAGTGGGAGAAGAAGAATTGTCAGTTCCCAGGCAGGAAGTCCCATGACCAAGAGTTATATGAGAGATGCAGGAAAGCCCAATCATCACAGCATGCCCTGCAAAGATGTTAAACAGTAATAAACCTAAGCCATGAGCCAATAAATCATGGTGATAAACAAAGCATTTCTGAAGGATGCAAGATTACGTCTAAATTACCTAGAAGCTCTCTAAGGATCCCTGCATCACCTTCGTCCTTCCTTTACTACCTGAGTCCTTCCTCCTGAATATGGCTGCCCTCAGTATCCACAAACCCAAGCCTTTAGAGAACATCCATGGTGGGGCAAACGGTTAAGTACACAGCAGCTAACCAAAAATCTTGACAAAATCAGTAACTATAAAAACACCAACAACAATGAAAACAACAGTGTATGCTTTTGGTGCATGTAGATGAAACCATGTGATTTGAAGTGTCTTAGTCATCTAGTGCAGCTATAACAGAAATACCACAAGTAGATGGTTTAAACAAAGAGAAATCTATCTTCTCACAGAAAAGTAGTCCCAAAGTCCAAATTAAGGGTCTCAATTCCAGAGGAAGGCTTTTTCTGTTGGCTCTTAGAGGAAGATACTTGTTGGCAGTCTCCCCCCTGGATTGGGAACTTCTGAGGTACAGGAATCCTGTGTTATTTCCAAAGGACAGGCTCTGTTACCAGCACTGTTTCTTGGTGGCATGAGATTCCTAACTTTCGGCTTTCTTCTTTTTTCTTTATATCCCAAAAGATTGCCTCAAGGCGCAATGTCCTCTTACAGATAGAGTCCTGCCTCACTAACACCACTACAACGCATCCCCCCTCATTAACTTCATAGAGGTGGGATCTACAACATATAGGAACATCACACAATACCTGGAATCATGGCCTAGCCACACTTTTTTTGGTGGACAAAATTCAGTCCATGATACAAAACATCACTGTAATTGGGTAATAATGGCAACTCTGACCACAGTGCATTAGAAGATTCAAAAAAGGAATTAGCATAGAGTATTAGCCTTGTAGGTATCTGGTAACATGCAAGCTGGCTTTATGAAAAACTTTTTGTTGTTACAACTACAGAGAATTTTTATAAAAAATAAATTCCTTCTGAACAATACACAAAAATTGTATCGATTTTTGGTGTCATCCCCTCTGACCGTGTCACCCAATGTGATCTACACTCCCTTAGTGACACCACTGTTCAGACTTGAAGTTTGATCCCTTAAAGACAGATAGGAAGGACATTTAAGCTTTCAAACAGAGTGACTAGATGATTAAGAAGATGGAAATCAAAAGTGGAAGGGACAGTACTAACGGGAAGTTTGGACAAGACAGTAAGCAAATTTCACTTTGTTCATAACTTGCCCCAGTGCTTTCCAAATTCTGCAAGATTACAGTTCGAGCCCACTCATAAGCCCCTCAGAAGAAAGGCCTGGCAATCTCCTTCCCAAAATTCAGCCACTGAAAACCTGATACAGTACAGTTCTACACTAATACATACGGAGTTGCTATGAATCAGAGTCAAATTCAGAGCAGTTGGCTGTAGTTGGTTCCAAATTCCAGTCATTCACTGACCCTTTGCATGCTTTTTGTTATATAACAACCTGTATTCTTATTTGCTTAATATATTTATTAAATGTATTTATTCTAAAAGGTCACTATATCATTGCTCTAAATAGGAAATCAGTAATACTCTCCATTGTAAGATAATAGACTTGAAAAATATTCTGTAAAAATTATAACAAAGCAGTTATACAAATAAAAATGAGCCAGTTCATTTAAGGGAAAAAAAAAACTATGAAATGCAGATAAAAATAAGTGCAATCAATTTGCAAAAAAAGCCTATACCTGAAATAAGTTTCATAGTGAGTAAATTAGAGTATTTTTGGCTGGTTATAAACAGAAGAATATTCAGGTCTTGGTCACTTAGTTTATGCTTTGCCATGCTACTTCATGCCTTTATGCCTTGGCGTGTTTACCCTCTGCCTGGGATTTCTACCTCTCCCCCTGCCTCTGCGTGTACAGTGCATATTCATCTTTCAAAACCTGCTGAATGTCACCTCCTTATTCATTTTTCCATTAACTCTTGATTCATATTAGGGCATTATAGGTATTTGTTTAATAAGCAATTTAACTGTGTAATTAATATATCAAATGCTTGGATATTTTGTTGTATCCTTGCTTAGTGTTGTTTTAAAGATAGTCATCTATCTTCAACCCTGGTTCTCAAGGCTGATGGCCAGTGTGACCTGTCCCAGTTTTGCCTTTGTGAAATTTAGAACAGTTCTTGGGATGTTCCCTGGAACACTCTGAACCATGTAATTGGAAAATCCATTCCACTCTCTCCTATGCCACATCTGAAAAATGTGACTTGCCATATGTTCTTCTGCTCCCACCATGGGTGAACTCATTTTTGTTTATTCTTCTGAATCTTTGCGCTGTTCAGAGTCTTCCTTTGTCACTGCACAAATCATCCCTTAAGGGGCACGTAGGAAATACATCAAACTTCTTTCTTGACAATACTACTGAAGTGTTTACTTAATCTTTGAGTATGTGGTTCTTGCATCAATCAATCATATTCAAACATTGAATTGATACCCATACTTTCATGTCACTGGAGGAATGAATAAAAGATAGTATGTGGACTTAACTGTGTCAGAGACCAAACCAAACACTGTTTCTGCCTGCAAAGAGCTTCCAGTTTCATAAGGAAACTGATGCTGCTGACAAAAATGAAATGATAATTAAATGTAAAAATTATATCAATAATCAGGACTATGAAGAAAAGGAACCCAGTATATAAAAAGAGGCTCCACCTTTAGCCTGAGCAGTAAGAAAGATCATTCTTAAGAAAGTGATCATTGAGTGAGTTTTGGGATGTATGTATTACAGCATTCATTTGTACATCATTAATAAATTTATTGCCAATCATTCAAGAATTAAAGTCACAGACAGTTTTTGGTGAGTACCATTGAGTGGACTCTGACTCATAGTGACCCATGTGACAGAGTAGGCTGCCTCATAGGGTTTTCCTGGCTGTGGTTCTTATGGATGCAGATCGTCAGATGTTTCTCCCATATAGCTGCTGGCTGGGTTTGAATCACTAACCCTGCGGTGAGTAGTCAAGGTAGCCAGGCACTTACTCATTGTTGCAGCACCAGGGCTCAATCACAGATGGCTACATAACGTCATATGGATAGCATTGGAATCAACAGGGCTGCTTTGAACCTACCTAATACTTCGTACTAGTTGTTTATCTTAAACATGCAATTTGTTTTAAAACTCTATCTGGGCCCAGGTTGTCCATGTACAGAAATGGAGACTATTATAATGCCATTTAATAAAGATTAGGTAAATTACGTAAAATCATTCTACAGTATCTAACACATTACAGTTGTTTAATAAGCATTACCCACTGCCATCAAGCATGAGTTGTGCATAATAAAATTTGGGGGATAGTAGGAAAATGTATCTTCTCTAGAATTTTCCAGATGGCATTATTCTTATCAGGAATGGTAAGAGGTGATTTTAAGGATGATTCATAAACATGTGCTAATGTTTAATTTTAATTTGTTTTACAGAATACCAGAAAACTGTAATTATCATTCAGTCTCATTGTTGTAGGATTATTATTGTTTGGTATAAGGTTAAAATTGATATCTACATTTTTCACAAGTATTTTTGTAATAGCAAAAATTATGAAAAATCTATGACTATCTGACAGTCAGGAAATCACTGATGTGATTCCAAATAAGAATACTCACACCCAGCACAAGCTTTTCTGTTTCTTCCTGTCTCTCTTTCTGTTTATTCATTTTGTCTTTTCAAAAAACATTCAATGCAAGCTGAGCTTCTTCAGTTCTTCTGTTTGGGGATTTATGCAAGACAATCCCTAGAGTTATATTGCAGTCATTTCTTCTGCAAGGCTGGTGTTCAGATGGGTGACTCAACCAAAATTACTCAAGTTTTCCGTAACTTCCAGGAGTATATCTTTTGGTGGAATAAACCAGGCTGAAATACTATCTGAGCTGCATTAGATTGGATCTGTCCTTTAGAGTGCCGTCAGATTACAGAAGTCACAGAATTTGGGGAAAGGTTTTAACAATTACACACTCATGTCAGATGAATTGAACTACCAGAGCAGGGTAGTTCAGGTACTGTAATACTAACCAACTGTTATTGTATGTTTTTTTGTTATCAAAGCACTGCAGCTTTAACACTCATAGCTGACTTAAGTCCAGTGTTAACACAGAATCACAAGATTTTAAAGGCAACAGAATAATATTAAACAGCAGGCAGTAAGCAAAAGAATCTGCAGGGAATACTGTCTTGTTTGCTGTCATTAGTCATATATGCGCATTTGAGAGCCCTGCCTGTCTGTAATTCCAGCTGTCTTTCCTTCATGGTGTGAGTCAGTGATGTTCAAAAATTTCTCCAGATAGCCAATCTTTTATATCATTTTCCCATTATGAATTCAGTTATCTGAATCACACTCAGTGGTTTAACCTACAAGCACAATATATTTCAGCACTGTGTGGGGCCATTACAAGGCTATTACCAAATTAATAATGTTATCTGTGATTGACAAGAAATACATGTTCAGGGCCGTCTCTTTGTTGCTGTTTACAAATGCAGCTGGCCCCCTAAACATGAGCCTATTACTGAGTGTTGGTGAGAGAAAGCTGAACTACTATTCCAAGTTTATAAACCTCAGACTTTCATTAATTCCCTAAAGGAATTCTCATTAATTTTTTAGTGTTTTGCCTTATTTGCCTCAAAAAAATAATTTAAACTTGGCAAATGAAGATGTTATAACTTCTCTCAGCTGCAGTATTTCACATGTGTAGCTATTACTTCATGAGAATAAATCTAAGTAATCCTTATTTTGGATTGCCTCACATTGTGCTCATCTCATCACACAAGACTGGCTTAAAAATCGTCCACACTTCATTCCTTGCAACTGTAATCTGTTTCATTCGGCAATTTCTCTTAGTCTCTGTGCATATCAAAACAGGTCACGGTGCCTGCCTGTCTTGGCCTGTCACCAAGCGTGCCCCTAGTGGTGGATAAAGGAATTTCCTCATCTGTGTCACCAACGTGATTTCCCTGAAGAACATGATGAATATGGTTAAATGAATTATCTCACAATTTAATTGAAATTCTTTTATAAAAAGAAATTTAACTACTTTACTAATTTTTTTCTGATTTTATCCGTATTCCATGTGTAATCAAGCAGACACTATTGCTGCTAGCCTCCCATGAGACTCGTTTATGCGCTCCCATGGAAAATATCACTCCATGCTCAAATTTGTTTTAATTTCTCATTTTGCATTTCAAGCTCCCAGTCAGCCACCAGGAAATGTTGTTTGGAATGCTACAGACAATAAAGTGTTACTTAATTGGGAACAAGTTAAAGCAATGGAGAATGAATCAGAAGTAACAGGCTATAAAGTAAGTTGTATCATTTGCAATGTTTTCTTTCTCTATTTCTGGGACTACCTCCCAAGAAAAGCTAAAGCACAAATGACTTTTTATAAATGCGAATAACATGGTTTCTATAATGTAATTTTGACATACAGGTATCAAGTTTCTTATTTTTTTAAAAAAGGTATTTTCCAAAAGCCAGCCAGCCAAGTGCCATCGAGTCAGATTTGACTCAGGGCGACCCTAGATTTCCTAAATATATATTAAGTGACATCATTCTACTAATATGGAGTGTTTGGAACAAAACATTTATAAATTGTTCACTAAGCTAATCTGTTTGTTACTTCTGGTGTTTCACCCATATACTACTCAAAAAGCAACTAAAGATATTGGCTCTAACTCTCAGATCTAATTCAAGATCCATACAATATACCTCTGTCCTGTATTTCCAGCCTTGAAAATACTCAAAGCAGCAGAACTCTTCCACAGAAATTCACTCTTCCCCAGGTCCTTCAATCTGAGGGCCCAAAGGTTCTGCTGTGGGTTGATCCCCAGTTAAAGAGCTACGGAAAGAGCTATGAACAAAATTTATTTCTAGTGGGCACACAAAAACAAAATAAATGAAGATAGTTTCAGAGGGATAAGAGCTATAAAGAACATGAAAATACGAAGTGTAATAAGTGTAATTTGTTCATGAATTGTAGGTTTTCTATAGGACTAGCAGTCAGCGTATTGTCCAGGTGCTGAGCACGAATAAAACTTCAGCTGAACTTTTGCTGCCCATTAAAGAGGACTACATTATTGAAGTTAAGGCCACGACAGATGGAGGGGACGGGACCAGCAGTGAACAGATAAGGATTCCAAGAATAACCAGTAAGTTCGATGAAGTCAGCATTTCTGCGTTGACAACATCAGTGTTACGCACACTCCGTGTGGGTTAGCTGGTGCTCCTTCACCCCTTCCTTTCCCCTCCTGCTCCTCCTTACATCTAGATGCGATGTGAGAGACAAGACTAACTCCTTCAAAGAAGTGAAAGTAGAAAGATAAGAATGGAAAGATATCACAAAATGTTTAGCAAAATTTTATTTAAACTTTTTTCGCATCCTGAGTTATGCCTAAATTTGCCTTTGGGCCACAAAAAAAAAGAAACTGCAAAAAACAAAAGCACGTCAAGTAGATACTGATTCATACCTACCCTATGGAAGAGAGTAGAACTGCCCCATAGAGTTTCCAAGGAGCACCTAGTGGATTTGGACTGCTGACCTTCTGGTTAGCAGATTGTAAAAGCAGAATTTCTTAAGCATTTCTCCAGGGCAATGTTGAACCCACAACGTCTTCCTCAGGCTTTTAATATTCTGATTGTTTGCCTCAAATAAATGATAGATGAATCTTATCAATTCTTTAAAAAGATGAAAACTTAAATTAACATTGTTAGAGTAGTAAATCATGTATGTTTGCTAAAGCAAAAGATATATAAGAAAAAATTGAGTTTCTGATTTCAAGAAGTTTTACACAAACTTTTCCTTCCAAAATGCAAATGAAATCTATTTTTACTATATAAATTATACTTTCGGAGTTAAGGGAAACAGATTTGTGCATCTGTGTTATCAGTGACAGTGGTAGCAGAAATTGTATCTTCTCTTTTAAATTCCAAGTCTGCAAATTTTAGGCCTCAGTTTAAACACTGAGAAGACCACTGCTTTTCTGTAGTTCTTAATGACACAAATAATTTTGTTCCCTGTTGTTTTTCATTGATCTCACACTAATCCATAGCACTAGCAGTCAAGGTGTAATTCCGAGGGGGAAAAAAGTGATTGACATCATTAGCAGCTAATGAGAAAGAGAAAGGTGGAAACTTGGGAGAAATTTATCTTTCCTTGAAATCGTAAAGACGATAATAGACTAAAACAAAGAAAGTAAGAAAATAGCAGCTGCTTTTCTCAGAGCTGCCACAGACATTTTAAAAAATGTGTAAAATTCAGTAGGGCAAAACCAAGAATTAACTCCTATCTTTTTTCTAGGCTCTAAAATAAGGAATGCTCTCTTGTTCCTAGAAAAGTAAAATGTAGAGAGTCACCATTACAACACTGGCAAATTGGTACTGTTGAAAGGACAGACACATTTTAGTATTTTAAGATGGCTGAGTCAAGAGCAGCTTTTTATCTGACAACTGTGGCCTTGCTGAGCTTGGAAGACCACTGCCTTCACAAGGCCTCTTTATGAAAATGAAGCTTTTATTGATTGCCTTTTTAAAAAAGATTGTGTTCTACAGTGTAGATAATAACTTATCTGGGAATGCATAAAATATATAAATGCATGTTATACACCCTCCCCTCAAACCATACACACACACAAATGCAGATTTTCCTAATCTATATCCAATGAAGCATTCTTTAATTAAACCATTGAATTATCTCAAAATTGTTTGTGGTGGAGTAGAGCTGTTTTCAAAATGATTAAGTTGTTTTTCCAATTTCAATTAAAGTTAAGTGATATTGGATGAACAAAGTCTGAAACAGTTTAAGAGAAGTTAAACGCGTCAGTGTTTTTATAGCTACTAGTATGTACATATGTATATACTAGTGTACTGTCCTAGCTGCTGCTCTCATAAATAAAATCATGGCAGCTATTAAATTGTGGCACCAGGGTAGGTATACGCTATGATTCAATTTTGATACATGGCATTGGTTTAGCCCGGCTTGCTTGTATTGGCGTCATCCTTGTTAATGAAATGTTTTTACCTTTGACAGATATGGATGCAAGAGGATCGACTTCAGCCGTCTTGAATGTCCACCCAATGTCAAGTTCTATGCCCATAGTGCTGTTTTATATTGTAAATGTCCTGTGGTGATAATTCTGTTTTTATTATTGACTGGAAAGTTAATTGAATACAAAAAAAAGTGCTTTCTTGAAATGCAGTGATTATGCATGTTTTTTTTTGTTTGTTTTTGAACTCTGTATTTTTAACTTTCTACTTCATTATGGGTAAAATATGAATATAATAATAAAAAGCAGTAAATCCTTTTAGAGGAATCTGAAATGCCTTAATCTTTACCTGATGAACCAAAGGAATTTACATATTACATACTTCAAACTTTTGATCTAAATGTTCTTAAGCTTTGAATTTAAGCCCTGTCCATGCATAGACTCACACAATCCCCTACATGTGAACATACAAGTTTCTTTTTTAATTGAAAAATGTTTATTATAGTGAGCCAAGTGCTATTTCCCCAATATCACAGCGTTGTTTGGAAGACTTAATCAGTACCCTTTTAAAATGTTATTTGTTATCCCCAGGAGTGAAAAATACATTTAAATAGTTATCCTGTTTAGAAAGGGGTGACATTAGGTTCAAGAGTGTCGTAGAAAAATGTTAGCGGTGCCTCAGAAGCCAGGCTTGATGTGCTTCCAAGAAGTCACAGCCTTGAAAACCCAGCAGAACAGTTTTGCTTTACACACATGGGGTCACAGCAGTCAGAATCCACTTGATAGCAGCTAACAGAACTTGGAAAGGTGAAATTTGGTTTAGAATATCACTAAATGGTTGTGAGACTCTGCAGTAATCACGTGATTCTCTGGATGTCTCAATTACATATCTGTTAAAATGTGGAGATAATTATACCCATCTTGTCTGCCTCTGCCCATGATTATCTGTTAAAAGATAAGGAAATGTGAAAATGCTTGTTACCCCTGATGCACTGGACCTGTGAAAAGTGTTGGCATGAGTTAATTTAACCCTTTCAAGTCACACCGACATGTTTGAAGTGTGCATTGTACATTCTCAGTAACATTTTCTTTTTCATGTCACAATATTATAATATGGAAATGACCACATTTTATTCTTTCTCAAAAATTAAAAAGACATTTCAAAAGGCATTGTACTGGCTCCCACATGCACAAGCCTATGAACAAGCCTTCAGGTTTTATTAAAATATGGGGGAGAAAATAAAGAAGGACCTGAATTTCAATTCTAACATTATAGAAATTTCTCAATATCCTTCATTTTCCATTTCTGATTCCATTAAAGAACCTTCTCTTTTTGGATGGCAGAGACTTTTTTTAAATGAAATCCAACTGTCTATCTGAGTAAGTCTGGCAGGCTTTTTAGTTCCTGAGTTACATTTGTAATAGAACCATGGCAGTGTTGCTGACTTTGATATGTATGACTCAATCTTTCAATATATGGTTTTTAAAAGATTGTTGAAGACGTGATTTCATAGCAATATATAAAGAATATATGAAATTCATCATATTGAATGTTAGACACTGCAAAATCAATTTTTTACCTCTTTCCTACCAATTTCACATTTTTTAGGAACTTATACTTACTTCCAAAGTTATCAGAATTTGAAGCCAACAGTTCAGACATCAGGACATCAAATGAAAAACTAGCAAAATTCTGATATCACCGTAAAACATTATATTTATAGATTACACATAAGGTAAAGGATACATAGGAGAGAGATGTTTATAACTTTCTCTGTAACATCTGTACATATTGTATATATCTAGAAAAACAAATCTGAAGAACTAGTAGATTTCATATAAGCATCATTATTTCCGGTCACAAAGTGGAGAAATGCTTTCTCCAATAACCTGTATTCTATGCTACATGTAATGGATTGTACCTCTTAATTATTAGGAGTTCCTATATGTTCCTATACTTTTCGTTTTCAAGATGATCATACTATTATTTCCTGTCTTTTATAGCAATATGTCTCTATGAGATATGTACTTTGTTTCATATTGAAAAGTATAAAATTTACCTTTTAACTCTTGTGCGTGTATCCTATGGTTATCTGTATGTATTATTTTCTATTATTCTAATAAAATTTATAATGATAATATGCTGTGCATTTTTAGTTTTGTTGTGGTCAAAAAAACCTAAAGGGAAGAGTAGGAGTATATCATAATAATGCAGACATTAGCATTTCTTATGTTTTTTAGCCAACTTTCATCTTTTTGTTCTTTTACCAGAATATTTGAAAAATACTTTTATAACCTACTGACTCACAGTAAAATCAAGCAATTTGAGACTGTAACTTCTATACTGAAGAATCTTATGCAGGAAAGAGAAAAAGAGTGAGGAAGCAGAAAATTCCATTTACAGAATGAAAATATCTACTTTCTTCTGATTTTAGTTGCTTCATGGTGGCTTCTCCCACATATTTGAACATCATTTTATTGAAATTAATATTATTATCACATCATCAAGAAAAGCTTTCTCCAATTCTCTGTATTTTATGCTACATGTAATGGATTGTACCTTTTTTATTATTTAGTAATTCACATACATGTCTGCACTTTTGGTTTGCAAGATAATCATTCTGTTATTTCCTGTTGTTTCTGGCGATATATCTCCAAGAGATACTTACTTTGTTTGAAAAGTATAAAATAAATAAAATATAAAGTCCCTGCAAATTTTCTCAGATTTTCTGAGATGCTCATTGGCATCAATGTTAAAGACTTTCTCTTTGTGATCTAACATATTCCAAATAGCTAAAAAAGTATGTACTTGAAAAAGATTCGTTTTAATTAATAAATAATATAAAATGCTAATTGTCGATGTGGTGGATACTAGAGCTAAAATAATTCAATTGTTGCATAAGAATTTTTAAAAATCTGTTTAGAGGTGAAAGAAAGAAGAGAGAAAAGTGTGTACATGGATTCTGGAACGACTGCTTGATTCTCTAGCCAAGTGATTTTTGAGGAGTGCTAAACAGTCCAGGTTTCTTCTTTGTGAACCAAGGTTACTGATATACTTACTGAAACACTGGATGTTGCTTAGAGTGCTGGGGGTTACTAATTGAGATGATATATGCAAGTGTTTAGAGCCACACTTCTATCAGTATTTTTCCCATCATAATTGGAAAAAGAAAAAAATAAAGAAGACATTGGAAGACAAAGAATCATTTTGATGGTGACTTTGCTTTAATGTATTAAGAACTTTTACATGTATTCTACTGAGAGGAAACTTGTATGATTCCAGGAGTTCCTAGAAGACAGTCAAGAGTCTGATGCCAGATATGTTTGCAGAGAAATACGGTGTTGCCAATGTTATATAACATACCTTCACTATATATGTGCCGGACTCTGAGTTAAGTACTTTACCTTTTCTAAATTAATCCTCATGGCAATCTTAGGAGTTAGGTGATATAATCAAGTACATTTTAAAGACAACAATACAGGTGCAGGAAGATTGAATAACTTGCAGAAGGTCACACTAATAAGGGCATGGTAAATGGGATTCTAACCCACACAGCCTGGCTGCGACCTTTGAGCTTACGGTCAGGCTGTTAATATACTCGCCAAATCAGGTCCATCAGATTAGTTTCTGGTACCAGTTGATCCTATACTTTGTTCCATTTCTATCATTGATCGTAATTTAAACTAGGAAATGGAAAATATGGAAATCATTCCTTTGACTAGTGTAACTTTTTATATTATTTAATTTTTATATGGAAAATTATCCAAGTTAAAACTCACCTAGCCTCAGGATTCCTGAAGTTACAAGCCATTTTTTCTGCTTTAGAAATATTTTCTAGGCTCTATGCTTAATTTAGATTATGTAGTTGGATTTAGTTTTTTTGAAGACAGTTTGTGCTGATTTCCACTCATCCTATCATTTTCTATGAAAAATGTAACAGTATAATTCAGTGAAATAAAAAATAATTAGAATGTTACAAGTTTTTTTTTTAATTCCAATTAAATTCCCCGCTGCTGTTTCATATCCTTATAATGCCAGATTTTCTAAAATTGAAAATGTATTCTAATTGGGTTCATTTTTTTCTTAAGTGTTTTTACCCTTTTTAAAAATGAAAATTACACTAATATTCATTATAAGTTGGATACACTTCAGTAAATATTGGAGGTATAATGAACCCACAACAGCAATTACAAAATTAGCAATTAGTCAATTATATCATTGTTTTGAAAGAAAATACATAAACAGAATTGAAATGTTTCATTTCAATTGTTGGGCTTTTATGCTGCTGTTTTTCTTTGAACCCAGTACCCTGATTGGACGTATCTTGCTTTGTATGTAGGTGATAATTACTTCCTGAACTTGCACACGGAATAAACATACTGATGCAGAATTAACCTTGTAAGAAAAGGATGCTTCTGTTATCCGTTATTCTTTATTCTTCTTTACTGTTTCTCTGTTGAAATTATCTAAGAGCTTGATGTTTCTACTTTGTTAATACTGTGGTAAAAAGAAAAATTTGAATCCTATATAATTGGATGTTACCTAAGAAAACTCGGAAAAAAAGAAACAAATAAAAACACAATAAAGCCAAGCAGATTTCATTTCAGCATCAGAAAGTAAAACGTGACAGATACAAAGCTAACGTAAAACGTGTATCTAGGCTGGCTAATTGGAAAGTGAGCTGTGCAAACAATGTGATTGTTTTTATTGGCATTTCCAAAGCTTTCAACCAAATTTAAAGATCATGCCGTGAAATAGTGGCTGGAATTGTAATCGCTGGCACAGCACCCTTACTGTGCGCTTGGTTCCTCTTTATAGGCTCAGGACAAATGTGTTCAATTCAGTCTGAAGTTTTCACTATTTCTTCTTAACTTCTCAGAGGTTTGCTTTCCGTTTCCTCCTGCTCTGCCCATAGAAGTAATGATGATACAGTGATTGATGGGATGGAGAATAAGAGGCATTCTGAAGCTTTATTTTGACCCAATTACAGAAGTCCCTGGATACCCTGGTGGCGTCCCGGTTAAGGGCTAAGTCAGCTCCCCATAACGCCGGCCGTTCAAATCCTCCAGGGGCTCCTTGGAATCTCCAAGGGGCAGCTGTACAACGTCCTGTAGGGTCGCTGTGAGTGGGAGTCGATCGCCTGACTGCTTTACATTCGTCCCTGGGAATCTGCAGGCGATTGTTTCAGTCCGCGGCCGCTCGAGGGTCTTCTATATGAAACGGCGTAGGATTTATTATTTTCATTTTTATTTTTTAACATAGCACAGGCATGAAGAGTACTTCACCCCGAAGTGAAAGAGTGGTGACTGGCTAGGTTAGGGCAGACGCGAGGCGCGGGATCACAGCAGGCACTTCAGCGGACAGCCGCATCACCCTCTGTGCGGGCTGCCATTTTTGAGTCCGGGGTCCTTTCCGGGGGCGGTCCTGGGTGAGTGGACACTGCGCGTGCGCAGTGCGGGGCCTCTGCAGTCCCCGCCTTGCGGTGTGGTTCTCGCCTTCGCGACAGAGACCTGTGCCAGGTTCTCAGTCAGGGCTCCCAGCACGCCCGCGTGAGTTCGCAGATCCTTTCCTAGTGTCCTCACTTGTCCCGATGGTGTCGAGGTATGCTGCATGCATTACTCTTGCATTGCTTCAGGCCCCTGAACTCTGTTTCTGCGGCTCCCCAGTAATTTCGATATGTGATTGGTTGAATCAGTGGAATCCTCGGAAATGGAGGACCGAACCAATAAACACTGGATAATCGGTATTGAGACAATTAATTTAGAGGTAGATAGTGTAGCCTAAGAGTTAAGAACATTTGTTCAAACCAGTAAACTGGTTTGAAACCCTTGTGCTGCCCCTAAACAACTGTGTGACTATGGACCAGCAAATCAGTCCTTTGGAAAGCACAGAATTTCTTAACTAAAATGGCACCAGTGGTAGTACCTGCTTTAAAGGCTTGTTGTTGGAATGCTTTTTTTAAAAAAATCATAATTTGGCTCACAAATATTCATTGACACAGTTGAATAAGTTAAAAATACTATTAGACTTTAAATGCTGAGTCACTCTTTAAATACAAGTGATAATATAATCTATATCAAAGCATAGGTCAAGATTGTTTTTCAGCAAAGGCACCTCCTGTATAACCATGGCTCCTCTGTCAGTGAAGATTTTACATGTTGGTACAGTGCTGAACAGGCTTCAGTAGAACTTGCAGACTAAGATAGACTAGTAACAAAGACCTGATGATCTACTTCCAAAAGTTGTTGTTGTTAGGTGCAATCAAATCGGTTTTTATTCTTGAACCCAATCTGGCATCCACTGTGTCAACCCGTCTCATTAAGGGTCTTCCTCTTTTTCACTAGCCCTTGACTTTACTAAGCATGATGTCCTGCTCTAGGGCTGATCTCTCCTCACAACGTGTCCAAAGTATAAGATACAGTCTCACCATCTTTACTTCCAAGCAGCACTCTGGTTGTACTTCCTCCAGAACTCATCTGTTTGTTTCTTTGGTAGTCCATTTTACATTCAGTATTCGTCTCCAAAACCACAATTCAGAGGCATCAGTCCTTCTGTCTTCCTTGTTCATTATCCAGCTTTTGCATGCTTGGCTCAGACACATTGTCGTGGATTGAATTGTGTCTCCTCAAATATGTGTAGCCATGTGACTGGGCCATGATTCCCAATATTTTATCATTGTCCTCCATTTTGTGATATTCCTATGCTGTATGTGAAAAGATTATGATGGGACTGCAAATCCCTTCATAGGATTACCTTCCTGCTGCAGGGAGTCTCCCTGGAGTATGGCTTGCACCACCCTTTATCCTTTCATCTTACAAGAAATAAAAGGAAGGAGAATCAGGCGGTGAATTGGGAACCGCACAGCATCAAGAAAGCAGTACCAGAAGAAGAGCGTGTCCTTCAGACCTGAGGTTCTGCGCCAAGATGCTCCCTGGACAAAAACTGATGCAATACCGGACTTGCCTCCAGAGCCAGCAAGGGAGAAAGCCTTCTCCTGGAGTAGACACCCTGAATTTGGACATGTAGCCTGCTGGAATGAATAAGAATAAACTTTCCTTTGTCCAAGCCGTCTACTTTGTGGTATTTCTTTTAGAGCAGCACTAGCTGACTAAAACACACACCTTAGTCTTCAAGGCTAAATCTATACTTTTTAACACTTTCAGAAGGTCCTTCGCAGCAGATTTTCTCAGTGTAACGTGTCTTTTGATTTCCTATCTGCTGCTTCCGTGGGCCTTTATTGTGGAACCAAGAAAATGAAATCCTTGACAAGCTCCAGAAGTTAACCAGTGAAAACCCTATGAATCATAATCTCCCACTAGCCTTGGGTCATAATGACCCCAAATAATAAATTGCCCCTGTTTGGATTTTAATTTGAATCAACCAAATTTTAAAAAAGGGGGGATGGGTTGTTCATTCATTCATCTATAGTATCAGACACTGGTCTGAAGGTTAGAAGTACAAGATAAAGACCCATCATCACAGGGAGCTTACATTGGAGTGTTAAAGCAGAAAAGGAACTAAAGTAAATAATGTTGACTGAGTTTTGTACTACAATGCTGAACACATGGAAAGAGCTCAGCGTCTCTCAGCTGCCATTCTTACTACCTCAAAACAAGAATGAAATGACAAAATGTTTAGAATGTTCCCTCAAATCAGGTCCAGCAATCTCAGGCTTATTCAGAAAGAAGTTAAAGCTTAGTCTAGAATCTTTACTTTTGTTTTTAACAGTGCTTCTAGGTCAGAATCAACTTGATGGCAATGGATGTTTTGTTTTGTTTTGTTTTTTTCCTGCCTTTTAAGTAGGGAAGGCCCACATGCAGCCTCATGTTTATGGTGCTTGTGAGTTACAGCACTGACATGAAACGAGTCAGTTGACCAGGCAGGGCAGGCCTGGTTCTGGGTGTCAGTCTGAACACCCTCCAGAGGCTGAAGAATTATTACAGAGGCTTGCCACAGGAATATGTTGAGTAAGAGAATTTACTTTCCAGGAAGCAAAGAAAGTAAAACGCCCATTTTGAGAACAGAACCTATTACAGTGTTTCTGCTTGGAGCAGGTCATTTCGTATTACCAGGACCACTATCCATGAGTGACAGACTGGGTTCTGTTGGGGCTGAAAGATCCAAAGGAGATCTCTTTGGCTATAGTAGCCACTAGCCACTGCCGTTGAGTCACCTCTGACTCATAGTCACCCTGTAGTTCAGGGGAAAACTGCTCCATAGAGTTTCCAAGGAGCACCTGGTGGATTTGGACTGCCAGCCTTTTGCTTAACAGACTTGCACTTAACCACTACACCACCAGGGTTTCTTTGGCTATGCTACCATTAGACAGTGAACAAAGAAGACAAGAGAAGAGTTGATGCCTTTGAACTGTGGTGTTGGAGAAGAATGTGCCATGGACTGCCAAAAATACCAACAGATCTGTTCTGGAAGAAGTACAACCCGAGTGCTCCTTGGAAGCAAAGATGGCAAGACTGCATCTTACATACTTTAGACATGTTGTCAGGAAGGATCAGTCCCTGGAGAAGGGCGTCATGCTTGGCAGAGTAGAGGGTCAGCGAAAAAGACGAAGACCCTCGACAAGATGGACTGACACAGTGGCTGCAACAATGGACTTAAGCATAAAAATGATTGTGGACATGGCACAAGACCAGGCAGTGTTTTGTTCTGTTGTTCATAGGATCACTATGAATCGGAACTCACTGAGGGCACCTAATGACAACCATATAAAGACAGGACTACTCTCTTCAGAAGTTAAGCTAGTATGTCTCTGAGAGACCCTTGTCTAGGCACTTTTTACAGGAAAGAAAGTCCTTCTTCCCTCTATTTCCCTAAATTTATAAGCAGAGATGCTAAGGCATCCCAAATGGTGCTGGGGGTGGAAAATGTCTAATTGCATTATGCCAGAGCTCTGAAGATGGATCTTACTGCTGTAAGTAAATGATACCGCCTTGAAGGGGAGATGGAAGTGAGAAATGATATAGGGCAAGAGAATGGAAGTGGGACAAAGTTTGTTTCTAAAGAAAAGACAAAGGGGAGAATACATGTTAGATATATTTTATAACATAATAATATTTTCATTGATACTCCTCAGTGAAAAATCATTGGCCTTCACAGAGGATTTTCTTTAGAATGACCCTTGCTTCCATACACAAGACTTGTTAAATCCTATGGGGAGCATTCTCTGTATAGCCACTGTGTGGCTTCTAAAAACAGCTAGTGAGCTACATGTCTTTCTGTTGGTAGATGAGCTGTAGCTGCTAAGGGGAACTGTTAGAATGCTCCAGAGCAACTGGAAGTGACTTGCTTCAGATGGTTAACCTGCCTGGGGGAAGAGCATCTGGATCAGAGCAACGCTTTGGTGGAAAGGAAATTATGTGGAGCTGTGAGCTTAGTGATTTAAGATTCATAGACACAGATAAATTGTGTATTAGAAATGATGATAGGGGATGGTTTACAAAGTGATTAAGACTCCGTGCTTTGGAATCAGACAGCCTGCAAGTCCTGGGTCTGCCAGTCACTTACTTTGAGCCTTAGAGCAAGTTAATTTACCACTCTATGTCTATTTTTTCACAATTAAATTGGCATGCCTACCTCTCTTATGTGATAATTAAATGAAATAATGTGTATAAAGTGGTTGTCACAGTGCCTGGGGAAGTAAAACCTTAATAACAAAATACACAAGCAGCTACCTTCCAGTTGATTCTGACTCATGGTGATCGCATGTATATCAGAGGAGAACTGTGTTCTGTAGGGTTTCCAGTGACTGATTTTTTGGAAGTAGAGCTCCAGGCCTTTCTTCTGAGGCCCTTCTTGATGAATCCAAACCTCCACCCTTCTGCTTAGCAGCTGAACTAATTAACCATTTGTGCTATCCCAAGATTCCAAGCCTTCAAAACTCCATAAAATTGATGATATCTGCTTTTCTTTCACCTGGAATATTGGGGGAATGAGAAAGACAGTGGTAGCTTTTTAATACTGGAAATGCTTTGTGCATTTTTGATGTGTTTTATATCATTTTCGTCAATCCCATTTCTAAAATTGCTTACTTTTTAAAGTGAAAACTGACAGCTAAAGCTGTATTGAGAGGAGACACCCACACCTCTTCCTGAGGTTTTCCCTCAGCATTCCAGCCTGAAGAGTAAAAAACTACTTGCTTTCTTTTACTGGTCCAGAACAATTTCCCAGAATGGTAAAATGTAAGTAACTTTAGGGGCATAAATCCCTAAAATGTTCAGTTTCAATTATTCTTCCTTAAACCTAAATGATACTTTTTAAATTAAAAAAAAATAAATAGGAAGACAGTTTTCTCCCTCAACTCTAATAGCACGTTCAGCCCTCAGTTTTTAAATTGTGCTGTAGACTTTGTATGTAGCTGAAGAATAAACTTGAATCCTAGATGTCATGGATTGAATTGTGTCCCACCAAGACTATGTGTAGCCATGTGACTGGGTCATGATTCTCTGTATTCTGCAGTTGTCCTCCACTTTGTGGTTTTGGTATGGTGTATGTTAAAGGATTAGGATGGGGCTGTAAATCCTTTCGTAGGATCACCTCCCTGCTCCAATGTAAAGGAAGTTTCCCTGGAGTGTGGCTTGTACCACCCTTAATTTCCTGCAAGAGATAAAAGGAAAGGGAAACAGGCAGAGAATTAGGAACATCAACCATCAAGCAAATAGCACCAGGAGAAGAGTGTGTCTTTCAGACTTGAGTTTCCTGTGCCAAGAAGCTCCCTGGACAAAGACTGACAACACCGCAACTTCCTCCAGAGCTGAGTAGGAGGAAAGCCTTCCCCTGGAGCAGACATCCTGAATTTGGACTTGTAGCCTACCGGACTGTGTGAGAATAAACCATTGTTAAAGCCGTCCACTCTGTGGTATTTCTGGTAGGGCAACCCTAGCTGACTAAAGCGTTTGGTACTTCTACACTTTCTTGCGGGAAACATGCATCACATCTTGGCGTGTCATCAGGCTTAGTTCATATCTGTGCAGTGCTTTTGAGAATATGGGGTAGACACTAACATGAGAACAATTTGACAGAGTTTGGCCATGACAGATTCTTTGAATCTTTCATTCTGATTTTAAGAAGAAAAGGGATTTAATTAAACATATTATGTCTGTTGTTTTTTTTTTGCTTTCATTGACAAACTGTGGATGATTGTTTACTATCTGAAAGAATAATCACTTTCCCACAAGCACAAAAACCCAGTAAATCCTTCAGCCGTTGATTGTACTAAATGCCTTGGAATAGACAGACTTTGAAGGTCTTCCTGGTAACATTCTCCATTCTTTTCTTGAGAACCCAGTTTCCTAGACCCAGAGAGTTCCTTTGCATAGATGTTTGTGATGTATATGTGACTCTGATGTTGTAGAAGTTTGGAAATGCTAGTATTCCCTGAAGTGCCTTATATCAGCCAAGCCATCAAAATTTACCACATAGATACTGCTGCTGCAGTCAAGATGGAAGTATTAATAGAAATATGTGAGACTAAGAATTACCTTTAAGGAAAGTTTAATACAAGAGGAAGGGGTTTGTTTTTAGGTATTCTGTCTACCGTAGAGTTTTTCAAACTTCTCTAAGCTTGAGATTGCATCCCTCCTTAGCCGTCTTTAATGCCGATCTCATAGATTGAGGCAAACAATCTATAGATTTTTCGGTCATGAGCTCATTCAGATATTCAGACTTGGTGCTTGCTGATCTATAGCACAAACAAGTAAAAAATTTGAGAGACAGGGCTGAAATATTTCTTAATAAGATAAATGATAGGTAGCATAGCACCAGCAATTGTGATTATGGCCTATGAAACAGTTGTCTAATTAGAATTAAATGAAAAACTGTGAAATATACATTGAAATATGTGCTAAGTAGTATGAGAAGGCTACCCACTGCAGTGTTGTCTATGAAAGCAAGCGTTGGGAGCAATTTCAGTGTCCACTCAGAAGAGGAAATATCAAATAGCATGTGATCAGTTTATGCTATGGTTCACTATACAGTAGTTAAAAAGAAATCTTCAGGTAAAAAGCCTGCAAGATAGTCTGTCAGAAGAAACACTGAATATTTTGCTATCTGTGTGAAAACTTGAAGTGATAATTTCCCTGGGTTTGTGTTTATGTATGGGAAGGTCTAAAGGAAATGCATTAGTCAGATCATAGTCATTACCTCTGTGAGAGGGTGTCAGTACAGAGATCAGGAGGTGTAGTCAAAAGCGTTTTTCACAATGCCCCCATCGGTCAGTTTGTCATACTGTGGGGGCTTGCGTGTTGCTGTGATGCTGGGAACTCTACCATGGGCATTCAGATCTCATCAGGGGCACCTGTGGCCTACAGATTTCAGCCGAGCTTTCAGACTAAGACAGACTAGGAAGAAGGACCTGGCAGTCTACTTCTGGAAAGAATTAGCTAGCAAAAATCTTGTGAATAGCAGCAGAACATTGTCAGATATAGTGTGAGAAAATGAGCCCCTCAGATTGGAATGCACTCATAAGATGACTGGGTAAGAGTTGCCTCATCAAAGTGGGGTCAACCTTAATGATGTAGATTCAGTCAAGCTTTTGAGACCTTCATTTGCTGATGCAGCATGACTCAAAATGAGAAGAAATGGCTGCAAACATGCATTAATAATCAGAACATAGAATGTACAGACTGTAAATCTAGGAAAATTGGAAATTGTCAAAAATGAAATGGAACATATAAAAATGGATATTCTAGGCATTAGTAAGCTGAAATAGACTGGAATTGGCCATTTTGAATCAGTCAGTCATGTGTTCTACTATGTAAGGAATGAAAATTTGAAGAGGAATGGTGTTTTGTTCATCATCAAAGAGAACATTTCAAGATCTGTCTTGGCTACAATGTACCTACAAGTAAGACCAGTTACTACAACTGTCGAAGTTATCTGATACTGCTCTAATAGAAATACCAAAAGTGGATATGGCTCTAACAAAGAAAGTCTGGTAGGCTAGAAGTCTAAATTCAGGATGGTGGCTCCAGGAGAATGAAGTCTATTTCTGTTAGCAGTGGAAGAAGGTCTTTGTATTTCATCAGTCTTTCTTTGGTCTGAGGGCATCACGGCATGGGAACTCCAGGTTCAAGGCATGCACTGTAGCTCTCCGTGCTGCTTTCCTGATCTATGAGGTCCCAGCTTTTTTCTTGCTTTTCTTTCCTTTTATCACACGTAGGATAAAAGGATAAAAAGTGGTTCAAACCACACTCCAGGGAAACTCCATTTATACTGAAGCAGGGAGGTGACCTGGGGAAGGATGTTACAGTCCCATTTTAGCCCTCTTTGACATAGTCTTCTCTATTAACCACAAGCAGAAGTTAGGATTTACAGCGTAAGAAAATCACGAAATGAAAGATAATCACCAAATGCTACAAGTCATGGCCCAGTCAAATTGTTACACACATTTTGGGGTGACACAATTCAATCCTTGACAATGGCTATTATTCAAATTTATGTACCAACCACTAAAGCAGAAGATTAAGAAACTCAATATTTTTACTACCTTGTACAGTCCAAAACTGATCAAACATGCAGTCAAGATGAATTGATAATTACTGGTGATTGGCATGCAAAAGTTAGAAGTAAGAAGAATCAATAGCTGGGAAATGTGGACTTGGTGATAGGAATGATGCTGGAGATCACTTGACAGAAATTTGCAAGACCAACAACTTCTTCATTGCAAATGCCTTTTATCACCAAAATAAATGATGACTGTACACATGGACCTCACCAGATGGAATACACAGGAATCAAATCGACTACCTCTGTAGAAAGAGACGATGTAAAAGCTCAGTAGCATTAGTCAGAATGAGACCAGGAGCTGACTGCAGCTCAAACAATCAGCTGCTCATATGCGAGTTCAAATTAAAACAGAAGACAATTAGAAGTTTTCAAGAGCCAAAGTATGACCCTGAGCATATCCGGTCTGAGTTTAAAGACCATCTCAGGAATAGATTTGCTGCATTAAACACTAATGACTGAAGGCCAGACAAGATGTGGAATGACATCGAAGACATCATACATGAAGAAAGTAAGAAGTCACTAAAAAGACAGGAGATAAAGAAAAGACTCTGAAACGTGCTCTTGAACATTGAGTAGCTAAAGCAAAAGGAAGAAATGATGAAGGAACTGAACAGAAGATTTCAAACGGTGACTTGAGAAAACAAAGTATTATAATGACATCTGCAAAGAGCTGGAGATAGAAAACCACAAGGAAAGAGTATTCTCTGCGTTTCTCAAGCTGAAAGAACTGAAGATAAAATTCAAGTCTCAAGTTGTAATAATGGAAGATTCTGCAGGGACAGTATTAAATGACTCAGGAAGCATCAAAAGAAGATGAATGGAATATACAGAGTCATTATACCAGAAAGAATTGGTTAACTTCTAACCATTTCAAGAGGTAGTATATGATCAGGAACCAATGGTACTGAAGAAAGAAATCAAAACAGCACTGGAGGCATCGGCCAAAAACAAGTGTCCAGGAACCGATGGAATATCAATTGAGCTACTTCAACAAATGGATGCAACATTGGAAATGCTCACTTATCTGTGCCAAGAAATTTGGAAGACAGCTACCTGGCCAACCAGCTGGAAGAAATTTATGTTTATGCCTCTTCTCAAGAAAGGTGATCCAACTGAGTACGGAAATTGTTGAACAATATCATTAATGCCACACACATTAAAATTTTGCTAAAGATCATCCCAAAGTGACTGCAACAGTATATTGACAGGGAACGGACAGAAATTCAAGCCAGATTTAGAAAAGGATGTGGAAGCTAGAATATCACTGCTGAAATAGATCTTGGCTGAAAACAGAGAATACCAGAAAGATGTTCACCTATGTTTTATTGATTATGCAAAAAGTTCCTAAATACTTAATTGTGCTCATGAGGAATCTGTGTATGAACCAACAGGCAAATGTGTGAACAGAACAAGGGGACACAAGCGTGATTTAAATTCAGGAATGGTGTGTATCAGGTTTGTATCCTTTCACCATGCCTTTTCAGTCCCTGTGCTGAGTAAATAACCTGAGAAGCTGGACTATATGTAGAAGAATGAGGCAACAGGATTGGAGGAAAGCTTATTAACATATTTTATGCAGATGATGCAAGCTTCCTTGCTGAAAGTGAAGAGGAGTTGAAACACTGATGAATGTCAAAAGACCACAGCCTTCAGTACGGGTTGCACCTCGACATCAAGAAAACAAAAACCCTCACAACTGAACCAGTAAGCAGGATCATGATACCTGGAGAAGGAACTGAGGTTTTCAAGGATTTCATTTTATGTGGTTACACATCAATGCCCATGCAAGCCACAGTTAAGAAATCAAAAGACACATTGCATCAGGGAAATCTTTTCAACCTCTTTAAAGTGTTGAAAAGACATCACTTTGAAGACCAGGGTGTGCTGACCCAAGACATGATATTTTCAGTCACATCCTATGCATGGGAAACCCGGGCAATGGATAAGGAAGACTAAAGAACTGAGCCCTTTGCATTGTGGTGTTGGAGAAGAATATTGAATGTACTGAGAACTGCCAAAAGAACAAACAGATGTTTTGTAGAAGAAGTACAACCAGAGTGCTCCTTGAAGGCAAAGATAGCAAGACTTCATCTTAGGTATGTTGGACGCTTTGTCAGGAGAAGGGCATCATGCTCGGTAGAGGGTCGATGAAAAAGAGGAAGACCCTCAAAAAGATAGATTGACATGGTAGCTCCAACAGTGGGTATAAACATAAAAACAGTTGTGGGCATGGTGCAGGACCAGGCAGTGTTTTGTTGTGCATAAAGTTATGAGTTGGAACCAACTCAGTGCACCAACAGCAACAACATTTAACATTGTACTGTTACCATTAAAATATTTACCTTTAGGAAAGTAATGCATCGTATATTTTAACATTTTCTTGTTGCTGTTGTTATTAGTTGGAATCGACTCATGGCAGCCCCTCATGTGCACAGTAGAACTGTTCCATAGGGCTTACAGGGCTGTGCCTTTCAGTAGTAGATCCCAAGCCTGTCTTGGGAGGTGCCTCTGGGTCTGTTCGAACCAGCGACCTTACAGTTAGTAGTCAAACACTTAACCATTTGTGTCTTAAAACTTACTTTAAAACCATACCAAACCTACTGCCAACAAGTAGATTCTGACTCATAGTAACCCTGTAGACAGTAGAACTTCCCCATACTGTTTCGAAGGAGCGTCTGAGGGATTTGAACTGCTAATTTTTCTGATTAGCAGCTATAGCAGTTAACTGCTACACCACCAGAGTTTCAAAATCAAAATTTGCTTAGGTATACATAAACAATGAAGTGATCTATGATTTTCCATTCTGCTGGGGGGTACACATGGGATTAAACCAGTTACCATCAAATTGATTCCTATTCATACAGATTCCATGTGTGTCAGGATAGAACAATGTTAAGAGTTTTCAGTGGCTGATTTTTGGACATAGATTTCCAGGCCTTTCTTCTCTGGTGCCTCTGAGGGGGCTCAAAACTCCAGCTTTTTGATTAGCAGCCAAGAGGATTAAATGCTTGCAGCTCCCAAAGACACATGTTGAAATAGGAGAGGATTTAGCAGAAGCTGTCATTTGTAAATAAGCTAAATGCATTGCAACTCTCAATTTATGTGTCTTTAGAACAGCAGTCTGAGCTGAGTGCTAAATGCTACCAACCTCCTGTTTTTATAAATAAAGTTTTATTTGTACACAGCCACACCCATTTGTTTACCTACTGTGTAAAGCTGCTTCCATCCTTTAAGGGCAGAACTGAATAGTTGTGATTTCAAAGTCTTTTAAGTGTTTGCTTTCTGGTTGTTTACAAAGCTTGTCAACCCCTTAATTAGATTAATACATTCTTTTTAAAGCTATGGACCTTCTCTTATTTTTTTTAAATAGACTGGATGCCCTCAGATGAAAATCCAATATTGATCTACCTAATGTGGGACTGAGATAATTTCATCCATCATTTCCAGCCTTAAGGCTGTATGAATATTACCTCATTTATAGGGTGCTATGAGTCTGAATCAACTTGACAGCAGAGGATTTGGCTGTGCAATTGTAGTTCCAGTTGAGATAATAGATAGTGGACATCAAGGAATAGTTAGGTACTCAAAGACCAGATTAGGTCACATGTGCTAGAGAGAGCATAGACTTAGGAGTAAGTCTTGAGTTCGAATGCTGGCTGTATTTTTTAGATTATGTAAAAAAGTGTACCCTGTATTTAACATCCCTAGGTCTCAATTTTATCATGTTAAAATGAAAATTATACATAATTTACAGGGATGTTGTAAAATTAGATATACTAACAAAGTAGTTTTATGATTAGACATATTGGAGGCTTTCAAGTAGTAGCTATTTTATTATTGTTACTACTATTAATAGTATCAAAGTTATGAAACTGAAGCAAGACTCAGTCATGTATCTTATTTCATACTGTAGAGGTTGATAAGAAACTGCATTTCACCTTTGACATTAGTGGTTAGTACATAAAGTTTAATAATTGTATTAACTAGTCTTCCTTGAAGGCATATGGATACTATCCTATCTCTGGCAGTGTATTACTTCAGGATAGATCTTGAAATGTTCTTTTGATAATGAATGTGGCTCTGTTCCTCTTCAATTTGTCATTCCTGAAGTAGACCATGTTTGTTTGATTCAAAATGGCCAATACCAGTCCGTTTCAGCTCACTAATGCCTAAGATAGTGTTGCTTTACCTTTTGGACTTCCAGTTTTTCTGAATTCATACTTCATGCATTCACATTTCTACTATTAATGGATATTTGAAGCTGTTTCTTTTCATTTTGAGTCATGTCACATTCTTTTGAGGGCCTTCCAACCCGAGGGGCTCATGCTCAGGCACTATATCAGACAAAGTTCCACTGCTGTTTGTCAGGTTTTCACTGGCCAGTTTTTTCAGTGTCACCTTGGTTGCCCAGTGGTTAAGTGCTACATCTGCTAACCAAGAGATCAGCAGTTCAAGTCCACCAGGTGCTCTTTGAAAATTCTGGGAAGCAGTTCTGCTCTGTCCTATTGGGTCGCTATGAGTCAGCACTGACTCAACAACAGTGGGTTCGGTTTTCGTAAACCATTCAAGTCCTTCCTAGTCAGTCTTAGTCTGGATGCTCTGCTGAAGCCCTTCCACCAAGGGTGACCCTGCTGGCATTTGAAATACTGATGGCATAGCTTTCATTATCACAGCAAGACAAACCACAGTGGGACAAAGTGACAGACATGTGGTTGTACTTGGCATTGATATCCTCTGTGTGACATTCACAGATTAAAAATGACTGCATGTTTTTTACACACCTCCATCAAGAAAAGTGGACTGTAGTTGTTTTAACCAGTAGAATGTGGCAGAAGTGTTGCTCGGACATTTCTGGGTCTTGCCCTTTAGATGTCTGGCATATTCTACCTTGTCTCTTGGAGACTCTTACTGCCATGCAAGAAGTCTGACTATCTTGAGAGCCACCAAAATCCTTGGAGAGTTTCTGAGGTCAATTTCATGGCTTATTTGGAGACAGCAACCCCATCCTGAAGAGATGTTCCTTAAAATACTTTGACTAAGGAGCACCATGTTCTCTTAGTCCTCCTCAGCCATTACTTATTTTGGATCTGGTCCTGTAGCTTATTGTTGCTGCACAATGTTGGCTTACCAGGTGGCATTTTGGGACAGTGTTGAAAATACCACATGCTCTCTCAATATGGCCCACATCTTGTCCAAGCCACACAGTTGGCAGAGTCTAGATTTACCGATGGAGTAGCAAAATGCATACCAAATCTACTGTTTCCTCAAAACATAAATGACACATCAAGTAGGATGCATCTCTTTTAAACTGAGGTAAAGGGAAGAGACCCGTTTCCTTTCCAGTTGAGGGGGAGTAGTATGGTGTGATAACAGGAGTCGATGTCCTCCAGCTCTTCTCTGCAAAAAATCCTCTATTCTCTGACTCCTAAGTTTCTTATGCTTTTTTTCTTTCTTTCTTTTCTTAGCATGAAAGAGGTTTGAGTCACAAAACTTGGGCCTTAGGCTTCATGTCTGATTTATATTTCAGCTTCTTTTGCCATATGATTGCCCTCTCAGGCTTATCCTGAGCCTGTATTTCATTATTCGGGGCTATAGACATGGTAGCAGATTCTGAGTGGTGCAAATGGTTAGGATTCTTGACTTCTTACCAAAAAGTTGTCGGTTCAGGTCCATCTGGAAGAATCTTGGGAGAAACAGCCTGACTATTTCTAAAATTCAACCATTGGAAAACCCTGTGGGGCAGTTCTACTCTGACACATATGAAGTTGCCACAGATTAGTCACCTTAATTGCAGCTGGTTACTGGTAGACGTGGCATCAGGGAAATAATGCTAATCTAGTCGAGAATCTTTAAGAGGAAATATTTGTACTTCTCAGTCCCTTAGAGTCATAAAATGGACCAAGCTAAGATTTAAAATGTGAGTTTTATGATTGATAATATAAGCAGAATGATTTTCCCTTCTACATTCTTGTCCTTTCCAGTCTAGATAAAATAGAACAATAATAGGTTCAATCTAAATAACATAAAAAAGTGCAAGCCAAATTGCATCTCTGGACAAAGAGGGAAGATGCTGGGCTTCCTTCTGGAGATATTTGTGTGGTGATTAATCAGTTGTTTGGAGGAATCTCTGAAATGCTTGCTTGGGAGGTGGCCCTTAAAACAGATTGACGCTACTAGACAAAGTCTGGGAAGAGGCTGTATAGTGCAAATTCTGAGTGTTGTATGTATTTTCTTATTTACCTTTTTCCTTCCAAAGATATGTATTCTATATTTTTAAAAAAACTTTAATTTCTGAAAACCTTCTGTAGCACAGCATAGACACACTTGAAATAGGAAAGAGAGGTTCAAAAATTGAATACAGAGATTATAGTAAATTTAATTAAATTCTGTTTAAAAGTGTGCGGGTACATAACAGTTCAGTGCTATACAAATATCAAAGAAGAGAAATATAAGAAATACAACAGACTTTAAAAGTTTTAAATAAACAATAGTACAGGAATGGGAATACTTTTATTGGACATTTGTTTACAACTATGCACTTATATTTGTAGCAATGCTTATTTGAAAAGATTTCTTAAATTTGACTTGTCAGTATAAAAATATTACTTTATTTGGAAGACAATTGACTGTCAGATATATTGCACAGATAGGCTAGATACTTCATGGCTTTGTTGTTGAGAAGCTGATTTTATCCTTAAGACTTATTGGAATGTAGTCTGCCTGAAAAGGGTAAAATTGTCTCTTTATTGTGAGAACATAAAAGTTGAAACCATCTGTCAGGAAGTGGCACTTAAGAATTAGCTTCAGACAATCAAGAATGAAGTTTTGCTTGAGAATACACATTAATCTGACAGTTTATGTCTAAAATCAATAGCAATATGATATGATCAGAGAGAACAAGATAGGCTAAGCCTTCAGGAAACATTTTCTTGTTTCTTGCTAATATGAGCTTTTCTATTTCTACATGAATTTTTTACTGTTATGTATCTATGTACTAAGATGTGTTGTTGTTGTTAGTTGCCATTGAGTCAGTTTCTACTGATGGCAACCCTGTGCACAACATAAACACGGCCCAGTCCTGCACCATCCCCATGATTGTTGTTATCATTAAACTCATTGTTGTAGCGCTGTGTCAACCCGTGTTATTGAGGATTTTCCTCTTTTTTGCTGACCCTTTGTTTTATCAAGCAAGATTTCCTTCTCCAGAAACTGATCACTCCCGATAAGTGTCCAAAGTATGTGACATATGGTCTCATCGTCCTTGCCACTAAGAAGAATCTTGTTCATACTTCATCCAATTCAGATTTGTTCATTCTTTGGACAGTCCATGGTATAGTCGGTATTCTTTGCCAACACAACAGCTCAAAGGTGTTAATTATTCTTCTGTCTTCCCAATTCATTGTTCAGCTTTCACAAGCATGTGAGGCAGTTGAAAACACCATGGCTTGGGTCAGCTTAGTCTTCATGGTGACATCTTTGTTTTCAACACTTTACAGAGGTCTTTTGAGCTTGCTTGCTCAATGCAATGCATCTTTTGATTTCTTGACTTTGGTTGTGGATCCAAGCGAAATGAAATCCTTGACAGCCTCATTCTTTTCTCTGTTTATCATGATGTTGCTTATTGGTCCAGTTATGTGGATTTTTGTTTTCTCTATGGTGAGATTTAAAACATTCTGGTGGCTGTGGTTTTTGATTTTTATCAGGAAGTGCTTCAAGTCTTTTTCACTTTCAACAAGCAAGGTCATGTCAAGGATATATAGTCCTTATTTTTAATGAATCATGCTTTTAAAGTTGCTTTACTGGCTCACAAAAAAATCTGACACTGGTTTACTTTGCGCTGCCTTATTTATATGTAAGTTAATTCTTCAAAAGTTAACGTAAGTGTTAACGTAAATATCTGTTTTAAAAGTTACAAGAACACAATATTATTATTGGTTTATGTGACTACTTACTCAAATGATAATCCCTGCCTCTTAAGACTTTATTCATTTTTGTATCTTTTACTTTTAGCATACTGAATGGCAATTTGTAGGCAATTAACAAAGAAAATAATTAATAAAATGAATGAATGAATGAATGAATGAAAATTCTGGATTATTTTCTCCCATTTTCAAATCAGAGGTAATCTCATTTTTCACTGCTGCTTTTGCCAGTCTCTAATAGCTGATATTTCTGCCTGAATCGTGGGGAAAGGTAAGAAGTTTCTTTGAATTAATCCGGCACTGTGCTGAGTCCCAACATGAGACAGAAGTTAAACTAAGATTCCTAAGTTAGAAAGCACAGCAGTGAAGTTTGTGGTACCTTTTTTCACAAGCCCAGGAGTTGACTTGCTGAAACATTCTTGTTTCCAGGGCCTGTGAGGATTAACGATTCTAGCTTTCCTCATCTGCATAAAGAGGATAATAGTCATAGCAACTCAATAAGGCTGTTGTGAAGATTAACAAAGAATACATGTAAGCACGAAGCATAGGTCTGGCATGCTTAGCACTTTGGTAAATAGTTGTTACTGTGACCTGAACTTTTGGTACAGCAGTGCTTGAGATTGGATTTCAGCCAAGATCAGGGCTATGGAAATCATTATGTAAACAAAATCATTCTATTCTTAAACTCTTCTGTGTGTTTTCAGCATTAAAGCAAGTTATTTTTCTTCATTTTTATTATTGTAATAGTTTTCTTAACTTCTCTGTCTTTGTCTCACCTACTGTTGTGTCTATATCATTTTCAAAAAATAACTAGGGACATGTTATTTTAATCATGAAACATCTAGTTATGTATGTATGTGTACTTGCATGTTTGCTTTATTTTCATTTTATCTGCAGAAATTTCAACCTTCGTGTGTGTCTCATTTACTAGTCAATATCTAGTTACCTATTTTTGATGGATCTTAGTGCTAAAACTGAAAACCAAACCCATTGCCATACAGTCAGTTCTAACTCATAGCGACCTTACACAACAGAGTAAACTGGCCCAGAGGGTTTCTAAGGCTGTAAATCTTTATGGAAGCATACTGTCCCATCTTTCTCCCATAGAGCATCTGGTGGCTTTAAACCCCCGACCTTTCAATTAGTAGCCAAGTACCTAACCACTGTACCACCAAGGCTCCTTGGTCTTAGTTCTAGGTACTGAGATATACCAGTTAGCAAGACAAATGATACATCTCTCCTTATGGAGTTTCCATTCCATAAGGAGTAGCAAACTTTAAACAAGTGACCAACAGCAAGCTGAAAAACTTGGACAGTGAAAGACATAGTAAGTGGATTAATAATGGCAGTGAGGGGAAGGTGACTTAGAGAAGGAGAAGTTAGGTTAGGACAGAAATTTCAGAGGAAAGCTAAAGATTGAGAGTTTTCTAACCATGGAAGCAGTTTTCCAAACAGAGAAATTAGTAAGTCAAAACTCTGAGTCAGAAAGAGAGTCCGGATGGAGGAGACATGGTATCACAGAAGTAGATGAGACTCAGATGCTTTGAAATTCATGATAAAGTAGTGTGGTTTTGTTCCCAGTTAAATGAGAAATAGTTAACGATTTCTTCCTCCCTCTATCCCTGCCTTCCTCCCTCCCTCTTTTCTTCCTTCTTCTCTCCCTGATTCCCTTCCTTTTTTTAAATTCATGCTGCTTGCTGTGTAGAGATTGGACTGAAGTAAAGTGGCCAGTTATGAGGTTGTTGCAGATGTCCAGATGAAACTGTGCTACAGCCTAGACTAGAATGGAGGACAGAGAAGAATGGAAATATTTGCAAGATTTTGGTGATAGGGTCAATATTAGCCAGTTTCTGTCATTTCAAGAAATCCCTGAAGGATGAGACACAAAGGGTTTCTTTTTTTCTTTCAATGCATACTTGGTCCTTTTATTTATATTGCAAGTTTATAAGCATCGCCTTGTATTCAAATAGTTTGTATGCTATTGTCAACAAAAATCATTTAGTCTGACCCACTCTCATAGCAGTTTAATATTTTTGTTGTGAAGTTCAATCTCGTTGTCACTAAATTAATACAAGACCTGTTTTTTTACAATTGAGTCTATTTTAAAAGACAGTGTTGATGGTAAATAGTTGGGCAGTTCCTTAGGAAGTTGAACATATGACTCAGAAAATCCAAATTATATATCCCAAAGACTTAAAAGCATGGACTGAACAGATGATGCACAACAGTGTTCATTGCAGCAAAGGGTAGAAACAATTCAAGTATGTGTCTGTAGTGAATTGTGTCCCCCCAAAATATGTGTATCAGTTTGGCTAGGCTGTGATTCTCAGCCTTGTGTGATTGTCTACCATTTTGTCATCTCATGTGATTTTCCTGTATATTATAAATCCTGTCTCCATGGTGTTGATGAGATGGGATTAGTGGCAGTTTTGTTAATGAGGCAGGACTCAGTCTGCAAGACTTGCTTGCATCCTGAGCCCCAGTCTCTTCTCAGATACAAAAGAAAGAAAAGAACAGAGAGATGTAAGGACCTCGAAGCACCCAGAGCTTAGTATGTCCTTTGGACCTGGCAGCCTTGTACAAAGATGCCTCTAGTTCAGGGGAAGATTGAAAACAAGGATCTTCCTCCAAAACCAACACAGAAATAAAGCCTCCCCTGGAGCCAACACTCTAAATTTGGACTTGTACCCCACTAGCCTGTGAGAAAAGAAATTTCTCTTTGTTAAAGCCATTCACTTGTGGTATTTCTGTTATAGTTGCACTGTATAATTAAGACAACATTAATGGATAAATGGATCAACAAAATATGGTGTGGCTGTACAGCAGAAGGGTATTCAGCCATAAAGAAAAATAAAACTCTGATGTGTTGCTAAGACATGGATAAACCTTGAAAACAATATTGCTGACTGAAATAAGCATTCACAAAAGAGTAGTTATTGCATAATCCCACTTATGGGAAATATCTAGAATAGGCAAGTAAATAGAGACAAAAGCTTATTAGTAGTTGCCAAGGGCTGGAATAAGAAGAGAAGGGGAGTTATTGTTGACAAAATTCTGAGTTTCTAATTTAGGATGATGAAAAAAATTTGGAAATCACTAATGATGTTGGAAGTACAACATGGTAAATGCAATTAATGTCACTAAATTGTGCTTTAAAAATAATTAAAATGACATTCATTATATAATTTTCACCACAATAAAAATTTTTAAGGGAAGTGTTGAATTATTCTTCCAAATAAAGCAGCTTAGGAAACAGAGATGTGTCTTTACATGTGTAATGCTTACAAGTATGGTAGAAATTCCTAGCATGTCATTATTTGGTGATACTTGAAAGGTGTTTAATCCAACAAAACTCTGTACGTGTTTTTCAGATCTCTCTCAAGCTTATTTGTGGACTTTTTTGTTCTAGGAAAAAGTAGGCTCATTGACTGTATTCTGGTATTTCTAATAGCTAAGGTAAAATGTCACCCAGGACATATTTAGATATTTGCAGTCATGGAATGAGGAAAATGTGAAAGTGCTTCATATCTGAGTATGGTTGCCCTCTGTCAGTGACTGGATCCTCCGGTTTTTGACATTACTCTAGTTTGCTAAATTGTTGGACTTCCTTAAGTATGGCTATTCTGTTTGATCACTGACATTTTTAAATGCACACTCAGTAAGAAATATGTCTGTGTCATTTATATTTTATCAGTCAGTTTTATTTGAGGACGTCTAGAAAAGAGAGGGCCAGGATGATATTTAGCCACTTTCAGTTTTAAATTTACTAAATACCACAAAGGTTCCGCAAGCCAGCTTTGCATGTAGAAGTTATAGTTTATTGCCCTTTTTCTTCTGTAGCACAGTATCAAAAACATTTTATCTGCCAATATGTGATTTCTCTAATGACCTTTGACTTACTGAGCATATATTCTCAAGCATCATTAGAGGTTTCATGCCGAACCAGTAACATGTTTCTCAGTTGTTTTCAAATATCTCCTCAAGCAAAAGGTTAATGATCAATAAAAGGCACTGAAATGGTTCTGTTTGCTGCTATAGCTCATCTTTTTCTCTTTCATTCAGTCGCCACATGCTTTTAATATTTTGAAAGTAGCTTTTGTTTTTTCATTTAATGAAGAGTAACTAATGTACTGTTTTCTCTTTATAAAGTAACATACTCTCTAAGAAGATATTCTCCATGGGGACCAGTCATATTAACGATGCCTTTCATTTGCCCTGTGACAGTTGTTAGCTTACCATTTGACAATTGTTTGCCTTTATAAATTAAAGGTCGTGTGTAAAATCTCCCACTGGCATGAGTTGACAAAAGGTTGTAAAATTAATGTAAATGTAGTCTGATTTAGGGGACTGTGGCACCCACTTTGAATGCTAAGAAGTGATCTAAAGCAGAGCTCAGGAAACTATGGCCCTTGGACTGAGCCTGGCCCACAGCCTGCTTTATAAATAAAATTATATTAGAACATCAAAAACCCAAAACCAAACCCATTACTATGAGTTGATTCTGACTCATAGTGACCCTATTGGATAGAGCAGAACTGTCCCATAGAGTTTTCAAAGAGTGCTTGGTGAATTTGAACCGCCAACCTTTTGTTTTGGTTAGCCTCTGTAGCACTTAACTGCTATGCCACCAGCATTTCCATATTAGAACACAGTCATACCAGTTTGTTAATATATTGTCAGTGGTTGTGCCATGCTACAGTAACAAAGTATGAGTAGCTGTGACAGAGGCCATATGGTCCTCAAAACTGAAAATGTTTATTAGCTGATCCTTTACGGAAAAAATATTGCTGACCTCTGATGTAAATAAAATTAAGCATGTTTCTTGAGACTATGAAATCATAATAATACACAGTACTTGACATTTGTAGATTGTTAAAGCAGATGTTTGCTATATGATGTGAGAGGATACAGAAAGTTCAACTTGCAAAGCAAAATATGAACTATAATCTTTTTCGTAAAAACATAAAACTCACTTGTTTTACTCAGCTAGTGCTGCTCTAAAAGAAATACCACAAAGTGGATGGCTTTAACAAAGGGAAGTTTATTCTTACACAGTCAGGTAGACTACAAGTCCAAACTCAGAGTGTCCACTGCACAGGAAGGCTTTCCCTCCATTGGCTCTGGAAGAAAGTCCTTGTGTTGTGTCAGTCTTTAGTAGAGGAGCATCTTGGAACGGTAACTTTGTATCTGAAGGATACACTCTTCTCCCAGTGCTGCTTGTGAGCTTCCCCCATTCTCTACTTGCTTTCCTTTCCTTTTATCCCTTGTAAAATAAAAGGATAAGAGGTGGTGCAAGCCACACTCCAGGGAAACTCCTTGTAAATGGAACAGGTAGATGATATTAGGAAGGGATTTATGGTCCCACCCTAATCCTCTTTAGCATACAACAACAGAAAAGCACAAGATAGAGGGCAATCACACAATACTGGTAATCACTACACAGCCAAATTTCTATTGATGTGTTTTGGGGGACACGATTCAATCCATGACACCACTAGTAGTCAGTGATTGTATATGCCTCAAACACACACACACACAATGTAGTAAGTATTTATGAGAATCATGGAAATTTTCACTTTTCATTCCATACTATTATAGTCTTAGAATTACTGTATAGTAGGCATGCAATGTATCAGTATGCTTTTCTTTTAAATAGATTTATTGTTACTAAAGACTTTCTTGACTGATCTTGCTATAGGATCTGTATATTTCAATTAAGAATTTTCAGGATATTTATTAAAATGCAATTATTTAATAATACTCCTTTGTAACTTTGTAAACAAAGTGCTATCATAGTCAGTATTTCCTTTGAATTCCTTTAGAACCCAATAAAATGCAGCAGAAATTTTATCCACTTCCCATATCACAAAACTTAGTGTGGATGATTCTGTGCATATTCATGTCTCTGATACATATTGGGATAGTATACATCCCATGTGTGGGTTAAGATAATTGTTTATAACAGTCAGGTGAATTTGATGCTATTACCTGTTTTACAAAAAACAAAAGTTAAAAGAAAAAGTTTCATAGTAAATTGTTAGAGCATACATGTAAATACTCAGGAAGCTGAATGGCATGAAAAGTTAAATGCTCAAGTACTAAACAGAAAGTCAGTTATTATAACCCACCAGACATGCCTTCCAAGACAGACTGGGCAGTTGACTTCCAAATGGCCACAACCTTGAAAACCCTTTGGTGCAGTTTTACTCTGCAGCATACTGGGTCACCATGAGGTAGTGTGATAATGAAGATTGTGTGTCCACTTTGCTAAACCATAATTCTCAGTGTTTTGGCAGTTGTATAATGGGATCACTTCCCTGTTGGTATATAATCACCCCCCTGATGGAATCTGCTGCTTGGTAGCAGTGGTGGTATGGCCTGTGGTGGCTCAGGTTCCCCTCAGCCTTCACCTCTTCGTGCTTCAAATCCTTCTTCCTTCCTGCTCACCTTGCCACAGCTTTTGGATTGCTCTGGATCTTGCAGCTGCCTGTTGTTCATCTGACCTCCAATTCTTAGGACTTGAGTTAGAAGTTTACCTGCTAGTTTGGGGATTTGTCAATTTTTACAGCCTGTGAGCAAGCTCTGTTCTCTGACCTATCTTAAGTATGCCAACTGCTGCAATTACATGATTCAGGAAGAGCTTTGTGATCTTACCTGCTGATCTTGAGCAAGAGCTTTGCTCTCCAACCTGCAGATCTTAGGTCTGCCAGCCCCGGCAGCTATGTGATGCAGCAGAATCTATCCTAATCCTCAGACTGGGGTTGTTCCAGCATCCAAATGGCTACATGTGATATCATTCAGTACTGCAAAGGGGATTATTCAAATTTTCCCTTCACACCTAAATATAACATCACAGATGTTATGTATAGAGAGTTGCTTGGTTGAGTAGCTACATATTTTTCACCTGTTTCCTGGATAAATCTCTCTATATATACATGTTTATATGCTTCACTAGTTTTGCTTTTCTAGAGAGTGTAACCTAAGACAGATGAAATTGACTTCAAGGCAACTAACAGCAGCAAGATACGTATCCAAATATTTAACACCAGTCACCAAGGCCTGCCCTCAGCTGTTTCAGTGCAGTGTTTTACCTAGTTCAAGTGAGTACATGTAACTAGTTTTAGGCTGGAGTGAATTGATCAGAAGTATTTATTGATGTTCTCTGTGCAAGACACTGTCAGGATCCATGCTTATAAAGTTAAGCCATGTTTTGTTAGGCATTTATTACATATCCCTGGAGCCTGTTTGACTGCTAAATGTAAGGTTGGCAGGTTGATTCCACTCAGTGACTCCTTGGAAACCCTGTAGGGCAGCTTTCCTCTGTCTTTAGGGTCACTATGAGTTGAAATTGACTCTGTGGTAATGGGTCTGGTTTCATTATTCCATATCCCACCTAGCAGCACCATGGAGAAAAGACCTAGTGATCCATATCTGTAATGATTACAGCCAAGAAAATTCTATGAAACTGTTTTACTCTCTAACATATGGAGTTGTCATGAATTGGAATTGATTCAATGGCAACTTTTTTTTTATTATTATATATTATAATCCACCTTAAATGATAGAGATTCACAAAAAGTTTTAAAATTTCCCTTCTCCCAAGAAGTTAGTAATTTTTAGCTAGCCATTTGCTTTCTCCCCGGCTTTGGCTGGCCTCCTTACTAAAAGCAGTGTCCTGGTCAATTTGTCAGTATATCTGTTGGCTTGTGTTCTGGAAGTAAGGCAGCAAGGGCAAGAGATAGATATGTTTAATATTGATAAAACTCATTGCCATCAAGTTGATTCTGACTCATAGTGACCCTATAGGTAAGAGTAGAACTATTCTATAGGGTTTTCCAAGGAGTGGCTGGTAGATTCAAACTGCTGACCGTTTGGTTAGTAGTAGAACTCATAACTACAGAGCCATCAGGGCTCCTTAATATTGATAAGCATTTCTATATGACTCTGTGGAATGATTATACAAAAATAGTCTCATTGCCATTTTACTAGGATCACTGTTTCTCCCGTTGGGTTTGAGTTAAGAAATTTCTTAGGTAGAACCAGTGGTATCCAGGTAGTTAATATTCACCAAAAATCAATATACACAAGGTGTACATCTTAGTTATTAAGTACTCTGTGGTTTTCTTTGACATTTGATGTCTTTTTTTTTTTAGTACGGGAAAAATACAGTTAATGCATACACCTACTCTTTCTCTTGCCACTACATTGGACAAGTGGGTTCTCATTTAGTGAAAAAACATCTTCTGAAATGGCTGTCAGAAAACACTAACATCTGTCCTCACTTTTAATTTCTTGCCTTAGTTACTTTAACAAGCTAATTCAACTCTTTGGTCTTAGGTTTCTCAGCTGCCAAATGAGCATTGGATTAGATCAGCCCTGAGAGCCCTCATGAGTTCATGAGTCAGAATCAACTTGCTAGCAAAGAGTTTGGACTTTTTTGTGTTTTTAAAAAAACTCTTGTAAATTTAAATATCCATTAGTACATACATGTAGATATGACTAGTAATATGTTTCTAGCAATTAGTTCTTGATTTATTTTGATTTGTTTCATTTTAATGACCTATCAATCTGTGATTTAATCTGTTCAGAAAGAAACATAAAGACCTGGTTCACTCAGTTTTCCCTTGATTTTAAGCTGCACGAGTCTCTGTCTTTGTCAACTCCCACGATGTGTTTGTAGCACAGAATGATTCAAATGTGTATTCATTTAGCTTTACTCTACGTGGGGTGATGGCACTTAGCTTGGCTACATGTGATGTCATTCAGTACTGCAAAGGGGATTATTCAAGTTTTCCCTTCAAACCTAAATATAACGTCACAGATGTTATGTATAGAGAGTTGCTTGGTTGAGTAGCCACATATTTTTCACCATATTCCAGAAAGATACTCAGAAATTATGATAAAACTCAAAACCCAACCCATTTCCATCACATTCATTCTGACTCACAGTGACCCTGTAGGACAGAGCAGAACTGCTCCACAGAGTTTCCAAGGAGCACCTGGTAGATTCAAACTGTCTACCATTTGGTTAGCAGCTGTAGCACTTAACCACTATGCCAGCAGGATTTTCAGGAATTCTGATGGGCTGTTGAAAGAAAAAAAGTAGCTTCATATATTTCTACGGAAATTATAAGGGATCCTCCAAAATCTTGAAGGATTTCTATCTGTGAAGAAAAAACTAAATGATGCAGAAAGCGTCAAAAGAAGTTGGAAGGAATACACAGTCACTGTAGCAAAAGTAGTTGATTGATGTTGATTTTAAAGGTATCATGATCAGGAATCCTCAGTACTGAAGGAAGAAGTTTATGCTGTAATGAAAACACTGTTGAAAAACAAGCCTGTAGGAATTGGCAGACTACCACTTGAGATGATTCCACAAATCGATCTAGCTTTGGAGGTGATCACTTGTCTGTGCCGAGAAATTTGGAAGACAGCTACCTGACCATTGGGCTGAAAGAGAACCATGCTAATGCTCATTCCAAAGAAATATTGTCCTGCAGAATGCAGAACCGATTTAACAGTTCATTAGTATGACATGCAAATAAAGCTTTGCTGAAGATTATTCAATAACAGTTGTAGCAGTATATCCACAGGGAACTGCCAGAGATTCAAGCTGGATTCCAAAGGTGCTGCTTTCTTGGCAGTGGTAAATTCCTAACTCTTCTTTCTTCCCTTTTTTTTTCTTCTTTTTTAACCTCTTGTGAGATAGAAGATGATCCAGACCACACCCCAGGGAAATTTCCTTTACATTGGACTAAGGATGTCGTTTTTATAAGGGTGTTACAGTCCCACCTTAGTCCTCTTGAACATAATCCAATTTTGCCCTTTTAACCGCAGGTTAGGATTTACAATATACATGAAAATTGCAGTCATAAAAATAGAAGAAAACACATTACTGGGAATTATGGTTTAACTAAATTGCTGTACATTTTATGGGGGAGAGGGACGTATTTCAATCCATGACATTTGGTAGAGGACCAGTGAAAAAAAGGAAGACCATCAATGAAATGGATTGACAGTGGCTACAACAGTGGGCTCAAGTTCAATGCCGAATCGGAGGATGGCTCAGGAATCGACAGTCATTTCCTTCTGTTGTACATAGGTGCTCTATGAGTTGGAACTGACTTGTCAACACCAACAGTTTCTAAAATCTGAGCATATAAAGGGACTCCAGTATAATTTTTGTAACTTGGTATTTTTTTCTATGAAGATATTGAATATTTGTATAGATTACCAAATTGGTAAGATATAACTGACAATTTATCTCTTGATGATTTTTTTCAGGCTTGATTTAAAATGTAACTCATTTACTCAATAAAATTTCACCACCTTCCAGATACCAAACGTTTCTGTAGGTGCTAGAAATGTAGCCAGTTAGCAAATCAGAATACTTTCGTGCACTTGTAGGGTTGACACTCATGAGGTTTGGTACTTACATCAGGAAATGCTACAATTGAATATAATAATGCTTCTGTTCTTCTGAGATTAGGCCATATGAGAGTAGCTTTTGTTTTCGTTTTCTCTTTGTTTTAGTAAAAGACCATCATCCTGATTGGAGAAATACCTTGATCCAAAATAAGTCTACTTTTGCTTAAGATACTAATATTTAATCTTTGTTCATCTTGGATACTTGAAGGATAATGCGGAAAATACACATGGAAGCATTTGTACCCATAATGTTGTACAATTTCCAAAGATCCTCTGGGTCCATCCAGAGAGCTAAAAGCTCTGCTAAAGACTAGATCTCTGATTAACAGAATAAAGGATAATATTCTATTAAGTATTTAGTGAGACATTTTAAATTAAAAATTCATACTAAAGATTATTCATCCAGTGATTGATTTATTCAACACATGTAATTGAATGCTAATGCTCTATATCTGTGCCAGGCAACATCATCGTTCTTCAAATTTTTTTGTATGATTACTTAATATGAGTTTCATGATAAATCTAGTCAGTAGAGCATTTTGACTAAACTAAAATCAACATCTGTGTAAAATTCACAAGCAAATATGTGTTTGTCAAGTCTCACTCCAGTTTTTAATAGGAGTAAACCAAATGAGGGAAAATTTGATTCTTTTATCAGGATGAAATAAGAGTACTTAACTATGTAATATCTGAAAACTGTGTTTCATACAAAATAAGTAAAAGTAAAAATAAAACTGTGATTACTCATGGCACGTTCCAGTATATTTCCATCGTGAAATGCAAGATTATATATAACAGTAAATGAGAAGCAGCTCCACTCATTGAATTCTAAAAGCCAAGTTGCTGAATGTCTTATGTACCTGTCAAGTATCTGTAATACTTTGAAGCACCACATTAAATAGCGCATATTTTAATTAACATAACTTGATTTTTCCAAGTGGCACTGGTAAGTATTTTAATGTGGTAAGCATCGCCAACTTTAGATCAGGTCCTGTGCAAACGAACACATGGCAGCAGAATTACAAGTAGAAAAGTGCCACAAAGTTATGCACTGACTTAAAATTGACTCCTCAGGGATCTTATGAGTATCAGTTAGATTTTGATTCTGAAGCTGCCTTTTTGTGAGTTAATCTTTATATCTGTGTATTGACTCTGTCCATGATTAAGCAGTTATAGGAAACACAAAACTTGCCATTTGGAAGTTACTCAATTCTTGTAACAATAGACCCAGAAAAAATCTTGTGACTTCCTGGGTGTTTCTATTTTGTAATATCTAAACTAGAATAGGATCTGCGTTTGTTTCCTAGAGCTGCCATAACCTGAGTGGCTTATCAGAGCAGAAATTTATTGTCTCACAGTTCTGGAAGCTAGAAGTTTGATTACAGGGTGTCCGTCACCTTGATTCCTTCTGAGGGCTCTGGGAAAGGAGTTTTTCCAAGCCTCCTGTCTTCTGGTAGCTTCCGTATTCCTTGGTCTGCACCTCCAGTATTACATGACATCCTTCTTCTGTCTCTGTGTATCTTCTTCTTTTTTCTAAGGACTGTAGCTACATTGGGAACCCTGGTGGCATAGTGGTTAAGTGCTACCACGGCTAAACAAACGCTTGACAGTTCAAATCCATGAGCAGTCCTTGGAAACTCAATGGGGCAGTTCTCCTCTGTCCTATAGGATAACTATGAGTCAGAATTGACTTGATGGTAGTCGGTTTGTTTTGGTTTCTGGTAGAGCCACTATATCATTATACCTGCTTCACTATGACCTGGTGTTAACCTAACTAGTATCATCAGAAATCCTGTTCCCAAACAAGGTCACATTCTCAGATACTAGAGTTAGAACTTCAGCATATCTTTTTGGAAGCCATAACTTAATCCATAAAAGAGTGTAAGTTTTCATATGGGGCTTAAAATAAATTATTATTTCTTATTATATTACAAGAAAGTAATATGCAATTACAAGAAAAGCATATATTAAGAAAGGAAAAGATTAAAATGTTGAATTTCTCCTTTCAATTTATAGTTGTGGGATAATCTATGCCATCTCTAACAGTTGTTCCCCTTAAATTTGTTTGAGCAGTGCATATCACACAACTCTAAATTTGAAATAACTGCATAAATAATTTAAAACTAACACTTCTGAGTTGTATTTCTCGAAATGCACCAGAAAAAGAACTGGGACCAGCACTTTCACTGAAAACAAAAAGAGAAACAGAGCAAAACAAAAGGAAGTAGAAAAAAAAATGAATGCTGACACAATCCAGAAAGAGAAAGAAGTCAGGCCAATAGCTGAGTTAGGGCAAGACCTTGAGAAGTAATGGGAATGCTGAAGCCAGCTTTCACCTAGAGGCATGTACTAATTAGTGTGTTCCCGAGAATCATTTTTTGAAACTTCACAAGACTCAGGGGGAAGGGGGCTACCAAAAAAAAAAAAAAAATCCCAGGGCTGAGCCAAAGTCGAAAATCAGGAACTTAAATACATCATGCTTTCATGAAATGATGAGTTGAAAATAACTGTGTACCCAGTTGAAATTAGGACAATTGCCTGTCTGGAAACTGAGTATGGACTGAAGGAGTGAAAAATCTTGCCAGAAAATATGTAACCACAAGCTGACATCTGCAGAGATTCCCAACATAAAATTCATAGTATCTGGCTAGTCCAAAAAATCTGTGCTCATGAACTTAGATTTAAGTGTGTTTACTGTCATACTACGTTTCAGTTCAATGGCAGATCAGACAGCAAATTCTCCTGGAAAGGAAGCTAACTTCATTCCACGCCTCAAAAAAGTTTTGTTATCTTAATTTATAAGTAAAATTGATAGTGAAACCAAAACCAAATCCATTGCCACTGAGTCGATTCTGACCCGTAGCAACCCTCTAGGACTGAGTAGAACTGTCCCATAGGGTTTCTAAGGAACACTTCGTGGATTCAAACTGCTGATCTTGTGGTTAGAAGCTGAAGCACTTAACCACTATGATACCAGGGCAACAAGCAGTTAAAATAGGTGGCAAGCAGTTTAAATTCAATGACAGACAATGGAAATAAGGCACCATGAGTGTAAGGTAACAGAGATAAGAGAAGACATAGTTTACCTAGCATGTGAAATGCATAGATTGTCACAGCTGGACAAGAAATAATAATCACTACCTTAGAAAAATACTTGATTATCTTACAGTTTTAGCTAGTTCATCACTAATTTTTTCTTAGAATGTGCATTTTAATGTATGTTGATAACTTAGTATTTGTTGTAACATACAGAAGTTAGGGAATGGTGCAAGGTCAAAAGTCTACCATAGTTAAGGCGGAGTTTCATTCCATTTTAGGGAGGGTGTACAAAGGCTAAAAACGTAGTCCAAAGTATAACAGACTGAGATTTTAATCATGTAACTTCAGTTTGCTCAAGGTCTCAACTAGTACTACATTTGAACTTTAAGCTTTACATTTCTCATTTTTCAGTGGTCTCATAATGCTCATATTACCAGTACCCATAGTGAGTTGTGAGAATTGAGACAAAACAGGTAAAGCATTTATCATAATTAAGCATATGTGAATTGCACACTTCTCTTGATTCATTTTAGCTTTGGTGTCTGTTCTTCCTTGCCTGTCTTCCAATCCTGTGAGACACAGCAGCTTACTCTTCTGTTTTCTGTGAAGAGGATCACATGCCCCATCACTAACCATCTGATTTATCCATGCATTCATCATTCATAGGTTCATGACTTATCAGCCTCCAGAGGATGAGTCGGGCATTTAATTCATGCCTTTGAATCTGTGATCATAATTATTCACTGATTCTCAGGAAAGTCTGAGGACTCAACTGTCAGATAACAGTGTAGTTTCACTGGAAAAATCTTCATTGTCCCAAGATACACTTGAGTATAGAGGTTTTCAAGTCATCCTCATCACCATCCTGTAAAAGGGAGTTAGTGGACCCCTGCTCATTGTCTCACAGTGAGAAACCTGGCTGCCACAATAGGCTATCCCTCCACCATACTCACACAGGAGGACACACCCCTCAACCTGCTCTGAGTCACCAAAGTACTTGCTACACCTTACTTTCTGCCTGGGCACCTGCTTTGCTCACCCTACCTGATGATTTAGGTCTAAACTCCTGGGGACAGGAACACACATGGCTGTATCGTGCTAATTTTAATCAGGAAAGTGTGGCCAGTTAGGTGGCCCAGCTAAAAGAACCTTTATGTTTAGATTCGTAGACACTAAATATAATACTTCTAGCTGATGAAGTAAAAACCCTGATGGCATAGTGGTTAAGTGCTTTGTTTCCCCCACCAAAAGGTCAGCAGTTCAGATCTACCAGGTGCTTATTGGAAACGCTACAGGGCAGTTCTGCTCTATCATATGGGGTCGCTAAGAGTCAGAATCCACTGAGCAATAGTGAGTTTTTAGCTTTTGGCACTTGATGAAGTCTCATGTTTCACACAAGTATTAGAGCCCTTCTGAGGATGTTAGTGTAGGGTAGAACTTAAGAAAGTGAACAAAACTGTGATGGACTGAATTATACCTCCACCCCAAAATGTATGTATCAATTTTGCTAGGCCACAGTTCCAACTAGTGTGTAGTTGACCTCCATGCTGTGATTGTAATTTTATGTTAAAGAGAATTAGGGTAAGATTGTAACACCATACCCAGGTCATGTCCTTCGTCCACTGTAAACAGAGTTTCCCTGGCGTTTGACTTGTACCACCTTTAACTTATAGAAGATAAAAGAAGGGGAAGGAGCAAGGATTTGGTGACCTGACACCACCAAGAAAGCAGTGCTGGGTGTAGAGCGTGCCTTTTGAACTTGGGGTTGCTGTTTTGAGGTGCTCCCAGAACCAGAGAAGACTGATGCGTCACAAGGACCTTCCTCCAAAGCTGACAGACAGATAAGGCCTTCTCCTAGAGCTGACACCTTGAATTCAAACTCCTAACCTACTGGACTGAGAAAAGAAACCTTGTTACTTGCAGTATTTCTGCTGCAGCAGCACGAGATGTTTCAGACGGTAACAGATTAGTATATAGAGTTCATTCCCATATACATATGTATACATGCTGCCCTTACAGAGTCTTGGATCCTTAGATTTTAACTTCAGTTCAGTGAGGTAATCAACTGGTTTCTTATTTGAAAGAACTGGAAAAGAGAACAGCAGAATCAAATAGCAGGGCTTAGTTAACAGGACTGATATTTGAGATTTGGCTGATTCGTTTCAGAAATGGTTTACCCATCCTGGGCTGATTGATTTCAGAAATTGTTTGCCTGTCATCTTTCACCTGTCAAACTCCCTAAGACCTAAAGACTGAGTAAAATTTTTTCTGAACTAAGTCTCTAGAATGGGATTTTGAAGCTGAGGGTCTTTAAAATTTAGTTGAACAGTATTCTCTTAGGTGGCATTCAGAACTTCTGAAGCATTTCATCGTGCTTGCTTTGGAGGAATAAGGGTCTTGATTAAGACAAAAGAGAAGAAGGACACTCAAGAAGGGGCTGAAATCACTATGAGTTGGTTAAGTAATGCCATTTAGGCAAATTTCTGGTGTCAAATGTTCTCTGCGTGTCCACATATGGTAAGGAACAAATATGAGAGAAAATATTATCATCTCTCTTTCCAGACTTCTTCCAAGAGCATTTTAACCTAGACTGTATATCTATGAAATTTTCATTTATAGCTAAGACTGTTCAGCACCAGATATAGGAGCTGTTAATATCCAGGTTTTCTGTGAATTACATTCTTCATCTTCTGGAGAGACGAGAAAGCTTATGTAAACCCTGCTCATTATATTATATAATTCCACATGAAATCTCTAGTATAATTCTCTTTTTATTACTCAGAACTCATTAAGGAAGAGAAGTGCATTAAAATGATATACACACAGTGAGTGGTGTGGACTTCACTTTGAAACAGGTAGATGCCTACTTAGAACCAGCTGTGCTGTCAATCTGGTATCTCCATTGTCTTACAACTATAAGTTAGGGTGTTCATCACTTTCATTTACTTATGAAGACTCTGAATTTTTTTTTTTTTTTGCAAATATATTTCCAGTGCTTTGGTACTAGTTCTCAGCCTCTTTTGCTGTATTTTATTTTGGTCTGAAAGAGAGAGTTTTGCATGTTCTCATACAAATAGAATATCATGACAAATATTCCATGGGACTTTTGAAACTATGTAAATGATGTCTTTTGTAAATAATTTACAGGTGGAAAATGAACTGAATATCTGGGGGAACTGATCCTTTGTAAAGATAAGTATTTCCCTGTAAGTACATAATGTTGTTACAAAAGTTTCTATATTGCTCTAGTTGGATTTAGTCAGAGAAAATGACCCTATCTGTGGAAATCAAGCTACATCCCAAAATATTGAAGATCATACTCTGAAACTTTCTTAAAGGCAGGTTTTCAGGTTTTGTTATTTAATTTAAATACTTTATTTCATCAGTGCTAAACAATGCTGTGTACTTTGTAAAATCCTAGAAATTAAAGAGTGATTCTTAAGTATGTGATCAAGAGCTCAAGTTTAGGGATTGCACCTTCTTGGGGTCAAGTCTTTGAAATGCTTACCAAATGAATGATACTGGTCATTTCACTTTAGCATAAATTAACTCCTGACCTTTCTGACTATTTAACAGATATATTTTACATATATTTATAGTATAAAATTTACATTCATATTTACAACATAAAAGTTTCCATGTCAAATATATATAAATATTATATAATTGGATAGCTGGGTAGGTGAGTATGTAGACAGATGATAGAGAATGCTTCCTTCTTAAAGGGGTTGAAGATGAGGTTAAATTGCATTGCAAAACCTTATCATACTGGGCAGTATAAAATAAATTCTCAAGTTTTAGGTCTTATGAATGATGAAGCAGAATGAGTTCTTCTAATCAGAGTTTAGGTTAGAAGGAAAATTATTCTTGTTTGAGAATCCCTTCTTATTTAATCATGGCCATGTTAGCAATTTACATTAAGCTATTCTTTTCCAAACGTAACTTTGCAATAAAGTTGTTCTGTCCTTCAGCTAAGAAAGAGAATGTCTCTCTGTCCAGGGAAAAGAAGTGTCTAGATATGAATATGAAAAACATAGTGATTTTCTTGGCATAAATTGCTTAGTTGATAGTCTGAGAATTTTGCTTGTATCCTCAAAACACTATGAGAATATAGTTTTCATAAATAGGACCCATTAGTTCTCACAGTGACATCATTGTCTTCAGAGGAAACTGGGTAGGATATATATTGCTAATGAACTTAATGTTGCTAGAATCAGACTTCCTTGTCATAGGATAATTCACGTAGAAATTATTAGCTCAGGTGCTAATAAAGTAAATATACAAAACATATAAAGAAGTCTTCAAAGCAAGACTGAGTGCTGTTTATGTTGACTGTTGATCCCTTTAAGTCTAGCCTTCTTACAAAGCTGTGGTTTGTCATCTGTTTGGGGCAGAGCCAAATGGAAATTCATTATTGTCTTTTGGTTACAAGGCAAGACCAAGACAACTTTAATGTTGTTTTTCCTATGTGGGTACTCATGGATTGAAATCAGAAAGTCATGGGGAAAAAAAGAATCACAGGTACATACCACCACATGGATGAACCTTGAAAACCTTATGCTGAGTGAAATAAGCCAGACACAAGGGGATGAATATTGTGTGATCTCAATTATGTGAAATACCTAAAATAGACAAATTCATAGAAACAAAAATAGATGGTGTCATGGATTGAATTGTGTCCCCCCAAAAATATGTGTAGCCATGTGGCTGGGCTGTGAGTCCCGGTATCTTCTGACTGTCCTCCATTTTGTGGTTTTCCTATGCTGTGTGTTAAATGATTAGGGTGCGGCTATAAATCCCTTCATAGGATCACTTCCCTACCCCACTGTAAAGGGAGTTTCCCTTGAGTATGGATTGCCCCACCCATAATCCTTTCATCCTACAAGGGATAAAAGGTAAGAGAAGCAGGCAGAGAATTGGGACCTCACACCATCAAGCGAGCAGCTCAAAGAGAAGAGTGCATGCTTCAGACCCAAGATTCCTGCACCAAGACGCTCCCTGGACAAAGGCTAATAGAATACCAGACTTTTCTCCAGAGCCAACACGGGGGAAAACCTTCCCCGGAGTGGACATCCTGAATTTGGACTTGTAGCCTACCGAACCGTGTAAGTATAAACCTTCCTTTGTTAAAGCCGTCCACTCTGTGGTATTTCTGTTAGAGCAGCCATAGCTGACTAAAGCAAGTACATGAAGGTGAGGAGAAGATGTAACAGATAATAAATGATTAATGGGTATGGAACTTCTCTTTTGGATGATAAATTTTTTTTTAAATTAAGAAAAGATTCCTTGGGATCTTTCCTTGAGAATTCATGGTATCTTTGGACCTTCCATAAGGTCTTTGACTCAAAAGCCTAATCTGCTAGCCACTGTGTACATTGCATCTGCAGATATTAATGCCCAACATGATTAAAAAGTCATGATTATAAAAGTCTAGTCCATTTTCCTGAACTCTGGATTTATAGAGAGACCTACATACTTGTGACATCTTCTTGGATAGCTCATAGACATGTATAACTAAAAACGAACTGATCTTCCATGCCCTGAATTTGGAAAAAAAATGTTACTGTTGCTCTTATCCTCGACAGTTATCCTACTTTAATGCTCTGTATTTGCATGACTGCCAGATTACCTTGATTATTTTACTTTCTGAATGTATCACAACACTTTCCTGTGTTCATCACCATTGTGTGGTCCAAACCACTGTCATATTTAGCCTGAAATACTGAGATACTTCACTGTCTCCTCACTAAGCCCTCTCCAATCCGTTCTCCACACTGTAGCCAAAAAGAAAAAGGATAAAAAAAAACCTAAGAAAAGAAGAAAACTCTTTGCTGCCAAAAAGATATTTTGAAAAGTCAAATCTGCTCATACCATCCCTAGCTTATAGATCTTGAGAGTTTTTCTGTTGTTCTCAGAATAAAGTGTAACAATATCATGGATATTCTGTCATTCCCTCCCTCTTGACTGCTGTGTCAGCCACATGGCTCTTCTTTCCTAAGTACAACCAGGAGTTTCACAAGTCCAGGCCTCTTTCCATGCTTTCTCTATTCCCTGTACCATTCCCCTGAGCCCCAGGCCTGCCGCACACACCTTACTTCAACTGAGACTTGAAGTAAGAGTGTCCTTCTTTGAACCATGTTCCTACCTTGGTCTAACCTTCTACCTTCTCCTAAAAGGCTGTATTTTTTGCTCAGATAATTTGATTCATGAGAGCAAGAATTATATTTTGGTTCTCTGCAGCCCTAGAATATAGCCCAGTGATGGATAATGGTGTTTAATGATTTGAATGAATGAGAGGAGACCAAGGAAAGGGAAGGTGAAAGGAATTTTTAGATCTTTAATTTCAGCTGTAGGGAGCTTTTTATGAGGTACACTAGTTGTTTCTCCAAGGACCAAATGAGAAAAAGGGATTAAATTTAAACTAGAGTAATTTACACATGAAGAACTTAGCCAACAGGGACCCAAGAGAAATCTGTCAAAAAGTTTGACTAAGACATTCCCCTGGATATGTGTATTAGTGCTGCCATAGAACATCTTGGAAGATAATGATTACATCAAAACATATGGTGATGATCAATTTCATGCATATATTATTATGTCATATGCCTATGTATGAGACAACTTTCAGAATATCATTGACATTTTTGTATAGCTGAATCTTTGATGACAGCTTCTTAAATCCTTAGATTCTAATCTGGCTTTTCACCACTCCTGCTCACTGAAAGTACAGGATGCAACCCAGAAATTATGTACACTCAATTATGGGACTTCTATCTTGTATCTTTTTCTGTTCTTTTACCAAAATCAACTAGGCTTGGTTATTTTGGAGCCCCACAAACTCACAGCAACTTGAAATTATTTCACAGTAGAAAGCTACCGTTATTTGCACCAGCATAAGCAAACTTGCCCACTTTTTGCTTTAGTCAGAAAGAATTATTACATTTTTGTATTCTAACCTCCTTTGTGATGGGGCAAAGTCTTCTTGTATTGGTCAGAAGAAAGGCTCTACTGTACCTTGCTTTGTAAAACTAAGAGCACGGACCAAACAGAAATGTTCTGGAGACCCGCTGCTGTGTCAGACATTAACATCTGGTTGTGAATTGTCAGGTAGCTTGAAGGGAGTGTTGTGGGCAAGAGGGAGCAGCTTGCTTGTGCACAGCAGTGTTTCTGTGTTTTGATGACTAGTATAGATAATATTATGTGAAGTTATCAGTTCTGACTCAATCCCTTCTAATCATTTGATCTCTAACAAGTTTTATTGGTGAAACTGTTGTTTGTTTTTTTGTTGTCTAGTTTTATGTTTTTTTCTTTACTCACATGTGATGTTAATGGTATTGTTCAATAATTTTTGTGTTGTGTTGGGTCAACTTTCTTTGGTTAGTTGGCCAGTCAGTTGGCCAGGTATCTATCTTCCTTCTAAAATTCTTGAGTTTGTAGACATTCATGGTCACTGCTCATTGTAAAAATCATAAAATATAAATCTCTGAATGTCAGAGATCTATTGCATTTATCATAAAGGTGCTAAATTTAAGATGGATAAAATAATTTTTAAAGCCTTAATAATTAACAGGATTTGTGATTGCATTCATATTGAATTTTTTTTTAATGTAGGTAAAATAGTGCTGCTATATTGAAAGTTCCCTTAGAAATCAGATTCTTATTCTACTTGTAAAGGACATATCTATTTAAAAAAAATATCAGGGTCATTATATTGTCTTTGAAAAGAGCTTACTTGAAAAATTATACTTAGAAGGTGAAGATCAAATTCAAAACCTGTTTGAAAAAATAAAAGTTACATAAGTTTTTCAGGTAACTTTTCAGTTCAGTTAGACTTTAATCGTCTCTCTATCCACCAAGGGCCTGCCTTACCACTTGCAGCAAATAAACATTCTCGGTGTTGGTACTGATTCTTGTTCAAGCCCAAATTTTGTTTTGAAATACTCTTATTACCTAGTCATTTATCATCTTGGAATCTGTAAGTATATTTTGTCTACTTTTTAGTTTGTGAATAGAAAATTTTTAGCAATAAAAATAGGAAGTTCAAGGCTAGAGAGCCAAGCCTTTGATGGTTCACAGAAGCACAAACACTAAGATAAGTATTTTCATTTAGAGGTATTAATCATAGTTCCAACAACAAAATGGATGTGAGAAGCCTTTGTTTCTTTATGGGATTTCTCATTAATTATTGTTAGGTAAATTTCTGTCTCTGTACTTTTTCTACACTGTGCTTCCATACAGAGAACAGAGATTGCTTCTTTCTGTATGTTTGTGTAGGTTCCTTTATTGTTTAAAATTCTAAAGGTCCAATTCCAGTTCTGCCTACAGCCATTACAGTATTCGGCTTGTGGTTTAGGTGGTCATCTGGGAGGTGATGTCTGCCCAGAACCTCACTATTGGTAGAGAGTCACACTTTGTCCATCTGTGTGTTTTGTTAAGTACTGTCTTTCTGGAGCTTAGAGTAGCCCAGAACCTCACTATTGGTTGAGAGTCACCCTTGTTCCATCTATGTGTTTTGTCAAATGCTATCTTTCTGGAACTTAAACTACTCCTTTGACTTTGCAGATTGGATGAGGAACAAGAGAGAAACCGGGCCTGAGTCTCCCTCGCTAAGCCCTAGTGCTAGACGTGCGCTGTGATGGCTTCAGAGAAGAAGAACCTTCTGAATACATATGCTTACAGAAGACACTGTCTTGTAATCATCTGCTTCAAAGAAGGTACCTTTTATTTGCGCAAAAGAGTTGACCATCACCTGGATCTCAGGCAGTTGTCTATGTCTCTGTGTGCCGTACAAAGAGGAACTTGGGTTTGAAACAGAATCAAGCAGAACCCTCCCGTTAGATTCCAGATAGGGGTGGGAAACCCTTACTGAGTACATTCAGTGTACTACTTACCACGCTGTATCTGTTACATCCTTTTTCTCATTTAGCGTATCTTTTCAGAGAAGATAACCGAAGCACAGTTTAATAACTGGCGTAGGATCAGGAGCTAGAATATATAAAACCTGATGTTTATGATTCTTAAATTAGTGTTTTACATTTCCCCATTATATGAAAATGTTCTGGCTCTTGTTTTGTCACTTTGTTATCCCTGGGTATAATTTAGCCTCAGAGGCCGGTAGCCATTAATTCTCCAATACTGACTGAAGAAAATGTCTGTCCTAGGAAGATAGAGACTCTGTTCCTGGTACCTCCAAATAAGTTTTTAAGACCATTTTTAGGAATTTTTGTAGTAAAAGAGATTATAAGGCTCATGCTTGAGTTACATCCAGTACATGTAAACCCTCATGCTGGTGTGTGTAAATTCACCATTACCAAAAAAAAAAAAAATGTGGCACATACATATGATTTGTGATTATTTGGTCTACTGTTTAATAAAATCATGGGTGCCTGTATGTGTAAGGATTAAGTGTTAGCTGCTTATAGCAAGGACAACAAGTGACAAAATAAAACAAATTTTCACTCTCACATTAAAAGTTAGACACTAGGGGTTCAGGTATAGTCTGGCAACTCTAGAATGTTTAAAGCAACCGAGGGTTCTCTCTTGCCACTGATGGATAGGGTATATCTCTAACTCAGTAGGTCACCTTATGGTCCAAGATAGTATGTTGAAGCTCTTTCCAATACATGAGCATTCTGGGCACAAAGAAGGAAGGAAAGAATAAAGGGACCTCTCTGTCCTTTAGGGTCACTGTGAGTCAGAGCCAACTCAGTGGCAGTGGGTTTGGTTTTGGTGTTCTAGGAAGACTTTTATAGCAACACATGACACTGGTGTTAGAACTTAGTCATGTGGCCACATCTAGCTGTAAGGGAGACTGGGTGTCCATTTAAAAATTGGTTCTTATTAATAAAGAAGAAGAACAAAATAGATAATGTGAGCTACCTGGAAGGCTCCACCAAATGTCACTGTTGTAACCCTTTCTGTCTCTCCCCTGTAACATCCAGTCATGTGTACTGAAAGCTGCAATCTAATATACAACTGCTTAATGAACTTGCTTCTTAATTAATTTTTTACCTCATTTCATTTGCCCTCTAGGAAGCCTAACAATCTGAGTAAAGACAGGTGACCTTTCTGTCAGTATTACCAAAATATCACCTCTTTATTGATCTTGCTGGTTTCTGCACTTAGTTATGTTTCCTGTCCAAATCTGATATTTTACAAGAAAAAACTTACTATCAACCTGTCATGTTTTGGTATCTAGCAAAGGAACTCTCCTGTCCTTTTTCTTTCTGAGTTTTGGTCCCTTTCACTTTCCTTTGTTAGCAAGAGACACTCCTTTCTGTCACAGTGCCAATCATTATATAGATTTCATAAATAACCGTTGATTAAAATAATGATTGAGCTCATTAAAGGAAAGAAAGAACCTGATATTCCAGAGGGAAGTTAGAAAAAAAAAAGCTATATAAAATGCTCAAGTAGACATAAGTGTGCATTAGCAGAAATCTAGAGAGTGAAAGAACATTCTGCAGGTTCCTGATGGAGGTGAAGCACTTGTATTGATCATAACAAGGAGACATATTTCATGCATTTTGTCTGTTTTCTTTGCTTCTTTTTTATGTAGAGAGGGATGTTACAGAAAGAAACTCAGCACAAGTACATGACTGGATGTGAAATAAAAGAGAGTATGAGGCCAAGACAACAAAAGATTTCAAGTCTCATGTTTATCTAGAAGCTGTTGATTCACATAGTGTTGAGTTCTGACTCCATTGCCAGTTATCACTACGCATATCATTGACCAAAAATGAAAAGCAGCAAGTGATTGTGGTATTGAGATATAGGTTGTATATAGATTGTGAGACTGGCTTTAAATACACTGTGTTTTAGGCAAAATTGTGATATCGTGGACATATACACAGGTGGTTTGAGATGTGTGCTGAAGTTATTATGAAGAAAGCACTGGTCAAGAGATACTGATTTGGATGACCAGCACAATAATGATTATCGCTAGATCAGTAAAAAAAAAAAAAAAAAGTAAAACTAAAAAACCCTACAGAAACAAAGATGACACCATTGAGAGGAAAAGGATAAATGTATGGTCAAAACTAATCTCCGTATTGAAAAGCAAAAGAAGGACCCATCACTTAAGAATAATGAGTACATCATAGAGATGGTGTTCTATAAGAATCTCACCATAAGAGTTCCTGAGTGGTGCAAACACTTAACATGATTGGTTGCTTAGTGAAATGCTGGCAGTCTAGTCCACCAGAGGAAAGGCTTGGATACCTACTTGTGAAAAAAATCAGTCCTTAAAAACCCTTTGGAGCACAGTTCTGCTGTCACACATATAGGGCCACCAAACCACCTGTATATATGTCCAAGTTATCACAATTTTGCCTAAAACACAGTATATTTAAAGCCAGTCTCACAATCTATATACAACCTATATCTCAATGCCACAATCACTTGCTGCTTTTCATTTTTGGTCAATGATTCACTTGATGGCACCTGGTTTATATTAGCCTGCAAAGCAGCACACTTAAACTAACAAATATGAACCATTTTGGCTTTCATCCAGGTGAAATTTTGACTTGATAGTACCTCCTGCAGAGCAGTCAATTTCTACACTAAGGGCATGATAAGTCGGCAAGCATAATGTCTTATTTGGAATCCCAGTCGGTGGGAGAAGGATGCCACAAGGGGGTTATGTTTACAGAGTCCCACTGACTGCTTCATTTTCTTGTGAACAAGAGAATGTTTTGCATTGGTGAATGCTTGGTGTTTATTGATAGAAGAGGATCAAAACAGATTCAAAAAGAAAAGCATTCTTTATATCTTAATAGAACCTATCTTCCTTTGACCATTCAGTTACTTAAGGGAAAACATACTGTTATGCATTTCTTTCAATAATGTAATAAGCTTGTTGGACTAAAGATCCAACAAGCCTTGGCTGTAAGTTGAACTAGTGATAGATTCATCTTGCATTACTCAGGCCATTGTGTTGCTGTCCAGGGTAATGTCCTGAACCCCACATACGCAACAACATTATGATGTTGTCTTGCCCCTGAACCACTGCATCCTTTACCTGGGCAAGAGCCCATGTCATCTTAATGTTATTCTTTCTTTACTTAAATTATCTGCCTCCAAAAATCTTTTTGATAAACTTTGATCACTCTGATTCCAGGAACAACACATTTTTCTTCCCCTCTGAAATTTGGGTTGCTCCTTATAAATCATGGGTGTAATTTATGTGCATTTGTGGTACATTGCTACATCTTAAGTACAGCTTTGCTTGTTTATCTCCTCTTTCCCTTTAACTAGGGTTTTCATTGGAAAGTTCAAATGATATTTAGAACTTGATGAATGCCTTGCTTCCTCTAGGCTAGACAAACTTCTCCATCTTTTAGAGAAGAGTTACAAAATTATATTTAGGATATAATAGTCTTTGCCGAGAAGAAATGTATATCAGGATTCATGCTGTCTTTTTAACTTCTCTGCATCTCTAGCATGCCGTGTGAGGCATATGCTTGCCAGCCAAGCCAAGTGCCATCGAGTCGGATCCGACTCATGGTGACCCAGTCATTCACCAATACTTGTCCTAAGGATTGGCTCCTGTTAGTATCACAGCTGATGTTCATTGAAGTCAAAGTGAAAACTCTTCTAAGGTTATTTGCATTCATAAGCCTTATTTTCAAAATAAAATGTAAAGGCACACCACCCCTACTCCATGAAAATTTCAAAAGTCATTGTGTACCATGATCTTGGCTTCATTGTAGTATCATAAAATCAGCTTTTGGTAGTGAAGAAGAGCCAGAGCTCTGCCTTCAGAATAGCGGCTAAGGAACTGCTCACCTTCCTCCTCAGTCTCTGGGGACAGTAATTGGGCACCTTAAATGTTCCTGCTTTGGTGCATACATATATACACAAAAGAAATGAAATATAAAAATAGAAAACAGATTTATGAAAAGAGAAGGTTTTCTAGGTGTAAGGGCAAAGAAAGTAACCATGGAGGGAAAAAAATGATAGATATAGCTATATACAGATTAGTATTTTCTATAGATAATAGAAAATTAGACAAAATTTGTCACATGCATTATGAAATTTGTAATGGAGAGGTAGTCCTTACAGAGTATTAAGACAAGGATAGAATAAAGTTACTTATAACCGATAGGTAGTCCTTACAGAGGACAGATGTCCATCTAGAAAAGTGAGCCAAATATGTGAATAGAAGGTGGTCGGAGGGCTAGTAAATGTGAAAAGTAAGGAGGTCGTCTTTAGTGGTACTCATGGAAATACAAATTAACAGAGTGGAGTAGAACCTTTTATCTAACAGATTGGTCTTTTCTTTCATCTGGTGTTCTAGCAAAGAAAAATAATCTGTTTCTCCTCAATTGGAGAAAATAGGTGTGTCTTTTCAAAAATATGACGTGTCAGACTGCCTTCACACAATTCCTTCCAGAAGGATTTTAAAGAACAGCATTTATGCATTTTTTTTTTTTTTAGGTTGTGTCTTAAAAAAAAAAAAAAAAAGTTTGCAAAGCAAACTAGTTAGTTTCTTGTTAAGCAGTTAATACACGTTGTTTTGTGACATATGTTGCCAAACCCCGTGATGTGTCAACACTCTCCCTTTCTCAACCAGCTTTCCTGTTGCTTCTTTCCTTCTCTGCCTTGCCACTCAGCTGCTGTGCCCATTAATCTTGGTTTTATGGGCCTGCCTAATCTTTGGTTGATGTGTAAACTTCAAAAGTTACTTCATAACTCAGCTGTAACTGTGTCTACGGGACATATTCTCAGGATTTCTCCAGTCTCTGTTGGACCAGTAAGCCAGTCTTTTTTATTGTTGTCTTTATTTTTATTTTTTTTCTGGTGGTTGTAGGGAGGATTAGAATTTTGTTCTACATTTTTCTCCAGCTCTGTCCAGGACCCTCTGCTGTGATCCGTGTTAGAGCAGTTGGTGGTAGACAGGCACCATCTAGCTGTGCTGGACTCAATCGGGTGGAAGCTGTGATAGTTGTGGGCCATTAGTTCTTTAGACTAATCTTTGCCTTGTGTCTTTTTTTTCTTCATTCTTTCTTGTTATGGATAGGGTGTAAGCAGTGGAGTATCTTAGTCATTCATAAGCTTTCAAGACCCCAGACACTACTCACACCAAAGTACAATATGCAGCTTTTTCCTTAAAAACCTTGTCATTCCAATTGAGCTAGATGTTCTACTGCACTCAGCCTAGTAATTTGATCCTTTAGGGAGTTTAGATGTGTCTGTTACATGACTCAGGAAACAATAAAAGATGGAAAGAATGTACACAGTCATTATATCAGAAAGAACTGGTCAATGTTCAACCATTTCAAGAGATAGCATATGATCAAAAGCGATGGTACCGAAGGAAGAAGGTGATGCTGCACTGAAGGCCCTGGCAAAAAATAAGGCTCCAGGAATTGATGGAACATCGACTGAGATGTTTCTGCAAATGGATGCAGCATTGGAAGTGCTCACGCACCTGTCCCAAGAAATTTGGAGGACATCTACCCAACCAGCCAAGTGGAAGAGAGCTGTATTTACATCTGTTCCCAAGAAAGGTGATCCAACCAAATGCAGAAACTATAGAACAATATCATTAATATCACATGCAAGTAAAATTCTGCTAGAAATCATTCAAATGCACCTGCAACAGTTTACTGAGGGAAGTGCCAGAAATTCTAGCCAAGTTTGGAAGAGGTTGTGGAACCAGGGATATCATAGCTGATGTCAGATGGGTCTTGGCTGAAAGCAGAGAATGCCAGAAAGATGTTTACTTGTGTTTCATTGACTATGCAAAGGCATTTGACTGTGTGGATCATAACAAATTATGGCTAACACTGCAGAGAATGGGGATTCCAGAACACCTAATTGTGTTCATGAGGGATCTGCACATGGACCAAGAGGCAGTCTTGAGAAGAGAACAAAGGGACATTGTAGGATTTAAAGGTGTGCATTAGGATTGTATCTTTTGATCATACATTTTTTTTATCAGTATGCCAAGCAAATACTCTGAGAAGTTGGACTTTATGAAGAACGAGGCCTCAGGAGTGGAGGAAGACTCATTAATAACCCGTGTTATGCAGATGACACAACACTGCTTGCTGGAAATGAAGAGAATTTGAAATACTTACTGATGAAGCTCACAGAGCACAGCCTTCAGTATGGATTACACCTCAACATCAAGAAAACAAAAATCCTCACAACTGGACCAGTAAGCAACATGATCAACGGAGAAAGGATTGAGTATTTTATTTGGTTCCACAATCAATACCAATGGAAACATCTGTCAAGAAATCAAAAGACTCATTGCATTGGAAAGATTGGCTGCAAAGGACCTCTTTAAAGTAGTGAAAAGTAAGGTGTCATCCTGAAGACTAAGGTGTGCTTGACCCAAGCCATAGTATTTTCAGTCACATCACATGCTTGTGAAAACTGGACAGTGAAAAAGGAAGAGACAAGAATTGATGCCTTTGAATTGTGGTGTTGGAGTAAAATATTGAATATATACCATGGACTGCCAAATGAACAGATGGATTGTTCTGGAAGTAGCACAACCGGAGTACTCCTTGGAAGCAAAGATGGCAAGACTGTGTGTTACATACTTTGGGCATGTTGTCAGGAGGGATCACTCCCTGGAGGACATCATGCTTGGTAAAGTGGAAGGTGGGCGAAAAAGAGAAAGACTCTCAACAAGCTGGATTCACACAGGGGCTGCAATGATGTGCTCAAGCATATAAATGATTGTTAGCATGGTGCAGAACCATGCATTGTTACATTCTCTTGCGTTGTTCTGTGTCAAGTCAGTACTGACTAACAACAATAGGGAGCTTCCATGACCTAGCCTTGTGTAGGTTGTTCTGACTCACCCAGTATTGTGTACTCATCCTGCACCAAAGTTACAACTTATCTATTGCCTATGGAGTGTTTTTCAATCTGTATGCCTCCTGTCCCTTGTAACCAGCAAAGATTGTTTCTTTTTGTGTGTAAACATTTTCGTGAGTTTCTATAGTAGTAGTCTCATACAATATTTGTCCTTTTGTGATAGACTTATTTCACTCAGCATAATGCCCTCCGTGTTGTGAGATATTTCACAGATTCACCATTGTTTTTATTCTTGCATTCTGCTCCATTAAGTGTATGTCTCCATTCATCTGTTGATGGGCACCTATGTTGTTTCAATCTTTTTCTATTGTAAACAATGCTGAAGTGAATTTGGATGTGCTTATGTCACCATGAGTTGGATCCGACTCGACGGCACTTGGCATGTCTATTCAGGTAATGTTTCTTATTTCTCTAGGACTATCTTGATTCCTAGGAATGGAGTTGCTGGATCACATGATGTTTCAATTTTTAGCTTTTTAATAAAACCCCATATTATTTTTCAAAGTAGTTATATTATCTTGCATTCCCATCAGTAGTGCATAAGAGTTCCACTCTCCCTGCAGCCTCTCCAACATGTTATTTTTCTGTTTTTTTGTATTCATACCAGTAATATTGAGGTGAGATTGCATCTCATTGTGGCTTTGATTTGCATTTCTCTAATGGCTAGTGATCATGAGCATTTCCTCATGTATTTGATAGCTGCTTGAACATCTTCCTGGGCAAAGTGTCTGTTCATACCCTTTGCCAGTTTTTTAATTGGACTGTTTATCTTTTCAGTGTAGAGATGTTGGATTACTCTGTAGATTCTAGAAATTAGACCTTTGTCATAGCCAATTTTTTCCACATTCTGAAGATTCTTTTTTTATTTTATTTTATTTTTTGGCAAAGTTTCCTGATGAGCATGTGTTTAAATTTTTATAAGATCCCTGTTATGTAGCTTATTTTATGATGTTTCTGTATTGTTAGTTATTGTTCGTGTCCTGTTAATGCCATGTATTAGAGACTTCTAGAGTTCACTCTATTTTTTCTTCTATGGTCTTTATAGTTTTTGTCTTTATATTTTTTAGGTCTTTGATGCATTTTAAATTATTTCTGTGTTGGTATGGGTATAGGTCTATTTCATTTTTTTTTTTTACTGATGCGCATCCAGTTTTGCCAGTACCATTTGTTTAAAAAAAAAAACCCTGCCTTTTCCCCATTTGATGAAATTTGGACGTTTGTCCAAAATCAGGTAACTGTAGGTAGATGTTTTCATGTCTGGGTTCTCAGTTCTGCTTCTTTGTTCATTGTGTCTGTTGTTGTACCTGCACCGGACTGTTTTGGTTACCATAGTTGTATAATAGGTTCTAAGGCCAGGTAGTGTGAGTCTTCCTCCTTTATTCTTCTCTCAAAGTGCTTTCCTTGTCAAGATCATCTTCCTTTACCATATAAAGTTAACGACTCATTTTTCCATAACTTTAAAGAATGCTAATGGTATTTATAATGTGATTGCACTGTGTGTGTAGATTGCTTTGACTAAAATTGACATAGTCACAATATTAGTGTACCTATCCATGAGCATAGTATGTTTTTTCTATTTATGCAGGTCTCACATCATTTCTTGCAGTGATGTTTTCTAGTTTTCCTTGTAAGGTCTTTTGTATCCCTGGTTAGATTTTTTTCCTGGGTTATGTTATTATGTTAGGTATTAGTATTAATGGTATTGTTTTTTTTGGAATTTGTTTCCCTAATTCTCTTTATTGGTGTATAGGAATCCAACTGATTTTTGTTATGTTTATCATGTATCCCCCTAGTCTGCTGAACCTATTAGTTTCAGTAGTTCTCTGATGGAGTCTTGGATTTTCTACATATAGTATGGTATTATCCACAGATAGGGAGTTTTACTTCTTCTTTGCTAATGTGGATGCCCTTTATTTCTTTTTCTTGCCTTATTGTGCTAGCTAGGACTTCCAGCACACTGTTAAATATGAGTGGTTTCAAAGTGTTTGTCTTGTTTCTATTCTCAAGGGGAATCTTTTTAGCCTCTTTTAAGACTAATGTTACCTATTGGTTTTGAATAGCTGCCCTTTGTTATGTTGAGCAATTTTCCTTCCGTACTTATTTTACTGAGAAATTTTATCAGAATGGGTGTTGGATCATGTGGCTAGTGGTTTGTCATTTTGTTGATCTCTTCAAATAAACAACTCATGGTTTAGTTGATTCTATTGTTTTTCTGTCTCTATTTCTGCTCCAATCTTTATTTTTTCCATTTTTCTACACAATGTGATTCTTAAAGTTCATCATTTCTAGATGACACATTCTTTCCTTATAAAGAAATTTGAACATAGATGGTTCTTTTTTGTTCAGAGAGACAAGAATTGCCCTTTAAACTCCAACAAAAAACTCTTTAATTGTAGGGTATACAGATCAAGAACTCTACTAAAAGACTAGAATTGATGGTCTGACAATCTGGAGGGTCCCTTGGGAACATGACCCCTAAACTTGCTGCTGTGCCAGAACTGAAACCAGTACTGAGGTCAGCATTTCAGACTAAGAGTGTACTGGATTTGGGGACACAAAGTGAACATGTGATATGTGTGCTTTATGATTTCATATGTTTATAGAGGGCTGTCCTACTTGTTTCTTTCTAGAGGGGAAGAAACAGGTGTTCCTTGGGAGGATACTAGTAGTAAAGAGTAAAAAGGAGGAATGTGCTGTCATGGAGTGGGGAGAGCAGGAGTTATAGAGAGGCAGGTATGCAAAATTGACCTGGATTGTATGCTTTCACTTAATCACAAAAAATGGTTAAATTTTTTTTAAAAAAAAAACCTCTTAATTTTAGGACTCTTACTGTGAATGGAGGCTGTGGTGGCATGATGGTGGCATGACATCTGCCATCCAAAAATCCACCAGCTCAAATCCACCAGACACTTCTTGGAAACTCCATGGGACAGTTCTACTGTGTCCTGTAGGGCTACCATGACTCAGAGCCAACTGGATGGCAATGAGTACGCTTTTAGTTTTTCTAAAAATTGTGAATATTCTTCGTTTCCTCAATCTTTATTCTAATCCTTTTTGGAGGTATTTGCAATGACTTGGACATCAAGTTCAAAATAATTTTACTTTTTTTAAGAAATAAAAGTGTTTGAAAAGGTAAAATGGGTTAATCTGGAGTCTTGGAATTATAGGTGACAGAAACTCACTGAGATTGTCTAAGTACCCTTATAGTGGCCTGAGGGTGTTTTGGGAAACTAAAAGCTTTACTTTATAGGACTTCAGTAACAGAGTGCTCTAGGGCAGTGCGTTACAAATTAATCTGTGTGTAAATAATCTGAGGATTACAGTAAAATTTATATTCTGATTCAAAATCCATATCTAAATCCAAGAGTGCGTGCTTCTAATGACCTCCCAGGTGATAGGCGTGCCCCTGTTCCTGAAACACTCTTGGAGTAGTAAGAGACCACTCATCGTTGGTGGCCCATGGGTGTTATTGTATTCATTGCAGTGGGGATGTGTTTATTAGGAGGGATGGGAAAGTAAAGTGTGCGTTCAGTGGATGGAAGTACATGAAACAACAGGTATCCATGCAGAACACCAAGATGGAAACCCAAAAGAGATTTTATCTTTGTTGAGCACAGACAAATGCATTGAAATACCTGTAAATCCTCTGGAGAAATCATACCTGAAATTAATGAGCCTTCCCTGTCCGATTTCATCTAGCATCTTTACAGTATTCCCATATACAACCTCAACCCTCAATTTGCTCTACCATTGTATGAAAGAAATTCATAGTAATGATTAGAATCTGCCTTGAGGGAACCGATAAATCTGTTCTATTGCTTCCCCTGTAAATGGAATTATCATTCCTTAAATTTTGTGGATGAGGTAGAAATTTAAAACAAAGAGCATGCTAGGCTGTCCTGGATTTATTATTTAATCTTAACTCTGCCTCCTAATTAAGCGTGCATTGTTAAATGAAGTATCCCAGGCTTAGAAATTACCAAGCAGGTGTTTAAAAGACACCAGTAAGCATTTTTGCTATAGTCTAATTAGTGTTCTAATACATTTTATGGTGCACTGTCATCATTATTTCTTCTTCATTAGTTGTTGATATATTGTATAATGCATCTTCTAAAAGTGTTCCTACCAAGTTTCAGAAAATATGATTATACTGAGGAAGAAATGCTGCAAATATATTCCTTTGAACACATAAATAAATAGCATATATTATAGAAAAAAACTACCTGTAATTTAGTGTTAATATTTATTGGTATGATAGAGTAAACTTGTAAATATTTATGGTTTTTGCTATTTGGCTTAACTCCTTATTGCAGAATGGTAGTTTACATAGTTAGGATGAGCCACAATTACTGTCATTGTTGTGTCAGGAAGCTACTAACAATTAAAATGAAGTAAATTAAAACGTGATAAAGTATACAAATTACAAGACAGCTCAATTCATTTTCCCACAAAATGAGGCCACCCTTGTAAGCACTACCTAGAACACTAGAACTATTATCAACTCCCCAGCTCCCTTTTATGTGCATACACACCCAGTTGGGTAGAAGTTCGCCCGTGATTGGATACCCTCTAGCACATGCAGCCTTAAAGCAGAGGTTTTTTTCAGGGGGGGAAATATATGTCCATAGTTCAGCCCTGCCTGACAAAACTTTACTCCTTAATATTTAATTTCTCACAAGAAATTGAATTCAATTGAATTTATTAAATTAAACTTAAAAGTAATGTATTTTTTTCCTGGGAATGAGGATTATAGCAGAAAGAAGAAAAAAAGGTGCAGAATATTGCTTATCTATATGTACATTTCAAAAGGTAGAAGCTAAAGAGCATGCTTGGCAGATATTTGTTCGGTGCATTTGTGTTTAGGGGCACAGTATTGACTGCTTGAAGACTATAAAAGGAGTAAGGCAAGACCTTGTTCTTCTAAATTACTTACAATAGCTTTAGCTACAGATAGAACAGTATTCCAACTCCAATTTGCTCCTAAAATAAGTTCATTTGTCTTTGAACTTACTAGTAGACAAAAGTCTAGTGATATCTCAGCTCCAGGTAAGGTAATTTCTATAGGTCAGTAACTTCATCAGGGATCAGGGACTTAGGTTGTTCCATTTTTCTGTTTTTCCATAATGGTTCATCATTCTAACTGTGTAAACCAACTTCTGTAATACAGACTAAATGACAAAATGTGAATAGTCACCAGTTTATTTATCACTGTCAAATAAAGATTAAGCATGTGAGATTTGACTTTAGTTGACTGACCACGTGGTTGCTGTCTCTACAGGAGAACTTATAACTGAGGCCAACAACTTCCACCTTTCCTGGAGTGTCTTTCTCTGTAGGAGGAGGCATTTCCTGCAGCCCTATAATCACCCTATGTCATGTTACTCCAGTCAGGAATGTGTCACACATTCTGCTCTAAATCAGCCATTGAGGAGAAAGAGATTTCGACACTGGATTAACTGATTGTCTTAGGTACACTCTCTCTTTTTCACAGTTTTTAGTTCTGTGGCTATAGGTCTAATTAAGTAAATTGACAAGTTTATATACCGAAAGTTGTGTAAGAAAACATTTTTGAGAACTTACCAAGTACATGCTACAACACTTGGTTTGTATTTATCATCCCATGAAGTACGTAATGACCAACCACAAAAACCAGGTGTTTCAGATGATTCAGTAGAGAAAGGAGATGAAAAGAAAGTAATGGTATAAGCAAGAAGAACAAGTATTAGGAGAAAGTACCAGAATCCTCTAATATATATTTGTATGTAATATATATATACACACACATATATATATAGTGTGTGTGTGTGTGTGTGTGTGTGTATTTGTATGTAACATATATATATATATTATGTATGTCGCCATGAGTCGGATCCAACTCGATGGCACTTAGCTTGGCATATATGTATATATACATAATATATGTGTGTGTGTGTATTTGGCTTGCTGTTTTTCTAACTCATGAAAGAAAATGCTTTACTAAATATTCAAAGTCAGTGTTAAGAACTTAATAGATTATCCTTTTGAAAGTATTCTCTTCTGAAGTTTTACTTACCCATTGCGACTGAGTCCATTTTGACTCGTAGTGACACTACAGGACAGAGTGGAACCGCCCTGTAGGGTTTCCAAGGGCCACTTTGTAGCTTCAGACTGCTGACATTTTGGTTACCAGCCAAGCTCTTAGACGCGGTGCCACAAAAGGCTCTCAGCTTATTCAAACTACTGAAATGAAATGAAATTTAAAATTAAGATAAAAGAAGTGACACAAAGATATTAATAGAACAATTCAGAGGGAGAAGGAAAAATGTCTATACTAGAAACCTGAGTTTGTCTTACATAAGCTGAAATTTTATTGTTGAACTTTCTTCCAGTTGATTATAGCAGTGTGTCCTAATGGACTATAGGAAAAAAAAAATCTTCTAACTAGAGGAGGCAGAAAGTCTTTATTTTAAATTAGGTTCTTCATTTACTTTAATGTACATATAGTAAAGTATACAAATTTTAAGAATGCAGCTCATATTTAATTTCCCCCCAAAAAGAACCTATTTGTGTAACCAGAACCGAGAACATTATGTCCTCAGTGCCGTATTTCCCCTGTCAATCACAAACCCCCCAGTGGTGATCGCTGTTCTAACTTGCAACACCATACGTTAGCTTTCCTGTTTCTGAACTTTGGTGTAACGGAAGAAAACACTACCTGGTTCTGCAGCGTCCTCACAGCTGTTGCTATGTTTGACCCCATCGTTGCAGCTGTTGTGTCAATCCAAACAGGTATTAATACATAATAAACTCTGAAGAAGAATTTTAGAGAACTTTCTCTGAAACATCACATTGCATTTGGGAATATAAACACCCAACAAATACCTAAAATACAAATTGTCCAATAATAAACTCATTGCTTTGACCTGTGCAAGACTCCCTCCTCTCCTGAACTGTACTTGTTTCCCAAGACAGATACCATATAGAATCAGTGTCTTATCTACCTCTGCTTTAAAGCCCACCTTTAAGTAAACAGTGATGTCTTTCAGGAAATTTCTTTAAAATATGTTCCCTGTTTCTGTTCTTGGAAACTGTGGTGGCATAGTTATTAAGAACTATGGCTGCGAACCAAAAAGTCAGCAGTTCAAATTCACCAGATGTTCTTTGGAAACGCTGTAGGACAGTTCTGTACTGTCCTATAGGGTTGCTGTGAGTTTGAATCAACTTGATGGCAATGAGTTTTTTGGGGAAAGAAATTCTTAATATCATTACTTTAATTCAAGGGTTTTTTTTTTCCTAGCTCGCATAGATTTATGCAAGATTCTTGTATTTTATTCTTGCCATTACTTTGTCCTTGTACCAATGCATTTTCCTTAATCCTTACACTGCATTCATGCCTGTATACTTAGCTGTTGTCATACCTGGTGTGTTATGTATTTTTGCATTCTCTCCTTTCTCCCATTAGAATATAAACTCTAGGGAGGTAAGGTTTGCTGTGTGGTATAGACCTATAAGGAATTTGCTGTGTGGTATAGACCTATAAGGAATTTGCTGTGCGGTATAGACCTATAAGGAATTTGCTGCGCGGTATACACCTATAAGGAATTTGGGCATGTAGTAGGCTTTTAAAATATATCTATCAGATAAGGGAATCAATGAATCAAGGAATTTATTGGGCCCCATGGTAAGGATCCCATCAACTTCGCCGTGAGTTTGTTGTACTGTGGTCCTGAATGTTACCAGTATGCAGGAAGTTATGCCACCAGTATTGCAAATACCGGTAAGTGTCCCCATAGTGGAAAGCTTTCAGCAGAGCTTCTAGACTAAGACCAGGAAAAATGGCCTGGTACCCTACTTTTGAAAATTTATACATGCTAAACCTTGTGAATTACAAGAGAGTGTTGTCTGAATTAGTTCCTTTGGACATATCATCAGGAGTGATCAGTCGCTGGAGGGAGGACATTGTATTTGGAGAAGCAGAGGGCCCGTGAGAGCTTGGAAGATGCTAGGTAAGGTCGATCGGCACAACAGTTATAGTGAAGAACTGGGTGCAGATGGTGCAGGACTGACAACACTGGCACTTTGTTATATATAAGGTCACCATGAGTCAGCTGACACACTGAAGTCACCTCAGTGTCATCTCTCTAGCTGTCCCTGTCTGCCTATAGGGCCAGTTCAGAGATGCTCACTACAGTATTGATTGCATGATTGTGAGGAAAGGAGATTTGCAAAATATGAGCAAAATCATAATTTAATTAAATGTATAATAGTAGCTCTGTTGATGGTTGAGGTAATACTGACAATTCCTAGATGTGTCATTGTTAAGTATACTGTTAAAAATTTGGAAGTAATTATCCAGAAGTCTAAAATCATAAATGCTAAAAAAGTAATTACATGCTATCATTGGGTAGGGAGAACAGAGTAGGGTTAGACACTGTTTCATTTTTAGCACTTTGAACTTTTTACAATGTGAATTTTTTAAATTATTTTTAATTTTAAACTGTCAACATTCTTATATGCACCTTTCCATTTCTTAACTACTGTGACCCACTGTGTAACAAATATGGGCAAGGCAAAAACTTGGCTTGAAATAACTCAAAGACACCATATTACAAATTGTGACTATAAAATCTTTTAAGGACAAAAAGGGTGTGTATTACTGTTACTGTTAGCTCCTGACAGATTTTTGATCGTTAAGGAAGGTATTCAAGTACACTTATGGTATATAACACATATTAAAAAAAAAAGCCAAGTTGACCTAAAACTAAAATAATACTGTACACTAGGGAGTAGGAAGAACAATACAGAATAATGGCTATGCATATTGAAAATTAGTTTCTATAATAAAAAAAATTAGATGAAGATCTAACTTGTTGTCTATATAAAATTATATTTTCCTTAAACTGTCTCTGCAAATGAAAAAGTGGATTTCAACTCATGGCCAGCCCATATATGGAGAATATAACTTCTCCGATGGGCTTTCAGGGCTTTGACCTTTCAGAAGCAAATTGCGCAGCCTGTCTTCTGAGTTGTCCCTGGGTGAGTATAAACTGCCAACCTTTGGGCTAGTGTTTGAGCATGTAACCATTTGTCCTGTCCAGGGACTCCTAATGCACTAGAGGTGGAAACAAAGAAAGACAGGAATTCTGGCTATATTGACAAAGGAGTATTGAATTAACTGCTTCAAGACTGGCATTGAAGTAGAGTCCTGAGCACAGGCCTATGTGGTTCAATTTTTGTCTCTTTCCCTTTGTAAGCATCCCCAGTGATGCCTATAATCCAAGTTACAGAGATAAATCTTAAATAAATCTCCGTTATTTACGATCACCTACCAGTGCCCCAAAATGTAACAGTTTGGAAACTTGTAGCTATACTGAAAAATTTTTTACATGGCAGTATAAACCAAGGTTGATGAAATAAAAAACCTGAAGACAGAGTCTAGTCTCAGTACCAATAGGGCAGGAAATAATAATGCAATTTAGTAGATGAGGCATAACAATCTGTTTCTTGAAATTGTTTGGAATGTATCTCTGAGTTTGACAACTTGTTAAAAATAGGCAGGGGAACAATAGAGCTAATATTTGGTTTTGAGGCTCATCATTCCAGGAAGCTGAGGTCGATAAGTAAAAGCCTGACACCACATAGAAATGTCACTCAGTGAAAACTAGAACTGAAATAGCCATTTATTTTGACATATGTTGGAGACTAAAGAGTAACACTTGTTTGTTCAATGTACAGCACATTATTGAATGATGTCAAACAGTGTAATATAAGAGTCGAATGCCAGCAATCCTCCTGACAGATTTTTGATTATCAGGGAAGGTATTCAAGTATATTTACAATGTATAGCACACCTTTAAAAAAAAAAAAAGCCAAGTTGACCTAAAACTAAAATAATATTGTGCACTGGGGAGTAAAAAGAACAATGCAGGATAATGGCTATGCACATTGAGAATTAGTTTCTATAATAAAAAATTTAGATGAAGATTTAACTTGTTGGCTATATAAAATTGTATTTTGCTCAAACTATCTCTGCAAATGAAAAACTATTGAAATGTTCTTAAAGAAATAATTTTAGCATACAGTCAAAGAGGAAGGGAAGTCTGGTTTAATTGATAATAGTTTTCAGTTGGCAATATTTAAATATGTGGCTATTATTTAGTAGCTAACATATTGATCATCCTGGGTACAGTGGTTGTATGTGAATTTCAACTTGTGCTTTGCTATAATGTTGGCGATGCTAGTGAACTAAGCTAACTGACCTAGATGGCATCTAAGTGTAGGAAAGTTGTGTTTTACGCCCTCCAGGTTGTGTCTGTCCACATTAATGAATCATGAAGGAAGGTTTACAAACACATTAAAATAGCAGTACATTGCATTCCTGATTCTTACTGAATGACGTACCTTCAGTGTAATAAATGCCTAACACCCCAGATACTGAAAACCCCGCTTAGTGAACTGATCAAAATAGTTTGAGAGTATATTTTAGCTGTCATAAATAACCATACTAACACCCACACAACCTCGACCTTTGTTTCCTGGCCTCGCCCTCCTCTTGTGAGGGGTTTCCATAAGCACTACTATGCCAATTTTATTTTGCATTTTGATGTGAAAAATTAGCATGATGTACCTATGAAAATCCCTTGGAGGAGTAGGCCTAGAAATTGAGTGTAGAAGACATGTGTTATTTGTGTGGTGTTTGAGGCTCATTCTTCTGAATTACTTACTCTTCCAATAGAATGATGTGATTTCAGAACTATAAATTATCTACTTCTAGACCATTTATTTAAAATTAAAAATCAGTGAGTCTGAGCGAATTCCTAAAAGTGGAACATCCCTTTCTCTCATCCACTTACCTCCTTTTGGGATGTAGGTAATGCCACACTGCTTCTGTAGTTAATGCTGCACTTCCCATTTCCTTACTCATCTTCTTTTGGATGTCAGATGAAGCTGAGCCCTTCAAATCTCTTGGTATGTTCTTTGCACTCTTCGACCCCACTGCTCAGCTATTCCTTTGTGATTACATATTCTACTATGATTTTTAGTACTCACTGCAGAGACTATAGTGATAAGGTAAGATCTGTATTCTGCTTCCTGTCATAGTTATTCCCTACCTGTGATGGTTTATTTTATGTTTCAAGTTGGCATGGATGTGATTGTCAGTGGTTTGGCCATAGTGAATTTGGTGCTCTTCCGCAATGTAATGTAATGTAATGATGTAACATAATGTGATGGGATTTAATGTAATGTGGTCACTTTCCATGAGATGATATGGTGTGATCGACCAAACAGTTGAGAGTTTCCTTGAGGGTGTAGTCTTCCTGCAGAATATGTGTCCAAGATATGGTGAAACCCATGTGAATTACTACAGATTAGTAAGTAAGCACGAGTAAGTCCATGCTTACCTTCCTTACTGGGTCATCTGTACTGTCAGGGACTGTAAGTTTAAAAAGAGATTTTGATACTGTAGGATGGTGCTGTGGGTTTGGGAGACAGACAGATGCTCCATATCTGAAAGAAGATTCTTTAATGCGGTGAAAAACTGGGGAATTGTTCACTGCAGGTGATCTGGTAAGAAAGGTAAGCAAAAATTTATGTATACAGATGGACCTCAACTTAGAATGTATTTGAATTATGACAAATTGCTCTTATGGGTCTCCTTTTTTTTGCTTAGTATATCTTATCATTTGTAATATGTACTACATATATGAGGTCTGACAATTAAGTCAGCGAACTCATTGTAGAAAAAGTGCAACACAACTCATTACTGATTATCACTACAGTCACCTTTGACGCATTCCCCTTGGGAAGCTACGCACTGATGCCATTGCTTAGTCCACCCTTCAGAGCAGTTTTGGAACACTTTCTGGAATGGCCCTCATGCACAGTGGCACAGTAACAAGTTCACAAAATTAATTGTATAGTTGTCTGTGAGGGAGTTGTTAGCCAGTAAACAAGTAATTATGTTGGAACACCCTCCCTACTCACCTAATCTGGCCCCTCAGTGATTTTTTTTTCTTTACTCAAAGATAAAAGAGCTATTGAAAGGAAGACATTTTGATGGCATTCAGAACGTCAAGAGCAAATACCATGATAGCTCTGATGGCCATTCCCGAAAATGAGTTCCAAAATTGCTTTGAAGGGTAGACTAGGTGCTGGAGTCAGTACACAGTTTCCCAAGGGGAGTAATTCAAAGGTGGCTATAGTGATACTCAGCAATGAAATATGTAGCACTTTTTCAAGGGTGAGTTCGTGAACTTAATTGTCAGACATCATATAATGACAGCTCTGATGGACATTCCAGAAAGAGTTCCAAAATTGCATTGAATAGTGTACTAGATGCTGGCATCAGTGTACCGCTTCCCCAGGGGAGTACTTGGAAGGGGACTATAGTGATATTCAGCAATGAGGTATGTAGCACTTTTTCTAGGGTCAGTTTACAAACTTAATTGTCAGACCTGTGGTGTTACAGTGCATGCATGATTTGCTGATGTTATCATTTTCAGATATAGTGTTTGCAACCCTCAAGGACAAATAAAGATAGGAGTTATAAAGATACTGACAACAAAAGACAGTTACAATGAAAGCTAAAAGAAAATGAGGTCTTTGACCTATCATGAAGTCATTGGAACGGAACCCTTGCATAATTTGGGGACTATCTATATATGGGTGTTTCTGTATGTACACACACACATATGTCTCACATACACAGTTACAATGTCCATTGCCAGACTTTATATATGTGTAATGTTTGTTTATAACTAAAGGTTGCATGTAAGTCAGACATTAGTAATGCAAGAACTGCCTGAGTATGCTACGGTGTTCACACATCAAAATCACATAATGTCATATTTCAGAGTGTATCGTGGACATTGAGCAATGCTGACTGTGTATATTGTCTTTATGAGGAGTGCTTGGCTGATAACTGAAAGGTCAGTGGTTTGAACTCACCAGCCACTTGTGGAAGAAAGATACTGCAGTCTGCTTCTATAAAAATTTTAGCCTTGGAGCAGTTCTGTGGAGCAGTTCTGCTCCATCCTATAGAGTTGATAGGAGTCAGTATCAACTCAGTGGGAGTAGGTCTCTCTCATACGTGCAGTGAAATCTGTGAGAGCCCAAACTCTGCAAGACTGTCTTGTTTTTCCAGATCTAAAGTTTTTTGACCTTGACAGATTAGAGTCTTACCACTTTTCTATTTCTCCTTTTAGTGGAAAATATTTTGATCTTTCTTTTCAGATAGGTTTCTATCTTACACAGGTTCAGCTTTCACCCATCTTACTGTGTGTATGTATGTGTGTGTTTCACTGGTTTTACTTCTGTGGAGAACTCAGACTAAGATATTAACCTCTTGTGAGAATGATAGTAGGAATGACTACCCTCTGGCAGTGTTGCCCACTTGGGAAAATTCACTTGATATATATAAATACATATGTACACATATATATATGTACGTATTTTCACTTACCTGATGGACATCTACTTTTCTGTGTAATTTATTAGCACAAAGGAGGTATGTATTCACAATGAACAATTAGGAAAAGCATAAAATTCCAAAAACAAAAAGCATAATTTTCCTTCGATAAACAGTTTATTTGGGGTGATTTTCCAGACTATGACCCGTAACACTCAACCTGAGAAGTTGTCACTAATGCTCCAATTTCTAGTCTGTGACTTGAGCCCCTTTGTCACAATTTTCAGAACCCAGTATTGTATTCAAATTTAAAGATACGAGGAAGCTTTCCCTAATTGGTTGTAGTGAAACTTTGGGAACTTGAGTATTATGGTTTCGTCAACTTCTGCTGCGTGCATATGAAAATAAAGAAATTCATTCTAGAGAGAGAAGAATAAAGCAGATTTTTGGAAAAGCAGAAGAGAATGACCAGGAAGTCTTCAGGAGAAAGACGGATGCCAAAGACTGTATCACCTTGTTTCCCAGCAGCCTTTCCACTGCCGCATTCATACCCATCTTGAGGCCCAGTTATAGTTCTACTGTTAACCTTTCATTTAGATACTCCCAAATCCTTGTAACAAAATTATCTTTTATACTTCAGGTAGCTCAAAGAGATTTCACAAAAGCAAATAAAACCAGAAAACACACTGCCAATAAGTTGATTCTGACACATAGAGACCCTATGGGACAGAGTAGAACTTCCCCATAGAGTTTCCAAAGAGAGTGCCTGGCAGATTGAAACTGCTGACCCTTTCGGTTACCAGATGTAGCTCTTTAACCGTTCCGAGGGTCTATGTTGCCCACGGCTGATGGGTGCTGATGAAGAATGCCATACAGGAAGCACTGGTGGTGAAGAGGGAAGCTGGTATCTCTGATGCCCCAACTTCAGCACTTAGGCAATCATGCAGCTCCCTTTTCTTTAGTGAACAAACCAGGTGTACTTGCAGTAAAGAAGGCATTAATTTAAATATGGTGTGGTTAGTTTCCCACAAAGTAAGTGGGTGTCTTCCTGTCTAACTAACATAACAAAGCCCTCTTCCTTAGGTGAATTCACTTCTCCAGGAGGTGGAGTACTTAAGCCTGGGTGTGGGTACCAAGGTCACACTCTGCGGGCCAGACCTATCCTTTGGGAGGGTGTGATATCATACATTCCAGCCCTTTGCGGCTGTTTTGCATTCATTCATTCCAGACTCACAAGCCCCACACCCAGGCCACAGTATTTGCCCTAACCATGGCCAAGTTGCCCACAGCCCCAGCTGTGATGGTGTTGCTCACACCACTGCACCACCAGGGTTACCAGCAACAATAGGTTTCTATTCCTTGCATTCACAATGGTTTAGCAAAAAAGTTTCCAGAATTCCTTTATTCAATAATCAAAATTTTCTCTCTTGATACATGTATGTATGCATTAAAATAGAATTATAGGCCGTGAGTCGGCTCCGACTCAACGGCACTTGGCTGGCATCACATATATATATTCTTTAGGGACCTGCTTTATCAGCTTACCTGTTGTGAGCATTTTTCTGTCATTAAATGTTCAGGTGTCAACATTTTGAAACATCAGTACAACTGAAATTCCAATAAACCAAATAATATATTTAATGTCTAATCTTCAAAGAATTATTTATTGTCATTTTCTCATCTACCAGGAAGAAATTAAACCTAGCCTGTTAGTCATCTCTCAAAACTACTCATGTCTGAATTTGACATCAACTACGTTATACATGGTTGAATCCTCTCATTTTACCAGTAGGAAGGTTGAAGTTGAAGGATGTTTTGAAATTTGCTTACCAATAGTTACTGCTACGGTAAGCCAAGCACATGACCAGAGCTCTTTTCACTAACATCACTACCACTTAGAAGTCTTTCACTGTTTGCGATTTACATAGCACTTCTGCAAGCTCTCTATCCTTAGCAAAATCACAGTATTTAACTAAATGTAAAAATGAATGAAAGCAATTGCGTTCTGAAGTACCAGAATATTTGTAGGAGATTTTGATCCCTGTCTAAATAAATTATCCATCAGTAAAATATCCCAAAGCACCATCTTCTAATATTTACAATTTTAAAAGACCAGCCTCAGCATGAGGTATATATTGCACATTTTCTCACTTAACCTCTAGAATGGCTTTTCCAGGTTGGCATAATTACCTCTACTTTGAAGACAAGGGACTGAAGTACTAAGTTAACTTGCCTAGCTGGGAATTGAATCAGAGTCTCTCTGAATGAAACTAATGTAGGTTTTTCTGTTGCCAGCCTTTGTGGTACCTGTAGATCTCTTTTGATTATATTCGTGCCATTACTACTTGGATACTGAGGGGTTTTTTTTTTTTTTTAAGTGGAAGCTCAAAGTGAATTATCTTCACTTAGTTGTTTTTTTTTTTTTACTTACCTTTCACATATTTAATCTCCTCTCCCACAAACAAAAAAGAATACTGCTCTAATAATGAACTAGTACAACTTCTCTAGGAAAAATTTGTGTGTTGTATACAACTTGAATCAGCAAGGTCGATTCTAGGAATACAGTCTAAATTTTGGAATATGATTAAATCAATCTAAGAATGTTAAGTTAGATATAACTGAGAATTGCGAAGTGTTAGAAAGCAACTAAATGTCTACAGGATCACTGAATAGATCAATTATTGTTTAAGCATATAGCAGAATACTTGTAAGCCATGGAAAATGGTGAGACAACTAATTGAACAACAGACCCCCAACATTCCCTTACCTTGTTTGAAAGCATAAAAAGAATTTCTGAACCCTTTATTATTGAAGTTACAAAAGCAACATGAGAATTCTCACATAGAAAACGGTTCCTCTTGTGACTGTCAGTATGTGGCCTGCAGTGTTAACAGACAGGGAGTGGCTCAAGAAGGACTCTCCAGAAAATCTGAAAGTTTAATGGAAAGGGAGGCCTTCAGAGAGCAGGGTAAGTTTGGGCCTTACATGTAGACTCTTTGTGTGTTTAATCTCTAGGCAACTTCAGCTTGGTTTACTGAGCATTGACTCTTAGGACAATTATATTAGTTATGAAGCTTATATGCAAATGTCTGGCTTAGCTCAGCTACATTAGTGACTATTGTGTAACGGTTTTACTGTTCATATGTGTAAGTATTTTCCCTCAAAAATCTTTGCCAACTCACATTAATTTGGTTTTCGTGATAACAAAATGTCATCTTAATTCCTGAATACGTGGCATCTAAGGTGCAAATTTGGGGTGGCAGGAATAGAAGTATTTTTTTTCCAGTCTCAGGAAGCAGTTATTTTTTGGTTTATAGGTGCATCTGTTAGGGGTAAAATCATGGCCTCCCTAAATAGTGCTGAAGTCGTAACCTCTGTAACTGTAAATACAGCCCTTACTTGCAGACTTGGGTTTCCTTTTTTGTAAGTTGATAAGGTCCTGTCAAAGTAGGGTGATTCCTAAGCCTAATCACTTTGAAGTGTTGTCTTATAAAAGGAGCAGAATAAAAACAGAGGCACACATGGGACAAAGGCAGATGCCACGTGAGGATTGCCTACAAGCAATAGAATACCAGGGATTACCTCCAGTCACCAGAAATTAGAATAGAAGTCCACAGAAGAAACTGACATGGCTGAGACCCTGGTTTGGACAATTTTTGCCTCCAGAGCTGTGGGAAAATACATTTCTGTTCTTTAAAGCCCCTACACATTTGTGGCATTTCTATTATAGCCACATTAGGAAACTAAAATAGTACCTCACTCCTGACAGGGAACATAACAGAGCAGGAGAAAAATATAGAACAGAACTTAAATTCGCATAAAATTATCTCTGAGACTGGTGGGAAACTCGAAACTATGCCCTCCAAACACACTGTTAGCCCAGAAATGATACCATCCTTGAAGCCCACTCTTCAGATAAAGATTATAAGGGATTGTAACACTAAAAAATAATGTATGTGAGAAATGTGCTTCTTAGTTCATATTAAATGGGCTGTTGCTGTCAGCAGAATGAGAAGGCAGGAAGGTACAGGAACTGATCTAATGGACACAGGAAACTAGGGGTGAAAGAAAGGAGTGTATTTCACATTGTGGGGGTTGTGATTAATGTCACAAAATAATATGTTATATAAATTTTTGTATGAGAAATTATCTTGAGGTGTACATTTTACCTAAAGCACAATAAAAAGAATAAAAATAGCATCTCTCGTTTGACAGTCTCTAAGTCTAAGATAATGTGATTGGCTTACAAGGGCTGGCAATTACATTTTCGAACTCACCCTAGAAAAAGTGCTACATGCCTCATTTCTGACTATCACTACGGTCACTTTCATAGTACTCCCCTTGGGAAGCTTTGCACTGATGCCAGTGCCTAGTTCATCCTTCAAAGTAATTTTAGATGCTTTTTCTGGAATGGCCATCAGAGCTGTCATTGTATTTCCCTTGATGTCCTGAATGTCATCAAAATATCTTCCTTTCAACATTTCCTTTATTTTCAGACAAAGAAAATGTCATTGGGTGTCATATCAGGTGAATAGGGAGGGTGTTCCAATTGGCAGAAAAATCCCTCACAGACAACTATTCAGTTAAGTTTGTGAACTTGCCGCTGTGCCACCATGTGCAGTGGCCATTGCAGAAAGAGTTCCATAGTGATATTCAGCAATGAGTTATGTAGCACTTAGAATAATTAAGTCTGTGGACTCATATACCAGTTGAATGATCTCCTCATGGGTTGAGTGGAAAAGGGGTTTGTTACAGGAGAAAATTCTAGGTACATACACCAGAAAAAAAATGTTTATTAAGGCTAGAAGGGAAATACAGATGTTTGCCACATTTTGGAAAGTGGCTTTATTGATAGATGATGTCACATACCCAAGAATTATTCTACATAACCTGATTTTTCTCCTCCTTCTTAGGAAGAAATCATAAAATTCTGTTTATCCAATCTTGTAAATTTTTCTATAATGTCTTTCCTTCTCTGCAGTATTGATTCAGTACTCATTATATTTTGCTTTGACTGTTGTTCTAGTGTCCTGACTGGTCTTCCTGTAAGCATTCTTCCTTTCTTGTTATCTATTTTCTATGCTACAGACAGAGTTATATTTTTAAAAAGCATATCTGAGCAGGTCATTTCCACTTAGAAAACTGTTCTGATTATTCCTATTGGTTGTAAAACACAACCTCAAATCCTATTATGACTTAGAAAGTCATATACGGTTGGATCCCTTTCTGTCTCTGAGACATTTTTGCTTCTTCCCATTCCAAACAAAGTTGACAGTTTGTTTCTCCATCTCGTTAAAAAATGTCACTGGACTTTGTATTGGGGTTGCATTATACAAGTAGATTGCTTTAGGCAAAACAGACATTTTGACTATGTTGAGTCTTCCTACCCATGAGCAGGGTAGTTTTCTCAATTTATGTAAGTCTCTCTTAGTTTCTTGTAGTAAGGACTTGTAGTTCTGTTTCTAAAGGTCTGTTATTTCTCTGGTTGGGTTTATTCCTGGGTACTTTTTCTTCATACGGGCTATAGTAAATGGTATTGATTTCGTGATTTCTTCCTTAACAATGTCGTTGTTGGTATAAAGGAATCCTACTGATTTACTTATGTTTATCTTGTATTCTGAGACTCTGCTGAACTCTTCTATCACTTTGAGTAGTTTATTTATGGATTCTTCAGGATTCTCTGCATGTACAATCATATCATCTGCAAACAGGGAGATTTTGACTTCTTTGATGATGCACATGCCCTTTATTTCATGGTCTTGTCTAATTGCTCTGGCTAGAACTTCTAGTATGATTTTGAATAGTACCAGACAACAACAGAGAATACTGTTGCTGAGCTGCTGACACAAAACTTTCCAAAAATTATGAAAGAAGAGAATATAGGTATCTAAGATATATATCTAGTGTTGTCTAGTACGATGTTATCTAGTTCCTGTTCTCAAGGGAAATTGTTTAAGTCTATCTCCATTCACGAAGACATAGGCAGTTGGCTTTGTATAAATGGCACTTACTATATTGAGGAATTGGCAGTCTATTCCTGTTTTGCGGAGAGTTTTTAGCATGAATGGCTGTTGGACTTTATCAAATGCCTTTTCTACAACAATAGACAAGAACAGGTGATTCTTGTCTTTTGTGATATTTATGTGGTTGATCACATTAATTGTTTTTCTGATGTCGAACCAGCCTTGCATCCCTGGTATGAATCCAACTTGGTCATGATGGATTATTTTTTGGATATGTTGTTGTATTCTACTGGCAAGAATTTTTTGGAAGATTTTTGCATCTAGATTCATGAGTGATGTCAGTCTGTAGTTCTCCTTCTTTGTTGGGTTGTACCCTGGCTTTGGTGTCAGGGTTATGCTGGCTTCAGAGAATAAATTTAGGAGTATTCCATCCCTTTCTATACCATAAAATAGTCTCAGTAGTATTGGAGATAACTCTTCTCTAAAAGCGTGGTAGAATTTGTAGTGAAGCTATCGGGGCCTGGGCTTTTTTTCATTTGCAGATTTTTGATGACTTTTTCAATCCTTTTCTTTGTGATGGGTTTATTAAGTTGTTCTAGTTTGCCTTGTGATCCTTTTAGTAGGTGATCTGAATCAAGGAATTTGTCCATTTCCTCTAGGTTTTTGAATTTGTTAGGGTACAGTTTTTCATATTCTGTATTCTGTTATGATATTTTTTATTTCTGTTGGATCTGTTGTGACAACTCCCTTCTCATTTCTTATTTGGGTTATTTGTTTCCTTTCCTGTTTATCTTTAGTAAGTTTAGCCAGTGGTTTGTCAATTTTGTTGATCTTTGCAAAAAACCAGCTTTTGGTCTTTCCAATTTTTTTCAATTGTTCTTCTGTTCTCTAATTGGTTTAGTTCTGCTCTGATCTTTAGGTTCTGTTTTCTTCTGATGCCTGAGGGGTTCCTCTGTTGTTCTCTCTCTACTTGTTCAAGCTGTAGGGTCAGTTCTTTGATTTGGTTTCTTTCTTCTTTCAAGATGCATGCATTTATGAACATAAACTGACTTCTGAGCACGACTTTGGCTGTATCCCGTGGCTTCTGGTAGGAAGTGTTTTTGTTCTCATTGGAATCCGTAAATTTCTTTATTTCATCCTTGATTTCTTCTATAACCCAGTGCTTTTTGAGCAAGATGTTGTTCAGTTTCCATGAGTTCTACTTTCTATCTATGTTTTTTCTGCTACGGATTTTTACTTTTATGGGTTTATGATCTGAGAAGATGCTTTGCATTAATTCAGTGGTATGGATTTTGTTGAGAATTGCTTTATGTCCTAACACATGGTCTGTTCTAGAGAATGTTCCATGTGCACTAGAGAAGAAGGTGTAGTTTGCTGATGGATAGAAAGTTCTGTATATGTCAGTGAGGTCTAGTTGGTTAATAGTGGCAATAACATCTTCTGTGTCTTTACTGAACTTCTTTCTAGACAATCTGTCCAATATTGAGAGTGGAGTGTTGAAGTCTCCCACTATTATTGTGGAGTGATCTATCTCTTTTTTGAGTGTAGTCCATGTTCTTCAGTGTATTTATCTGCTCTAATATTAGGTGCATAAATGTTGAATATTGTTAAGTCTTGCTTGTATATTCAACCTTTCAGCAGCAGTGTCCACCCTTGTCCATGTTGGTGGATTTTACATTAAAATTTATTGTATCTGAAATTAGAATTGCCACCCCTGCTCTTCATTGTTCACTGTTAGCTTGATCTACATTCTTCCATCCTTTAGTTTTCAGTTTGTTCATATATTTAAGTCTAAGATGAGTTTCTTGTAGGCAACACATGGATGAGTTGTGTCTTTCAATCCAAGATATCACTCTATGTCTTTTTATTGGAACATTTATTCTATTTACCTTCATTGTGATTATTGATAGGTATGTGTTCAGTGCTGCCATTGTGATATGTTTATTTTTGAGTTGATGTTTTCTCTGTTGTTCTTATTAATCTGTTCTGGGACATTCTTCTTTTTTAGTTGATTTTTCACCTTCTTCAGGGTTGGTTTGTGGTTGTTGAGACTCCTGTATTACGTTTCTTGATATAGCATGTTGCATTGTTATTGTGCTTTACAGCTGCCCCTATGATCCCACTTTATAAACTATGTGTAAACCCACTTTTAATTACTACCAGTCTAGTCAACTTCCTCTCTATCTTGAAGGACTATAATGACTGTAGTACATCCCTCTTTTTTAATATGATGGCACTATAGTTTTCATGATATGATCACTGGATTATTTCTTTCACTATTATAGCTTTGATTGAGTTTGGAGCCTTCCCTAACTAAGTAGGATTCTGGATAATGTGTCCTTCTAAAATATAAAGTTAGTGGTTTTGTTCTTCTAAGTCAAGAGTTTCTTTCACTATTTCTTATAGCTTTCGTTTGGTTTTTACAAAGTGTCGGAGTTTCTTTTTATCTGCAAATGCCTTCATTTCATTTTCATATTTGAAAGGCAGTTTTGCAGGATATATAATTCTTGGTTGGAAGTTCTTCTCCAGGGCTTTAATGTGTCATGCCACTGTCTTCATGCAAACATTGTTTCTGCTGAAAAATCCAATGAAAGCCTATGGGGTTTCCCTCTGAATGTTAGCTTTGCTTTGAGTCTTGCTGCCTTTAAGAGTTGCTGCTTATTTTTCATTTTCTTAAGCTTGATTATAACACGTCTTGGAGTCTTTTGAGATCTGTATTGAGTGGTGTTCGATATATATCTTGGATATCTACATTTTCTTCTTTCATAATTTCTGGGAATATTTCTGTTGGCAGCTCAACAACAATATTCTCTGTGTTCTCAGGTGTCTTGCCCTGTTCAGGAACACCAATTAATCATAGATTATTCCTGTTAATAGAGTCCCACATGCTTCTTAATGCTTCTTCATTTTTCTTGTTTCTTTTTTCTGATTTGTCCTCATAAATGCTAGAGTCAGTAGCTCTGTCTTCCAAATCAGAAAGTCTATTGTCCATTTGTTCCATTCAGTTTTCTTGGCTTTGAATTGAAGTTCCTATGTCTTTGATTTTGTTCTTGATCTGTTAGATTTCAGAGTACTGGTGTTTCATCAGATTGAACAGCTTGCTTAATTTTTAATTTTGCTCAGCTGCATTTTGTATAAAGTCTAGGAGGCTCTATATATGATCCTTTTGTATTCACCTTCTGATAGTTTCAGAAAAGTTTCTTCAGCTGCGAAGTTCTGAGATGATTTCTTTGGGGGGCCTTCTGATACCATGAGTGATTTCCTGGCCACAGTTTTCTCCAGGGTTTGTTGCTTTTGGGGCTGCATATGGGTCAATACAGCCTGGGAGAGATGTAGTGCGTATGGACTGCAGTGATTTTTCCAGGCTGTCTTAAAATGAGAAGTAAAAAGTGTCAGACAACTTCGAAGATCAGTCAGGTTTTCAGATATATAGGTCCCTCTTCCCAGCTGGCAAAGTAAGCACCTCTATATCAAACCCCAGAGTTTATAAACTAGTCAAAATACAGAAAGGCTGCTGCCCTGCTGGCCTCTGCTGTTGGTGGGCCTCAGCTGTAGGCGATACTGTGTAGAATTCTGCTTTTCTGCCTGAAAAGCACTCTTTGCTGGGCAGGCACTGCCTCCCAGCCCAGTAATTAGATCCAGCTGAAGCTTCCATATGGGTATCACCACCTCCCAACAGAACAAGATGGCATGCCATACAAGCTCACCACCCAGCTGGGATCAGGCTACTGCTGAGATGCCCAGAGCCCATGGCCTCCATTGTGGGTCCCCAGCCTCAGGCAGCACTGTGCAAAACACTGCCTGTCTGCCAGAAAAGTCCCCTCCCCCCAGCAGGCACTGCCTCCTGGCCTAGCAACTAAGTCCAGCTGGGGCCTCCTCCTGGGCATCTCTGTCTCCCAATGAATCAAGATGGCATCACATACAAGCTCACCACCACATCTGTACAGCTACCACACAGCCTAGGTAGAAAGAAAGGCCAAAGGAGCTGAGATACAGAGTCTAAAGCCAGGCTCTCAGAACATGGCAATTGCACTTGCCAATCCCACCAGTAGTGCATCTGACACCAGCAGCTAGTCAAGTCCCAGCTCTGCCCTTGGCCAATACGGAGAAAAAAGAAATCAAAATGGTGAGTTACCTTCGGTCTGTGCAAGCCCGTGCTCACCACCAGTGAGGTCAGAGAAAGAGAAGAGATTTTGCATTCAGTGATATGAAGTCCAAATTAACAGCCCTATGCTGTGTCATAGGGCTCACTAGGTGTCCAGAAGGCTGCATTTAATTATCAATTCAGGTCTTGGTTTACAGAAGGATTTAGGGAGACGTATATCTTGACTCCGCCCCGAGACATTTTTGCATGTCTGAATTTTTTTACTTTTTTTTGTATTCCTGAGGCATACTTCACAGATCTGATACTGTAGAAAGAAGATCATCCTTACTGTCCTGTATTGAATCTTAACTATAATTTATGCTATTATTATTCCCATTTTCAGTTTAGGAAAGTGAGGCAGATTGGAGATTAAAAAAGTTAATAACTATTGAGGTCTACAGTTTCAATCCAGTCAATCCAGTCAATCCAGCCCTAAGCCTATGTTCATAACCGTTACACCACAGAGCCACCAAATTATTACCAGATAATGAAAGATGTACTAAAACTAAACAAACAAAAAAAATATTGCTGTTGAGTTAGTTTAGATTCATGGTGCTCCCATGTGTTTAATATTAGAACTACGGTCTATAGAGTTTTCAATATCTGTGATTTTTCCAAGTGTATATCACCAGGCCTTTTGTATCCTGGCATCTCTGTGTAGACTGAAACCACTAACTTTTTTGTTAGTAACCCAGTGCTTAACTGTTTGCACTACTTTCATAAAATAGTAGTTATTAGACACAATGGAATCATATCTATTTTGTTGTCTGTTTTATTACCAGTTTCTGGCACAATTCTCAAGCATAGTAGCTACTCAGTATATGTTTGTGAAATAATAAGCTACATTTTATGTGTTTCTGAGTTGTTCTCCCTAACTTCCTGTTCAAATAGACTGTATTAACTCAGATCAGAAATTGGCCAACAAAGCAGGGAGTGTTGTCTAAGAGACCTCAATTCAGGAATTCTCAGACAACTTCATGTGGCAATTCTGACTCTGAGACACAACTGTGATACCTGTGGTTTTATTGGAAGCATGCTGAGTCATTGTTGCAGAATTTTTGGTAGGTAGGATGGATTTTTCTTTCTTGCCTTCTTGCACAGGCCTACCCTGGAAGGTCATATGGTGTCCCACTAATTCACCCAGGAGCTGTCCCCACCCAAATACTCTAGGACATGTATCACAAAATAGAATTTTCAGAATGTATTTTTTCCAACCCAAAATTCACACACTCATGCAGCGATACCTTGTGTAAATAGTAACATAATGCATGCACATTTTTCAGTTTCAAACAGTTGTAAAGTAAAGGTTTCTACCTTGTGGCAGCATGCATTATCAGTGGGAAAGTAGTTTCCCAGTGAACCTAAGGGGCAGAAAATGTTGGTGGGCAACCTTATAGTCCACTTATCTTGAAAAGATTCATTCAGGCTTATGGGTACAGAACAAAATTAGATGTCTGCTGTAGAAGACTTCGTAAAAGTTTCACCATCTAAGGTACTTTTTTATTATTTCATTATTACTAAATTCATATGAAAATCCCTTATCTTGAAGCATTTTGTGTGTATTATGAACTGTAATTAAATTATTTTCCTAATTTGTATTAACTAGTGAAAAATATTACTGCCAGGGTTATTGATTGTGATGAAATAAAAAATTTCCACATGGATAACTGGTTTAATTCCAACTAAAAGGAAAACAACTAAATAATGAAATGAATAATTGCTGAAAGTTAGCATTTTTAAGTATTTTGTGTCAGGTACTGTGCTATGATTTCATGTGCATTGTTTCATTTAATTATTCTAACAATTCCAAATCTATTTCAAAAACAGATAACTTAGACTTAAAAAGGCTAAATGACTGGTTAAAAGTCACTAGTAAGGAGCGAAAATGGAGATGGCAGAATTGAACTTTTAATGTTGGGATTCTAGCTGTCTCAGTGCTCAGCATTTGATTTTTCTGAAATGTCACTATTGTCATTAAATATGGTGTCCACTAAATTCTTAGAATAATTGAAAATAACATACTGACTTCCTATTATTAATGAACAAAATACTCACTGACGTTGAGTCAGGTCTGACTTGTAGTGACCCTAGAGGTCAAAGTAGAACTGCCCCATAGAGTTTCCAAGGAGCACCTGGAAGATTTGCACTGACAGCCTTTGGTTAGCAGATATAGCATTTAACCCCACTGCACCACCAGGGTTTCCCCTATTATTAGAAGGAGCCCTGACTTGGAAACCACTATTCTAATTATGCTTTTTATGCTGGTTTTAGACTATTCAGCGTCTGCTTTTTTTATATATATATTTCTGATATCACCAACTTGGTCTTTCTTTTCAAAATCTGTCTCTCTTCCATGGCATACTATCTTGAAGGGATCATTCCAAATTCTGTACCATATCCTTGGCAGTGAGATAGACCCAATTGAAGCCAATTAGGTTCTCTCTCCTGAGAATTTAAACCTTAATATTAGTTGTAGAGTGCAAAAAAATGGTTCACCAGATTTATGCCAATGGAAACACACTTCAAAGGAAGCTTGTTAGTTAGCAAAGCCCCTAAATGGTGCATATGGTTAGTATGCTCATCTGCAAACCAAAAGGTTACAGATTCGAATCTGCCCAGAAAGGACTGGTAATGTACTTAAAAGAACAACAAAATTGCAGCCAGGGGAAACCCTATGGAGCACAGTCCTACTTTGATACGCATGGTATCTCCATGGTTACAGTCAACTCGACACAACTTTTTTTTTACTGGTTATGTTACCTAGAAATCCAGAATGGGTGTGTATATAAATATATACATATATTAGGAAATCATTCTTCTTTTGATTCTGTGAATTATCCTATTTTCATTTCAGTGGATGTGTGACTGTGTATGTGCACATACATTCATATGCATGTGCTTATTAGTTTGTTTCTTTCACTTACTGTCAAGAAAATCACATAGATTTTCCTTCCTTTAATCTGTTTATTTGCCAATGTTTCCTTATAATCAGAAATTCTTGTTTTCACTCTTCTCCCAAATTTAAGCCAGTAATAAAAGGCAATAGTAAGATCAAATGAAATACACAATAACTGATCAGCATTACTTCGATATACTACATCCTTGTTTTTGGTATTCAGATTCACTGCTGAAAAACAGAAGGGCCTATCTATCGTAAGGCTCTGTATATGATTTTAAGGATTTTAATTTTGGGGAATCTGAAGTTTTCCTTTAAGATCACTGTCAGGATACTTATTCAGATTTTGAAAATCAAAAGCTGACATGAACTTGCTGATTTAAATCCCATTTCACAAAATAAATACAGTGATAAACAAAAACAAATGAAGCCTGTTGCTGTTACGTTTACTCTGACTCATAGTGACCCTCTAAGGTCAGAGTAGCACTGCCACATTGGGCTTCCATGGAGGAGCCAGTGGGTTAGAATTGCTGATTAGCAGCCAGGCTTTTAACCACTGTGCCACAAACCAAACATTCTCAGCTATAAAAAAGCAAAGCTCTATTTTTTACAACTTCCGAAATTTCTTTCAAATACTGGCTTAAGAGTGCATTCATCAGAAAATCAGCAAACCACCTAGTATGAAAAATAGCCATGGTTTGAGGCTGATTTTGCTCTATGAAATTTTAGGTTATGCAACCTTCTTACCGTGTGGTCATTTCTCCTCAAAATAAATTGTTAGATACTTGTTCAGCTTATTTTGCAATAATAATTAAGCAAACCTTATCCTCTTCAAAGACAGATTTAACTGTTTTGGGTAATAGTTTGGTTGAAATATCCTTTTCTCTGGATGGAGTTTTTTAACTGTAAAAACCAGTAGCATTGGTGTAATCCTTAGGATCTAATAAAGATTCCATCAAAGTAAAATTGTTATCCTTAGGCAGTGAGTGAACCAATTCAATTATGATGTTGGTTGAAAAATTGAAAGACATTTTAACTTAAGGGTGGAAAAGTTGTAGTCCGTATTAAAATGGTGAGTATGAAATTCGTGCATCCTGGCCAGAAAATGCAAATAAATTGTTCTTTTACCCCCTAATTTATATAATTCCTGTACGTCGGCACTTGGCTTGGCATATGCCTCTAGCCAGTGAAACTTGTACTACATTTCGTGTGCATTAAAGAATAGCAAAGCAATGAATTGTAAAGTTATTAACATTCATGTCTGCTTGCGTTATTAAGCCATACACATCAAATCTGGTCGTACAAGGAGAGAAATGTCATAATGAACTACACGAGCGTTTAATATGAAAAATTTCCAAAGGTCATCAGAGCATCATACGATGCCCATCCATGCGTGACTACAGTCTAAAATAAATATCCAGTGTAACACAGTACCAGTAAGTTTATAGCTGTTTGATGTACGATTTCTGTTAATGAAGGAACTTACCATTTTAATGCCAGAGATAAAACTGATTCTATTCCCAAATCATATATGCTACTCCCTAAATTAATTACAGATTAACAAGGAGATCCAGGAGTGGAAACACAAAGAGACAATCTGCCTTATTTACCTTCAGCTGGTGAGGAGATAATTCACAGTCCAGTGCAAATCTTAAAAGAGCTGTTCGGCCTTTATCATCTAGGGGAGCCACAGGCTATACAAATTAAATAACCAATAATTTATTAATATTTTCTTACTTGTGATGGTGTTTTATGTGCTTCAGGATAAGTATTCACATTTTAATACTTAAAAGCTGCAAACATTTGACCCCTCTAAGTATTTAATGTACGCATTTTATGTTAACATTCTAAGGACTAATAGACTTTCTCACTTTTATTCTGAGGCTTTTGTTAGAAGGAATAACAGAGTAAATGCTTGTATAACTGCCTGGTTGATATATAGGCATATTTCTTGATTTTTGGTAATTGAAGATTACACTTATGTTTTCAAGGCAATTATCTTTTGTGCAGCTGAGAAGATCAATGGGAACAGAGCACATTTTAAGATGGTTAATGCTGATCTGTGTCTGGAACCACTGTTTACTGCAAGTGTCAAGTTTTATCACTGCCCTGCACACTCGAATTTGACCCTGCAGTCACAGCCAAAGCAAGTCTTCCCCACTCCTTTATAGACTCCTGCCTGGCTGGCCCATCTTTTTACCACTGTTTCCCCAGAGACTCTGGTTTGTACATTCTGACTGGTAAATGGGCTCCAGATTCTCCTTAGAGACTTTCATTTGGTGCTACTCTCCTGCACCGTCCTGCTTCCTCACTGTTCGTCACCGCTCACCCTCCGTTGTCTCCATCACAGCCCGTCTCACCTGCATTTGCTTGATTTTACTGACAAGGCTGCTCATTTCCTGTGTAATTTCTATCCCCTGCCCAGATACAAACCCAAATAAGGTTTCTGCTGAGTGGATCTCATGATTTGAGTGCTAAACAAATGAAGCTGGATATCCAAAGTAGTGTCTTAAATTAAATAAGACATTGTTTAGCTATAAATATTTTCTCCATTCAGTAAATGTTTATTGACTAGCTACTCATAGTGAATAAAACATATCATCTGAAGTTATAAAAAGTTTCTTGAGTTATACCTGTAAAAATGAATGCATATTGTAAATGAATAGCACAGTGAAGTTTCGCAAAGTAAACACAACCATGACACCAGCATCTTTAGTTTTGAAAAACAAACTATTAGTTCCCCTAAAACTCCCCTCATGCTCTCTCCCGGTCAGTCCACAAGACCATAGACAGTGACTATTCTCACTCTGAGCACCACAGATTGGTCTACCTGTTTTTCTATTTTCTGTATTGGCTGCTAGTAGAAAGGTTCTAACTGACCTGGAGTTGCTCCAGGAGACAGGCCTGACAGTCTGCTTCCAAGAAGTCACAGCTTTGAAAACCCTATGGAATGGTTCTACTGTGTATGCACATGGTTGCCATGAGTAGAAATCAACTCATTTGTAACTAACAACAACAGATAGGTAGGTAGATACATACGTAGATAGATTAGCATATGTACTCGTATATAAAACGCACTGCTGTCAAATCAATTTTGACTGGTAGAAACCCTGTAGCATAAAGTTGAACTACCCCATAGTGTTCCTGTGGAAACAGACTGCCACATGTTTCTCCAACAGAGCAGCTAGTGTGTTCGAACCACTGACCTTTTGGTTAGCAGACTGTTGCTTTAACCACTGTGACACCAGGGGTCCCATATAGATATATGTATATGTGTGAATTCATATGACATGTAATCTTTTGTGTTGGATTTATTTTGCCAAACTTTTTGTTTGTGAGACTCGTTTATCCTGTGTATAGTTGTATACCATTCATTCTCCTTGGTGCATAGTATTGTTTTATATGAATACATTCAAAGTATATATTCATTCTAATACTCAAAAGCTTCTCGGTGCCTTCTAGTACAGTGGGGAGGAGTACAAATGATGCTGCTATTGACCTCTGAGTGTATGTCTTTTGTTAAACACATCAACACTTGGATATAATAGATAAACTTTAAAAGTGGAATTTATGGGCTGTTGCCTAGGTAGTTGAGACAAAAGCAAGAGTACATTTAACCAAAGTATCTGAGCTAAGTCTCCTTGATGACAGTGTGGTGTGTAAGCTTACATAAAGTGGCAACGAAAACCAAACCAAACTCATTGCTGTCCAGTTGACTCTGACCTTATAGTGACATTATAGGGCAGAGTAGAACAGCCCCCATCAAGTTTCTCCAAGGAGCATCTGGTAGATTTGAACCACCAATCCTTGGTTAGCAGCTGTAGCACTTAACCGCTTCCGTCGCTTTGCTTGGTTGAAAACTGTGGGGTTGTAGTTAAAAATAGGTCTACAGTAAGGCTGAGTGGGTTCCAGTCTTGGCTCTACGAGCTTAGGAGAATGATTGCTTTCTGTGCTACCTTTTCTTTATTTACAAAAAGGAGACAAAAGAGTTCACTTCGTAAGCATGCTCAAAAACCAAAGGGTTAAATAAGGTGATACTGATAATGCATTTAGAAAAATGCCTGAGTCATAAGTGCTCAGATATTAACCACTGTTACTCTTTTTATTAGGGTGAATTCCGAAAGCTTGTTTGCCAGCTCTGCAGATTCAAACAAAACAAAACAAAAGTAATTTAAATATATTATTATAGAACATAGTTACGGTTGGTATTATCCGATTATAAGGTTCTCAGAGAAATGCTGGAATTAAAGTGAGTTAATAATGAAGGTTCGTATAATTGAATAGGATCTTTTTTATTTTTTCCCTCAAATCTCCTAAATATCAAGCCTCGTGTATACAGCTCAGAGAAACCAGCTGGGAAAACCATGCTCTTATCTCCACTTCCCCTTTCCTGCTACATGATCTCCATTTGTGTATATTTTATGCATTTTTATTTACTATTATATGTACCCACTGTATTGCACTTACAGGTATGTCTGCTCTTTCAAGCTTCTAGCACCCAGAGAAGAGAGTCCATGTGCTCAACACAGAATAAACACACCCACTGCCATCAAGTCAGGTCTGACTCATAGCGACCCTAGAGGTCAGAGTAGAAGTGCCCCATAGAGTCTCCAAGGAGCACCTGGCGGATTTGAACTGCCGACCTTTTGGTTAGTAGATGTAGCACTTAACCCACTAAACCATCAGGATCGCCCAACATAGAATAGTTACTTAATAATTGTCAACTGGATTAAAAATCTAGCAGAACTTAACAATGTTTGGTGGCATCAACTGTCACTACATTATGTTCTGATGTAGTCCTTGGCCCTAAAAATGATCAGTGGAGTTATCACTTTAAAGGGAATACTGTCTCCTTTTTTAAAAAAAATTAAATGTATTTTTCAATAATAGCAATATAATACAGTAATTTAGTTAAAATAATATGTTATCTTTCAGGGGCATTAATCACTAAACAGAATTGTGTAGACTGATTATAGAAATGATGTTTTGTTAAAAGTGACATACATGTTCTAACACAGAAGTAACTGAAGTAAAATTCAACATGTGGAATGCATCCTACTTGTAACTAAGCTCTGATTGATTGATCAGCTAGAAACAATTTCTAAATTGAATGCAGTGTTTGGGGAATAAACTTTTAAACACATCAGTGACCTGAAGTTATGGTGTGCTGACTAGTAGGTATGCTGTATGTCTTTTACTGTCTCCCTAGCTGATAATGGGCATAATGGCTACTGATGGACACAAAGTTAAATAAATGCTATAGAGGGAGATAGATGATTGCTCTCTGAAGAAACCCAGCGCTCTTTTAAGCTCTCTTAGTGGGGTAAATCTGTTGCTGTGAAGTCAGTTTTGACTTACTGTGATCCTACAGACAGAGTAGAAGCACCTCATAGAGTTTCCAAGGAGTGTCTGGCAGATTTGAAGTGCCAGCCTTTTGGTTACCAGATGTAGCACTTAGCTGTTACAGCAGCAGGGCTTCCTACTACACATTCAGGGAAATTCTGGTGGCATAGTAGTTAAGTGCTGTGTCTGCTAACCAACAGGTCAGTAGTTCAAATCTGTTAGGCACTCCTTGGAAACTCCATTAAGGCATTCTACTCTGTCCTATAGGGTTGCTGTGACTTGGAATCAACTCGACAACAGTGGGTTTGGTTTTGGTTTTAATTTTGTTTTTGCTTTAGTGGGGTAAATGAGAAACGCACTTTTCTGGTGTCAATATATCTTGGTTTATTGTCTGTAGGGTACTTTGAGATTTTATTACACCTTTCTTGTTATTGCCCCTTTTCATTACCACGTCCCCTACTGACTCTCTGTGCATGGTGTCTGGTGCACAGACATGGCTGTCTTAATAACATTTAATCCTGGGAGAAAGGAACTTAGACATTTTGCTCCCAGAGTATGAATCGGTGTATGCTTGGGTGAGATCTAACCTTGTAGATGGGAGCTTAGCTTCAGGCAGCCCTTGGCTGATGATGATGTGTGATGTTTTCCTCATCCTTGTCCCATTTTTCTGTAAATAGTAAATGTCTGCTGACCTTGCCGTTACAAGTGCCTGCTCTGTGCCCTGCTCCTAACAGTCTTTCACTAAGAACTTGTGAATAAAGTGACATTGCCTAGTGTGATCTGAGATGTCAAGGAAGTACTAAGTTGTTATTAAGTAGTTTTTTTGTTGTTGTTTTTTTTTTTTAATTTTCCTGGATCAGATTCTACACACACAGCCACAGAATATGCGCATGTAGACCTTAGTCACTTAGGGTTGGCAGTACTGAAGACAACTGAACTAGCAGATTCAGCATGTTCATGGTTTATTTGCTCTGTGGCACTGAGTATTGATTAATGACATAATAAATCTTTCTGAGACTTACTTTCCACTGCCAACATACCATCCTGAAATGAGAGCTACAAGCATGAGTAGCAGTGATGAGATGTATGTCAAATAAGATAAGTTGGTCTGAGCCTATGACTGATGAATAAATGCTTTGAGGGAGCTAACTGCTAGCTTTGCCTCAGCCTTACTACACCATAAAATTATCTGTCAAAGCCATCCTCAGATGCTGTCGTTAGTTTCTGTTGCATTTATTTGGATTTCAAAGTCTTCAGTATGTTTGTGAAGTCTTAGGCAACAAACTCACAAGATTAATAATGCAGTAATGTAATGTAATAAACAATTTTATTCACTCTATGAATATTAATGTTAGCTCCATGATATCAAAGTACATGCTATTTTGAGAGCATAGGTAAAGCACCAGCAACAAAAGACAAAACAGATAAATTGGACTTCATCAAAATGAAAAACCTTTAGACATCAAAGAACATTGTGAAGAAAGTGAAAAGACAGTGTATGAAATGGGAGGAAATATTTGGGAATCATATATAAGTGTTTATATGTAGAATATATAAAGAACTCCTGCAACTCAAAACAAAAAGACAAAGAATCCAATGAAAAAATTGGCAAAATATTGAATATACATTCCTTCAAAGAAGACATACAGATAGCCAATTAGCATGGGAAAAGATGTTTAATATTGATAGTCTTTAAGGAAATGTGAATAAAAACTATAATAAGATACACTTCAAACCCACTAGAATGATTATAATCTGAAAAACAGAAAATAAGTGTTGGTAAATATATGGAGAACTTGGACGCCAAATGCATTACTGCAGAGAATGTAAAATGATGTAACTACTGTGGAAAACAGTTTGATGGCTCCTTCCAAAGTTGGACATGGGATTATCACGTGATCCAGAAATTTCATTCCTAAGAATCAATGCAAAAGAGTTAACAGCAAGGGATTGAAATAAGTACTTATACACCAGTGTTTGCTGAAGCACTTTGTTATTCACATAGCCAAAAGGTGGAAACAACCCAGGTGTTAAATGTGGTATGTATATATGATGGAGCATTATTCAGCCATAAAGAAAAATGAAGTTCTGCTATGGTAGTATCTTACTACTTTATGTTAAGTGAAATAAGCCAGACAAATGTAAGAGATACCTAAAGTGAGTAAATGCATAGAGGCAAAAGTTTCTCACTGGTTGCCAGGGACTTAGTATAGTGGATAATGAGGAGTTACTATCCTTGAAGAGATGCTGAATTTCGGTGTACGGTATTGAAAAACTTTTGGAAATAATGATAATGGTTATGCAGTATAACACATACACAAACTGTACATTTAGACATGAGTCAAACAGCAGCATTTTGTGGTATACTTTGCCAGCCAAGCCAAGTGCCATCGAGTTTACAATTAAAATAAGCTTAGATGAGGATTTAGAAAAATGGGATCTCAGATTTTGCCTCTGTCTCTTACTACCTGTGTGAACTTGAACCTCATTTCATTATCTACACAGTGACATTCTGTCACCACTCGGCAATTAAGGGTTAATTGTTATATGAAAGCTATCTGTCTAGTACATTATATATAGCATGTGATAAGATTCACTAGATGGAGGAGACATTTTATCCCTTTCGATAAGGGACCAGTTTCACTTAGCAACATAAATCACAAAATGCCTCTTAAATTCCAAGTACTAAGTGATACCAGATAGTTGGGAATTAGCAAAAGGGCATGTGATCAAATCCCAGTTCATAAAGATGTTATAAGTTAGAGCAGTGGTTTTCAACGATAGACAGTGCTGCCTTTCAGGGACGGTGGACGATGTCCGAAAACATTTTTGAGTTGTCGCACTGTGGAGGGCTGTGACTTGCTACTGGCATATAGTGAGTAGAATTCAGGGATGCTGCTAAACATCTTACAATAGATAAAACAACCGCCCCCTTGGAAAAAAAAAATTGTTGCTTGCGTGGAGACTAAGAAATTCTGGACTAAATTAAGCAATGTAACAAACATAACGAAGATTTAAGGCAACAAAATGCATTGCATAGAAGCAATGTATGAGGACTTCCAATTAAGTTCAGAAACTCATCCTAGAAAAAGTGCTGCATACTTCATTGCTGAATATCATTATGGTAACCTTTGAAGCACTCCCCTTGGGGAGCTGTGCACCAGTGCCAGTGCCTAGTCCACCTTTCAAAGCAATCTTAGAACTGGTTTTTATGAATGGCCACCAGAGCTGTGGTAATATTACCCTTGATGTTATGAATGTCATCAAATGTCTTCCTTTCAATATTTCCTTTATCTTCAAGTAAAGAAAAAAGTCATTGGGAGCCTGATCAGATGAGTAGGGAGGGTGTTCCAATACAGTTCACTGGCTAAAAGCTCCTTCATGGATAACTATACAATTAATTTTGTGAACTTGACACCATGCCACCATATACAATGGCAATTACAGAAAGAGTTCCAAAATTGCTTTGAACAGTAGACTAGGTGCTGACATCAGTGCATTGTTTCCCAAAGGGAGTACTTCAGAGATGACTGTAGAGACATTCAATAGTGAGACATGTAGCACTAAGGACAACGAAGTTCATGGACTTAAATGTTGGACCTTGTATGAAAGTCACCACCTATCTATGAGTTTGTGATTTTGTGGTAGCTAGTGTGTTGCTGCGATGTCAGAAGCTGTGCTACCAGTACTTCACAAACTAGCAGAGTCGTCTATGTTGGACAGGTATCAGTGGAACTTCCAGACTAAGACAGACCAAGAAGAAAAGACTGGTGAGCTACTTTTGGAAATTAGCCAATAGAAATCTTGTTGGTCACAAAAGAATATTTTTTCAGTGTAAAAAAGCCTGGTGGTACAGTGATTAAGTGCTCAGCTACTAACCAAAAGGTTGGTGGTATGAACCCACCGACTGCTCTACAGGAGAAGGGTGTGGCATTCTGCTTATTTAGATTTCAGCCTTTGCAACCCTATAGGGTAGTTCTGTTCTGTCCTATAGGGTCACGGTAAGTTGAAATTGACTTCATGGCAAGTTTTTGTAGTACTGGAACATGAGCCCCTAAATTGGAAGATAATGACAATGATGCAAGATGGAACAGCGCTGGTCATGGGTCGTGTGTGGCTCATCTCTGAATTGCAGCCTACTAACTACAACTAACAAAAACAATGTATGAAGACATAATATTTAGTTGTAATCATAAAAACCAGTAGCATTCTTGACCCCATATCATGTGCCTATATATGTTAACCGGTTTCATCTTCTTTGTAGCTATGATGTAGTAATATTATTATTAAATTCATTCTAGACTAAATAAAGCCAGATACTAAGTGGTTATATTAATTGATCAGGTCATAAAGTTGGTAAGTGAAAGAACAAGAATTCGACCCATTCAGAATCCATCTATCGTAATCATTGGCCAACTGTGCATAGACTGCCGACAGCTGTTCTAGTAAGAATAGCAGTTTTGTGTTTTTTTTTTTTTAATCAAATGGTGAACCTAAGTTAGATACGTGTGGCTGTTAGCTGTCCTTTCTGATCTTCATTTGTCCCAAATGCAATAGTTAGATTTATAGTTTGTAGCCAGAGGTGCCTCAGAAGATGGGCATGTCATGTGCTTCTCAAGGGCTGCAGCCTGGAAAGCACTCTGGAGCAGTAATACCACATTTTTACAAAAATATGTGAACTTCCTGCATTCATTCCCCAACTACACACCACACAAGCATTTTTGTAAGTGACACTATATCATTTACTTTCCACTTTACTGTAGAAACGAGAATTAGCTTAGTGAGCTTATAAAAATACCTTGCAGAGGGCAGGGCATGGTTTGCAAACAGCAGAGAAGTTGCATGTTGTTTGTGTAGAACTATGATACTTGGCACATACAGAACTAGCCACAAATCAGAATTGACTCATAGTAAATAATTTGAGCTCTTTCTCAGTTTTAAAATTTTATTATGATGATGTTAAGCAGACAATAGTCTTTCACAAGTGTTTTAGTGCCTGGTATCTGTAAATCCCTGTCTGAGTACTTGGGAAACACAAGAAAGATATTATTTTGTGTGAAATAAAAGATACTGCAGTAAGGTTCTTGGACTCAAAAGTCTGACACACTCAGTTTACTGGCTAAATTTCAAGAATGGAGTTAATACATATAGAGAAATAGCTTGCATTAACATATGTAGAGAAATAGCTTACACTTGATTAGGATATGATGTCACATTTTCCCAGTGAAGAAATTGAGGACCAGAGAATTTGAATATCATCATCAATGAAATAGGTCAGATATTAGTTCTTACATTAGTTTCAGATGTTTTTTAGAAAGAATTTTGTGTGTTCAGAATCATGAAATGCTTTGTATTCAGTCACATTATGATTTTTTCTGGGGAGGGAATAGATTTATGTCAACATCTAAGGAGAAAATTGTCCCTACTAATACTCAATCCAGTTTATCCTTGGAAATTTATGAAACTTCCCATAAAATAAGGATATCTGGTGTGTTGTAAATCTGTATGTAAATAAGAATGTATGTACAATATATAGAAAACAATACTCTTGTTTAAAAGATAGTTATATAGTAGTGGTTATGAGTTATGGCTGAGGAGGTGGGGCCAAGATGGCAGAGTAGACAGACATTTTCTATGACCCCTCTAATGACAAAGACCCAAAAGAAAAACTGAATCCATGACATGCGACATCGTAAGAACCCTGAACATCAAAGGGAGAATTGAGAAATTGGAATGAACAGTGGAGAAGGGAGAGTAGCACCAGAAGTACAAAGGATTCAACAGACCTGGCCTGCCAGGAGATGGCCACAGACACCACATGGTGGTCTGAGAGTTGAGATTGGTGGGTGTCCTCATCAACAGGACTGATTGTCTGGAGAATCAACTGGTGCCTTTTGCACTAGTGAGAAACAGAACTAGATTGTCAAAAGCTAAGCCTTTACATGTAACTTGCGACACATGGATCTGAATCTTTTCTGTGACATCAACCTGTCTCCCTTCTCCTGACACTTCTATCCACCTTCTCTGCACTAAACATGGCGCTAGAGTCTGATGCCATTAACCAAGCTGGAAATAGGACACCTTGATCCCACCCTGAGCCATTCTATAAGATTCACAGTCAGAACAATTTAACAAACTTGGGGAAGTCAGAAAAAAATTTCTGGTGTCTCCCCAAAGCTGGAAAACCAGGACAGAAACTGTTCTTTCACCTAGATTCAGATATAAGGAAACACACCATCTTCATGGACACTGAGGACAACTGTTAGCCCTCTGCCTTTCTCAGTGACTTCAGCCAGTCACCTGTGCCTATACCAATTACTCCTGCCCATTTACGACAGTAGACAAGAGCCTGCACACATTTGGTGACTGACGACCCGGACAACTGAGCTAAATCCATGTAAGAAGAAAAATTGTACATTACAAAAAAGAAGCTGGAACACAGTAGGCCAATAAAGAATAAATAAAATTTACTGATGGCTCAGAAACATCAGTTCATATCAAAGCACCATGATCTCTTCAGAAAGCTTCTAAAAGAAAAAATCAGATTTTCCAGAGGAAGAGAGATTCATGGAATTATCAGAGGTAGAATACAAAAGATTAATATTTAGAACTCTTCACTTGGCTGGCTGGCTCAAGAGATGAGGAAGGAGATGAGGCAAAATGCAGCAGAGTATAATGACATAATGAACAAGCTACAAGAAAGCATAGAATTTCAAGAATTAGAAATTCAGAAAATAATAAAATTACAGAATTAGACATTTCAATAGGAAGTCAAAGGAGCAGAACTGATGCAATGAAAGGCTGAACTAATGATTGAAAATAAAGCATGTTACATCAACATATTTGAGGAAAAGTCAGATAAAGGAATTTGAAAAAACATCAAGAAACACTAAATTATGTGGTACTCTATGAAGAGGAATAATCTGTGAGTGATTGAAGTACTAGAATGGGGAACAGAGGAGATAACAGAAAATACAGAAGGAATTGCTGAAGATTTGCTGACAAGAATTTCCATGGTAACATGAAAGATGAGAAGATACCTATCAAACTCCACACAAGGTAAATCCCAAAAGAAAGACACAAAGTTCCATTAGAATCAAACTTGATGGAAGTAAAGGAAGACACTTCTAAAACTGGCGAGAGATATAAGAAAAATAACCTACAAAGGAGAATCTGTAAGACTGAGCTCAGACTACTCAGCAAAAGCCATGCAGGCAAAAAGGCAATGGGATGATATACACAAAGCCTTGAAGGAAGGAAAATAATTACCAGGCAAGAATTATATAACCAACAAAATTGTCTTGAATGTGATAATGAAATTAGGACATTTCCAGATGCACGAAAATTTAGAGAATTTGCAAAAACCAAGTCAACACTACAAGAAATACTAAAGGGACTCCATGGGTTAGGAAATCATTAACACTAGGTAACAAACCAAGACCAGAACTCAGAACAGAATACTGGATATCAACTTGAATAGGAGAATTACCAAAATAGATCATAGGCAAGCAAAACACTGAAAATAGAGAAACAGAGGTGTCATTAGGTAAATATTACATCAAAAAAAGACTCAAAAGAAAATATACATCTTTCATACAGAGAGAAAGCTAAGTCAGTATAAAAATTTAAAGAGTGGTATGGGTCTAGAAAATTAGTGATAAATGTTAAGGTAACCACAAAGAAAACTACGAATCCTAAACATCAGTATAAAAAACAAGAAAAACATAGTTTCAGCAAATGCAAGACATCGGCATTGAAAAGATGAAAACACATAAATAAGATTCAGTACTGAAAATTAATTGGAGCAAAGGATTTGTCTGCAGTACACAAAAAAAAAAACACATCAAAATGGTAGCACTAAACTCATAACTATCAAGAATCATGCTGAATGCAAATGTACTAAATGTACCAATAAAGAGACAGAGCGGTAGATTGTTTAGATTAAAAGTATGACCCATCTATATGCTGCCTATGTGAGATACACCTTAGATTCAAAGAAATGAACAAAATATAACTCAAAGGATGGGAAATATCAAGCTGACAGTATTCCGAAAAACAACAAGTGGCAATATAAATCTCTGATAAGATAGACAAAGTAAAATCCACCACACTGGATAAGGAAGGACATTATATAATGATTAAAGGATCAATATTCCAGGAGAATGTAACCATATTAAATATCTACATGGCCAACGACAGGACTCCAAAATACATAAAACAAGCACTAACTGCCTTGATAAGAGAAACAGACAGCTCCATGGTAGTAGTAGGAGACTTCAACACACCACTGCCAGTGAAGGATAGAATACCTAGAAAAATGTTCAGTAAAGATTTGGAAGATATAAATGCTGCAGTCAGCCAACTTGACCTTATAGACATATACAGAACACCCAACAGCAATCAAGTATACTTTCTTTTCACATGCACTTGGAATGTTCTCCAGGATTGACTACATACTAGGTTACAAAGCAATCCTTAATAAAATTCAAAGAACTGAAATATTACAAAGCATCTTCTCATAAAAGCCATAAAAGTAGAAGTCATTAAAAGAAAAAAGAAAAAAGAAAAAAAAATAAAGAGAAACTGAACACCATCTTGCTTAAAAATTATTAGATTATAGAAGAAGTCAAAGGTGGAATTAAATTCATAGAATCAAATGAGAATGAAAACACATCCTACCAGAATCTATAGGATACAGCAAAAGCAGTGCTTGGAGATCAGTTTATCTCAAGAAATGAACACATCCAAAAAGAAGAAAGGGCCCAAATCACAGCATTAACTCTACAACTCAAACAAGTGGAAAGAGAGCAGCAAAAGAACCTCTCAGGCACCAGAAAGCAAATAATAAAAATTAGAGTAGAAGTAAATGAATTAGAAATATGATTGAAAGAGTTGACAAGACCAAAAGCTGGTTTTTCAAAAATATCAAAAAGCTGCTAAACCTTTGGCCAAACAGATAAGACACAGGAGTGGAAGCAAATAACTCAAACAAGAAATGAAATGGTCAAAATCAAACAGACCTAACTGAAATTAAAGGCTCATAACAGAATACTATGAAGTGTCATACTCCAATAAATTCAAAAACCTAGAGGAAATGGGCACATCACTCACAAAAACTAGCAAGAACAGAAGTACACCATCTAAATAAACCTATCTACAAAAGAACAGATTGAAAAGGTAATTTAAAAAGTCCCAACTAAAAAAAGCTCTGTCCCTGATGGTTTCTCCAGATAATTCTACTAAACATCTAGAGAAGAATTAACACACTATTACTAAAGGTATTCCAGAGCATAGAAAATGATAGCATACTCCCAGATTCATTCTATGAATTCAGTATAACCCCGATACCAGTACCAGGAAAAGACCAATATCTCTCAGGAACTTAGATACAAAAATCCTTAGCAAAATTCAAACTAGTAGAATTCAAGAACATATAAAAAACAAGTAAATGATTCATCATGACCAAGTGAGATTCATACTGGGGATGCAGGGATGTTTTAACATTAGAATAACAATGTCATCAATCACATAAAGTAAAAAAGACAAGAACAACTTGATTTTATTAATTGATGGATAGAAGTCATTTGACAAAGTCTACCATTGATTCGTGTTTTAAAAAACTCTCAGGAAAATAGGAGTAGAAGGAAAATTCCTCAATATGATAAGGGGCATGTATGGAAATGAAACAGCCAACATCATCCTAAATGGAGAGAATTTGAAAGCATTTGCCTTGATAACAGGAACCAGACAGGATTGCCCATTGTCACTACTCTTACCATTATCCTAGAGGTTCTAGCCAGGGCAATCAGGCAAGATAAAGAAATAAAGACATATAAATTGGTAAGGAATAAGTAAAAATACCTCTGTTTGCAGGTGATAGGATTTTATACACAGAAAACCATGAGGAATCTATGAAAAAGCTACTGGAACTAATAGAAGAGTTCAGCAAAGCATCAGGATACAAGATATACACAAATCAGTTGGATTCCTTTACACCAGCAGAGTCCATCAAAGAAGAAATTACCAAATCAATATCATTTACAATAACCCCAAGAAGATAAAATGCCTGGGAATAAACTAACCAGAGACATAAAAGACTTATACAAAGAAAGTTACAAGACTCTAAGAAACCAAAAAAGACCTATGTAAGTGGAAAAGTCTACCTTGCTCAGGGATGGAAAGACTTAACATCATGAAAGTGTCTGTTCTACCCAACGAAATCTATAGATAGAATGCAATCCCAGTACAAATTCCAGTGACATTTTTTTAATGACATGGGAAGATGAATCACCAATTTCATGTGAAAGGAATGAGCCCTGGATAAGTAAAGCATTACTGAAGAAGAACATAATGGAAAGCCTTACACTACCTGACTTCAGAACCTATTACACTACTGTGGCAGTGATAACAGCCTGGTACTGGTACAAAAACAGATACATAGGTCAATGGAAAAGAAATAAGAATCCAGATACATCATCCACCTATAAGCATAACTGAATATCTATCTGCAAAAAATTAAACAAGGCCTATATCCCACACCATGCACAAAAACTAACTCAGAATGAATTAAAGAAACAATGGATTAAAGAAAAATTTGGGGTGATGCTGGTAGCCCTAACACATGAGATAAACAGACTACAAAATACTACTAACAATACACAAACACCAAGAGAAAATAGATAACTGACAACTCATAAAAATCAAACACTTATGCTCATCCAAAGAGACCAGACTGGGAAAGAATTTTTGGCTACCACAAATCTGATGGGTGTCTAATCTCCGTTGTCTGCAAGGCGCTGCAAAACCTCAACAAGAAAAAGACAAACCAATTAAAATGGGCATAAGAACAGACAATTCACCAAAGAAGACATCCAGCACACTAACAGGTCCGTGAAGAAATGATCATGATCATTAGCCATTGGAGAAATCTAAATCAAAACTACAATGAGATATCACTTCATCCCAACAAAGCTGGCGTTAAACCAAAAAACACAAAGCAATAGAGGTTGGGGAAGTTGTGGAGAGACCAGAACCCTTCTATACTGCTGCTGGGAATGTAACATGATACAAAAACTTTGGAAATCTTCACTTTCTTAGAAAGCTAGAAATACAAATACCATATAATCCAGAAATGTCCCTGCTTGGAGTGTATCCTAGAGAATTAAGGAAGGGCTATCACATGAACAGATATATTCACACCAATGTTTATTGCAGTACTATCCACAGTAGCAAAAAGATGGAATTAACCTACATGCTCATCAGCAGATAAATACAGAGGGTATACTCACACAGATGAATACGACAGACAGTATACTCACACAATGGAATACTATGCAATGACAAAGAACAATGATGATCTTAGGAGACATCAGATAACATGGAGTCATATGGAGGACATTATGCTAAGTGAAGTTAGTTTCAAAAGGAGAAATACTCTATGAGACCACTATTATAAGGACTCAAGAAAGGGTTTAAGCACAGAAGAAAATGATCCTTGATCGTTACAAGGGAGGAGGGGGAGGGAGATGGATATTCATAGACTGCATATTAGATAGGAATTGGGTTAAGTGAAGAAAGTAACAGCATACAGCAGAAGAGAGATTAACACTGCTGGACTACACCGAAAGCTAAGAGGTTTTCTAAATACAACTTAAATTCATTTTGAAGGTCACAATAGCAGGGGCAGCGGTCTGGGACTGTGGTTTCAGGGGACAGCTAGGCTAATTGGCAAGGCTAATTCTTTTTTAAGAAAATGTTCTGCATACCACTTTAGTGAGTGGTGTCTGAAGTCTTTAAGGTAGCAGGTTGCCTTTTAAGTAGCATCAATTGGTCCCACTCCACCTGGAGCAGAGGAGCGTGAAGGACGTCAAAGACATGAGGAAAATATGAACCCAGCAGACAGACTGCATCAGCATGAGACCAGAAGAACTAGATAGTGCCCAGCCACCACCAGTGATTATCCTGACTAAACAATGTAAAGTGCCTGATGTAATGGGAGAAAAATGGACTCTAGAACTCTATCAAAAGACTGTACTTGACGTTCCGTCAGACTGGAGGGTCTCCTGAGTACATGGTTCCCTGACTCTGTTAGCCCAGAGGTGAAACTAGTACTGAAGCCAACTCTTCAGTCAAAGATTAGACTGGTCTATAAAATACAGTGGTGCTGGTGAAGAATGTGCTTCTTGGCTTAAATATATACGTGAGTCTGTCTGAGCATCTCTTATCCAGAGGTGAGATGAGAGTGTGGAGGGGGACAGAAGTTGGTTTGAATGGATATAGGAAGTATAGGGTGAAAAGGAAGAAATTGCTGTCCCCTGTGAGGTGGAGATGGGGAGATCAGTTACAGTTGCATGGTTTTATGTGTGCAGCATTTTATATAGCAATTTGTTTGCTTTGTAAATTTTCACTTAAAACACACTAAAATATGTCAAAAGCAAAACAAAGAAACAACAACAACAAAAATCCTTACGGCTGTTAACGAGAAGGTTGGTAGTTTGACTCTACCAATTGTTTTTTGGAAACCCTATGGGCCTGTTGTACTCTGTCCTACAGGGTTGCTATGAGTTGGAACTGACTCGGCAACTTTTTTTTTTTTTTTTTTGTATCTGTAAACTCTAGATTGAGATAGAGCACAGTGGGACAAACTATTAGTAGATGTAAGAACTGAAACTAACGCATATTAACAACCCAGTCTCATGCATGGTGGGCAGAATTTTCTGCAGTATTGCTACTTTTTTTTTGTTCTTTGCTGAATGTGTAACCCATTTAACTAAAATGACATTTGAAATGTATTTCTGCAAGAAAAATGATGATAAATCACTGTGTCTACTTGTTTGTAACTTTTTTCCTGTGTATCTAAATTTTACTATTAATATTACTGCATTATATAGATCAGAACATTCTAATCTTTATCTTGCATTTTTCAAGTTTTCCAGTATATAATTTTTTGTGAAAGTTGTATTTTAGGAAGTTAGCACTATTACTGTGAAAACAAAAATAAAATAGTTATGTTTATTATAAAATCTTACAGAACCATATAAGAACTCATGATATCCACATAGATGTCAATACTTTCTTTTCATTATTACATTGTGGTAAATATATATACTTACAAGGACTGCCAATTAGGTTTGCAAACTCATCCTACAAAATGTGCTACTTATCTCATGGCTGAATATCACTATGGTCACTTTGAAATACTCCTCTTGGGAAGTTATGCACCAACACCATCCTTCAAAGCAATTTTGGAACAGCTATCAGAGCTGACATTGTATTACCCTTGAGGTCCTGAATGTTTCAGTACAGTTGTTTGTTTACTGGCTAACAACTCCCTCACAGACAACCATACAGTTGAGGTCATAAACTTGCTACCTTGCCACTGGCCGTTCCAGAAACAGTTCAAAAATTGCTTTGAAGAGTGAACTAGGCACTGGCATCGATGTGTAGCTAGCTTTCCAAGAGGAGTGCTTCAAAGGTGACTTTAGTGACATTCAGCAGTGAAGTGTGTAGCACTTGGAATAATTAAATCTGTAGACTTATCAGAATATATATGTATATATATAAACAAATATTTGCCAATTCAACATCTTTCACATACATAATTTGATGATTTTGATTACTGTCTTAGGATGGGTTCTCCATAGAAACAAAATCAGTGTGGCTTATGTCTATAATAAGAAAATAGTGTATGTGGTTACAGAAATTGGAAAGTCTCAAGTCCATGGATGAGGATGGAGGCTTCTCTCGACTCATTTAGCTGCAATGGCTGTTGAACCCAAGATCAGCTGATCAGACTGAAGGTACTGTGACAGGAATGAAGACCATGGGCATTTGAGCCCCTTCCTCATGCTGCTTACTTATGAGTTCAGGTCTTGAATGGGCCCAATCTCATGTATACCACTTCAGTTTAATGATGGAGTGCTGTTATAATCCAACTTTATGACTTTGTGCGTCAGACAATATTCAGTTCATGATGGGCAGCTCAGGTCACATGATGGCTTGGTGGCCCGTATTCAAGTGTTCATTCTCTGCTAATGCCCAGTAATGTGGCAAAAGCTGTTTCCTAAAAGGAGAACAGTTATCTGCAGAGAATAACAGGGATTTGTTCCAAAACCTTAAAGGGCTCATATCTTACCACCTTGAACAAAAACTAACTCAAAATGGGTCAAAGACTTAAATATCAAACCTAAAATAATAGAGATCATGGGAGAAAACATAGGGACAACAATAGAAGCTCTAATATAGGGCAAAATCCTAAGGTTCTGTACCATGATTCACTAGTAGGGACCTGCTGAAGATCCAAGATAGAATCTCTATGCACTGCAAACACTTTAGACACCACTGGATCAGGTGGCTCATATAGTCCAAGTGGCAGAGTGGTTTGTGGAACAACCTGAATCTTTTCCAGATTCTTCTCTTGTTCTATGCTGTACTCAAAACCAGCAGCTTTTCAAGTCACATGATAAATAGGCTGGACTACAGTACCCAAATGCAAGATATGTTGCCTCCAAAATCTGAAGCAACTCACCAGGTCTTGTGCTCCATTTTAGTTGTTGGAAGGACCAGATGCAATAATGAATGCTTTAATTTGGAAGGAATATGTTGACATATCCCACTCCCCTGTGACACTAGAAATTTTCCTGAGGTCAAAGGCACCTGAATTGTTGTTGAATTTGCCACCCGTTAGCAAACAAATATTTTACCAGTCAGTCTAGAGTCATTGACACTTCTTCCTTACTAGGTCTTATCAGCATAATGTTATAAATGTAATATACTAGTGTGACAACTTGTGGAAAGAAAAGTTGACCAAAGTCCCTGCAGACTAAATTATGACATGGGGCTAGAGAGTTGATCAATCCCTAAAATAACATCATGAAGGTATATTTCTGGTCTTGCTAGTAGAAGGCAAAGTACTTCTGGACGTCCTTTGAAATAGGTATGGAGAAAAAGGTATTATCCAGGTCAATAGCTGCATACCAGAAACCAGGAGATGTATTAGTTTGCTCAAGCAGTGAAACCATATCTGGAACAGCAGCTGCAAGTGGAGTCACAGCTTGGTTTTCAGTAATCCACTGAAATCTTCCAAGATCATTTGTTTTGGGTACAGACTAAATAGGCAAGTGGTATGGGGGTGTGGTGGGAGTCTCCACGCCTGCATTGTCATGCCTTCCACTTGGCTTTTCCTATCACAGTAGCCCTTAATACACTTGTCAGGGATCCAGCGTGGGATTTGCCTAGGTGCTGAGCATGTCTATTCCTAGTTGCTGAGCATAAACTCTGAACTGGATAAATCACTGCGGGATGAGTTCATGGATTCCCTAGAACCAGTGTGACCTAAATCTGAGCTAAGACTGCATTAATAATGTGATCTCCATATGCTGTCCCTCTGACAAGTGGGCCATAGTGAGGTATTGGATCTCCTGGAATTAGTGTTACTTTAGAGTGAGTATACTGTAATCCTAATAAGGATTATTTGGAAAAATCTGATTATTTCCTTTTTTCCAGTCAACAATCACTCTTGTAAAAAGCTGAAGATCCCTTTGAAGAAAACTGGGAGAAGAATTAACCGTATAAATTTTTGGCAGTGTACTTATATCTTTGCTCAGGAGAACCCAGTATCCCCTTCAAAGGGGTTCTGTACCTGCAAACTGTCTGAAGTCTGAAATTTGGTTGAAGGGCTGTGACTCTATTCTGGCAATTCAAGTTAGACTGCCCTTCCCATGGCCTAGAATTCTTTTGCTTGTACAGATTAAGCAAATATTTAGTAGATTTCCAATATGTTTCACATCTAGGGGTACTATGACTGAGTAGCTAGTGCCATAAGTCCATGTAATTCAGACAATTCTGATTACTGCTTTGACTCAGCTGTTTCCTGTGGGAACCATGTGCACCTTCTCTTTGTTAATTTGACTGCTGCCCTCTGGAACCTACCACCATGAAGTCCATTGAGCCCCATTGTAGTTAATTGCCTTCACTGAGTGAGGGCAGTTTCCATTGTCAAATCTGACCTATATAAAATAGTAATCACAGCAGTCTTCAAAGATGCTTGGACTTCCTTCACAAATATGAGTCTCTCCATTATGGTAAAAGATATGTCCTCTGTGCACTCCAGGTATACATCTGTGGGTCTAACCTGATACATCCACTGTAACTTGTTCCCCAAGAATTTGGATTCCTTTTTCTACAGTACACTAAAGCAAGTCTGGCGGTTCACCTTTGTTTAGTGTAGGCTACCATGCAATTTGTGCTTCAGTGAACCAACCAAATAAACTATTAACCCCATTCCTAATCTCCTGAGGTAAAACACTGAATGAAGGATCAGTGCATAGTGGACTCATATCAGGAAACTCAAGTTGATCCAGTTTTATGTTCCTTGCACCATCATCTCTAATCCTTAATAGCCATTCCCACACATATTCTCCACCTTTCTGTTTGTGCGTGTTAGAAAACTCAAGCAGGTCTTTTCCAGTGTGGTATAGCTCCTCCTAGGTCATCATTTATACTTCACTTTTTAGGGGGGTGTTCACTGGGACTTAAGTCTAGTTATAGGCATAGATCCAAAAATGGGTGGTGGAGATATGTTCTGAGAACACTGAGCAACATTTTGTTAGGTCGGTGCCTCATACAAAGGCTCTTCGCACACTACTGTGTTAATCTTCAGATAGCTGTAAAAGGGCTAATGGTTTTGCTGGAGAGGGTGGCATAGCAGGCAAAGAAGGAGTAATTCTTCAGATGTAAGTAAGAAAGCTGTTTCTGTTGGCAGAATGATTCAACAGAATTTAGAGATTCACCATCCCCAGCTTTCCATATGTCCCCAGCTTTCCATATGTCCCCAGCTTTCCATATGTCCCCATTTCAAGTTTTAGGATCCTGATTCTTCTCAGTCAGTTGCCTTACTTTAATTCCAGATACCATTTGAGGTTGGGAATTCTGTTGGATTTGTTGTTTATTCACTGTTTCAGTAAGACTCTGGGAATTGTTTTTGGCAACATAAGCTCTGTTACTAGAAAAAATAAGGTTTTCTTTCAAGGCAGAATGGAAACTTTGAGGTCCTTTATGCAGTGCTTGAGCTTTGACTTGGGAGCCCTTAGCTCTTTTTCTTTCACCACTTTGTCTAATGAAAGTAGGAGCAGTAAACCAGCTTCCTTATGTTCTCATTATGACAAAATTGTAGAAAGGTATCAAACATGTGATTACCTAGACCTTGCCTGTCACCAATACCTGTTCTATTGGTGTTAATATTTTATGTATTTCTATTGCCACCTAATGTCATAGATTAGCAGTACCCCCTTTGCTGATGGAAGTAGAGTCATCAGCATCTCTATGACTAGCCAGACTTATGAACCAGTTTAGAAAACACATCCTTAAATTTTGTTTCTTTACAACCATTCTCAGTACTAAATGTCTTAGTTTGGGTTCTGAAGAGAAGTGAAAGTGGTAAAACATATGAATAGAGAGAGAGAGAGAGAGAGAGAGAGAGAGAGAGACATTCGTATCAAGGAAATGGCTCATTTGGTTGTAGAGGCTGGGAAATTCAAGCCCATGGATCAGGATAGAGGCGTCTCACTCACATAGCTACAGAGGCTGGGAACCCAAGATTGGCAGGTCAGATAACACACCTCTTGCTCACGAGCTGTTGGGGCTGATGAATCCAAAGATCAGTAGGTAAGTCTCTAGTTCAAATCCCAGGAACTGGAGGTCAGATAAGCAGTATTGAGCTGCAGGATCTACAACAAGAGCCAACAAATTTGCCAGAAAGTCCACCAATGTTGGATGCAGACTACACCCCCAAGGAAACTTTCTTTCAACTGCCTGTTCATAAGAAATTTCAACATGGAGGTTATTACATTATTACACAGCTACTGAACTACAGCATAACTGCCAAACCACTGAGAATCATGGCCCAACCAAGTTGACACACAACCTTATCCATGATAGTTATGTTCACCATGTTGTGCAACTATCACTAATATCCATTTCTGAGTTATTCCTCAACTGTTATTAACAGAAATTCAGTGCCTTTAAGAGACTCACCCTGCTCTTCCCACCTTTGGTAACTACTAGTAAACTTTGTTCTCACTGAATCACCCTGTGAACGATAGAATGAAACATTGCCTATCCCTGCACAATCTGACCAGTTGTTGCTGTGTTTGAGCCCATTGGTGCAGCCACTGTGTCAGTCCATCTCCTTAAGGGTATTCCTCTTTTTCTGTTACCCTTCAGTTTACCAACCGTGATGTCCTTCTCCAGGAACTAGTCCCCCCTGCTAATATATACGGATATATGCAATGAAGCCTTGTCATCTACCCTCCTAAGGAGCACTCTGCTGTACTTCTTCCCAGACAGATGTTTGTTTTTCTGGCAGTCCATGATATATTCAATATTCACATGTATATTGCCAAGCCAATTGAAAATACTGTGGTTTGGTTCAGCCTCATCTTAGTCCTCAAAGTGAAAGGCATTGCTTTTTAATATTGAAAGAAGTGTTTTATAGTAGGCTTGTCTAATGTAATAGGTCATTTGATTCCTTGACTGCTATTTTCATGTATATTGATTGTGGATCCATGTAAAATGCAATCCTTGACAGTGTCAGTATTTTCTCTGTTTATCATGATGTTGATTTGGGGGTCAGTTGTGAGAATTTTTACTTTCTTTATGTTCAGATATAATCGTACAAGAGGCTGTGGTCTTTGATTTCATCAATGTGTTTCAATTTGTCTTTGTTTCTGCAAGCAAGGGTGTGTCATCTGCATAACACAGATTGTTCCTGAGTTTTTCTCCAATCCTAATGCCATGATTTTTTTCATATAGCCCATCTTCTCAAATTATTTGCTCAGAATACAGATTGAATAAGTATAAGTATAGTGTTAGACACTTTTACTAATAGTAAACCATGCAGCATCAATTTGTTATATTCAAACAACTGCCTCTTGATCTGTATACAGGTTCCTCATGAGCACAATGAAGTGTTCTGGAATTCCCGTTCTTCACAATGTTATCCATAATCCACAGACTAAAGCCATAGCCAGTAAAATACAGGTAAAAGCCTTCTGATAATCTCTGGTTCTAGCCAGGATCCATCCATCTTACATCAGCAGGGATATCCCTCATTCCATGTACTTTTCTGAATCTGTCTTAAATTTCTGGCAGTTCCTGTCAGTGTACATTTCCAACTGTTTTTTAATTATCTTCAGCAAAAATTAGGAATGTATATATTTACCTGTTTTATGTAAGTGGGATCATACAGTATCCTTTCATGACTGATTTATTTCACTCAGCATAATGTTTTCAAGGTTCATCCATGTTACAACACATATCAAGACTTTGTTTTTCTTTATGACTGAATAATATTCCATTGTATGAATGAGTATATCAGGGTTTGTTCATCCATTCATCTGTTGACGGACATTTAGGTTGTTTCTCTGTTTTGCTGTTGTTAAAGTGCTTCAGTGAACACTGCTGTACATTTCCACTTTCAAACCTTTTCACTGTGTACCTAAGGTTGGGATTATTTAAATCAAATTGAAGTTCTGTGTCTAATGTGTTTAACATTTAAGAAACCACAAATCTATTTTCCACATACGCTGTACCACTTCACATTCCTGGCAGTGGTAGATAAGTTTATGACAATGATTCTATAGATTGAAATTATTAACTTCTATGTGAGGTATAGTTGAAATCATTCACTGAGTAAGGTACTTAAAAAAACACATGTGAGAAGAGCAATGAAAAAAATTAACCTAATACAGAAATTATAAAACAAACTAGAGGACAGACACACTTCCAAAATGTCGCAGTAAGTTCTCCAAAAAATACACTGTTCTTTAAACAAAGAAGGAAACTCATAAAGCCAGTAAAATATCAATGTTTTTGGAATCTGAAAATCAAAGCCTTGCAATATTCAGATAAATTTTTATTCGAAAATAGCAGCTGAATCTCAGTAAGTAATGACATCTCTGTTAATTTTATGGGTTTTTAACTTGACCTATATCTCCCCAGTATTTTGGTAGTCTTGGAAAAACAGTAGCATTGCGATCAGAGTACATGCGGGTGCCACCAGCCTGTGATCCACTGGAGGTGAAGAATGAGTTGAGAGATTCCACCCCCTCCTCTTCTCCCTCCTCATAAGAAAACATCACCATGGCATTACTACTATTTGATCTGTCTGGCAGCACCTTTGAAAAGCTGTATTTTCAAGATCTGTATTTTACTGATTCAAAGCTTGCTAAGTGGGAAGTGCTTTGTACCCAAGGTGCTTGAAAAAAATCATCAGTAGCAATTATTTAACATTGCAGCTTCCTGAGCCTGCCATACCAGCTGGTAAAAACAAGTGGCTGGCCAAAAAACTTAAAAAGAAATTGAGATATCTATAGGGGACATTGAAAAGTTCTGACGTATTCTGGAAGTCTAGAAAGACATGCACATATGGAGAACTATGTACAAAAATAACCTGAGAAGATCTTGATCTCTCATCTCTGGCTGACCGTGAGGCTCTGTGGAAACAGGAAGTGAAGGGAAAACTAGCAGTTTAAAATTGCAAAATCCTTGAAAACATGCACTAGTACACATGGAACCTCTTGGCAAAAACTTAGGCTTATTGGTCCAAGACCTTTAAGAAAATCTCTCTGCAGTGATTAGCAGACTACTAAGCTAAATAAGCCAAGACTCGAGTGGCAAGTGACAAAGAATATAGACTTTACAGGATTCGTCCAAGAAAGTGACTAAACAACAACAACAAAAAATTTGCAAAGACAGAAATCCTTGAGGAGGGATGAGACAGCTGATGAGACAGCTATGATTTCCAGAATTATGTTACTTAATACGTCTAGTTTTAACAAGAAATTGTGAGATACAGAAAGAAACAGCATATTCCATAAACAGCAAAAGAAAACTCAATACAGAAATGCTCTCTGAGAAAGCCCAGTGAATTTACTATATATGAGGTCCAACAATTAAGTCTGTAAACTTAATTATTCAGAGTGCTACATACTTCATTGTGGAATATCACTACAGTCACCTTCAAATAATTCCCCTTGGGAAGCTATGCACTGACCACAGTGCCTAGTCCACCCTTCAGAGCAGTTTTAGAACTCTTTCTTGAATGGCCATTGCACACAGTGGTAAGGTGGCACTTAATTGTATAGTTGTCTGTGAGGGAGCTTTTAGCCATTAATTAAATAACTATATTGGAACAACCTCTCCACTCACCTGATCTGGTTCCTATAAGGTTCCTCTGAAGGGTAGAGTAGGCACTGGCATCAGTGCATGGCTTCCCGAGGGGAGTGCTTCGAAGGTGACCATAGTGATATTTAGCAACAAGGTATGTAGCATTTTTTGTAGAGGGAGTTCACAAACTTAATTGTCTATTCTCGTATAATTTTAAATCAGCTGTTTTAATCATTTAAGGAACTAAAAGAAACTATGTCTGAAAATTATGGAGAATTATTAAAATGATGCCTCAACAGGTAAGAGGTGGAAGAAAAAACAGATATAAGTCCTGGAATTGAAAAATGCCATAAGTGAAATACCATATTACCTAGAGAGACTAAACAACATGTCTGAGCTAGGAAAAGAAAGATTCAGAAAACTTGAAGATGGCTCAGTTGAAATTCTCCAAGTTGAGAACAAAAGAAAGAAAAATGAAGAAAATTTTAAAGAGGGTCGAGATCAGTGGAACACTGTCAAAGTGTGCCCGCAAGACCAGTATGTACATAAAGGAAGTTCCAGAAATGGAGGAGAGATGAGGAACATAAAGAAAAGTTTTGAAAAATAACATAACGGCCTGAAATTTTCCAAATTTAATTGAAAACGTTATATCTACAAGAATCTCAAAAACAACATAAACTGTGAGTAGAATAAACTTGAAAGAGATCTGAACCTAGGCACATCATAGTCAAACAAGACAAACAGACAGTCTTGAAGCAAAAAGAGAGATAACCGTGTGTTTGTGCAAATAACGTGTCTTTTATATTTATTTGCCAGCTTCACTGTCACTTTGTGGGGTATTTACATAAGTGTGCTGTGCTGATTTTCTTACAGCATTTAGTGTTAATGATAGCGTTTTCTGCATTCTGTTGAATCAATCACCCTTTGGAATGGTCACAAATTTGTATCTCTACTAGCCTGTTGCTGAGGTAACAGTCTTCCAAATTTGTTGGCATAGACAAGTGAGTCTGCATCCATTTTTAATACTCCCATTTCAGTTTGTCTGCAGGCATTGCCAAATGTTCTAGGAATGGTACAAAAATAAGCCCTTGCTGAGAACCCCTGGGTTAGTGGCTACCCTATCAGAAAGCACAGATCCAGACTATGTAGGTTCTGTTTTCCTCATACTGGGTTTGTTGAATGTATCCTCCCAATAGCTAGATTAAAAAAAAAGTAAGTGCATTACTGTTAGTCCAGTGCACACTTATTGTGCATATATGTGTCATAGCTTTCAGTTATAATAAAGTCCTAACTGTGGTGACCTTAACAAACCTTTCTAGTCCCTCTTACTATTGTTCCAGCGTGCTTAGGAGTCCAGCATCAGCTGCTAGGGTGTAATTAAGCACAGGAACTCAGAAGCTGATGGTCTGAAACTGAGGGCACACAGTAATACTGTGACTACTAAAATTTCTCTATTTGGACTCATTGGGTGGTTTCTGCAGAAACAGAAGGCTGCCTTTCCATATGCTACTGGTTAAGACTCATCTCTTAAGTTCCTAGCACTCCATATAGTTCTTGGCACACAAAAAATATTCAGAATTTATTGGCTGAGTTAATAACTATTGTTTGCTGTATTGACTCAATTCCCTCTGACTCATGGCAGCCCCATGCACAACAGAGCAAAAAGTTACCTGGTCTTGTGCCCTCTTCACAATTGTTACGGTAAAAGCCATTATTTGCAGCCATTGTGTATTTTGAGTGCCTTTAAATCTACAGGGCTCATCTTTCAACCCTCTATTGGACAATATACTGTTGTGATCCCTAGGGTTTTCATTGTATAACATTGAAAGTGAGTCACCAGGCCTTTCTTTTACATTAGTCTGAACACTGCCCTGAAATCTGCCTACCATGGATGGTTGATCCTACTGGTCCTGCAAATACCAATGGCATAGTTTTAGCCTTATAGCAGTATGTAAGTACCACAGTATAAGAAACTGACAGACAGGTGGTGTCTGACTAGCTACACGATGTATAAAAAGAAAAACCACATTTAGGAAATTCAGTTGTTCCTTTCCTGGGCTATAGTTTCCTGTTATATACAGATAAATAAAATTATAGGCAAGTGCCAGTAACCTATCAGTATCCACTGTGAAATTTGAAAGTAGGTGCCTTACTTCCTTATCTGTGAAACATAATAAAAAAAAAAATACTTCTAGGGCTATTGAAAGGATTCAATAATTTAGTGTATTGAAAGTCACTGACTCATTCATTCATTCATTCTACAAATATGAGTAAGGTCCTGCTATTACCAACCAGTGCTCTGGGTGCAAGAGGCACATCAGTGAACAAAGCAGGTAAAAATAATCTCTGCCCTTGTGGAGTTCCTGGTCTCCTGTCAGTGTGTACACATGACACTGAGCCAGACAGAATGCAAAGCAATATTTAAGGTTGATTTATGAGCACTTAGAAAAGGTGGTGGTGATACTTAAAGTGAATGTAAATTCATGGAAAAATTTCCCAGAAGACTGAATGTATTTCTGTTATATTTTTGAGACCACTGTTGTTGCTGTTAGGTGCCATCAAGTTGGTTCTAACTCACAGTGACCCTATGAACAAAGAACAAAACACTATCCCATCTTGTGCCATGTCCACAATCGTTTTTATGCTTAAGCCCATTGATAAGGCCGCTGTGTCAATTCATCTCATCGAGGGTTTTCCTCTTTTTCACTGACCCTCCACTCTGCCAAGCAAGATATCCTTCCTCATGAACTGATCCCTGCGGACAACATGTCCAAAGTATGTAAGAGGCAGTCTTGCCATCTTTGCTTCCAAGGAGCACTTTGGTTATACTTCTTCTAGAACAGATCTGTTTGTTCTTTTGGCGGTCCATGGTACATTCAACATTCTTCTCCAACACCACAATTCAAAGGCATCAGTTCTTCTTCTGTCTTCTTGGTTCGTTATCCAGCTTTCAAATAAATGCATATGATGCAACTGAAAATACTATGGCTTGGGTCAAGTGCACTTTAGTCTTCAAGGTAACGTCTTTACTTTTCAATACTTTAAAGAGGTCCTTTGCAGCAAATTTTCCCAATGCAATGTGTCTTTTGATGTCTTGAATGCTGCTTCCATGTGTGTCATATGGACCCCAGTAAAATGAAGTCCTCGACAAACTCAATTCTTTCTCCATTTATGATGATGTTGCTTACTGGTCCATTTCTGAGGCTTTTTGTTTTCTTGATGTTGAGGTGCAATCAGTACTGTAGGCTGTGGTCCTTGATCTTCATCACTATGTGTTTCAAGTCTTCTTCACTTCTAGCAAGTCAGGTGGTGTCGTCTGCCTCATGCAGATTGTTAATGAGTCCTCCTCCAATCCTGATGCTGCATTCTTAGCATACAGATTGGAAAGATATGGCAAAAGGATACAACCCTGACGCGTGCCTTTCCTGTCTTTAAACCATGCAGTTTCCCCTTGTTCTGTTTGCATGACTGCCTCTCAAGTCATATGTAGATTCCTTAAGAGCACAATTAAATGTTCTGGAATTCCCATGTCATGCAATGTTAGCGAAAAGTTTGTTATGATCCACACAGTCGAATGCTTTTGCATAGTCAATGAAACACAGGTAAACATCTTTCTGATATTCTCTGCTTTCAGCCAAGATTCATCTGACATCAGCAATGGTATCCCTGGTTTCCAAGTCCTCTTCTGAATCTTGCTTGAATTTCTGGCAGTTTCTTCTCAATACACTGCTGCACTTGCTTTTGAATGATCTTGAGCAAAAGTTTACTTGCGTGTGATATTAATGACATTGTTCAGTAATTTCCACATTCAGTTGGATCACTTTTCTTTGGAATGGGCACAAATATAGATCTCTTCCAATCAGTCAGCCCGGTAGCTGTCCTCCAAATTTCTTGGCATGGATGAGTGAGAACTTCCAGTGTTTCATCTGTTTATTGAAATATCTCAACTAATATTCTATCAATTCGTGGAGCCACTTTTTTTGCCAGTGCCTATAGAGCAGCTTGAACTTCTTCCTTCTTTGTCATCGGTTCTTTTTATATGCTACCCCTTCAAATGTCTGAATATCGACCAGTTCTTTCTCATATAATGACTGTGTATTCCTTCTATCTTCTTTAGATGCTCCCTGAGTTGTTTATTATTTTCCTTGTAGAATCCTTCACTACTGCAACTCTAGGCTTAGATTTTTTTCTTCAGTTCTTTCAGCTTGAGAAATGCAGAACATGTTCTTCCCTTCTGGTTTTCCATTTCCAACTCTTTGCACATGTCGTTATAATACTTCTTTTGTCTTCTGGAGCTGCTCTTTGAAATCTTCTGTTCAGGTCTTTTACTTCACCATTCCTTCCTTTTACTTTAGCTGCCTGATATTGTAGAGCAAATATTAGGATCTCTACTGACATCCAATTTGGTCTTTGCTTTCTTTTCTGTTTTTTTTTAATGACCTCTTGCTCTCCTCATGGATGATGTCTTTGATGTCATTCCACAATTCATCTGTCTGTTCTTTGGTCATTAGTGGTCAACACATCGAATCTGTTCCTGAGGTGGTCTTTATGCTCAGGATGGATATACTCAAGGTCATTCTTTGGCTCTTGCGAATTTGTTCTAATTTTGTTCAGTTTCAGTTTGAATTTACTTATGAGCAATTGATGATCTGTGTCGCAGTTAGTACCTGTTCTTCTTCTGTCTGCTGATGTGAAGCTTTTCCATTGTCTTTTTCCACAGATGTAGTCAATTTGGCTCCTGTGTATTCCATGTGGTGAGGTTCATGTGTACAGTCACAGTTTGTGTTCATTAGAAAAGGTATTTGCAGTGAAGAAGTCGTTAGTCTTAGACAATACTGTCATGTGATTTCTGGAATTATTTCTGTCACCAAGGCTATGTTTTCCAACTACTGATCTTTCTTCTTTGTTTTCAACTTTCGCATTCCAATCACCAGTAATTATCAGTGCATCCTGACTGCATGTTTGATCAATTTCAAACTGTAGAAGCTGGCAAAAATCTTCAGTTTCTTCATCTTTGGCCTTTGTGGTTGGTACATAAATTTGAACAATAGTTGTATTAGCTAGCTTTCCTTGTAGGTGTGTGAATATTATCCTATCACTGATAGCATTGTACTTCAGGACAGATCTTGAAATGTTCTTTCTGATGATGAATGTGGCATGATTGCTCTTCAAGTTTTTGTTCCCAGTGTAGTAGACCATATGTTTATCTGATTCAAAATGGCCAGTAAATAGGTAAACTTCTTAAAACGGCAAATATGATGACTTATTCTGGAGTCTAAGCATTCCAGCTGAGTCTGAGCATTCCAGCCAAGGAGCTACAAGAATGATACCGTGGCTTATGGTACTCTGTGTGGGAAGACTTAGTGAGTTTAATTACCCATAAGATTAATGTGAGGTAGTAGAATGCCATGGATACAAAAGAAAGATTGGATGATGTGGATATGAAAAGAAGAGAGGGAGGGAGGAAGGAAGGGAGGAAGGAAAGAAGGAAATTTCTTTCTAATTCTAAGGCAATCATAGAAAATGTTTCATAAGATACGTGGTGCCAGACATACTGTGGCTCTCAAAGCTCTGAAAGAAGTATGGACAAACCAGAATGCTTCTGGAGAAGAGCACTCAGTATGTGTGGAAAATGTGTTATATGGTAAAAGAGAAATACTTAAACTCTAGATCTGACAGACAGAGAAGATTTGAATGCAGAATGATAGCTGACTCCATGTAGTTGAAGCTTTGCTCTGGAGGAGAGAAATTGGATTGATTCGGTTTAACTCAGATGGATGGAGTTCAGATCAATGGAATGAAACTAGAGAAAGGCAGATTTAAGTTGTGAATAAGAGAAGAGAGAAAACAAGACCCGTGCTCTTGTGTAATTACAAATTCTGTGCCTGTGGAGGCATTCCCTCAGGGCCAGATAAAAGCTCTATCTTTGTCCATCCCAATTTGTTTTTCTTTTGAAAGCACAGCCTCTTTTTATTTTTATCTCATTTTTGATATCTAATGGCTAATTGTTTTTAAACAAGTTCACTTGTACCTGAAGCATACAAATTTACAACAAATAAAAAGAAATTAGATAATTTTCAAGAATATGTTTTATGAATGCTAATAATAATAGTGCTTTCTCATGGGAAACTACCACACGTTCATTCATAAGTTGGTTTAGCAAATGCTGAACATCATTTTTTCCCTTTACAACAGCAGTATCTAAAATTATGATTAATTACCTCCAAACAACAATAACCCCCCCTCAAAGAACTCAAGCTTCTTGCCATCAAGGGGATTCTGAATCATAGTGACCCTACAGGACAGAGTAGAACTGTCACATAAAATTTCCAAGTAGCAGCTGGATTTGAACTGCTATCCTTTTGCTTAGCAGCTGTAGCTCTTAACCACTGTACCACCAGGGCGTCAAATAAACTACAGAAATTATAAGAATTGAGGTCAAAAGAATAAAGGAGATCTAAAACTGGTACCCATTCCTGATATTAAATATCAAGGATTTGTTGATATTAAATCAGAAAACCAAACCCATTGCGATGAAATTGACTGCACTTTGTAGCAACACTGTAAGTCAGAATTGAAATGCCCCATAGTGTTTCCAAGGCTATCATATTTATGGAAACAGAGCACTACATCTTTCTTCCACAGAAGTTCAACCTGCAGATCTTGAGCAGTAGCCAGCCACTTAACCTGTGTGCCTTTGTTGTTGATACTAGAGGTAGCAAATTGGTGTCTTATACTGCACCATCTCTACATAATTGGAAATGACTGTCTGGAAATCTGTGTTTAGGAGGGTTCTAAAGAAAAGTTCATGATTACTTGGAAAAATATGCCGTGATAGGTGTGATTCACCACTGGCAGCGGACCTGTGCTTTGGTGCATGTGTGTTGCATATTACACGTTCCTAATGGGATCAGGAGTGTCATTCATCTTTGTGAGTTCTAGTTTATCCTTTCAGGCTTCAGTTTGTCCTTGATGTTTCTCTCTTCACTTCCAACTTTCCTTCTCAGTTGATCTCTACTAAGTGAAGCCCCAAACCAGATGCAGAGCCCCCCCACAGCTTTGCATGTTCCTGTACACCAGCTCCTGTATTTGCATAAGCCCCATCCTTATGTATCACTCATAGTGAACCTACTTACCTAATCAAACTCTGACTGATAGATGAGATTAAAAGTGTTTATGGAATGGGATCAAATATGTAAAGATGAACTAAGTGTACAGTATTTCGTGTTTACTAATGGTTCCTAAAGAGAAAAAAATCCCTGGTGGGTTTCCATATCAAATATACCATGAAGGCAACACAAAGGCTTACATAGGCTATTGTTTCAGCCAAATGTTAGTTGATTTCGAATCATATCATAACATAGATTGTACTGTGTTACCATGAATATGAAATATGAACATTACACTTCAAAGGCTCCAGATTGCCAGGTTGATTAAGCAGAAATGAAATATACTGTGCAGCTTGCTTTCTGAAGATTGGTTTGGAAGTTCCTTTTAAGGGTAAATGCACATATCCTTTGTAGTATTAAGAAGACTTTGAATGACGCAGATGGTTAAGCAGTAGGCTGTTAACCAAAAGTTGAGTGGTTTGAATCTACCCAGAGGTGCCTGGGAGGAGGACCTGGTAATCTGCTCCTTAAAGGTTACAGCCATTGAAAACTTCTTTGATTATAGTTCTTCTCTGACACACGTGGGGTCACCACGAGTTGGACTCAACTCCATGGCAAATGTTTGTTTGTCTGTTTGTTTTTGAGTTTGGTATATTGTTAAGAAAAGGCACCTTTATTTGGGGGACAAAGAAAGTTCCTTTCATCTTATTTTTACAAGTGTGAAAAATTTTTTAAAAGGTGCAAGTATTAACTCTTTAAAACACAAGCAAATGGGAACACTGTGTGTGAAAGGATGTTTTACTCTTTATATTTAGTAACTAAACAAGAGACAGTTACAGAATGTATGTTTTCTGTATGGCTTTCTGATAGATCCAGGCATTTGATGAAGCAAAAGTCTATCTCTTCTTCCCTCTCCTACATGGAAAGAATAGAGGAAAACCCTTCAATTAAAAAAAAAATTAAACAAGTTGTCCATCTGGTAAATGAAAAATATAAAAATGCAGTGATTTCTCCTTCCCAGTAATGGACAGTTTGCAATATAGAGGAAGTTCTAATTTGCACCTGAAGCCATTGTGCAGAATTTTATAAGAAACTGCAACAGTTATACTCGCTATATGCAGCTCAATTTCCACAGCTAGTTTGAAGAAGATGCCATAACTCATATCTGAAAAAAGAATAAATAATAGTTTTCCTATTCCCAAAATGTATGCAGAACTCAAACTCAAATTCAACTAAGGGACAAAAAATGGATTTCAGAGCTCACAGTGAGTTTGCTTCTGGAATGTGGCAGCATCTTTGCATTTTCAATTGTATGCTCAATTTCCTACTTAAAAAATATCCTAAACTTCATCAAGCATCCAAGCTTGCTGGGTACTGACAAGATGTAGGGTAGGCACAGCAGTGCCCAGAAGAGAATCGGAGTCTTTTCCTCAGGAATGGTCCTAATTACAAACTGATTGGTACCTGCAAATGGGTTGAATTGTTTTTTGTTTTTTTATAAAAGCAATGTGAATTCTAAACCCCTGTGGGGGTGAAAATGTGTTGTGTTGGAAAGAGAAAAACTAAATCAGATAGGGAAAAGTGAAAATATCTCCTGGATTAATGAAGTAAAAAGGAAATTCAAATATTTCAAATTGAATGTTCTGTTTCTATTGTGATTGGAATTCAGTTTTTTTCTTGTTTCTATTTTAGTGATGGCTTAAGGATTACCTGGGAAGCTAGGTAAATGAGCTAAGTCCAGAATAATAACTGGAATTATTCTGTTGTCTCAAGGTCCCCAGAAATTTTGTCACAGAGTACTATTTGAGCACAACAAATGACAATTCAAGCACTCCAATATAAATAAACCAAAAAAAAAAAAAAAAACCCCACCGACATCAAGTGGGTTCTGACTCAGGTAGACCATAAAGAGAAAAGTATAAAACTATCTACTGAGAATTAGCACAATGCCAGGCTAATGCCACATTAATAACCATTAACAAAGAGTGTTCTCAGACTGTCACCCACTTCTGTGTGTAAAAATCAGGTGGCTATTTGAGTAAAATTAAAATGCAAATTCTCATGCCTCAGATGCCCTCTCCACAAAGGTTTTATTCAGTACATCCGGCCTAGAGTACAAAAAATGCATACTCTTAACAACTGTTGTTATTAGGTGCAGTCGATTTGGTTCTGACTCACAGTGACCTCAGGTACAATAGAACAGAGAGCAGTGTCGCATCCTGTTCCATCCTTGCCATCATTGCTGTCTTGAGCCTATTGTTGCAGTCACTGTGTCAATCCGTGTCATGTAGCGTCTTCCTCTTTCTTGCTGAGCTTCTACTTTGCCAAGCATGATGTCCTTTTCTAGGGACTAGTACTTCTGATCACTTGCCCCAAGTACATGAGAGGCATTCTCACCATACTCACTTTCAAGGAGCATTTGGCTGTGCTTCTTCCAAGACATATTTGTTCATTCTTCTGGCAGTCCATGGCATATTCAGTGTTCTTCACCAGCATCGTATTTATTTTAAACAAAAAAAAAAAAATTGTTGTGCTTTAAGTGGGAGCTTACAGTTCAAGTCAAATTGCTGTGCAAAAACGTGCACATGCATTGCTATGTGACTGTAACTGCTCTCCACACCCTATAACAGCACATTCCTCCTTTCCACCGTGTATTTTCCTTGTCCTTTCAACCAGCTCCTGTCCCTTTCCACCCTCTCATCTCTCTGCTGGACAGGAGCCTCCAAGTTAGTTTCGTGTATTTACTTAAGCAAAGAAACACACTCTTTGCCGGTATCAATTTATGTATTATAATCCAGTCCAAACATTGTCTGAAGAGTTGGCTTCGGGGATGGTTTCAGTTCTGGACTAACAGAGACTTAAGAGTCCATGTCTTTCAGGGACTCTCCAGTCTTTCATACCGTTAAGTCTGGTCCTGGTGATAGTTTGAGTTCTGCATACCCATTTTTCTCCTGCTACATCAGGGACTCTGTGTTGTATTTCCTGTCAAGACAGTCATATTGGTGATGGCCAGGCACCATTCAGTTCTTCTGGTCTCATGCTGATGTAGTCTCGGGATTATGTTGCCCTTTCTGTCTCCTGGGTTCATAGTTTGCTTATGCCTTTGATGTCTTTCATTCTGCTCTGCTCTAGGTGAGTTTTAACCAGTTGATGCTAAATTACTTATATGACCACTTGCTGGCTTTTAGACCCCAAACACCACTCGCCAAAGTGGGATGCAGAACATTTTCTTTAAAACTTTCTTATGCCAGATTGACCTAGATATCCCCTGAAACCATAGTCCCCAGACGCTCTCTACTGCTACTCTGTCCTTTGAAGTCTTCGGTTATATTTTGGAAACCTTTTAGCTTTTAGTTGAGTCCAGCTGTGCTGACATCCCCTCCACTGTGCACTGTCCCTCCCTTCACCTAACCCACTTACTATTTGCTGTCTAATCAGTGAATACCACCTCCTTCCCCCCCCACCCTTTTAACCATCAAAAACTATTTACTTTGTTTAAATCTTTTCTTGAATTTTTATATAGTAGTGGTCTAATACAATGTTTGTGTTTCTGCAGGTAACTAATTTCACTCAGCATAATGTCTTCAAGATTCCTCCATCTTGTGAGATGTATCCCAAGATCATCATCGTTCTTTATCTCATTGCATAATATTCCATTGTATGAATATACCATAGTTTGTTGATCCATTCGTCTGCTGATGGACACCTAGGTTGATTCCATCTTTTTACTATTGTGGCCAGTGTGGCAATAAACATTGATGCACATGTTTCTATTCAGGTGACAGCCCTTATTTCTCTAGGATATGTTCCAAGCAATGAGATTGCTAGATCATGTGATATTTCTATTTTTAGCCTTTTAAGCCAAGCAAGTGTCAAATCAGTTTCCACAGTGGTTGTACAATTTTGCATTTCTAGCAGCAGTGTAGAAGAGTTCTAATTCCTCCACAGCTTCTTCAGTATTTGTTGTTTTGTGTTTTTTGTATTAATGTCCACTTTGTTGGGTGAGACAGTATCTCTCTGCAGTTTTTATTTGAATTTTTCTAATAGTTAATGTTTGTGAGCATTTTTTCCTGTATCTGTTAGCTGCCTGAATATGTTCTTTGGTGAAGTGCCTGGTCATATCCCTTGTCCGTTGTTTAATTGGGTAATTTGTCTGTTTCTTGTTGAGGTTTTGCAGTATTTTGTAGATCATAGAGTTGAGATACTGATCTGATTCGTCATAGCCAAAAGTATTTCCCCAGTTTGTAGACTGTCATTTTACTCTTTTAGTCAGTCTTTGGATGAGTGTGTTTGATTTTTAGGACTTATCGGTTATCTATTTTCTCTTCTGGTGTTTGTGCATTGTTAATGGTGTTTTATACTCTGTTTATGGTGTGCACTAGGGCTTCTAGCATTTCCACTGTTCTTTTTCCATGATCTGTATTTATTTTTAGGTTTGATAATTAGGTATTTGATCCATTTTGAGTTAGCTTTTGGCCAGCACTATATTTCTGTTCACTGCTATCTCCTGTGATTCTGCTATTGGCAGTTCATAGAGTATACACTTGGCACTATTTTGACTGAGGGATGTTGTCAACACAATTTGGGGACCAAAACGTGATTACTAGTACCAGTTGCCATCAAGTCCACTCCTAGTCATGGAAACCCCATGTGTGCTAGACTAGAACTGTGCTCTGTGGAAGTTTTAGTGGCTGATTTTTAAGAGGTAGATTGCCAGGCTTTTATTCCAAAGAATCTCTTGATGGACTTGAACCTCCAAATGTTCAGCTAGCAACTGTTTGCAACACCCAGGGACTCCAAGAAGTGATCACAACAGCTTTATATGTTCAATGATTTCATACCAGTCTTCAACACTAGATTAAGTGACTCTTTCCCTGAAATTTTATAAAAATCACAAATTAACTGAGAAAGAAATTGATCCATATTATGCTATGATGTACACAATATTTCTGAAAAGGTAACCACTTTTTGGAATCCATTTTATCTAGTAATAAACATTTTTAACCACTTTTTTTTTTCCTCAGTGAAAAGGAACACTACTAGCCTTGTAAATTTAGATGTCCTCAGAGATCAAATGGGGCACTAGGACTCAGTTTTTCTCTACTCCTTGTCTTTACTCTCTGATTGCTGGCTGTTCCTCAGATGCCAGGCTTTCCTTTCAGTGACAAAAGTGATTGTAGGAATTCTGTTCTCAAATCCCTTCAGGTACAAGTCCAGTAAGAAACAACTAGAATCTTGTCTGCTAGTAAATGCAGAATCTCAAAAGTTGTTCTGACTGGGCAAGCTTATTAGGTCTTGCGGCTGGTAGATGTTGGTTAGTAAGGTCTGAGCTTACAGTGCACGAGGAGAGAACTTGGCAGTTGTAAGCCTAGTCAGGTTCTAATGAGGTCAGACTTAGCTTTATGCTAAGGGCAGTTGAGAGCAATTGAAGGACTTCCAGCTAAAGAATTACATGATAGGTTATGCTAACGGGCTCCCAGCATCTCTGTGATGGTGATTCTTAATCAGGAGTCCATCCACCTCCTTGAAATTCAGTGGATCTGTGAAGTGGGATGGCAAAAAAGAAAAAGAAAAATTGCATCGTTATTTTTGTAAAACAATTTAATATATTACTAAAGAAGCATGTTTCTGAGTTACAAATTGTCTGATAATATATTAACTGTTTTAATATAATTAGTTTACTTTGTAATGCTATGTTTTTTTCAGCTTTTCAAAACATTATTCTGTGAAATACTCCATAGCAAAGGTTAGGAACCTCTGAGAAAGCATCATGTGTGTGCATATAGAGATTTTTGCAAGGTTCTGCATATATGTATATGCAAGGTTGTGCATATATGTATACACACACACAGACACACACAAGGGACTAGTCAAGGATTCAAGTACAAAACACACATTCTAAAAGAGTAGTCATTAAAATCACTTACAAAACTCAGATACGGAATGCCTGTAATAATTTTTCATTCTGCTAGCAAAGAAGCTCATTGTATTACATTATTACAGTATTACATCTTTCCATATCAGTCGCCTGGCAGCCTGCAGACATTAACTCTACACATTATTTCTCATTGCTTCTGTGCATATACAAAGCAGAGTGGATGCTTACTGAAAATGTCTCTCCTTTTGGCAGTAGCAACCAGTTACGACCAAGTCTCACTGTTGCATGGATGGATTCTTATCTTCTCTCAGTCAATATGTGTGATCCTGGAGGAGAGGAGATTATATTCTCAAGCACATATTGCAAAGCTGTGCTAATCATTGCATCATATCCCACTAGCTACAGATTCTAAACTTGTCCAATCAGAGTAACTCTCAAGATTTTGTGGAAACTGGAAGATAGGATTCTAGTTGTTTCACACTGGACTTGAATTTGAAAGTGAAGCTCCTGCAATCAGTTTTTGAATGAAAAGGGTGTTTTTTGTTTTTGTTGTTTATTTTTTTTAATATCTGCAAGTATGTGTGGACAGTGAGCACAAGACAAGCTCTGCCTCTCTGTACCATTTTACTTGGCAGATTCTTGAATCATCTTTAGATTTTAAACTCACTGACAGCAAAACTAGACTAGGCTATCCCTTCCATGTCCTTCCAGTGTCACTCTTAACCCTTCTCCCCGACTACCACACATCTCTGTGTATGGTTTTACAGTCTAGTTCAAGTTGATACACTAGCCAGTCAGTATGACTAAAAAAGGACATAGGCACAATAGGAACCCTTCCTTTCTTAGCAGCTGCTACCTAAGGCAAGTTTATGTAAATCTTTCCTTTATATAAGATTGTATATTACTGTCATGGATTGAATTGTGTCCCCTCAAAAATGTATGTGTTGATTTGACTTGGCTAGGAGTCCCAGTATGATGCCATTCCTCCCATGTGTTGTGAATCCTGTAATACTGATGATGGAGAATGGGCTGCAGTTGTGTTAGTGAGGCAGGACTCAAGATACAGGCTCATGGGATATAAGGGAGAGAAGTGAGCAGAGGAAGTTGGGAACCTCATACCACCAAGAAAGCGTGACTGAGACCCGGCACGTCTTTTGGACCTGAGGTTCCTGTGCTGAGATGCTGTCCTTGAATTTGGACTCTCAGCCTACTTATCTGTGATGATTTCTCATATTGAATGGACTCGTAATTTGTAAATGGATTTGTGGCTTACTGGACTACGACAATAAAATTTCTCTTCCTAAAGCCTTCCACTCGTGGTCTTTTATGTTAGAGCAACACCAGGTGACTGGGACAATTACTAAAGCTGTTTTAAATATATTTTTTCAATTATTTTGTCAAATACTGGTATAAACATATTTTTAGAATCTTACCTTATAATCAAAACAGATTAACTATTGAGTCAATAATGAGCAAAATCTCTGTGTATCTGTGTGCTTTGAATTGTGCCATCAATTGGCTATCAGTAATAATAAAACACCTTATAGTTACTGATGATTTATGATTGTCCAAGCACAATGTTCAGTGTACTTTGTATCACCAGAGAAAATCTACAGGACAATTACTACTATTATCCCTATTATGAAAATAACTGAAGCATCAAAAAATTTAAAAATTTTCTGAAAGTAGCACAGCAGGTAAGGAATTTAATTCCATGAGGTCAAACACCAGCACACACCTTATAAAACACAGCAGTAAATATAATGTTGATTTTCATCAATAAAGCCTCATGTGATATGTTCCCAACTTCCTCAGCTCACTTCTCTCCCTTATGTTCCACAAGCTTGAGTCCTGCCTCACTAACACAACTGCAAACTATTCTCCATCATCAATATCACAGAGGCAGGATTCACAACACATGGGAGGAAGGGCAACATATTGGAACTTGTGACCAAGTCAAATCAACACATACATTTTTGGGGGGACATAATTCAATCCATGGCAATACTGATAACTAAATTTGCTGCTAAGAGTTCTCTAGGAATTGCTGAAATTTTCAGCAGGAATCCTTGTGCCTGAAAGCTTCCCCAGTTTTTGGGCAGAGTGGATTATTTGCCTTATAAACCTGTACTAGAATGTTGTACTGAGCCAGTTGTAGAGTAGCAGCCACTGTAGAATTTGGAGTGAACAGACATGGGCTCCAACTCTTGGAATCAACTATTCTGAGTATACATGACCCTACTATAATTTAAAACTTAGAGAACTTATCAGCTGTATTTGGGGTTTTCTGTTTTCATTTCTATTTGATAAAATTTTAGGAATTTGAAGGGTGGATCTCATTTAACTCAAACGGTGTTCTTTCTCTTGCAATCTTTTGCAAAAGAGTCTCTTCACTATAATCCTAAGGAAAGGAAAAGCTAGCATATGCCTTTATTTTCTGGGCTTCCTTCCATCTCATTCTGTGCTTATAATTTTGTCATATCTTAGCACCACCTATTCAAAATATTAGTAAATGTTCTTTTCTTTTAAACTGACCCACTTCTTCACTGTACTTAATTTACTTTAAAAGGGAACTTTATAATATGTGTAAACTCGCTGGGTAGACCTTTTTTTTTTTTTTTTTTTTACCACCATTAGATGAATAAAATGTAAAATGGCCACTCACCTCTTATCGTCATCTGGTATAGCAGTGGTGGAAGTGGAATGTTTACATCATTTTGGAAAATGCTGACATAAGATTGTGATCCAAAACATCTGATCATTGCACCTTCCTTATTTGAAGCATCTGGCCTGAAAAGGGTCCTGCTTCCTCATAAAGGTTTCCTCTTAAGATTCTGAGTGCCGTGGACACGGGTTAGTCACACAGCCTGGACCCAACAGTATTCTGTGTGTGTGTTAGCCTTGGCTATTGTTACAAGCTAAGGGGAAAGCAAGTCTTTGGAAGAATTACACAATAAGACATTTATTTAACCTTAGCATCATTCTGCCTATTCTAGCTCCACCTTTCTTGCCTCTTTACAAATCCAGCTGCCAGTGTACTCCATCGCCCATCTTTCACTGAATGCCCAATTACAGCCTGTCGTCTATAAGCAGACATCCTTACTGAAAGAGATCATTTTCTCCCATCTATATTCATTACCTCTGTTATGCCTCAAAACTTCAGAACATAGCCTTACTGAGTAATAATCTCTCAGCTGTATGGTTGGTGACTCTCTGATCTAATATATTCGTTCTCAGTGAGTTTTCTAATTGATAATAATATAGCCAGATTTCTAAGCTTCTGGCAGAGAAGGATTTGCATTTTAATGGGAGAGTAGCCTTGAGTGAAGCTCTTTTGTTCTAAAATGATGAGTGACTGGGCTGAAGACAAATACTCTCACTGATGATCCAATCTACTCTTACTGGTAGATTTGTCTGAAACAGAGAAGCTTTCAGCAGCACTCTTTAGATCATGCAGTATAATCTAGAAACTCTAAATCTTTGGAATTTAATCCCATTAAGCTATCTGTGAAGGAATCTGGAGTCCCTCTAAAAATAAATAAGATCTTACCTTAAATATTTTTCAGTATCTGTTAGAATTCTCATATTTGATAAGTTTTCACTCATCCATCCATTCATTCATTGATCACTTCTGCCCTCCCTGATAATGCTCTAAGATTGCTTCTCTCAATGCAGAAACCTTTTCATGAGTTTTCATAGCAGTGGTCTCACACAACCTCTGTCCCTCTGTGATTGACTCATTTTGTTGAGAGTAATTCCCTCCAGTTTGCTGCATGTTGAGATGACATCAGATTTTGCCAGCAGCATCTGCTAAAAAGACTGCCCTTTTCCCACTTGATGGACTTTGGATCCTTGTTGAAAATCAGGTGATGATAGGTGGGTGGATTTACATCTGGATTCTCCATCTCATTCCATTGGTCAGTGTATCAGTCATTGTACTAGTACCAGTAGTCTTTGTTTCTAAAGTGTGTCTGTTGTAAACAGTCTATGGATGATTGCCATTTACATATGTATTTATTTTTCTGCATATCCATCTGCTTTTGTCTTTATGGGTGCATTGGGCCATTTACATTCAGTGTAATTGTTGATAGAGATGAGTTTATTGCTCTCATTTTGTAATGCCTTTTTTTGTGGTGCTGACATTTTGTTCTTATTGTCATGTGCTGAACTCCTTTGGTTTTTTATTTCTTTTTCATTTGTTTTTGTAGATTTTGTTTTAATTCAGGCTTTGTTTTCCTTCTTTATTTTGGTGAGTAGGTTTATTAACTTTCTTTGTGGTTGCCTTGAAATGTATCCGTGTCTTCCTAGTTTTGAACCAGTCTCTTGATAGTGCCTTGTTTTCTCCTCCTTTAGAAGGTTCTGTGTGTACACCATTTATTATCTCCTCTATTGTTTTCGCTTTGGTTTCATCCTGTTGTAATTCTTTTAGTCTTGGGTAATCCTTGAAATTTTGTTTCATAGGTTGATATTTGGCTGATATAATCTCTGTTCCTAGATCAGGCTGTGATCTGATGATGTTTGTTCTCAAATTGAAGAACTCTCTTTAATATTTCTTGTAAGTTTGGTTTGATTTTTAAATATTCCCTTAATTTCTGTTTATCTGAAATGTCTTAACTTCTCCATGGCTTGAATGAGAGTTTTGCGAGATATATTATTCTTTGCTGGCAATTTTTTTCTTTCAAGGTTTTGTGCAGAAACAGAGAGAGAGAGATATCATCCCATTGCCTTCTTGCCTGCGTCATTTCTACTGAATAATCAGGATTTAGTCTTATTATTTCTCCTCTGTGACTTTTTGTTTTTCACTAGCTGCTCTCAGAGTTTTTGTGTTGTCTTTGGCTTTAGCAAGTACGTTTATAATATACCTTGGTGATCTTTTTTAAGACTCTATTTTATGAAGTATGACAATTTGGTTCACAAAATTACCCTAAAGAAAGTACTAAATACTTCATTGCTGAATATCACTACATCATCTTTGAGGTACTCCTCTTGGGAAGCTATGCACCCATGCCAGAGCCTAGTCCACCCTTAAAAAACAATTTTGGAACTCTTTTTCTCGAATGGCCATAAGAGCTGTCATCATATTACCCTTGATGTTGTGAACATCATCAAAATGTCTTTCCTTCAATATTTCCTTTATCTTCAGGTTAAGAAAACAGTCACTGGGGACCAGATCAGGTGAGCAGTTAGGGTGTTCCAACACAGCTATTTGTTTACTGGCTAAAACTCCCTCACAACTACACAATTACATTTGTAAACTTGCCACCTTGTCACCATGTGCAATGGCCATTCCAGAAAGAGTTCTGAAATTGCTTTGAAGGGTAGACTAGGCACCGACATCAGTGCATAGCTTGCCAAGGGCAGTACTTCAAAGGTGACCATAGTGATATCAGCAACAAGGCATGTAGCACTTGAAACAATTAAGGTAGTGGACTTAATTGTCGGACTTCCATGTATGGGGTTTGTTGAGCTTCTCGGATGATCAGCTTTTCATCTTTTGTGACATTAGAGACTGTATATGCCAGCAATTCTTCAATAATCCTCTTTATAGTTTCTGTTTTCTTTCCCTGTTCTGAAATTCTAATCACTTGCAAATTTGTGCTTTTGATTGTATCTCATGTAATTCTCAGGGTTTCTTCATTTTTCTTTGTTCTTTTTCTCTGATTTTTTTCCTCAGAGACATATCCAAGTGTGTATCATCAATTTCGCTGATTCTGTGTTCCATCATTTTGAACCTGCTCCTTAGCTGTTTTATGACACTGTCCATTGATCAAATTTTGTTGCTTGTCTTTTGGATTTCTAATTGTTGTTTTCATATGATTTCTATGTGAATTCATTTTGACATGTTGCTCCTGTATTATTTTCAGGAATTCTTCCATGAATTTGTCTGCCTTTTCCATTAATTTGTCTATTCTTTCCTCATTTTGTTTGCATTTTGCTGCAACTCTTAGATAGCTCCAAATATTAGAAATTTGAATTCCCTGTCAGGTAATTCTAGCATCTTTGTTTCTACTGGAAAGTCATCTGGTGTCTTATTTTGGACCAAAATATCTACACATACACACATACATATATATGTATATGTATACGTATGTCATATTTATATATCTATATATACACACACATATATATAAAAATAAGGTGTGTATGTATATGTATGTATGTGTGTGTATGTGCAGATATTTATATATATAGGACAGTAAGAGTCTAAGATATGTCCAAATATATACACACATGTACGCGTACACATATACATACTTATATGTTTGATATTGTCTGCTATCTTTGGGCCATTCTGTGGTTATTTTCTTTGTTATTAATTGTAGATCTGTATGTTTTGTCCTGCTTTTTTGTTTTATTTGGTTATGTCAGAGCAGGCAACCAATGTGTTCTTTGCTATTGCTCATCTTTCATCACAATATTTTTCAACTTCTTGTTCAATAGGCAGAGCCAGTCTCTCAGCTATTGTGCAGATTAGCAGATCCAGCAGGTGGTCTGCATCCTGCTGGGAGCAAATAAAGGTGCTTTCATCTACTTCCTGTCTGCCAGTCTGTGATGTGTGTAAGGTGAAGCCAAGATTGGCGTAATGGATGCGACACTTCCTGGACAGCTAACCAGGAGATGTTGGAGGTAGAGCAGCAGGGAGAAGATAGGGGTTGACAGTGATTTGCTTGCCACCAGGTGCTTTGTCTGCCACCAAGACCTCTGTTAACCTGTTCTCCTGTGCTCTCTGTCTGCCAGTCTCCAATAGGCATCCAGGATGGTGAATCTGTGCTGGGATAGAGGATAGGGAACTTTCTTTCATATCTCTTCTCACTCTCTTTTCTATCAATTTCTCATTCAGTTCAGTATTTTGCTGAGATATTTTTCTCTTCATTTGACACTTTGCGTTCCAGGACTGATGTTTTTCTTTGTTCTGCTTAGTGTTTTGGGGTCTTTGCTGTGAAAGGATGCTGCAGTGCTCCTGTCTGTGGTACCATGTTGTTCAAAAGCCCATTTGCTAAATTTTGAAAATAAACAGTAGAAATAGAGCGGTGTTGTTGCCTGCCAAGAAGTCAACCCCAGACCATGGTGATCTCATGTGTTACAGAGTAGATATACTCCATAGGGTTTTGTTTGTTTGTTTGCTTGTTGCTATAATCTTTACTGAAGCAGATCCAAGAGTTGGATGTGAATTTTATTGCAGCTTCCTCCTCATCTTTATGAAAACCTAATGTCTGGCCTACACTATTTTGGCCTCCTACTAGTGGCCATGATTGTTGTGAGATCGTTAAGGGGTAGTTACACTGGAGATTGGTGCTTCAGTGGTAGGATTCTTGCTTTCCAAGCCAGAGACCTGGTTTTGGTTTTTGGCCAGTGTACCCCATGCACAGCTGGAACCACCTGTCTGTTATTGGTGTTTGTTTGTTATTCTGGTGCTGAACAGATTTCAGCAGAGCTGCCAACCTAAAACAAGCAAGGCAGAAAGGCCTGGCAATCTATTTCCAAAAGTTAGCCAATTAGCCAGCGAATATTCAATGGATTGCCAGGATCAGATCCTCATCCAATCAAGGGGATGGCACAGGACTGGGCAGTGTTTTAGTCCATTATTCTTGATGTCTCCACGAGTTAGGGGCCAGGCCAAAGGCAACTAACAACAAAAATTTGGAGATACACTTAATTGAGGTTTATGTGACTCACAGTGACTTCTTTGTGCCTGATTAAGTTATGAATTTTATGCCTAAACATGCAAGTTTAGAAATGGCTTCCATGGTTCTTGTGCCGTCTGTTTCCTTGGCATTTTGATTGAATGTTTCAGGATCAGATTTGTGTCAAAATATCAATCAATAAAATACTATGACTCTTAAGGTTTTTTGTGATTTTTCTGTCATTTGCCAATTTTTTAACCTTTGTAATTGGTTGTGATTTCTCATTCTAAATAAACATTTTGTCTTATTTCTTGTTTTGAATTAGTCACTGTGCATTTGTCTAAATTGATGGGAATCCTCAAATTGTACAAACTTCAAGTTCTATAGTACCTGAATTCTACTTAGGATACCAGCTGGGACTAGTGAGACCACTACAGCGGATGCTGCCCCTCATGAGATAAGATGTGCAGCTGAGTTTGTTTTCAGAATTTTCACTTCTGGAATATAAGTAGTTTAGTGATTATGTTGGCAATTAGTTGGTGGAAATGCCCATGTTATTTACAACTTCAGCCACCACCCACTTCGGCAAGAATGTGTCCCAGAGTGGTGGCTCTTTGTTTTCCATTTTTTCCCCCAAGAAGTCTTATTTTGGTTTGTTTCTTCCTTCTTTAGGGCACTCCTCTTAAACTAATCCCGTTGATATTTGCTCTCTATTTCCATGCCTTGGAACAATTTCCCAAAGTTTTAATTAACTCTCACATTATGAAGCTGTTGTTTGCAATGGTGCCTATGCTTGTAAACAGGAAAGGCTTTTATCTTTGGCTTCCTTGGGAATTTACCACTCAAAATCCATTTCCTACCCAGTTTACTACTTCTCAAGTTCAGATTTATGCATATCTGTATTTTTGCTCATAGCTGCCTTACCCTCAGGTTCTAAGACTCAGTGACATATATGGCATCTTCTACTTCAGTATTGGATTCATTGTTGGGAAAAAATACCCAGAAGACTGTCCACATTTCATTTCCAGCTTATATCACTTTGTAGATTCTGTGGCTAATGCTGCCTTTCAGACAGTAAGGAATTTTTTCAAACCTATAGTGTTCAGATACAATTAAATAGCATATGTTTTACCAGTTACTGATCAATATTTGTTTGCATTTCGTATTATAAAAGTCCTATACTTTTATTTCTTATAAACTGTGTGTGCTTGATTCCATTATGCAATTCACTTTTATTTGTCTCTGAAAATGTTTCCATGTCTTCTATATCCATTCCAGTGGTTAAAACAACTGCTAGAGTGAAATTAATCCAAAAAGCTTTTATAGTTGCCTTTGAAATAAATCTCAATAAGTCCATACTTAATGAAAATGGATGATTTAGGTTAACTCAATTTTAATCTGAAATTTATGTTTTACAAGTTATTGTTGAAAATGATTTTAAAAGTGTTTGTCTGTTTTCTTGCTCTATCACATTTGAAGTGAAGTGATTTAATTAAATGTTATTTAGTGTTTGAGGACTGTGTTGTGCCTGAGGTCATTATTCTGATCTTGATCAATTCTAAATGCATAACATTTATCAAGACTGTAAGTGTCAGTGTGACCGGTTCTTGAGTTGAGTAACTCCAGCACTGATTAGGAAAGTTTTAAAAAAAGATGGAGAGGGAAGACACAAACCAGTATCTCAGTTTCTTTTCTAGTAAATTACATAGATTTAAAAAAAGAATATCATGGATTATTCACCATGTGGGTGCCAGTTAGCACTTTAATTTCTGTGTGCCAGTTTTCAATATGCTACATTTTTTGTCTGAATTACTTTGAAACTACTGCTGATTTGAATTGGGAGCCTACTGTAACACACTGGTAAACCCTGGTGACATTATAGTTAAGTACTACAGCTGCTAACCAAAAGACAGGCAGTTCATATCCACCAAACACTCTTCAGAAACTCCATAGGGCATTTCTCCTCTCTCCTGGGGGTTGCTATGGGTAGGGGTCGGCTTGATGGCAACAGGTTTTAGAACACACAGGCGGTAAGAAGGAAAGGTAATTCAGAATGTTCAGGTTGTTTTCTAACAGCCCTCCTGTAATACCCAGACTATTAGTTACTAAGCTGTCTTACCTTCTGTCTTAGTCATCTAGTGCTGCCGTAACTGAAATATCACAAGTGGATAGAAACAAAACAAAAGTTACTAACAAACAAAAGTTCATTGCCTCATAGTCAAATAGGCTACAAGTCCAAACTCAGGCTATCAGCATCAGGAGAAGGCCTTCTTTCTCTATCCACTCTAGAGGAAGGTCCTCATTTTCAGCCCTCCCTTGGTCTGGGAGCATTTCAGTACAGGAACCTCAGGTACAAAGGGTCCACGATGCTCCTGGTGCTGTTCTGTTGATGGTATGAGATTCCCAACTCTCTGCTTGCTTCCTTTCATCTTTTGTAGGGGACAGGGTGGTGCCAGTGAAACCCCAGGGAAATTTAGTAAGGGTGTTACAGTTCCACCCTAATGCTCTTTAACATAATGTAGTCTTGCCCTGTTAACTACAGGCAGGAATTAGGATTTTCAATATAAGAAAATTACAAAATAGAAGACAACCGCACAATACTGGGTATTATGGACCTGCCAAATTGCTATACCCATTGTTTTGGAGACACATTTCAATCCATGACAACTCCCTGGATTTGTCAGCTATAAAATAATGAAAATAGCCCCGTACTTGCTTATTTATAGAGTCCCTGAGTGGCACAAATGGTTAAGCACTTGGCTACTAAACAAAAGGTTGGCAGTTCACATCCATCCAGGGGCTCTTCAGAAGAAAAACGTGATCATCTGCTTCTAAAAGATCACAGTCATGTGGGGTACGGTTCTGCTCTGAGTAACATGGGGTTGCTGTAAGTCCAAATTGATCTAATGGCAACTGGTTGGATTTTATTGGTGTCATGTTTATAAAGTACATTCACACACACAGTATGATTTTATTTCTGCGGTATCCTAGTGGGAAGAGAGAAGATGTTATATTCCCATTCTACCCAAAATAAAGTGAATGCCTTGGGGAGTTGCTGCATGGGAATAATAATTATTTTCAAAGGTAAATTCATTTATATTTCCAATATGGTATATTGCATAGACTTCAAAGTTACAAAATGTTTATGATGGAAAGTGAATGTCTGTCTCTTGTTCTTTATTTACTCATTGCTGCAGTCTTGTGCAGCCTTCCAGGGATACTCTTTGCCATTACTAGGCATTCGCAAGCTGTCTCCCTTAGGATAAATCTGGGCCTCTGGCATTTCCCATCCATTCATGTATTGTCTGCGGCTACTGTTGCATATGAAGTGATTGAAAATACCATGGTTTAAGTCAGACCAGAATTCTCCTTTGAAGGGACAATGACAAGACTTTGTCTCTTGTACTTTGGATATCTTATCAGGAGGGACTAGTCCTTGGAGAAGGACGTCATGGTTGGTAAAGCAGAGGGTCAGCAAAGGAGAGGAAGACCCTCAGTGAGATGAATTGACATAGTAGCTACGACAGTAGGCTGAAGCATAAAGTTGGTGAGGATGGCTCAGGATCAGGCAGTATGTCACTGAGTTATATGCAAGGTGTCTATGAATTGCAACCAGCTTAGATGACATCCTGCAACAATGGCTGATTCGTACTACAATAGAGCTGAGTGGTTTCAATAGAATCTATCTATCTTGTAAAGCAAAATTGTAACAGGCGTCTTACAGAGAACGTTTGCCAAAACTTGGCCTGCAGAATCAAATGTGTGTATGTGTATATTCATTTTTTTCATTGTTTCTATCAAACTAAATGTACTGGTCATACCTTGCTTTTTAAGTTAAGGATATTATTTTGGCAATAATTTCAAGTTAGTATGTATATAAAAACTTGTTTTCCTCTTTGCAGTTGTTTCATTTGTTCTGTCTAGGTACTTTATATAACTTTCAGTTCACTTCTCCCAAGATGTTATTTTACAAGTGAAAATAGTGAAGCTCATAACTAACTGACTCATGATTAACTCTGAAGTATTAAGTGCTGTGATGGGATTTAAACCTATGTTCCTTTCACTTTGAGGCTTACATACTAGTAGTGAGTAATCTGCATGCTGTTGTTGAACAGTAAATTGAAAAAAACTGTGTTCATTTTGCTCTGTGCAGCCCCTTGACCGCATAGAGGTCAGTGCCTTCTGGGAGTAGGCTACTGGCCTGCTTTGCTAGGAATGGAGCTGAATTTTCATCAACATGCACTTTCAATATATTCAGTGAGTCACCTTGGGATTTTTTGGTGTCAGCCTCTGGATTAGTCGTTCTCAACCTTGGTCATCATTCTGTGGAGGGAAGCTCTCAGAAAGCCTGAAAGATGTTCTCTAGTGTACTTACTCAACAAGAATGACTACTGATGTAAATGTGGCTCCTGCCGTGATAATTACCTAGTATCCATTACATCTTGCCAGATGCTTAAATTCTTAAGTTAGAAAGTAAAATGAGGATTATGTATAAAGTTACCATTGCAAATCTGCCATATACGCATGAAGTACATAGTAAGAGTTGCGTCGTTTGTCAGTAGGTGCACTGCACGGAGCTTTTCCTCCGATGCTGTTTTGTTAGTTGAGGAATAGATGATGATGTTGGGAAGTGCTTAGGAGAAACACTGTATGTAAATTCTGACGACTAGATTCTTTTTCAGTGTGGCAAGATGCTCATGGATCAAGAGCCTGTTGCTGAAACAAACATAGGAAAGAGCATGCTTATTTCTTAAATCTTGTCATCCTTTTAGGACAAGATATCCTGAGTAGAAGAGCAGAAAGAATTATCAATTCTACTTAAATTATTCTTCCCCCTTTTTTCACCACACTTTAATTCTTCAATTTGTCTAAGTAAAAAGTGCATATGATCCAATGCTCTGGAGAATTTTCTTAAAATTTTACAAATTTAAAGTTTTTACCATTTTCTATGTTCTCAATTATCAGTGAACTAAAAGTTCACTGCTAATGTTTAGAGCTCTCTTTTTGAAAAAGAGAGAATGCTACCTCCTGACCACTGCATGCCCTGGACTGTTTCAAATGGTCTGAGTTTTTCAGAAAAATTCTCATTTTTGAACTTGTCTAAACCAGATAGAGTTCTCTTTGAGGCATAAATAAAACATAGATATCATAATTATTTAAGCCTCTCGTTAGTACCTACGAAATCTGTGCTTAAAATAATATATAAATTGAAGTTTGTTTGAGGTCATTATGTTGCTGTTAATGATGTCAACTGTTATTCGAAAATCAAGAACAAAAAAATATGAGTTAAAACAGAGCATAATACCATCCTAATGGCATTTCAGATAAAATTACTTGAGGATAGGGAATGCTTGCAATCATTTGGTTTGGGTGAATAGTTACAATATTTTTCTCTAGACACATGATTGAGGACTGGCTTAAAAATAGACTCTCTGGTCTTCTAACACTAGGCTGTGTTTCATCATTCTGAAAAGACATTAACATATGAGAGTTTTTGGAAGAATTTGAAAATCCTCTTAGGTAAATATTTACTAATCAAAGTGAGCCAAGTTTGAGGAAATCTCTTCACTTTGCAAAATAGTGATTTACTTATGAAGTCCTGCTGGCATAGTGGTTAAGAGCTTGGCTGCTAACCAAAAGGCTGGCAGTTCAACTCTACCAGCTGATCCTTGGAAATGCTCAGGGCCAGTCCTAGTTGATCCTATAGGGTTGCTATAAACCAGAACCAACTCAGTGATACCTAACAACAGCCAATTGAAGTGTTAGTAATGGATAACCTGCTGCTTCTGAATAGATTCCAACTCATAGCGACCGTATAGAAAGAGCAGAACTGCCTCAGAGAGTGTCCAAGGGGCTTCTGGTACGTTTGAACTGCTGACCTTTTGGTTAGTAGCCATAGCACTTAACCATTATACCACTGGGGTTTCCTTCAATAACGGATAGCAAGTCCAAGTCAAAATTATTATGACATGTGATGCCATCACAATTTATCTAGGAAAAGAACTAGAACATACCATTCTACTTTCCATGACATTAATTTCAAAACACATGTTACATTGGGGAAAAATGTCTTCAAAATTTTATTGTAATATATTCTGCATAGGCTATATAATTAAGGAAAAGACAGTTCATGAAAAATATCCAGCTGTATTAATCACTTTTATTACATGTTGAATTCTTGGCTAGTATAGGGGAGAAGGGGAACTCATGTATATATGAGGTCCAACAGTTAAGTCTGCAAACTTAACTGTTCTAGGTACTACATACCTTATTGCTGAATATCATTATCGTCACCTTCAAAGTACTCTTCCTTGGGAAGATATGCACCACTGCCAGTGCCTAGTCCACCCTTACAGCAATTTTGGCATTCTTTCTTGAATGGCCACTGTGCACAGTAGCAAGATGGCAAGTTTGCAAACTTAATTGTATAGTTGTCTGTGAGGGAGTTGTTAGCCAGTTAACAAATAGCTGTATTGGGACACCCTCCCTCCTCACCTGATCTGGCCCTAGTAGCTTTTTTCTTTACTTGAAGATAAAGGAACTATTGAAAGGAAGACATTTTGATGACATTCTGGACATCAAGGGTAATAGGATGACAGCTCTGATGACCATTGCAGAAAAATACTTTCCAAATTGCTTTGAGGGGTGGAGCAGGTGCTGGCATTGGCACGTAACTTCCCAAGGAGAGTACTTAGAAAGTGACCATAATGATATTTAGCAGTGAGGTATGCAGCACTTTTTCTAGGATGAGTCTGCAAACTTAATTGGCAGTCCTTGTGTGTGTGTGTGTGTGTGTACACAGAGAAAGTTTATGTGCAGGTTACTTTGGTTTTGTTGCAGAATCTTAAAATCAGAATTCATACTCAAAGGGAAAAAATTACATAATTCCTTTGGGGAAGAATACTTCTAAATCATAATGCTGTTCTCAAGCTTTGAGTAATGCACTTTCAAACTGTGAATCATTTGTGGCATATGAAATAAATTTTCTAAGTCAATGTCAAAAAGTCAAACTCCGTCTCACAGGCCTGAGAATGGTATGATAATGCAGGCTGCCACAATTCTGTCAGAATTGTCTTTTTTTTTTTGAATGATAGTGTTGATGTACACAGCTGAAAAGGGCCACAGAAAATTTCTGCTGAGCTCAGTAAGTACATCTTGCAGGGACATTACAATCCATGGAAAAATCACTAGACTAGTTCTCAGAAAAGTTGAGTGGCTATCTTTTCTGTGAACTGTGTTCACCAGATAGCCCTGTGCTTCCCTTGTTTCCTAGGCTTCCTTGTGGTTAGGTTAAGGTCAAATGGCTATTGTGGCCAAAGGACTGTGATCAGAAAAGATGTTTCAATTTGAGGCCAAAACAGTTAAGAGATCTGTGGTTTGGTAGGTTTTTCTGATATGGCAGCTAACATTAATTAAGCATAAGTATTTGACAATAAATTGTTGATTATATTTTTTGTTCAAGCTTTGTATTTAAAGAACTTAAGTAATGTCTGCTTACCTCAAATCAGAAATCATTCTTGTAAAAATATTTAGTAAAAGTGGGTGTATGTAAATGGCCCAACACTAGAATACACTCTGGGAGAAACTGGTTTCAGCTGTCGTCAATGAGGGAGTTGTTGTTAGCTGCTGTTGTGTTGTTTATAACTCACAGTGACACCAGTTCTGCAGAGTAGAACAGTTTCATAGTCTTTTCGAGGCTGTGGCCTTTCAGAATCAGATTGTCAGACCTCCCTTCTGAGGTACCTTCCAGCCACCTTTCAGGCAGTAGTCAAGAGCTCAACTGTTTGCACCACCCAGGGACAATACAGGAACACACCTACTTCAAGGTCATTTCTCAAAGGATTTAAAGATACTTTTTCAGGAAGGTTTTATTACTGACTTTGGCTTGGTTTTCTTCAGCCACAAGTTTTTCAGCCTTCACAGTTTATCAAGTTTTTCATGAAGGCAGGTGGAGTCAAGATGGCAGATTAAGCACACGTCTCTATATGTCCCTCTGGAAACCAAGACCTGATCTGATAATCAAATGGAGCCTTCTGGTCACCTAGTGAGCCCCAGGACATGGCACACAGCTACTAATTTGGACTTCATACCGCTAAACAAAAAGCCTCCTCTCTTTTTGCTGACTCCCGCTCCTCGCTAGCCCTGGCTCTCACGGACTGAAGGTAAACGCACCGTTTTCACTTTTTTTTCTCTGTCTTGGCCGGCGGGCAGAGCTAAGTCTTGCCTAGCAGCTGGACTCAGATGCACTGCTGGTGGGATAGGTGGGTGAAATTGCCATATTTTCAGAGCCAGGCTTAGGACTCTGTTCATCTAACCACTTTGTGCCTGTCTTTTTACCACTGCCACACCATGGTTTGTATGGAACTGCAGTGCCTGTGTGCAGGATGCCATGTTGGACATGGAGATTTTAGCAGGACCTAATTCTTAGCATGAGAGCCAGTGCCTGCAAACAGGACAGTGCTTCTCCAACAGAAAAGCAGTAGTTTACACAGTGTCACCTATGGTGGGAGCCTGGCAACAGAGGCGGAGGACTCAGTACCTCTTGGCACCTTTAGCCCCTCTATCTGCCAACTATGTGGAGGGCACCATCTTAGATACGGTGGCTGCAGCTAGACCTATTTCTTAGATTGGGAACCAGAGCCTGCCCATGGGAGAGCGCTTTTCTACCAGAAAAGCAGTAGTTTACACAGTGTCACCTAAGGCTAGGCCCTGTCACCAGAGGCCAACAGGCAGTAGCTTTGCTAAATATAGTGAAATACTTCATATCATCTGAGGTTGGATATAGATGTGCTTAATTTGCCAGTTGGGAAGCAGGACCTCTACATCTGAAAACCTGACTTGGGAAGTGGTCAGATACCTTTTGTTTTACATTTTAAGACTGCCTAGAGAAACATCTGCAGTCCATCCTCACAGTATCTCTCCCAGCCTTTACTTACTCACATGAAAGCCAAAAAGCAACAGATGCTTGTGGTATACAAGAAATCACCCATGGCTTCAGAAGGCTCCCAAGCAAAACAACCAAGGAGTTTTCCGGATGAAGAAACTTTTCTGAAATCATCAGAAGGTGAATACAAAAGGATTATATACAGAGCCTTTCTAGACCTTATACAAAATGCAGCATAACAAAAGGAAAAATTAAGCAAGCTGTTTGATCTGATGGAACACCAGTATTCTGAAATCTAACAGATCAAGAACAAAATCAAAGACATAGAAACTTCCATTCAAAGCCAAAAACCAGAATGCAACAAATGGAAAAAAGAATTTCTGATTTGGAAGACAGAGCTATGACACCAGCACCTATGAGGAGAAATCAGAAAAAAAGAAACAAGAAAAATGAAGAAGCATTAAGAAGCATGTGTGACTCTATTAGGAGGAACAACCTTTGATTACTTGGAATCCATGAACAGGATGAGACACCTGAGAACACAGAGAGTATCATTGCTAGTTGCTGACAGAAAACTTCCAAGAAATCATGAAGGAAGAGAATATAGATATCCCAGATGCATGTTGTACACCACCCAACATAGATCTCAGAAGAAAGACTTCAAGACATATTATAATCAGGCTTAACAAAATAAAACATAAGCAGCAACTCTTAAAGGCAACAAGACTCAAAGCAAAACTAACATTCAGAGGGAAACCCTATTGGCTTTCACCAGATTTCTCAGCAGAAACGATGCTGGCACGGAGACAGTGGCATGACACCTTCAAAGCCTTGAAGAAGAACTTCCAACCAAGAATTATATATCCTGCAAAACTATCTTTCAAAAATGAAAATGAAATTAAGACATTCCCAGATAAACAGAAACTCAGAAACTTTGTTAAAGCCAAACCAAACCTACAAGAGATACTGAGGTTCTTGGCTTTGGCTTAGAGGAACAAAACCACTAACTTTATATTTTAGAATGACACTTTATTCAGAACTCTACTCAGCTAGGGACAGCCCCAAATTCAATCATAGCTTTAATTCTGAAAGAAACAGTCCAGTGATTATCATGAAAATGATGATGCCATCATATTAAAAAGAGAAATGTACTACAGTAGTTGTTATAGTCCTTCCAGATGGAGAAGAAGATGACAAGACTGGTAGTAATTAAAATTGGGTTTACATATAATTTATTAAGGGGGATCATAAGGGAAGCCATAAAGCACAACAAAGATGTAACATACCATTTCAAGAAATGTAACACAGGAGTCTCAACCACTACAAAAACAGCTCTGAAAAAAGTGAAAAATCAACTCACAAAAAGAATGTCCCAGAACAGACTAATAAGAACAACAGAGAAGAAACATCAACACAAAAATAAACATATCACAATGGCAGCAGTGAACACATACCTATCAATAATTACATTGAATGTGAATGGAGTGAATGCTCCAGTAAAGAGACATCGAGTGACATCTTGGATCAAAAGACACAACCCATCCATATGTTGTCTACAAGAAACTCTCTTGCGACTTAAAGATAGGAACAAACTGAAAATTAAAGGATGAAAGAATATGTATCAAGCTAAAAATGATCCAAGAAGAGCAGGAGTGGCAATTCTAATCTCAGACAAAATCATTTTTAATGTAAAATCCACCATCATGGACAAAGATGGACACTATTTATTGCTGAAAGGTTCAGTACACAAGCAAGACTTTACTATATTAAAGATTTATGCACCTAATACCAGAGCACCTAAATACGTCAAAGAAACACTGACTACACTCCAAAAAGAGTTAGATTACTCCACATGAATAGTGGGGGACTTCAACACTCCACTCTCCATACTGGACAGATCACCTAAAGAAAAGCTCAGTAAAGATACAGAAGACCTTATTGTCACAGTTAACCAATTAAGCCTCATAGATATATACAGAACTTTCTACCCATCAGTGGACAACTAAACTTTTTTCTCCAGTGCACATGGAACATTCTCCAGAATTAACCACGTGTTAGGACATAATGCAATTCTCAACAAAATCCATACCATTGAATTACTGCAAAGCATCTTCTCAGATCATAAAGCCATAAAAGTTGAAATTAAGAGCAGAAAAAAACATAGAAAGTGGAACTTTTGGAAACTGAATAACATCTTTCTCAAAAAAACCATGGATTATAGAAGAAATGAAGAATGAATTAAAGAAATTCATGGATTCCAATGAGAATGAAAAGACTTCCTACCAGAACCTATGGGATACAGCCAAAGCAGTCTTCAGAGTCTCTTTATCTCCGTAAATGCGCACATCTGGAAGGAAGAAAGAAATCAAATCAAAGAACTAGCACTACAGCTTGAACAAGTAGAGAACAAGAGAGGAACCCTCAGGTACCAGAAGAAACCAGATCGTAAGTATTAGAGCAGAATTAAATGAGTTAGAGAATAGAAAAACAATGGAAGAAATTGAAAAGATCAAAAGCTGGTTTTTTGAAAAGATCAACAAAATTGACAAACCACTGGCTAAACTTACTGAAGAAAAACAGGAAAGGAAACAAATAACCCAAATTAGAAATGATAAAGGAGTTTTCACAACAGATCCAACAGAAATCAAAAATATCATAACAGAATACTATGGAAGACTGTACTCTAACAAATTGGAATACCTAGAGGAAATGGACAAATTCCTTGATTCATACCACCTACCCAAATTATCACAACGTGAAGCAGAACAACTTAATAAACCCATCACAAAAGAAGAGATTGAAAAAGTCATGAATCAACTGCCAACCAAAAAAAGCTCAGGCCCAGATGGCTTTACTCCAGAATTCTACCAAGCTTTTAGAGAAGAGTTATCTCCAATACTACTGAGACTATTTCACAGCATAGAAAGGGATGGAGTACTCACAAACTCATTCTGTGAAGCCAGCATAACCCTGATACCAAAGCTGGGGAATGACCCAACAAAGAAGGAGAACAACAGACTGACATCACTCATGAATCTAGATGCAAAAATCTTCCACAAAATTCTTGCCAACAGAATACAACAACATATCCAAAAAATAATCCATCATGACCAAGTTGGATTCATAACAGGGATGCAAGACTGGTTCAACACCAGAAAAACAATTAGTGTGATTAACCACATAAACAACACAGAAGACAAGAATCACCTGATTTTATCCATTGAGGCAGAAAAGGCATTTGATAAAGTCCAACACCCATTCATGCTAAAAACTTAGCAAAATAGGCATAGATGGAAAATTCCTCAACACAATAAGGGCCATTTATACCAAGCCAACTGCATACGTAATCCTGAATGGAGAGAGACTGAAAGACTTTCTCTTGAGAACAGGAACTAGACAAGGATGCACACTCTCACCTCTCCTATTCAACACTGTACTAGAAATTCTAGCCAGAAGAATTAGACAAGACCAAGAAATAAAGGGTGTTTGCATCAGCAAAGAAGAAGTCGAAATCTCTCTGTTTGCTGATGATATGATTGTATATGCAGAGAATCAAAAAGAATCTGTGAGTAAACTACTCAAACTGATAGAACAGTTCAGCAAAGTCTCAGGATACAAGATAAACATAAGTAAATCAGTAGGATTCCTTTATACCAACAACAAGACTGTTAATGAAGAAATCATCAAATTGATACCATTTACTATAGCCTCTAAGAAGATAAAATACCTAGGAATTAATCTAACCAGAGAAAAAACTGACCTTTACAAAGAGAACTACAAGCCCTTACTACAGAAAACTAAGAGACTTAGATAAATGGAGAAACCTACCCTGCTCATGGATAGGAAGACTTAACATTGTGAAAATGTCTATTTTACCAAAGCAATCTACTTATATAATGCAATCCCAATACAAGTTCCAGCATCATTTTTTAATAACATGGAGAAACAAATCACCAATTTTGTTTGGAAAAGGCAGAAGCCCCAGATAAGTAAGGTACTACTAAAGACAAAGAACACCCTGGGAGGCCTCTCATTACCCAACCTTAGAACATACTACACTTCCACAGTGGTGAAAACAGCCTGGTACTGGTACAAGAACAGACAGATTGATCAATGGATCAGAATTGAGACCCCAGAGATGAGATCATCTGCCTATGAACAGTTGATATTCAACAAAGGCCCTAAGACATTACACTGGGGTAAAAACAGTATCTCAACAAATGGTGCTGCCGAGCCGAGTGCTGTCGAGTCGGATGCTGGCAAAATATGATATCCATTTGCAATGAATTGAAACAAGATCCATATCTTACACCTTATACAAAAAACAACTGAAACTGGATAAAAGACCTAAATATCAAATCTAAAATGATAAAGCTCATCCAAGAAAAGGTAGGAACAACAATGGAAAGCTGAGTATACAAGGTAGACAGACTTCAAAATCTGTCAAAGAAACCACAATAAGCAGAAGAGAAAATAGACAAATGGGAATTATTCAGGAACGGATGCTCACTGAGGACCAAAATGACATGGGGTAAAGACAACGTAGAAGATAGAGGGACCTACATGAGTGGATGCCTACATCAGCTTGGGACTGGAAGAACCAGATGGTGCCTGGCCACCACCAGTGATAGCCATGATTGAGCTCACTAAGTTGAGTCTCACTGGCAACACAAGAATAAAAAGGGATGCACCCTGAGATCTCCACTAAAAGACCTCAGTTGATGGTCCAGCAGTTTCAGGGTTCCCCTGGGAGCATAGCCTCTGGCCCTGATGCTGCCCTTGCCCATAAATCATAATGAAGGTCCACTCTTCGGACACAAATGGATTGGACTTGGCGATGCAAAGTGACCATAGGTTGGATGTACTTTATGGTTCTATGCATCTATAGGATATCATCCTGCTGACCTCTGGCTGGAGGAAGGAGAGTGGGTGGAGAGGATGGGAAAGTAGACTGTTGGGAGGATGAGACATGTGTGGAGCAGAGAGAAATAGTGTGCTGTCACCAGTCAGTGAGAGCAGTGGAAGTTTTATGTAGGTGGGCATGTAAATTTGTACAGGAATGTACATTTTCACTCAGTCATAAAAAAAAAAAAAAAAAAACACTTCGGCTCATACAAAGGCTTTATTAATAGAATTAAAAGGCCACCTACAGAAAGAGAAAATATATTTGGCAACTATATGTCAGACCGACGCCTGATCTCTATAATCTATAAGGTACTACAAAATATCAATAAGAACAAGATAAATCATCCAATTAAGTGATGGGCAAAGGAGATGGACAAAGGAGATGGACAGACATTTCTCTAAAGAAGAGATCCAGGCAGCCAAGAGATCCAGACAGCCAAAAAACACATGTGGACATGCTCACAATCTTATTAAAGAAATTCAAATCAAAACTACAAGGAGATACCACCTCACCCCAAAAAGGTTGGCCATGATCCAAAAAAACACAAAACAACAAATGCTGGAGAGGCTGTGGAGAAAGTGGAACTCTCTTACACTGTTGGAGGGGTTGCAAAATGGTCCAGCCTCTTTGAAAAGCAATCTGGTACTTCCTTAAAAAAATGGATATAGATATACCGTTTGACCCAGTAATTCCACTACTTGAAATATATCCTACAGAATCAAGGCCTTTTACACCAACAGACACATGCACAAGAATGGTTATTGCAGCACAGTCCACGACAGCAAAAAGATAGAATCAACCCAGATGGCCAACAACAGAGGAACGGATAGTTAAACTATGATATATATACTCAATGGAGCACTATGCAATGATAAAGAATAATGATGATTCCAGGAAACATCTCGTAACCTGGTTTCAACTGGAAGACATTATGTTGAGTGGAAGTAGTCAGCGACAAAAGGGCAAATATTGTATGAGACCCCTGCGATAAGATCTCAAAAACAGACTTGTGTATAGAAGAAAAGACTCTTTGATGGCTGCAAGAGAGGGGAGGGAAGGAGGACGAGGGAGAGGGAGGGTTTAGATTAGACAGTTGTCAGAAATTTGGTTAGGTGAAATTGGTGATAGCACACATTAGAAACAAGAACAATATTAAGTGGACTTCAACATAACTTGAATACTTCTTCCATCTTAACCCAATATTGCAAGGACAGAGTAGCTGGGGCAGGGGATAGGGAACCATGCTCTCAGGCGAAATCGAGAGCAATTGGCACAGCTAGTGTTTTGCTAAGAGGGCTCTCTGCACCCCACATTGGTGAGTGGCATCTGGGGTCTTAAAAGCTGCCAAGCTGCCATCTGAGGGCATAGCAAATGGTCCCAACTCAGCAGGAACGGATGCTTACCGACGACCAGAATGACGTGGAGTAAAGACAACTCAGAAGATAGAGAGGCCCATATAAGTGGGTGCCTACATCGACTTGGGACAGTCGATGGTGCCCAGATGGTGCCCGGCCACCACCAATGATAGCCACAATGGTACTAAGTTGAGCCTCACTGGCAACCCAAGAATAAAAAAGGGGTGCACCCTGAAATCTCCACTGAAAGACCACAATTGATGGTCCAGCATCTTCAAGGTTCCCCTGGGAGCATAGCCCCTGGCCCTGATGGTGCCCTTGCCCATAAATCATAACGAAGGTCCACTCTTTGGACACAAATGGATTGGACTTGGTGATCCAAAGTGACCATATATTGGATGCACTTTATGGTTCTATGCATCTATAGGGTATCACCCTGCTGACCTTGCTGGAGGAAGGGGAGTGGGTGGAGAGGAGGGGAAAGGAGGCTGTTGGGAGGATGAGACATGTAAGGAGCAGAGAGGAATAGTGTGCTGTCACCGAACAGGGAGAGCAGTTGAAGCTGCATGTAAGTGGGCATGTAAATTTATATGGAAATGTACATTTTCATTCAGTCATAATAAAAAAAATAATAATAGTAAAAGGTTTTTCATGAAAAACAGGAAAACTTCATTACTGCCTTCAACATAAAAAACCATTAGATGCTTGAATTTGTTTTATGTCAATACATTTTTTATTTAGTGAATTTTTTTTCTATCAAGATATTCTGTTTGTTTTCCTTCTTCTTATAGACATTGTCTTTTCCAAGGCTGTAACTGAGACTTTTCACTGTTTGCTGTCCTAACCAGAGGACCTTGTTGCATACTGCTTGTTGGTGATGGACTCGAGCAGGTGCTTGTGATTTCAAGCTTAAGGCTTACTTCCACGTTAGCACCAAGCCAGCTCTCTGTTAATGGCACATGTTCAGCTTGTATTTCTGGAACACTTAGATCTATTTCTTCTCAGCAAACAATGTACAAACCTTACTTCAACTTGTATTTTCTTGTTTTTGTACTTTCCAAGCACTAATTTGTCATCAAACTTAGGAGTAGGAAAATGGGTTAAAATTTTGAGTTAGCAGTATTTACTTAGTTCTAAGCGTGTTAAAATAGACTTAATTTTCAGGAAGGAATCAATGATTCAGCACTTGATTATTTTCTGTTTTTATATAAGATTTGTAAATATATGTATGTATATAAAATTTAGTTGAGAGTGGTAGGTAGAGAACAAAATTTATTAAAAGTTTAGACTGTTCTTTAAAGAGCTTGCAATCACTTTCAAAGACATCTCCAAAAATGAAAAAATGTTTTTGTTACAAAACAGTATGAGCTAAAAAGTTTGAAGCAGTGATCAACCACTTGCTGTTGAGTTTTCTTGGACTTGTAATGGCCACATGTGTATCAGAGTAGAATTGTGCTCCACAGAGATTTCAGTCGCTGACTTTTCCAGTAGATTGCCTGGGCTTTCTTTCAGCATAACTCTGAGTGGACCTCCAGCTGTTGGTTTAGCAGCTGAGGCCTCTAACCATCTGTACTACCCAGAAAGATTAAGTGCCTTAAATATTTCTGATAAATTTCAGATAAGGTTTACCACTTGACAGCTCTGTAACCTCAGGCAAGTTAGTTAATTGCTCTTAGTCTCAGTTTCCTCATCTACAAAGCGGAGATATTGTTAATACCTGTCTTGACAGTGCCAGTTAATGAGTTTAGCACTTGACGTAGACCAATTACTCAAGGAAAATTGGGAAACACCCTAAAAATACTGTATCAGCGGTAGAGACAAAGACAGGTGCTTGAGTCTGATAGCTATAGTTCATTAAGTCAGTTATTCTATCCTTATATACTGAGTGCTTGGTATATTGAAGGTCATGCTGGTTTCTGTACACAGAATACATCAGTGTGGCAGAGACCAAAATTCATGGTCCCACTTTCATGTGTGAAAATACTGTTGGGAGACTGCTGTACAGCCTAGAACTATACATCCCACCTGTCTTTACATCTGTCTTTACTAGTCCATGTGGCTAGTTCTTGCAGAAGGTATGTTAGAAAAAGTGGAAAGTGACTGCCTCTCTGAGACTTTTAAAAGACAGCTGTATTTTCTCTAGTCTTTCTTTCCTGTGACTCAGCAGCAGTAGGTTTGATTTTTGGTCTTTGATTGCACTGGCTAGTTATAGAGGACTCCAAGGCCCTGGGAGGGGTGGACCTGAAGATGGACAAAGCCTGCATACTTGAATAACCGTCATGGAGGAAAGCATCCTACACTGGACTGTTAGATGAATGATAAATAAGCAATTACTATTTAAGCCATTGAAATTTGGAAGTTATTTATTAAAATAAATTGTGTTTCCCTAACTGATATAATCAGACGGGACTTTTCCTTAAGTGATTTTTGGAATCTATTAAAAAAAATATCTATAGCAGCAGATTGCATGATTATTATTAATTGATAGGTATGCCTGAGTAGGTTAATGCCCTTTGGGAATTTGAGAACTCATAGGCATAAATATGATAGCTAGTTACTTTCTTTATTCAAGCACTTGCCTTATTTTCCCCTTGATTAGAGAAACTGATAACGAGATGAAATTTTTCGTTCCTTGTGTTCCATTGTTTTTGCTCCTGTTACTCTTATATTGGTGAAATACAAAAAGTTAACATGAGACTTCTTCACCATACTATAGTACATCGATGTCTGTTTATTTGGCCAGGCCAAATGAACATAGTGTGAACATTGTAACATATTATGGACTGAGAGTGGTTCAAGATTCAAATACAGAAGTAGAGTGTAACTAAAGAGTCATGACCCTGTAGACTTTTATTGTAAATATTGGCTTGGCTATTACACAACATAGGAAGCTTAAAAAAAAATGGAAGGGATACATAACATCACTGTATCAAAAATAATTGGTGACCGTTCAAGTATTTCAGGAGGTCGTATATCATAAAGAAACCGATGGTACTGAAGAAAGAAGCTCAAGCTGCACTGAAGGCATTGGTGAAAAACAAAGGTCTGGGAGTTGACAGAATACCAACTGAGATGTTTCAGTAAATAGATGGAGCACTGGAGGTGCTCATTCATCTATGCCAAGAAATTTGGAAGACAGCTGTCTAGCTAACCAACTGAAAGAGATCCGTATTTGTACCTATCAGTCCATCTAGTGCTGCTTTAGCAGAAGCATCATAAATTTGTTTTGTCACAGAAAATTAGACAAAAGTCTGAATTCAAGGCATCAGCTCTGGGGGAAGTCTTTCTTCTCTTCCACTGGACTGGGAGCTTCTGAGACTCAGGGAGCCCATGTCCTTTCCAAAGGGCATGCTCTGCCGACAACATTGCTGTTTTGCTGACATTGTGAGGTCCCCGACTCTCTGCTTGCTTCACTTTCCTTCATATTCCAAAAGATTGCCTCAAGGCACAGTACAGTCTTTCACATTGAGTCCTGCCCTAACAACACAACTGCCACTCATCCTTCCTCCTTAACATCATAGAGGCAGGTTTACAAAACATGAGAGCATCACACAATACTGGGAATCAAGCGCTAGCCAAATTATCACACACATTTTTGGGGGAACACAGTTCACTCCATGACAGCATTCATTTCAAAGAAAGGTCATGTCAACAAGTGCAGAAATTACTCAGCAATATCGTTAACATCACATGGAAGTAAAATTTTGCTGAAGGTCATTCAGAAGCGAAGCATTTGCAGCAGTACATTGACAAGGAACCGACAGAAATTCAAGCCAGACTTAGAAAAGTGTCAAGGTTAGTGACAGAGCCTAATCACTGCCACTAAAGGATAGTTACAGATACAGTAGTTTGTTCCTGGCAGTTTTTTGATGCAGTTATAGCAGTTCTTTCCTGACAGTTGTGATATAGATACAAACATTTTCAGGTGGTTGAGACGTAGCCACCCTTGTAGCCACCTGCCAAGGATGACCTAACCCTTATTTCCATCCTGTCTCCACATTATTATCATACTCTTTAGGAGGGGTCCCATCATGCGATTGTTGATGTGCGACCCAAAACTCAATCCTGGAACTAGTCATCACTGGAACCAGGAACCACCTCATTAGCCCCTCCCTTACTCTTTTTCCACTATGGAAACTGACTCGTTCCCTCTTTGGAATGTACTTTCCCTTTATAAACTTTTCTGTCATTTGCTACCGAAAAAGACACATCCTCACATGCTTTGGCGGAGGGGGAGCCCAGTTTGCCACCCATTGGGAAACCAAACTTGCTAGCTCCATCTCCATAACGCAAATCAGGTCACTGGGGGTCTAATCAGTTACACGACCTCAACAAGATGACGTGACCCAAGGTAAATCCTGGCTGAGGGCACAGAATACCACAACAATATTTATCTGTGCTTTATTGACTATACAGACATTCACTGTGTAGATCATAACAAATTATAAGAATTCATAAATACTTAACGGTGCTCATGAGGGACCTGTACTTAGGCCAAGAAGCAGTTTGTAAGAATCAAGGGAATGCTGCATGGTAAAAATCAAGGAAGGTATACATCAGGGTTGTATCTTTACTCCATTTGTATGCTGAGCGAGTAATCTGAGAAACTGGGGTAGATGAAAGAGAAAGTGGCATCAGTATTGAAGGAAGACTCGTTCCCAACCTGTGTGATTCACATGATGCAGCCTTGCCTACTGTAAGTGAAGAGGACTTGAAACACTTACTGATGAAGATCCACACCTTTAGTGTGGATTATACCTTAACATAAAGAAAACAAAAATCCTCACAAATGAGCTAATAGCCAGCCAGCCAGCCAGCCAAGTGCCCTTGAGTCAGATCTGGACCAATAAGCAACATTAAATTAAATGTATAAAATACTAAAGTTGTAAAAATTTATTTTAATTAGGCCTACAATGAACACCCATGGACATAGTAGTCAAGAACTACATTGCATTGGGCAAATTTGCTGCCAAAAGAAAAAAAAAAAAAATGTCTACAGTATTAAAAAGCAAGCATATGACCTTAAGGACTAGAACTGAGATGTTCATGACTCACTCCATGTTACTGTCAATCACTTGATATGCATGTGAAAACTGGACAATGAATAAGGAAGACCAAAGGATTGTTGTTTTGAATTCTGGTGTTGGTGAAGAATATTGACTATCTCATGGATTGCCAGAAAAGTGAAAAATCTGCCTTAAAAGTACATCCAGAATGCTCCTTAGAAGCAAGGCTGGTGAGACTTCGTCTCTAATATCTTGGACATGTTATCAGGAGGGACCAGTCCCTAGGGAAGGATGTCATGCTTGGTTAAGCGAAGGGTTAGCAAAAAAGAGGAAGACACTCAATGCAATGGATTAACACAGTGGCTACAACAACTGGCTCAAGCATAATAATTGTGAGGGTGGCTCAGAAGTCTACATCTAACAGCAACAACTTTAATATAAAATGATTTCAGATTAACTTTTAATGTCCAGTTTAGAATGACTCAAACTCGCATTTCTTAAAATGTTCCTACAAAAATGCTTTAATGTAAAGGTCATTTTCAGGAAACCCCTGGTGTTTTCCTAGTCAACTTTCAGTACTCAGTATGGTCTCAGATTCCCCTTACTATGTCTTGGAAGAATGTATCATGTATGTGCCACCATCACTTTTATGCGAGTTTTATTTGACAATCAAATGACATGTGAAAATGCATATTTATTTCTAAAGTGTTGGTGCAGTTCAGCTGATCTCTGCTAGGCTCCCTGAGTGCTTCTGTTAATTTTTAATTGACTCACTCAAGCTTCTGAGGTTCCAGATTGGACTTGTTTGGTGCAACTCAGCTTCGCTTCTCATCCTTATTTTTTTTAAGTAGTGGACCATTCCAGGCACATCCTTTTCTTGGCAGTGGCAGAGAATAAGAGCATAAAACTAATTCTGAAAATAAGTTTTCAAGCTACTTGTATCAGGATTGATGATGTCCTTTTAGCCAAAGTAAGTCACATGGTCAGATCCAAGTTCAATAAGTAAAGTAGTACTATACTCATCCTTTTGATGGGAAGCAAAGGTCATGGATACTTAGAAGGATGAAGCACCAGAACCATTAGACAATTTACCGCAATTATCCTATCTTCTCATCCAGAAGCTAATAACCATTTGCCACTGAGTCAGTTCTGACTCACGGTAACTTCATGTGTGTCAGAATAGAACTATACCCCATAGAGTTTTAGAAACTGATTTTTTAGAAGTACCTGGCCAGATCTTTCTTCCAGAGCATCTCTGTGTGGACTCAGACCTTCACATCCACCATTAGCGCTGCCCAGGAACATTGATATTCCCTTCAGAAGATACTAATTACCCCTGTACGGTGACCCTTCTTAAATGTATGAGTTTGCCATTTGAAGCTAAAGTTCACCTTTATTATTAAGAAATCTATATATCCATCTATAGACACATGCATGTGTGTGTTTATATATGTATATGCATATATGTATATGTACATATATTGTATATACATATATGATACATATACATGTATATATACATATATATTATATATATATGTATCCTTAACTAGAACAGGTTACCTTTTAGAGAGCAAAGCAATATTTTTAAAGGGCTTTAGAGTATTTTTTCAGCTAAGAATGGAACTTATCTTTCAAAGAGCATATGTAAATATGTGTTCATAAATTTATTCATTTATTCAGCAAATACTTGTGGCATTGATAATTTACAGAAGACCTTAATGCTTTAAGTGACAAAATATTAATCAGATACTGATTCTGACTTTTAAAATGTGTGGCAATTGGAAAAATATGTCCTGCCAAGAACTCCACTGAATTAACCCATAACAACAGGGAAGGCTAATAGGGAAATGAAGTTTTCATTTGCTTAGTGCTATCTGGTACGGTTCTCATGTGTACAACCTCTACCTACATGGAGTGCTTATTATTGATTGTGTTAATTAGTATTAAGTTAAAATGCATTTGTTAGCAATCAAAGATAGTGGATGGAATATGAGATTTGCTATAGGGCTCTGTTAAAATAGAAGGAAGGAATCAACAGAAAAGTTGAGAAGTGCCATATTTGCATGATGTGTTGAAATGAGTACTCTGCAGAAAAGAATTAGCATTGTCGGTCTAAAGCTATCATTCTTAAAAACGCCTGCATGCAGTGTCAGCTCTAAACTGACTTCTGGGAACTTGAGTTTCAGAAGTATTCTACCATTCCAATGATTTGTAAGAATGACTCAGTGTGCTCAAACTGCTTATCCATACAATATGGTTTATGCTGAATGCTTACTTTCCTTCAGGAAGTGTGAAATTCTGGTATGTGCTCAATAGAATGTAACTATGTGACCCAAAACCCCAAACTAAACCCATTGCTACTGAGTCAATTTCAACTCATAGCAACCCTACGGTATATAACAGAACTGCCCAAAGGGTAACTATAGGGTCTTATGAGTCAAGATCAACTTTTTTTTTTTTTTAGCTTTGGTGACTTTTTATTTTATTTTTTTTATTACTTACAGTCAAACAACAAAATTTCTAACAGATCCGACTCGATGGCACTTGGCTTATCAATTATCTCATCTATGATAAACCCTCAGCCCTCCACCCACTCGTGTAGCCAACACAGTCATTTTCTGCTGTGGATAGGTCTCTTTTTAAGTCCTTATAACAGTGGTCTCATACAAAATTTGTCCTTTTGTCACTGATTGATTTCACTCAGCATGATCTCTTCCAAACGAGACCGTGTTTATGAGATGTTTTCTAAACTGTCATTGTTTTTTATCATAGCATAGTGTTCCACTGAGTATATGTACCATAGTTTGCTTATCCATTAATCAGTCGATGGGCATTGGGTTTGATTCCAACTTTTTGCTATTGTGGACTGTGCTGCAACAAACATTCGTGTACATGTGTCTGTTCGTGTGACAACCTTTGTTTCTGAAGGATAAATCCCAAGCAGTGGAATTACAGGATCAAATTGTCTATCTATTTTCAGCTTTTTAAGGAAGCACCAGATTGTTTTTCCAAGAGGTTGTACCATTTTGCAATGCCACCAGCAGTATAGGAGAGTTTGAATTTCTCCACAGCCTCTCCAGCATTTGTTGTTTTGTGTTTTTTGGATGATGGCCAACCTTGTTGGAGTGAGATGGTATCTCTTTGTAGTTTTGATTTGAATTTCTTTAATACTTAATGATTGTGAGCAGTTCTGCATGTGTCTTTTGGCTGCCTAGATACTCTCTTTAGAGAAATGTCTGTTTCCTTTGCCTATCACTTAATTGGATTATTTATCCTTTTCTTGTTGATATTTTGTAATACCTTGTAGATTATGGAGATCAGATGTTGTTCTGACATATAGCTGCCAAATATTTTTTCCCATTCTGTAGGTGGTCTTTTAATTCTTTTGATGAAATCTTTGAACGAGCAAAAGTGTTTGTTTCTTAGTAGTTCCTGTTTATCTATTTTCCCTTCTGTTGATTGTGCTATTTGTCAGATTTTGAAGTCTGTCTGTCTACATTGTGTATTAAAACTTCCATTGTTGATCCTATTTTATCTTGGATGAGCTTTATCATTTTAGATTTTATATTTAGGTCTTTTATCCAGTTTGAGTTGATTTTTGTATAAGGTGTGAGATATGGGTCTTGTTTCAGTTTTCTACAGGTGGGTATCCAATTTTGCCAGCACCATTTGTTAGAGACTGTTCTTACCCCAGTTTAAAATGTTGGGGGCCTTTGTCAAATGTCAACTCTTCATAGGAGGATGGTGGCATCTCTGGGCTCTCAGCTCTGCTTCATTGGTCTATATGTCTCTTTTTATACCAGTACCAGGCTATTTTGAGTACTGTCATAGTATAATAGGTTCTAAAGTCAGGTAGTAAGAGGCCTCCCAGTGTATTCTTCTTCAGTAGTGCTTTACTTATCTGGAGTTTTTTCCCTTTCCAAACAAAGTTCATGATTTGTTTCTCCATCTCATTAAAAAATGTGGCTGGAATTTGTATTGGAATTGTGTTATATAAGTAGATTGCTTTGGGTAAAATAGACATTTTCACACTGTTGAGTCTTCCTATCCACGAGCAGGGTAGATTACTTCATTTACGTCTCTCTTAGTTTCTTATAGTACGGTCTTGTAATTCTCTTTGTAAAGATTTCTTATTTCTCTAGTTAGATTTATTCCTAGGTATTTTATCTTCTTAGGAGTTACAGTAAATGGAATTGATTTGGTTATTTCTGCTTTAATAATCTCACTGTTGGTATAAAGGAATCCTACTAATTAACTTATGTTTATCTGGTATCTCGCTACTTTGTTAAACTCTTCTATTAGTTCCAATAGTTTACTTATGGATTCCTTTGGATTCTCTGTATAAACAATCATGTCATCTGCAAATAGGGAGATTTTTACTTCTTCGTTGCCAATATGGATGCCCTTTATTTCTTTGTCTTGTCTAATTGCTCTGGCTAGAAATTTGAGCACAAGGTTGAATAGAAGTAGTGAGAGTGGGTCTCCTTGTCTAGTTCCTGTTCTCAAACGGAATTCTTTCAGTCTTTCACCATTCAGGACAATGAAAGCAGTTAGCTTTCTGTAGACACTACTGATTGCACTGAGGAATTTACCTTCTATTCCTGTTTTTCTGAGAGTTTTAAGCATGAATCGGTGTTGAACTTTGTCAAATGTCTTTTCTGCATCAGTTGGCAAAATTGGGTGATTTGTATCTTTTGTGTTGTTAATATGGTTGATTACATTAATTGTTTTGCTGATGTTGAACCAGCCTTGCATCCCTGGAGTGAAACCAACTTGATCATGATGAATGATTTTTCTTATGCTGTTAGCTAGAATTTTGTTGAAGATTTTTGCACCTACGTTCATGAGTGATACTGGTCTGTAATTTTTCTTTTCTGTGGGACCTTTCCCTGGCTTTGGCATGAGGGTTATGCTGGCTTCATAGAATGAATCTGGGAGTATTCCTTTCCTTTCTATGGTGTGAAATAGCCTCAATAGTCTTGGAGTTATCTCTTCTCTAAAAGTTTGGTAGAATTCTCTGGTGAAGCCACCTGGGCCAGGACTTTTTTTTCGGTTGGTAGATTTTTGATGACTTTTTCAATCTCTTCTTTTGTGATAGATTTATTAAGTTGGTCTACTTCTCCTGTGATAATCTTGGTGAGTCATATGAATCCAGAAATTTGCCCATTTCCTCCAGGTTTTCAAACCTGTTAGAGTACAGCCTTTCATAGTATTCTGTTATGATATTTTTTATTTCAGCTGGGTCTGTTGTAACAGCTCCCATCTTATTTCTTAATCAGGTTATTTTAATCTTCTGCAGTTTTTCTTTTGTAAGTTTAACCAATGGTTTATCAATTTTGTTGATCTTTTCAAAGAATCAGCTTTTGGTTTTGTTAATCTTTTCAATTGTTTTTCTATTCTCTAATATATTTAGTTCTACTCTAATCCTTACAATCTGTTTTCTTCTGGTGCCTGAGGTGTTCTTCTGTTGCTCTCTTTCTACTTGTTCAAGCTGTAAGGTTAATTCTTTAATTTGAGCCCTTTCTTCTTTCCAGATGTGTGCAGTTATAGAGATGAACTGGCCTGTGAGCACTGTTTTTTGCTGTATCCCATAGATTCTGATAGGATGTGTTTTCATTCTCATTTGATTCCATAAATTTCTTTATTTTTCCTAGATTTCTTCTATAACCCAAGGTTTTTTGAGCATAATGTTGTTCAGTTTCCATAAGTTTGAATTTCTACCTATGAATTTTCTGGTACTGATTTCAGCTTTTATAACTCTATGGTCCTAGAAGATACTTTGCAATAAATCAATGGCTTGAATTTTATAGAGTATTGCTTTATGACCTAGAACATGTTCTAATCTGGAGAATGTTCCATGTGCATTGGAGAAGGAGGTGTACTTATCTGTTGATGGATGAAAGGATCTATATATGTCGATAAGGTCAAGTTGGTTGATTGTTGCAATAAGATCTTCTGCATCTTTATGAGGCTTTTTCTGGATGATCTATCCGTAAGTGAAAGGGGAGTGTTGACGTCTCCAACTATTAATATGGAATGATCTATCTTATTTTTCAGTGTTAACAGAATTTGTTCGATGTATTTAGGTGCTGTGGTATTGGGTGCCTAAATATTTAATATTAAGTCCTACTTGAGTATTGAAACTTTCAGCAATAAATAATGACCATCCTTGTCCACAATAGTGGATTTTACATTAAAATATATTTTATCTGAGATTAGTATTGCCACACTTGCTCTTCTTTGTATATTGTTAGCTTGGTGTGTATTATTCCATCCTTTAATTATAAATTTGTTCATATCCTTAAGTGTGAGGTGTGTTTCTTGTAAGCAACATATAGACGGGTTATGTCTTTTGATCTAGGATGTCACTTGCTGTCTCTTTACTGGAGTGTTCGGTCCATTTACATTCAGTGTAATTATTTATAGGTATGTGTTTAGTGCCACCATTTTGATGTAATTACTTTTATGTTGATGTTTTCTATATTGCTTTTAATGTTCTGTTCTTTGCCATTTTTTCTTTATGAGTTATTGTTTCAGTGTTGGCTCTGTGTTCATTGAAACTCCTGTAATGCATTTCTTATTTTGATACAATGCATTATTAATTTGCTTTATGGCTACATGTATTATCCCCCTTAATATACTAAAATTAAATCCAACTGTATCTAATGCATAGCTGTTAAACTTCCTCTGCATCTGAAACGACTATAACTACTGCAGTGTATCCCTCTTTTAATGTGATGGTATTATAGTTGTCATATTATGATCACAGATTCCCTCATTTTAATACTGTAGTTTTGATTAAGTTTTGTGACTTCCCTAATTGATTAGAATTTTGGGTGATGTGTCCTGAATTGTCACCTTAAATATACGTTTAATGTTTCTTTTTTTCTAAGGGAAGATCTTCTTTCAATATTTCATGTAATTTTAGCTTAATTTTTACAAAGTCTCTGAACTTCTCTTTATCTTCAAAAGTCATAGTTTCACCACTATATTTGATAGACAATTTTTGCAGGATAAATAATTCTTGGATGGAAGTTTTCTTCAGGACTTTGAATGTGTATGTCCACTGTTTTCTAGCCAGCATTGTTTCTGCAGAGAAGTCAGATGAAAGACTACAGGGTTTCCCTCAGAGTGTTAGCTTTGCTTTGAGCCTTGCTACCTTCAGAAGCATTTGCTTATGTTTCATCTTATTAAGCTTGGTTATAATAAATCTTGATGGCTTTCTTTTGGGGTCTAGCTTTTGTGGTGTTCGAGAAATATCTTGGATACCTATGTTCTCTTTGCTGATAATCTCAGGAAAGTTTTCTGTCAGCATCTCTACAGCAATACTCTATATTGCTATTAATCTTACAAGTTATTGGAATGGTGGCACACTTCTGAAACTCAAGTCCCACATGTTTTTTAATGCTTCTTCATTTTTCTTATTTCTTTTCTCTGATTTCTCCTCATAAATGCTGTTATCAATGCTCTGTCTTTAAGGTCACTGAGTCTAACTTCTGACTGTTCAATCTTACTCTTTTGGCCTTGGGTTAAATTATCTAACTATAATTTTGTTATTGGTCTGATGTGTTTCAGATTGTTGATGTTCCATCAGTTCAAATAGCTTACTAAATTTTTCATTGTGTTCTATGACATTTTGTTTAATCTCTAAGAGGGTTCTTTATATAATTCTTCTGTACTTGACCTCCGACAGATTCAGAAAGGCTTCTTCACCTGAGAAAATTTTTGAATCTTTATTTTGGGAATTTTCTGGAGCATTTGAAGGCTACTTCTTTAAATGATTAATTATTTTCTGCTGCCCTTGTGCCATCTAGACACTATTTGATTTCTCTGGTATCTGATCAAAGAGAATTGTAGGTCATAAGCTGTCTCTAATACTCTAGTGAGTTGCCCCAGGTAGACTCTCTGGGGTGGAAATCTCTGCTTATTGGGTGGAGAGAGGCCGCCCTACTTGTGGAGAAACTGGGGGCTGTCAGCCAAACCTACAATGTGGGTCAGAGAAGGGTGGGAGGAAAAGATGCCAAGCCTCTCAACAGAGAGATCTCCAGGCAAACACATAGGCCTCTCAGCCTTAAAAGTAAACTTCACTTCTATGCAGAGAGCCATCCAGGTGTTGAACTAGGAGCTGGCTGAAACAGGCAGTCAGGAGCAGCTAACTCCATCTTCCATTTGATAATGAAAGTACATTACCAGCCATTCACGGAAGCTGCAGCTCTCTGATAACCTGAAACAGCAGAAGCAGAGGTCAGATGGCCACTGGCTCAATTTTGAGAGGGGAAGATTAGTCTGATACTGTTGCCTAGTCTAATATGCTAGGTCCTGGGGCTCCCCAAATGTTCAGTGCTCTGTACAAATATCATCCAGGCCTTAGTTCTCAGAGGGAAATGAGGAGACTTGTGTTTACTCCACCATCTTTTAATGGTTTGGGGATCAACATAATATTAATGAGTTTGGCTTTTTAGCTTTTGGCCCCAAAGGGTTTCCAGTGAATGACTGATTTGAACTGCCCGCCTTTTGGTTAGCAGCTACTGTGCTACCAGGGCTACTTGTGACCAGCCCTCTCCTCCCCGCATCAGATACCCTTGCTGTGGAGTCCTTCTGAGCTTCCATGGTAGACAGCATTTCACACATTCACAACTTCCTGTTCAGGGCATAAAGCATGTCCTGTGTGACTCCACTGGTAAAGGAGTCTTGGAACCTTGTGCTTGGTTTACTCCATACTTCCCCTCATTTGTGTTTTCCTTTCATGTACATTTTGTATGCTTTCATTGTTTTAAATTATAACAGTGAGTTAGTAAAGATGATGTAATGAGTCCTGCAAGTTCTCCTATTGAATCACTAAGCTTGGAGAATGTCTTGAGGACCACAGACACAAGTAAAACCTTCTCTTTTTTTTTTTTATTCTTAGCTTCCAAAAAGTGGTACTGTGTGGCAAACTCATCCGGAAAATTGCTGAGTACCTATGGTGTACATTATAGGCACTGTGTTAGAGACTAGGAGTAAAATTTATGAGTAAGATCCAAGTGGCACCTGTCTTCAAAGAGCTTTGACAGAATTTGAGATAACAGACTGAGAGTAAGGGCAGGTTTATTTTTAGCATGTACTTTCCTTTTCCTTTCTTTTCTTCTTTTATTTTTTACCAAGGTGGGAAACATGCCAACTACTTATAGATCAAGGATTCAGCTGTAGCAAAACATTAATATTTAGTGCTTAAATTCTGTGCTTTACTGGTTTTGAAATATATGTGTATACATATATATATATGTTAGAGAGTAGCGTATTGTTGTTGATAGGTTCCATTGAGTTGATTCCAACTCATAGCAGCCTTATGTATAAAAGGAAACACACCCTGGTCCTGTGCCATGCCCACAATTGTTGCTATGCTTGAGCCCATTGTTACAATCACTGGGTCAGTCTATCATGCTGAGGGAGGGTCTTCCTCTTTTTTGCTGACCCCCTACTTTACCAAGCACAACATCCTTCTCTAGTGATTGATTCCTCCTGACTTCACGTGTGAAGTGTGTAAGACGTAGTCTCACCAACCTTACTTCTAGGAAGCACCCTCGTTATCCTTCTTCCAAGGCATATCTGTTCGTTCTTTGGCAGTCCATGATATATACTCAGTAATCTTTCTCAACACCACAATTCAAAGGCATCATTTCTGTCTTTCTTATTTACTGTCCAGCTTTCACATATATATGATGTGATTGAAAATGCCATGGCTTGGGTCAGGTGCACCTTAGTCTTCAAGGTGATATCTTTGCATTTCAACACTTTAAAGAAGTATTTTGCAGCTGATTTGACCAAAGCAATGTGTATGAATATCGTATGATTTTTGAACTCATTAGAGATATAAAAGCAGTTGTTAAATAGGTATCATCTGGTTATTTAGGATGATGCTTAAAGTAGGTAGTATATATTTTCATCACCAAGTTTTCCAAAGAATACAAAAAATCTACTTGTGACAGAAAATAACAGATATCATACATGAATTATAACTGGAAATTTTGTGGTTATGAATCCTGATAAACCCACTGAAGCTCATTGCTGTCATGTTGATTGCAACTCACAGTGAACCTATGGGACAGAGGAGAACTGTCCTAGGTGTATATGGTGAATTCAAGCTGCCAGCATTTTGGTTAGCAGCCTTAACATTTAAGCACTATGCCACCAAGGTTTTCAAATTCATATAAAGAATTTGTAAATGGAAACAAAACATGTTAGGTATTGTAATTGATTTTTAAAAGTCATTTCAATGTTTCTTGAAATAATTAGGTCAGATGAAATATTTGAAATGCAAATGTGAGTTTCAAAAGAAATCAAATGATGAAGTGAAAATTGTAGCATTATTACCCCCTTTGGAATTAAAAAAAAAAAAAATGCAGTGACATATTGGAAATTTAAATTGCTTGCCTACTTATGCTGCTTTATGCACAGTTTTTCTGGGTGCAAATCAGCCTCCAGTTTTTATTTTAGGATATGCTTAGAACACATGAACCAGTTTAAGTCAGCTTCCATCTGCACAAAAGTGGGAAGGATTCAGTGCACTATGTGTCATCCAACACATATTGTCTCTTGTATCAACTTCTGAGAAGAGGTGGGAAAAAATAGATGGAATAGAAGTGCCACTTTGACCTAATTTCTTCCAGTTACCTAAGGTTATACTGGAGCATACTTCTTATGTTTTACTAAGGCCCGTTCATCTCCTGTGCTTTCCAGCCTTTGAAATTTCATCATCAGCCATGTGTGAGAAGAGTAGATCTTTAGATTTAGGTATAACTGTGACTGTTCATACCTTCTGCACACTGGAGGTGGATTGGTTTTTGTTATGAATCATTTGTGCACATGATTTAATATATATTTGGGTCATAAAGTCTGATTTTGATTTTCAAATGTTTCACAGGTTGAGTCAGTCATGTGCAAATGTAAGTAAAAGGCAGTGTGCACTCAGTATTATCTCCATAAGCATAAGTTTTTCAGGCATGTAATCATTTTAGGTCATGACTGTTGTGAATTTATGATCATTTTGAATTAGAGTTTAACCTGTGCTTATTGCCCAGAATCTTGAACAGAAAGGGTTATCAAAAAGTTTGAAAGAATTATCAAAAAAGATTGTAGACACATTGAATTAAGAAGTATTTAAAACACTAAATTGATGGATACAGAACATGAATTTGGCTTCATACTAAGCTGTGTTCCAAATTTTACATTTTTTTTTAAATTGTATCTTTGCTTTTTCAGATTTTTTTATTATTGTACTTTAGATGAAGGTTTACAGAACCAAGTAGCTTCTCTATAAACTATTGGTACACTTATTATTTTGTGAAATTGGTTACCAACCTCAAGACGTGTCAACAGTGTCCCCTTCTTGACCTTGGGTTCCCTACTACTAGCTTTCCTGTTTCCTCCTCCCTTCTGATCCTTGCACCTGTGTTGGTGGACTGCTTTAGTCTTGTTTTATTTCATGGTCCAGTCTAATCTTTGGAGGGCAAACCTCTGTAATAACTTTGTTACTGAGCTAAAAGGGTGTCCAGAGACCATACTCTCTAGATTCTCCAATCTCTGTCAGACCAGTAAGTCTGGTCTTTCTTTTTGTTTAATGAGTTAGGATTTTGTTCTACATTTTTATTTCCAGGTCTGTCCGAGACCCTCTACTGTGATGCCTCTCAGAGCAGTAGGTGGTAATAGCTGGGTACTGTCTAACTGTGAGGGACCTCGTCTGATGGAGGCCGTGGTACTTGTGCTTCATCAGCTGGTTTGGACTAAGCTTTGTTTTTCTTTCTTCTCCCTTGCTTCCAATGGGATGAGACCAGTGCAATATCTTAGATAGCATCTTACAAGCTTTTAAGACTCCAGACTTTATAAACTATGTTATGCCTGTTGACCTAGATATTCCCTAAAACCATGGTCCTCACAACCCTCAACCCAGTAATTTGGTTTCCTAGGGACTTTGTATATATCTGTGACTCTTCCATGATTTTGTCTTGAACAAATTGTGGTGACTTCCCCAGTACTGTGTGCTGTTCTGTGCTTCACCAGTGTTACTACTTGTCTGTTGTCTATATAGTGTTTTCCCATCCCCATCCCTCTTTTCCTTTGTAACCATCAAATATGGTTTCTGTTTTATGTGTAAACCTTTTCATAATTTTTTAAAGTAGTGGTCTCATACAGTATTTGTTCTTTTGTGATTGACTTATTTCACTTACCATAATACCCTCTGGACTCTTCTATGTTGTGAGATACTCTCAGAGTTACCACCATTCTTTATCTATGTGTAGTACTCCGTTGTGCACATGTAACATAGTTTGTTTATCCATTCATTTGGTGATGGTCATCTGTGTTGCCATCAGTTTGTTATCATGAACAGTACTGCAGTAAACATGAGTATACATATGTCTATTCTTGTGAGGGCTCTTATTTCTCTACAGTATATTTGTAGGAGTGAGTTTTCTGGATCATATGATATTTCTATTTCTAGCTTTCTAAGGAAGCACTGTATGATTTTCCAGAGCTGTTGTACCGTTTTGCATTCCAATCAGCAAGCAGTCAATAAGTTCCAGTCTCACCACAGCCTTACCAATATGTGTTATTTTCTGTTCTTATGATTCATGCTATTGATGCTGGGTGAAATGGTATCTCACTGTTTTAGGCAGCTAGGGCTGCTCTATTAGAAATACCACAAAGTAAATAGAAAAATTTATTCTTACACAGTCCAGTAGGCTAAAAGTCCAAATTCAGGATGTCTGCTCCAGGGGAAGACTTTGCTTGTGTTAGCTCTGAAGGAAAGTCTTTGTGTTGCATCAGTCTGTGGTCAATGAGAATCTTGACGCAGGCAACTCAGGCCTAAAAGATGCTCTACTCCTGGTGCTGCTTCCTTGATGGTGTGAGATTCCCGATTCTCTGCTTGCTTCCCTTTCCTCTTATACTATAAGGGGTAAAAGGATAATAGGTGGTGAAGCCACACTCCAGGGTAACTCCCTTTACAGTGGAGCAGGGAGGTGACTTTAGGAAGGAATTTATAGTCCCACCCTAATCCTCTTTAACATAAACTCACTCACTGCCGTGGAGTCGGATCCGACTCTTTAACATACAGTGTAGGAAAATAACAAAATGGAAGGCAATCATACAACACTGGTAATCACAACCCAGCATGATTTCTATACATATTTTTGGAGGGACACAATTCAAACCATGGCACCCATTGTGAATTTGATTTGCACTTATCTAATGGCTATATCACCACAAATGTGCCCAATCTTGTCTGATCTCAGAAGCTAAGTAGGGTCAGGCCTGATTAATACTTAGATGGGAGGCTGCCTGGGAACACTGGGTACTGTAGGCTTTTTAGAAACCTTGGTGGCATAGTGGCAAAATTCTGTGCCTACTCACCAAAAGATCAGCAGTTCAAATCTACCAAGTACTCCTTGGAAACTCTGTGAGACAGAATCAACTCAACAGCTGTGGGTTTGGTTTTTGGTTTCAATGGCAAGTGATCATGAGAATTTCCTCATTGTGCCTGTTCGCTGCTTAAATTAAATGCCTATTTTTTAAAATAGATTATTTGTCTTTTTGCTATAGAGTTGTTGGATTTTCCTGTAGATTTTAGAGATCAGATCTTTATTCAGATTTGTTTTAGCCAAATGTTTTCCCAGTCTGTAGGTTCTCATTTTACTCTTTTCGTGAATTCTTCTACTGAGCATAAATTGTTTAAGTTTTAGAAGATCTCAGCTATCTAGCTTATCCTCTCATGTTTGCGTAGTTGTGATTTATATCCTGTTAATGCCATGTACTAGGGCCTCAAGTGTTGATCCTATAGGGTTTTTTGGTTTGTTTGTTTTCTTTTTCCATTCATGATCTTTATAGTTTTGGGTTTCATATTTAAGTCTCTTATCCATTTTGGATGAGTTTGTGTGTATGATGTAGTGAAGGGTTTTATCTCTCTTTTTACAGATGTACACCCAGTTTTTCACGCATCTGTCTTTTACCTATTTAATGGAATTCAAGCTCTTGTGAAAGATCAGGTAGCCACAGATGGATAGATTTATAACTGGGTTCTTGGTTCTATTCCATTGGTCAGTGATTCTGTAACTGTACCTGTAGCAGGCTGTTTTGTCTACCATAGCTACATAGCAAATTCTGAGGTCAGGTAGTATAAGTCTTCTCCAGTAGTTCTTTCCTTATCCAGGGTTTCTTCCCTTTCCATATAAAGTTAATGACTAGTTTTTACATCTCTTTAAGGAATCCTGGAAATGCTGGTGATGTAGTGGTTAAATGTTACAGCTGCTAACCAAAAGGTCAGTGGTTCAAATCGACCAGGTGCTCCTAGGAAAATCTGCGGGGCATGTTTCTTCAGTTCTTACGGTCACTGTCAGTGTAGGTGGCAGTGGGTTTTGGTTTAGGGTTAAAGAATGCTGTTAGTGTTTGGATTTGGACTGCATTGTATTTGTAAATCCTTTGGGTGGAATTGTCGTTTTCACAATGTTGAGTCTTCAGGACTCTACTTCATGAGCGTCGTAGGTTTTCACATGTATATAAATCTCTTGCAGTAGTGTTTTGTGATTTTCTTTGTATAGGTCTTTTACATCCCTGGTTAAATTTGTTCCTAGGTATTTTACCTTTTAGGGACTATTATAAATGGATTTGCTTTCCTAATTTTCTTGTCTTTGTTCTCTTTGTTGGTATATAGAAATCCAACTGAGTTTTGTAAGTTGTTATATTTTGCTCCTCTACTGAACGTTTCTTTTGATTCCAGTAGTTTTCTGGTTTGCATGTATAGTATGTATTTTATCATATCACCTGCGAATAGGGATAGTTTTGCTTCTTGCTTACCAATTTGGATGTCATTTATTTCCTTTTCTTGCCTTATTGCTATAGCCAGGACTTTCAGCACAGTGTTAAATAGGAGTCCTCATAGAGGTCATCCTTGTCTTGTTCTTATTCTCAAGGGGAATGTTTTCAGCCTCTCTCCACTAAAATTGGTGTTGGCTGTTATCATAGTTTTATGTTCTTCAAGGTGTGTATACATGACCAGTTAATCTGAACATACAACTAGGAAAGAGCTGCCTCTTCAAAGTAAAGTCAATGTCAGTGAAGAGAATGGAGTAAGGTTTCAGAATTTCAGCTCCTGAGGTAGCACAACTCAGAATGAGAAGAAATAGCTACAGAAATCCATTAATAATTGTTTTCTTTTTCCTCTTTTTTTTAATTAAATAAAAAAAATGAAAGTGCATATACTCTGTGCTTACAATATTGGATTAAGAGAGGAGGAGTACACAAGTTGTGTCGAAGGCTCATTAATATTGATCTTCTTAGTAATGTATGTTGTCACCAATTTCACCCAACCAAATTTCTAGCAACTGTCTTATCTAAAACCTTGCCCCTTTCCCCTCTCCCTCTCACCCTCCCACCCTCCCCACCCTTGTAGCCATCAAACAGTCTTTTCTATTATGTATGAGTATGCTTTTAAGTTTTTATCATAGGGGTCTCATATAATAATAGTGTTTCTGTCGCTGACTAGTTTCACTCAACATAATGTCCTCCAGTTCAGAACAAATTGAGAGATATTTCCTGGTATCATCATTGTTCTTTATCAATGTGTAGTACTCCATTGAGTATATTATACCAAAGTTTATCCATCCATTCTTCTGTTGTTGGGCACCTGGGTTGATTCCAACTTTTTGCTATGGTGGACTGTGCTGCAATGAACATTCGTGTGCATGTATCAGTTGGTGAGAATGGCCTTGATTTTGTAGGATATATTCCAAGCAGAGGAATTACTGAGTCAAATGGTATATTTATATTCATTATTTTAAGGTAGCGCCAGGTTCCAAAGAAGTTGTACCATTCTGCAATCCCACCAACAGTGAAGTAGAGTTCCAATCTCTTCACAGCCTCTCCAACATTTTTGTTTTGCGTTTTATGGATCATGGCCAATCTTGTTGGGGTGAGGTGGTATCTCATGGTCATTTTGATTTGAATTTCTTTAATAATTAATGATTGTGAGCATGTCCACATGTGTGTTTTTAGCTGCCTGAAATTCCTCTTTAGATTAGTGTCTGTCCATCTCCTTTGCCCATCACTTAATTGAATGATTTGTCTTTCTCTTACTGATATTTTGTAGTACCTTATAGATTATGGAGATCAGACGTCAGTCTGACATGGAGTTGCCAAATACTTTTTCCCATTCTGTAGGTGGTCTTTTAATTCTTTTGATGAAGTCTTTGGATGAACAGAGGTGTTTGATTCTTATTAATTCCCATTTATCTGTTTTCTCTTCTGATGAATGTGTTTTGTTTGTCAGATTTTGAAGTCTGTCTCTATTGCATATTAAAACGTCCATAGTTGACCCTATTTTATCTTGGATGAGCTTTATTGTTTTAGCTTTTATATTCAGGTCTTTTTTCCAATTTTAGTTGATTTTTCTATAAGGTATGAGATATGGGTCTTGTTTCAGTTTTTTGCAGATGAATATCCACTTATGCCAACACCATTTGTTAAAGAGACTGTTCTTACCCCAGTTCAAAATCTTAGGACCTTTGTTAAATATCAGCTGTTCATAGGAGGATGGTGGCATCTCTGGCATCTCTACTTTGTTCCATTGGTCTATATGTCACTGGAATTTGTATTAAGATTGCATTATGTAAGTAGTGTGCTTTGAGCAAAATATACATTTTGACAATACTTGTAATGTGGAATACACAAATACAAATCTGGGAAAATGAAAAGTTATTAGAAATGTAACAGAACACATACAGATCAGTATCCCAGGCATTAGTAAGCTGAAATGGACTGGAATTGGCTGCTTTAAATCAGACAGTCTTATGCTATCTGATGCTCAGAGTGACAAATAGAAGAGGAATGGTACTGTACTCATCTTCAAAATGAACATTTCAAGATCTATACTGAAGTACAATGCTGTCAGTCATAGGATAACATCCATATGCTTGCAAGGAAGACCAGTTAATAAGACTATTTATTATTCAAATTGAGGTACCAACTACTAATACCAAAGATGAGGAAATGGAAGATTTTTTACCTATTTCTACAGTTTGAAATTGATCAAACATGGAATCAAGATCTATTGATAATTACTAGTGATTAGAATGTAAAAGTTGTAAATAAATAAGGATTGGTAGCTGGAAAGTATGGTCCTGGAGATTAGAATCATGTGATAGAATTTTGCAAGACCAATGACATCAATTGCAAATACATACTTTTAACAACATTAATGGTGACTGTACACATGCTTCTCATCAGATGGAATAAACAGGAATCAAGTCAGCTATGTCTGTAGCAAGAGAAGCTGGAGAATCTCAGCATCATCAGTCAGAAAAAGGCCAAGGGTCAACTTCAGAACAGACTAAAATTGCTCCTATGTCAGTTCAAGTTGAAATTCAAAAAACGTTAGAGGAAGTTGATGAGACACGAAACAGGACCTTGAGTGTATTCTACCTGAATTTAGAGGCCATCTTAAGTATAGAATTGATGGACTGAACACTGATATCCTAAGAATAGAGTAATTGTGGAATGGCATCAAGACTATCACATATGTGAAGAGAGCAAAAGCTTATTAAAAAGACAGGAAAGAAAGAAAATACAGAGTAGTTAAAGCAAATGGAAGGCAAGATGAAATAAAAGAGATAAACAGAAAACTTCAAAAGGCAGGCTGAGGAGACAAAATATTATAATGAAATGTACAAAGACCTGGAGTTAGAAAACCAAAAGGGAGTAACATGCTCAGCATCTCTTGAGCTGAAAGAACTGAAGAAAAATTCAAGCCTTGAGGTGGTACATTAAAAGATTTTTCACAGAAAATACTGGATGATGTAGAAAACATCAAAGTAAGATGGAATGAGTGCACGAATCACTGTATCAAAAAATTGATTGATGTTTAACCATTTCAGCAGGTAGCATATGACCAAGAACCAAAGGTACTGAAGAAGGAATTATAAGCTGCACTGAAGGCATTGAGAAAAATAATGCTCCAAGAATTAACAGATAACAAATGAGGTGTTTTAACAAACAGATGCCACACTGGAGCTCCTCAATCTATGTCATGGAAATTGGAAGACAGCTTCCAATTTGTTGGCCCGGTAACATGAAGAGGTTCATATTTGTGCCTGTTCCAAAGAAAAGTGATTCAACAGAATGTGGAAATTATTGGACAATATTGTGAGTATTGTGCACAAGTAAAATTCTGCCATTCAAGCCACATTCAGAAAATAACATGGAATGACAGATTATCATTGTTGATAGCACGTAGATCTTGACTGAAAGCAGAGAATACCAGAAAGGTGTTTGCTGGTGTTTTATTAATCATTCTAAGGCATTCAACTGTGTGCATCATGAATTATGAATGACCTTGCAAGAATGTGAATTTGAGAACACTTAATTGTGCTCATGAAGAACATGTACGTAGGATACTGTATAGTTTAAAAATCAAGAATGGGGTGTGTTAAGGTGTGTCGTGTCACCATACCTGCTCAATCTGTGTTCTAAGCAAATAATCTGAGAAGTTGGACTATATAAAAAGAATGAGGCATCAAGATTGGAGAAAGACTTACTGACAACCTGAGATAGGCAGATGGCACAGCCTTCCTTGCAAAAAATGAAGAGGATTTGAAACACTCACTGATGAATATCAGAAACCCCACCTTCAGTATGGATTACACTTCGGCATAAAGAACACAAAAATCCTTGCAACTGGATCCGTATGTAACATCGTGATAAACAGAGAAAAGACTGGTTGTGAGATTGACCCATAGCATTTTAATTTGTTCATTGTTTTTGCTATACAGCAAGATTATACTATCTGCTCTAGTATATAGCCTATATTTCATCATATGACTAAGTTGTTGCTGTTAGGTGTCTTTGAGTTGATTTCAACTCATGATGACCCCATGTATAACAGAATGTAAGGGTGTGCAGTCCTGTACTGTCTCAACAATAGCAAGTATGTTTGAGCCCGTCATTGCAGTCACTCTGTTGATCTATCTAGTTCAGGGCTTTCCTCTTTTTCACTCATCCTCTAATTGAACAAGCATGATGTCCTTCTCCAAGGACTGATCTCTGTGAATTGGAGTTGACTCAATATCAATAGATTATTGTATGATTATGCTGTAACGTATTTTTCCGTTTTATTATAATCAAGAGAGTGTTTCTTCTTGCATGTCTGAAAACAGCACTACTGTGAACATTCTTGTACATGTTTTCCGTTGAACATATATAAGCATTTGTATTAGGTATGCTCTTAGGAGTGTAACTGCTGTATTGAAGAGTGCATGTGTTTTTACCTTTAATGGATACTACCAAAAAGATTCTCAGAGCAGCTATACAAATTTTTGCTATCAGTATGTGAGTCTTCCAGTTGCTTACATGTTTTTTGGGACATCATTTGGTCTTTTCTGTGTTTGTTTGCTTGTCTTTTCAGGTCAGGTATTTACCATTGCAGTCAAGTCAATTCTGACTCACAAGGACCCAATAAAACCAAAAATCCAAATTCAGTGCCCTTGAGTTGATTCCAACTCATAGTGGCCCTATAGAGCAGAGTAGAACTGTCCCATAGAGTTTCCAAGAAGCACCTGGTGGGTGGATTCAAACTGCCATCTTTTTTGGTTAGTAGATTTGGCACAACTAACTGTTGTGGAATTCCCATTCTTTGCTGTATTATCTACAATTTGCCATGAATAGCATATTTGAGTATCTTTGTGTACAGTCAATAGAATACAGACTCTTTCAGATTTCTTATAAGTACTATCATGTGATTTGTGAATAGGTAAATATCTGTTACTCCTTCCTAATTCTTTATTTTTCTTGAGTACGGCTTCCCTACAATGTTAACTACAAATTGTAATAGAGGATTTTTGTATCATTCCCTGTCTTTGGGGGAAGCCCTTAATAGTTAATAGTCATCACTGTATTTGCTGTATTTTTAAAAGATATGGTCAAATGTTTATTACTCTGTGGTTGGAGGTTTTTGTTTTCTCTTTAATATATAAATGCTGAATTTTATGAAGTACTTCATCAGTATCCATGGAAATAATTTTGTTTTTTAAAGTAATGGATCAAGTTATATTTCTTTCAAATGTTAACTAGTTTTGTGTTCATGGACTAAACCTCACTTACATGTAGTGTATTATCCTTGCTACTTATTAATGGATTTTATATTATAATTTTTTAAGGATTCTCCATTCATATTAATGAGAAAAATTCACCTATAATTTTTCTTTCTTGTAATGTCCTTGTCAGATTTTGTATCAAAGTTACAGTGGTCTCATTAAACAAGATAGGAAGTGTTCCTTTTTTTCCCTTGAAATTCACATTTTCCTCCTTAAATACTTGGAACAAGTCACTGGTGAAACCACCTGATCCTAGAGTTTCTTATGTTAGTTTTGGCAATCAGTGGTTTGTGAAGAAATGTAGGCATTTTATCTGAACTCACATTTAACTTCGTTCTTTATTGTCCTTCTTACTTTCCTGGGATTAATTTGTTCTTCCTTTTTTAGTGTCTTATAATGGATACTTAGTTACTGAGTCTCAGTTTTTGTTATTTCAAATGCCTGCATTTTAAAACTACAAATATGTCCATAAACACTGTCTCAGATATATCTCACAAGACTTTATATGTCATATTTTCATTATCATTTAGTTCCAAATGTTTTCTAATTTCCTTTGTGATTTATTTTTTCTCATATTGTATTTAAAAGAGCATTACTTAAGACATTGGCAGATAGTTATTATTTTTTAATATTGCATTAATTAATTGCCGTACATTCCAAACACAAAATCTAAATAATTAAAATTGGCTTGGCTTGCAGTTGTTGGTATCTGTTTGATGACTCATCATTGATTTGATAAATGTTCTGTGTGGGTTTGCAAGGAATAGATGATCTGTCCTTGAAGGGTGCAGTGGTCTATGAAGTTCAGTTAGATCAAGTTGTTTCAAGGTATTTGGCTCATCTATGCCATTTTGGAATTAAAGTCGTCCACTGTGATTACCTATTTGTCTGTTTTATGTCTATGTCTATTAATTTTTTGGTTTATTTTGAAGTTGTGATATTTGGTATATACAGATTTTATACATCCCTAATGAACCAGAAGGTTGACAGTTCAAATCCAACAGGCACTCTTTGGGGCAGTTATACTGTGTCCTATAGAGTTGCTGTGAGTCAGAATTGACTCAATGGCACTGGATAATTTTAATGATACAGAAATCAAATGTCCTCTGTAACTCTTGTCATGCTACTGCCTTTAATATTCGTTGGGTAATACGGATAGCTTCTTTCTCTTGATTATTACTGTATTGTAAAATTTTCTGTGATCATGATTGAAGTGACTGTCTTTTAAACAGTATGTATTTGTTTTGTGTTTAACCAGCCAAGAATCCTAGTCTTTTAGTCTATCCTTTTATAATTAACAAAATTTATGATATGCTTTGGAGCACTGAGGGCACAGTGGTTAAGTACTATGGCTGGCAAGCAAAAGGTCAGCAGTTCAAATCTACAAGCTGCTCCTTAGAAACCCTATGGGACAGCTCTACCCTGTTCTGTAGGGTTGCTATGAGTTGGACTCGGCTCAACAGCAATGAGTTATTGCTTTTAGTTTTTTAGTGACTTTCCTAGAGATTAAATCATGAATGCTTGGCGTTGACATTGTGGTCTAGAAGTGTTGCTGTTGTCTCTGTTTCCCACAGAATGTGTATTACAACTCTTAATTTAATCCTTCCAACTTTTTACATTGTTACTGCATGCATTTCAATCCTACAAATTTTAAATCCTCACGTGGCATTATTATTAGTGTTTTGCATATTCACTGTTTATTTTTATGTATCTACTAGCTTATCATTTTCATTTTAGAATCTCCTGGTGATTACATTTCGTAGAACGAGGCCATTCTGCCTCTACTAGCTAGGTAGAGTAGATCTGACCACCGTAATCCAACCAGGGTTATACTGAAATGAGGTAGAGTTGCAGCCCCAATAGGTTTCGGTCTACCTCTGCTTTGCCAGGGTCCCACCAGGGTTTTCATATGATAGCTTCAGGTCTTGTGGGTCCTCTGTCTTTTGGGTCCCATATCCTAACCTCTGTTTCAGGAGACCTGAGAAAAATCTGTTCTGCTTTCCAAAAACTTCCCTTGATTTTTAACCTCCTGATCTGCACAGCCCATTTTCAGCACTTGTCTAGAAAGTGAGTCATTTAGGTGTCAGAGGCCTTCAAATCCCCAGCAAAAGCTGTCCTCATTCTCTATCCCTCAGCAGTGACCCTTTGTGAATGCAGAATCTGGACTCTCAGCATCCTGTTTATGTCCAGAATCACGAAGTCTTTAAGGCTAATGATAGCATCTGCAGAGATCAGCTAACCCCTTAAGGACTCTTTGCAATCCCGAGGGAGGCTCTCGTTGCTTCAGCAATGCTCTGCTGCCTTCAGACAGAGAGGTATCTTTCACAGTTTCTCTGTTGTTCTAGGTAGGAGCTGTGGTATGCGTCGTCCCAGTCTTCTTGAATGGAAGTCAATAACCCACAGTTTTTCTTATTAATTCTGGTATTTAATTGTGACAAAAATTAAGTCCTCTTTGCAAATTAGTTATTTTAATAGTAAATCTTAATATCAATATGTTTTACAAATAATATTTAGAACTTTGCTTTTTTTTTAGTTGGAAAGCAATCTACATTATTATTTACTTGTTTAGTTATTCATCTTTGTAGACTACAATTTCACAAGTCATGAAGTGTTGTCTTGTTGGATACCTAAACACTGCTGAACATGAAAAGCTAAATCTTATTTTATAGCCCAATGAAGCAGTAGCTAATACTAATGATCCCTAATTGTCCTGAAGTTGGCAAAATTAAGTAGACCAACTCATGCCGTAACAATTAGGATTTCATTAACTCTAGGTAATTAGGCATCTTGCTTTCCAAAGTGGAACCTTCAGGGAAATTTGAAATAATTCACAAGCGAACTCTCAGCCGAGGAGCTCCAGTAGGTAGCAACATTAATATCAGTAGGTTAGCCATCTCTCTGGCCAAGATGTTCAACTGTTTCTTATCGATGCAGGCACTGTATTAACAGCCTAAGATGCTAATAGCCTGACAGAGAAGGCTATGATTTAACTTCTAATATGAGTGATGGGATTCTAAAAGTGGCATTTATGGATGAGCCAATAGGACAGATTTTCAGTATCAACCAAAAGTTATCAGGCCAAGGCACTGGTTTGCTGGTAAATTTGGTGTTTTAGTCAGCTAGGGCTACTCTAACAGAAATACCACAGAGTGGATGGCTTTAACAAAGAAAGATTTATTCTTACACAGTCCGGTAGGTTGCAAGTCCGTATTCAGGGTGTCCGCTCCAGGGAAAGACTTTCCCCTTGACGGCTCTGGAGGAAAGTCCGGTATTGCATCAGTCATTGTCCAGGGAGTGTCCTAACGCAAGAACCTCTGGCCTGAACGACACGCTCTGCTCCCGGTGCTGCTTGCTTGATGGTAGCGAGGTTCTCAAATTGTCCTTTGTTTCTTTTTCCTTTTATTCCTTGCAAGCTAAAAGCATTAAGGGTGGGGCAAGCCATACTCCAGGGAAACTCCCCCCACAGCAGGAATTCACAGCCCTACCCTAATCCTTTAACCTACAGGTTAGCAAAACCACACAATGGAGGACATTTCCAAGATACTGGGAACCATATCCCAGCCACATGGCTGCACACATTTTTGGGGGGACACAATTCAAACCATGACATTTGGTCTAACGCATGATGATGATATCTGTTAGCAAGTGCATTAGCAAACATGTGGGAATAGCATACGTGAGGTAGTGGTAAAAATATGTCTTTTACTTTCTAATACATATACTTGATGTAATCCTAGTTTGGGAATTTACTGTTAGTTATTGTGTATTTTAAGACCACCCATCCATTGAAAAGCTTTAAGTCATGCCAAAATGTTACACTATTTTTTGCCAACCTTTATTTCTCATAACTGCCTTGTCTTAGAATGTGAAGAATAGAAGAAAGTTTGTTTTTATTAGACCATTCTAAGCAATCTCTGAAAAATATTGATTGTACCTAAAAATATCGATTGTACACTCTTCAAAAAATGAGCAGTCCCTGTTTTTCTCTTAATTCAAATAGCACATTTGGGACAAAACTGGCAAGTTCTAATGTTCACAAAATGTTAAAATAAAACATTTCTCTTTCACTTTCAATTCACCTTCTAAGGCTTGGAATTGACACTGCTTGACAGTTACCTGCTGAGCACTGTAGCAGCAGTGAGGCAGTGTGGGAAAGATGCACTGTGTGTGTAGTCTGCTGATCTGTTTTTTTCATCTGTGACAACTTTGTGTAAAGGTTTGCAGAATTGATTTCAACTACAAAGAGGATTTAGACTATTATAAAAGTTGTTTTTAGAATATTTCTGTCTTGATTTGTCTGTATTTTCTCTTCCATTCTACCTTATACTGAAAAACAACTTCCATTTTGTTGTCCCAAAGCAAGGTGTGCTTTGATATTCAGAGATAAGCTACAAGATTTCCATCAAAGCTTAACATTAAAAAACACCAGAACATAGTGACTGCATTTCTGATATTGAAAGAATCATTTTAATGCATTATTATGGAGATTGGCTATACTCTTTACTTTGAGATTCTTTATCCTGGAAATGCTATGACTGTTATCCTCCTACATACATTTAAATATATATATATACAGATAAAATAGAAGACTCTTCATAATTCTTTATAATGTGGCTAAAGCTTGTGTTTTAAGCATTAAGCTGCTTTGCATTTTCTCTTGTAAGATAAAAACCATAAGAAGAAAGTAGGCAAATCTTTTTATATTAGAAAACCATGATGCTATATCCAAAATAGAATTTATACTAGATCACAGTTCCTAGGGTAGATCACAACATCATTGCTGTGTGAGAGTCTTATCTACGGTTATCATCTTAGACTTTGTATATTTTAAGTTGTGGCAGATAACATAAGGTTTTAGATGAAGTGGGTTTTTTTTAAGATTTAAATATCTACTAGCGTTAGGTTTGCCTCAGTTCTTTTTAGTTGTAGAATCTATATGCCTTGTTTCCTATGGTTTTCAGTTTTATATGTACATATATAGATAGATATAGATATAGGTAGATATATACACACATGTGTGTGTGTGCATGTGTGTATGTGTGTACATACATATGTATAAAGACCTGGTGCATAAATATATACATATATGTGCACAAGGATGCATGATAAGAAAATGATGAAATTTAAGTTATATTCTTTTATATCATATATATTTTTTAAATGTAAGTAATACAGTAAAACCTGTAAAGGCTGGAATGTGGATAAGACAAAAACCTATCAGAAAAGGAATCTCAAATATTTTCCACTAAGGGGAACAATAGAAAAAAGATAAGACTACACCCTGTTAAAGGAGGAAATCTTGAGAAACCTGGAAAAACAAGGCAGTCCCATTGAATTCTAGCTGTCACAGGTTTCACTGTATATTATTTCTCTGACATCTCACATTATCATCTAGATTGTTTTCTTTGATTAAAATAATATATGGTATATTTAGTTTTCTAAAATTATCTTAAGCTTACTTTACATGAATTATGCAACTAGAAGTAGTATATGGGATTTTTGCAATGTAGTTTAAGACCATATAATCTCCTACTGAAATAAATTGCTTATAAGATGTATTGATAAACTGAATTGGGGGATATAATTCCTAAATGCTAGTTAAAGAATGGGTTTAGATTTTCATGACAGAAACTCCAGATAAGAGTGGTTTACACAGGATTTGGGCTTAGATTTCTCTCATGTGGTAAGTTTATAGCAAGGAAGCTGAAGTTTGATATACTGGTTCCACAGAAAGCTTAGGGGACTAGGGTCCTGACATTTTCTGCTGTGCCCTTATGGTAGAGCCGTTTTCCCATGCTACAGGATGAAGCAGTGAGACTGTTTGGATAAACAAGCAAAAGGTTCTTGCTCACTGAATTCCATCTCTCCTTGCAAAGAGCATTTCTGGAAACTTGGTGTCATGGATTAAATTATGTCTCCCTAAAATATCTGTCAACTTACCTAAGTCATGATTCCAAGTTTTGTATGATAGGCTGCTATTTTGTCACCTGATGTGATTTCCCTATGTGTTGTAAAATCTATCTCTATGATGTAATGAGATGGATTTAAAAAAAAAAAAAAATTGCTATCAAGTCAATTCTGACTCACAGTGACCCTATAGGACAGAGCAGAACTGCCCTCTGAGGAGGGCCTAGTAGATTCAAACTGCCAACTTTTTGATTAGCAGCCGTAGCACTTGACAACTATGCCCTGAACATTTCCAATGAAATGGATGTCATCAATAGGTCTCATCAATTAGGATGGATTAGTGGCAATTATATTGATGAGATCTACAAGATTAGGTGTGTCATAACCCAATCTCTTTTGAGATATAAAAGAGAAAAGTGAGCAAAGAAACACGAGGACTTCATACTGTCACAAGGAACTTTATCAGAGCCAACAGAGAAAGAAAGCTTTTCCCTGGAGCCAGCACCGTGAATTCAGAATTTTAGCCTTCTGGACTGTGAGAGAATAAACTTCTCTGTCCACTTGTAGTATCTCTGTTATAGCAGTACGAGATGACTAAGACACGTGGTAACTCCCACTTACGTCTTACAGGTTAGAAAGTAGTTTTCATGGTCCCACTACCTGCAATGGATGTTAGACAAAATGGATTTTATGAGGGGCACAAGCTCTAAATGAAGGGAAAAGGAGAGAATGGTTGTTGTGTAATTATCTTGAGATACTGCAATATCATTGGTCTTCATCTCTGAAAACTATGGGAGAAACAACATATATCTTAAATATATGCTATACGTTTTCCTGAAATACAGTGACTATTTCAATAAATAAGTAAAACTTAATAACTTGGATGATAATGTATCTGTATGGGATTCTTAGAGCAAAAATATCAGAATGTTGTTTTCAGACATGTTTTTCATTTTGCCTTAAGAGGGATGCCAAAAATAACAGGTTTCTGTTCTGCAGATGTAGGTACTGTGTTTGTCTGAATAAAGTGAGTGACAAAAATTAATAAATATTCTATTGTTTCATTGTTCTCTGTATGACCACACTGTTTCCATTAAAAAATCCAGACTTAATAATAAAAAATAAAGAATTGTGAAAATAGATGTGACAGTTAAAAATCCATAGCATTATTGTATAGAACACATATACACATGCTGAATGAACGTGTAAGTATCACAGATTTTCTGTTTTTTATGATCTATTGCCAGCATAGCCCAGTTTCTCACTTCCTTTAAAAATTTCATTAATACACTCTAAGCCAGGAAGATTCTTGGAAAGCAGTATCTAAAAGAGCCAATCATGTCTTTCACTTCAAGAATTAAAACGTTTCTATTTACTCTTGCTTTCTACATGTATTTGTTAAGGAATGCAAATTGCATAATTAGGTGCATTTTGTTACTCAAATTAAAATTCCATATGGCAGCAGCTTAGATCAAGAGTGCCAATTGGTAGAACCCATCATCAGAGCCCACTCTGCAAACTGGTTTGCTTTTTCCTTTAAGTCTATCCTGCTTGAAGGTTCTGAGTATCACTCTTCAATCTAAGCATTGTTTTCTTAGAATACTTTTGATTTCTTGCTAAGAGTAGTAAGGTTGATGGATTGGGATTAGTTAGAAATATTCACTGAATGTTGAAAACTGTTTACTACTGTTTTCTTTCATCTCACTAGATAAAAATAAATGAAAATGAGAACTACAGTAGAACACAGGAAATATTGCTAGTTTAAATGGTCCTTTGAGTACAGATACATAAACTCTTTATGAATACATGCAATGTTTTATCAGTTATCATAAATAACAGGGTTAATAGTCTTAACTTTTCATTAAGATTATTTCTAAAGTGCTGAATAACTGGTCCAAATATTTTATGATTACATAGCCATGGCTCGCATTTATGGAACACATACTTATGCTAAGGACTCTGCTAAATGCTTTTTCATTATATCGCATTTGATCTTTACAAAAACTTTATAAAGTGTGTCGCTTAATTATGACCATTTTATGAATGAGTTTATCATTCAACCGAATCACGCAACTAGTCGCTAGTGGAGCCAAAATTATTGTTGTTGTTAGGTGCCATAAAATTGGCATCAGCTCACAGCAACCCTTTCTACAACAGAACAAAACAATACTCTCTGGTCCTGCTCCATCCTTACAGTCATTGCTGTGCTTGAGCCCATTTTTGTAGCCACTGTGTCAGTCTCTCTGGTTGAGGTTCCTCCTCTTGTTTGATACCTGTTTACCAAGCATGATGTCCTTCTCCAGGAACTGATCTCTTCTGATATCATGTCCAAAGTCCAGGAGACAAAGTCTCGCTGTCTTCCTTTCAAAGAAGCATTCTGACTCCACTTCTTACAAGATGGATTTGTTCTTTCTTCTGGCAAAATGAAACCAAACCTGTTGCCATCAAGTTGATTCCAACTCGTGGTAACATATAGGACAGAATAGAACTGCCCAGTAGAGCTTCCAGGGAACAACTGGTGGATTCAAACTGCCGACGTTTTGGTTAGCAGCTGTGGGACTTAATCAGTATGCTACCAGGATTGTTTTCTTCACCAGCACCATACTTCAAAAGCATCGGTTCTTCTTCAGTTTTCCTTATTCATTGTCTGGCTTGGAAACATATGACTTGGGATGGGTGCACCTTAGTCCTTAAAGTAGCATCTTCACTTTTTAACACTTTTAAGAAATTGTTTGCAGCAGATTTTCCCAGTGCAATATGAGCCAGAATTAGAATGCAGATCATCTTTATTTAGAGTGGTATCTTTTAAAAGAGACAAGTTGTTACATTTATTGAAAATTGAATTACTACATAGAAACCTGAAAATATTTATTTGGATTATTCAAACAAAAATTTAATCTAAAAACATTTTCCTTAATTATTTAGTAATACAGTAATTGTCCCAAATGAATGTAAGAATAACATTTATTACAGGATAAGTCTATCTATAAAATTACTTACATTTTGGGCAAAAGAATATGATTTAGAAAGAAAAAGTTATCCCAGAATGCTTATTTAAATATAAACTTACATCTTAACATAATACTCTTTGATGAAAAGTTAAGTCTATTTCAGGTGATTTCATTTTGCACCAAAATCCATCCAGTATGTTTGCTAATCTGCAACATATTTTCCCTCCAAAGGGGTTGTATCATCTTAAGTCCCAAATCCTGCTGCGTCAATAGAAAAATAATGTAATTTAACTTTCTTTAATGCTTTCAAAAATTACAAGTTTATTGTCAGAACATTTTTCTTTCTGCAAAAAAGAGCTTAGTGGTCTCAAAGAGGTAACATACTAGATAGAGGAGAAATTCTTAACATGCTAACCATGATTTGTGGGCTTTATTTTATCTCTGATTTGAAATCTATAACTTTATTATTAGTAATTATATCATCTAATTACAGTAAATGAAACATTGTTTCAGCCAGTAGAAATTTAAAAGCTCAAATAAATTGCTGTAAATTTAACATTGTTAACTTAGTGGGCAAATTAACCTATGTAAAAGTGTGGACTCTGCATCTACTCCTGAATTCTGGGCCCTGCTGTCCTAACAGCTGTGCAGTCTAGGGAAGCCCGCCTCTGGCTCTGCCCCCACCTCCCCTGTCTACAAAATGAAGATAGTAATAGTCTCTGCTTTGTGAAGCTAAGATTAGTTAATGTATAATTTGCTTTGATAGTGCTTATCTTATAGCAGCATATGCTTTGATTGTTGTGTATAATTATCATCTTTTCACCAGCAGTAGCAACTTAAAAATCCACATTCTTATTTATCTGTCTAAATTTGATTTACTATTGTGCTTAAAAGGGAGCCCCAGTGGAACAGTGGTTAAGCACTTGGCTGCTTACCGAAAGGTCAGTGGTTTGAACCCACCACTACTCCATGGGAGAAAAATACAGCAGTTCTGCTTCTGGAAAGATTACAGCCTTGGAGATCCAGTGGGGTAGTTCTCTGTCGTAGGGGGTTTCTAAGACTCAACAGCAATGTTGTTTTGATTTGTTTTTATTTTATGCAGAAGCTCTACAACATAAATGTGGTTGGTTTTTTTCAACATGCCATGACACATTGTGACGATGAAACATTAGGAGAATTTAAAAGCAATGTTCTTTGCCTATTTTATGAAAATCCTTGATCACTCACTTGTTCATGCATTCATTCAATGAATACATTTTGAGTGCCAATCAATGAGAATATAAGGTTTAACAAGAACAGTCTGGTCTCTGCCTTCATGGAGTTTAAAGTCAAAATAAGAGACAAACATTAGACAGTGGTCACATCCTTTTATAGGACATATTCTATAAAAGGATAAGGGAAGGATGAGTGATTTTAACGAAGAAACCCAACTGGGATTGGAGGAGACAACTTTTTGAAGAAGTGGCATCTAAGATGAGTCGAAAGGATGAGTGGGAACCCATGTGATTAAATGTTTCTAGAAGAGGAAACAGCATACTCAGAGATTCTGAAGCAGGGAATAAGAGGGAAACCACATGGATGGGCCATTGTGATCTGTGGGAGTATGGGGTGAATTTGATAGCAGGACCAGGCCTGGTTAAAATTTTAAGATTTTCTCCCACGCATATTAGGAAGCTGCTAAAAGGTTTTAAACGAGGAAAGAGAGAAAATAGATTTTGCATTTTAAAAAGAAGCCTGACTGTTGTGTGGAGCATGGATTGCAGGGGCTTAGAGAGGAAGCTGACAAAAGATGACAAAAACTTGGAAACTTAGTTTTGAGGGACTGTATGCAAAGATGGGAAATGAGGCAGAAGTGAGGCAAAAGTTTGGGGACAGAATTGACAAGATTTGTTGGAGAGATGGATATACAACAGATTGTTGCTCAGAACTCAACAAATGTGCCTGCTCACAGAGGCGTAACTAAGGTATAGCAGGTAGGACACATTCCCTGGGTGGTAATTAAAGAAGGTCCATTTTCTATTAGCCATCACAATTTCTATTGCCAGCTATGGGAGATCATTCAGTGTTTTAAAACTAATTGCCACCAGCACTGTTTTTCATAGATAGGTCCCTGTCTGATTCCCAAATATGACACATTTTCTTCCCTGTATCCTTTTGCCGGGAGCCAGCCCTGACACCTTTTAAGGGTCACACACGGAAGCAGGGAAGACATCGGTGGGAAAAGAATTGAGAGAGACAGGGAAGAGTTTTGGAGAATGGCAGCCCGACCAAGAGAGAGAGCTGTCTGTCTTTATTGTTTTTATAGTCAAAGTGACGTGAGTTTTACCCTGCTCACTGACCACACAATCTATTGGCTAATTTGAAACCGAAACCTTGTGATCTTGAGGTGATGTGATTTTTACCCTGCCCCCCGACCACACAAGCTATTAGCTAACTTGAAACTGAAACCTCGTGATCTTGTTAATTGTCAAGATAATGGCTCGAGGCAGGTGTGTAATTGACAGTGAAAACAAAGTTATGCCTCCAGCTCAATCAGCCCTACTTATACATTGAGGTTAAAAGGTACAGGAGGAAGGGTCTAAAGGTTATAATCTCTATTTGTTCCTACTTTGCTCTTTATTTTATGTCCTCCTGCGGGGACAATAAACACCTACTGTCCCCCACCCTATGCCTTTCTTAAACTGTTCTAAAAAGGATAATTCTTTTCACATTGAGGGGGAAGTGCAGTTGGGGGAAGTCAGCAGGGCTGGGTTGGCCCTGGAATTCCTGGGCTGGGCATTTGTCCTTGTGCAGGGAGGTGAGGGGGTATTTTTGAGGAGAGTTTAATTATGATGAAAAATATACAGCCAGAAATATGTCAGGGGTGAGATGCATCCGTCTGCCGTCACAGAGGCTTGTAGCTTTGCTCACAGAGGTCTTTGTGGGTGACGGGCTTCAGCATCCTTTGACACTGGTGCTGTAGTGGTTAAGTGCTAAGGCTGCTAACCGAAAGGTCTAAAGCCTGAATCTACCACGCGCTCCTTGGAAACCCTGTGGGGCAGTTCTGCTGTGTCCTGCGGGATTGCTGTGAGTCAAAATTGACTTGATGGCAGCAGGTTTGGTTTCATTTATTTAATCCTTTGACATACAGAATTGCCATCACATGGTCCAGCAGCACTCCACCAAGAGAAGCTCATAAGAACTTTGTTTCCATCAATGTGTTTTTAAAATCACTACCTTGAATATTCTATGGACTGCCAGAAGAATGGAAAATCTGTCTTGGAGGATGGTGTACAGCCAGAATGCTCCTTAAAAGTAATAATGGCAGGACTTCGTCTCATGTACTTTTAACATGTTATCAAAAGGGACCAGTCACTAGTAAAGGACATCGTCCTCAATAAAGTAGAAAGTCAACAAAGCAGAGGAACATTCTGTGGGATGAACTGACACAGTAGCTGCAACAGTTGGATCTTGCATAGCAAAGATTGTGAGGATGACACAGGATTGGATAATGTTTTGTTCCGTGGTACATAGGATCAGTACAAGTCAGAACCGATTCAGTAGTACCTCACAACAGCAACCTTTTCCAAAAAATTCACTCTCCACTGGACTGAGATCTCTGTCCAGTGTGCGTTATTTTGGGCTCCTGCTCAGTGGTCAGTGCTAGCATGTCACAGTGGAGGATAATCACTTTCACAGGTATCTGATTTGTGCCTGATTCTATAAGCATATCAAATAGAAAGTCAGGGTTGACTCGATGGCAACAGGTTTAGTTTGGTTTTGTATCCTGGTCACACTATATAGCAGACTGTGCTAGTATTCAATAAATTTGTTTAGTTAATTTTTTAAGGTAAGAATATCAATTTATACATATGTCGTTGTTGTTAAGTGCCATTGAGTCTGTTCCAACTCATTGTGAGTACACACACACACACACATACCTGGAATCTGTATTTTGGAGGATGCTTTTAAAAATAGTAACATTACAACAACTAGTATGTAATACAGGAATATGTTTCATTAGTGTTCTCTCTGGCTTAGTCTTTGAATTCTATGAGACAGGGTCAGTGTGGGCCAATCACTTACGTTATCAGTTCTGCTGATTTGTGTACTTAATCATATTTTCCTTCCCAATGTTGCTGTTTGATGCTTTTATCTGTTAGTTGTATGACCATCAGAGAAATTTCTACTTAAAAAAAAAAAAACTCAGAAAATTATTTTTCATTGTATTTTCCAAGATGTCAGACCCAGTTGCTTATAGCTTTGCCCTGTTTCCCGGGCTTGCACTGTATTTCCATAGGCAATCCTTGAGGATCTACATCATCTTCTCCTTTGAGAGCCCACAGCTCTGGGTGGGCGTTAAGCAGCTCCATACCTCGTTTAGCAGTCTGATACCTGCTTTCTGCACTCTGCTCATACCCTTTGAATCAGCCAGCATATGTCTCCTCAGCTGCTGCATATTCACTAATTCCTGTTGGAGTCACTCAGTAGCTATTTCTGTATGGCAATCTTCCTGTATATGCTGGAAGGTTAAGTACACCTGCTTCCAGCTGTCCTCCTGGGGATTTTATGTCTTAACTATCTCATATGTGATATACTTCTCAGCATATGCATGTAATTTTATGGCTCAGTGATCTAGAAAGAAAGATAATGGAGAAATATCAAATAGTCAATTGATGCAAATTCACATTTTCACCTGAATTAATGTCTATGGCAGAGGAACCTTGTTGCATTCTATCCTCTCTGTTCTTCTTAGTCGATCATAGACCCACCAAATTGTTGTTGAGCACACAGCCTCCCAGCTAATTATGTTTGCTACTGTTTTTTGCTAGCAGATGTAGACATACCACTGAATTCTGGCCAGTAGCATGTGAAGGAAAGTGATGTGTGCCATGCCAGTTCTCACAATCTTAAAGCGCAAGAATGTGGCTGCTTCTTCCTCCCTTGCTAGAATGTAAGTGTGACAGTAGGAGCTGGAGTCACCATTGCAGACAACGAAACAGCCATAGATTGACCCAGGGAGCATACCAAGATAGAAGCTGGTTGAGTCCATAGTAAAGGTGAATCATTACAGCTGCATTACTTCTGTTCAGAATGTTACTTGATTAACACAGTGTTACTTTGTTTTGCATGTTGTCATTGTTAGCTCCCTTCAACTCAGCCCTGGACTCGTGGGAACCCTACACACAGCAGAAAGAAAGACTGCCCAGACCTACACCATTCCCCTGATTGGATGCAGACCCAATCCTTGTGATCCATAGGATTTTCATTGGCTGATTTTCGAAAATGTCTCACCAGGCCTTTCTTCCTAGTTTTTATTTGGTCTGAAAGTTCTGCTGAAACTTTTCATCATCATAAAACAGGAGAAAACAAAACCAGTTGCTGTTGAGTTGATTCTGACTCATGGTAACCTGATGAGAGAGTAGAAGAACCCCATAGAGTTTCCAAGGAGTATCTGGTGGCTCGAACTGCCGACCTTTTTGTTAGTAACTGCCCTGCCAAGGCTCCTTCAGCATCATAGCAACATGCAAGTCTCCGCCAGGAACAGGAACCAAACTTAGGTCTCCCAATTAGCAGGCAAGAATTCTACCACTGCAACTTCAACAACTTCTAGGTTTTGATTGAAGTAGTCAGTTGTTTCTGGTGATTTCTGGAAAAGCATCTACTGTTTGTTAGGTAGTATATTTTGTCTCGTTTATTAATCCCACAACAATCCGGAAAGGTAGATATGATGATACACTTTACATGTGATCATTCAAAACACCTAAACTGGTAGCTGACTTGAATTTGAACTGATCTTTTTCTGTCCCAGTTTTCATTGAATAACGGCATGTTGCAAGGATTACATGATGTACACCACAGAAACACCAATGTTAGGTTAGGACTCCATCTAAAATGTACTGACCTGCATACATAAGTTAAAAAAAGAAAAAGAAAGAAAGAATGAATGAAAGAAAAACACAACCCTGAGCATTCATATAATGCCCAGCCTTATTATATTACTATAGCACATCTGTGGTACTGTTGTCATACAGCTTTAAGGATAGTTTTTTTTTTTTAAGCATGTTCAATGGTATATACGTTTGCATGGCCCCCAAATGGGTTAGGTACATGAATTAGTTTGTTATGCTACTAATCTTCTTCCCTAAAAGATACTATAATACAGTGGTTCAAATGAACTAGAGATGTGTTTCTGTCTCTCAGAACAGGATGGAAGTAGGCAGGTTGTTCATCATGAAGAGGCACTTTTCTCCATGAAGTCTCTATGGATCTCTGAAATCATTTATGGATTTAGACACTTTCTTGTTATTTCACCATCTGCTAGAGTAAACATTTTTCTGTAAAAGATTAAAGAGTAAGTATTTTAGGCTCTGAAATCCATATGGTCTCTGACAGAACTATCCAACACTACAATGATATCAAGGGACATCTCACTATATAAGGTACAGTGTCAATGAATGGGCGTGGCTGTGTTGTATTAAAATTTTGTTTACAAAGACAAGTAGCATACTGGATTTGGCTGATAGGCTGAAATTTGCCAGCCCTTGCTCTTGAGTATTGTCCTTTCCATCACGATTGACACGTTTTATCACATGCCGTGTTTTATCACTGTTCTAGTCTGCTGAAAAGGAGAAGAAGGAAGTATAAGATTTCCATTTATGGGAGATGACAGGAATGTCACAAATATAATTTATCTACACAACCCCTTAGTAAGAACTTACCACACCAGGCTTAAAGGAAGTTTCAGAAATGGAGTTTCTATCTGCAGCCTAGGTCATTCAAAAATATGAAGAAGAGATGGCTTAATCACTAAAAGGAAGTAAGGGAGGAAATGAGCCTCCAGTGCTACTGTATAGATTTGTCCTAGAGTAGCTTAGAATTCAGCAAGGGATGTAGTCAAATAAGTAAATATTTGTAATATAGTCTGATGCATGTACCAGTGTGTCTACACACATGCACACACACATATCAACATATGTATGAGACACAGATAAAACAAACATTCTTGTAGAGGAGAAAGACAAGCCAGAGAAGAGCAATAGAATTTGATGAGGTATTTAAAAGCTGAGTTGGCACTTACTAAACAGGCACATACAGAAAGAAAAGAAAAAACCAACCCATTACCATCCAGTTGATTCCAGGTCATGGTGATACCGTGGATCACAGAGCACAACTGCAGTACCCGCGATGTTTGGGCTGTAGTCACCAGTTCTGTTTTCCATGGAATCACTGGTTGGGTTCAAACCACAAACATTTACCTTAATAGCCAGACTCGAACCATTTTTGCCACCCACTGCCAGAATTCCATTTAAAAGGAATCACAGAATTATAACAAGATGGACAAGGTTACACTCTACTAATCCACACAAAGTAAAAGAAAACCCATTGCCGTTGAATCAATACTGTAGTAACAAACAACCACAAGTTTCAGTGAAAAAGCTCAGCAGGAGCTCAACTTTTCTAAAGGACCAGGGGAAGCTAACAGCTCTTCCATTATATATCACACCATCGGTCACGACAGCTTGTAGAAGAGCTTATAATAAATCTGGCATTGGCTCTTAAACTGAAGACTTTTCCTTGAAACGACACCAGTCACTTCTGTCCACATTTAATTGGTCAAAAGAGTCCCTTGAATACACTTTAATTCAAAAAGATGGACAAGTGTCATCTTACAATGTATCTTGGAAAGATATCTGGGAATATCTGTAAAGACACATGTAAACCACAATCGTTAAGCACTCAGAGACAAGAGTGCAGAAGTAGTCAGAAGCCTGATGGTTAGAAGGTCAGAAAGTGAGCAATACGGGGTTTGTGTATGAAACTAGCAAATATCCTTAAAGAAGAACTATCCTATTTTAAAGGTTAATGTGAAAAGAATGGATAGGATGAATTTAAAGAGAGGAAGTTTGAAAATAGAGGACAGATAAGAGACCTAGAAAGCTTGGTCATGAACTGGTTTTTGGTCTGCTAACCAAAAAGCCAACAGTTTGAATCCACCATATGCTCCTTGAAAATTGCGGAGCAGTTCTGCTCTGTCCTGTAGGGTCACTGTGAGTCAGAACTGACTCAGTGGCAGTGTTTTTTCTTTTTTTTTTTTCTTTTCCCAAGAGACCTGCAGTTACTCCAGTGAGAAGATCCCTTCCAAAAAAGTATTTAAAATAGTGGTTGAATGGTTATTCTTGGTGATAGTTTGCAAAGGGAGAATGAAATGAGGAATGTCAAGAATGTTAACGTGAATCTATACATATGATATGATAGAAAATTACACACACACACACACATGAATGCCCGTACAATCTGAATAAGGTTTGTAGATTATATCAATGTCCATTTCCTAGTTTTGATATTGCCTTATATAAAATGCCACTTGGAGGAGCTGAAGGTACATGGACCTCTCTGTACATTTTTTCAGCCTCCTGTAATTATTTTATGGAGCCCTGGTGGCACAGTACTTAAATGTTCAGCTGCTAACCGAAATGTGGGCAGTTCAAATTCATCAGCTGCTCCTTGGCAACACTATGGGGCACTTCTCTGTCACCTGTAAGGTTTCATGAATTTGAGTAGACTCAATTGCAACAAGGTTTTATAATTATTTCAAAATAAAATAAAATAATCAATGGCCTTCAAATTTAGGGTGTAATTTTTCTGAACTTGACAATTTATATTTGCATAGTGCTTTACAATTTGACATCACTTCCACAAGTACCTGGTGGTGTAGTGGATAAGTCCTATGTCAGCTAACCTGAAGGTTGGCCATTCAAATCCGCTGGGTGCTTCTTGGAAACTCTATGGGGCAGTTCTACTCTGCCTATAGAGTCGCTGTGAGTTGTAATCAATGGTAAATGTTTTGTTTTGTTTTCCACAAGTACCATGTTCCCTTCATAACAAGTATTAGTGATTCAAAAGATATAGTCATTACTGGTTATCATATAAAAGACCATATAAGAACAAAACAAATTGAAGCATATAAGATGCACTTATAAAACCTAGCACACTGTGACGTATTTTCAAACAGGATTTTGTTTCTGGATGACTCCTACTCTGTATCTGCAAGGAAGTGTCAAGGAGTGTATCATATAAGTTGGAAATGTAAAACTTTCTTTGTTGACCACGCAATGGCAGTCTAAAACACAAATAAAGTGTAACACTCTTTTTCTCATTTAAAAAAGCAGGGTGTAATAAGTGTAGATCTTAAAATATTAATATAGAATTTTCATGTGACAAATGGTTACCAGCTATTGCCAGTAATAAACTGGAATCAATTTTATCCTCTCTGTACATGAAAATTTTATAGTTGGTGCATCATGGAATTTTTGTATTAATTTTGATTTTTTGGTAAATATTACATTAAAACATTATTCATCTAGACTACTGAGCTTTTTGTTGCCACTTTAAATTTTCCATCTGAGGTAAGTGCCTCACTCTCCTCAACCTGAATTAGAGAGCTAATAATTCTGAAGGACTTGGCAGTGAGGATAAGCTGTTTATCTATAGAAAGGCACAGAATGTCATTTCACTTGATAATTTCAATCATCATTATCAAAATGGTTCTTTATCAGAGCAAATAAATTCCCTAATTTCTAGTAAAAGCAGAGTATTCCTACAAATTATACTGTGGTATTCATCATGAAGTTGATTTAACAGTGAGTTTATGTGGCCCAGTACATAGTGTTCTTTATGAAATAAGTGTGTAACTGCATACATAGGAACCTTAATTTCAAAAGAATTTTTTTTTTAATTTATTAATCTCAGTAAAACTGAATTTTTGGTGTGTCTATTTAACTTTTTTTATATTTGGAACTCTCAGGGTTTTTTCTTGTTTGTTTTTGCTTTTTGCTTCACTGCATGATTCCCCAAGTTACTATACAGTTAATGGAACGCTGGGGGTAAAATATAGATATATATGAAGAGAGAGACAGCATCTTGGCAGTACAGTTGTTAAGAGTTATGGCTGCTTACCAGAAAGATTGACAGTTGGAATCTGCCAGCTGCTTTCTGAAAATCCTGTAATGCAGTTCTCCTCTGTTGCTATGAGTTGGAGTTACTACGACAGCAGTGAGTTTGTGATTTTTTGGCATGTGTATATGCATATGTACAGGTATGTTTGTGTATGTGAGACCTTAACCACTGACACAAATATTTATATTTGGCTTTTAAAAAATAGTTAATATTTAATAGAGGATCATTTAATATTGTATTTTGGCCAAGACAGTATCATTTTCCATATAAACTAATGTTCAGAATTATATTGTATACATGATTGAATTTTGTGTAAAAGGAGAGGTATTAGAAACTCAAGACAATTCTCTTTTTCTCCCTTTCCCCTTCTGAACTTGAAAGAGTAAATTAAATTTAAAATTGTTATAAGTTTATATTTATAAAACCCATATGGAAAATTCCTTGGAAAAACTGTTCAAAATCCATACTAGATTTTATACTGTGGTAAATGCCATATGTTTGTTACTTCTGATTGAAAGGTTATATTCTTACTATCCTGTTGCTCAGTGTAATCAATAATTATTGATTACACTGAGCAACATCTTCAGATCTGAGCTGGTGTTGGGCCTAGAGTGGTATGTAATTTTTATTATATACAGAGAGTAACTAGCTACTTACCTGAATATAGATGAAACCAATATAAGGAAAAAAAATATAGGTTAGATTTCAAAGAATCTATACTCATTAAGTTGCCAAGGTCTGTGATAGTATACAAGGTGTGGCAGTTGAGTCTGCAAACTCATCCAAGGTACTGTGTATGTCATTGCTGAATGTCACTATGGTCATCTTCGAAGTACTCCCTTTGGAAAGCTATGCACCAATGCCAGCCCTTACACCACCCTTCAAAGCAAATTTTGGAATTCTTTTTCTGGAATACCCACCAGAGCTCTCATCATATTACCCTTGATGTCCTGAATGTCATCAAAATATCTTCCTTTCATATTTCCTTTATCATCTGGTAAAGAAAAAAGTAATTGGGGGCCAGATCCAGGTGCATAGGAAGGGTATTCCAAGACAGTTATTTGTTTACTGGCTAAAAACTCCCTCACAGATGACTGTACAATTAAGTTCATGAACTTGCCAACATGCCACCATGACCAATGGCCATTCCAGAAAGAGTTCCAAAATTGCTTTGAAGGGTGGAGTAGGCACTGGTATCGGTGCATACGTCCCAAGGGGAGCACTTCAAAGGGGACCATGGTGATATTCAGCGATGAGGTATGCAGCACTTAGAACAATTAAGTTTGTGAACTTAACTGTCAGAATGTGTGTGTGTATGTGTACATAGGTTTGTATGTATGTATAGATTTTTCCTTTAAGTAATGGAATATCAAAGATATCTCAGTGTAAATTTCAAAGGTTGCATTTGCTTTGCTTTTTAGTAAACTCTATATTCACTTTCTGTGTTCTTATTTACAAAGTTACATTGAATCAAAGGAGAGACCCAGTATTGATTAAGGAATCAAAACTTAAAGCCAATTTTAATCATTTTGTTAGAGTAATTAACCTGGAGAAGACAAAAGGGAAACACCAATCCGATGCGTGTCACGTAAGGTGAATGGAGCATCGTGCAGTGGGCCAGGCACTCTTATAAACGGAAGCTTTTTGGGGAAAACCTTAAAGGAAAATGCAGTCTTTAGATGCATTATGTGGGATTAAATTAGGTATCAGAATAAACTTCCTTCTTGAAAGGAATGGGAGAGCTATAAATTTTTCTATCTTTTTTTTTCCTGAAAAATTTGTAAAAGTATAGCAAATTGTTTTCCTAAATGGCTTAAATTTAATTCTATGCAAAGACTAGACAATCAATAGATTAAAGTGTCCTTTACAATTTGGATCTGACTCGACGGCACTTGGCACTTGGCTGGCTTACAATTTGGAGTTCACAAAAATAAGAAATGCAGTTTCCCGGATTTTACATATGTATGTATATATGTAATATTTATTAGGCTTTAGCTGAAAGTTTACATAGCATATTAGTTTCCCCTTTAAAATAATTTTACAGCTTGTTCCATGCCGTTAGTTACAGTTTTCACAATGTGTGAATGCTCTAATTCCTTCCATTCCATTGGTTCTGTTTCCATTGATGTAGCTTCCCTTCCCCACCTCAGCTTCCCAACTTAGCTTTTGGGTAAATATTGACTGTTCAGTCTAATAGACTTAATTGTTTAAGGGAACACATTATTCACAGACAATATTGTTTATTTTATAGACCAATCTAGTATTGGGGTGAAAGATAACCTGCAGAAATAAATTCAATTCCAAGTTCAAAGGGTATCTTAGGACCCTAGTCCCAACGGTTCCTCTAATCGCCATTGGTTTGGCATGTCTGGCCCTTTTTAGGAACTTGTGTTTTGTTTTATATTTTACTCCCATTCTCTCCTAGACATTGTATTATGACCCTGGTCAGTATGGTGGGTAGTGGTAGCCAGGCACTATCTGGTTCTTCTTGTCTCAGATTAGAAGAGGTTGTGGTTGATGTATGCTGTTAGTCCTGAGACCTAGTTTCTTCCTTAAGTGTTTGAAAGGAATCAACTCTCATCCTCTTTTGCTCCATATGGAAACTCTAATGGCATAGTGGTTAATTGCAACATCTGTTTACCAAAAGGCTGGCAGTTCAAGTCTGCCAGGCACTCCTTAGAAACCCTGTGGGGACAGTTCTGCTCTGTCCTTTATGGTCAATATGAGTTAGAATTGACTTGATGACATTGGGTTTGTTTTTTATTTTTTGGGTATACGGGTACTCATCTTTTAAAACCCCAGACTCTATTCACCAAATTACAGTGTAAAACGTTATTTTTGTGATCAGTGCTGTCAGTGGATTAAGTTATCCCCTGAGATTATGATCTCAATCCTTGAATTGTTTGCATATACCTAAGAACCCTCCATAATGGTGCTCCTACCGTGGTTTGTTATATATGTAGATACATGCAGTTCACCCAAGTGTGTATGTATACAAATGCCTACAGAAACACCCTACCCATCATTATCAGGCAATTTGTTGTACCATGGTGGCTTGCAGGTTGTTGTGATGCTGGAGGAAATGCCATCACTTTATTTTCAAACACCAGCAGGATCCCCTATAGTGTACCAGTTTTAGTGGAGCTTCTAGACTAGGACCAACTAGGAAGAAAGACTTGGTGGTCTACTTCTTAAAAAACTGGCCAATGAACACATTATGAAAAGAAATGGAACAATGTCTGATATAGTGCCAGTAAATGAGCCTCTCAGTTTGGAAAGCACTCATGACATGACTGAGAAAGAATTGCTTCCTCAAAGTGGGGTCATTTTTCATCACATGGATAGTTGAAAGCTTTCAGGACCTTTACCTGTTGATGAGGTAGGCCTGTTGTGCACTCAGGAATTGGTATCTCACTAGGTGGTATCAAGGGATTTCAGTGCAAGTGCAGATGGCCTGCAGAGATCAGGTGGGTGTGGGATGTGTGACCTTGCAGCTGGGCAAATGATGAACTGGAGCACAGAATCTCCCGCTCATTGTTTGGCAGAGGTACAGATGACGCCTGTCAAGCTGTAACTAGCATTGCTAACAAGATGACGTGTCTGTCTGGCCAATCTTCAGGACATGGGTACATAGAGCATTCTCATTGATTGTTGGGTAGGGCACTATGAGAACACAAGCCTTCTAAACTGAAGTATGCCAGCCAAGCCAAGTGCAGTATACCTACAGCAAATTCGAGGAAAAGAAAGTCCTAAACATCATTTTTTCATGGTGTACAATATAAAAATCCAAGAAGTAATATATCCCAAATAATAACTTTTAGTCCCAGTAGGAAGCAACTTGTTTCTGTTTTAAACTTTGTGATTTCACTTTTGAAATATATCTCTGAGTTTACACATAACTTAAACTACATATTTTTAAAACTTTGATGGCACAGAAATGGAACAAAGATTTAACTCCATTAGAGATTAAGATTTTTTTTCTTAGTGATATTACACTGACTCCTTAGCTTGTTACACCTGAGTATTCCTGCGTGTATATAAGCATTAGCATTTCTGTTCAACTGGTTATCATTGCAAAAACTCATCATGCTACCTTATGACCTAAATATGCTAAGAATGGACACCATATTTAAGACTGCATGAGAATTCAAGGGATTCAAATCTCCCACAAGAGATTTGACAAAGTTATGCCTTAATGAACATGTTGGACTTTTTCCCTACTCTGAAAGAATCTAATTTTTACTTGATAGTTAAGATTGCTTTTGGAAAGGCATAACAGTCTGTTGATCTTCTGATGGGGTCTCACCCACTGCCATTGAGTCTATTCTGTCTCATAGCGACCCTATATATGCACCTATTAGATTGAACATTTTTTTTTCCTGTTATGTTGCAGAACTATATTTAAATTCAAACTTGTCATGCTGAAGTGCATATGTCCTGGTTCTGAATCCCTGCTGCTGTTGTTGCTATAGTGACCAGCAGAAATCATAAGGGAAGGGGGAAAAAAAGGAATCTTCATTTTAAATAGGCAGATCCATCTGGCACCACTTTAAGCAACAGTTCTCCTTTTTTTCACTTGAAAGGGTATTTATCCTTTTTTGCCGCATCAGACTTTATTCTCAGAACTTAAAAAAAAAAAACTTTGTTGTATATTCCCAAGAAATTATTATAACAATGCCAGAAGGGATTAGAAGCAACAAGATTATTTATATTCTAGATTATACCTTTCACATTATCTTCATTTTATGAAAATTCTTTTTCAATAGTTTCATTTTGAATTTGTATAAGTAGTTGCATTCAACCTGTAGACATTTTCAATGATTACATAAATGAGAGGTGTGGGCCTGGCATCTAATGGTAAAGGGTAGTGCTAAACATATTATAATGCCCTAGATAGGCCTGCATAATCAACAGTTATCAAGCAGATTTCCTGTTTCTGTTGATGTTGGTGTTGCCATTATGAATACTACACTTGAGTAGTATTTGCTCATACTTTTGGTCTGAGTCTTCATAAGGAAATTTTCTAGTCTCACTGCCCATCTTTAATTAGGACTAGAAATCTTTTATAATGTAGAAGTTGTAGATTTGTTCTGTGAGGGCCATTCCTTCACAAGGAAACCTTGAGAGAGTTTATTCCCACTGATCATACTTCCATTGCAGAGTACCGGAAAGGAGGCTTGGAAACTAATCACTTTGCTAATTTTGTAGTCTTTGTCTTTATGCAAGTGATTAAACCTTGGGGAAAATGGCAGAACATGACTTTCAAACCTCTACCCACTTTTTCAGCACTTCCCTTTTGGTCGCCTTCTGGTCTCCTGGCCCAGCCATCCTCCTCCCTCCAGGCTGTGTCTTTACTTATGGCATCTTAAGCTAATTATAGGAAATAAAAAAATTTCCAAGCACATTGCCTTAGAGTTGATTCCAACTCATAGAAATGCTGTAGGACAGAGAAGTGCGCCATAGCGTTTCCAGGGGGCAGCTGGTAGATTTGAGTTACTGACCTTTTGGTTAGCAGCCAGACACTTAACTGCTGAGCCACTAGGACTGTGAACATGATCACAAGTTCTTACTCCCTGCAGTCACACCACTGGGCAAGCCTACTCAAACCCTGGTTGGCAGGTCTGTTTATGAGTAATTCAGGACTATAATGATCTACAGTTCAGAAGTGAAATCTCCTTTTCTTCACCTTTCTGTTCAGTGTCCCACTATTTTGCCATTTGCCACAATTATATCTTCTGTGATATGGAGTAGGTACAAACATTTCATTGTCCATGTGCTAGGAAACTAACTTCAACAAAGACTCTGGTTCTTGTGTCTCTGAAACCCTAAACAAAATTCTGTGTAGTCTACTTAGAGAATAAACATAGAGGAAACAGAATGGAAAAAAAAAAATATTTATTTTTATCAGTAGAATCCTCTGGTAGGAAGATCTGGGTTTCTTAGGTGAACATTTTGATAAGCTTAAGTGCAGTGGGAGAGTGGGACCCTTCAAGGAACATGCTTGAGGAAAAATAGACATTTTATGTAAAATTGAATACAGGCCATGTGTTTTGCTAAATGAGGTGTATAAGCTGAAAACAAGATCTGGGAACAGTAGACCAGTTTGGGAGTTGTGTGAGAAAGATGGGAGGAAGACGTGGTTACTGGTGGAGAGAATTATTTTCTAAGGCAAGCAAAGATGTATTTGACATCCGTGGGTGGTACAGAGGTTAATGCCCACTCATGGGAAGACTGATGGCTTGTGTTCACTGAGAAGTACCTTGGAGGAGAGGCTTGGTGTTCTGCTGGAGAAAAGGCAGCACTGAAAACCCAGGGGAGCATCATACTACTCTAACACACATGAGGTCACACTGAGTTGGAGTCAGCTCCTGCTGTTTGAAGGAAATGTCAATAAATTTCTTGAATGTGCTGTGAAATTGGAATCTTTCTCTCTGTCTTTTCATGGTAACTGTAGTAAATGGTCCTTTTCCTCTGTGTTGGGATCGGCCTTTTCTTCTGCCATACCTTTAGTTTAGCAGCGAGTGCAAACTATATACACCATCTGAAAATAAAAAAAAGAAAGAAAGAAAGAGGGAGGGAGGGAGGGGGGAGGGGAGAAAGGAAGAAGAGAAAGAGGAAGGGAGGAAGAAAGCCAATCCCATTGCCTTCAAGTTGATTACAACTCTTAGGGACCCTATGGGACACAGCAGGACTACCCCACAGAGTTTCAGCAAAGTCCTGGTAGATTCAAACTGCCAACCATAGCACTTTTGGTTACCAGACACAGCACTTAACTGCCATATCACCAGGGTTTCCTTTACAGCACCTAGGAACCTTATTTTGATATCAACTTATAAAAAAGCATAAGTTAGATATTCCACTTCTACACTCACAGTTTCTAGTAGCTCTCCATTTCATGCAGAGTAGAAGTTCACAGCTTTATGATGATGGTCCATGCTTTACTACATAACCTAGCCTCTTGTTTCTCTCTGATCTCATCTCTGTATCTCCCCTTCCATACCTTATTGTCCTTAAAATATGTTCCCATGCTTCCTTCCTTGGGATCTTTGCATTGACTGTTCTCTCTAGACAGTGCTCTGCCCTAAAATATCCGCATTTCTCATTCCTTTTTGTGATTGAGAACCTTGCTCAAATACATCCTTCTCAGCAGTTAGATTAAAAGTTACAAAGCTCCTTTCACTTCCAAATTTTCATGCATTCTTTTTTGCATAGCACTTCTCTCATGAGCACATGACAGTTTGTAAAAAAAATTTATTAATTTATTATTTTTATTAGTGACCTCCTCCTCCCAAACATAGACTCTTTGAAGATAGGGTTTGAATCTTCAGCACTTGGAACATATTTATTGAATATGACTGCAGTCACCATCAAAGTACTCTGCCTGGAAAGCTGTGCACTGATGCCAGCGCCTGGACCATGCATCAAAGCAGTTTTGGAATTCTTCTGGAATGGCCATCAGAGCTGTTGTCATCATAGTACCCTTGATGTCCTGAATGTCATCAAAATGTCTTCCTTTCAATATTTTTTTTTAATCTTTGAGCAAAGAAAAAAAGTCATTTGGGGTCAGATCAGGTGAGTAGGGTGGTGATCCAATACAGTTATTTGTTTACTGGCTGAAAACTCTCTCACAGACAAGTATACAATGAAGTTCATGAACTTTACACTGTGCCACCGTGTGCAATGATCATTCTAGAAAGAGTTCCAAAATTTCTTTGAAGGGTGGACTAGGCACTGGCCTTGGTGGATAGCTTCACAAGGGGAGTACTTCGAAGGTAACCACAGTGACATTTAGCAATGAGATTTGTAGCAATTTAAACAATTAAGTTCGTGGGCGTAATTATTGGGTCTCGTATATTAAACAACTCAGGAAACATCAAAAAAGACGGAAGAACTATGCAGAGTCATTATATCAGAAAGAACTGGTAGATGTTCAACCATCTCAAGAAGCAACATATGATTAGGAACCAATGATACCTAAGGAAGAAGTTGAAACTGCATTGAAGGCATTGGCAAAAAACAAGGCTTCATTAATTGATGGGATATCAATTGAGATGTTTCAGGAAATAGATGCAGCACTGAAAATGCTCACCTGTCTATGCTAAGAAGTTTGAAGGACAGCTACCTGGCCTACCGACTGGAAGATATCCCTACTTAGGATTATTGCAAAAAAAAGGTGATCCGCCTGAATGTGGAATTTATCAAGCAATATCATTGTTGGATATCACACGTGAGAAAAATTGTGCTGAAGATCATTCAAAAGTGACTGCAGTGGCATATGGACAGGAAACTCCCAGAAATTCAAGCCAGATTCAGAAGAGGGCATGGAACCAGGGATATCATTGCTGATGGCAGGTAGAACTTGGCTGAAAGCAGAGAATATCAAACACGTGTTCATCTGTGTTTCACTGACGACGGAAAGGCCTTTTACTGTGTGGATCATAACAAATTATGGCTAACACTGAGGAGGACGGAGTCCAGAACACTTAACTGTGCTCAGGAAGAATCTGTGTATGGTTCAAGAGGCAGTCATTTGAGCAGAACAAGAGGACACTACGTGGTTTAAAGTCAGGAAAGGCGTGCGTTATGGTTGTATCCTTTCAGCATAGCTTTTCAATCTGTATGCTGAGCAAATAATCTGAGAAGTTAGACTATATGAAGAAGAATAAGGCATCAGGGTTGAAGGAAGACTCACTAACAACTTGAAAAGTAAAGTAAATGACACAGTGTGGCTTGCTGAAAGCGAAGAGGACTTGAAAAACTTGCTGATGAAGATCAAAGACCACAGTCTTCAGTGTAGGTTGTACCTCAACATCAAGAAACAAAAATCCTCACAGCTGGGCCAGTAATAAATGGAGAAAGGATTGAGGTTGTCAAGGATTTCATTTTACTTGGGTTCACAATCAACGCCCAAGGAAGCAGTAGTCAAGAATGAAGATTTATTGCATTGGGAAAATCTGCAGCAAAGGACCTCTTTAAAGTATTGAAAAGTCACATTGTTACTTTGAAGACTAATGTGCTCCTGACCTTAGCCATGGTATCTTTAGTTGCATCGTGTTGGTGAGAAAGCTGGACAATGAATAAAGAATACAGAAGAAGAACTGATGCCTTTGAATTGTGGTATTGCAGAAGAATATTGAACATACCAATGACTGCCAAAAAAACAAACAGATCTGGAAGAAGTGCAACCAGGGTGCTCCTTGGGAAGCAAGGATGGTGAGACTGCATCTACATACTTTGGGTATGTTGTCAGGAGGTATCAGTCCCTGCAGAAGAACATCATGCTTTATAATATAGAGGGTCAGTGAAAAAGAGGAAGACCCTCAAGGAGATGGATTGACACAGTGGCAGCAACAATGGACTTAAGCATAAAGATGATTGTAGGTATGGCACTGGACTGGGCAGTATTTCGTTCAGTCGTTCATAGGGTCACTATCAGTGAGAACTGACTCAACATAAATAACAACAATAATTTTACAACTAGTGACAATTCTTTTTTTATTGTGATTGAGTGAAAGCATACAGTCCAAATCAATTTTGCATACCTGCTTATCTACAACTCCTTCTACTGTCCTTCCCCCATAACAGCACACTCTACTTTTTCAGTATATACTTGTCATGTCCTCTGGACAAGCACCTGTCCCCTCCTTTACATCCTCTTCTCTCCAATCTAGAAAGAGGCCAGTGGGACAGCATCCTATAAATGCATAGAACCACAAAGTAGACACACTATATGGTCACATTGTGTCCTTGAGTCTAGTCCATTTTTGTCCAAAGAATTGACCTCAGTAGTCTTTTCTAGACAGGAGCAGCAGCAGCAGCAGCAGGTCTAGGGTTCATGATCCCAGGTGATCCCCGAGGCTGTCAGACCATCAGTTATGGTCTTTTAGTAGAGTTCTTCAGCTGCACCCCACTTTTTCTCATGTGCCACAGGGACTCAAAATTGTATGCCCCATCATGGCCATCTTTGGTGGTGGCCAGGCACCGTGTGGTTCTTCTAATCACATGCTGGTGTAATCTGCCATACACATGGGTCCTTCTGTCTTCTGGGCTCTTTTTTCCTCATGTCTTTGTTGGTCTTAGTGATCATCTGTTCCAGATGAGTTGTGACCATTTGGTGTGGCAAGGCAATTCTGATAAAATAGTTTGTGGAAGAGTAAATATTTATTCATTCATTCACTTTTTTTAATGGATATTTAATTAGCCCCCATCAACAGGTTGGCAGTTCCAGTCCACCAGCTACTCCTTGGAAACTCTGTGGAGTACTTCTCCTCTGTCCTACAGGGTGACTATGAGTCAGAATTGACTTGACAGCAATGAGGTTTGTTTTTTTTCCAGATTCTGTACTAGGCACCTTCAGTTTAACAATAAGAAAAAGTAATTAAATTCGCTTTTATTTAAGGCACTTATGTGATTCCATAAACATAGATGGTGGAAAAAATGCAGTCTGGTTTTATTTAATTCTAATCCGGATTGTGAAATTTGAAAGTATATGCATGAAACTATTAATAAATTTTCTTTTTTTTAAGTTATGTGGATCTAAAAATGTTTTAAATACCTCAGAGTTGCAGAGTACATAGACTGCGTATGTTAATGTTATCATGTGGGAGCAGCAGTTAATGGTGGGCACAACTTGTTAGTATTTGTCAAGAGTTTGACATGAGTTATGTGTTTTGTGTTATGTAAGGAGTTTAAATATGTATTAGTGCTTATTAAATGTAAGCCTATATGTGATTATCAATCCTAAAATGTTCTTAAAATACGAGATATAGGATAGCAACCAAATGTCCTCGCAAGTGTCAGTAAGACACCCAAGAATAACACAGAAGAAAGATTTTCAACCACAGATAATTGATGGGAAGTCAGTACAGCAATAAAGTCAGCAGTGTCTCCAGTTGTTGCCAGCATACTCTAGAATGATCAGAGTTATGAGAGTGATGACATTCTGCAAGTGTTCAATAGATCAAGGAAGACAAATCCTTAAGAAACCACTGTCAGTTGCCCCAATCTGAAATAACAGTGCAGCAGTGTGACCCTAGTGTCTGAGTACTGACTGAGCTAATCCAAGGAAAGTCTTTTTGCTTTTTGAAACTGGAAGCTTTGGCAGGGAATGTGTGGAGAGAAAAGGAACCAGGGCAAATAGAGAAAAAAGGAATGTCAAAATTATTGAAAATATAAAATAAAAAACATACTTACCAAAATATTAAAAGAGTTTTGACAAGGAGAACTGTTTCTATCCATTTTAATCTTAGGTGTAATTTTCTGAAGAGAGAATACAGTTGGATTCCATACAAGTGAAAGGTTAAAGAAAGAAACCGTTCTAAATGAGAAATCTGATTTTTAAAGTAGAAATTTTGTATGATCTATGATTGAGGTCCTAGGTTCTTTCTTCTCTGCCTGAAGCGTGGCAGATATGCAGCAAATCAAATTTATAAGTTTATTTCTTGTGCTGTGAAAGGAAAAGAACCCAGTAGCCTGAAGGAAAAAACATTTATTAGGATGATTCAGAAAACAGGGAGTCTCTTTAATTGAAACATAGTTGAAGGGTAGTAGAGAGATTTTTTTTGTTTTCTTTTGTTTTAACTTAGTATTCAAATGGACTCAATGGAGACAACAAAGATTTATGTATTTATTTTTAAGCAATTAGGATTTGGTCAGACCTTCCACAGTGTAATGAGAGCCAGTAAATTTTAGGGATAAAAGCATGGACTCAAGAACCAAATTGCTAGAGTTGGTGTTCCAGCTATAAAACTGAGATAATAATTGTGTCTACATGTTACGGTTACTTTAAAGGTTCAGCTTGGCTAGGCTGTGGTATCCGGATCTTTGATTAAGTATTAGTCTACCTGTTGCTATGAAATATTTACATGTAACTGGAATTTAACTCAGTTGTCCGTAAGTAAGGCCGATTGGCCTCCATAATATAGGGAGGCCTCATCCAATCAGTTGAAGGCATTAGGACCAAAATTGAAGGCTTCCTGAAGAAGGATTCTGGCTCCAGAATAACAGTAGGTATTTTGCCAGAATTAATCTGTGCCCTGCACCCCACCTGAACTATAGTTTTTGGAACACAAAATGCCAGAATTTCCAGCCTGTCACTTGATATATAGATTTTGAATTTGTCCTCAGGACTATATGAGCCCATTCTTCAGAATCCATGTGTGTGTGTGTGTGTGTGTGTGTGTATTGCTGTTACTGTAACTGTCAGGTGACATCAAGTCGGTTCTCATTCATAGTGACCATAGTGACATACAACAGAATCAAACACATATGCACGTGTGTGGTTCTGATTCTCTAGAGAACCCTAAAAGACTACCTTACAAGTTGTTATAAAATTATTATATATGTGAGCTCAGAACAGTGCCTGGCATGTAATAAGATCTCCATGAATATTACCTGTTACAATAACATTCAGAAATGAAACTTAAGCAGCTCACAATCTCTGAAAATACTATATTGCCTTCTGGTTTCCGTCAAAAAGTAAAAAAAAAAAAAAGAGAGAGAGAGAGAATAAGGTGTATAGTAGAACAGAATCAATTTCCCAACCCTGAAAATAAGCAGCTTTTGGGGGGAAAGATCGTAAAATGAACAACAATTTAAGTCCTTTGTTACCCACTCTCTCTCTGTGCAGGTTCCCAATGAAATGACTGCTAGAGAAAGGACAGTAGAAACTCTGTAAAGAAGGTTAAGAATATATATTTCCAAAATGTTATGAAATGTCTACAAGCCTAGGAGTTATAACATTACACAAAAGGCTGATCCATCTGGAATTAAACATGGCCAGAGAAAGAAAACACGAAAGCAGTACTATAGAAAAACACTCAAAAAAAGAGTTGTAAGGCCTAGTGTAGATGGAAGTGGTCCATAGAACATCTGGTAGAACTTCTTAAGCAGTGAACACACCAAGGAGTCTCAGGGTGGTGCAAGCAGTTAACATACTGGGCTAGTAACCTAAAAATTAGAGACTTGGGTTCACCTAGACATGCCTCAAAAGAAACGCTTGGCAATCTCCTGAAAAATCAGCCTTTGAAAATCCTACATAACACAGTTTTCTGTCACACATGGAGGTCACCATGAGACTGAGTCACTGGACAGCAACCAGTAACTGGTAGGTACTGCCCAGGGTGGAAATACTTTCTTGATACTTAAGAGTAGTAAAGCCTGGCCCAACGGCTGTCTAGTAAAGACCCAGCCGCCTATCAGGAAGAGCCATGTGCCTTTCAATGAAACCCATCAAAACCACAGGGAAAACTACTTCCAGCTCACAGAAACTTGTTGATGTTACTTCCTTTGCCTCCTTTTGATAAAGGGTAATTACTTCACATGCTGCTTCTGCCTTGGTCTGCTCTGCCAACCTTTCTCCTCTGTCACAGTTACTCTTCCTCACCTTTGAGATATCAGAATTCTTCTGAAACCTGTTACATGCTTCAGCTCTGCTTCCCATGAAGCCCCCAAAGGAAAGTTAGTTGAAAAACTGCCTCTTCTAAGAAAATATGAATTTAGTGAGGTAGCCTTGAGGAGATAGTACTTTAGTCAACTGGATGAAACTTTTTGGATAGAATTGCTCATACTTCCCTTTCTGGGTGGAATTGCCCACACCCCAGCAGGTTTGAAGACCCAAACACTCTAGCACCAGTGAGAATACTAGATAAGTAGGAACTTCTGTGTTGCTCCCACTTATGTGTTTGTTTTCAACTCTTCATTTCTTTTCCTACTCTCGTCTATGTAAGGGATGGTTGTGTTTTCTGAGTAGAAGGTCATTTCTAATAGTGACTCTGCCCATTAGGTTTTGTCTTTGTTTTTGTTTTTTGACAGTCACATCAGGGCCCCAAAGTATTTTCAAAGTTCTTATTGGGCAGCAGCTAGACCTGTTATTTTCACCTATTTAATGTTGTTTTATGCTTTTAACACCTATAGTGGTCACTGATGTAGACCCTTTTTGAAACTGCTCACACTGATATTCATGTATGGAGGCTTTAGAGGGTTTGAAGTATATTGGGAGCTGATTGTCCTGTTTTCCAAGACTAAAGTGCTAGACAGGCAAATTGTAGAAAGTTTTATGGACAATTAGCTGAAAATAGGTGCTCATTAAAATATGATGATACTGCAGTCATATGATTTTTCTCTTTTAAACAGTCTTTGTGTTGGAAAATCTTAGTTTAAAAACAGCAAATACATGTACATACACGAACACATACACAGACACTTGGTGTTTACTTCAAGTTATTTAAGTTGAATTAGAATAGCTTTTAGCTTCAACATTCATTCAAACTTATAAATAAATAAAATGTACCAAGTGAAAGGAAAGAGGAAGGATTCTTTCCTTTCTTTCACGTTTTCCTCTTTTCTCTTGTCTGCTTTTCTTTTTTTCTGTTTTTTAAACTAGTCATCCTGGTTTTAAAATATGAGATCAAGCCATCAATTTCACTGTGACTTAACAGTTTATTTACACAGTTTTACTGCTTTGGACACAACACAGCTGAGTTTCAAGCTTGATGAAATACTGTTATCCACATAATTCATTTTCTGCTCCTTCAACAGGATGGTTGGATTTGTGGGAGCTCCCATTTGAGGTTAAAATTGAATTGAAAATTCATAGGAAGGCTATACAGCTGAGGCAAGTCTGAATATCAGGGAAGTGTCAATTAAATTTACTCTCTAGTCTCTGGCATAAAAAGCTGTTCCTAAGGCCTTGAAAATAGCTCCCATTATCATATTGATTGGAGTCAACAAAAATAACTCAAATCTAAGGTGAGGATAAGTTTTTTCCTATATATTTGTAATAAATTTCCAATATATTTCTTACATATTGATCACATTGAGTATAGTGTAAGTTATTAATCTTTATCACAATAATTTATTGGTTGTTTATGGGAAATCCTCACATATTAAAGGTGTTATTGAGTGAACTCAAATTAACAATTCTGTGATTAATTCATAATTCATCTCTTAGTGCTGGTCATAAACAGAGGCTGCATCAATCAGATTAATTCAGGAGCATACGTAAGAGTAGAAAGACGACAACAGCTGTTCTCTCATGGAGTACTACTGTAACATTACAGAAGAAACCAGTTTGAACAAAAAAAATATTACTCTTCCTTCCTAAAGCAGTTTCTTTGTATTTAGAGAAATGGGAGGCAATGGTTTACAATGGAAAACCTGGTGGCATAGTGGTTAAGTGCTATAGCTGCTAACCGAAATGATGGTGGTTCATATCTACCAAGCACTCCATGGAAACTCTATAGGGCAGTTCTACTCTGTCCTACAGAGTCACTGTGAGTTGGACTTGACAGCACTGGGTTTGGTTCTTTGGTTGAGAGGAAGTACTCTCACAGTTTGCAGAAGCCCAACATCCAGGCCTTCAGAAGATTTTTGATTTTAGATCGTATTCTAACTTACAAATAGGAAAAAGGGGAAAAAAATTTTTTCTGGAAAATATTATCAAAGAGCTCCAGAAAGGAATTGTTATATCACACCATTGAAAATTTTTTATGTGAATTGTAACTTTAAATTCAGAAGGACACCTTTCTACATCTGTAAAGACAAGGGCCATCGCTGGGTGTGGAGAGAAACTGTTGTTGTTAGATACTGTTGAGTCGGTTCCGACTCATAGTGACCCAGTGAACAACAGAATGAAACACTGCCCTGTCCTGTGCCACGTCCACAATCATTTTTATGCTGAAGCCCATTGTTGCAGCCACTGTGTCAATCCATCTTGCTGAGGGTCTTCCTCTTTTTCACTGACCGACCAAGCATGAGGTCCTTCTCCAGGAACTGATCCTTCCTGACAACCTGTCCAAAATATGTAAGATGCAGTCTTGCCATCTTTGCTTCCAAGGAGCACTCTGGTTGAACTTTTTCCAGAACAAATCTGTTTGTTCTTTTGGTAGTCCATGTTATAATCAGCATGCTTCTCCCACACTACAATTCAAAGGCATCAGTTCTTCTTCTGTCTTCTTTGTTGATTGTCTAACTTTCTCATGTGTATGATATGATTGAAAATACTATGGCTTGGGTCAGATTCACCTTAGTCTTCAAGGTGACACCTTTGCTTTTCAGTATTGAAAGAGGTCCTTGGCGGCAGATTTTCCCAGTGCAGTGCTTCCTTTGATTTCCTGACTGCTGTTTCCATGGGTGTTGAATGTGGACCCAAGTAAAATGAAATCCTTGACAACCTCAATCCTTTCTCCGTTCATGATGGTGTTGCTTACTGGTCCAGTTGTAAGGATTTTTGTTTTCTTGATGTTGAGGTGCAGTCTATACTGAAGGCTGTGGTTGGTCCTTGATCTTCATTAGTGTTTCAAATTTTCTTCACTTCCAGCAAGTCAGGTGGTATTGTCTGCGCAATGCAGATTGTTAATGAGAGAGACTAGGGAGGATTTTTTTTTCTGTGTTTGTTTTTTAGATTCTGTTAAAAGTGCACTGTTGATCAAATGGGTCCTTGAAATTTATTGTGCTTTGAGGCTAATGCTGTTAATTCAGATAAATTATGATGTCCAAGAGCATCTTACAGAAGTCCACAGGACAAAGATCAAGAAGAAACAGTGCTATATTGGGCTAGCAGAAATGATAATGATGAATGAGCCATAGCCAAATTTCCTAAGGAATATTTACCCTAGAGGGTGTATTCTCAGTGGGGTAGTTTCATATCAAACCTGTTGTTGTGGAGTTGATTCCAACTTATGGTGTCCCCACGTAAATCAGAGTAGAACTATGCTCCACAGGATTTACATGGTTATGATCTTTCAGAGCAGATTGCCAGGCCTTATTTCCTAGGCACCTCTGGGTAGATCTGAGCCATCAACTTACCGGTTAGGAGTAAAGTGCTCAGCTGTTTGCACCCTCACACTAGGGAATCCTACCTAAGAGCACCTTTAAAAAAAAAAAAAAAAAAAGGAAGACAGAAAAGGTGCCACTGAGTGAATTCTGACTCATGCCAACCTTATGCGTTACAGAGTAAATGGACCTCCATGAGATTTTCTAGGCTGTAATTTTTACAGAAGCAGATTGTCAGGCCTTTCTTCGGATAACAATAGGGGGGTTCAAACAGCCGACCTTTAGGTTAGGAGTCAAACCCTAACAGTTTGTAGCGCCCACAGCCCTTCTTAGTGCAGGGACAGTACAAACCGAGTCGAGGAACAGGGCCCCAGTGGAAAGGAAGAAAGCACTGTGGAGTGAGATGCAGTGTAACATAGTGCTTAGAAACATGGACTGCTGAAGTCTGACCTGGATTCAAACCCTAAAATCCTTATTTACTACTTGGGCAAGCTCCTTAAGCTGCCTGGGCTTCTGTTGCTTCATCTGTAAATTGGAGATAATAATAGTATATAGTGTCAACCTCACAGGGTCGTGGGAGTATCTAAAGTGCTTGCTATCCATTTCCGTCAAGTCAGTGTCCACTCATAGTGACCCCGTAGGGCAGACTACAACTACCCTGTAGGGTTGCCAAGGAAGAGCTGATGGGTTCAAACTGTCAGCATTTTGGTTAGCAGCCTGAATTCTTAACTACTGTGCAACCAGGGCTCCTGAAAAATGCTTAAACTGTGGCAAGTACAAGTGTTTTTATTATTGTTTTTCAGTTGTTATTATGATTATTATTGAATAAATATGCTTTAACAAGCCAAGATACCTCAGATTCAGTCTCAATCTTGATACATATTAACTTTGATGCCGACACCCATCACCCACAAAGGCCTTTGTGAACAAAGTTACAGGTCTATGTGACAGGGGCAGAGACATTTCACCCGTGACATATTTCTGGCCATGCTGTCCTTGATAATATTTTGCCCTAACTGTATATCTCTCTTCCTCCTGCACCTCCTGACCTTGAAGCACAGAGCTGGTTGAGCTCAAGGTCAGGCCATTCCCTAGAAGGCCCTAATGATTAGCATGTAAAGAGACCACTTGTCCCGGGCCATTATCTGGAAGGCCCTAATGATTAATATGTAAAAAGACTACTTGTCTTGGACCATTATCCAGAAGGCCCTAATAATTAACATGAAAAAAAGAGACCAGGAGATATAGACCTCATGTTAGCCAATAGCTGTGTGGTCAGGGGGCAGGGTGAAAATTACGTCACCTCAACTACAAAAATAAAGAGTGACCTTTATGGGATTCCATTTTCTCCAAAACTCTTTCCTGTCTCTCTCAATTCTTTCCTCGCCTACGCCTTCCCCTCCCTCCATGGGGGTCCCCAAAAAGATGTCGGGGCTGGCTTCCGGCACTTTGACCTTGCACTAGTTGCTTATATTGACAAAATCTCTATTTGCTCAAATTGTAAAAACTGGGTAAATCCACTTTGCTGGGTTCTTTGTAAGTGTAAATTGATATGATGTATGTAAAAAGTATGCTCTTCCTTTCCTTTATAATAGAAGGCAAGATACAGTAACTGAAAGAAAAAAAAACTAGAAATGAAAGTCTGTGAAGGTTTAGAAGCAGAATAAAAACTTCAGTGATCTCAGAACACCAAACTGAAAACTTATTCATGCTAAATGCGTATATACAGTATGACTGGCTAATAGTGAAATGTAACTGTTACAGATGTTAGACGGAGTAATGTCTTTGTTGTGTGCCATCGACATGATTCTGACTCATTAGAGACACCACAGGCTGGAGTGGCATTGCCCCATTCTGGTTTCCAAGGCTGCAACTTTATGAGAGCAGGTTGTCAGGCCTTTTCTCCTGTGGGGTGACTGGTGGGTTCAAACTGTTAACATTTCAGTTGGTAGCAGAGCACTTAACCACAGTGCCACCAGCCAAGCCAAGCCAAGTGCCGTCGAGTCGGATCCGACTCATGGTGACCCTAGTGCCACCAAGGCACCTTTAAAAGAATGATATGAGTACACTTGCTTCTTCTAGTCACAGTTTAAAGATCTTCAAATAGGATCAGTTCTTTTGGGATATTTATGGACAGGTATCCATCCTGTACTGCTAGCCATGGGGCACAGTGGTTAGGAGCTCGGTTGCTAACTGAAAGGTTGGCAGTTCAAATCTACCAGCTGCTCCTTGGAAACCCTGTAGGGCAGTTCTTCTATCTCCTGTAGGTTCACTATGAGCTGGAATCAACTGGACAGCAACAGGTTTGGACTTTTTCATATGACTAGCCTAAGGATTCATCTTCTTTTTTGTAACTTCAGCTCATTTCTGTCAGCATTCTAAAATTGTATGTTTAAGCAAATGGGCCATGTCTCACTGTCCACAATTAGTAGTTCATAACAACATTACTCATCCTCATCAAGTTCTGAAGTGTCAAATGTGTTCATCAAGTGCCAGAAACCTAGTTCAACTGGATATTTTGGTTATCTAGTGCTGCTGTAATAGAACTACTACAACTGGATGGCTTTAACAAACAGAACTTTATTCTATCACAGATTAGTAGGCTAGAAGTCCAAATTCAGGGGAAGGTTTTCTCTGTCTATCAGCTTTAGAGGAAGTCCTTGTCATTAATCTTCTCCTGATCTTGGAGCTTCTCAAGCACAGGGAACCCGGGTTTCGAAGGATGCATTCTGACTCAGTACTGCTTTTTTGATGGTAGAAGGTCTCCATGTCTTCCTGCTTGCTTCTGTCTTTGCTATCTCAAAAGAGACTGGCTCAAGATACAACCTATTTTATTCTGCCTTCTTAACATTACTGCTACTAATCCTGACTCATTAATATCATAAATGTAGGATTTACAACACGTAGGAAAGTCACATCAAATGGCACACGGTACTGGGAGTTGTGGCCCATCCAAGTTGACACACATTTTTGAGGGGGAGCACAGATCAATCCATAATACTAGCTAAAGTACAAAGCAAGGTTAAAACAGCTTCGGATATGGCTGCATCCAGAGATCAAAACACATTAGGAATCTGCCTCTCTATATCTTTCTTGGTTTAAAAGATAAGGATTGATGATCCAAAATGCTGGTTAGACTATCAGGTATCTCATTTATTATGAAGGAAAGAAGTATCAGAAATGTCATGTTACAAGCTTTTCTTTCTACACAATTCAAATAAAACTTCCTAACTACATCTGGGGAGCCAGTGAATGTTCTGAATCTTTTTCTAACCCAGGAAGTGTGATCAGATGGCCAGAGTTGTACTGAATTATAAGGTATTTAATTTGGCATCTTATTCTGGGAAGGTTTTTGAGCATGGCTTCCTTTCTCGTATGGTTGCCTTATGAATACAGTGTTGGTATTTTGTACAATAATTGAATATTACTGACATTAATAGAAGGAGCTGATGTATGTTAGTTTTAGAGAAGTAATTGTAACAGCTTAGATACTATGGTTTTGACACTGAGTTTATATCTATTACAGTTTATTGTGGGAACAGAAAATGGTGTTTAAAGATGAAAGCAGGGGAGAACAAAATAAATGAAAACCTGTTAAGGTCAGCCAACTAGAAAAGGAAAGAAGGAGAATTTGCTTCACTACTAACCTGGAACAAGTGACCATTTTTCTCAGTGCAAAACTCATCCTTTAATAAACCATGTCACTGCCTTCCGTCCTCTGTAGAAGGTTTTGATAGGCAGAAACTAAGACATCCATTCCGTTATTTTTCAATCTTTCAGTCTTTGTTGGTTTGTCTAGGCTTCCTCATTTACTGGCACACAGATTACAAGAATATTTCTTCTTCTCTCCAGTTCATCCTTTAATATTCTACCAGCATTTTTTACTTTACTAACAGTTAGACTTCCTTTATTTTGGATTGAGTGAAGGAGTAGAAAGAACCCTGAACTCAGAGTCATTCCCTTCTGGGGTTTTGAGCAAGTCTCTTAGTAGACCTGCTGTCTTTATTTAAAAAGTGTTGTTAGAATACTGAAATATGTAACCATTGGTAAATGTGTGCTGTCCTTAAGCTCTCAAGACCCCCTTCTCCACGTGACCTCATATTACCCTGGATCCTTTTCCATAGTCCCCAGGATAACCCTGTGATCCAGCAACTAGAAGGTGGAAACCAGGACCGTGGTCCTTAGCACAGCTGGAATTCATTTTGCATGGTTAGTGCTAATCTCCTGCTGGTTGTTAAACGTTTTGAATGTCCACCTGTCTATGTCCCATTCTGTCCAGGTAAGACCAGTAGTCTCACACTGTTAGGCCTACTGTTTGTTTGTTTTTAATTGTGGTTTTATATATATATGTATATATATAAAACATGAAATTTGCTGTGTAAGCTATTTTTAAGTGCATAATTCAGAGGCATTAACGACATGCACAATGTTGTGAGACTACCGCCACTATTCATTTCCAGCACTTTTGCGTCGTCCCGGTTGAAAACTCCATCCCATGAAGCTATACCTCTCCATCATCCCCTACCCCAGCCCCTGGTAACCACTGACTTACTTTGGTCTCTATGCATTTACCTAGTCTAGATATTTTGTATGAGTGGAATTATATAATATGTGTCCTTCTGTGCCTGACATTTCCCTCAGCATGGTATTTTCAGGATTTATCCATGTATCAAAACTATTTCTCTTCATGGCTGAATAAAGATTCTGGTGTTTGTATAGGTCATATTGATTTTGTTTATACATTCATCTGTTCTCTTGGATTGTTTCTGCCTTTTGGCTATTATGAAAATGCTGCCTTGAACGGTGTTGTACAAGTGTCTATTTGAGTTCCTGTTTTCAGGTCTTTTGGGTATATACTTAAGGGAGTTGTTGAACCATATGGTAACCTACATTTCAGTTTTTGGAAAACCATCAAACAATTTTCCACAATGATTATACCATTTTATATTCCCAACAGTGAGGTACAAGGGTTCCAAAAACCTATTGGTTTAAAGAACTGTTGAAAATCTTCATTTATGTGTAAAATTTACAAATATTTTCACTTTAGAAATAAATTAAAATCCACTTTAAATTACTTTCAAAAGCAAAGAGACAAGACTTGAAGGAAGAGTTCAGTAACAGCAGTAGGGGATGGAGAGTAAGGTAGAGAAAATGATTCTGGGTGGAAGGATTAAAAAAAACAGAGAGGCCTCTAAGTTCATCTAAGTTTCAGAGATGTAAAACTTCAGTTCTTAGACTATACTTGGACAATTGTTTTTTTTTTTTCTTTACCAGCTCAGTATTTGTCCTGAAAAATAATTTTTAAGTTATATCCCTTTTAGTTTATGCATAAACTCTAATTTTTAATGAAATTCTTTAAATTGAATATGTAAGTTGCTTCCAAAATTTTGCTATTATAAACAGTCTTGAAGAATATTTTGTGCATGAATATTTTTACATAGCTCTGATTTTGGTGGAGAAGAGCTAAGATAGAATCCTAGAAATGAAATGACTGAATTAAGAGATGTGGATTTAAGGTTTGGATGTATATTCCCAAATTTCCCCTCTCTGAACTTTGTACTAATTTACACTCTTACCAGCACTGTGATTGTCCTCTGTTTAATAATCTTCTTCAATATTGTGTGGACATTTACATCTTCATAAGCACAAAGAGTCTGTTCTTTAAAAAAAAAATCTTGAAATAGTAATATTCATTTCTCTCATGTTAACTAAGATGAAAACTTTTTAAATTACTGTAAAGAATGGCTTTGGAATGAGTTGTACAGTAGATACTTTATTTCCTTTGTCTATAACCCATGTATAAAGAGAGAGGCTTATTTATTGGATTGTATCATTAAAAGAAACTTAACATCGACTGCTCTTACACCTGTTCTTATACTCCTGGAAAAGCTCCTCTGATAATTCTAGCTTCTTCCCCCAACAACGGGAGTGATAGCTTGCTACAATATTAAGGCTGTCCAAGGTTTCTGGTCAAGGAGGGTGAGAAGTTAAGGCCAGTCAATAATTTATCTATGATTTGCTGCAGTATTGAGTCTGGCCAAATATCTTAAGCTGGGTTGTTAGAAAAGAAAAACACATAAAGTGTATAAATGTGTATATAGAGATTTATATCAAGGAAGTAGTTTATCTGATTGTAGAGGCTGGAGTGTCCCAAGTCCACAGATCAGAATAGAGGCATCTCCTGATTCATGTAGTCATAAAGGCTGGTGAACCCAAATCAGCAAATTGGAGAGCAGTGTTCTTGTTCACTGATGAATCTGAGGATGAAGCAAGACTACAAAGCTTCTCCTGATTCATGCAGCTATAGGGCCTGGTGAACCCAAGATAAGCAAGTCAGAGATGAGGGTTCTTGTTCACAGTCTGTGAAGATTGATGAATACTAAAATCGGCAGATTAGCTGCTAGCTCAAGTTCCAGGAACTGGAAGTCAGACCAACAGGAGGCGGTAACAGGATTCAGAGCAGGCAATAGCCAGAACATCCATTTAGTTATATTCAGACTCAAGCTACATCTGCAAGAATACTCCCTTTCAACTGATGAGCTACTCGTAGCAGATCTCATCATGCGGATGATCACATATAAACAGTGAGAATCATGGCCGAGCCGAGTGACACACAATCTTTACTGTCACACCAGTGTTCCTGTTCAAAGGGAGTGAGAAGCAGGGCCAAGTCTTAGTGCAGCATATAAATAGGACTGATAGTATGCCAGGTCCACCAGTGTCACTCTGGGTCCAGGGCTCAGACCTTTTGCAGTGCCCCGTCTTCATGTCCAACTCTGTCAAATGGTGGGGTGACTAATTCAACTTTCCTGAGGATTTTATTTAGAATCTGGGGCATAGCTCCCCTCAACTTACCTTTCTAAACTCACTGAAAAGTAGGAGCCTAGCTATTATTGGCTCTAATTATTTAAAAAGTAAGTGTTTTCTAGCCTGGTCGTACCAAACTACATTCATAGTACAAGTGCTGGATATATAGTTATGAATAAATGTCACTGTGATTCTTGCCTGAAAGGAGCATGTAAGCTTGTATTTATAGCACTCATCTTAGATTTGTAGTACAGCTTACCTCCCCCCCCCCACATCTTATATTTAACTTCAACATAGGAAACTTTTATTCCTCTCTTTTCTATGGGGAGATAATCATGATAATAATCTGTGACAAATTCTCCAACAGCTCACAATTTTCTCTCTTTTTACTTTTAATATTGTCAAGTAAGATAGCTGTGAAGAGAACCCTAATTTCATGAATATTTAAATCATTTATTTATCCAACAAGTATTTATTAAATGCTTAAAATATGTCAGATGCAGTTTTAGGTGCTACAGATGCATAGTGAGCAAACAATGCTACGGTACTACGTGCTGTGTGAGTCCAACTATATGACTTTCTGAAAAGGGCAAAATTAAGACACAGCGGGGACTAGAGACTAATGGGGAATGAGTGAATAGGTGGAGCACAGAGCATTTTTAGGGCAGTTAATCTATTCTGTGAGATATCATAGTGCTGGATGCATGCCATGATGCATTTGTTAAACCACAAAGAATGAACCTTACTGAAAATATGGATTTTAGTCAGTAACGTAGGTACATGGGTTCATGAGTTGTAATAAATACACTGAAAGATGCAAGAAGTTAAAAATAGAAACCGTGTATGTGTGAGGCAGATATAATGTGACTCTGTACTTCCTGCAATTGCTTTTAAACCTAATTCCATTCTAAAAAAAAAATGTTGTTAAGTCCCATTGAGTCGGCTTCAGCTCATAATGCCACTGTGTACAACAGAATGAAGCACTGCCTGGTCCTATGCTATCCTCACAATCTGAAAACTAAAAAACAAGCAAACAAAATAGTGTCTATTAACATTTTACCAAAGAAAACATCCAGACAGCCAAAAGGCACAGGAGGAAATGCTTACTATCATTAACTCTTAGAGAAATCCAAATCAAAGCTACAAAGAGATACCATCGTACCCCAATAAGTTTGCCAATAATCCAGAAAACACAAAACAACAAATGTTGGAGAGGCTGTGGAGAGATCAGACCTCTCATACACTGTTGGTTGGAATGCAAAATGGTACAGCCTCTTTGGAAAGTAATTTGGTGCTTCCTTAAAAAGCTAGAAATAGAAATACTATATAATCCAGCAGTCCCACTGCTTAGAATATATCCTACAGAAATAAAGGTAGTCACACAAACAGATACATGCACTTGAATGTTTATTGCAGCACAGTCTGCAATAGCAAAAAGATGAAATCAACCTAGGTGGTCATCCACAGATTAATGTATGAACAAACTATGGTACATATACACAGTAGAACCCTATGCAATGATAAAGAACAATGATGATTTCAGGAAGCATCTCATAACTCGGTTTCAACTAGAAGACGTTATGCTGAGTGAAATCAGTCTGCTGCAAAAGGACAAGTATTGTATGAGACCTCTGCTATAAGGACTTAAAAATATACTTAAGTGCAGAAGAAAAGACTCTGATGATTGCAGAGGTGGAGAGGGAGGGAGAGGGATGTTCATATATTAGTCAATAGTAAATTGATTAGGTGAAGGGAGTGACAGATACAGTAGAGGGCAGATCAGCATAACTGAACTGCACCATATACTGCAAGGTTTTCTAAACCCAATATTTCAAAGGATAGAATCGCATGGACATGGGTCTGGGGGCCATGTTTTAAAGGGATGTTGAGGTCATTTGGCATAGCTAGTGTTTAGCTAAGAGAGTCTTCTGGACGCCTCCATTGGTGAGTGGCATCTGGGGTCTTAAAGGCTAGCAAGCTGCCATCTGAGGGACATGAAATGGTCCCAATCCATCTGACAGATGATGACCAAGAATATCAAAGACATGAGGAAATGTGAGCCCAGGAGACGGAAGGATCCATATGAATGGGAGACTGAATCAGCATGAGACCAGAAGAACCAGATGGTATCCAGCCACCACCAAAGGCAGCCATGATGGGGAACACAACATAGAGTCCCTGAGGCTACATGAGAAAAAGAGGTGCGCAGTTCAAGAACTCTTCTAGAAGAGCAGCAGTGATAGTCTGAAAGCGTGTAGGGTCCACTGGGAACATAGACCCTAGAACAGCTGGCCCTGACCTGAAACCGGTACTGAATTCAACTCTTCAGGCAAGAATGGACTGGACTTGGGGTCATGTGTGAGCATATGGTGTGTGTACTTCATGGTTTTATGTATTTATAGGAAGCTGTCCTACTGGTTTCTTTCTATATAGGAGAGAAGAGGGTGGAGAGAAGGGGACAGGTGCTCATTAAGAGGATATTAGAAGAGTGAAAAGGAATGTGCTGTCACAGAGTGAGCAAAGCAGATGAAGCTACAGATAGGTGGGCATGAGGAATTGATATGGTTTGTATACTTTCTCTTAACCATAATGAAAAATAATGTCTATTAAAAAAAAGTCATGATATGCTGTCAGGGGATATTGAGGCCAGTTGGCATAACTAGCCTATTGCTAAGAGAATCTTCTGCACTCCATACTGGTGAATGGCATCTGGAGTCTTAAAACTAGCAAGCTGTCATCTGAGAGACACCAAATAGTCCCAACTCAGCTGGAACAGATGACCACCAAGGACAACAAAGACGAGAGGGGAAAAAGAGTCCAGAAGACAGAAGGACCCACGTGAATGGGCGATTGTATCAACATGTGACCGGAAGAACCAAATGGTGACCAGCCACCACTAGTGACAACCATGATGGGGCACACAAGAAAAGAGGGGAGCACCTCAGTAACTCCACTAAAAGACAACACTTGATGGCCCCAAAGCCTGGGAGTTCTCCTGGGAGAATGGCCTTTAGACCGGCTGCTGCCCATGGTCTCAAATCATTACCGAGATCAACTCTTCAGATAGACATAGATTGGACTCAGGGACACAATGTGACCATGTGGTGTGTACAAATTATGGTTCTATGCATCTACAGGATGCTGTCCTACTGGCCTCTTACTAGCAGGAAGAGGAGAGTGTGGAGAGAAGAGGACAGGAGATTACGAGGATATGACACGTATAGAATGGAAAGGAGGAGTGTGCTGTCACTGGACAAGGAGAGAGTAGAAGGAGCTGGAGATAGGCAAGCATGCAAATTTAACTTGGATTGTATACTGTCACTCAATCACAATTTAAAAAAAAATCATGGTAGAGTAAGAGAGGCAGTGAGTAAATGGTTGTGATGAGTCCTGTGGAGAAAAGTGAAGCAAGATTAGGAAATCCCAAGGAAAGAGGTTACTGTGTTATTCAGGGTGGTCAGGGAAGACCTGTCTGATCTGGTGACATTTGAGCAGAGAGTAGGGGATAGCTGTAAAGGGAGAATAACGTTCTGTGTGGAAGGAGCAGTCAGTATTGTGAAGGCTCCCTGGTACAACATGCCTACTGTAATGGAGACAGTGGTAGTTAATCCATCTCTCAGTGACCAGCCTGAAGGTGATTGTGCAGGTGGTGAGATGTGGTCACATTCTGCGTGTGCTTTAGAGGGAGAACTGATGGGATTTGTGGATGGTTGAATATGTGATGTGAATAAAAGACAGGAGTAAGGATAGCTCCAGGTTTGGGGCCTAAGGCACCGAAAGTGTGAACTAGCCCTTTGCTAAGATGGGAAAATGGCAAACAGTACTTGGCATTGTTTGTGAAGTTCATTATATGTGAAGAATAAAAACCAAAAAATCCAGCCCATCACTGTCAAGTCAATTGCAACTCAGAGCAGCCCTATAGTACAGTAGAATTGCCCCTAGAGTTTCCAAGGAGCTCCTGCTGGATTCAAACTGCTGACCTTTTGGTTAGCAGAGGTAGCACTTAACCAGTACGTCACCAGGGTTTCCTTGCAAAGTATGTGATTCCCTAAATAGTAGAATCACAATTAGTACTGTGAAACAAAGGAGGAATATATTCACAACTCCTATCTCCCATTTGGGGTATACATTTGGGGTATGCATATGTTTATAGGGAATGAAGCCCTGATGGTGTAGTGGTTAAAATTAAGAGCTAGGCTGCTAACCAAAATTAAACTGTCCTTGGAAAGTCTATGGGGTGGTTCTACTCTGTCTTACAGGGTCACTATGAGCCAGAATCAACTCAATGGCAATAGGTTTCAGTGAGTTAGTATGATCCATATGTGAATACAGTCTCTTATATACTGAGATAGCTAGAATGAGGGAGAAAAATACAGCACCATACATGCGAACTTAATGTTCATCATATAAAATATGATTTTTATGTGTTGTTTCTTGTTTAGGTACATTTTATATTTATATCCTTTTAAAATTTGTGGTGGTGTAGAAATAAAACCCTTGACAATACTGAACTCTACCTAATTCTTGTTTGTGAAAATAGTGATGTCAAAACAAACAAAAAACTCAGCCTTTTGTGTTTTGTTAAAAGGCTGACTGCAAAGAACCATCTTTCCCCATTTGATTTAGATCAGGCTCAGGGATGACTTTCTTGTTTGCCTGTGACAAGACCAGACAGGGCTCCTCCAAATTTCTTTTCTTTCTTTCACAGATGATTAATCTGTTTTTCACCACTGACCCATTAATGATTAAGCATTCAGTTGCTGACTAAAAGGTTGGCAGATCAAGCCCACCAGCCCTGTGGCATGAGAAAAGACCTAGCAATTTGCTCTTATAAAGATCACACCTGTTGCAGATGGCTGCTATGAATTGACTGGACAGCCTACAAAAACAACCAAGTTTAAAACCAAAGCAAATCCATTGCCACTGAGTTGGCTGCAGCTCGTAGAGACTCTGCTTAAAACCAAAACCAAACCCGTTGCCATCAAGTTGATTCTGACTCATAGTGACACTATAGGACAGAGTAGAACTGCCTCATAAAGTTCCCAAGGAGCAGCTGGTGGATTTGAACTGCTGACCTTTTGGTTAGCAACTGTAGCCACCAGAGTTTAGGTCAGCTTTATTCCTCCCCACAAGACACTAAACTTTCACTGCCACTTGAGGAAGCACTGAAATGCAGAACCACCCTTCCTTAACGGCCCTGCCCAGGAATTGGCCAACCTTAGAGAAACACATTCCCTAATCAACTATCCAGACATACCTCCAGCTCTTTCCACTCCTCACACCTGATTCCTTTTTTTTTTTTGTAATTTAGGTGAGCGTTTACAGAACAAACTAGCTTCTTTTCAAGCAGGTGGTGCACATACTGTTTCATTGGTTATCAACCCACAGACGGATGTACGCTCTCCCTTCTTGATCTTGGATTCTCTGTTACCAGCTGTCCTGTCCCCTCCTGTCTTCTAGCCCCTGCATCTGTGCTGATGTGCCCCTTTGGTCTCATTCTGTTTTATGAGGCTGTCTAATTTTCAGCTGAAGGATGAACCTCAGGAGTGACTTCAGTACTGAGCTCAAAGTGTGAACAGGAGTGATACTCTGACGGTTTCTCCAGTCTCTAGCAGGCCAGTAACTCTGATCTTGTTTCTGTGGACTAGGATTTTGTTCTACAGTTTTCTCCAGCTCTGTCTGAGTCCCTTGGTTGTGATCCCTGTGAGACCAATCAACAATCTTGTACCATCTGGTTGTGCTAACTCAGGTAACTGATTCTTTTTAACCTTGTTTATTAGCTGCAACTGATTCCAGCTAATGGGGACCCATGTGTGTAAGAGTAGAACTTCACTCCATAGGGTCTTCAATATCTGTGACCTTTTTGATGTAGATCACCAGGCCTTTCTACTGAGTCACCTCTGAGTAGTCCTGAACTTCTAACTTTCAGTTAGTAGCCAAACATGTAACTATTTGCACTGCCTGGCAACTCCAAAAACTTTTTTCTTTGCCTTTGAGATACTTATATACCTTAAGGTTGAGGCTGGAGCATTCACTCTTTTGCAGTAGGCCCTCTACCGATGTTGCAAGGGTCGCCGTACCCCTATTGCAACAGTCTTTTTGACGTAAGCCTCTCCTTCCCTCAGCCTGGACTTGTTTTTTTATTAGAGAGCCTCTAGAAACTAGTCACTTATTCTTGGATTCGTTCATTCATTTCTGTTCAACAAGTATTCCCTAGGGTAGCCAACTGCTTTAAGTACGCGGGGGATATAGCCAGGAACTGGGAATAAAGCAGTGAAATAAAGAAAAAATCCTGTTTCTGATAGAGCTTACATTCTGGGGCGTGGACTCATATAAATAAGTAAAATATTTAATAGATGCTGAGTGGTATTTCATGCTTGAAGAAAATTAAAGCAAGCAAAGGAGAAAGAGACCTGGTTTGGGATGGGGGAGTTACAGTTTTAAATAAGGTAGTCAGGGATGCATTTAGGTTGTTTCTGCTGATTTAGATCAGAGGCAAAACAGAGCTTGTAGATCTATAGTCTGCAAGTTGCTAATTGTGGCCTTTGAACACAAGTGATGCTCAAGGTCAAGTACGTAACACTGCCCACTTGGGGAAATGTGTATATTCAGCTGCCTTGTTTCAAAGCAAAGTCATAGAAGATTAGGGTATTAGATTTCTAAAGTAGGATTCTTCGGGATACAGAGTTGTTTAATTCAAGCGACTCGACGGCACTTGGCTGGCTTGGCTTTCCTTCTCAAACATCTGGGGTCCATGTACCTCAGCAATAAAAAGTTAAGTGCTAGATGAATCATCCCCAGGCAATTTTGGGTCATTCTCTCTAGGATTTTATCACTTTAAAAGGCTAGCATGTCCCAACCTATTACAACCCAAAAATAGAGATTTAGTTGATGTCTGGGGAAGTTGTGTATTCTAGGGTTTTCTTTAAAGAGTTGCTGATTTGAACTGAAGTGCCTTATAGTGTTTTGACAGTGTTTTGTAGTGTTGTAACTTACCTAAGTAAAACTTTTCCCTTTTAAATTCATTGTGTTATACATCTGTCAGACTCTGAGACAGTCTGAATGTTCGAAAAAATGACACTGTGACTCACCGCAGATAGAAAGCTTTTTGTTTCAATGAAAGAAAATGGGTGAAATACTTTGAGGACTCAGATGCCATGTTTATGAATCTTTGAGATTACCTGTAATTATTACTTGATATTTCCTTAACAGACTTGCCTCTCTGTAATTGGACAACATGAATCAGATGAAGATGCAAGGACAAATTTTGTCCAGAATTCCCCGGACTGTGGAATTAAATACCAAGCCAACTTTAAGTACTCAGTATTTCTTTTATAAAACCCAAGAAAACAGCCCAGGTGAAGCCTAGATGTTCTCCTGCCCTTCCTTGCATTGAATCTGTCTCACCATATTCCCACAGTCTATTTCTCATAACTGCCTTTAAAATAACACTGCAGAGCTTTCAAATGGGCAGTACTTAGAACACAGTAGATTAATTAGAAAGCATATGTCAAATCCAGTAGGTTGATCCTCTTTGGTACGAGTACAAGAGATACAGCTGCTTCAAGTCCCCAGGCACTTTAAGGTAAGCTAGTTGATATTTATACTCACTCTGGTATTGTATCCCAAATCACTTAAGAAGTAGTAATATAATTGCTAAACTATTACCTGGATATATTGCCCTGCCAGTAATGGTGAGTTATGAAAACTGTTGAAATGGCTCTAATATTCTTTAAGCTGTCTGTGGCTGAAGATTATATATTTGCAACACCTATCCATAGTGTACAGCACTATAGGATAACTTCTCACTCTTGGTAGTGGTGATGGTGGCTGCTGTTGAATCTATTCTGACTCATGGTGCCCCTGTGTATTACGGAGTAGGACTGCTCCATAGGGTTTTCTTGGGTGTAATCTCAACAAAAGTAGGTTGCCAGTCCTTTTTTTTCTGTGGTGCCACTGGCCTTTAGGTTATAACCACTGACCTTTAGATTAGCAGTCAAGTATAAACTGTGTACACCACTGAAGGATCTTGACTTAGGGAGTATCTCCACCACGGTGTATACTGTTGAGCTTATTGTAGTTCGATTAGCTATTAATAGAGAAAAAAGGTAGTAATCTATCTTGTTTAAAAGGGAGGTTGGATTTACTTTGATCATTTTCTTCTGTTCTCTTCAGAATCAGATTCAAATAAACATTGAGATTTTATAACTTCCTCTTTTACTTCTAGCATTTAGGTGACATGTAACCACATGTGGAAACATACATAAATTGCTAGATTTTGCATTCTAGCTCACCACCATTGTCTGAATCTCTATGTTTACCCAATGCAGATTGAATGCTAAGTGAATGAGCAGATTTTGTATATTAGATACAACCTTCAAAATACTGGGGAAAAAAAATCTGGAATATGGCTTCAGTTTTTTCAGTTACTAAGAAAATCAATGGGATTATCTTTTGGCCAATTGACCAATTGAACAGTTATCAACCTGCATAACAGTTTAAGCCTCAAGTAGTCAAATAATTGACTGTAGCCATGGCTCCTATTGCAGTATGACTTTAAATTAAAAATGGAGTCAACCACTCACTGATTGATGGATTGCATAGATGGTGAGTTGTCATGTGTCTTCCCAAGTGGGAGAATTTAATAGAGGGTGTTACCATTTATATTTGCTGATGTTAAAGAATAATATAGTTCTAAATGTGTGATGCATGACAGTATACCAAGATGGTTGGGTATATCTAAGGTGAGCCATTTTACTGTGGGTGTTTCAAAGGGATGAATTGTACTAAAAGCAGGCAGACATCCAGATGCTTACATTCAACTTGCTGTCACTAATTGTAGCAGTCTTTAGTAGTTCTCATCAGAAAGATTTTTGCTTGTATTGTGGATGCAACCAGTTTGCCATTGGAAAACATGCCACAGCCAATTAAATTCTTAGCAGCACAAAGATTGTTACTGCTCATTTATTCAATACCAGTCATTAAGAAGTCACACTGCATGAGAACTCCACTAGGTACTGGGCAGAATATCGTGAATACAACTCAGTCCTTATCCTAAGGTAACTTTCTGCTAGCAGAACATATAAACAAGTAAACATTTACAACCTAGCGCAGGGATTGCTGTCGTTAACATAAAGTCAGGACATCCGGGAACTAACTGCTGGGTCACTCAATCAGTCCTGGGTAATTAGACTCAGAAGAACTGATGTCTGAACAGAAACGGGAAGAATTAGTAAGAGTTAGGAGAGGGGTTGGAGGTGTTTTTTTCCACATAGAAGAAGTGTCATGTACAATGTTTCAGAACCAAGAAGGAAACAGGGGACTATCTTAGTGATAAAAAGGAGTCCATCATGTCAATATCATAGAGTTTGGTGCTGGATAGAGTAACAGGGGCCACATAACTAGGGAATTTAACAGACCTGAAGAACGCTGCCAACCTTACCCAGTGAAGGGCAATTGAACATTTATAGGCAGAGTGCAGAAGTAGGTTCCCTAGCTCAAGGTAAACTGTGTGCAGAGGGTGGAGGAGAAAGCTAAAAAAGAAAAAGAAAATCTTCCAGATTTTATTTTTAATCAAGTATCTGTTTACTGGAATGATAAAATATAGACAGCTGAGGTTGAGAGGTTATAGTACAGACATTCTGTATTTACTAATACTGTTATAAAAAGGTACTGCAACTAATTATAGTTCCTATTTAAATGCAGTGATGTCTCATAGTCCATGAAGAATTCTATCTCTCTTCTGCAGACTCGGAGAGCCAAATAACAGCTTTATGTATGCAATTTCTTCCCCAAATTACAATTTTAAGTAAGTCAATGAAATTGTATTAGCATAATCTTTCCCTGTTTTTGTGTGGGAAGAAACTTTGTTTTAAAAAATTGCAGTCAAATCTAAGATGATGAATAATTGCAGGAAAGCCAAGGTTTCTATATACATCTTATTCTTTCATAATTGCTTTAATTATGGGATAAACTCTCTGTGAAATGGGTGATTTTATTCAAACATATAATTACATTTTGTGAGATGTTATAAAATTAATATCATTATTTTGGACAAGTTTAAACACTCAGTTCTTTGAATGCCAAGAGTCTATTACAGCAAGTTCAAGGTATTTAAGTCCCAGATTTGACCAAACTTCTAAGAAATTCTGAAGCTATCGCCCTTGTACCTCTTGTTAGAAATATAGGCTTTGAAGCTTGGATCCACCCAGTCCTAAGAGGAGAGCCAGAAACAGTCCAACAGTGAAAGTAATTTTTTTTTTTTTTTTAAGTTAGCCATTCCTCCATCAGATTGAGAACTTACAGCAGGGTTATCAGATTTATCAAATAAAAACATCTGGTTTCCCACATACTGACCAGTTGAACTGTTCTGGGTGTCCAGAATTGTTTTTATACTCAAGCTCATTGTTGCAGCCACTGTGTCAATCCGTCTTATTTAGGGTCTTCCTTTTTTTTTTTTGTTCCTTGCTGACCCTCCACTTTACCAAGCATGATGAGCTTCTCCAGGGATTGGTCCCTCCTGACAACATATCCAGAGTAAACAAGATGCTGTCTCACTGTCTTCGCTTCTAAGGAACACTCTGGTTGTACTTCTTCCAGGACAGATCTGTTTGTTCTTTTGGCAGCCCATGATGTGCTGAGCAATCTTCACCAACAGCACAATTCAAAGATGTCAGTTCTTCTGCCTTCCTTATTCGTTGTCCAGCTTTTGCATACATATGCTAGCATTGAAAATGCCATGGCTTGGGTCAGGCATATGTCTTCAAGGTGACATCTTTACCTTTCAGTACTTCACTTTAAAGAAGACTTTTGCAGCAGATTTTCCCAATGCAATACATCTTTTGATTTCTTAACTGCTGCTTCCATGGGCATTGATCGTGTAAAATGAAATCCTTGACAACTTCTGTCTTTTCTCCATTTATCATGATACTGCTTACAGGTCCAGTTGTGAGGATTTTTTTCTTGTTGTTGAGTGCAATGCATACTGAAGGCTGTGATCTTTGAGCTTCATTAGTAAGTATTTTAAACCCTTTTCACTTTCAGCAAGCGTTGTGTTGCTGTGATGCTAGAAATTGCACCGTAGATTTTATATATCAGCAGGGTCACCTATAGTAGACAAGTTTACCAAAACTTCCAGATTAAGACAGATTAGAAGAAAGCCCTGGTAGTCTACTTCCAAAAGTTCATCAACAAAAGCCTTATGAATAACAACTATTTCTTGTATCGTGCTGGACAACGAAGTGTGTGTATTGGAAGACACTCAAAGTATACAGCGGCCACATTAGGGCCACTTGGTATCAGAGTCGACTCAAAGGCAGAGAACAACAATCAGGCTATAGTAAGGGGAATCTGGAGACAATTTACATCAAAACTCCAATGATTTCTTTTCCTTTTCTAGCCTTTCCTTTACATGTGCAGCAGAATTCTTCCTTCTACCATTGTTTAGAATTTCCCAGCCCCTACAGCCTTTGATCCTAAATCTGTCCTTCCGTCTCAATCTGTTTTATCCCAGCTTTTCTGTAGCTGAAAGGGATCCATGCTCTTTCAGAAGGGGAAAGAAGAGAGAGGATGGTTGTTCCAATTATTGAACCCTCTGTGGAAGACTGGAAGAGGGTGAAAATTCTCTCTTGTCATGTTACATGTGCTTTACAACCACATCAGTGAACTCGGACACACCATCAACTGTGAAGATCGTGGAAGGCTGGGCAACATTTAGTTCTCTTATACAAAGGGTAGCCGTGAATCTGAGCCAAGTTTAAACAACTAAAAATAATAACATGCATCAATTCTCGTATCTTACTGGGGTTATACTAGACTTCATTTCTAAGCTATCCCACAGTTACATGTATTCCTGTGAAATTTAAAAGTCAAATAAATCGTATCAAAATGAGAAACCGATTCTATGATTGTTAGACAATTCAATTAGCTCCTTGGACTTAAAGAGGTTTATAGTTTGCTCTAGATTTTATCCCTTTTTCTTTTTTTGCTTTCAGTTCACTAGGATGTATAATACACTAAATCTTAATGTAGCTCATTTTCTTGGAAATGAATACTAGCTTTGAAATTTCAGTTAATTATTTTTCTAATTGTCAAACAAAAGAAGTCACCTATAAATTAAAACATAAGAAAAATGTGACCACTCAGTAATTTTCACAGAGCTGAAAATTATAGACAATACTCATTAAAAGACTGAAGGAACAAAATTATCATAATACCATTTTTTGTTCTTGAGAAAAATCCAAGAATACTTTTTCCTAAGTGTTTTTGAATTAAAAAGGGATTTGACAGCTGACTGTGTTTATATTTCATAGAAAATTTTGGGTTTATTGTTAGAAAATTATATTACTGTTAGCAATAATGGCAGAGCCAAATGTTTATCATATAATTGCAATTCTGCTAGAATATTTAAGGTTGAAGAGAAAGATAATTAGAGAAAGAACCTCTCAAAAAATTGTATGTGGCTAAGACGTACATCCAAAAGGGAAAATAATAGTAATTTTTCAGAATAATAATTATAACTAAAACAAGACTTCAAGATCTTTGGCCCTTACAAATTACATTTAAGGTTATTCTTGAACTTTTTTTGGACATTTTAGAAGCAAGTAGGCTAGTTAATCAGCATATAACATGTCAAAATATAGAGGTAATTTTTCTAAGATTAAAGATATCTGCCTCAAGTATAGGTTGATTTCTTTATAAATTCTTTGTTTGAATGCTTCCAGTTTTTTCTGTCCAAATCGCCTACCAACACCAAGAGACAGAGTTCCTTTTCTCCCCTGAATTATCATGATATGGAGGTCACCCAGCTCCAACATCGTCTCCATCCAGTTTTTATTCTACAACCAAATTAATTTTCCTATATTATTACTTTTATAATTCATAATAACTTTCACATATACTTGCTTACTCCTTCAACTGTCCATTCCTACCCCACATGCTTTTAGCTGAAGTTAAACTTACTCCTTTTTATGAAGTACCATTGAGTCAGGCACCTCATGTGGTTGTACATGAATAATTGTATATTCTGTTGTACTCAAAGAAAATACTGTGTAGGATTTCAGATTTTTTTAATTTGTTGAAATTTATAGTATGCTTCAAGATATGAGCTGTTTTGGTATATTTTTCCTGAACACTTGAAAGCTATGTGTATTCTATTATTGTTGGATGGAATGTTTTATGAATGTCAGTTAAATCTTTTTGTTCATGCTATTGTGAAGTTCTGTGTAGTTGCTCCATTAACTATTGAGAGAGTACAGTGAAATGTCTAACTACAATTGTGGATTTGTCAGTTCTCCCTTTAGTTATATCAGACTTTGCTTTAAATATTTTGAAGCTCTGTTCTTCAATGCCTACATATTTAGAATTGCTATTTATTTTTTGTTAGATAGACCTTTTACCATTTGTAATACCTCCCTGCTATTTGTCTCCTTTGAAATCTACTTTCTCTTTCTTTGATATCAATATAGCTAGCCACTCTGCTTTCTTTTGATTAACTTTGCATATAATATATACATATATGTATATATGAAATTTATATATATAAAACTTGGAAACCCTGGTGGTATAGTGGTTAAGTGCTATGGTTAAGTGCTATGACTGCTATTCCAAAGGTCAGCAGTTTGAATCCACCAGGCATTCCTTGGAAACTCCATGGGGCAGTTCTACTCTGTCCTACAGGGGCCTTATGAGTCAGAATTTACTCAACAGCACGGGGTTTCTGATTTCTGTAATGCATACGAAACTTAATACAGCCTAATGACAGCATCTTTTAAAGTTTTATCTCCTTTTCATCCCTTTACCCTGTCTCATTTATTGTATAATTGTCTTGAATGTTCCCTCTAAAGGTATTTAGAACCACACTAAATGTTACAATTTTATAGATTACCATCAAACATATATAACAAACTCAAGAAGAGAAGAAAGGTCTACTGAATTTATGAGTATTTTCACTTACTGTGGTCTTTCTTCTTTTCTGATGTTCAGGGTTCTTTTTTGTTTGTTTGCTTTCCATTGAGAGAATTTCTAAATTTCCTTTAATCAATCTATTAGGATAAGTTCACTGGCAACAAATACCCTTAGTTTTTCTTCATCTGAGAATGTCTTGATTTCCCTTTTGTTCCTGAAGGAATTTTTATTTTTACTGTATATGGGATTCTGTGTTGATCATACAGATGTAGAGCTGTGACTGCTAGCCACAAGTTGGACGGTTCAGATCCACCAGATGTTCCTTGAAAACTCTATAGAGTAGTTCTGCTCTGACCTATAAGGTTGCTGTGTGTCAGAAATGACTGGATGGCAATGAGTTTGTTTTCTTTTTATATATATACATTTTAGTTGTATAGAACATTAAAATGGTTAAAGCTCTGACCTTGGAGTCAGGGATGGCCCTATCACTAGTTTGATATGTGTACTTTCAGAACATTATTTAGCCACTATAATCTTCAGTCTCCTCCTTTGTCATTTGAGGATAATAATAGCATTTGCCACTAAATATTTGTGTGAAAATGAAATGAGTCTATCTGTGTGCATTCCTAGCACTCATTCTCATTCATTTCCCACTGGTACGAAAAAGTGCTCAATAAATGTTAACAGATGTTGTGGCTGCTGCTGTTATACTAAGTTACACAAAAACAGATAACTAAGACAAAGCTCCTAAGAGGTAGCTAGGGATACGCTGGGAAAAGAATACATTCTTTTTCTTGATACAGAATGTGGCTCTCAGATCATAAGACTGGCGTTGTCCATTGGCCTAATTATAATAGAGATGAATATCTCCAACAAGAATGACAACGAAAAAGGATATATTCATGTCTTTTAGTGAAGCTTTTTAATAATGCTGTTCTCATCCCTCTTGCTTTTGTGATGCCTCAAATCTCATTAAGCTTATCCCAGATCTACCCCTTCTTTCATTACATTGTCCCTGTACTCTCCCTCTCAAGTTCATTTGCACTCTCTGCTCTCTGAATGAGCTCTTTATTAGGTGAATCAGCTCACCCTGGCCTGGACTCCATCTGCTCAGGAGCATGCAGGACCTAACTAAGTAGGCAAGAATAATTCCACCCCAAAAGCAGTGGGTGACCTTTCAAACACTTACGATTTGATACCTGTTCTATTCCTGCCACATAAAATATCAGCAATAGACAGTAGAAACTTTTCTAGAAACTTCTGTGATACAAATAGGTACTTCTCCTTAAAAAAATCTGATAGAAAAAATTTTTTTTTCCAAATTGTAACACTCATTACCTGCCTGAAAGGGCAGGACCATTGGCAAGAATTGGTATATTGATGCTTTTGTTAAGATTCTTATTCATTTCTCACTTGATTTCTTACATTTCCAGGATGATTACTTTCTATTTCAAGAATGCAGTTTTTGCTTCTCTACATGGCTGCTTTTGTTTTTACACCTGTACAATAACTGTTTCTTATAGCCAAGGGTTTAGATCATTAATTTAAAGACAATAGCACACAGTACTGTGGATTTTTCAAAGCAGAAGTTTATCTCATTTCTTTGAATGTTGAATTCTTTTCTTTTAATGTAATTAGTGAGGTAAAATCATATTATACTTTTGTTTTCTTTCCAGAACTATGATGGCACAGGTAATTAAGTTAAACTAAGAATCACAATTTATGCCAGTGGTTCTCGTCTCTATAAGTACAGTAGTGCAACTGGGGAAATGATTTTATTGAAAATATTAAATTTTGTTCCTTTCTTGCTTTTAGATATCACATCTATCATCATATCATATCTGTCATGTAAGACTTCCACATCCATTGGTTTGCCTATTATAAGAGATAATTGTGAAGCAACAAATATGTATTAGATGGCTACTGAACATGCCTTTAATGAAGAATGCACAAAAGCATGGGATGCAGTCCCCACATTGCAAGGAATTTACTACCTATTTAGTAACAGAAAGAATGCACATACATTAAGCTGAATGAGAATACAAGGCACAGTAACAGTCTTGGGCAGTGATGAAGGAAATCCCAACATCCTAGGCCTGAACAACTATCAAATAAATATAAGAGAACAAAAGAGCTATAGGCAGGAGAGAAAGAAGCTGAAGATTTGATAAGATGAAATACTTTTTAAAGATGGCAATACTGCCAAGCAACACTAACATATCATTGTTTTCATATCTACTTTTTACATAAGGATAACACTTCAAGACTTTTAATGAATACCAGTTAAGCAGCTCCACTGAAATTTGAACTCAGAATCAACTGGCTCCAAAACCTGGGACCTATTTTCTATCAACTCCTGCCGAAACATGACAGGCAATTGGAACTAGAATGTAGTATAATTATTGAAAGACTTGTAAGTGATAGAGGGAGAGAGAGGCACAGAATTAAGGAGGAAAAAGAACATTTTAGGTTATGAAAGTATCACGAGAATAGATGCCGACAAGCACAGTGTGTTTGGAGGACAATGTGTACAGAGATTTGACTGGGTCAAATAGACGTAATGCTTAAGAATGTGGTTAACTGTATTGGCTCTGGATTTTGACTGAATGGTTCAAATTCAAGTTTGTTCATTTATAGCTGACCTGCCTTAGGCAGATTACAGTATCACATAGGAAAGATGTGGTGACTAAAAGAGCTAATACAATTTGGGTGTTGCTTATACAATGGTATTAAGTATGTGAAAATACAGCAGGCTGTACAATTATGTGTCTTTAGCCACATTTGGAAACCCTGGTTGCTTAGTGGCTAAGTGCTATGGCTGCTAACCAAAAGATTGACAGTTCAAATCCTCCAGGCACCTTGGAAACTCTATGGGGCAGTTCTACTGTGTCCAGTGGCATCACTATAAGTCTGAATCAACTCAGTGACACTGGGTTTTGGCACTGGCTTACCTGTATGCATATCACCTTTCAGTATTCTAAAAATTTTTTGTAAAAGAGTTAATGTGTATAACAGTGCTGGTGTAAGTAATAACCATTCACTAAATGTTTATTATTTTCGGTGTATTGAGGCTAGTGAGATATCAGAGTAAGTTCTTAAGGGAATGTTAAACAGCTGCAGAAGTCCTGTATGTCTGTATGAATTCAAGAAAGGATTGGAAAGACGAGACACATTTACAGTGTTTAGAAACTGTGGGCTTTTTGACAATGTGGAAAATAGACTGAATGACATAAGGGCGTAAGCCAATGTCATGGATTGAATTGTGTCACCCAAAAATATCTGTCAACTTGCCTAAGTCATGATTCGTAGTATCGTATCATTGTCTACCATATTGTCATCTTATATGATTTCCCTATTTGTTGTAAATCCTGTCACTATGATTTCAATGAGATGGATTAGCAGCAATTATATTGATGAGATTTGCAAGATTAAACAGCATCTTAAGCCAGTCTCTTTTGAGACAGAAAAGAGAGAAGCAAGCAGAGAGACATGAGGACCTCATACCAATAAGAGAGCAGTATTGGGGTCAGAGGATGTCCTTCGGACTTGGGATTCATGCTCAGAGAAGCTCCTAATTCAGGGGAAGATTGATGATAATAACCTTCCTCCATAGCCAGTAGAGAAAGCCTTCCCCTGGAGCATATGGATTGAATTTGGACTTGCTGCCTACTAGGCTGTGAGAAAATAATTTTTTCTTTGTTAAAGCCATCCATCTGTGGTATATCTGTTGTAGCAGCACTACATGACTGAGACAACCAGTGAAGCCAGCTAAAAGATTTTGCAATCATATAGGCATCAGATGATATCATGAATCAAGTGATGGTAACTAAATGACATAGGATACCATGAAGGAAAAATCAATAGGATTGGATTCTGGGATGCAAAAGAGAAAGAAAGTAGGACAAAAATAATGTACCTAGTTTTATAGCAAGAATGACTAGAAGAAAAAAACTCACGATGATGCAATGACAAGGAGGTTGATTTTAGATAAATAAAATTCCAAATGCCAATATCTCCCTGTCAGCTGAAAGTGTCAGTCAACAGTAAAGGACTCCATCAATACCAAGTGTGGAATTTGCATGATCAGATAAGTAACTACATAAAATATGAATAGGTTCTCATGATCATTACACAAAGGAGAATAATTTTTGGTGTGATCATGCTGCATTTCATTATTCTGTGGTCCTATAATTGAACCACATTTCCATCCCTCTAAAGTTAAATTTGAGCACAGTAATTAACAGCTCAGCTGTTAACCAAAAGGTCAGCAGTTTAAATCTACCAGCTGTTCCTTTGAAACTCTGTGGGACAGTTCTACACTATCCTATAAGGTTGCTATGTGACAGATTGACTGGATAGTAACAAGCTTTTTGTTTTGTTTTTAATGTAAATTTAAATTACTCAGAATAAAAATATTCATCTTAAACTTAACAGAAATATACTAAAATCCCCTTATCCGATGATATTATAAATATGAGAAGGTAGACTTCTATAGCCTTAATGAATAGAGTTCAAGTTAAATAAAGGGCACATTTCTGTGCAAGTGAAGTACAGTGTTGAGACGTTCTCTCCTTGGGACAAAAGATATTCTCTCCTTCAATTAGTATTTGTTCTCTTCTGAATTCACAACATCTGGGAAGAAGGGATTAAGTGTTCTGCATTTACTGGTATAATGACGTACATTATGAAGGAAGAAGTTGAAGCTGCATTGAAGGCATTGGCAGAAAGCAAGCCTCCAGGAATTCATGAACTATCAGTTAACATGTTTCTACAAATGGATGCAGCACTGGAAGTGCTCACTCATCTGTGCCAAGAAATTTGGAGGACAGCTATGTGGCCAACTGACTGGAAGAGATCCGTATTTATGTCTGTTCCCCAGAAAGGTGACCCAGCTGAATGTGGAAACTATCAAACAATATCTTTAATATTGCTTGGAAGTAAAATTTGGTTCAAGATCATTCGAATGCAACTGCAACAGTATATTGACAGAGACCCGAGAGAAATTTAAGTCAGATTCAGGAGACTTGGAACTACAGATATCATTGCTGATGTCAGATGGATCCTGGCTGAAAGCAGAGTGTGCCAGAAAGATGTTCACATGTGTTTCGTTGAACATGCAAAGGCATTCAACTGTGTGGATCATAACAAATTATGAATAATGTTGCAAATAATGGGAATTCCAGACACTTAATTGTACTCTTACAGAATCTGTACATGGATCAAGAGATAGTCATTTGAACAGAACAAGGGGACGCTGCATGGCTTAAAGTCAGGAAAGGTGTGCGTCAGGGTTGTATTCTTCCACGTACCTTTTCAATCAGTATGCCAAGCAAATGATCTAAGAAGATGGATTGTATGAAGAACAAGGTACCAGGATTGGAGAAAGAGTCATTAACAACCTGCATTATACAGATGACACAACCTTGCTTGCTGAAAGTGAAGAGGATTTAGAACACTTACCTGACGAAGATCAAAGATCACAGCCTTCAGTATAGATTGCACCTCAACATCAAGAAAATAAAAATCCTCAGTCTGGTGGTACACAATATAAAATAGTCTGGAGTTTGAAGGAGAAGAAAGCCAATACTAGTGACCTACTGTGTGCTAAGAAATCTCTGACATGTTTTATATTTGGATTCAGACTGTTGTATCTTGAAGATATACCCATAGGACCTAAAAGAGTGCCTGGGATTTGTAAGAATAAATGTTTGTTGAATAAATGAAGGAAAAAACATCCATACGCTGTAGATATGAGTTTCCCATTTTACAGATGTTAAAATTGAAAACTTCAAAGCTAAGTAATGTGATGGTTAATATTATGAGCCATTTTGGCTAGGCAGTGATTCACTGTGCTTGTCCTCCATTTTGTGATCGATGTAATTATCCTCTATTTTGTAATAGTATATCATTATTTTCCATTTTATGTTTTGTAAATGTTAATGTTTATATGTTAATGAGGCAGTTATTATGAAATATGTCTTGAGTCACAGCCTTACGAGAGGTGTGACTCAAGTTGTGCCCTAACTCAAGTCTCACTCTTAATCTGATGTAGGGGGAGGGTTTTAGTGGGTTAGACCTGAATCCAGTATGTAAATGTGTACTCTTCAAGACTTTCTCTTATTCTGGGCCCTACCACCTGACCTCCAGTTCTTAGGACTTGAGCCTGTTGTCTGGCTGGCCATCTCTGGAATTCATTAGCTTATGCAGCCCTGCGAGCCAGCTTCCTGTCATGTGACCTGCCAGTTCGGGAGTTTGCCAACTCCTCAGGCTCACAAGCCAATAGCTTGCTATCTCATCTGCTAGTTGTAGATTTATCAGCGCTTGCAACCCCCTGAGTCAAAAGAAACCTCTGATCCATGGATTTGAAAATTGCTAGCCTCCACAACCATGTGAGCCATTTTCTTGACATAAATCTCTCTCTCTCTCTACTTCGCTGGTTTCGCTTCTCTAGAGAACCCAGCATACAACAATAACATACCCCAATCATGTTGTGGTACAGCTTATGATTTTCTTAAACATAGGTCCACCTGCCACCAACGACCTTATTCATGGCACTGAAAGCTGGAAGAACTCAATGAAAAGGATGCAGTTCGATGCCAATTTTGACAGAAGAACTAAGTAGTCTAAACAAGTCAACCCAAATGCAACATAAGTTTGATTATTTTTGTATGCATGTTATAACTGATAATATTAAGCATTGAAGTTGTTAGAACTCAGATATGTCTACTCTAACCTAGTACGTTGTGTCTTTATCGATATTTAATTTCTGAAGAACACAACATTGTTATTACAGGAATACTCATTTTTTTATAGTTAAAAATGAACAGATGGCAAGAATAACCTTCAACTTCTTAAGAAATTTTTACATCCAATAGTAGAAGGTGCCACATGTAAGATTCACACTTGAATAGACTGGTGACAACTGTAACTACAGTCCTAATGACCTACGAGAATTGTATCACAAAGCAAGAAGGGAAAAATTGTGGCTTAAAACCTTAAAGTTTTTTTTTTTTTTTGTTTTTTTTAAGCAAGCTTTATATACTGTGTAAAATTTCACAGTTTGGTTTAAATAATTTTCCCTTTCCAAAAATATTTACATAGTGTCAGTAAATATTCTAGTGGAAATTGGAATGCATTTGATTTAACAACGACAAAAAGAAAGAAAAAAATTAAAAGCAAGATTAGCTAGATAAAATAAATGCAAAATCATACAAAAATAGTGCACAAAAAGCAATGACAACAAAGAAATGAAATGTCTTTTTATATGTTTATCAACTGACATCAGTGCTATATATTCAGTACCACTGCAGTAAACAAGAGAAATGATCTAAATATTTTAAACAGCATGAACTTTGAGACTCAAAATTAATATGAATCTAATTGAAATAGTGATCAACATTTATTTTTGTCAAATTGAATTAAGAAAGATGAATACAATCACATGCTTTTGTCAGTTGATGCAGAAAAGGCATTTGACAAAGCCCAACACCATTCATGCTAAAAACTCTCAGCACAGCAGGAATAAAAGGCAAATTCCTCAATGCAGTAAGAGCCATCTGTGGAAAGCCAACTTCCCGTATCACCCTGAATGGAGAGAGACTGAAAGAATTCCCCTTGAGAATGGGAACTAAACAAGGATGCCCACTCTCACCTCTCCTAGTCAACATTGTTCTATAAGTTCTGACTGGAACAACTGGACAAGACAATGAAATAAAGACAACTGCATTGCCAAAGAAGGAGTAAAACTCTCCCTAATTGCAGATGATGTGATTGTATATGCAGAGAATCTTAAAGAATTCGTAAGTAAACTACTCAAACTAATAGAAGAGTTCAGCAAAGTGTCAGGATACAAGATAAACATATGTTAATCAGTAAAATTCCTTTATGCCAACAAAGAGATCATTAAAGAAGAAATCACAAAAGCAATACCATTTGCTGTAGCCCCCCCAAAAGATAAAATACATAGAAATAAATCTAACTAGAGAAATAAGAGACCTATACAAAGAGAACTATAAGACCTTACTACAAAAAATGAAGACAGACTTACATAATGGAGAAACCTACTCTGCTCATCGATAGGAAGACTTAACACTGTGAAAATGTCTGTTTTACCCAAAGCGATCCACATATGCAATGCAATCCCAATACAAATTCCAGTGTCATTTTTTTTAATGAGAAGGAGAAACATATCACCAACTTTGTAAGGGGAAGAAACCCTGGATAAGCCAAGCATTACTGAAGCAGAAGAACACAACGGTAGGCCTCTCACTACCTGACTTTTTAATCTGTTGCACTGCCACAGTAGTCAAAACAGCCTGGTACTGGTACAAAAAGAGTCATATAGACCAGTGGAACAGAGTTGATATCCCAGAGATACCATCTGCCTCTGAATAGCTGATATTCAACAAAGGTCCTAAGATTGTAAACTGGGTTAAAAACAGTCTCTTTAACAAATGATTCTGGCAAAATTCGATATCTATCTGTAAAAAATTGAAATAAGACCAATATCTCACACCTTACACAAAAACCAACTCAAACTGGATAAAAGGCCAAAACATCAAACCTAAAATAATAAAAATTATACAAAAGAAAATAGAACCAACAATGGAAGCTTTAATACACAATGTAGACAGACTTCAAAATCTGACAAGCAAAGCACAATCAACAGAAGAGAAAATAGATGAATGAGAACTACTAAGAATCAAACACTTTTGCTATTCAAGGACTTTATCGAAAGAGTCAAAGGCCACCTATAGAATGGGAAAAAATATTTGGCAACTATCTGTCAGCCCAATGTCTGATCTTCATAATCTACAAGGTACTGCAAAATATCAACAAGAAAAGGATAAATAACTCAGTTAAACTTTGGGCACAGGAGATGGACAGACACGTCATTAAAGAGGATATCCAGGCAGCCAGAAGACATATGGAAACACAATCATTAGTGATTAAAGAAATGCAAATCAAAACTACAATGAGATAGCACCTCACCCCAACAACGTTAATCGTGATCCAAAAAAAAAAGCATAAAACAACAAATGCTGGAGAGGCTGTAGACAAATTGGAGCTTGCCTACTCTGCTTGTGGGATTTCAAAATGGTACAACCTCTTTAGAAAGCAATCTGGTACTCCCTTAAAAAGCTGGAAATAGACATACCATTTGACCCAGTAATTCCACTGCTTGGAATATATCTTAGAGAAGTAAGGGCAGTCACACAAACAGATACGTGCACACAAATGTTTATTGCAGCACAGTCCACAATAGCAAAAGGGTGGAATCAACCCAGACGTCCAACAACAGATGAATGGATAGACAAACCATGGTATATATACACAGTGATAAAGAACAATGATGATTTTAGGAAGCATCTCATAACATGGTTTCAGTTGTAAGACATTATCTTGAGTGAAATCAGTCAGTGGCACAAAGACAAATATTGTATGAGACCCCTACTATAAGTAGACGCATGTACAGAAAAACAACTCTTTAATGGTTGCAAGGGAGTGGAGGGAGGGAAGCAGAAGGCTGGTTATAGATTGGATAGTTGATAGAAATTTGGTTGGGTAAAATCAGTGACAGCACATTTTAGAAAGAATATCAATTTAACAGGACTTCAACATAAGCTGAAAACTCTTCCAATCTTGACCCAGTATTGCAAGGATAGGGCAGCAGGGTTGGGGGCCTGGGGACCATGCTTTCAGGGGGCACTGAGGCCAGTTGGCATAACTAGCCTGTTGCTAAAAGAAACTTTTGCATCCCATATTTGTGAGTGGTGTCTGGAGTCTTAAAAGCTAGTAAGCTGCCATCTGAGGTACACCAAATGGTCCCAGCTCAACTGGAACAGATGATCACCACACACACCAATGACGTGAGAGAAAGAGAACCCAGAAGACAAAAAGACACATGTGAATGAGTGACTATATCAACCTGTGACCAGAAGAACCAGATGGTGCCTGTCCACCATCAATGGCACCCATTATGGGGCTCACAGTGTTGACTCCCAGTGGCAACATGAGAAAAAAAAGGTGCACCCTAAGAACTCCACTGAAAGACTGCAACTGATGGTCTGAAGTCCCTTGGGTTCCCCTGGGAGCATGATCCCTAGACCTTATGCTGCCCCTGATCATAAATCATTATTGAGGTCAACCCTTTGGACATGAATGGATTGGACTCAGGGACACAGAGTGACCATATCTTGTGTGCGCTTTATGGTTCTATACATCTACAGGATGCCATCCTTCTGGCCTCTTACTAGAGGGGAATGGAGAGGATGGAGAGGAGGGGTCAGGAGATTGCTAAGAGGTTATGACATGTGTAGAACAGAAAGGAGGAGTGTGCTGTCACCAGACAAGGAGAGCAGAGGGAGCTGCAAATAGGCAGGCAGGCAAATTTAAATTAAATTGTACACTTTTGCTCAATCATAATTAAAGTTTAAAAAAGATGAATACAGCCATATTGTTTCCTTCCTAACTTTTTTCTACATGTCCTCAAACATATCAGTGATATTATTGTTTTAGATTTAAATAGTATTATCTGCAAAATTCTCTCTGTGTCTTCAGTGTCCCTCCTTCATAGAGTCCCATATCTTTCTTAATACCTCTTCATTTTTCTTGTTTCTTTTCTGTGATTTCTCCTTGTAAATGCTGGAGTCAGGAGCTCTGTCTTCCAAGTCAGAAAGTATATTTTCCATTTGTTCAATTCTATTTTCTTGGCTTTGAATTGAATTTTCTGTTTCTTTGGTTTTGTTATTGATCTGTCAGATTTGAGAATGCTGATGTCTCATCATTTCAAACAGCTTCCTTATTTTGTTCTGCTGTATTTTGTATAATGTCTAGGAGGGCTCTACATAGAATTCTTTTGTACCCAACTGCCGAAAGTTTCCAAAAGACTTCTTCATCTGGGGAAGTTCTTTGGTTCTTTGCTTTGGGAGCTTTCTGGAGCCATGGTTGGAACTTTCTTTAAGTGTCTGGTCAAGGTCTGTTACTTTTCACACATCTAGATATTGTTTAGTTTCCCTGGAGCTGAGGCACAGTCTGGGAAGAAAGTTGATCACCAGTCACCTCTGTGTACTCCAGTGACTGGGCTCAGTGGGATCTCTGGGGTAGCAGGCTCCACTTCCTGGCTGGCAAAGACATGGCACTGCTTATGGAGTCACTGGGCAGCCATCAGCTGACCCTATGTTGTGGGTCAGTAAAGGCTGGAAGAGATGCAGTCAGGATGCACTGCAGTTATTTCTCTAGGTAGTCTTGTTTTGAAAGGTGAAAGCTATCTGACAGCTTCCAAAATCAGTCAGGCTGTCAAGGTGTACAAGCCTCTCGTTCCAGCTGGCAATGGAGGCACCTCTATGTCTGTCCTGAGATGCTATGATCAAGTTCAAAGTATGGGCAGGCTACTGTCATCTGCTGCCAGGCCCCATCTATAAGGCTATACTGTGCTAAACACAGGTTTTTTTGCCTGCCAGCCTGGGAATTAGCCCCTGCTGAGGCCTCCGTTTGGGTAACTCTGCCTCCCAGTGGAACAAGATGGTGTACCACACGAGCTGTCCCACCCATTGAGAAATAGCCAAATGAATGGCAGAGGTTCAGAAAAAGAGGATAGAGGGGTTCTGGTGCTCTAAATCCAGAGTTAGGCTCCCAAAGTGTGACTCTTCTGCCTGCTGATCATGTTAGCAGTGCAGCTGAGCTTTGCTGCCAGTTAAGCACAACACTCACTGCTGGATAAGAAAAAGAGAAAAGAAGTTAAAAACATCAGTTACCTTCAATCCTCGAAAGCTGGCTATTCAGCAAGGGTGGGAGTCAGTGAAAGAGAAGTTTCCCGTTCAGTGGCCTGTAGCCCAAATTGACAGCCCTATGCTGTGTCCTAGGGCTCACTGGGTGTCCGGAAGACCCTGTTTAATTATCAGTCCAGGCCTTAGTTTTCAGAGGGAATTAATGAGATGTGTGTCTAGTCCACCATATTCTAAATAATATTATCTAGCCCACACTTTTTGATGGCAGTGCAATGCTATTCTTCTGTTTGTCACTCCTAGAAAAGTAGTCCATATGATTGTCCAATTCAGAATGGACAATACCAGTCCATTTCAGCTCACTAATGCCTAGGATATCAATGTTTGTGCATTCTGTTTCATTCTTCACAATTTCCAATTTTTGTAGATTCTTGCTACAGTCCACATCCTGACCATTAATGGATGTTTGCAACTATTTCTTCTCATTTTTAATCATGTCACATCAGCAAACCAACGCCTGGAACCCTTGCTTCCTTCTGCATCATTATAGTGTATTTTAGTTTGAAAAGGAAGTATATTCTGAGTCATATTCTGAGTACCTTCCAACCTGAGAGGCCCATGTTCCAACACCATATCAGTGTTCCACTGCTATTTGTCAGATTTTCACTGGCTAATTTTTTTTCAGAAGTAAACTCCAAGGTCTGCCTTTTTAGTCTCTCTTAGTCTAGAAGCTAGCTGAAACTTGTCCACCATTGTGACACTGCTGGTATTTGAATACCAGTGACATAGCTTCCAGTATCATAGTAACATGCAAACTCTAACAGTATGACAGTCTGCCAGGAATGACCAATTGAAGAGGAATAGTGTTACATTCATCATCAAAAGGAACATTTCAAGATATATCCTAGAGTGCTATAAGTAATAGGGTAATATACATATGCCTACTAAGAATACCAGTTAATGCCACTGTTATGCAGATTTAAGCACCAACCACAAAGACCAAGAAATGGAAGATATTTGCCAGCCTCTGCAGTCTGAAACTGATCAAACAGGTGATCAGGGTGCATTAATAATTACTGGTGACTGGAATATGAAAGTTGAAAACAATGAAGGATTAGTAGTTGGGAAATATGGCCTTGGTGATAGAAACAATGCCAAAGATTGTGTGATAAAATATTACAAGAACAACAACTTCTTCACTGCAAAATACCTTTTTTCAGCAACATAAATGCCAACTCTACATTTAGAACTTACCAGAGGGAATACACAGAAATCAAATCAGCTATATCTGTGAAAAGAGATGATGGAAAAGCTTGATACTATCAGTCAGAACAAGGAGGCCAGAGACCACCTGCGAAGCAGATAATCGATTGCTTACATGCAACCTCTAGGAGAAGCTGAAGAAAGTTAGCACAAGTCCACTCCACAAGAGCCAAAGTACAACATTGCGTATACCCCCACCTGATTTTAGAGACCACCTCAGGAACAGATTTCATGCACTGAACACTAATGGTCAGACAAGTTATGGAATGGCATTAAGAGCATCATACATGCAGAAAGCAAGATGTCATTAAAAAGATAGGAAAGAAAGGAAATGACAAAATGGGTGTCAGAAGAGGCACTGAGACTTGATTTTGAACCTAGAATAGCTAAAGCAGACAAGAAATAGTGAAGTAACAAAGTTGAACAGAGGATTTCAAGTGGCAGCCCAACAAGACAAAGTATTGTAATGACGTATGCAAAGACCTGGGTTAGACAACCAAAAGGGAAGAATATGGTTGGCATTTTTAAGCTGAAAGAACTGAAGAAAAAATTCAAGCCTTGAGTTTCAGTACTGAAGAATTCTATGGGCAAAATACTGAACAAGATGGGAAGCATCAAAAGAAGATAAAAGGAACATACAATTACAGTACCAAAAAGAGTTGGTCAGTGTTCATCCATTTCAGGAGGTACCATATGCTCAAGAACCAATGGTACTGAAGAAAGAGATACAAGCCGCCCTGAAGGCATTGGCAAAAAACAAGGCCCTAGGAATTAATGAAATACCACAGAAATGTTTCAAGTCTTCACTTATCTATGGAGGAGATCCGTACTTACACCTATGCCACAGAAAGTTGATCCATCGGAATTCAGATTTTATTGAACAATATTATTCGCTATCATCATTAATAACACACATAAGTAAAATTTTGATGAAGATCATTCAAAAGCCACTGCAATAATTCATTGACGGGGAACTGTCATAAGTTCAAGCCATATTCAGAAGAGGAAATAGAATGAGGGATATCACTGCTGATAGGCCTGGCTGAAAACAGAGAATATCAGGAAATCTTAACTGGTGTATTATCGATTATACAAAGGCATTTGACTATGCAGACCCTAACAAATTATGGATAACATTGTGAACAAAACAAGGAAATACTGCATGGTCTAAAATCAGGAAAGGTGTGCATCAAGGTTGTATCTTTGCATTATGCTTATTCAGTTTGTATGCCGAGTACATAGTCCAGAAGCTATATAAAGAAGAACATGACATCAGGATTGGAGGAATACTCATTAACAACTTTCAGTATGCAGATGACTCAACCTTGCTGAAAGAGGACTTGAAGCACTTACTGATGAAAATCAAAATTCATAGTCTTCAGTATGGGCTACACTTCAACATAAAGAACACAAAAATCTTCACAACTGGAGCACTAAGCAACATCATGATAAATAGATAAAAGATTGCAATTGTCAGACATGTCATTTTACTTAGATACACAGTCAGTGTCCATGGGAGCAACAGTTAAGAAACCAAAAGACTCATTGCATTGGGCAAATCTGCAGCAAAAAATCTCTTTAAGGTATTGAAAAGCAAAGACATTAGCTTGAAGACCAGGGTGTGCCTAACCCAAGCCATAGTATTTTCAGTTGCATCATATGCATGAAAAAGCTGAACAGTGAAAAGACCAAAGAAGACTGACGCCTTTGTATTGTGCTGTTGGTGAAAAATGTTGAATATACAATGGACTGCCAAAAGAATGAACAAATCAGTCTTAGAAGAACTATATACTTAGTGGTCCTTAGAAGCAAAGATGGTGAGATTACATTTCACATACTTTGGACGTAGTATCAGGAGAGACCAGTCCATTGAAAAGGACATTATGGTTGGTAAAATAGAGGGCCAGCCAAAAAGAGAAAGACCCTAGAGGTTGTGGAGTGACACAGTGGCTGCAACAATGGGCTCAAGCATAACAGTGATGGTGAGGATGGCCCAGGACTGGGCAGCATTTCATTCTGTTGTGTGTCAGGTTATGTCTTAGTCATTGAGTGTTGCTGTGGCAGAAATACCACAGGTGGATGGCTTTAGTGAAAGAAAGTTGTTTCCTTGCAGTAAAGTAGGCTAAGAGTCCAAAGTCAGGGCATCGTGTCCAGGGGAAGCTTTCTCTGTTGGCTCTGGAGGAAGAGCCTTAGTATCAGTCTTCCTGTGGACTGGGAGACTCTGAGGCACAGGGACCCCAAGTCCAAAGTATGTGCTCTGCTCCCTGCACTGCTTCTGTCCTGATAGCATGAGGTCCCCAATTCTCTGCTTGCTTCCCTTTTCTTTATATACCAAGAGATTGCCTCAAGGTACAATATAATCTTACACATTGAGTCCTGCTTCACTAACACAACTGCCACCTGATCTCGCTCACTGATATCATAGAGGCAGAGTTTATGACTTATAGGAATATCACACAAGACTGAGAATCATGGCCTAGTCAAGTTGCTACAAACATTTTGGGGGGGGGACACGATTCCATCCATGACAGGTTGCTGTCAGTTACAACTGACTAGATGGCACCTGGCAATAACAACATCCCATGTATAATTACAAAATCCCACCTCATGGTTGTAAGATGGCTGTGGAATCTCTAGCTACCCAATGTACATGGAAACCCTCGTGGCGTGGTATATAAGAGCGTAGTTGCAAACCAAGGGTCAGCAGTTTGAATCAGCCAACTGCTCCCTAGAAGCACTAGAAGATAGTTCTACTCTGCCCCGTAGGGTTGCTAGCAGTTGGAATTGACTTGGTAACAATGAATTATTTTTTTTAATGTTACAAGTACTGCTTTAAACATTGGGTATAAATAGAGACAGATTACCCAATAAGTATGCACAGGCTTATTTGTGCTTACCTACTATTCTGTAGTGCAAAAGTCCACATTTTTCACCACATGTGGTAAAACCCATATGAAAATATGCACTGCAGATTAGTAAATAAGTACAGTTAAGCCCTGCATAACTTGCATATGGGTTAATCTACCCCTGAATGTACAGCACTAAGATTATGTCTGTCCCCATAGAACCTACATACTAGTTGGAAGAGTGAATAATCTTAGTGTTTTAGTCAACTAGTGCTTCTCCCACAGAAATACCGCAGAGTAGATAGCTTTAACAAAGGAAAATTTGTTCTCACACAATCCAGTAGGCCTAAGTCCTACCAGATGTCCTCTCCAGGGGAAGGCTTTCGCCCTTGTTGGCTCTGGAGGAAAGTCCTTGTGTTGTATCAGTCTTTGTCCAGGGAGCATCTTGATGCAGGAAACTCAGGTCTTAAGGACGCAGTCTTCTCCCCATGGTGCTTTCTTGATTGTGTGAGGTTCCCATTTCTCTGCTTGCTTCTCTTTCCTTTTATCTCTTGTCAGAAAAAAGGATTAATGGTGGTGCAAGAAAGCAGCACTGAGAGAAAAGAATGTCCTTCAGACCTGAGGTTCCTGTGCCAAGATGCTCCCTGGACAAAGACTGATGCAACACAAGGACTTTCCTCCAGAGCCAACAAAGGGGAAAGCCTTCCTCTGGAGCGGGCATCCTGAATTTGGGCTTGTAGCCTGCCATGCTGTGTAAGAACAAACTTTCCTTTGTTAAAGTAGCAGTAGCTGACTAAAACACTTACACATGTGTGGCAGGGGATGAAGAAGAACAAAGGTGGGTAAGGGAGATGGTGAAGAGCAATGGAATGCTGTTTTATAGGTTGGACAAGGAAGGCCTCCTTTCTAAGCTGATATTTGAGGCCACCAGCTGGTAAGGGAACAGATCGCATACTTTTAGGGGAAGCCCATTACTACAGAGGAGTAAAACATGTAAAAGTCCTGAGGTAGGAGGTTGTCTGGCAGGTTTGAAGAGCAGCAAGGATACTTATGTCGCCAGACCAGAGAAGAGAGCGGAACAGGGAAAATAGTGAACACTGAGGTCTAAGAGAAGGAGCAAGGCAGGTCACCACACCTTCAGGTCACGGCAAGACCTTCGGGCTTGCACTGAATATGATGAAATCCATTAGATATTTTCATCAGAGCATGATATGGACTGAGTGACAGATAAAGGACCATTCTGAATGCTTCACACAACCTGGACTAGGCAGGTGCAGAGAAGGAAGCTGTGTCACCAGAACAAACTCAAAGTTCTAATACAGAACAGTTTTTTCTTTGTTGATTTTAGTAACTCTTGTTTTTCTCTATTTCTGTATTGATCCCTTGAACTTAAATGCCATATAAAGCCTCAAAATGGTCAACAAAAAACATAGAAATACCAAGAATACTCAGGAGAGCCCAGTGAACCTTGGAGACACAGGGAGAATAATCTTACTTGGCTCCTGACGTTGCAGGTTCTGTCTCTTTTGAGGCACAGCTGCTGTTGGGTGTGGTACAATGGTATACTATGAAAGAAAATGATACAACAAAGCCCAACAAATTTGTAGTCTTTGCTAATGTTCATGGTATAAATGCCATCAGTGTAACCACTTTCAGGGTACCAACACGGTGTCACTGAGCACAGACTTGGAAAGATATGTGCACAATTGCCTCCTGTGAACCAGCTCCAGCATACACTGGTACTATGAAATAATCATAAATATTTCCAATAAGTTTCCTATCTCACTAACTTCTTTGAGTGGGTGTCTGTTTTGCCCTTGGATGCAGGATCTTTGAATTCCATTTCACTTTTATCTTTCCCTTAAAGAATTCACTCCACCTTTCTGGCCTTTTCCTGCTTCCCATTTACCTAGAAAGACACCTTCAAAGGATATCTTTAAGTCTTACAGTATAACATCAAAAGAACAACATGTTGGCTCCCTGATCTTTTAGTATTAGTCTTAAAGAAAAACATCATTTTTTTTTAATTGTTCTCTACAGCCTTTTTATTAGATTCGTGGATTTCAAAACAGTTGCAGTTGTTTAAAAAAAGGAAAAATAGTACTCTTACTACGTTGACATTTATCTGCAAGTTAAATTAGTTCTAATAAAAGCACTAAAAGGCATACATACCCATTTATTATCTCCAAGTCAGGAAAGTTTCCTGGAACTCTTGCCTTTACAACCACAAAAGTATTATGTGATTTAAGTGTTATTTTCTATCCAATTATTTCCCAGAAGTCGGTGGAGGACAGCAGATCATGAGTGAGTTTTAAAGTGAACTTTTCCTATCTCACCACTACAATTCTCATCTGTGAACAGAGAAAAAGAGCCAGCAAATCAGAAATGAACTGCAGAATTTTCTATTATTCTTGGCAAACTGAATTATAGCCCCTACTCCCTATTCAAGAATGAGTGGTTTTGCTTGATTTTAGAAGTGATTGGTAAAGCTACCAGGAAGGAGAAAGGACATGATGTCCTGGGCCAGTAACTTTATTTCACTAATATGACTGAATCTTTAAGATAGAAAGCATTGCAAAAAGCCTGGAGTTGCTCTCAGACAAGTAATAGTTTAGGAAGTTGGGGGATATGTCTCAGCTTCTAGCAGACAGGTTGTAGATGATAAAGTGAAATACTGATATTTGCATGCTTCATATTGTCAGCTTCTTAGATGTTGAGTGGATATTATGAGTATGTTCTTAAATTTTGCAAAAAATCTTTGCTAATACACCTGCTAATTAAATTACTAATCATGCAATAATCCGTAATGTTACATTAGCTAGAAAATGAAATGACAAGGTCATAATCATCTACAGCATTACTTTAAAAGACTTAGGGGAGAAAAGTCAAGTTAGCTTTGCCTGGGTGAAGAAGCGAGATGATATGAGGACATTCAAGTGGGCATAGTTCATTAAACCGCCTTTCTATGCTATTCAGAAAATTGTATTCAACAGTATCTAGCTCATTTAGTACCTGGAGTGTACCATTCAGATGGTTAAACAAATGAGATTCATATAGGCCTTGTCACCCTGTGATTCACATCTCATTTGCTCTTCTCTTTGTGCTAACATCTGCTACATCACACTTACGATCTGGAGAACTATTGTAAACTCTTCCCACTGAAAACTTGAGAAGCAGTGTTCAGATTCATTGACATGATGAATGTTCTGCCATCTCTTTGTAGTGGAATATGGACATCTTTAAAACTCTCTGTCATGCTTAAACTTTGAAAAAACACCTATCCAGTTGTTTTTAAATTATTATTAAACCTGAAAAGGACCTAATACTGCTTTTCTGAACCCAAACTCATACTCCTGAAATCTCATCTTACAGAAGCCTAATTCAGCGAATATTAATTCATATCCGTTCAACACTTTCATAGTAAGGAAGCATCTGGTGTTTCTGATAACCCTATGTGCTGACTTTACAAACTCTTCTTAGGCCTCTAAGTGAAACAACTTGAAAATATCAAACTTTTTTCCATTGTGGCTTTTTAGAGACCTTTGTGGATATCTCTGATAAGCTGTCACATTCTACAAACTAGCCAAGCAGATAAAAACTACACATCTCCTCTTAGAAATTCTAATTGAATCGTTTCTTTTCTACAAGAGAAATCTTCAGCCTAAGCAACCCTTGAGCTACATGCGAAAGGAGGATTTGAAACACCCCCTTTAAGCCTGGATTTTTACAGTAAAAGTATTTCTTCTAGAGCCTGAAAGGTTCATATTTAGATATTTCTGGATTCCTCGGAAATCATCAGTACATATCCCTGTAGAACGATTTTGTTGAAAATAATTTTTGCCAGTTTCAGATGACATTTTTTTTTTAACAAAAAATATCTGACATCAGGTCTCCATGGGGGATGGTGGTAAATAGATAAAGTGTGGGATTTTTAGGACACTGCAATATTCTGTATGATATTATAATGGTAGACACATGATACTATGTTTCTATTAAAACCCAATTGTTGGTAAAACACAAAAACAAACCCTAATGTAAACTATGGAGTTTAATTAATAATAATGTGATAGTACTTTTTCATCAGTTGTAATACAGGCATCACAAGAAGTAAGATGTTAATTAGAGGAGAAAGTGTGGGCTAGGGGTGGAGGGGTGAGAGGATATGTGGCAACTCTGTGTAATTTCTCTACAATTTCTCTGTAAACTTAAAGCTACTTTAAAAAAAACAGCCTAAAAAATAGTAAAACTCACCTCAAGATGCACTTCAAATACCAATAAAATTTTTAGGTAATTGCCAACAATCTTGATTACCTTATGTGGTAAATATGTTGCCTGTAGTGAAAAATATTAATTAAGGGCCAATTGCAAAGAATGAGGATACAAAGATGATTAGAAACACATTACCACTAACTTCAAGGAGCTTATAGCCTCATGGAGGAAGCAGGTGCAAAACTATATTTTACTTTAATGCAGCAAGATTATGTTTCACTGAGGTGAGGGCCATTCCCTATTGTTTTCCAGTGTATCTCCCAAAGCTTATTGTGATGCCTGTGCATAGTAACCACTCTGTTGGTAGCTGTTTAAGAAATGATGGAAGCATGAATAGGTGATCCTGAAATACAAAGGAAGTGCATTTGGTATAAACTGAATTCGTAGATTGCTTCCTGGAAGAGATTATGTCTACATTAAATTTTAAGCCATAAATAAAAATTAATTGGGTGAAATAAAAAAGGAGAAAGACTTTCCAGTCAAAGGGAATCACCTGTTACAGAGTTGTGAGGTAGCATACTGTGTCAGGAAAATAGAAATGGTTAGTATTATGATACAGTAAAGTGCAAGATGCAAAGGGCTAAAAGGGAAAGCTGATGTGAGAGGAGACGTTAGGTCAGAGACTGTCTTACATACCTTGCTAAACAGGTTTTAGAGAAGACAGTAATTTATGGCATTTGTCTTTTGATAGCTCATTCTGGCTCAGGGAGAAGTGGGTTTGTAGAAGAAAGTGGGTCAGACGGAGACCTAGAGACCAGCTATAAAACTAATATCAGACTCTTAATGACAGATATCATGATGATGACAGGAACTTAGACAATAGTCACAGATATCATTGTTGCTAGCTGCTGTTGGGTTGTCCCACAACTGATGGCAATCTGATGCATGAGAGAAGAAAATGCTGTCCTGTCCTGTGCTATCTCCATGATCACGTGTGGGTCAGAATATTGTGATGGGTGTTGGCCAAGAATAAGGTACATTGACTGGGAATGGAACCCAGATCTCCCACATAGAAGGCAAGAATTCTACCATTGAACTGCCACCAAACCCATTGCTGCTAAGTTGATTATGACTCACAGTGCCCGTATACCAAGCCCTCGTTAAAACTACAGATAGCAAAAGGAGAGGAGAAATATGTAGGCAGTATGATTAGCAGGATGTGATGATAGATGAGAAATAGTGAATGAATGAGAAGGAGAATACAAGGATCATTCTTATTTGGTTATTATCAATGGAAGTAGAAAATATAGAGCCCAAGCATGCTGTCATTGAGTTAATTCACAGCAACCCTATAGGACAGTGTAGAACTGGCCCATAGAGTTTCCAAGGAGCACTTGGATTTGAACTACTGGCTTTTTGGTTAGCAACACTTAACCAATATGCCACCAGGAATTCAGAAAACACAGAAGGAGTAGATATATGTGGAAAGGCAATGTATCAAGCCTTGATCACTTTGAATCTGTGCAGTATCCATGGGGATATGGCCCTTTGGATATGTGAGTGTGATGTTCTTAGGAGAGGCTGAAGTGGAGGCATAAATTGCAACAGGTGGAGAGATAGGAGGAAGGCCAAAGGGGCAAGAATAATATTCTTAGTGTCTTGTTCAGTCAACTAAAACCAAGCAGCACCACTGGCACTTTGTCAGAAATCCAGGTCTCGGATGGAGCATCAGAGGCTACACTGTGAGCAGCCCCCTTAAATCACACTCACCCACTCAGGAACTCAGAATTTAAGAAGCAGTGTGAACAAGGGGGGGCAGGGTTCCAACACCAAAGGATGGTCCTAGGTCATGTGCTACAAACAGATCCATTAGGAAGGATAAGAATTGGTTCGACCCTTTGGCAGCATCTATTAAAACTTTTGTTCTTTGGACCCATCAATTCTACTTCTGGGAATTTGTCTGAGAAAAATATCCTACATGTACATAGATTCTACAAGCATGTTCACAGCTGCTTTCTTTTTCAGAGCAAAAGGTTGGAAATAATCTGAATGTCTGCAAGTATAGGAATTCATAATTTATTAGTTGTTGTACTGTATATGCATAGCATGAGTGGAGTGATGAGGGAAACCCCAGCACACTGTAGTATAAGCCGTGGAAGAAGGAGTGGAGGGAGCGAATGTAGACAGTTCTTTCAAGAGGCTTGTCTCAGAAGGGAAAACAAAGAGCAGTAGCTAGATGACAATGTAGAATTAGAGATGGCTTTCATTTGGGGTAGGAGAAGTCTGAGCATTTGTGTAGATGAGAGAATAGTGAGGAACAAGTGAAAGGTGAAAACAGAGAAGTGAAGTGGTGAAGCAGTCTCCCCTTTCCTCATCCATATTCCAAGGTCAACAACAACAAAAAACCCAGTTGGTGTAGAGATGACTGATTCATGAGTGTTACTCAAAATGGCTATTTACACTTTATCGTGGCAATGCAGGTATGGTGCCTTTTTTAAAAAAATAAACAGCCTTATTGTCATGCTGGATCCCAACTAGCTCCTGCAATATTTATTTTAGTACTACCACTGCAGGAAGGGGTACGGAGGAAGGCAGGATTATCTGTGTTCTTTCTTCAAGGTTTCAAGGTACAAACCTTTCTCAGTATCTACACTGTGCAATTGGGTAATGTGTTAACTGATGCCAGATCATAGTCAAAGGGAGCCTCTATCCATCAGAGTCAGTTACTGAGGTTTCCATAATCTATAAATCCTGCAAAACAGTCATGCTAATTCATTGTGGTTCCTGGAAATCACTTTTAATCTGTGATGCATGCTAGTAAACCACAGAAACAATTATTACAAGTACTTTTTTCGTATCACAAATAAGTTACCATTAAAGTAAATACATAAATACCTAAAACTATGTATATTTATACCAAATTAATAATATTACATAGCTCTGCAAAATCAGGGCCATATTGGGATTTTTCTGTGCTCTACATATGTTTCCCTTCCTGGGCTCCATCCTCCACAATGTATATGTCTTGTGTATGTGTGTGTACATGAATATGTATATATATTAGAAATTATATTTTAAAGCTGAGTTAATGCAAAGATTAATATGTATTACGATATTCTGTTTGGCCTAAATGTTTTTCGTTTTTTAATTTAAAAAGAAATTGAAATAATCTCATAAGCCCGTAAATGTACAGTAGCTCTTGGCATTGTGCATACTAATGTTCCTGATCGAAAAATTGGTTCTGAGTAAAAGTAAACTGTACCCTTTATTCAAAAAAGTATATATAACATATGGATATAGAAAAACATCTAATTTAAGTTGCTAGTTGTAGAAAATTTAGTTCTGTATTTCATAAATTTGCTTGCCTTTTTAGATTGTACGTGGGTTTTCTTGTTTGTTTTTCAGTGAGTAAATCAAATATCCCACATCTCTTAGCATCTGACCCTAAAACAATACAACCAATATATTTTTTTCCTTGTTGATCTGAAGGAAAAAAGTTACAAATTATAATCCCTTAATTTTTTCATTTATTAGTTCTCTTCGTGTGTCACTGTTATTCTCTTAGCATTAAGGGCATCTTAAGAAGAAAATAAATCATAAACAGGAAAATGTAAATTAAAACAGGAAACAGGAAAAAATACTATTGCATAATCTATAATTTGGACAAAAGTTTTACAGTTGTATGACATGGAGAAATACAGTGAGATCTAGACCGCTGGCACACTGCTGGTGGGAAAGGAAGTCATTTAATGGAAATCTATCTGGCTGTGCTGAGTCTAACTAAGTGCTGGAATACTGTAAGATCTAGAAAGGCATGTCTCCTGGATCCACAAGATCACTGGTATGTTACGGCACCAGATAGTCGGAGATGACTGCTTTCATTGTTAGGGAGACAGAAAAAGAAACATATACGTAAAGGGTTCTTCCAATAAAGGTCGCCATGAGTCTGATCCGACTCGACGGCACTTGGCTTTGGCCAATAAAGGTGTTGCATTTTTGACAGCTCACAGCAGTGATATTTGTGAGGCTATAATAGCTGTATTTATCACTTTATTTTAGTCTTGACAAATAGCCATGAAGAGTTACACCATTCCACAACATGTGGAAATTATTCAAGTTTATTATCAAAATAGATATTCTGTTCTCCAAACATTCTCTGTGTTACATGAAATTTGCGATGTACATAATCATCCCACCAAGAAAACAATTAGACATATAACAAAAAAATTGAATGGTGTGTGCACTTTATGGCTCTGTGCATCTATAGGGTGTCATCCTACTGGCCTCTTACCAGAGGGCAGTGAAGAAGGTGGAAAGGAGGGGATGGGAGATTGTTCAGAGGATATGACATGTATAGAATGGAAAGGAGGAGTGTGCTGTCACTGGGCAAGGAAAGCAGAAGGGCTACAGATAGGCAGGCATGGAAGTTTAAACTGGATTGTACACTTCCACTCAATCGCAATGAAATAAAAAATAAATATTTGAGGCAACCAGGTCTGTTGCCAGTCAGAGAACGGCTCTGTGTCAACAAACCACATGTTCCAGTGAAGACATTGCCACCATTCATCAGAGCCGGCGTGAGAACCCATCCTAATCAATTTCTCATGGAGCACAAGAACTGGGCCTTTCATCAACCACAGTTTGGCAGATTTAGCATCTCGATTTGAGCTTTACCCTAATAAAATTATTTTAACTCAAGAACTGAAGTCCAACGACCATAGACTGCACCGAACATTTGTTGATTGGGCTCTAGAGCAGTTGGAAGTTGACCCTGCTTTTGGCTGAAAAATCATCTTCAGTGACAAGGCCCATTTGGGGATGAATGGTTTTGTTAGCAAACAAAACTGTTGTATTTCGAGTGATAAGAATCCAATCAAAGTCCAAGAACTTCCGCTCTGTCCCAAAAAAGTTACCTCTGGTGTGGATTTTGATTGGAATCATTGGTCCTATTGTTTCCAAGATTGACAAGAAAAGGCTGTGACTATCAATGGTGAAAGATATCAGGCTATGATAACTGATTATTTTGGGCCCCATTTGGAAAGTGTGTAGTGGCCATTTACCTGAAGTTCTTTTTTACACCTAATGCCATCACATGTACTACAAAATAATATAACAATTAAAACTATATCATTTACACAGCTTGTTTTATTGAAGTTCAAAGATGGGACGCCCTTATTGGAAGACCCTTTATCATAGAATGCTCCATAATTGTCGTAAGTAGTGAACATTATTTACACATGGCCATATGGATCCCAAATCAGTATTGTGTTAAAAAAAAAAAAAAGAAATGAAAAGGAAGAAACGAAATGAGATCTGTGTTATATTACCACACTCAAACAACTTACAAAACAACGTTAAATGTCGTCAAATATCCATTCACCTAAATAGCTGTTTACAAGAGGCTATGTATCTAAATAAATCTATAAAATGTGGATTGGAAGACATGTTTTAAATATACCACAGAGAATTCCTATAGTGAAGGGAGGGCATTGGGACTGGAAATAGACATATACATTTAATACAGTGAAAGAGACCAGGCAGAGGGTGATTATTTTTATGAACTGACAAGCGGTAGCACATTAATTCTATCTACCCTAAGTCTGAATGATTTGCTTAAATATAAACCTTTAAAAGGTGAATATCCTGACTGTCAAAAGCATGATCTGCAAACTGAAATGTTAGTAGGCTATGGCTCACTAGTGATTTTACACTCCCTCTAAACTGAGTCTCTAGGTGATGCAAATGGTTAATACACTCTCCCATTAAACACAAGGTTAGAAGTTTGGAATGTCATGAAAGAAAGGTCTGGTGATCTTCTCCTGAGAAATCAGCCCTTGAAAACCCGGCAGAACCAAGTTCTACTTCGACACACATGTATGGCCATTAGTTGATGTGTCAACTTTGCAGAAACTGTTTTTCCCCACAAATGTGGGCCTACAGCTAAGTTAAAACCAATTGATTTCATAAAGTTATGTCAACTTGTGTTTTCTAAAACTTGTAATTCTTAAGAAAATATATTGAACTTGATTTGGGGAGATTAGCTTCCCATTTTTAAACCTTAGTAATATTGAGGTATAATTTGTAACAGATGATATAATCATGGCCTTCGAATAAATACAAAATGAGCACATGTCAAAGATTTTACGCAACTCATCAGTTAATGAGGGAAACAGTAGGATGTTACAATTAGCATAAAAGAGAATCCAAACAGAAGTTTTGCTTACAGGCAATTGGGCTTGCTGAAATGAATATACTTACTAGATATAAAATTGGTCAGTATCCATAGGGCAACAGTAATCAACTATGTCTCAACTGACACCGTTTATATTTCTGTGGACAAGAATGATTTGCAGTATTGCCAGCACTCTACAGCTTACAAAGTAGTAAAATATCTCAAAGAAAAGGAAAAGCAGGGAGACTTCATAGAATTAGATAACTCAGACAAGGCCTAGTTTTCCATTAGAAAAAAGTCAGTAATCTTTTGGACCAGTTTCAAAATATTTCATAGTTTTTCCCCAGAGTAACAAAATCAATTCGAAAAGATTAACAAGTGCTGCCCAGCACAGGTATTAAGTGTCTGCTGTGCATTTGGCTGCCGGACCTCCTCTGTATTCTGTCGTAATATGAAGAAACAGAAAGATCGTTTAACTTGGTGATGGTCAGAGGGTCTGCAAGAGCTTTCAGAACCTCCTATTCTCCACCTTTTAAAACATATCCTTTTTCCTTTTCACCAGGTACAGAGCAATACCTATTTGATGACTGCAGAAATGGTCACCTGAGTAGGTAACGAAAATATGGCTGTTAGCCACACAGTTTTGAAAGGCCTGGTGAATTGGAATGCATAGAAATGCATGTCATCTTAAGAAAGCTAATTCTTACAACCAAACAAAACCTTTCCAATAAAACTCAAGCTATTCTTTGCCAGGAAGAAAGAGCATAGCTTGCAAGAGCTGTGACAAGAAAAACAAGAAGAGATGAATTAAGAAAGCAAGGGAGTATTTCAGGTGAAAAGTGTAGTTCTGAAACTTCTGGCAGTCTTTGAGCTGTGCTTTCCATTTATTTTTTTAATAGTAAGCAGAAACTGTCTATGTTTTTAGTTGAGAAGTCCCTTGATCTTTTGCAGAATTTACAATTTTACAATATGTCATCTAATCATCTTTCTATATTCAATGGAGTCATGCTGTCTTCTTTTGATTACAGCTTGAGGAGGGATTCTTTGTCTTTTCAAAGTAACTGGCCCCAGATAGCAGAGTAATAAATGCAGTCTGCAGTCTGTTCTTGGCTTCTTTGAGAAAGCAGTGTTGGTATGAATCCTGAAACATTAACCTGAAATTAATTGCAATCTTGAATCTAAAATACCTACTTCATGAGCTTTTTCTCTATGGAATAATAATGCCTGTGGACTGCAAACTGTTTTGTCATGTAGTTAGGTGGGAACAGGCAGATATATGATCAAGTGCCCTTTTCCAGAAAAGCTTTTGCCTTGTGGTTGAAATAATTTAATACTTGTGTATCTGTGTGAATCTGAATGGCATAACCTGTGGCAGCCTACATATTTAATTACCAGTACATAAGTTGCTATGTAAGGAATAACTCTGTTCTGACTTAATGTTTGTTGTGAATTGTATGCCATCAATTTCTCTCAGTGTTTTTAAGTCAGATTTGCCTTGTCTTGGAGAAGGCAGCTGTATTGGTACAGACAGCTCCAGGGTGCTTTATCAGCTATATTTTCTTCCAGTATAAAAACAAGGACCTTTTCTGATTTGTTCTTGACTTTCCACTCATCATCAGTTTTGGAGTTTCTGACTCTTTGATGGCATTTTAAAACTTCCCCCAAGGGTCCATGTTTGGTTATTATACACGCTTTTGACTTTATCAGAATTTTTGCCTAGAATTGACATAGCTCACTTTCTCCTTCAGCATCGTGGTTGACAGTGTTGAGTTTTACCTGAACCCTGTGATCCTGAAAAACAGTGATTCTTAAAGGTCAGTGATCTGAAGCCATCAGCCACTCTGTGGGAGCAAGATGTAGCAGCTTCTTTCTGTAAAGATTTCCAGCCTTGGAAACCCTGTGGGCTGGTTTTACTCTTTCCTGTAGAGTCACTGTGAGTCCAAATTTGACTTGACAGTGATGAGTTCGTGTTCCAAAAACCAGAGCTTTGATGATGCAATGGTTACGTGTTCATCTGCTAACCAAAAGATTGGCGGTTGGAACCCACCCAGAGGCTTGACGGAAAGAAGACCTGGCAGTCTGCTTCCGTAAAGACTGTTGTTGTTGTTGTTGACAGGTGGCATCAAGTCAGTTCCAACTCATAAGGACTGTATGCACAACAGAACACTGCCCAGTCCTGTATTGTCCTCACAATCATTGTTATGCCTGAGCCTATGTTGGAGCCGCTAAGTCAGTCTTTCTCACTGAGTGTCTTCTTTGGTGCTAGGCCTCCAGTTCACCAAGCATGATGTCCTTCTCCAGGCATTGATCTCTCCTGAGAACATGTTCAGAGGATGTAGCTGTAGTCTTGTCATCCCTGATTCCAAGGAGCATCTGGCTGTACTTCCAAGACAGATTTGTTCCTTCTTTTGGCTTCCATGCTGTATTCAATATTCTTCACCATCACGGTGATTAAAAAATGTGAATTCTTCCTTGGTGTTCTTATTCACTGTCCATTTCTCACGTGCCTATGAGGTGATTGAAAGCACCTTGGCTTGTGTCAGGTGCCCGATGACAGCCTTGCTTTTCCACACTTTGAAAGAGAAGAAGTTTTTTGGAGCAGATTTACCCAATGCAGTGTGTCTTTTGATATCCTTTTGTGTGTGTTTTAAGTGAAAATTTATAGTCTGAGTCAGTTTCTCCTATAAAAACTTATATACAATTTGTCATATGACCCTGGCTGCTGTCCCCACGCTGACAGCCCACTCCTCCTCTCCACCCAGAATTTCTTCATGTGCATTCTACCAGCTCATGTCCCAGTCTCTTTTCTCATCTCACCTCTGAGCAGGAGCTGCCCGGTTAGTATCCCATGTTTACTTAGGCCAAGATGTATGTTTTCTACCTGTATCATTTGATGTTTCACAGTCCAGCTCAGTCTTTGTCTGAGAAGTTGGCTTCAGGAATGGTTTCAGCCCTGGGTTAACAAAGAATCCAGGGGCCATGTCTGTGGAAACCCTCCAGTCTGTCAAACAATCAAGTCTGGTCTTTATACTAGCGTTCAAGTTCTGCATCCCACACTTCTCCTACGCCATCAGGGATTCTTTGTTGAGCTTTCTGTAGGCGGAGTCATCGGTAGTAGCTGAGCACCATCTGGTTCTTCTGGTCTCATGTTGATGCAGTCTCTGGTTTATGCATCCCTCTCCTTTTTTCCTTATGTCTTTGATGTTCTTCATTCTCTTAGGCTCTAGGTAGGTTGAGACCATCTGATGATTCTTACATGACCAGATGCTAACTTTTAAGGCCACAGATGCCACTTAACAAAGTAAGATGCAGGATTTTTTTTAATAAAATATGTATTGCTGATGTCCCCTGAAACCATGATCCCGAGATCCCACCCCAGTTCTCTATGTCTCACAGTATGTGGTTGTATTTAGAAAATTTCTTAGCTTTTGGTTTAGTGCACTTGCACTAACTTCTTGTGTTGACTTCCTACTGTGTGTTGTCCCTCCCTTTACCTAAAATAATTCTTGTCTAGTATCAAATTAGTAAAATACCTCTCTCCCTCATTCTTCACTCTCATAGCCATCAAAGAACATTGTTTTCTTTCATGTTTAAAATATTTCCTGAGTCCTTACAATAGTGGTCTCATGCAGTATTTCTACTTTTGTGATAGACTAATGTCACTTAGCATAAGGCCTTCTAGATTCCTCTATGCTGTGAGAAATTTCACAAACTCACCATTGTTCTTTATCATTGTATAATATTTCATTGTGTGAATATGCCATAGTTTGTTGATCTGTTCCTGCATTGATAGACACCTAGGTTGATTCCATCTTTTTCCTATTGTGAACAGTACTGCACTGAATGTTGATGTGCATGTATATATTTGTGTGACAGCTTTTATTTCTCTAGGGTACATTCCAACAATTGAGATTGCTGGATTGTATGGTATGTCTATTTCCAACTTTTGAAAATAGTGCTAGGTTGGTTTCCAAAGTGCTTTTAACATTTTACATTCCCATCAGCAATGTACAAGTGTTCTAATCTCTACATAGACTTTCCAACATTTATTATTTTGTGCTTTTTTGGATCAACGCCATCCTTGTTAGTGGTGAAGTCCTACAGCTGCTAACCAAAAAGTCAGCAGTTCAAATCTGCTAGGCCCTCTTCGGGAGCTCTGTGTGGCAGTTCTGCTGTGTCCTCTGGGGTCGCTGAATTGGAATCGATTTGATGGCAGTGGGTTTGGGTTTGGTTGTTGGGGTGAGGTGGTATCTCATTATAGTTTTGATTTGCATTTTAGGTTAGTGATCTTGAGCATTTCCTCAAAAATCTGTTAGCCACTCCTTTGTTGAAGTGCCTATTTGTATCCTTTGCCTATTTTAAAAAATATTTTATTATACTTTACATGAAAATTTACAATTTAAGTCAATTAGTCATACCAAAACCTGCACACATTGCTGTGTCACTTCAGCTACTCGCCTTCACCACTCGTGACAGTATATTTCTCCTTTCTACCTTGTATTTTCCATGTCCATTCAGTTAGCTCCTGTCCCCCTCTGCCTTCTCTTCTTGCCTCTGGACAAGAGATACTTAGTCAGTGTCACGTATATGCACAATCCAAGAAGCACACTATACGCCAGTATCATTTTATGTCTTATAGACTAGTCCAGTCTTTGTCTGAAGAGTTGGTTTTGGAAATGTTTTCAGCTCTTGGCTGACAGGTTTGCGGGCCGTATCTTCTAGGTACCCTTCAATCTCTCCACCGTCAAGTCTGGTCTTTTAAATTGAGTTCTAGTTATAAAGATCCAATTTTCTCCTTCTACATCAGGGAATCTATGTTGTATTCTCTGTCAGGGTAGTCAATCATTGTGGTCAGGCACCATCTAGTTCTCCTGGTCCTGTGCTGATGTGTTGTCAGGTGCCGTAGAGTCGTTTCTGACTCATAGCCACTCTATGAACAACAGAACGAAACACTGCCCGGTCTTGTGCCATGTCAACAATCGTTTTTATTCTTAAGTCCGTTGTTGTGGCCACTGTGTTGATCCATTTCATCAAGGGTCTTTCTCTTTTTCCCTGATCCTCCGCTCTACCAAGCATGAGGTCCTTGTCCAGGGGCTGATCTTTTCTGACAACATGTCCAAAGTATATAAGATGTGGTCTTACCATCTTTGCTTCAGAGGAACACTCTTGTTCCACTTCTTCCAGAACAGATCTGTTGGTTCTTTTGGTGGTCCATCATACATTCATCGTAGTCTCTGGTTTATATCACCATTTCTGTCTCTTGGGTTCATTTTTTCCTTATACCGTTGAGGTCTTTCATTCTTCTCTGCTCCAAGTGGGTTGAGACCAACTGATGTTATTTAGATGCCCTCTTACTAGCTTTTAAGACTCTAGACTCCACTCAGCAGAGTGTGATGCAGAACCTGTTCTTAAAAAACTTTGTTATACCGATTGAACTAGATGTCCCATTAAACCATGATTCCCATGCCCCTGATGCTGCTACTCTATCCTATGAAATTTGAGGTTAAATTTAGTAAACCTCTTAGTTTTTGATTTAGTCTAGCTGTGTTGACCTCCCTTCTACTGTGCACTGTCCCATTCTTTACCTAAACCAATTCCTATCTACTGTCTAGTCAATGAATAACCCTCTTACTCCCTACCCACCCTTGTAACCATCAAAGACTTTTCCTCTGTGTTTAAATCTTTTCTTGAGTCCTTATAATAATGGTGTCCTATAATATTTGTTCTTTTGCAACAGACTTAATTTCCCTCAGCATAATGTCTTTCAGATTCCTCCATGTTATGTTTCCCAAGATCATCATTCCTTATCACTGCATAGTATTCTGTTGAGTGAATACACCATAGTTGTTTGTTTTTAATCCATTGATCTATTGAAAGGACCCTAGATGGATTCCATCTTTTGCTACTGGGGACAACTGTGCAATAAACAGTGGTGTGTATGTCCTATTCATGTGGCAGCCCTTATTTCTCTAGGATATATTCCAAGAAGTAGGATTGCTGGATCATATAATATTTCTGTTTCTAGCTTTTTAAGAAAGTACCAAATCAATTTCCAAAGTCATTGCACCATTTTACATTACCACTAGCAGTAGCAGTATATAAGTGTTCCAATCTCTCCACAGCCTCTCGAGCATTTATTATTTTGTGTTTTTTGGATTAATGCCATCCTAGTTGGAGTGAGATGGTATCTCATTGTTGTTTTGATTCGATTTCTCTAGTGGCTAATGTCTGTGAGTATTTCTTCATATATCTGTTAGGTGCTGGATGTCTTATTTGGTGGAATGCCTGTTCATATCCTTTTGGCCTATTTTTTAATTGGGTTATTTGTCTTTTTGTTGTTGCAGTATCTTGTAGATTTAATTGGGTTATTTGTCTTTTTATTGTTGAGGTATCTTTTAGATTTCAGCGATTAGATGCTAGCCAGATTTGTTGTAACCAGAAATTCTTTCCTGGTCTGTAGGTTATCTTTTTACTCTTTAGGTGAAGTCTTTGTATGAACATAAGTGTTTGATTTTTTAGGAGTTTCCAGTTACCTATTTACTTTTCTGGTGTTTGTACATTGTTAGTGCCACATACCTCATTGCTGAATGTCATCATGATGACCTTCAAAGTATTCCTCTTGGGAAGCTATGCACCCACTCCATCATCTAGTTCACCCTTGTGCACAGTTGCACGGTGGCAAGTTCACAAACTTAATTGTACAGTTGTCTCTGAGGGAGTTTTTAGCCAGTAAACAAATACCTGTATTGGAATACCCTCTCTTCTTACCTGAGCTGGCCCCCAATTAATTTTTCTTTACCCAGTGATAAAGGAAATGTTGAAAGGAAGGTATTTGGATAATATTTAAGATATTGAGGCTAATACAATGACAAATCTGATGGCCATTCCAGAAAAAGGGTTCCACAATTACTTTGAAGGGTGGATTAGGCACTGACATCGGTGTATAGCTTCCTAAGGGGAGTACTTGAAAGTGATTATAGTGATATTCAGCAGTGAAGTATGTAGTACTTTTTCTAGGACAAGTTTACAAACTTAATTGGCAGTCCTCATATTTAGGTTTTTGATACATTTTGACTTAGTTTTTGTGCACAATGTGAGACATGGGTCTTGTTTCATTTTTTTTTGCAGATGAATATCCGGTTAGTTATAACAACAACATTTGTTATCAAGACTTTCCCCCAGTTTATGAACTTTGCTCCTTTGTCAAATATCAGCTGCTCATAGGTGAATAATTTTATGTCTGGATTCTCAATTCTGCTCCGTTGGTCTATGCATCTGTTGTTGTACCGGTATCAGGCTGTTTTTACTATCATGGTGGTATAATAGGTTGTAAAGTCAGATAACTTGGGGACTTCCACTTTCTTCTTCTTCAATAATGGTTAGCTTCTCAGAGGCTTTTTCCATTGCACGTGAAGTGAGTAATTTGTTTTTTCCATCTCATTAAAAAATGCCATTGAAGTTTGGATAGGATGTACATTGTACCTGTAGATCGCTTTGGGTAGAATATGCAGTCATTTTCACAATGTTGAGTCTTCCTATCCATAAGCAACATGGATTCTCTACTTAGGTAGGACTCTTTTGGTTTCTTGCATTAGTGTGCTGTAGTTTTCTTTGTGTAAGTCTTTTGCATCTGTGCTTACATTTATTAGAAAGTAATTATTACTATTGTTATTATTATTTATTGTGATTAAGTGAAAGTGTACAATCTGGTTTAAATTCACGTACCCTCCTGTGTGCAATTTCTACTACTCTCCTTGCCTGGTGACAGCACACTCCTCCTTTCTGTTCTATACAAGTCATATCGTCTTAACAATCTCCTGTCCCCTCTTCTCCATCATCTCCCCTTCCCTCTAGTAAGAGGCCAGTAGAATGATATCCTGTAGTTGTGATGGGGCTCACAAAGTTAAGGCATAGTGACAATGAGAATAAAAAAGGGTGCACCCTGAGAACTCTACTAAACGACTGCAATTGATGGTCCAAAGGCCTCGGGATTCCCCTGGAAGTATGGCACCCGCACATGATGCTGCTCCTGTTCGTGAATCATTACTGAGGTCAACTCATCGGACAGGAATGGATTGGACTTGACAACACAGAATGACCATGTCATGTGTGCGCTTTATGGTCCTAGAAAGCAATTTTTTTATTAGAAAGTGTTCTTTCTTCTAGGAGGCTATTGTAAATGATATTGATTCCATGATTTCTTCTTTGATAATATTTTGTTTTGTTTTGTTTTCTTCTTTATTAAAAGAGAAAAAATCCCCAGTACACAGTTACACAGTAGCTGGTAAGCATGACATTTTTGTAAATTGAATCATCTTTTAAATGCCCAGGGGAAACATCAGAGTTGAGCCATGCTGGACAGTCTGCCTGCTCCACCAAGTTTATCTCCAGTTGTCTGTCTCGTCCATTTTCCACCACAGCTGTTCCAAGGCTTTTCCCAAGCTCCACTCTCATCCTGCTACCTGTTATACTTTCTTAACAGACAACTCATTTCCATTCTTGATCAAAGGTTACAATGTTGATCACCAGAATTGTGGTCAAAACTGTCAATTTTCTTGAATGCCTAAGCTTGTGATTTCCAGGGCCTATTCCTTCCTGCCTTTTTCTTCTCATTTCTTTACATGGATACTCATGGACAAGTGTACTCAACTAGAATCATCGTCTCAAGCATGAGGTCCTTCTCGAGAGATGAGTCAGTCTCTAAAACGTGTCTGAAGTGTGTGAGACAAAGTATTGCCACTCTCACTCCCAAGGAGCACTATAGCTGTGCTTCCAGAATAGACTTATCTGTACTTTTGACAGCTCATTTTATGTTCCATATTCTTCCCTAACACAATTCAAAGACTCCAATTTGTTTTGTCCCCTGTCTTGTTCATTGTCCAGCTTTTGCATACATAAAATGTAATTGAAAGAATCATGGATCAGGTCAGGTGTACCTTAGTCTTCAGGGTGATGTCTTTGGTTTTCAATACTTTAAAGAGATCTTTTGCAGTAGATGTGTCCAATGCAATGCATCTTTTGATTTCTTGACTCCTGCTTCCATAGGTGTTGATTATGAATCCCAGTAAAATGAAATCCCTGACAACTTCAGTTTTTCCTCCGTTGATCATGATGTTATCCATTGGTCTAGTGGTAAGGACTTTTGTTTTCTTTTTTTAATTATTATGATTGAATGAAAATGTGCATACTCTGTCCTCGCAAGATTGAGTTAAGATGGAAGGAATACACAGGTTGTGTTGAAGTCCCGTTAATATTGATCTTCTTACTAATGTGTGTTGTCACCAGTTTCACCCAACCAAATTTCTAACAACTATCTAATCTAAACCCTCGCCCCTCGACCTCCCATCCTCCCAACTTTTGCAGCTGTCAACGAGTCTTTTTCTATTATGCATGAGTCTGCTTTTAAATTCTTATCATAGGGGTCTCATACAATATTTGGCCTTCTGTCACTGACTACTTTCACTCAACATAATGTCTTCCAGTTGAAACCAGGTTAAGAGATGTTTCCTGCTATCAGCATTGTTCTTTATCATTGCATAGTGTTCCATTGAGTATATATACCATAGTTTACCTATCCATTCTTCTGTTGTCAGGCATCTGGTTTGATTCCATCTTTTTGCTATTGTGGACTGTGCTGTGATGAACATTCGTGTGCATGTATCCGTTGGTGTGAATGGCCTTGATTCTGTAGCATATATTCCAAGCAGTGGAATTACTGGGTCAAATGGTATATCTATATCCATTATTTTAAGGTAGCGCCAGGTTGCTTTCCAAAGAGGTTGCACCATTTTACAATCCCACCAACAGTGTAGGAGAGTTCCAATCTCTGCACAGCCTCTCCAGCATTTAGAGTTTTGTGTTTTTTGGATCATGGCCAATCTTGTTGGGGTGAGATGGTATTTCATTGTCGTTTTGATTTTAATTTCTTCTTTGATATTATTGTCTTTGTTGGCATAGAGGAATCCAAGTGGTTTTTGTATCTTTATCTGTGTCCTCCTTCTTTCCTGAATTCTTCTGTTAGTTACAGTAGATTTGGTGATTTTTTTTAAGGTTTTCTGTATATAAGCTCCTATCATCTGTGAATAGTGAAAATACTTTTACTTCTTCCGTACCAGTGTGGATACCCTTTTCTTTTTCTAGCCTGATTGCTCTGATTAAAATCTCCAGGACAATGTTTAATAAAAATGGAACTAAAGGGCATCTTTGTCTACTTCCCATTCTCAAAAGAAGTGCTTTCAAACTCTCTCCATTTAGGATGATGTTGGCTGTTGGCTTTGTATAAATGCCCCTTTGTTATGTTGATGAATTTCCCTTCTATTCCTGTTTCACTGAGAGTTTTTAACATGAAAGGATGTTGGACTTTGTCAAATGCCTTTTCTGCATCAGTTAATAAAATCAGATGGTTCTTTTCTTTTATTAATGGTGTTGATGACATTGTTTTTGTTTTACTTTGTAATGCCTGGTGTGACTCCTTCTCAGTCATGACCATTTATTTATTTAGATATGTTGTTTAAACTGTTGGCTAGAATTTTGATGATTTTTGCAATTAAATTCATGAGAGATATTAGTCGTAATTTCACTTTTTTGTGGTGTCTTTACCTGGTTTTTCTCTCAGGGTTAGGTTGGCCTCATAGAATGAGTTTGGGAGTATTCCATTTATTTCTATACTCTGAAATACTTTTAGTAATATTGGTATTAACTGTTCTCTGAAAGTTTGGTAGAATTCTCCATTGAAGCAATCAGAGCCAGGGCTGCTTGGGGTTGGGAATTTTTTAAATTATCTTTTCAATTTCATCTTTTGTTAGGGGGTTATTTAATTGTTGTACTTCTGTTTCTGTTAGTTTAGATAGGCAGTGTGTTTCCAGAAATGGGCCCATTTCCTCTAAGTTTTCCAATTAGTTATAATACAATTTTTCATAGTATTGTGTTGTGATATTTTTTAAATTCAGTTAGGTCTTCTGTGGTGTCATTCATCTCATTTATTCAGGGTATTTGCTTACTCTCCTGTTTTTCTTTTGTTAAGCCAGTGGTTTATTTATTGTGTTGATGTTTTTGAAGAACTAGCTTTTGTTCTTGATGGCTCTGTCTTTTTTTTATTATTCTTTAATTTATCTAGCTCTTCTCTAACTTTTATTATTTGCTTTCTTCTGCTGTCTGTGGGCTTCTTTTGATGCTTTCTTTCTGCTTGTTTGAGTTTTAGAGTTAATGCTTTCTATTGAGCCCTTCTTTTTAGATGTATACATTAATGAAATAAAATGTTTACTGAGCACTTCCTTTGCTATGCTCCCAAAATTTTGAGAGGATCTGTTTTTGTTCTCATTTGATTCTCTGTGAATTTCTTCATTCCATCCTTCATTCCTTTTATAACCAGTATTTTTTGAGCAAGGAGTTGTTCAGTTTCCATATGTTTGATTTTTTCCCCCCTTTCTTTTTCTGTTACCAATTTCTACTTTTATGGCTTTATGGTCTGAAAAGATGCTTTGCAATATTTTGATCCTTTGGATTTTGTTAAGGTTTGTTTTATGTCTTAATATGTAGTCTAGTCTTTAGAATGTTTAATGAGTGTTAGACAAGAAAGCATAATTGGTTGCTGTTGGTGAGAGTGCTCTCTGTATGTCTGTAAAGTCAAGATGGCTGATTGTGACATTTAGATCTTCTTTATCTTTATGGAACTTCTTTCTGTATGTTCAAATCTCTTAGTACTATTGTAGACTTGTCTATTTCCCTTTTCAGTACTGTTAGAGTTCATTTTATGTATTTAGGAGCCTTACTGTGTGCATAAATACTTAATATGGTTATGTCCTCCTGAGATATGATCCTTGTGTCATTATATAATGTCCTTTCTTATCCATTGTGATGGATTCTACTTTAATGTCTATTGACTTGTCCCCTCCTCTCCACCCTCTCCTCTCCACTCTAGAAAGAAATCTGTGGGACAGCCGTATATATGTGTATCTATATATATACATATATAGATACACATGCATATATTTATATATAAAACCATAAGGTAAGCACACGTGTGTATACATACATATATATGTATATATATATACACACACACACACACATATATGTGTATACTTATATATAAAACCGTAAGGTACACACACCATATGCATCACTCTGTGTCCCGGAGTCCAGACCATTCTCTGTTTGAAATGTTGACTTCAGTACTAGTTTCATGTCTGGGCTAGCAGCAAGTCTAGGGGCCATATTCTCAGGGGACCCTCTAGGCTGTTGGACCACCAATAGAGTTTTTGATCTGCATACCTTTTTTTCTCATGCTACATCAGGAACTCTACATTGTGTTCCCTGTCAGGGCTGTCTTTGGTTGTGGCTGGGCACCATCTAGTTCTTCTGGTCTCATACTGTTGTTGTCTCTCAATCATATGGGTCCTTCTGTCTCCTGGGCTCATTTTTTCTCATATCTTTGCCATCTATTCCAGGTGAATTGGAACCAGTTGATGTTCCTCAGATGTCAACTTGTTGTCTTTTAATACCCCAGACACCACTCACCAATATTGGGTGCAGAAGACTTCCTTAGAAGAGGGCCAGTTATGCCACTTGACCTCGAGTCTCCTGAAAACATGATCCCCCGACACCTGTCTCTACTACTCCATCCTTTGAAATGCTGAGTTCAATTTTAGAAAAGCTTTTAGCTTGTGGTGCAGTCCAGTTATGCTGCATGCTGTCATATCCTTCACCTAACCAAATTCCTATCAATTATCTACTCTATGAATAACCCTCTCCCTCCTTCCCTACCCATGTAGCCATCAAAGAGTATTTTCTTCTGTACATAAGTCCTTTCTTAAGTGCTTTTAATAATAATCTCATACAGTATTTGTCCTTTTGCAGCTGATTGATTTCATTCAGCATAATGTCTTCCAGTTGATTCCAGGTTATGAGATGCTTCCTAAAGTCATTATAGTTCTTTATCATTGCATAGTGTTCTATAGTGTATGTATACCATACTTAGTTTATCCAATCTTCTGTTGATGGGCACCTAGGTTAATTTTGTCTTTTTTGCTATTGTGGACTGTGCTGCAGTAAACATTGTTGTACATGTATCTGTTCATGTGACTGCCCTTGCTTCTGTAGGATATATTCCAACCAGTGGGATTACTGAGTCAAATGGTATGGGTCTTGTTTCAGACTTTTGCAGATGGATATCCGATTTTGCCAACACTAATTGTTAAAGAGACTTTTTTTTTGTTCCATTTCACAACCTTTGGGCCTTTGTCAAATACCAAGTATTCACAGGCAGATGGTGTTATTTGTGGATTCTCTATTCCATTCCATTGGTCTATATATGTGTTTTTGTACCAGTACCAGGATGTTTTGACTACTGTGGCAATATAATAGGGTCTAAGCTTGAGTAGTGTGAGGCCTCCCACTGTATTCCTCTCCTTCAGTAGTGCTGTATTTATCCCAGGTTTCTTCCATTTCCAAACAAAGTTGGTGATTTGTTTCCCCATCTCATTAAAAGAATGGCATTGAAACTTGTACTGGAATTGCATTATATAGTGTAGAATGCTTTGAATAGAACAGACATTTTCACAATGTTAAGTCTTCCTATCTGTGAGCAAAGTAGTTTTCTCCATTTATGTAAGTCTCATTTGGTTTCTTGCAGTAGGGGCTTATAATTTTCTTTGTATGGGTCTCCTGCATCACTGGTTAGATTTATTCCTAATACTTTATCTTCTTAGGGACTATTGGAAATGGTATCAATTTGGTGATTTCCTCTTTGATGATCTCTTTGATGGTGTAAAGGAATCCTACTGATTTATTGGTTTTACTTATCTCCTGATAGTTGGTGAATTCTTCTGTTAGTTCCAGTAGTTCATTTATGGATTCTTTATCTACAAATAGGGATACTTTAACTTCTCTTTTACCAATGAGGATACCCTAGATCATGTTTTTGTTATCTGTTCTCCAGTCTCTCTCTTTATTCGTGCATTTAATCTATTTTTCTTCGGTTTAACTATTAATAAGTATGGACTAAGTGGTATTTTTGTGATGCATTTTTTGTTGCATTGTTGATAATTTATCTGTTCCACCAAATTTTCTTTGCTGAGTCATATTTCTTTATGTGTGTTCTTTTTGTCTTTTTCATTGTTGTTGTTTTTTTATTTGCTGAGACTTCATGTTTTTGTTTTTTGTTTTTTTGATATATGGGATTCTTATTTTCCTTTGTGGTTATGTTAATAATTACCCCTCTTTTTCTAAATTTAACCCATCTTTAATTTCTTTTTTTTCTCTTGACTTTGTCTCCATATGAAAGATCTATGACTACATTTTTCATGTTTCTTTGTTGTTGTAATACTGTTATCTTTTATCTAATGACATCTCTGTTTCCCTATATTCAGTATTTCAGCTTTGCTGTGTTTTTGTGACTTCCCTGTCTGGGTTTCTATCTGGTTCCTCTGTCCTGTGTTATAACCTTGAGTTGTTATCTCATGTTACTGATTTTCTAACTGAAGAATCCCCTTTTGTATTTCTTATAATTTGAGTTTGATTTTTCACAATTCGTTTAACTTCTGTTTGTCTAAAAATGTCCTAATTTTGCCGTCATATATGAGAGACCATTTTGCTAAATACATCATTCTTGACTGGCAATTTTTTTCCCTTCAGAGCTTTGTATATGGCATCCCATTGCCTTCTTGCTTGCATGGTTTCTGCTGAGTAGTCTGAATTTAGTCTTACTGGTTCTCCTTTGTAAATAATATTTTGCTTATCTGTAGCTACCTTTGAAATTCTGTCCTCATCTTCAGTTTTGTGAAGTTTAGTATTTTTCTTTTGTGATCTACTTTGGTGTCTTTCTTTTAGGATCTACCTTGGGAGGAGTTTGATGAGCATCTTGGATAGATATCTTCTCATATTTTATGATATCAGGGATGTTTTCTGTCAACAAATCTTCCATAATTTTCTCTGTATTTTCTGTTACCCCTGCCCCACCCCACCCCTCACCCCTGCCAGTTCTGGTAATTCAGTTGCTCTTAGAGCTTCAGTTGCTCTTAATAAAGCCTCACATATTTCTTAGTGTGTCTTCATTGTTTAAAATCTTTTACCTGATTTCTCCTCAAATATGTTGGTGTCAGTTGCTTTGTCTTCAATCTCACTAATTTTGGTGTTCATTGCCTCAGTTCTGCTCCTTTGACTTTCTATAGAGTTATCTAATTTTGTAATTTTATTAGATTGCTGTCTCACTATGGTCTTTGGCAGCCTGTTTAATTTGTCATTGTGCTCTGCTGCATTTTACCTGATCTCTTTCCTTATCTCTTAGCCAAGCCAGCCAAGTGCCGTCGAGTTCTAAATATTAATCTTTTATATTCTACCTCTCATAATTCCAAGAAGTTGTATTCATTTGGAAAATTTCCTGATTCTTTGTTTTAGGAGGTTTCTGAAGCCATTGTGGCTTGTCTGTTTATGTATTTTGATATTGACTGTTGTCTCTGAGCCATCAGTAAGTTGCTTTATTTATTATTTTATGTTTGTTTACTGTGTTCTACCTTGTTTTGTTTAGGGTTGAAATTGGATGGCCATCTGACCTAGTTTGATTACTGGCATCTTTGAGTCTCTAATGGTCTGTCATCAGGTGGTTAGAACTGTTACTAGGCAGGGGAATTCAGGAGTCCATTTACTTTTTGTACATATTTAGGTCAGGTGCTCAGGTAGTCAGTCACCAAGTGTGTTGTTTAGGCTGTTGTCTAGTGTCCTAGGTGGCCAGGGTGATTTGTGTAGACATAGGTATCTGGCTGCATGCGCTGAAAAAGGCAGGGGGCTAACAGTCTCCAGTGAATGTTAGCTAAAGCATTCCCCTTTATGTCTGAGCCTAGGCAAAGAAATTGTTTCTTCCCTGAGTTCTAGTTTACAGGAACTGGCAGATTATTTCATTTATTAATTTATTATACCCCTTGTTTGATAAATCATTTCCTCTCCAAATCTAATAGAATAGCTTTGGATGCACATCAAGAGTTTTGCTTTTGGCCCAGGTAATGGTGTCAGACTCTGGAGTTGGGAGCAGTGCAGAAGGGGAAGCAAAGCACTGAGAAAAGGGAGAGTGATTAATCTTGAAGGGAAGATTTAGATCTTTGAAGAATGAATCCGACACAATCCACTTAGCTTTTGACAATCAAGTGCTGTCTTTCACTGACTCTGGAGGCATGAGTAGACCCTTTATCATGCAGTCTCTCCTGCTTAGGAAGACATCCTTCAACAGCGACCACTCTGCTCACCAAGCACACCACCACCAATCTGCCTATGGGATACCAACTACCATCAGATCAGGGCTGACCAATCCTAGGTACTTCTGGATCTACTCACCCTTTCCTGATGTGCAGCCTAGTTTCCCAACTGCCTCTTTGGTATTCAGGGGTACTAGATGCCATATGTTATTGATTCATTTGATTTTGGAGTCTTTGCTGTTAGAAGGATCACAGGAAGTGTCCAACAGTACACTGCCACTTTTGTCCCACCCCTCTTTTGATTTCTTGCATGCTACTTCTGTGGATGTTGTTTGTAGTTTGAAGTAAAATGAAATCCTTGGTAACTTCAGCCTTTTCTCCGTTTATCATAATGTTACTTACTTTTCCTTTTGTGAGGATTTTCGTTTTCTTTATGTTTAAGTGTAATCCACACTGAAGGCTGTGGTCTTTGATCTTCATCAGCAAGTACTTTAAGTCCTCTTCACTTTTAGCAAGCAAAATACTGTCATCTGCATAATGTAGGTTGTTAATGATTATAGCCTAGGAAACCCTATGGAGCAGTTCTCTGTCACATGGTGTCACCATGAGTCACAAATTGACTGGACAGCACCTAACAACTTAACAACTACCTATACATTTAAGTAAGGCTCAAAGATCTCTCTGTTTAGCTATGACAAGGCCAGATGCAGACCTGCCAAATTCTGGAAAAGATTAATTGAAAAATTTGTCGCCACTGATCAAGAATAAATAAAATGCTTGTTAACTATCTTAAGTTGATCACTTTCCTTGCAAGCTCTGTATTTTGACTCATTGCTAGCCTGACCCATAAAACTCCTCTGTGTGTTGCTATGAGTTGGAATCAACTCAAGGACAATGGGTCTGGTTTATTTTGGTTTAGAGGACCTTCTCAGAGGATGGAAATCTTGGTAGTTAAGTGCTGCAGCTGCTAACCAAAAGAGCAGCTTTTTGAACACACCAGGTGTAAAGTGCACCACAGAAACTCTATGGGGCAGTTTTATTCTATCCCGTAGGCAATGGATTTTTTTTCTTCCACAGAGGATAGTCTAGCCTCAGCATAAAACATTCTTACAATTCCTAGTCTGTTATATCACTTTTTCATACTACTTCCCTGTAGCTAGTTCTTTCTGGCCTTGTTGATTCTCACACCTATAACCCTACCTACTGCCTTTTAGTTGATTTTGACCCAGAGACCTCACAGGTTTTCTAGGACTGTAAATCTTTATGGAACCAAACTGCCACAGCTTTCTCCCATAAAGGTGCTGGTGATTTCTGATTTCTAGAAATCCAGTGTCAGTTAGCAGTCTTGTGGCCTTCCAGTTAGCAGTCTCATGGTGTAACCACTATGCAACCATGGCTTTTTCTCTCATTTCTAAAGAACCCATTTTGCCTAACTATTCAGACACTTATCTTCTGATCAGAGCATTCTCCCCACAAAATATCCTTTAATCTTTTGTGCTAATCCTTTTCTCCTAAATACTCTTCCCTTCTGAATGAAACTCTCTCAAAGTCTGGAATTTTTTTTTGTTTGTTTTTGTTTTGATGTGATAAGCTGATTATGGTACAAAGGGTCTTTTCTAAGAAACATCTTTATTTGGAAGATTCTCTGCAAAAGAGTCTAGAAGGGCTCCCTTTGAGCACATGCTAGGAATGGTAAAATGAAGATAACCAACCCTGAGATTTCATAGCAAAATATCATATGATAAGCTCTTGAATTTCTAGAGAGGAAAGGTTAACTGCTTCTGAAGAAATAGAGTTCTTCATAAGTTGCAGCTATATTGCAATCTGTTGCAATCTCTTTTTTCATAAGGAGTCTGAATGACCAAATTCAGAAGGCTAGGCAATGAATGATAAATTCACACACCTCCCCCCCCCCCACACACACACACAAGAAAAGAGAGAGAGAAAGAGAGAAAAGAGTCAGGTATTTACTTGGTTAAGAAAAGAAAAATCAGTGCATCTATTTAAAATGCATTTTTCAACTTGGCACTATGACATTTTACACAGGATAATTCTTTGTGTGGGAGACAGTTCTATGCATTGTCACATGTTCACCAGCATCACTGACCTTTACTACTGAGTGCCATGAGCACCCATCTACCTATTGTGACAACCACTGATGTCTCCAAATGTTATCAAATGTTCCTTGGGGCAAAGAACTGCTGCAGATGCTAACCACTGATTTAAATAAGTTGAGGGGTACTAAAGGCTAAAATTGTCAACCTTACTTTCTGAATGTGACTCCGGAAGAACTGAGTATGCACCACTTTGGGGAAAAGCAGGGAGAGTATAGTAGTAATATCGGTGAAAAATCCATTCATTTTAATACCAGTTTTTATACAAAGCATCAGGTCATGACAGATGTTACTCGAACATGCTGCGGGTTGGTTCTGTATCCCAGTCCTCTGCTTGCTTATTTGTTATAGTAGGTATGTCTATGCAGATTCCTCTCAGATTGAAAATTTTGATTCAAAGCATAGATTTTATAAGTCAGTTTCATAGTGGGTAGCAACTCTTTTGAGAACATTAACAAATTGATTTTGTCTGCAATTTTGTTTTTACTACATTTCAAAATTGACTAAAGCTCTTAAGGAAGGCCACAGTTGTACAATCTTTGTCAAATAATGCAGTTGAGTTGAGTTATTTATAGGAACTAATCAGTTCCCCTATTAGATTGCTAATTAGTCTAAATTCTTCCTTATATTAAAAGATTTCAGGAGTATAAACATTTTCCCTCAGTCAAAACCCCAAAGAATGTCAAACTGAATGTTTATGCCTTTCTGCAAACAAGGCAGCCATGATGGCCACTTGAATAGCTTTCCTGCTGCTCGCTTCTTCAGAATGCAGAATGTGTTTGTTAAAAAATCATGCTTGACTTCAACTTCACCTCTGGGCCCAGGAACAAGTGATAGATTTAAAGATTATTAAGAAAATGAATCAGATTGGTGCCATTTCTTTGGTAGGCAATTTTTTGTCCTGAGAGAACATTGATTTAATGGCACTTTTATCTGCCTTAATTACATTCAATTTGTTAAGAAAAATTAAGTTGGTAAATTACACTATTAAGATCCATGGACTTAACCTTTATTGGATTCTAAGCTTTCCTGAAGCCAGAATAAAAGCATCTGCAAGTCCTTTGGCAGTGAAGGGGAGAAGCAGTGACATCCCATTCTGGTTACCCTACATTGTCAAAGGCAGGAAATGGTAGGTCAGCATTGTTCTTTTTTTCTCTATTAAATCTTCAAGTCTTGAAACTTTCTGTCTTCTGATTCCTAGCTCAAAGGAATGCCTGCTAAATTAGGGAGGACTTTTGAGAAGGAACATTGTGATTGTTAATCGCGAAATATAATCCTGTCTCAGGCAGCCTAACCTTTTCAATCAGTGGTCTTACCCCACCTAATTACATAATTCTAAGAAAATCTAGTGAGGCGCCGTCAGATTTACAGTGAAATTATTTTAAACGTTATCAGTAGCCATGGTGATGATACATAAATGGACAAAATGCGAGAGATCTGGAAAAATGTCACAATTACACACACTGCCACTTTTAGCATAGGCATTAAGTCAGCATATTTCGTGCCTTTTGGTTCCTCAGGAAAATGGGATTCCTTGATTGGTAAAAAGAAATGATGTGAAATGGAAACAGTTTAAGCTACACTATCAAGCTGATCTTTGTTTCTTTCTATTAATACTCCAACAGTTAAAAACAAGAATCAAATGTATTTTTTTCCTTGCTTTGCAATTCTTCAAGTATTCCTACTTGGCTTTTTAAAACACATAAAATGGGCTTCCTTGTGAAAATTTTAATGTTTTACTTGTGTTTCCTGTGATTCCTTGGGAGCTCTGCAAAATGAAGTAACTTTTATATATTGTGATTAAGTGGAAGTATACAATGCAAATCAGTTTTGCATGCCCGCTATCTACATTTCTTCTGCTCTCCTTGCCACATGACAGCACACTTCTCATTTTCATCTTATACTTGTCGTATCCCCTTAACAACCTCCTGCCCCTTCCTCTCCACTCTCTTCTTTCTTATCTAGAAAGAAACCAGTTGGACAGCCTCCTATAAATGCATAGAACCATAAGGTACACCAACCATATGGTCACATTGTATATTCACATCCAAGTCATTTTTGTAGAAAGAGTTGACCTCAGTAGCGTTTTCTGGACAGTGACAGCAGCAGGTCTAGGGGCCATGCTCTCAGAGTATCCCCTAGGCTGTTGGACCATCAGTTGTGGTCTTTTAGTAGAGTTCTTGATCTGCACCCTTGTTTTTCGCATGTTGCCACAGGGACTCAACATTGTGGGCCCTGTTGCAGCTGCCTTTGGTGGTGGCCAGACACCATCTGGTGCTTCTGCTCACTTCTTGATACAGTGTCCCGTTACATGGGTCCTTCTGCCTCCTGTGCTCTTTTTTCCTTGTGTTTTTGATATTCTCAGTGATCATCTGTTCTGGCTGAGTTGGAACTATTTGGTGTACCTCAGATGGCAGCTTGTTATCTTTTAAGACCGCAGACACCACTCACTAAAATGGGGTGCAGAAGACTGTCTTAGCAATAGCTAATTATGCCAAATGATCTCAGTGTCGTCCAAGAGCGTGGTCCTCAGACCCTGACCAGATACTCTATCGTTGCAATATTGGGTTGAGGTTAGAAGAGCTTTCAGTTTATGTCATAGTCCAGTTGAGTTGATCTACTTTCTGCTGTGTGCTGTCACAGCTTTCACCTAACCAAATTTCTATCATCTATCTAATCTAATCTAAAATCAACTCTCATCCCTCCTCCCCACCCTTGTAACCATCAAGGAGTCTTTTCGTCAGTACATAAATCTGTTCCCCTTCTCAAAGGGAATTGTTTCAGTCTCTCTCCATTCAGGATAATGTAGGCAGTTGACTTTGTATATATACTTCTTATTGCACTTAGGAATTTCCCCTGTATTCCTATTTTGTTGAGAAGTTTTACCATAAATGGACACCAGACTTTGTCAAATGTCTTTTCTGCATCCGTTGACAAAATCAAGTGATACTTTTGTGTTAATTATGTGATTGATCACATTAATTGTTTTCTGATGCTGAAGCAGCCTCACGTCCCTGGTATGAATCCAACGTGGTCATGATGAATTATTTTTGGATATGTTGTTGAATTCTTTTGGCAAGGATTTTGTTGAAGATTTTTGCATCTAGGTTGATGAGTGATATTGGTCTGTAATTTTCTTTTTTTGTGAGATCTTTCCTTCGCATTGGCATCAGGGTTATACTGGCTTCATAGAAGGAATTTGGGAGTATTCCATCCCTTTCTATGGAGTCAAATAGCCTTAATAGTATTAGAGTTAACTCTGCTCTGAAAATTTGGTAAAATTCTCCAGTGAAGCCATCTGGGCTAGGACTTTTTTTGTTTAGTAGCTTTTGATGACTTTTTCAATCTCTTCCTTTGTGATTGGTTTATTAAGTTGTTCTCCTTCTCCTTGTGATAATTTTGGTGGGTATGAATCTAGAAATTTGTCCATTTCCTCCAGATTTTCAAATCTGTACCATCTTTCATAGTATTCTGTTATGGTACTTTTGATTTCAGCTGGATCTGTTGTGACATCTCCCATCTCATTTCTTATTTGGATTGTTTCCTCTCCTGTTTTTTCTTTTGTAAGTTTAGCCCATGGTTTACCAATTTTGTTTACCTTTTGAAAGAACTAGCCTTTGGTTTTGTTAAGTTGTTCTTCTGTACTTATTTTAGTTCTGCTCTAATCTTTATTATCTGTTTTCTTCTGGTGTCTGAGGAGTTCCTCTGTTGTGCTCTTTCTACTTGTTAGAAAACAACAACAAAAAAAAAAAAAAAAAACACTGCTGTCAAGTCAGGTCCAACTCATAGTGACCCTAGAAGTCAGAGTAGAACTGCCTGATAGAGTTTCCAAGAATTGCCTGGCAGATTTGAACTGCTGACATTTTGGTTAGCAGATGTAGCACTTAACCCACTACACAACAAGCATTTTCTACCTGTTCAAGCTGTTGAGTTTATTCCTTAGTTTGAGCCCTTTCTGCAATCCTGAAGTGTACATTTATAGAGATAAAGTGACATCTGAGCACTGCTATTACTGTATCCCACACGTTCTGTTAGGATGTGTTTTCATTCTCATTTGATTTCATAAATTTCTTTATTTTATCCTTGATTTCTTCTACAACCCATGGATTTTTGAGGAAGGTGGTGTTCAGTTTCCTTGAGTTTGAATTTCTATCTGTGATTTTTTTAATCACAATTTTGATTGTGATTTCAACTTTTTGATTTTATGGTCCAAGACGATGCAATAATTCAATGGTCTGGATTTTGTTGAGGCTTGCTTTATGTCCTAACATATAGTATCTGTTCTGGAGAATGTTCCATGTCTATTGGAGAAGGTTTACTTATCTGATGGGTGAAATGTTCTGTATATGTTGATAGGATCTAGTTGGTCGATTGTTGCAATAAAACCTTCTATATCTTTACTGAGTTTTTTTCTGGATGATCTGTCCTTCACTGAAAGTGGAGGGTTGAAGTCTCCAACTATTGTGGAGTGATCCATCTCATTTTTCAGTGTTGTCAGTATTTGTTCCATGTATTTAAATGCTCTGGTGTTGGATGCATAAATATTTAATCTCATTATGTCCTGTTATGTATTGAGCCTTTCAGCAATAGTGACCGTCCTTGTCCATAATGGTGGATCTTACCTTAAAGTCTATTTTCTGTGGTTAGTATTGCCACTTCTGCTCTTCTTTCTATGTTGCTGGCTTAGTATATATTTTTCCATCCTTTGATTTTCAGTTTGTTTATATTTTTGAGTCTTTAGTGTGTTTCTGGTAAGTGAAATATAGAACAGGTTGTGTCTTTTGATCCACAGAGTCACTCATTGTCTTTTTTGGAGTGTTCAGTGTATTTACATTTAGTGTAATTATTGATAGGTATGTGTTTAGTACTGTCATTTTGAAGCATTCATTTTGGTGTTGTTGATGTTTTCTGTTTTTCTTAATATTCTATTCTGGGTCATTCTTATTTACGGCTTGACTTATCTTTTTCTGTTGTGGAGATGGATCACTCCACAATAGTTGGAGACTTCAAACCTCCACTTTCCGTGTTGATTTTGTGTTTGTTGAGACTCCTATGTTATGTTTCTTGTTTTGATAGGTCACACTGTTATTTTGTTTTGCAGCTACTCTTAAGATGCCCCCTTGTATTCTAAGGTTAAACCAGACTTTAACTTCTGTGTATCCTTTTAATTTCCTCTCCATCTGAAAGAGTTATACCTACTGTAGTATTTCCCTCTTTTTAGTGTGGTGATATTATAGTTTTTGTGTTATGATTGCTAGTTCCCTTCTTTTAATAATGTAGTTTTAATTGAGCTTATTTACTTCCCTAAGTTAGTAGGATTCTGTATGCTGTGTTGTACATTGCTTCGTTAAGTATTCACTTAATGTTTTTGTTTTTCTAAGCAAAGAGCTCCTTTGAGTATTTCTTGTAGTTTGGGTTTCATATTTACAGAGTCTCTAAGCTTTTGTTTATCTGCAAATGTCTTAATTTCACCATCATATTTGAGAGCCAGTTTTGCAGGATACGTAGTTCTTGGTTGGAGGTTTTTCTCCTTCAGGGCTTTGAATGTGTCATCCTACTGCTTTCTTGCCAACATTGTTTCTGCAGAGAACTCAGAAAAAAGCCTACAGGGTTTCCATCTGAGTATTAGCTTTGCTTTGAGCTTTGCTGCCTTTAAGAACATCTGTTTATGTTTCATTTTATTAGCCAAGTGCCATCGAGTCGGATCCGACTCATGGCGTCATTTTATTAAGCTGGATTATAATATGTCTTGGTGTCTTTCTTTAGGGGTCTGCTTTTTGTGGTGTTACATACACGCCTTGGATGTCTGTGTTCTCTGATAATTTCAGGGAAGTTTTCTCTCAGCAACTCTAAAGCTGTGATCTCTGTATTTTCATCTATCCCTCCTTGTTCAGGAATTCCAGTTATTCATAGATTGTTCCTCTTGATAGAGTCCCACATGTTTCTTAAAGCTTCTTCATTTTTCGGAGATGGAGTCAAGATGGTGGACTAAATGTAAATCTCCCTAAATCCCTCTGGAAACCAAGACCTGAAATGATAATTAAACAGAGACTTCTGGATACCTAGTAAGCCCTGGGACATGGCATAGGGCTGTTAATTTGGACTTCATACCACTGAACGCAAAACCTCCTCTCTTTCACTTACCCCACTCTTGGTGAGCACAGGCTTGCACAGACTGAAGGGAACTCACAACTTCGATTTTTTTTTCCCTCTCTCTTGGCTGGCGGTCAGAACTGGGACTTGATCAGCTGCTGTTCTCCAACACACTGCTGGAGGGACCAGAAAGCGTAATTGCCAGGTTCTGAGAGCCTGAATTTAGACTCCGTACACCGCGGCTCCTCTGGCCTGTTGGGAAAAAGAGAAGCCCAGGCAGAGGTCTCAGCTGGACTTGGTTCTTAGGCTGAGAGGTGGCTCCTGCCAGGGGGAGAGTGCTTTCCTAGCAGGGAGGTGTTGTTTTGCACAGTGTCACCTGGGGCTGGGGGCACACCCTCTGCCACTTTGGCAGTCTTGGCCTCTCTTTCTGCTGGGAGCCTGGACCCAGCCAACGGGCGAGCTTGTGTGGGGCGCCATTTTGTTTTGCTAGGAGGCAGGGTCATCTGTACAGAAGCCTCAGCTGTACCTAGTTCCTGCACTGGGAGGCAGTGCCTACCCAGAAGAGACTGCTTTTCCAACAGAAAAGCAGAATTCAACATAGTATCACCTGCAGCTGGGGCCCGACAGCAGAAGCCAGCAGGCCAGTACCCTTTCTGTATTTTCAGCTAGTTTATAACATCTGGTGTTCAATATAGAAGTGCTTACTTTGCCAGCTGTGAAGAGGCACCTATACACCTGAAAACCTGACTGACTTTGGAAGTTGTCAGATACTTTTTACTTCTCATTTTAAGACGGCCTAGAGAAACAACTGTGGTACATCTTTACAGCATCTCTCCAAGCTTCTACTGACCCACAAGAAGCCCCCAAAGCAACAATCAGTGGAGAAGACGGTAACCTGGAAGTCACCCATGGCATCAGAAGGCCCCCAAAAGAAACCACTTTAGAACTTCCCAGACAAACAAGCTTTTCTGAAACTATCAGAAGATGACTACAAAAGGTTTATATAGAGAGTCCTCATAGACCTTATACAAAATGCATCAGAGCAAAATGGAAAATTAAGGAAGCTATTCAATCTGATGGAACATCAGCACTCAGAAATCCAACAGATCAAGAACAAAATCAAAGAGATAGAAACTTCAGTTCAAAGCCAAGAAAACAGAATGGAACAAATGGAAAAGAGACTTTCTGATTTGGAAGACAGAGCTACAGACTAGCATCTATGAGGAAAAATCAGAAAAAAAGAAACAAGAGAAATGAAGAAACATGTGGGACTCAATTGAAACGACCTACGATTAATTGGAGTTCCTGAACAGGGCAAGACACCTAAGAACACAGAGAGTATTGTGGCTCAGCTGCTGACAGAAAAATTCCCAGACCGAGAAATTATGAAAGAAGAGAATATAGATATCTAAGATGCATACCAAATACCACTCAATATAGATCTCAATAGAAAGATTCCAAGATATATTATAGTCAAGTTCAACAAAATGAAACATAGGCAGAAACTCTTAAAGGCAGCAAGACTCAAGGCAAAGCTAACATTCAGAGGGAAACCCTGTAGACTTTCATCAGATTTCTCAGCAAAAACCATGCTGGCACAGAGACAGTGGCATGACACATTCAAAGCCTTGAAGGAGAAGAACTGCCAACCAAGAATTATATATCCTGCAAAGCTATCTTTCAAATATGAAAATAAAATGAAGACATTCGCAGATAAACAGAAACTCAGAGACTTTGTAAAAACTAAACCAAAGCTACAACAAATACTAAAAGAATCTCTTGGCTTGGGAGAACAAACCACTAACTTTGTATTTTAGAAGGACCCATTATGCAGAATCCTACTCAGGGAAGGCTCCAAGCACGTTCAAAGCTATAATAGTGAAACAAACGATCTAGTAATCATATCATGTAAACTATGATATCATCATATTAAAAAGAGGATGTACTACAGTTGTTATAGTCCTTCCAGATGGAGAAGAATTTGACAAGACTGGTAGCAATGAAAATTGATTTATATATAGTTTATTAAGCGAGATCATATGGACAGTCAAAAAGCACAATAAAGAAGCAACATACCATATCAAGAAATGTAAAACAGGAGTCTCAACAACCACAAAACCAACCCTGAAAAAGGGGAAAATCGACTGACAAAAAAGAATGTCCCAGAACAGATTAATAAGAGCCACAGGGAAAATATCAACACAAAAATAAACAAATGACAATGGCAGCACTGAACACATACCTATCAATAATTACATTGAATGTGAATGGACTGAATGCTCCAGTAAAGAGACATCAGATGGCATCTTGGATCAAAAGACATGATCCTTTTATATATTGCCTACAAGAAACTCACCT